>CM072999.1:163998059-166398059 GCA_037038555.1 Rhynchonycteris naso | reverse complement strand
ACTACATTAATCCTAGAAACAAATAAATTTTAAAAATTATTAGAAGAAAAAGGCTTTACCAGACAGATAAACTAAATTTATATATATATATATATATATATATATATATATATATATATATATATATCAATTAAAACTTTTTTATAGATATCAAAACAAAAATGGTTTATATAGAAGGAGAGAGTAAACACATCTACAAACTAATTTAACAATCCTACCCCAATAATTAATAAATCAAGGAATCAAAAATGTGTTAAAAAAATTATCAGCAAAATTAACTAGTTTGTAGTTATAACCAACTTGTGTATATACAAAAATTTTCATTCAATAATAACAGAGGCCAAATTGTTTTAAAGCACACAAGTAACATGAATAATTCTATAATATATTAGGTTGCAAATAAAATTTCAAAAAATATAATAGATGCAGACACCATTCCTTATTTCTTTTTAAAAGTTTTTTTAAACTTTATTTTATTTATTTATTTTAGAGAGGAGAGAGAGAGAGAGAGAGAGAGAGAGAGAGAGAAAGGGCGGAGGAGCAAAAAGCATCAACTCCCATAAGTGCATTGACCAGACAAGTGCAGGGTTTTGAACCTGCGACCTCAGCATTCCAGGTCGACGCTCTATCCACTGCACCACCACATGTCAGGCCTCATTCCTTATTAATGAAATTTAGAATAAATCAAAATGTTAATTTAAAGGTGAGTGAAAATTAGAAAATATACTTCTAACTATTTCAATGACCAAAGAAAAAGAAATAAATATAAATAGTATTTAGCAAATAAACTGATACATTCAACAGCATAGATGTATTTCAAAACATAAGTAAAAAGCCAGAAACAAAAGAGTACGTGTTGTATTATTTATATGTAATTTTAGTAAAGACAAAACTGTTGTGTTTAAAACAAGCCAGTGATTGTCAGGGGCTGGATACTGGGGGAATACCATATTTCTCCATGTATAAGATGCACCCATGTATAAGACACATCTTAATTTTAGGGCCTGAAATTTGAAAATAAATGTATTGCCTAAAGTTATTGAACTCCAGCTGTATTCATTATAAAATTCACACAACTCCTTATCAGTGTCTAAATTCCCATCCATTAGCTTGTCCTCATCTGTGTCTAATGACAATTACTGTCTTCAACAATGAGGGCAAAAACAAGCACAAAAAGATAGAAAATGTAAATTTAAAAAAATCTACAACCACTGTATAAGATGCACCCAATTTTTAGACCCCAATTATTTTGAAAATGGGTGCATCTTTTTTTTTAATTTAATTTTATTATTATTAATTTTAATGGGGTGACACCAATAAATCAGGGTACATATGTACAATGAAAACATCTCTAGGTTGTCTTATCATTCAATTGTGTTGCATACCCGTCACCAAAGTCAAATTGTCCTCTGTCACCTTCTATCTGGTTTTCCCTGTGCCCCTCCCCTTCTCCCTATCCCAGCCTTCCCTCCCTCCCCCCACCCCATAACCACCACTCTCTTGTCCATGTCTCATAGTCTAACTTTTATAGCCACCTATGTATGAAATCATGTTGTTCTCTGTGTTTTTCTTTTCCGATTTACTTATTTCACTCCGTATAATGTTATTAAGGTTCATCCATTTTGTTATAAATGATCCGATGTCATCATTTCTTATGGCTGAGTAGTATTCCATAGTATATATGTACCATAGCTTTCTAATCCACTCGTCTTCTGACGGACACTTGGGCTGTTTCCAGATCTTCGCTATTGTGAGCAATGCTGCCACAAACATGGGGGCGCATTTCTTCTTTTCGAACAGTGCTATGGTGTTCTTAGGGTATATTCCTATAAGTGGGATAGCTGGGTCAAAAGGCAGTCTGATTTTTAATTTTTTGAGGAATCTCCAAACTGTTTTCCACAGTGGCTGCACCAGTCTGCATTCCCATCAGCAGTGCAGAAGGGTTCCCTTTCCTCCACATCCTCGCCAGCACTTATTCTGTGTTGTTTTGCTGATGAGTGCCATTCTGACTGGTGTGAGGTGATATCTCATTGTGGTTTTAATTTGCATTTCTCTAATGATTAGTGATGTTGAGCATTTTTTCATATGCCTATTGGCCATCTGTATGTCCTCTTTGGAGAAATTTCTATTCATTTCTTTTGCCCATTTTTGACTGGATTGTTTGTCTTCCTGTTGTTGAGTTTTATGAGTTCTTTATAAATTTTAGTTATTAACCCCTTGTCAGATGTGCTGTCAAATATGTTCTCCCATTGTGTGGTTTGTCTTTTTAGCTACAGCAATCAGACAAGAAGAAGAAATAAAAGGCATCCAAATTGGAAAAGAAGAAGTAAAACTGTCATTATTTGCAGATGATATGATATTGTATATAGAAAACCCTAAAGTCTCCGTCTAAAAACTACTGGTTCTTATAAATGAATTCAGCAAGGTGTCAGGATATAAAATTAATACTCAGAAATCAGAGGCATTTCTATATACCAACAATAAACTGTCAGCAAAAGAAATTAAGGAAACATTCCCCTTCACTATTGCAGCCAAATAAAATAAAGTACCTAGGAGTAAATTTAACCAAGGAGGTTAAGGGCTTATACTCGGAAAATCATAAAATATTGATAATAGAAATCAAGGAAGATACAAACAAGTGGAAGCATATACCGTGCTCATGGCTGGGAAGAATAAACATCATTAAAATGTCTATATTACCCAAAGCAATTTATAAATTCAATGCAATACTAATTAAAATACCAATGACATACTTCAAAGATATAGAACACATGTTCCAAAAATTTATATGGAACCAAAAAAGAACACGAATAGCCTCAGCAATCTTAAAAAGAAAAAATAAAGCAGGAGGTATCACTCTTCCAGATATCAAGGTTTACTACAAGGCCATTATACTCAAGACAGCCTGGTACTGGCATAAGAACAGGCACATAGATCAATGGAACAGAACAGAGGACCCAGAAATAAATCCACAACTTTATGGACAACTGATATTTGACAAAGGAGGAAAGAACATACAATGGAGTAAAGACAGCCTCTTTAACAAATGGTGTTGGGAAAATTGGACATCTACCTGCAAAACAATGAAACTAGACCATCAACTTACACCATTCACAAAAACAAACTCAAATGGATAAAAGACTTAAACGTAAGCCGTGAAACCATAAGCATCTTAGAAGAAAACATAGGCAGCAAGCTTTCCGACATCTGTAGCAGCAATATATATGCCGATTTATCTCCACAGACAAATGAAATAGAAGGCAAGATAAACAAATGGGACTATATCAAACTAAAAAGTTTTTGCACAGCTAAAGACAATAAGAACAGAATAAAATTAATGGGTACATCTTGAACATGGGAAAACATGGCAAATCCTAATTAAATCTGTCACTATACATAGTCTCAGAATTTATTTTCTTTTGATGTGAATTTTTAAGATGACTCTCGCCAACTTTTTTTTTTCCTGACTGAGACAGAAAGGGACAGATAAGGACAAACAGGAAGGGAGAGAGATAAGAAGCATGAATTCTTGGTTGCTGCTTCTTAGTCTCCTTAGTTGTTCATTGATTGCTTTCTCATATGTGCATTGACTAGGGGTGGGGGGACTACAGCTGAGTGAGTGAACCCTTGCTCAAGCCAGCAACCTTGGGCTCAAGCCAGTGACCATGGGATCATATCTATGGTCCCACGCTCAAGCCAGCGACTTTGAACTGAAGCCGGATGAGCCCCCGCTCAAGCTGGAGACTTGGGGGTTTCAACTTGGATCCTCTGCATCTTAGTTTGATGCTCTATCTGCTATCCCACTGCCTGGTAAGGCAACTCTCACCAACTTTAAAATATGCAATACAGTAGTATTAAACATAGTCACCATGCCCTACATTATGTTCTCATGACATTTTATGACAGAAATTCTGTACATTTGACTCCATTAACCGCATATTTGACCCATCTTCCTCCCCCTCTGGTAACTACCAATCTATTCTTTATATTTATGAGCTTGTTTTTACGTGGCTGTTTTAAATAATGCTGCCATGAGCCATGAACATGATGGTGCATATATGTTTACAAGATAGTGTGTTCATTTTCTTTAGATAAACACCCAAAAATGAAATTGCTGGATCACATATTAGTTCTAATTTAAATTTTATGAGGAAACTCCATAATGTTTTTGACATTGTATGTACTAATTTACATTACCACCAACAATGCACAAGGGTTCCCTTTTCTCCACATCCTCACCAACATTTGTTATTTCTTGTGCTTTTGATAATAGACATTCTGGCAGGTGTGAGGTGATATTTTATTGTTTTTAAGATTAGCACCATTCCCCAAAATTTCATGATGTTCAGCACCTTTTTATGTATCTGTTGGCCATCTTAATTCTTCTTTGGAAAGATGTTTATTCAGATATTCTGTTCATTTTTAAGTTGTTTCTTTGTTATTAAGTTGTGTGAGTTTTTAAAAATATATTTTGAACATTTACTTTTTATTTAATATTTAATTTTCAATTATATTTTCCTATTCAGTAGACTGTGTTTTCATTTTAGAGTTGTTTCCCTTCACTGTGCAAAAGTTTTTTACTTTGATGTAGTCCCATTTATTTTTGGTTGTGTTTCCTGCAGTGGTTATTGTATAAGGAGAAAAAGTTTTTTAAAATCAGAATACCACTAATGGATCTTTTTTTAAGAACATGAATTGAGCTCTTATAAACTAAGCATTTCATCTTTATAAAGTAGTCAGTAAAATGACCATCTCAAATATTGTTTTAGATCAGCATTTCTCTAAGCACATTTGGCAGAACTTATTCAGAGGGGTGTAATTAGTGCTGTGTAAAAAAACAACAGCTTGTAAAGAAATTTTGGGAATTGCTGGGTCCTCTAAATTGCTGAAATGCACTGTAGATCTCTAAAAATGGTAATATTTTAAAATGATTTGGTCAAGAAATTCTTCATTATCCTAATTATTTTTTAGGACTGGCAGTCTTTGCAGATCTATTATGATGGTTGTTCACTTCTAACTTTTCTCCTGAATGTCAGAATAAATTTTTGGTGCACAGAATAAGCAAAACAGACAACATGACATGTATTACAAGAATGTTGCTTTCAAATAACTAATTTCTGTCTAAAAGTATAAGTGATATTTTTCATTTAAAATCAGCGTTTTTTGTAATATACATAATATAGTTTTCTATAAATTAGTGCTTATCAATTATTAATGCACTTAAATATTTCTAAATTTTTACTTGAGATTATATATACTAATATATCCATCCATACATACATATTGACAAATTTATATATTTAAACACATACATGCTTTAAAGATATTTTTCCTCATTTATTCTTTTATTTTTCCTTTTCCTTTTTTCTTCCTTTTTTATTGATTTATTTTAAAGAGAGAGAAAGGGAGAAATAGAAAAAATGTTTGTTGTTCCACTTATTTATTTATTTGTTGGGTTTTTTTTTTTTTGTATTTAAAATTTCTTCTCAGCTTTTTATTTCAGGTAGAGTTGGCATATAACACTGTGTAAGTTTGATATACAACATGATTTTATAGATGTATATATTGTGACATGATTACCAGAGTAAGGTTAGTTAACATATCCATCACCTCACATAATTTCCTTCTATGTGTGAGAACATTTAAGATTAGCTCTCTTAGCAACTCTCAAGCATATATATAATACAATATTATTAACTGTATTCACTATATTCTACATTAGTTCCTCAAAACCTATTTATTATATAAATGTAAGTGTGTACCCTTTGACCAACATCTGTTCATTTCACCAACACCCCTGTTTCTGGCAACCACTATTCTACTCTGTTTCTAGTAGTTTGGCAGGAGTTTGACATTTTTTATATTCCACATATAAATAAAAACCAAACAGTATTTTCCTTTCTCTGTATACTTTATTTCACATGGCATAATGCCCTCAAGTTCCTTAGATGATACAAATGGTAGGATGTTCTTTACCTTTTCATCTTTTACTTTCTTCAATATATCCTATTTCAGATTGTTGTTACTTCAACAGTGTGCTGGAACTCCTCATCAAACCCCAGTCTACCACAAAGATATTCTCATTCATGGGTAATTGTCAAAATGTGTGTTCTTTATTTAGGATAACATGGAAAACCTTATCTCCCCATTTTGATTATTTTCCTCTTTTGTAATAATATTTTGTCAGACAATACAATCCTTGTGGGTAAAATGTCCTGATTCTGAAACATTAGTGTCTTAGCAAACAGATGGTGAAAGACTCTTTTTAATATCCATTGAGATGTACACAGTAGCTTAAAGATTCTTAAAGAACTGATAAGGTATGATAAATGTTCTTTTGTTAAAAAATTATTGATTAATTTTAGAGACAGAAATTGATTAAAAAAACCCCAAAATTTGCCTCCTTTATAGTCTTAGAATTCCAATTGCTTTTATACCAAATACTGGACCTGTGTAGTGACTTCAAAATGCCAGAGTTACTGAGAGCAATACTGATATTTTCCCCCACAATGACAGCTGTGCCTAATGGCTGATTTGTGTTAAAGACATTTTCTTCTTCATCTATGACATCATTTCAGATAGTGTTAAGATCATCAACACTAATTGAGAGAACTGAGGATGGGTAAAGTTCTTCATATAACATACCAGAGACTTCAGGCTTAAAAACTATGTTTAAATAAGATATTCTGCTAGGGGGAGCTTGCATATGAAATTGACAAGAAACAAATAAAAAGCTTACAGAGTGGTTGAATATTTTATATTGCTACAGAACACAAAAGACAAACTATAAGGCAAAAGTCAGTAAATTTTCTACCCAGCAGCAATCCCAGTACTAACAAATTCGTATCAACAGAAGATGGGCTCCTAAATCTATACAGCTTCCAAAAAGCATATTTTTTTATGTATACCATAGATGTGGCTATGAAGAATACCAAATAGTGAAGACCTACTCTGAGACACAGAAAGTGCTCAGAATAAAATGAAAAGTGGGATTCTTCCCAGAAATGGCTGTCAGGTATGTTAATAAAGGAATTTATACCTCTGTCAGAGTAAGGAGTGACAGAGAGCTTAATAGATTTTTATTATTGCTATGGCCTACAAATGGCTATATGTTTTTACTGTGTTTTGCAGCCTGTATTTTACTATTGTATGTGTATAACTGCACCACACAGTGAGGGATACTGGAACGTGAACTGGCTGCAAACGTTGGAAAATATTTTAGGGTTTTTCACCCTTTGGAAGATGGTTAAATTCTTCTGTGTGTAAGGAAAACAGTTAATGTCGATATCTAGGAGGCCAAAGATGAGCAATGATTGCTAACTAACCCTTAGATATTTGTCTCTACCTTTTTTTGTGTGTGTGTATAATAGAATTTACAACTGATTGTGTTTCTCAGCTTCCCTTTTAGTTAGGTAGCAGAAAACCCAAATAATAATATAATAATTATGGTGTTCATATATTTCATGTTGCATGTCCTAGTAGGAGACAATTGGTTTAAACTCAGATAAACCAAGATCCCATTAAGAACCCACACTATTCTTTTATTACTTCTACTTATTCTTTATTTGTTAATTTTTTAGCTTATTTTGTACATCGTGGTCATAGGAAGGCTACCTCAGTTTCAGATCTCATAATTTTTCTGGAGCAAAAAGGAAGGTGATAAGATAGTAGTTTTGTTTGGTCCTTTTATCAGGAAAACAGCATATCAGAAATGTTTCCATGAAATTTCATCATTCTGAACTGGGTGCTTTCATGATCGTACAATAGCAATTTTCAACCTTTTCTCATTTCATGGCACACATAAAGAAATTATTAAAATTCTGCATTATGCCTGACCAGGCAGTGGCACAGTGCATAGAGCATCAGACTAGGACACAGAGGACACAGGTTTGAAACCCCTAGGTTTCTGGCTTGAGCATGGGCTCATGTGGCTAGAGCTTACCAGCTTGAGTGTGGGGTAACTGACTTAAGTGTGAGATCATGAACATGATCCCTTGGTTGCTAGCTTGAGCCCAAAGGTCATTGACTTGAAACCAAAGGTTGCTGACTTGAGCCCAAAGTTGCTGGTTTGAGCAAGGGGTCACTGGCTCAGGTGGAGCCACCCACACACACAATCAAGGCACATATGAGAAAGCAATCAATGAACAACTAAGTTGCTGCAATAAAGAATTGATTTATCATCTCTCTCTTTCCTGTCTGTCTGTCTCTATCTGTTCTCTCTGTCTCTCTCTCTCTCTCATTAAAATTAAAAATAATTATTAATTAAATAAAATAAAATTCTGCATCACAACACACCAAATAAAGTATTGTATATTTTTGCCAATCTAAAAAAAATAGGTATGATTTTGATTCATTCACACTGGACAGCTATTGCTGTGTTGGTTGTTGTCAATTTTTTATTGACAATTGAAAAGAAATGAGATTAGTATCCATGACTAAATAGTCAGGTATTGCATGTTTTAAAACTTTTTGTAGCACACCAGTTGAAAATCACTGCCCTAGGAGGCACAGAAAATGGAAAAAGTCTGGAGCTTTGACTTGCATAAGAGGAAGAATTGAAGGAGACAGGGCTTGGGAATATTTGCTCCTACCATGTGCCATTTTATTTCCAATATACTAGTCCACCAACTAAAAAAGAACTGCGATGCATGTAGTATAGACTTTGCTCAAATTTATTTCAAAATCTTTAATTAGTAAATTAACTCATTTAAAGAAATGACATTTAAAATATGCAGTATATGTACGGTTAATTGAATGAATGTAAACAAAAATACTCAAGAATATGAAAACATCTTGTTTCACAAGGCAAAGATGAATCATCACAGCAATATAGAAGATCTCAAAGTGGCACTATACAGTAATGGGCTGGTTCATATATACAGTAGAGATTATATAAAAGTATATGTAATAGTCACATCAATCATATTAAATGTTACCACTTAATTTAAATATGGACCGATGACTTTTAAGTAGTTTTTAAGCTTTAACAACATGCTTTTGCTTTACTCTAAGAGGAGATGTCATTAATTTCATGTAAAAATATACAAACCTTTTCAGTGAAACTTACGTTTTTATCTATAAGGAGATATTTTTTATTATTAGCTGTTCATTAATTGTTAGAAAATTCAGTCTTTATTTTATTATCTCTTGAAATAAAGGACATGTAGCTTTTGAGTTTAGATTGGGCACATTCTGACTTGGTTTAATCGCGAGAGATTTTTCATGGTGTAACAAAAATTTATGAAAACTTAAAACATTTTGTTTCCACATTTATTAATATTTTATAATTGTTCTGTTATATAAATCTTTAAAAATACTTAGTAAACATATAATTTTTTTTTTTTTTTGCAGGGACAGACAGACAGGAATGGAGAGAGATGAGAAGCATCAATCATCAGTTTTTTGTTGCGACACCTTAGTTGCTTATGATTGCTTTCTCATATGTGCCTTGACCGCGGGCCTTCAGTAGTCCGAGTAACACTTTGCTCGAGCCAGCGACCTTGGGTCTAAGCTGGTGAGCTTTTTGCTCAAGCCAGATGAGCCCGCGCTCAAGCTGGCCACCTTGGGGTCTCAAACCTGGGTCCTCCCCATCCCAGTCCGATGCTCTATCCACTGCGCCACCACCTGGTCAAGCGGTAAACATATAATTCTTATGGCAGCTGACTACTGGCAGGCATTGATGGTGGTTAGTATATCTTAGCATAATGATAGACAATCCACAGACAATATAGGTTCTGGTATATAAAATGAGTAAAATAAAGAATTAACTATTGTACAAACAGGTGGTTCATGTTTTTCTGTTAGGTGTCTCCTCCAATATTTTAATCTATATGATTGTATTTAAAATGTTTCCATATCTTTCTAAAGTGAACCCTCAGAATCTCACTTTAATTTCCTGTTTTTAATGATTGAGCAGGAAAATAAAGTCCTGGCTAGAAACAAATGTTGAGTATTATTGCCTGGATGTCCTCACGTAGTATCTCTAGAGAGAGAAGTGACAGATTTAGAAACACTGGCATACAGGAACAGATCAATATTCCTGTCTCTCTCTCCCTCTTTCTTTTCCTTTCTCTAAAATCAATAAGTTAAATTCTTTTTTTTAAAAGACATGCTGAAACATCGTTTTTTACCTTTCACTTTGTATCTACTTTTGTCCTTGAAGCTTTGATGTTAAAGTTAGTTTTCTAAATAAAAGAAAAAAAAAAAGAAACACTGAAAAGGATGTCCAATATTAGGTATTCATAAAATATTTTATTACCCTTATTGACTAACTTTGAAATACTACTTTATCAATAAGACATTTCTATCACTACAATAATTAGAACCAGTGAAAGTTTTTTCTTTTTTTCCTTTGATATTTTCCTGTGGTAAAATTGGTCAAACTCATATGAAAACAAGGAATATTAATTCTTTCCTTCCTACGGTTTTTTTTTCCTTCCTATGGTTTTGAAGGAATAACACAAAAAAGATTCAAAGGGTAAATGAGAGATTTATTTAACTTAACTGCTTAACTGGCCTACTCTTGTCATGGTACTAAATTTTCTGAATAGAAATTTAGCATTTCTATAGCTATAATGTCCCTCAGACGACAGGCAAAATATGAAATCAAGGAGAATGGAAGAAAAAAATTACTCAAGGAGATATTTTTTATTTGTAGTTCTGCTTTGTCTCAAGAGATCTCAAATGATTAAATGACCTAGTTATCAAACAATTCAATAACCTTGCATAAATATTACAATGTAAATTACCACCAAAGACAGAATTATGTAGTTGCAGATATTCCTTTAACATGGAATAAACTTACAGAAAAGGTTTTTGTAATTATCTATTGATTAGACTAAAGAAATGCTAAAAATGTCATACCATTCTGCAATTTTCCACTGGCCATTTCTTACCTCTATTCCAACATTATGAATCACCATATCAATCAAGGGAATTTAGCCTGACCGGGCAGTGACGCAGAGTATAGAGCTTTGGACTGGGATGTGAAGGACTCAGGTTCAAGACCTCGAGGTTGCCAGCTTGAGCATGGGCTCATCTGGTTTGAGCAAGGCTCACCAGCTTAAGCCCAAAGTCTCTGGCTTGAGCAAGGGGTCACTTGGTCTGCTGTAGCCCCTCCACCCCAGTCAAGGCACATATGAGAAAGCAATCAATGAACAGCTAAGGTGCTGCAAGAAGAATTGAT
Source organism: Rhynchonycteris naso (assembly GCA_037038555.1). Lineage (NCBI taxonomy): Eukaryota > Metazoa > Chordata > Mammalia > Chiroptera > Emballonuridae > Rhynchonycteris > Rhynchonycteris naso. The sequence continues at coordinate 166,386,874 of CM072999.1, read as the reverse complement.
GCTTCCCATCTCTCTCCTTTCCTGTCTGTCTGTCCCTATCTGTCCCACTCTGTCTCTGTCACAAGCAAACAAACAAACAAAACCAAAAACAACAACAAAAATAATCTAGGGAATTTAGAAGTAACCAGGGTGACTATTCTGCCCAGTTGACTGCAGTAGTGTTTTAAAAAGACTTCATCATTATGAAAAAATATTGCACTGGCTTTTGCTGGCTCATCAGGTTATTAACAGAAAACGGCTAGCACCAGATAGCTGTAACATACAGAGAGTAGCATTAACCTTGAACTCTTGGGTCAATGTAGAGACTCAGATAACATCCAAAGAGACTTGGTACCATGACAGCATTAACACTGGGGCAACCATATGGAATTACATGTAATATATATATATATATATATATATATATATATATATATATATATATATATATATATATATATATATAATATGCATATAAAATGTTAGTTTGAATTATAGCATGAAACTTTTATTGTTGCTTTTAAATTTTCTCAATTCTTAGGAGAGCATGGAAAAAAAGTATCTATTGTACATTTTGCCTCAAACTGAGCAGTAACTCATTTTGTTATAAATGCCATTTTTCTTCCATGAACTATTGTGCATGACTATATGCCCACAAATACAAAATGTTCTATAATATTGAAATTCTCCTGGTTACAGTCCATGAATTTTTCCTAGGCTAATATTTCCAGAATACCTACTAAATCTTTGCAAACTGTTAGAATATCTTATGTTTTAACATGTGTAAATTTTAGTCCCGTTAGTAAAAGGTAAAAGATTCTTTTAGTTTTCCTCTTTAACTAGGAGAAAAATAGATATTAAAATACTGTATAGCAAGCTAATACTTTTGAATCAGCCATTAATGACAATTTGCCGTATATTTCATAGTATATAATGTTGTATTTATCTACTCTTCCAATATTGAAACATTTGTTTCTTATAAGCATATGGGAGATATCAAATAAAATGGAAATATGGTGGGAAAAAACAGATACATAGATCATTCCACAGGTATAATGAAATTTAGCACGGGTGTCCTATGGCTATTTTTATCTATCACATAGGAATGCACTAATGGTTGTAGTTCACATGAAGAGACATGGTTCAGGGAAGGAGTGTATTTCACTGGGATAAATGCTTACCTTCTGGTGAGTAGGAAAATCCCACAACAGAAACTTGGCAAGAATTTGCCAGTAATGAGTGAGTTCAATTTTGAGAGTGATTTGGTTTTGTGTCATATTCAGGAGATGAATGATTGAAACAACTTGCTATACCAGGTGCTCTTGACTTTTATCCCCATGTTTGCAGGTGTTCCTTCAGTTTTATAGGAATAAACATTGCCTTTCTATGTCTCCATGCAGTGTAATTTTAGTGGCATGCATTGTGGATGAGTGCATTCACTTCTCTTGCCATCACAGCTAAATTTTAAACAAGAGGCTCCAAGATCCCATCCATAAATTTTGAGTGTGTATCAAGGGAACTAAAAGGAATGCCAGCATTTGTTCATACTGTGTATACTGTAACTTGATATTTTCAATTGTGTGGACTTTAAGAGAGAGTTTAAATTTGATGGGTTAGGTTAATGTTATATCCAGTTTCATGCAATGGCTTTTAAAATGAAAAATAGGGAAAATAGAAGAATTTACTCTAAACAACATTATTTCCTTTAGTTGATATACCATTATAACCCAAATTTCAGTTGCAAAAACATATGTAAATACACTGAAAGATGTAATCTAACATATCCTCTATTGTGATTACACCACGGAAGATGTAGATTAGAAGAGAGCAGATTGTCAAGAAAAAAACACAGGATGATCTTACTGTACCAGTGCTGCTAGGAGCAAGAGAAACAAGAGCTGTCCCCCCCATGAACTGTGACTTTGCCTCTAATGCTAATAAGCAAATAAAAGAGAAGATGGAGTACAGATAGAGTAAATCTAAAGTATGGTTCTGTCTTTGTTATTTATCTATTATCTATTTATGTGTGTCTCTTAAGAAAGTTCTTGAATGACATAATACTGGTTAAAATTACAGAGGTTACATAAATTTACAAAACCTAAAATATACTATATTTTGTAAATTTCATATCTGTTCTTCCATAATTGACCTTGGTAACTCTGGGTATTAATTCTAGTGAGTGTAATTAAATCATTTGATTAGTTAGGCAAATTTAAGTGGAAGAAAAATACCACAATAACATGAATATTTAAGGGCTTCTGTGGTGCTGTGATCAAGGACTTCAAAACATTTAAAACAAAAATAATAGACTACACTGAAAAAGCAACTATATAAAAGGTAATAAAAAATAGAGGTCAAAACAAAAGAAGGCTAAGAGAAGATTTTAATCCAAACCAAAAAAAAACCCCAGCATATGTCTTTATGTTTAATCACCTTGTCTTATAAAAATATTGGGACTCTGTTTCTGATACCATATTTCAGTGTTTGGGAGATCAATTTACTTTTCAGGTGGTGGTGTTCTAGTCATATAATCAGTACTTTCTGGAACTGTATAATTTGGTCACACTTTTAAGATGTTTGGACAAAAGGAAAAAAACAAAATAAATAATAAGATGGACTATCCTATATTCACATTCAAGTAAAGTAAAATATAAAATTTGGAAATGAAGGAGTTAATTTAATTACCAACATTGGTTTATAATACATTATTTTTTAAAAATATTAATTCATCCTCTAAAAGGACTGACATTTGCATAACTATCCTCATTTTTTCTCCTACTTATTAATGTGTGTCCTTGATATCCAGAGAGTAGCTGATTCTACATTCTGATGTCAACAAAGAAAGGAATAGACATATTGAACCTAAAATGTGTTAATTGAAGAATATAAGAATGCTCTCAAATATTACTTGAAATGACTAAAGAGGAAAAATAGGCCAGCCTGAAGAGAGCTGTACTAGTGCACAAATATAAAAAATTTTTGCATCAAAAATGGAAACAACAATTACAGTGGATAAGAATAAATGGTCTCACCTGACCAGGCAGTGGCACAGTGGAGATAGAGCATTGGACTGGGATGCGGAAGACCCAGGTTTGAGACCCCAAGCTCGCCAGCTTGAGCGCGGGCCCATCTGGCTTGAGCAAAAGCTCACCAGCTTGGACCCAAGGTCGCTGGCTCCAGCAAGGGGTGGCTCGGTCTGCTGAAGACCCGCGGTCAAGGCACATGTGAGAAAGCAATCAATGAACAACTAAGGTGTCTCAACAAAAAACTGATGATTGATGCTTCTCATCTCTCTCCGTTCCTGCCTGTCTATCCCTATCTATCTTACTCTCTGACTCTCTCTCTGTCCCTGTAAAAAAATAAAGAAAGAAAAGAATAAATGGTCTCTTGAAAACTACATGAAAATAAAATGATTCAAAAAAGGATATTACAAATTATAATAAAAAGTGAGTGGACATGTAACATCCATATGTAAATTTCCTGATCAATATATATTATATGTGTCCTAAACTGAAATTTTAAAAAAGTGTTTAAAATACAGAGATAGAGTTTTGTTTTCTCTATAATATAAGTAAAATGATTTATGTAAAATATTAAAGAGGGGTAATTAGTTTTCATGGCATGTATCTACTTTTTTTATATCAACCTACTTTGGAATCTTCTACTTTGGTTTCTCACCTGCCAAACTTTGAAAATTCCATCTGTGTCACTGTCAGTGCTTTAGATTGTCATTGGATTCCACCAGGGTACCTGGACCTCAATTCTGGAATGCAAGGATTCTGCTTGAGATGAAGGTTATACAAGGTGTGATGTGACTCTGAAGGCAGTTATCAGGGATATCTAATTATACTTTAAGTTCATTTAGAGGAAAAGGTAACATTTCTCAGTTTTGTATTGGGAAGTAGATAGAGTATAGGTCCTCAGACAGACTTATGGTTTTGCTCAAAAACCTGGACCAAGATAAATGAGAGCACCACACAGAGGACAAAACACTGTGACTATAAGATAAAATGGATTCATGTGCCATTTTGTTATTTATTACAACAGCAGCGAAAAAAGTATGAATAACAGTGTATGGAAATTACAGTGTTTCATAAACAGGACAGTATTTAGAAATAAAAAAGACAATTAAATGGATCAAAATTGTCTGCGATATGAGATGTTATTACTTCTGGATATAGCAGTAGGGTCCAGATACCACTCTTTAAAAAAAAAAAAGAGCCTGACCAGGCAGTGGAGCAGTGGATAGAGCATCGGACTTAAATACAGAAGATCCAGGTTCGAGACCCCAAAGTCGCCAGCTTGAGCATGGGCCCATCTGGCCTGAGCAAAAAAAAAAAAACCTCGCCAGCTTGGACCTAAGGTCGCTGGCTCCAGCAAGGGGTGGCTCAGTCTGCTAAAGGTCCGCGGTCAAGGCACATATAAGGAAAGCAATTAATGAACAACTATGGTGTCGCAATGGCAACGAAAAACTAATGATTGATGCTTCTCACCTCTCTCTGTTTCTGTCTGTCTGTCCCTATCTATCCCTCTCTCTGACTCTCTCTCTGTCCCTGTAAAAAAATAAAATAAATAAATAAAATGTACAATTCAATAGGTTTTTTTTTAAATGAGGTTATGAAAAGTTAATCTAGCAATGCTTATTTAATAAAGATAATTACAATAAAAATGATGTTAGAATTAGAAAACAGTTAAACTCAAGTTTACTGGCTAATGGTGATATGTGCTGTCCCAGAAGAGTGAAGAGAAGAGGGAAAGAAAGGAAAAGAAAGGTGTGTCCCAATACCCTGCTAACCACAGTTTCTCAGGGAAATCTGGGTGGTAGATAAGTAAGCTGTCATGTGGAGTCTTTTTAGAGAAAGTACTTGGAATCACTATGTGAAAACACCATGAGGGAAAGGCAGGATAGAGTCGCCAAATCTAACTCCATGTACTGCTAATCCTCAGTTTGCTGGAATGCTATTACCCATTCCCTCCACCCAACAGCGTGGGAAGCCAGAATTCTACTCTAGTTAGACACTGTTAGAATTGCTAGGTATCTTGCCAGGGGGCATGTTGGAAAATTTGTTCACCCAAGTTATAGACCAGGAAAGTCTGAGTCAGTCTGCACGCTAAGTGAAGCAAGTGAAATGGCACTTTTGGGTTTGTAATCATGAAAAAGGCAGGTTTCTTCAAGTTTAAGCAAGTGAAATGGCACTTTTGGGTTTGTGATCATGAAAAAGGCAGGTTTCTTTAAGTAATAAAGCAAAGAAAATAGGTGTGGCCTAAGGGGTAAGTGTTACAAGGCAGATCTGGGGTGGCGTTAAGACTGGTTCCCAAAAATGGGGGATTCTGTTTCTTAGCCAGTGTGTTTTGTAAAATAAGATTAAATAGCACAAAACAAAGAAAAAGAAATAAAATATTAAATGATGAAAAAACAAATGTAGTAAGTTTAGAGAGATAAAACACTTAGAAAGAGATAAGTAAAATGTTGGTGGGAATCTTGAATAAAGAGAAATTCTATTATATAGTAAAAAGAAGTAAAATACTTCCTTTTAAAAATAAGTTAAATTATGTAATCAATTTAAGAGAATCAAATTTTACTGAATTCTTTAGAGAAACTTGAGCTCCAAAGGATTGGAGTTATAATAACCATGTGAAGAGAAGGAAATTTTAAACCTGTTGAGTTAAGGTACAAAATTCAAAAAAGAATGGACTGAAATTGAATAAACAACACTCCCTGTGGCCCTAACAATAATAGAAGCTTCATGGTAACTATTCTATTATCTTGAGGAAAATCTCCTGTGAATGAAATAAACAACAACTGGGAGCTCTTCAGATCAATCCAGGAAGAACTGGGAAAAAACTTGCGTTGGATTGTGCTATGGCAGTGAATGGATCCATGCTGAGGAAGAATTTTAATTGTATATAAAAGAATAGTTCAGTGAAATCTTAGATACTGCTGATCTCTGGAAGTTCTAGATTGCAGGGAGGTGTGCACAGCAAATCATAAGGTTTGTTATCCCTGATGATACTTTCCATGGCTTTGTTACCAAATAAACTTCGCATTGCGAAAAAGGAAGCTTACTTTCTGTTGGGCAGATAAAATATATTATGCTCACTTTGTTAAAGATGGCACTGCCCATGTGCAAGTCCATTGATATTAATGTGTTTTGGGGGACAGACTGTGGGCAGGCTGGGTCGTTATAGCCTACCCCTTAGTTTTAAGAGTAAGCTTTTTCCCACACCCTTGAGTGATTGGATAATGTAGGGTGTTGCACTCTCATGAGGAATCCTCCCATTTAATGCCTCAGATAAGTGACTTTGTATCAGAGACATCCTTGTTTGTAGATTGGATTAAAGGTTTGAATTTCTACACTATAAAGTGGGGCAGACCAGGAGCTTGCTCTCTCTCAGTTCCTGAGGATAGCATTAGAAGGGAAAGCAGATTAAGGCCACATGGAGGAGAAGAGAAGCAGCCAAGATGGTGGAGTGCAGAGGAAGAAGCCAGTTTGTGCAGTTTGTGTAGAGTTAAGGATATGGGAAACAGAGGTGAATAAGTCTGGTGAGCTAGAAACCTTTGGTGCTAGGAAACTCGAATAAGTCAGTAGCTTTGTGAGCACTGAATGAGTGGGTTTTGGAGCCCAGTGTGCGTTTTTACTTGCCTACCAGGTACAAGCTAGAATTAAAGATGATGGCCCGCCTGTTTTTGGATGTGTTTTTTCATTACTGACTGTTCAAATCTAATGCGAACCTGCATTGGCCAGGCAGCTGTGATGGTGGCCTTGGCCACTGACTTTACACTTTCATTTGACCGAGAATCAGAACAATCATTTAAAACCATAATTTTACCATAGCACTGGGCTTGCCTAGCACAGGAGTTGTGTTGGGCAGATAAAATATATTATGCTTACTTTGTTAAAGATGATGCTGCCCACGTGAAGTTTTAAGAGTAAGCTTTTTCCCACACCCTTGAATGATTGGATGATATGGGGTGGTGCACTCTCATTAGGAATCCTCCCATTTAATGCCTCAGATAAGTAACTTTGTATCAGACATCCTTGTTTGTAGATTGGATTAAAGGTTTTGAATCTATGTTATAAAGTGGGGCAGACTGGGAGCTTGCTCTCTTGGTTTTTAGGTTAGTATTAGAGAGGAGAGCAGATTAAGGACACATGGAGACCAGGCGAAGCAACCAAGATGGTGAAGTGCTGAGGAAGAAGCCAGATTGTGCAATTTGTGCTGGAGAAGGAGATGGGGAACAGAGTTGAATAAGTCTGGTGAGCTAGAAACCTTTGATTCTAAGAAACTTGGATAAGTCAGTAGCTTTGTGAGCACTGAATGAGTGGCTTTTGGAGCCCAGTGTGTGTTTTTGCTTGCCCACTGGATACAAGCTAGAATTAAACCTTATGGCTCACCAGTTTTTGGCTCCGTTGTTTCATTACCGACTGTCCAAATCTAATGTGAACCTGCTTGGGCCAGGTGGCTGTGATGGTGGCCTTAGTCACTGGCTTTACATTTGGCGTAGTCTCTGGTAGGATTCTATACAGATAGGTATGGAGCTATTACCACATTTGGTCGCTGGAGTAGAGAACTGGCTGCTGTTATGGTTTCCCATAGCTGTTTTTTGGGGGACTGTAGGCTGGATGACTTTTACAGTCATGTGTGAGGAAACCAAAAGCTCTATGGAAGAGGCTGCCCAGGACCTGCAAAACAAGCCGTGGAAGGAGCCAGAGCAAGTGTGGGAGAAAGAGATGCTGACCCTGGAGCTGGAGGAAGCGCTGGAGGAGGAGGCTGACCAGTTTCCTGAAATTTGCTTGGAAACGGAGCAGCAGCCAGAGAAGAAATCACAGGTTCGTGAGTTGGAGATTGCCCTGGACATTGTGGAGAGCCAGCAGCGGCAGGAGACCAAGGCTGAGGCTGGAGCTGGGGCTGCAAGCCCTCCTGAGCAGAAGGCAGTGGTGGCCCAGGGCCCAAGCCCAGCAGCGGGAGCTGGTGTTTCCAGCTCCTCTTTGGAGGATGAAGAGAATCAGGCTGGAGTTTCAATCCACAGTCTCCAGAAGATGAGAGCCCAGCTGGAAGGAGAACCTGTAATGCTCCTAGTAGGTCTGCGATTTGGGGACATAGGGGTGGATGCCATCATGCTCTCTAGAGCAGAGATGGAAATGCTGACTGCCATTGTCATATGTTTCTGTTTAGGACAGTGTGAGACCAGCCATGATGGCAGAAATGAGGGGAGAGGCTAGCACCTCATGTGCATATACTGACTTCCTGGACTATGACCGGATGAGCACTGGCTCCTTTGTTGAATGGACTTATGGATTTTGGACAATGTGAAATACCATGATGGGGGTGGGGGGTGGCTTTGCTGGAGGCCCTCCCCCTGCCCCAGGAAGCCTTTCAAATGGCAAGAAAGAAGGCCGAGGACATTTTGCACTTTTGGCAAAGTGCTTAGAGACTAGTGAAATGTACCTTTGTAATTGTTGAAACTGTATGATTTGTCATGTTGTTGTAATTTGTATAATGTGCCTAATTTTCTTGTACAGGGATGCCGGAGTTGTAGATTGTGGGTAGTAAAGTGAGCATAGGGGTGGATTGTTGGGCAGATAAAATATATTATGCTCACTTTGTTAAAGATGGTGCTGCCCACGTGAAGTTTTAAGAGTAAGCTTTTCCCCACACCCTTGACTGATTGGACAATGTGGGGTGGTGCACTCTCATGAAGAATCCTCCCATTATGCCTCAGATAAGTGACTTTGTGTCAGAGACTTCCTTGTTTGTATATTGGATTAAAAGGTTTGGATTTCCACACTATAAAGTGGGGCAGACCGGGAGCTTGCTCTCTTCATTCCTGAAGTTAGTATTAGAGAGGAGAGCAGATTAAAATCATAAGGAGGAAAGGAGAAGCAGTCAAGATGGCAGAGTGCTGAGGAAGAAGCCATTTTGTGCAGAATTTACACAGGGAGAAGGAAGGAGATGGGGAACAGAGGTGAATAAGTCTGGTGAACTAGAACCCTTTGATTCTAAGAAACTTGGATAAGTCAGTAGCTTTGTGAGCACTGAATGAGTGGGTTTTGGAGCCCAGTGTGTGTTTTTGCTTGCCTGCAGGGTGCAAGCTAGAATTAAAGCTGATGGTTCTCCAGTTCTTGGCTCCGTTGTTTCACTACCGACTGTCTAAATCAAATGGAAACCTGCACTGGTCAGGCTGCTGTGATGGTGGCCTTGGCCACTGGCTTTACAATAATGTATATAGAAAGGTGCTCTTTACCTGCTGGATCCATACAATTGTACAATGGCCTGATTTTTATTATTATCCGTGCAGAGATTTTTCACAGCTTCATATGTGATAGTTTTGTAAAGGACTACTTTTTTTCCTGGAATAAAACATTTTATTTTTATTATTATTTTTTTTACAGAGACAGAGAGAGAGTCAGAGAGAGGGATAGATAGGGACAGACAGAAACGGAGAGAGATGAGAAGCATCAATCATCAGGTTTTTTTGGTTTTGTTGTCGTTGCAACCTCTTAGTTGTTCATTGATTGCTTTTTTATATGTGCCTTCACTATGGGCCTTCAGCAGACTAAGTAACCCCTTGCTGGAGCCAGCGACCTTGGGTCCAAGCTGATGAGCTTTTGCTCAAACCAGATGAGCCCTCGCTCAAGCTGGCGACCTCGGGGTCTTGAACCTGCATCCTTCCGCATCTCAGACCAACGCTCTATCCACTTTGCCACTGCCTGGTCAGGCCATAAGTGATAGTTTTAATGCCTATTCAACTATTAGGTATTTACAGCTTCCCATTATAGCATTCTGTCCCAATAAAAATAGCTAAATAACTTTTTAAAAATAATTCTGGTCAAAATCAAATCATAGCAGTCTATTTTGAAATGCAAATAATAAGCAGGAAGATATTATTTCCATCTGAGATTTTTAAGCAGAACCATGGCATGAAGTGGCAGAGTGAGGACACAGAAGTAGAAGTTATATCAGTAAATCAGCTTTTAAATATAATGTATGGCCTTGGCTGGTTGGCTCAACAGTAGAGCGTCAGCCTGGTGTGTGGAAGTCCTGGGTTTGATTCCCAATCAGGGCACACAGAAGTGGCCATGTGCTTCTCCACCTTTACCCCTCCTCCTTCTCTCTCTCTCTCTTCCCCACTCTCAGCCATGGCTCAAATGGTTTGAGAAAGTTGGCTCTAAGTTCTTAGGTTGGCTCTATTGCCTCACCTCAGGTGCTGAGATGGCTCAGTTAACAAGCAATGAGACAGTAGCCCTAAATGGGCAGAACATCACCTGGTAGGGAGCTTGCCAGGTGGACCCTGGTTGGGGCGGGGCATATGTGGGAATCTGTCTATCTGTCTTTCTTCCCCTCACTTAATAAAAATATGTGTGCATGTGTATGTATGTATATATATATATAAAATGTACTGAGACATTCCCAATTTATCTTTAAGGAAACAAAATAAATGGCCAGAGCAGCATTATAATCTGTTTTTTTACTGGCTTTAGCCCAAATACTTCAGTTAATAAGGTTTCTCATAGCCTTCAAGTTCACATAGAAGTAATATATCTTAAAAACCTATAAAATTGTTTTAAAATAAAACTTCTTAGTAACAACATTACAGATCCTTAAATTTTACAAATGAAGTCAACAACACAGTTGTAGAAATTCATATAAGAATTTTTTAAGATAGTTATGTTATAATAATGGTATATAGTAGAAATGAATCTTATCAATGGGTTCTCTTAATTGTACAAACATATAATAACTTAATAAAGACCTTAGATTAAGAGGCAGTGTGCCATATTCTTCTCTACTGTTAATGTCTCCATTCATTTGCTTCCCACTTATTCTTTAACCCACTACAAACTAGTTTTTACTCATATATTCTATGTACTTTGATTTCAATGTTTATTTATATCTGAGATGTCATTTATTTAATCTAATATAATTGGTTTAGTTCTTACCTTGCTTTTCATTTCAGTAATTTTTGACAGTGATGGGCATTCCTTATTTCTTCAACCATTATCTTTCACTGGCTTCCATAATGCTGAAGTATCCTGGTTTTCTTTCTATTTACAATACTAATGCTCAGTTCGTCTTTGTGGAACCAGATATAGTTAGATAGGCAAAGAAGACTGTATTCGAGGAAATTTTAATACAGAAAAGAGATCAGAACTCAGTCAGAAATTCTCTGAAGTCAGGAGGCAGAGATGATAAAAGCTGAGGTGAATGGGAGATCATAAGCTATGTATGTTTGCTTTATACAAAGAAAGAGGGAATGTTCTAATATCTTCATACAGGAAGTATTTTATAATGTGGAGCTAGGTGTTCACAGAAGTTAGGCTTCTACTCACCCACAGAAACTGAAAGATGGAGCTGCAGTCAGTCCCCAAATAATGATGTTCTGTTCAATGTAGTTTCTTTATAACCTTTATGAGAAATAAAAAAGTTGATTTCAGGCCAGGTCCACTGTTGTGGGGGGTTTCCACATTCTTCCCCATATCTCTGTGGGTTTCTTGGGGTACCTGGGTTCATCTTATATCCTCCAAAAATTCATGTTTGGTGTATTGGCATGTTTAAATTGTCCCAGTCTGAGTGAGCCTGGGTGTGGGTGTGAATGTCCCTTATGATGGAAGGGTGTCCTGAGCAGGGTGTGCTTTCACCTTGTGTCCTGAACTGGGGGGATAGGTTCTATCTTCCCATGACCCTGAACTAGAATAAGTGGGTAGGAAAATCATTATCTTACTTGCTTTTACTAATCTGTTTTAAGTCTATGTTATACTCACACTTATTTCAATGTTTAATATTAAAAGTGTTTGGGTCTTTATTTAAAAGTTTGGTGTTTTTGTAACCAGAAATATGCCATTGAAACTTCATTCATTGTACTATCATTTAGTCTTTTGTTATATTAATAAAATTGGCTTCCTTAAATGTCTTTTGCTTAAAGTTGCAGTTTTTAACAACCTATTGACTACATTAAGTGAGGACTTACTGTACTATATTTCTTGATGATTACATTATGAAGGGATGTTTTCCAGGTCCTTGAGAAAGACAATCGTGTATTATAAAACTGTCAAGATGCTTTTTAAAAGATTTATATCTCAAAGGGGTAGAAAAAGAATTTACAATTGTAATTTTTCTAAAGTAAATGATCTCAGGAAAGGGACCTCAAGGACCTAGAGACAGGAAGAAACCTGTCTCACAGTTAGTTAGTCAAAGTGAGAGAAATGTTTAGGCCAGTCATCTTTATAACATACTTGAATTTGCAGATTTGTTATTTAGTGCTTTTTTTTTTTTTCCTTTTAAACTTCTCCCATAGGTATGCTGTTTACACTCGTGGCTTCATTCTCTATAGTCTAATACTGCCCAAATCTTAATTTTAGCCCAAACTCGCTTGTGCACTTCAGACCTCTCTATTCAATTGTCTAAATCCTATCTTCACTTTAATGTTCTTCAAATCCAAATAGAATTAGTTACTGTTGTATATTAATTTCACTTCCCAAATATTTCTCAAAGTAATTTATTTTCCAGTTAGCCACTGTTTACACACTAGATCGATCAGTCCACTATGGGAACATGCCTTGCTTGCTGCCTTACCTCCACTAGTCTCTGTACCTTTATCTCTCCATGTTTCAGTTCCTTGTCTTCACTACACTCAATGTAATAAAATTTTTTTAAAAAGTTTTTTTTGCACCATGCCCCTGCTTAAAACAATAATTATGCCCATTGAGGTGCAGTTCAAAATGTTTGACAAAGCTTCTGTGACTTCAATGACAGAGCCACAGTCTGCAGTGTACATTTCCACACTTAAAATAGTGATCTTTTTTGTCTAATCCTTTTACTATGTTATGCTTTCTTACCTACAGTTTCACTCAGTGGTGGGATTCAGCTGGTTCACACCAGTTTGGCAGAACCAATACCTAACTTTTTGTTGAGTTCAGCAAACCGGTTGTAAAAATGTCACTTGTAATCAGGGTTCTCTCGGGGCACTTGGGTAGCTGACCAATGTGGAAATCACAAATTTACATTTCTTATTCTTTTTTAACGTTTATCTGTGCAACAGCATATTTTAAGTGCTCATAGTACTGTTCATTCTGTCCATAGGTGAAAAAAATTGCAAGTGAGGGTGCCAATCAAGAGCAATATGGAAATATCTTAACAGTTTTATTGTTTATTTTGTCAGATATTATTTAATATTTTTTCGTTAATATTTTTAAACTCTTTCTTATAACATAATCTAGTTTTATGTACCTCTTTTATTGTTCTTATTTAAGTATTAATGCATGAAATAATAAACTATCCTTCGGTATATTGTTCTTTTCATACTTAAAATGGTCATTAGGGCAGAAAACCGGTTGTTAAATGATTTAAATCCCACCACTGGTTTCACTGTAGTGTTTCTGCTTTCCTTTATAAATATTTTAGCTAACTCACGATTTCTTTCAATCTCAAGTTAAATGCTACATTTCCAAAACAAAACAAAACAAAACAAAACAAAAGATTTTCCATCTTTTAATTTAGGCATAGTTTCCCTTTTAGATGTTTTTGTCTTTCTGTATTTCCTTTTTTGTAGCAGTCATCACAAGACATGATAACCAGAATCTTCATGAGAGTAGAGCCATCTTCAGGCTTAGGTATTGTAGTCATCATGGATCCTATAACAAAGGCTGGACTAAATGGAGAATGTATACAATGGGCCACAAGTTTAAAGTTGTAAGTTCTAATACAGATGCCTATTATATATCAGCATATATAATTGGTTAATTACAATACACTTTATTTTTTTAAATAACTAAAAATTACAGGCAAACATCTCTAACATGAATTTGGAATGTTATGCCAGAGAATGTCTTTCTGATTAAAGTATGTGAAGTGCCTATTTTGCCAAAGCAAGATTTTTTTTGAAATAGTAATATATATGCAATATAATTTATTGGACCTGAGGAAATGTCACAGCCCTCATATCACCTCATTGATTTTACTAGTCATTCATATCATAAATTAGCTCACATAGTATATCGCATCCAAAAGGTTAAGCTTAAGGATGTTGCCAAATTTACAATAATATTAGTAAATATCAATGAGCCCACAGCATTTCTTCAAGATATTATTTGACAAACTTTCCAGGAGAATAGAGACTTTATCAAGATTTCATTATCACATGATTGATGGTTCTAGTGGCTTGTTCTAAATGTGACATAATTTTGGAGGCAGAAGCTTCTCAACACCAAAAGTTGTTGGAAGTCTCTGGGAACATGTATGTTCATATGAATAGTAATTATTCACTACGAATTTCATCAGGTCACTTTACCATAGAAGGTCCTCACCAACATACTCAGGGCATGATCTGAGAGAATAGAGCTTAAAAGAGGAATGCAAAACTATGCAAACTGAATCCATTCACACAAAACTTAAAAATTAAAAAAAAACATTTACTTACACATTGTATTCTTAAAACTCTACACATCTAATTGATTATATTACTAGAGTTTATCTCAAATGCTAGTAATGAAATGAGACTGTAAAGAGACAGTGCAAAAGCCCTTAAGCAATGTTTTCAAGCCTCTGTATTTGATTAAATCCTTACTCTTCTAGATAAATAAAAAAAGATAGAGAAATACCTTTAAAAAATATTAGCTAGGTTGATTGAATAATTATTACCTATCTGAAATGATTTATGATAAGGTTCAATGCAGAAGATGGAATATGAAAGTATTCTTATATGCTTCCATTAATTGTAAATTTGATTTTATCTATTTTGAAAGTATTTTGCAGTATTCAATAAAAACCTGAAAATCTTCACAGCCCATTATTTTGTCATTTCACATATAATAATGTACCCTAATAAAGCAATCAGACTTATAGAAAATGCTGACAGAACATTCTTAGAATAATCAGTAATTGGAAAAACCCTAATAAACAATGATACATTATATAAACTATTAATATATTATTGTGTCTGAATATTTAAATAATTAGAGAAAATATTTATGACTAGTTTTTAGTAACAAGTACTTGTTTATGCAAGGGAAAGAAAAAAAGACTTTCAAATTATATACTTATTTTATAAATTGCCTATGTATACAGTATGAGATCAATGATTTTAATATATACATAGAAAAACTAAATAAAAAACTAAGCTTATGAGATTTTAGACTATAATGTTTCACTTATGTAATTAGAAAATCTCATTTAAGTATCTTTTAAAACAACTATGCATTTTAAAAGCAGTTTTAGGTTCAAAGCAAAGTGTAGCAAAAAGTACAGTGAGTTTTCATATACCAGTTGACTCCACATATACACAATCTCCTTCCCAGACTGTCAACCTCTTAGTGAGCCTACATTGGCACTCATTATCACTCACAGTCTAATGTGACTCACTCTTGGTGTCATCCATTCTGTGGTTATGACAAATGTATACTAGCATGTGCAATTAGAGTACCATATGGAATAGTTTCACTGCCCTAAAATTCTCTGTGACTTTCCTGTTCATCCATCCCTCCTTTCTAACCTATGGGAACCACTGATTATTTTACTATCTCTATAATTTTGTCTTTTCCAGAATGTCATATAATCCAAACTTCCCTATGGTTGAAATCCTATAGTAGACTTTTCAGAGTAGCTTCTAGTTCACTTAGTAACATGGTTTAAATATTATTCCAAATCGTTCCATGATTTGATAGTGCATTTCTTTTCAGTACTGAATAATATTCTACTGTCTGGGTGCACATGAGTACTCATGACTGATTTAGGCTGGGTTTAATATTGATATTCAGTATTATGAAATAGACTGTACAGTAGTAACTCTCACAGAAAACATAGCAGGAGTTTAAGCTCATGTCAAAGAGATCTAAAGAGCTCTTGTATACTCTCTAGTTATAGTCCTTCTTTAAAAACACATTATTAAAATATCTTTCACTGAGATGGGCAGAAGTCAAAACAAAACAAAACAAAAAAACAAACAGCTGTCATATATTGTAAACAGAAAGCTAAATATATATAAATATTTCTAATTATTTTTATGAAAGCATTTCCTGATTGGGCCCTAAAATTGTAAGAATGTTCCTTTTCATGGATGACTAAAGGTTTTGAAGTAAGGGCCATCTAGGCTTTCCAGTTGTCCCCAGTTGATGGGCCCTGGGGAATTTGATCCAGTTATTTTCTGCTCCAGGACTTCCTCCCTCTACACCAACCCCAAGGCAGTGGTTGGATTCCACCAGCATAACTGAAACTATGCATCTAGCTGTACTTAGTATGTCAAAAATAAAAGATTTTTTGTTGTTTAGTTTAGTTTAGTTTTCACTCGTGACCATAGACCACAGCACTCCAAGGCAGAACCTTGCTTTGCACATCACCCAATCCCCTTTACCACAGGGGAATGTGTTGGTTGTGAGGTTCCTGATCTGTAAACAAACCCCAAGGCCTCCAATACTCACACTGAATTATCTTTGGGACATCTGAGAATCCTGGGGTGGAAGAAGACATGCTAGATGTTAAGACAAGATTTGTTGGATTATAAAGTTCCAGAATTACCACTGTCATTTATTTCTTACAAGATTGTTTAAGTTCCATTAATACAAATACTGCAAATTGACTCTTAGAAAATCCTAAGCACCCAGGTGGATTTATTCCTTTAAGCCCTTAACATTCCTTCAGTTATACATCTTTAAATCAAATTTAAAAATAGAAAATGAAATATAAGTAATATGATTACCTCTACCTGAAACAACCTTCTGCTTTGATAAATATCACAATAGTCAAGATGGTAAAGATAAGTAATTTTATAGAATCCTAATCTGAGACTGGACTTTAGGTACCACCCTTGGAATATCCAAGGTAAAATAGACCCTATGGTGTTTTGATAAAATTGTTCATCTAATTTAATCATTTAGAAGATTTCTTATAAATAATATATATATGACAGTTGTATCTGTATCTGTTTTGGGCAATGGGGAATTTTAAAATATGCAGTTGTATCCTGACTAGGTGGTGGCTCAGTGGATAGAGCATCGGACTGGAATGCGGAAGACTCAGGTTCAAGACCCCAAGGTCGCCAGCTTGAGTGTGGGCCCATCTGGCTTGAGCAAAAGCTCGTCAGCCTGGACCCAAGTTCGCTGGCTCCAGCAAGGGGTTGCTCGGTCTGTTGAAGGCTCGTGGTCAAGGCACATGTGAGAAAGCAATCAATGAACAACTAAAGTGTTGCAACGGCAACGAAAAACTAATGATTGATGCTTCTCACCTCTCTCCGCTCCTGTATGTTTGTCCCTATCTATCCCTCTCTCTGACTCTCTCTCTCTCTGTCCCTGTTAAAAAAAAAAAAAAAAAAGTAAATGTCATTAATGCTTAAAAAATAAATAAATAAAAAATAAAATAAAACATGCAGTTATAGAACTGTAAGGGAACTGAGCTCTCCACATTTACTACAGGGGGACCTACCCAGATTTAGTTCAACTAACTCAAATGACTTTTATGCCACATGGGTCCAGTGTCCCTACCAGCAGACAGAATCATCCATAATGGCTCAAATTTATCTTTTAACTGGCAGACTGAGAAGAATTAAGTAAGACAAAAGACAATTTAGCAAGGTGTGTATTTTAATCTTTATTATTTATGTGGCCAGAGTTTTAATTGGGATTTTATTATGTAAGTATGATTGATTAAATCATTAACCTTGTAATTGAGCTAAATATATAACTTTAATCCCTAGAGGTTACCGGGTAATATTTGTACCTCCTTGATCAAAACCCCAATTATCCACAGGCCCTTTATGTGTTACTGTGTTAGTGTAAACTAAGTTGTGTTCCAAGGAATATGACTATGAATAAAAAAGACATTCCTATCATTCTGGAAATTCCTAAAAAATGAGGGTCAAGGGCCAACTACCTTTTTTATTATACAACATTAATTTTATTCTTTAACTAACCCCTTGAGGTATAAATAAGCATTTTCATAATTTTACATGGCTGAGGAAGTTTAAGTAATTTGCTCAAAGTCAACACAACTAACACTGGGGAACAAAATTTTTGCTGCATCGAAAAAAACACTTGTTCTTACCTATTTCGAGTGTGCTGATCACAAATCTGACATAAGTTTTTCTCTGTAAGCTACAGTTTATTTGCAATTCAAGATTTTAGGTTTTCATCTTATTGTAAAATTTTCAACTTTTAGTTTAACATAATAAAATAGAATGTCTTCCGGGGCATAATCTTTGCGAAAATATAATTTATATAATGCAGTAAATACACTAATGCACTAAAAGACATAATTGCATCAGAATTTGTCTACAATTTCAAAATAGAACATATTAAAACACTTATTTTAATCATAAAATTGTTGCAAAACTTATTTAAATTCTATTCAGGCAAAAGTTTGCATTTGTACCTCTTCTGTTTGTGTACTTGTTGAGGACAATCTCGTTTGATGCTCCAGCAGTAGTCTGCTCATCACTAACAACTCCAAGGTTTTCAGGAAAATTATCCAGGTGACTGTTCAGAAAGTGAATATTAATGCTCATGTTCCATTTAATATCGTGGAAAGCCAACAGCATCCTTTGAACCAGAAGTTCATAGTTTTCTGCTTTTTTGTTGGCAAAGAAGTTTTTTGTAACTGTCACAAAAGACTGCCGTGCTACTTTCTCCTCCTTGTTCATCTTCCTGGCAAATTCTTTGTCATGTGTGATGGTTCGAATTTGAGGTCTATCAAATACACCTGCTTTTATCTCAAAAGACAAGGCAGGAAAAGCAGAAAGAATATGTTGAAAGCATTCACTTTTTCTATTTAAAGCCTGAACAAACTACTTCATTAAGCCAATTTGATGTGAAGTGGGGAAAAAATAATCCTGCCTCGATTAACTACAGGTTCATTCACAATATTTTGCATCCCTACTTCCAGAGCTTCACGTTTCGGCCACTCCTTCTGTGTCCAGTGTTTCTCCCGAGCTTGGCTGTCCCACAAATACAGAAAGCAAGGATACTTCCTGAAACATCTCTGTTGTCTTAGCAGAAAATTTACCATTTTAAGATCCGCACAAATGATCCAGTTATGCTCCTCATACTTCAGAAAGTCAAGTACAGTTTTTATGTCATTATAATCTTCTCGCAGAAGAGTTAAATAAACATTACCATAGTGTTGGAGAACACATTTCAGACTTCATTTAGAGCTGTCAAGAAATAGCTGCCGTTTTGTTGGACTGTAAGTGGTAACACCTAGCTGGCTGAGTAGACTATTGATATTATGACAGTAAACAAAGTGTTTTTCTTCGGAAAAAAAAGTCCACAAAAATTTGTTCACACTTTCTGAAATGGGATACTTTAGCTGACCGGTGAAGTACATTTTTTTCATGAAGCCTGGAGGCTGAAAACTCAGCTGCTTTCTTTGATAGGCCCAAATCTCTTTCTAAGTCATTCAATTTGGGTTGGCTAAACTGCTGAGGGGTTAATGACTGCTTGGCATCAGAAGACCATTCAGATTCTACAACCATTTCCTTATGCATCTTATCAAAATACACTTGATCACCATGTTCACTTTCTTTGTCCTTAGAAGAAATAAAACTATTGAAAACTGGAACCGGGAGTGTCTCAGAATGTGGGATAGGTTTTATTGCTTAAGGAATATTAGGATATGCAATCATATGCCATTTTTTCTTGCTGATGCCCTTTGTATTGATCAGAGAGAAATAACAGTCAATCCTGTGGTCCTTAGGTTTATACTAAACCAAGGGAATACTAAATGGCATTCCTTTGCATTTTCTTTTTATCCAGTCACAAAGCATTTCCTTACAATTATGACACACAATATGAGAAGCCCAATTCTTGTCTTGACTGCAAAGGGGAACTTGAACATAGGCAATATATGCACGTGTCACAAATGATGAAATATTGCACCTTTGACGTTGAAGTTTGTAACAGCCACATATCTAACGGAAGGTGTCAGGACTATTCTTACATTTACAGCTACTCAAAGAAGCCATGATTCAATCTTAAAACAAAATAAGAGGGTGTTTTCTATCAGATAATATATTTTTTTACATTTAAAAACAACTGCAGTTATGTAAAATCGATGTTTTTAAAACATTAATTGCCTTGTGGTTATGTTCAATCCAAGAGTGGTTGCTCTTTAACTCCAATTTAAAAAC
The DNA here is from genome assembly GCA_037038555.1 of Rhynchonycteris naso. NCBI lineage: Eukaryota > Metazoa > Chordata > Mammalia > Chiroptera > Emballonuridae > Rhynchonycteris > Rhynchonycteris naso. The sequence goes on along the minus strand of CM072999.1, from coordinate 166,366,782 downwards.
CAATGCATGCCATTAACTGTAACAAAAAGAAATTAAAGTTACATGAAACCTAGAGCATGCACCAAAAATAAATTTCAGATTTGGAATCAGCAATGCAGATATATTAGAAACAGTTCTAAAACTTTATGTAACGGAAAATGAAAAAATATATTGTTCCTCAATGTAATGATTAGAGAACCTAACAATTCCCTAATTCTTTCAAACTCCATCTTGCATTTAAATGTTGGTTATACTTAAAAAAGAATTCACCTGTTGCTCTATTAAAAAGATCTACATTCTATTTTCTCTGTATATTTTTACAGATTGATGTCACCTTTCAGTTACCATAGAAAAACTATCAGCCTTATAACTAGAAACTAAAAAAAATTACAGAAAACTAAAAAAACACCTAAGTAAGAAACATGAATTGTCAATGAAAGTATTATCAATATCCCAATATTTACTGAGAACTGAGAATATACTTTGAACTAAGTGTAAGAAATACAAATGGACAGGATCTCTTCCCTCCTGAATTTTGGAATATCATTGAGAACATCAGGTTAACAGTGTATGCTACAATTAGCAAACAATTAAGTATGTAACTATTTTGTAGCGACTAAATAATAAGCACATTTGGAGCAGAAGGAAAGGAGATGCCCCCTACAATTTCTTTGTTACTGGCAATATTACTTGGAACATCAGAGGTTATGAAAAGCAGAGAGCATACAGCTGCTGAGCCTACCATGAACCGAGAAAATGCATTGAATGGTAGCCCTAAGAATGGTAGAGCACCATTACTTCAAATAAAATGTGGCTTTGTGAGAGGCAGGATGTTTGATTGTCCCCTTTATTTTACACTCCCACCTGCTCTGACACCTCACATCTCCAAAAGTGTCTTTATTTTTTCCAATGCACCCTGATCTTTTCTAAATTCTCTCTAATGAGACATTTTTTGCCCAACTTCTGCAAGACTGTTTATCCTGTCTTGAAGATCTGTTGTACTTACATGTGGTACTCACAACCAATCTGGAAAGTACTTGCACCTGCAATAGCAGTTTCTCCCCATGATTCCCACTTATTTAAGAAATGATTCTCCTTGACCTCGACCTTTCACTCTAACATCAGGACAGATTCTATTTGGAGGGGAGAGGTGAAAATTAATGAGAAAGTGACTTGTAAATAATTTTTATAGGAATTATCTTGATTCTTATCAAGTGGAATTATTTAAACTGAAAGTGAGTTATTTGAAGTCTTCCAACTTTTAAAATTAACAGCAAAGGTATAGTTCGAATAATGAATTGTTATACTTATAATGTACATAATTACATAATAGATGAAAGATAAAGAATCTCATAAACATTCTCAGCTAAGAAAATCTAGTATGTCATATTAACATAATCGCACGCATTCTAGTAATTTTCTACATGGTATATTTTCAAAGACAATGTGAAGATGGATTTTAATCTAATCTCTATAGTGAATTTTTAAATTCTGAACTAATGGTTTGAAATTGGTTTTCTATCATGGTTCTTATATTTTATAAGTGTTCATTTATGAATCTAAAACTATGATAATATTTTCTCTGCAATTTTCACGTATGTTTCTTTTTAAAATAGTTTTCCCCAACCTACCCAATGAATTGTTTCAACTTTTTCCTAATTTTTATACTGTTGAATGGATTTCTTTTTACTGCATGCATTCTGAATGATTCTTTGCATTTTGCTTTTTGATAGAATGACAGGGAATCTATTCTTTAGTGCATTCATACAAGGAAGAAAACTAAAATATATAGAGACTAAGATTATTAGAGGAGAAGAGCACAGTAGATTATACCCTTTGAAATAGATGTTCTGGTAGCTAGCCATTTTATATTATTGCCAGATTTAACATATGTAAAATGCAGTTGCAATAGAAATGAAAGTTTAACAAAAGATGATTTTCTTTAAATGACAGAGAAAAAAACTTTTCAATAAAATAAAAGCACTTGAAACCATTATCAGACGTTTCCAACATGTCCCAAAATTTGTTTAAACTATAAGTGAAATGTTACACTTATTATAAAAAATACTTCTCTAAAACCACTTTCAAAGAAAAAAGTCATGATACTACAAATGTCATTTCTGTAAATAGCAAGGAGAGTTACTGTATTTAAAATTATTTCCATCTAGATAGCTGATTAAGCAACTTTAATTACCACTTAAAAATGCGTTGCCACTATAGTGGCACAAAGCAACGGATTGCCATTTTGTGAGGTTTTTATTGACAAATATGTCATTTACCAGTGGTTAGCAACAAATTTTCAGACATTCCTAATGCAAGGCATATTCCATTAAGTTTAAAAATTTAATAACGTTTCTGTCTGCCAGATGGCACAATGTTAGAAATGTTTGAAGTACATAGCAATTAAAACACTTAAACATATAATAGCCTAGTAGGCAATTTGTTAAATATATTGCATGTCAGAGAACCACAAATTGCTATCTACATAATATCCACCTGAGAATATATTGAATTCGTAAAAACATAAGTAAATAGAGCAAGCTTGAGACAAATTCACATTCTTATTTTTGAAGACTACAGAACATTTTATTTAATTCTTCAAAGTTATAAGGCACAACTGCATTTCAAACTAGAACAGCGCAGATGTAGACACCAAGCATTTAAAAATTTATCTTCAGAGACCAACCGAATGATAAGCCTTGGAATAGAAAACCATTAAATAAAAAAAGTGCTCCTGCAACTACCCTGTTAAGAGCAGGTATTTCAGGTCACAGCTTCAGTGACAAACTCCAGGTCACAGAGCAAAAATAACTTCATGTGTAATCCCCATCAAAGATGCTATGAACAATAGCTACAGATCATACATCTAAGTGGCCAAATGGTAATAATAGTAGCTAATATATATTGAATTCTTAATATTGGTTAGACACTAATTTTTTTTAAGGCAAGTACACTTTTGAAACAGAAGAGAAATTATAAAAATGCTAATTTTTAATTTAATATTGTAGTTTATAGGATAGTCTTAAAATCTGAATAGTATTTTGAGCCCCAATTGATAAGTCACCAAAACAAATATACTGTCTGTTTGCACTTGGCAATTCACTGATAACTTTAATTATCTAGTTAAGAAATATTGCTTATCCTAAACATATAGATGATTTGAGAATGTATTTTTAATCCCCTTTCAACATTAACTAAAATACAGTTTTTCTTTTATCCCTTTATTACATGGTTAAAATGTTTTTCTAAATTCAGATTACATTCAATTGCTTTAAATCCTTTTCTTTGCTTGTATAAAGTCTTAAATAGATATTTAAAATCAATCTGATTTTTAAAATGAAAGTTTATTCATCTCTAACAAGAAATAAGTTACCAAAATGATAAAACAATATAACTGTCTGTTTATGTTTAAGATCTCCTAGATACTGTGGATTCATTTTTTAAATTATCTGTAACTTACCTATGCAGAAAATTTTATTATACCAGTTTTATAGATGAAGAAACTGAAGCTTCGGGAGGTTATATTTCAGAATGGCCACAGAGCTAAATTTTAGTGAAAAGCTAAAATTTAGAGCCCGTTCTAATTCCCAAGAAGTACTTTTTGTAAAAATGCTCTCTAGAGGCAGATTATCTGACCTAGGATCCTAGAAGACAATTATGAAGAACATCTGTTTGGATAAAATATGGGGCAGAAGTTTCTAGAATTATGATTCTGCTTAATTTTTACTATACAAGGATGTGCAAATATCATGAACATACATTAAAAAATAAAATCTCTTACACATTTTTATAGACATTTTCCAGTTAGGAACTAGAACAGACACATAATAGGAGCTTTAAATATGTCAAATTATAAACATATGCTGACATATATGTATACATATACAAGTCAGAGAGAAATATAAACAAGATTTTCAAATGGCAGTGAAGAATTAATTTAAAAAATGGGTGTACTTGGCATAATAGCTTCAACAATAGATATTAAAATTTAGTGAACTAGAAAATTAAGTTTTTGGATTACTTTCTTATCTCATAATTGTCTTAAAAACTTAGGCCATTTATGCAAATTTTAAAAATTCAATACATTAAAGAGGAGTGCAATTTAAATATTGCTCACTTTACTATCTGATTATAATAGTAATATAAATATTATTTGCGTCAAATTAGAAAACAAATACATGAGTCTGATGTGGTATGTAGAGACCTGTTTCATTCAGTGGCTTAGCTAAACCATATTTGGGGAAATTTTCAATACCATGTTATCAGCCTTGTCCTTTCAAATACCTTAAAATTTTCTATCTAATGCTAAGCTATTAATATACATAATGTAAAAGTTACCCTAATTCATATTATTGTAAACATTTAGAAAAGTGGATAATAAAATGTTATTTTGTGACCCTGGCCAGTGGCTCAGTGGACAGAGTGTTGGCCCAGTATATGAACGCCCCAGGTTCTACTTCTGATCAGGGCACACATGAGAAGTGACCATCTGCTTCTCCTCTCCTTCCTTTTCACCTTCTTTCCCTCTTCTCTTTTTGTAAAAATGAGTGGCTTGATTGGTTCAAGAGTCAGCCTAAAGCACTGAGAATAGCTCTGTTGGAGTGCATTAGCTTCAGGCACTAAAAATAAGTCAAAATTCAAGCATTGGCCCCACATGGGGTTGCAAGGTGGATCCCAATTCAGACACATATGGGAATCTGCCTTATTATCTCCCCTCCTCTCATCTAAAAAAAATGTGTTATTTTGTAACTAAGACTATCTAGATATTGGCACATCTCACCAAAACCATTTGGCCACATGTGTAAAATTTTTATGAGACTACCATAAAAAATCTCAGTTTGGAATGTCATCATATTATAGATAGTTTCATTGACTATTAGTATGGTCTCATAATTGACTCCCAAATAGTAGAAATAAAAATCAGTTGAAAACAAACAGAACTAAAATGGTTTTTATTAAATGGAAATCTTCTATCTAAAAATAACTGTACCTAGTTCATAAACTTGATGAAAAATTACCATGTAATTATTCCATGAATATTGCCCAACTAGATATTGTTCTTCCCTGAGATTCCTAGAAATAACTGAAAACATATTTTTAGAAAAAAACATAACAACCAATTATTCAAATAAATAATATTTCTTTTGAAGAGCATCATTGTGGTTATAAAATGACATAAAAATAAATACAATACAAACAACTCTGTTCTCCCTTATTACTACTCTAGGTGATATTATATTGATTTATTGTATAATACAATATGCTGAAAAAGTAACTGAAATGTTGTACTAAATTTTTATAACAATAACAATAAAAATACAGATATATCTGGAAATCACAGTCAATTTAATTTACAGAGGCTACTTTGCAAGCTTCTTATGTCTAACTTTAATGAATACAGATATTTTATGATATTTTTAAATCTAATAATAAATTATAAAAATAAAGGCTAATGAACATTATTTTGTCAAATTACAGAGTTAAAATAACTAAGAAATTTAACTCAAATAATTAAGCAGCTGTTCTTACAATTACTAATCAAGTAAAATTATTAGTTGTATAAACAATTTTGATCTAAAACTTTTAAGGGCCCTTAGTAGTTATATTTATCCTTGTGTGAAATAAAAAAATATACTGTTTAGAAGCATATTGTATTTTAAAAACTGTCTTCATATCCTCTTCCAGGATATGCCATCCTCATCAAGAGATGGTTTTGTAAAGATTGAACTAGAATCTCAAATTATCTTCTTCAGGCAAGTAGTCTTATATACAGTAGTTACAGCAAACTTTCTTTCATCTCTTTTCTATTACATCACCTTTCTTTTTCTTTTTCATCTCTTTTCTATTACATCACCTTTCTTTTTTCTATAAATATTGACGCTGAATACTCAGAAGGCGCATTGTTGATAACTGTCTTTCTTCTATAATATTGTGTATTGCCTTAGAATCATCCATTATATACATGGACAGAACTGTATCAGTCACAAACTCCACTTAGGTTTTCTATCAAGTATAAATTCATACTCAATTGTGTAACACTCATTGTGTAATGTAATGTCATGTGAAGTTAGTTTAAAAGCAAATACACTATCTTATATACATATTTCTTCGACATATTAATATATTGCATCAAGTTATCACTAAAATATTTTCAATTAAATTGTGCTTGATATAATGGAGATAGTTTTGTGCTTTGGTGCAGTTTCCTTTTTTTTTCAATTTTTTATTTATTGATTTAAGACAGAGAGGAAGGGGGAGAGAGCAACATCTATATGTGCCCTGAATGGGAATCAAAACTGCAACCTTTATATATTGGGACGATGCTCTAACCAACCATGCTAACCAGCCAGGGCCAATAGTGAAGTTTTAATACATGGTTCATAAATGCATTTCTAAAAGAATATAGCCCCTCACTGAAGTACTTGATATGGTAGCACTTGATGGTAGCCAAGTCGGTTTATACTTAATCATGACCCATAGAGAGACATTTCCTGCTAACACAGCAGACACGAATTTGCAGGTCTTGTGAGACTTCAGATTTTTTTTTCTTAATAGGCTTAAATATGTTTTTGGTAGTTTTAGGTTTAGTAAAACAGTGTGCAGAACTTACAGAAGGTTTCCATATACTACCTCAGCCCCCACTCTGCTTTCTCAGAAACCAAACTGTCTTCCAAATTGGCTGTGTCATTTGTCATTCATACCAGTAATGAATGAGAGTTCCTGTCTCTTCACTTTCTCACCGACATTTTCTTTTTAATTGTAGCCATTCAAGTAGGTACGAGGTGGTGTCTCACTATTGTTTTACAAATTGAGAGTTTTAAAAAAGATTAAACTACAAAGGCACCTAAAAAACATAATAGAGAAAAGAAAGCCTCTTCAATAAATGATGGTGAGAAAATTGGAAAACCACATGCAAAACAATGAAATTTGACTAAAATACAGAGTACAGTATATTGCAAAACAGTTTAGTGGTTCCTTAAAAAAAACACCATTCTTACCACACAATCCTGTGCTCACAGTCCTTGGTATTTACTCAAATGAGTTGAAAATTTATGTCCACACAAAAACTGCACAAAAATGTTTGAGATTTCTTGTGTGTGTATTTGAGACCCATTGTGTGTTCACCTGCTTGGAGTCATAGTCTCCAAGGCTACGGTGTAAAGGTCACACTGAATTGAACTCCAATTATTATTTCATTAAGGCTTTACAATGTTGAGTTTATTTTACTTGTTTTCTCAGGAATAAATTTTCCCGGGACATTTTTGGTCATCTGAACATATTATTCCTTGGTAAAATTGACTTTGAATATTCTAACACCTGTTTCTATCGCCTGTATGCTTGTCCAGGGTTTTGAATATTGTTTGTCTATGAGAGCAAACATATCTATAGAGAAGACAGGCAAAGAAAGGAATAGTAAGTCTGTCTTTGACCTGGTTTCTGGAAAAAAAAGACTTTCAAAGGTTAATCCTCAACCCTTGTCTTTTGGACAAACTTTGTCTTGGATTCCTATTTCAAAGCCTTTAAAGGGAAATCTCTGCTTCAGCCCAAGATGTAGTAACAAATGCCAAATTTGCCCTTTCACTCAAAATAAACAAGAACATCAAACACTTCAGGCAATGAAGGACAGTGCTCCTTGAGAAATGAGACACAATAAGCTGAGCCAAGAGACTGTGCTGGCTCACCACCTTGAGTTTTCAGGAAAAGGAGCAAGGAAGAGAAATCTAGTGAAAATGGACTGGGTCACCTGAGGAGATAGACATGAGACTCTGGAAACAATGTAGCTGAAGTTAGCAGAGCAGAATCTGAGAAAAGAAACTGCTGTGTAGAGAGAGAGACCTAGAGATGGGCAAAGGCTTCCCCATAAACATTCAGCTGAGTGCAGATCAGTGCAACTTGTGAGGTAAACTCTACTCCAGGAGAGAACAACTCAAGAAGGCTTGTGGCTGCAACTGACATAGCAAGAGGAAGAGTGCCTGTTCTCAACAGAAGGATAAAAAAGCATATATTCTCAATGACTTTGACAGAGTAACAAAGAAGGATCTTGCCTCAGTAGTGGGAAATCATCATTCAGCAGGACTATCACTTCCAAGAGATTAGAAATGGGTTCTTGAGTGTCAAGAAAATCTTAGGTAATCAATGTTTATATGTCTCTAAAGGGCCAGAGTATATAAAGGAAATATTTCATATTGTGGCCTAAAAATTTCACAAAGGGAGGGTGATTTACAAGAAAAATTCAAGGCTTCATAAAGGATAATAAAAATTCTGTATTGAAGAAACATTGCCTTTAGGCTTATTTAGCTCAGCTCTGATCTCATCTAACAAATATATATTTTTAAATACTAGAAAATTTAAATTGTTTTAAGTTATTCACTTAATTCTACAATAAGACTTAGAATATTTATAAGAATACAAAAATATCCAACCCTCATCAAGGAAAAGAATTGATTACCGAGGATATAAATAGTTGGAAAATTTAAAATGTCTGCTCCTTGAAAGACAATCTTAAGAGAAGAAAAGATAAGCCACTGATTGGGAAAAAGATATTGCAAGTATTTTATCAGATAAAATACTTACAACTGGAATATATACTTAAAAAACTCTAAACACTGATTTGAAAAAAAAAACTAATAGTAAAAATATAGCAAATTATTTTAACAGACACTTAACTATATAGATAGATAGAAAGGTAAATAAGCTAGGCACATAAAAATATGTCAATATTGTTAGTAATTTTTAAAGTATTTCAAGTGAAAATGACAGTAAAAGACCCAATGTACACTTTTTTAGTATGGCTAAAAATTAAAAGACTAATTATACCAAGTTTGGGGAAAATATGAAAGACTAGGATCTCTCATGTAATTTTGGTAGGAATGTAAAATGATAATAACAATTTGGAAACCAATTTGAGAGTTAACCTTTTTACTCTAAGGTATTTATGCAATAAAAGTGAAACAATGTCTATTAAAATAATTGTATATAAGGTTTCCAGCATTCTGTGTCTATAAGCCTGTCTTGTATTGAGTGATTTTAGTTTGCAATCTTTAAGCACCTTGTCAGGATATCCTAAATATCTTGCATTTACATGTTTTTGATAAATTATATAAATTAAGCAGTCAAAGCTATTTTTTTACCATAGCAATTAATTTTAAATCTGTTAAATGGCAAAGTTACTTCAATTTATTTTAGGTTTATAAGTTTTTAAACTTTTCAATAAAACAACTTAGTTTCTGATCAGTCATGAGTTAGGAATTATGAATAACAGATTCATGGGTCCAGTAGATCACTAACTCATTTTTTTAATTTTTGCAATAATTACTATATCTATATTTTTTCTTTTCTTTTCCTTTGTTTCCTAGTTTTTGTTTGTTTGTTTGTTTTTTGTTGTTGTTTCTTTTTGTAACAAGGACAAAGGAGAGGGACAGATAGGAGTAGACAGACAGGAAGGGAGAGAGATGAGAAGCATCAGTTCTTCATTGCAGCTTCTTAGTTATTCATTGATTGCTTTCTTATATGTGCCTTGACTGGGGGGCTCCAGCAGAGTGAGTGAACCTTTGAGGAAGCCAGCGACCTTGAGCTTCAAGACAGTGACCTCGGGGCTCAGGCTAGTGACCGTGGGATCACGTGTATAATCCTATGCTCAAGTCAGCGACCCAAGCTCAAGATTGTCAGCCCTCGCTCAATATAGCAACCTCAGGGTTTCTAACCTGGGTTCTTCATGTCCCAGTCCAACACTCTATCCAATGTGCCACCACTTGGTCAGGCTATATTTCTATTTGTATATTTTTGAATGCCAAAGTGCCAAGGCACAGTATAAAATCCATGATGACTATTCTGAACAGAGGTCATTTATAAATGCAGAACATTTACTTTTTAAGTTCTTTGTGAATTTTCAAATGTTCACTAAATTTTAGAAGTCATGGAAAGTGAAATTTAAACTAGCATATACTAAGAGTTAATAAGCATAAGAGAAGTGTTATTTTCTCAACTAGAACAAAAATACTTAAATAACAATTTTGGTTAAATGAAATTCAAATGGAGAAGATACAATAATCACATCAGAAAATGTAAAAACCTTCAAAAGTATAACATCATTAACCTTGTATCTGAAATGATTGTTGGAACATACTTCTACCAGCAGCATTTTATAATTCCAAATGGGCAAGCAAATTTTCAAGTGCCTGAACAAGACTGTGGTAATAAAGTAATTATTTGTTGCTTTGACATCATTGTCATGGTTGCAAGTAATCACAATGAAAAAAATTGTAAATTTGCAATATTTTTGTTATGTAAAAGCTTGCTTATAATTCTATTGCAAGTAAAATCTCTTTCAGATAAAAGTTCAGAAACAATAGAAAATTTTTGCAAACTCAAGTTTAGAATTAATGAGAAAAATTATACTGTTTATGATTGAGATAATATAAATAAAATTTTTTGTGAATACTTGGGCAAAGGTACAAACAATGTTTATTCTAAGTTGAAGCAAGATATGAATGATACTCATAAAGGTTTTGGTGTCCTACCCATATTCTTTGCAAATCTTCTATAACAGCATATAATGTAATTTCTATTGAAATTAAAGCAGTTATCATCAAATAATACTCTTACTTCATTTATAATATTTGAATTGAGCAATTATATGTGTGATTTTGTTGGTATATTTTAAATTCTTGAATTATCTTGCATTCAAAACTTTCTTGGCCCTTTAATAAATAAAGTTGAGATAATTCTCAGTTTATTTGAAGCTTTGAAATCATGCTTTAAAAATTAAGACCCCCAAATTCTTGTTGCCTTTTTAAATAATTTGTTGTTGAGTAAAGCCTATTAATTTCTTGTACCTAATCTTCAACATCTAGTTAGCAATAGGATTAGGCAAATTGAAAGAAAAATAAACTGTGTTATGGAAGTGCTCCATTGTTTAAAAGAAACATATTTAAAAATTGACCCAAAATTATCCTTTTATAAGGGTCCAAGCTGTCATTTAAAAGAGAAGTTATTAATAAAGAGAAAATAAATTACAAATTTAAGTGAATAATTATTATGGCAATTTTTATGACTACTATTTTTTTTAATGAATTTCATTTTCTAAAGAATAGCTTTTTGTTGTTGGTTTTGTTTTGTTTTGCTTTTTCAGGAGTGATATTAAATACTTTTCAAGCATTGTCCCTGGCCAGCTAGCTTAGTGGTAGAGCGTCGATCCGGTGTTTAAGTCTTGGGTTCAATTCCTAGCCAGGGCACACTGGAGTAGCTCCCATTTAATTCTCCCCCATCCCCCCTTGCCTTTCTCTCTCTCTCTCTCTTCCCCTACCACAGCTAAAGCTTCATTGGAGCAAAGTTGGCCTGGGCACTGAGGATGGCTCCATGGCCTTTGCCTCAGGCACTAGAACGGATCCAGTTGCAGTTGAGCAATGCCCCAAATGGGCAGAGCATCGCCCCCTGGTGGGCATGCCGGGTGGATCCCGGTCAGGCGCATGCGGGAGTCTGTCTCTGCCTCCCTGTTCTCACTTCAGAAAAATAAAAATAAAATAAAAAGCAAATAAATAAATAGTCTTCAAGCATTAAACTTTGTAACTGCAAGGAATTAATATACAAATTAAGCAAAAAATCTTAGAGAAAGTAAAGATTATTTAGAAATAAAATTAAAGAAATATGTAGTTTAGCCTGACCAGGCGGTGGCGCAATGGATAGAGCATCGGACTGGGATGCGGAGGACCCAGGTTCGAGACCCAGAGCTTGCCAGTTTGAGCGCGGAGCCCATCTGACTTGAGCATAAAGCTCATCAGCTTGGACCCAAGGTAGTTGGCTCCAGCAAGGGGTTGCTTGGTCTGCTGAAGGCCCATGGTCAAGGCACATGTGAGAAAGCAATCGATGAACAACTATGGTGTTGCAACGGCAATGAAAACCTAATGATTGATGCTTTTCACCTCTTTCCTTTCCTGTCTGTCTGTCCCTATCTATCTCTCTGATTCTCTTTCTATCCCTGTAAAAAATAAAAATAAAAAAAATAAATATGTAGTTTAGATCATTGTAATTTATTTCAAATAAAGGAATAATTTTTAGTATTAATGCAATATTATTCTTTCATGTCAGTGTGCATGTATGTAGGCAATCACAAATAATTAAATTTAACTGGTCCCTTATATTTTTTATTTACTAAATATGGTAATTCTAGTACATAAATGTTCACAATAGCTTTATTTTCAATAGGAAAACCTGTAAACCACCCCAGCATTCATCATATTAATCTGCTAATGCTGCCAAAATATTAGAAACTGGATGCCTTTAACAATAGAAATTTATATATCACAATTCTGTGGGTTGGGAAGTGCAAGTCCAAGGTTCCAACCAATTTGGTTCCAGATGAAAATTCTTTTCCTGGTTTGCATCCAACAGACTTCTTCTTGTGTCTTCATTTGATCTTTTCTCTGTGTTCATGTGGAGAGAGACAGCTCCCTGATGTGTCTTCTGAAGCACCTAATCTTATTCAACCATAGCCCCCACCTTTTCACCCCATTCTTCCTTAAAGGCCCATCTCCAAATAGTGTCACACTGAGGATTAGGGATTCAACATATGAATTTTAGAGGAATAAAACATTCTGTAACATCTATCAACAGATAAATGGGCAAACTGTGGTATATACACATAACATGATGCTATTCAAGAATAAAAAGGAACTATTGATACATGATTTAACAGAAATGACTTTCAAAATAATTATGCTAACAAAAGAAGTCAGACAATAAAAAAAGCACATACTGTATTTTTCCAGTTATGTAGGAGTCTAGAAATTGCAACTGATCTATTGTGATGCAGATAGATTAGTGGTTGCCTGAGAATAAAGACGGAGGGTGGAAAAATGTAGAAAACAAGAATTATAAAGTAGCATGAGAAAAACTCAGAGGGTGGTGAATGTCTGTTATCTTGATTGTGAAGTTCATTTTTGATGTATATTTAATATATAACAATGAAGCAGTTTATAAAAAACTTGTAAGGGTCACTGTCAATTCCTATGAACCCCTGTTAATGTTGCTGCCTGGGTTCTGACATCAAGTTGGACAAGACAAATCTTTACCAAGTTTCAGAGATATGAATTCACACAAGCACATTGCTCTTGTACCCTTTAGTTCTAATGAGACTTAGTCAAAAATTGCACCCCCCCATGCAAAACATCTGTTGTCTCTATGTATTTTGTTATAAAGTTAAAACATGTAATTTCTAACTGGCACAATTTCATGAGGGATAACTTGGATTTGGAGATTATTGTAGGAAAATTTTTGAATATAAACAAAATTGTTTATTTGAGAGATGCTTTAGAATAAAAAAAGAAAATAAGATCAGGATATATTATAATATTGTCTGCATTCTTTAATCAGCTTGAGGAACCATCCAAATGCATATTGAACTCAAACATTGATGCATTTGTCAGTTCACCCAAATTGTGTTCCCTTTCTTGCTTTGTTTTTCTTTCTTTGTCCTCTTTCTCTTTCTGAGCCATTGCTACCGACCTCATTGCACCCTAAGAATGCAACCTTTGTGGAAAAGATTTTTTTTTCTGTGCACTTAGATCCCTATGCTGTAGTTAGACTTCCTAAATACCAAGACTTAAGGGAAATTGTTATTTAGGAGTTCAGACTAGTTCTAGGCTCAGATTCTCTAAACCCAATTGATTACTGCCAATCAGAATAACTTTTGGTGGGCCAGTATTATACAAAATTTAGGTTGAGAATAATTGTCACAAATCTTGATGTTTTTATGACCATGATAGTGGTAATGATTTCATGAGTGCATATTTTAATTTTAAGAAAATTAATGTATTTTGTAATAAAAATTTCATATTATATGTATATAAATATACATACAGAATACTATTTATGTGTATTATTGATAATATATTTAATATACAGAGTGTGTCAAAAGTAGTTTCACAAGTATGAGTAGGTAAAAGACAGAGTTTATTCTTGTATTATTTAATTGTTGTACTATTTTTTATATAAATATCTGTAAACCTGCATTTGCCATAACCGGCCTATAAACATATTTACAAACAAATGAGTAATGACTGGGATATACTGATTAAAAAACTAGAATTCAAAAAGTTTTATCTGACACAAATCTTGTAAACATAATTAAACATTTTTAACATCTCAGTATTAATACTTTTCTTCTAAAAATGTAGTAAGATAAACTAATAATATACACTACCCTGATTTCTCATTGTTTCTTAAAAATTATGCTAAATATAAAAATAAATTTTTAAATAACAAATTATAGTTTTATATAAGTGAAGGATATTATTATTATTTTAAGTACACTGTAAATAAGTAACACTTAGTGGCTTTCATTTAACGACCAAATATTATCCTAATTATTTTTGAAAAATAAATAATGTATGTATCTTACCTTTTGCAATTTTTATACTAAATAATTTTTTTTCTTTTAAATGTAGTTGACTAAAATTATGTTTTATTTTCTAAACTAAAACATTGACAACCTGAAACCAACAGCTAATTTTTTTAACTCTCACCTTCTGTATCTAAACTGAGAATTTATCTCTTGCCTTATCAAGCATTTTTGCCTTCCAAGTTTGTCTTTCTTTTTCTTTACTTATTCCCAGTGATTTCTCCAGGGCTTGCTATTCCATCTCCTATGGTCTAATCTTAAGAATCACCTCAAGTTTGTGTAGATTCCTTTTATCAGATTTCTTTCAGTTACAGGAAGTCTTATTCTTTTACTTTATTTCTTCTCCCAGAGTATATACTCTTGAGTTTCAGCTCAAAGTGAGCATTTTATCCTCTGTATTCTATTACCCCTTAAAAATCATTGTCTATTCTTTAGTTCTTAATTGATCTTCACTTATTTTCTAAAAGTCTTTGTGGGCAAAGACACCATCTTATATTTTGGACACCATTATAGGTCCTTAGTGTAGCTTTGGGTGTAGAGTTTGGACAAATACTAGGTGGTTGTTAATTGGTGGCACTAACTTACAACTTATAAGTTTAAATGTATTCACAACACTTATAAGTACTGATGAGTATAAATGTACAGATGCATATTAAATTTAATATAGATGGAAACTTACAAAAATTAAATAGGAATGAATAAAGTGTCAGCTACAGCATAAAGAAATGAGCTCTTTCCAGGTGGTTAATGCACAAGTGAGATGCTATCTGACAAAAATATTGAATATTCAATAGCCTGAAAGAGGGAGAGAAATGGAGGGTAGTCAAATTATGTGTAAAATTTGCATTACTAAGAACATGTAACATATACTAAATTACCTATAAACCACTGCTAAAACTTTATGTTTTAAATTATTATTCTCTTTATAAAGATATAAATTCCCTTTGATCACCAATCCAATCCAGCCCTTTGTTCCATTTCTCACAAATTTACATATAAAGTGTAGTCTTCATAATGTTAAAATCAAGTTAATATGCAACATTTTGTGACATTGAAATCCAATTTCAATTGAACCTGACAGCTATTGATACATGGCAAAGAAACGGATGTATAATAGCAAGCTCTAGAAGTTAACTTAAATTTTTATATATGTTAAAAAGTGATTTAACGATTTAAATATATAATTTAAGAGAATAAAAACATAAACTTTACAAAAATTATTAATATACAAATACATATATATTACATGAGGTATCATGTAGTAAATCTAACTACCAATATATTTTAATTTACCTTTATTTTTAGGTCTATATATATGTATAGAAAAGTTTTAAGCATGTTTTTGCCTGGTTAAAAATACTGCATGAATTAGGTTTCATAATTATATCAATCT
Organism: Rhynchonycteris naso; assembly: GCA_037038555.1. NCBI lineage: Eukaryota > Metazoa > Chordata > Mammalia > Chiroptera > Emballonuridae > Rhynchonycteris > Rhynchonycteris naso. The sequence continues at coordinate 166,351,012 of CM072999.1, read as the reverse complement.
TACCGATGAGAAAACTGAAGCACAGATAGTTTTAGCAATTTTACTTAGATTAAGTGCTAGTCAATGGAAGATTCTTGAATTGAGACAACATGACTCTTATTGCTGTTTAACCACTACCCTCATCTCATCTTTTACATGCAGTAAATTTTAACAGTTTTACATTCTTGCTAGTGGTTTGGCTCTGTTTAAATAAAGATAGATATAGATTAGATACAGATACAGCAAATATTTTAAGATAAATTCTAGTTTCATCCTCATTGTACAGAAAAAGAATCTGAGGCACAGAGATTATATAAATTATCCAAGTTTATACAGAATGTGGTCAATCTGATATTTGAACCAAAACTATCTTCTCTAGAGTTCAGGTTCTTAACACTAAAGAATCAAAAAAAAAATGTCAGATGAATTAACTTTGCCATATTTATTTTTTCATATTTATATTGTTTCCTTATAATTAATTTTTAATTAATCAGTCTTTCTCTTTTAATAGATTATTTTATTTCATTAAAGATATTTAAAATGTAATAACTGAAAATGATAAAGAAATGTTGATTAACCAAATGTCATAAAACTTTCTGGAAAGATGTCTTTTTCTATAATTTGGGTGTGAATATTGTAATGGTTCCTATTTGCTCAAAATGAATATAAAAACATTTATTGGCTCTGGATGGTTGGTTCAGTAGTAGAGCGTCCACTAGAAGTGGAAGTTCGGGGTTCACTTCCTGGTTAGAGCACACAGGAGAAGCGACTATCTGCTTCTCCATCCCTGTCCCCTGCCCCGCTTCACCTCCCACAGCCATGGCTCCCATGATTAGAGAAAAGTTGGCCCTGTCACTGAAGATGGCTATCCTCAGGCACATGCCTCACCTCAGGTACTAATAGTCTGGGTTGCTGAACAGTGGAGCAGCAGCCCAGTGGGTCAGAGTATGGCCTGGTAGGGGGCTTGCCAGATGGATCCCGGTTGGGGTGCATGTGGAAGTCTATATCTGCCTTATTGCCTCTCAGTTAATAAAAAATAAATATTAATTAGTGAGAATTCAGGAATTTTATCTAATTAGAAATTTCAATAACAATTTTTGATGAAAATCCCTGTCATTTATTAATCTCAATATAGTCATTGTAATACTCCAGAGTAAGCCACTTACAAAATGTTTTATCATGCAAAAGCTGTGATTACTGACTTGTTGGCCCCAATTAAATTAATTTTGTGTTTTGCCAAGATAGTGTATTCATTTTTAATTTTATACTACAGAGGGAAGAAAAAGGAAGAAAGAAAGGAAGGAAAAGAGTGAGTGAGAGCGGGAAAGAAACAGTACTTAAGGAAGAAACTCAAATCTGTATGATAACAAGTTATATAAAGGTCACCTTTTCCAATAATAATAATAATAGACATTAACATGAGCATTTAAAACAGACTGGTGAATATAAAAACTCACAAGATGACAGCAAAATAGAGTCATCAGTTTAGAATAGTGATTAAAGGCTCAAACAAAATCAGTGTTTAATTCAAATTCAAGTTGATTTGCTGGTAACTATACATGCACTTATCACTTAAGTCTTTCTGCCTCTGTTTTCACAACTATAAGATGAGATTAAGTGTGGCACTTTTATAAATTAAATTACACAAAAATATTATTTATAATTGTATCTGACCATAGTAAGTAAATTATAAGCATTTACTACAAGTAACTTATACTTTAAAATTGTTATTTGATTATATGATGCAGTTACTCAGTAATTTCAATTTCAGCTAGCTCAAAAAACAACTTTTATATACAGTATACCCTTGAACAACATAGGTTTGAAGTAAACTAGTCCACTCATCCACAAACTTGTTCAATAAGTGTCATAAAAATATTTTCCAAGTGTCATAAAAATATTTTTCTTTATGATATTTATTGTTTTTTAAATTTTGAGTCATTTTTTAAAGAATTTTAATGTATTTATTCAAGTTAGAGACTAGTGAGGGGAGGGGGAGAGGGAGAGAAAAGGGGAGGAGCAGGAAGCATTAACTTTCATATGTGCCTTGACTGAGCAAGCCCGGGGTTTTGAACTGGCGAACTTAGTGTTCCAGGTCGACACTTTGTCCACTGCACCACCACAGGTCAGGCTATGATTTCCTTAATAACATTTTTTTCTCTAGCTCACTTTATTGTAGAATACAGTATATAATACATATAACATACAAAATTATCTATTGATCAACTCTTTGTATCATTAGGAATGCTTCCACTAAACACTAGGCTACTAGTAGTACAATAGTTTTGGAGGAGTCAAGAGTTAAGCAGATTTTTAATTTGTGAGGCCTTAGCAACCCTAACCTCCTATTGTTAGACAGTCTACTGTATAAATTCTCGGAAGGACCAATTTATATTGACTTTCTGAACTAACAATACTTTAATAAACTTAATAAAATCTTTATCTCTAATGAAGCAAAATGTTACTTCTCAATTTTATTTTATTAAAATGTTCATGGTGACTGTCACATACTAAAAGGACTGAAATATAAAAATTTAAAACTTAGAAACAAAATAACTACAATATCTTTAAATTGAAATATGCACATTCTATTCTATTTTACATACGCATGTAAGTTACAAGCCTAACATTTACCTTGTTTATAGAATTTGTAGAAAGGTTTCTTATTGCTTTTATAAATCTAACAGCATGATCATTATGCTAAAATCTTGTTAATGTTTTAAAATCAGATTTTATTTGACAGAGAAAACGGTTGAACACATATTTTTAAAAAATAATGTAATCAATAATTTTTTTTTAAATAGATGAGTTGGTTTATTGTAGGAACACCATTCAAGTCATGTTTTTTTTATATGTATAAGTTGAGCCCACCTCTCTTCACTTGCAGACATAATGAGCAAAGCATTGGGAATCTGATCATTTCCGACATCTTATTGAGATCATGATAAATAGCACATTTATAATGTAGACATTTTGTTCAATATATGGATGTACTTCCCTTCCCACATCTTTGATTCAAAACACATGAAGATATCAAGTTGCTTAATAGAAATGGCAGCCAGCTTGCACCAGTAGCTCTTTTTCCTCTGAAAATTAAAGCAATGATGAAAAATTGATTACCAACTCACTACATTGACCCTTTAGCAATTATTCTTATAATAAACACACACACACACACACACACACAAGATTAGAAAGAGAATGTAAAATCTTGGGTGGGAGGGAAATATTCTTCTCAATTTATATTTCTTATGACTGTAAAATTTTTCGGCAGCTTACCAAAAGCTCATTGAATTTCTGTACCTTAAGCAATGACACGTGAACTTCAAAGCAGTTATAGCGGAATAAGTTATTCAACTATTTTTATCCTGAAAATAAATGCAGCTAGTGAAAAAGAGTTCCAAAATATAAGGAAATAGTTTGAGAGTTAACATTATTTTTTAAGTTTATTTTTTTTAGCACATGTAAAAGAATATTACCTTCATGCCATATAAGGTAAAATTGAGAACCATGGCTCATTAACATGTACATTCATTATTCATTCATTTATTCATCACACTCTTCATTCCCCATTCTCTAACATAAGCCCTAAAGTTAGCAGAAGTGATTCCAACCTCAACATTTAGGATTAAGATAATTTAAGCTACTTATTTTATTTATTATGACTCCATGCTGTTGTAAAAATTAAATAAAGTAATGAGTGTATAAGAATTAGCACAGGCTCTGGTATAATAGTAACTGTGTAATATATGTTTTCCTCTTATCATTCAATGCATATTGCTAGCCAAGAGATCATGTGAATAATGGCCTTGATCTCAAGCAAATAAGAAAATAAGGGAGTAAAAAAAATGTATAAATAGTGGTATTGTAATGATGAAAGTTAAAAGAAAAGAGTTGAAGAAATATACAAGCTGTTATTATGACTTTAAAAATTTAGGAGAAAAAGAATGTTCATGGTATTATAAGAGTTCAGAATAAATACCCCTAAAATGTGGCCCTAGGCCATTCTGGCAAGCATATTTTTTCAAATTGAAAATAGTTGCCTGACCAGGCAGTGGTGCAGTGGATAAAGTGTCAACCTGGGATGCAGAGGACCCAGATTTGAAACCACATGGTCGCCTGCTTGAGTGTGAGCTCATCCAGCTTGAGTGTGGGATCGCAGCATGACCCCATGGCCACTGGCTTGAGCCCAAAGGTCTTGGGCTTAAATCCAAGGTCGCTGGCTTGAGCAAGGGGTCACTGGCTCCACTGAAGCCCCCCTATCAAGGCAAATGTGAGAAAGTAGTGAATGAACAATTAAGATGCTGCAATGGAGAATTGATCCTTCTCATCTCTCTCCCTTTATGTCTGTCCCTCTCTCTGTCTCTGTCTCACTCACTAAAAAAAAATAAAAAAGGAATACAATCAAGGTTTAAGAAGAAACTTTGACCTCCCTTTACTGCCTAAAACAAAGATAAAGTACCTCTTTAGAAAGGGAGCCATCATCATAGATAACTATATTTTAGTATGAGCTTATTGCAATAGACAAGGAGGAACCTGGCAAAGCCCATTTGATCAAAGTCCTTTCTGTATCTCATTGTTTCAAGATGGCCCAACTAACACTTGTTTCCTAAATATTAACTATTTTCATCTCTTTGTGAATTGTCTTACCTCTCCCTCTTTAGTTCTGAATAACATATATATCTGATTTTGTCTTACTGTCTGGAATTTTCATGCTTGTAAGTTTCCAGTGCATGCACATTAAACCTTGATTATTCTCCTGTTAATTTTCTGTATGTCATTTGAATGATACAATCTTCCTGAATAACTAAGAGGGAAAGTGGGAACATTTTACCATCCCAATATTATGCTTTAATTAATAAAATAGACAAATCCAGTGTTAGTTGACTTAAAATTTTGACCATTAGTAACACATAGCCAAACTCATTTTTGTAATATTATAATGACCTAAATATTAATTGGTAATAGAAAATTAGAACATAAATTTGGTAACTATTTCTAAGTTCTCATTATGTAACTTTATAGATATGCTAAGGGAGTCTATATTTCTCAACTCAGATGTCTTAGATTCAAATCCCTGAGATTTGTATTTAATTCTCAGTTCTACAACTTATTAGCTCTCAGAACACTGAGCATGCCAATCACCCTTTGCCTCAATATTTATATTTATTATATATAACACAATTATATATCATACAATTATATATCACCCTTACAGATTTCTTTCAAGTGTTTAGGAAAGCAATATTTGAAAAGTACTTTGAAATGTTCCTGGCAGGTGATTTTTGATCAAGAAACATTACCTATTTTATTATCATTACCACTGTCAATGTAAGAAGTGTCAAAATCTATAAAATAATTTTATGAGTTTATTTGAGCCAAACTGACAACATAGGGCAAGGAGCAAGTTCTCAAATATTCCAGGAAAAAACAGTTTTGCAGCTTCTTTTATAAACTTGAAATTAATGAGAAAATGTAAGGAAGATGAGATGGAGGTGGGGAAAAACAAGGCTGGGATTAGATTATAGGAGGAGTAAAAAAGATTATATATTATTTTTAGGGATGTTAATATCAAAAGGCTTGTTAATCTAGCTACTACTAAGCTATGGGCAGGGTTTACTCAAAATAAAGATAGGACAACTGGCATCCTAGCCAGTTGTCCTATCTTTGCTCAAATAAAGGCAAGCAGACTCTTTTCATGTGGTTCACCCCAAACTAATGTCAATTATCTATGAGATCTTCTTCCCATTCCATTAAGATTTTATATTCTTTCACTAAGCCTTGCTACATATTAAATCTTCTTGCTAAACTCATTTCCCACATTTTGCATTTTATGCTTGCCTGTATTTGTCTCAAAAATACTGCACATAGATAAAATACACACACACACACACACACACACACAGCTAATTTTTGGGTTTTTTGTTTTTTGATCATTTTCATAAAGATAATTTTAGGATTAATGAAACATCTTGGGGGAAAATGAAACATTTTTACCAATAAGAGAAACCAACAAATATTGATGGTAGCACATTATATCTTAGGTATCCAAGTTGTGACATTGATACACCTGAAAGGTTTTCTTTATCTCAACTGTGTGGTAGAAAATATAAAATTTCTTCCATGTTTCTAGGTTCTTGGCTAAGACCCCCACCACACCCCATAATAAAAGACAAATTAACAAGAGAGGAAAAAAAGTAGTTTAATAACATGCACACTTTCTTTATTCATGGAAGAAAACACAGGAAAACTGAATAACTCCCCAAATGATTCAAGTTTCCACATTAAATGCCATCTCCAGCTAGAAATAAACAAAAAAAGATGTTAGGATGGAAGGGGTGAGGAGCCAGTTTTAGGAAATTATCAGGAAAAACACAATAAATAAAGGTATGGTTGTTATGAAGATTTAAATCCAGACATTCTTCATTGATAAGGGTTTCTAGAATTTTGGCCATCCTCCTCTTGCTAGTACTTAGGAGGGAGACGACCTTATATATGCAAATGTCACTTGTAAATATAAATGTCTTCAACAAACAGTGTAACATCTACTTGATTTTCATAGTTTCTCCCGTGTCTGTTTTTTGTTTGTCTTTTTTTCTTATCAGTTCAAAATAATTGTTATGCCAAAGAGGTATATTTTGAGGTGGCTTATTTTGCTCTCCCCCACAACATCCAAGGAAAGAAAACCCTTTAATTTTATATGAGGTCATTCTGAAGAACAATTTCAATTTTCAAGTTTTATTAGGAGATAAGAATCATGACATTATCTGGCACATGAGTGTCAAGGCCTTTCTCATTTGTAAACTTCTCCATCATCTTTTCTATACTCATTACAGAACAAAAGACATTAAGATAATGAGTGGAGATGAACAAGGTATTTATTCAAATTTCTTGAGATTGTAAAAAAATAACAAGGTAAGAGCGAACTTTGTTCTTCCTAATAGATTCTCCGCACTTGTGGTTTGATCATTTTAAGTAGTGTATAAAGTTTTGGTTAAACTTATAAAAAAATCTGTAAAACATTTGGCAGAATGATAATTTATAGTAATCAAACTTCTAACCATAGAAGAAACACAGTGTGTTTGTTATATGCTGTTCCACAATCTGGGCTATTACATCCACTGCTAGATAGAGCACACTTCAGCAGTCTGGGTTTATCTGCTTTAGTGCAAGGTTTCACACATGACAGATTGCAAATTATTATTGTGCAGCTCTATCATATAATCAGCCACCATTATCGCATAGTAACTGCATAAAGCTATATTTTAAATGGACTTCAGAAAACAAAACAAAGTAAAAATCCTCACTAATTCAGTTTTTAAGCTAAAAGACACCACATTATACGTAATATTTTAATGATTTATCTTTGTAAACATTGGTTTTACAGTAGTCTATATTCTAAATATTGTTATAATCTCAACACGCAGGAAAATTAAAATTCACACCTAAATATCTTGACTTGATGGAAAACTGAGAATATCACCCGTATCAAGTTCTCAGCTGTTTATATACAGGCAAGGCCTTGCCTGTACCTAAATCTGTTATTCTTGATGTCCCAATAAGAAATTTTATTTACATGGATTACATTTCTTCCATTGAAAATTAATACAATCAATAGGTATTCCCTGGGGAAATCTTGAATGACAGTTTGCTTCTTTGCATCAGCTCATTTCTGAATGATTTATAAAAATGACAAAAATTACAAGAAAGCTCATTGAAAGAGACTGGTTTTTAAGCTTCTTTAATCATCTTTTAATGATTACTACTGCCCCCTGCTGACTAATACAGAAATAGACTATTGCTTTCCATAGGTTATTGACACATGCTTTTGAGTAATTGAGAAAAGTGATGGAAAATTGTGTGTGTGTGTGTGTGTGTATATATACACACACACACACACACACACACACACACATATACACACACATATATATATAAACAATATGTATTTAGCCTCCCATTGCTACATATAAAAATATTGTCATTTCTAAGGTCTGAAAAGCTCTATTAACTTGCCTTTTATGTATTCTCAACTGATTTTCTAATATCCTCCCTTTGACTCAAAAGACCAGCTTATATTATAAATTCAAAGCTAATGAAACTTAATTGAAGTATGAAGAGCTTAAAGTTTTAGGGCAGTTTAACAAGATTTATTTAGTAAATTAGAAATATGTTTTTACTGAAAGTACATTTTCACATGACTAATGAGAATACCAAACCATACATGTATCAATAATTGTAAAACACTTTATCTCCTATTTTGAAAACATTGCACAAAAATAATCAATTAAGTGTTTTATTTTTTATTATTTATACCATTTTCTAATAATTTGAGAGACAGTTACGATTACTTTTAATAATTTAAGTGAAGATTAATGAAATTTTTGTTTCCTCAACACTGACTAATCTGTAAAATTGAGCTTTTTTTCAACTACACTAAAGAGGTGCAATAAAAATAAAATATTTTTAAAATTCAGATTATAAATAAAAATTACAGAAGAGAGAGTATTCTACCAAATTACAGCTAATGCTTTTAGTGACTAGAGCCCAGAAAGAATCCAGATTTAAAGTGATATTCTAATAAGGCTTTTGAAGAGCCACTCACTTTTTAAATTGAGAACACAACAGTTTATTTTTTCTTCATCATGAATTATCAACCACAAGAAATGTGTTTCATTAACTAAGTAAAAATAATAGTTGTATTGACAATAATTTTGAGATACTTAATAGTTATAATGTTCCAAATTCTTTCACTTGGAAAACACACCTATGAGAATATATTATAAACATTTATTAAATTTATTTAGAAAATTAATTTTAACAGGATGACAATAAATAAGAGTACATAGGTTTCAAGTAAATATTTCTATAGCATTTGAACTGTCGATTATGTTGTATACTAATCAGACAAAGTCAAATAATTTTCTGTCACCTTATATTTGTCCCTCTTTACATCCTTATCCCCATCTCCTCCCACATCCCCCTCCCCCATGTCACCTTCCCCATGGTAACTACTTTATTTTATCTATGTCCATGAGTCACAGTTTTATATCCCACATATGTGTGTAATCATACTGTTCTTAGCTTTTTCTGATTTACTCATTTTACTCAGCATAATGTTCTCAAGGTCCACCCATGTTGTCATAAATGGCACTTTGTCATCATTTCTTATGGCTGAGTAGTATTCCATTGTATATATGTACTACATCTTCTTTATCAAGGAATAGTTTGGTTGTTTCCATGTCTTGGCCACTGTGATTAATGCTGTGATAAATATAGGGGTGGATGTGTCTGTACGTACCAATGTTTGCTAGTTTTGGGTGTAGATACCCAGTAGAGGGATTGCTGGGTCATATGGTAGTTCTATATTTAATTTTTGAGGCACCACCATACTTTCTTCCATAATGGTTGTACTAATTTGTATTCCCACCAGCAGTGAATGAGGGGTCCTTTTTCTCCACACCCTCCCCCAAAATTCCTATTACCTGTCTTGTTGATAATAGCCAATCTAACAGGTGTGAGGTGATATCTCATTGTAGTTCTGATTTGTATTTCTCAAATAACTAGTAAAGATGAGCAACTTTTCATATTTCTATTGGCCATTTATATGTCCTCTTGGGAGAAGTGTCTGTGCAGGCCTCTTCCCATTTCTTAATTGGATTGTTTGCTTGTTTGTTGTTGAGCTTTGTGGGTTATTTATATATTTAACCCCTTATCTGAGCTATTGTTTGAAAATATTATCTCCCATTAGTTGGCTGCCTATTTGTTTTGTTGTCATTTTCTTTTGCTGTGCAGAAGTTTTTGAGTTTGATACAATCTAATTTATTTATTTTTACCTTTACTTCTCTTGCCTTTGGGATCAAATTTATAAATTGTTCTCTGCAGCCAAGGTCCATGAGCTTAATACTTATGTTTTCTTTTATGTAATTTATTGTTTCAGATCTTATATTTAGGTTTAGATCTTATATTTGATCTATTTTGAATTAATTTTTGTGCAGGGGGCTAACTGTAGTTAAGTTTCATTCTTTTACATGTGGCTCTCCAATTATCCAGCACCATTTATTGAAGAGACTCTCTTTTCTCCATTGTGTGTTTTTGGCTTCTTTGTCAAAGTTGGTTTGTCCATATGTGGTGTTATTTCTGGGCTCTGGATTCTGTTGCATGGGTATGTATGTCTGTTTTTCTGCCAATATCAGGCTGTTTTGATTATTATGGCTTTATATTATAATTTGAAGTCAGTTAGTATGATATTTCCAGCTTCATTCTTTTTTCCTCAGTATTGTTTTGGCTATTCAGTTTTTTTTCTATGGTTCCATACAAGTCTGGTAATCTTTTTTTATTTATTTAAAAATGACATTGGGATTCTTATGGGGATTGCATTAAATTTGCATATTGCTTTGGGTGATATGGCCATTTTTGCTATGTTGATATTTCCAATCCATGAACATAAAATATTTTTTTTCATTTCATTGTGTCTTTTTCAATTTCTTTCAATAATGTTTTGTAGTTTTCAATATATAGGTTCTTCACCTCTTTTGCTAAGTTTATCCTATGTAATTTGTTGTTGTTCTTGAAGTTATAAAAGAATTTTTTTTTTAGTTCATTTTCTTAAGTTTCATCTTTGGCATATAGAAAAGCAATAGACTTTTGTATATAGAGTTTGTATCCTATGATTTTATGGTATTGGTTTATTGTTTCTAATAGTTTTTTGGTGGTCTTTGGGGTTTCCTATATACAGGATCATGTCAACTGCAAAAAGTGATCTTTTACTTCTTTTCTAATATGAATACTTTTTATTTCTTTCTCTTGCCTGATCTCTTTAGCTAGAAATTTCAGAACTATGTTGAATAAGAGTGAAGAGAGTGGGCAGCCTAGTTTTGTTTCAGATTTTAGAGAAAAAGCCTTCATTTTTTTTTACCATTTAGTATGCTATTAACTGATGGTTTGTCATATATGGATTAATATTCAAAATTTATAAAGGACTTAAAAACTCAATACCAAAAAGAATATAATTAACAAAGGACCTGAATAGATGCTTTTCTAAAGAGGACATGTAGATGGCCAGTAGGCATATGAAAAGATGCTCAAGACCACTAATCATCAGGGGAATGCAAACTAAAACTACAATGACATATCACCTCACGCTTCTCAAAATGGCTGTCATCAATAAATCAATAAACAACTAAGTGCTGTCAAAGGTGTGGAGAAAAGAAAACCCGGATGCATTGTTGATGGGAATGCAGACTGGTACAGTCACTGTGGAAGCAGTATGGAGTTATCTCTAAAAATAAAAAGTGGGACTGCATTTTGACCCAGTAATCCCATTTATGTGAATATATTCTAAGAAGCCTGAAACACTAATTACAAAGAATATATGCACCCTTATGTTCATTGGGACATTACTTATAATAGCCAAGTTTTGGAAACAGTCCAAATACTCATCAATATATGAGTGGATAAAAAAAACGATGGTACATTTACACAATGAAATATTACATAGCCATTAAAAAGAAAGAAGTCTTATCTTTGGCATCAGCGTGGAAGGACCTGGAGATCATTATACTAAGTAAGATAAGCCAGTCAGAGAAAGACAAGTACCATATGACTTCACTTATATATGGGCTCTAATGAATAAAATGAATTAAAAAGCAAAATAGAGACAGACTCATGTACAGAGAGTAGGCTGACAGCTATGGGGGTGTGGAGGATTGGCCAAGGGAGATAGAAGAATAGAGCATAAAAGGGGGAAAAAAAACAACAGAGAGAAAAATTCCCAGGTTTTGATATTGATGTAAATGTGAACTTCATGGTCTCTTATGCTCAAGCTTCTGGTGAATATAATCACTATCTTTATTTCCATTTGAGAAGACTGCATGTTACACTAACAGTGTAGGAGCTTAAGAAAAAGAGTAGTGATCATAAATTTAAAAATATATTGTATCAAAATGGCAATACCCAACATATAGGAAGGTGTCCGGTAAAGATTTTTTGAGTAAAAAAATAAATACAACCCCCCCAAAAAAAAACAACTCATAAATAGGGACAAAAGTGTGGTGACTGCCATGAAGGGGATTGAGGAGGTTTTGGGGATAAATGATAATAGAGGAAAACTTCACTACTTCACTTGGGGTGTGAACACACAATATGGAGTACAGAGATGTGTTGTAGAATTGGTCACCTGAAACCTGCATAATTATGTTAACTAGTGTGACCCTAATGAGTTCAATAAAATAAAAAATCCAACTGAGAAATAAGGAATCATCAAGGATTATAACTAAATGCTTAACAAGAATCAGATATATATTCATTTATATATTATAATTATTATATATAAGTACTGATGTAATTTTTGTTTAAGCAAGGCACATATCAACAAACAGATTACTATCTACCACAGGCAAATACTTGAAACCTACCAAATGATATAGCACCGTATGATTCAATCTTTCCTCATGAAATTAGGAGTTATAGTCCTGAGTGTTTCATACTCATGACAGAAATTCTGCCCAAATTTTGAATAGTTCTTGAATTACCCAGTCAGAATAAATAGAAAAATTATGAGAGAAAAATCTCTAAAGCTGCAGTACTTATTGTAGCATTCTTCTTGCACACACTTTTTTTAAGATTTACCAATTAAGTTTGTCTTGTTCAAACACTGATAAAAGATTGTGTGAGTGTGCACATGCACGTGTATATGTGTAAACTGAACACATTAAAAATTTTTAAAGTAATTAATCTATATATTTTCTTTCTAGATTCTGAGTATGACAAATTATTTTGATATTTTCCTATATCCAGGTTAATATTACTCAACTGTCTTTTATCCCTCCTGAAAATGGATTGGTGATAAAACTATAATATTCAAGTAAGCATATAGCTTTCTTGAAATTAGTTTCAAACATTTACTATTTTCTATTTTCAGAATATAAAAATAAAATTTAAAATACTCCTAAAACTAAAAATTTGCATGTGACTCTTAATAAAGATTCTGAGAATTCGAAAAAGACAGGAGTCTGGTTGAAGCACAGTGTAGGATATTTATTATTTTTCATCAACACTGCAGTTAATGCTATTTACTTAGAATAGTTAGAGGACTGCTTTCTAAACACTGGTTTAGACATTAAGAATACTAGATTTTAATATAGCCATGGTTTAAAAATTTTAATAACAATATATCCTGTAAATGATTGAAAGGACTACACCTTTTTTCAAAGTCATATCTAGTTATATGTATCTTTGATGAATATGAATGAGCTTTAGTAAATGCTCAACTGCCCAACCCTCATTCCCATAACTTGGAATAACCTAAATAAACTAATTTACTTTTCATAAGAACCCTACAAGAGTGACAATTATTATCATTTTAACAGTGAGAAATGAAAGTTTGGAATGAATACTAATAGCCTTGTTGAAGTTCCTACCAACTGTCAACAGTGGAAATAGCTACCTACTTATAACAAGAAAAAACAGCACTCAGTGGGAAAGTGGCTTTTTCAAAAGAAGCTTTTATAATAAAGGACATTTTTCTTAGAATGAAATATAATTACTTACTTGAATTATTACTGTTACCATTTAAAGGTTGTCTAGTAGTTATTTTTAATGTAAATACAAATAGGGGGAATAGATCAACTTGCATCACTATATACTCAAAGAAAAAAATAAAAATAAGCTTGAATAAATAAACTACATAGAGCCAGGAAATTGACCAAAGGCTTATTCATTTAAATAATATAGTATACCTGTTGATTTGCACAATACTTCAACAAAAATTTAACAATAAATTAATTCAGTGCAGTCAAGAAAAAAGGTTGTTGGGTTAAACTCACTACATTAGTTGAATTGATCAAAATGAACCAGTACTTGAAAGAGATTCCTAATGCTTTTTAAGGACTGAAGTGAGGATAGCATACGTCTTCTGAATATATGGACTTTGCTGTCTCATCTTGTAGAATGTCTCGTTATTTAAATTATTTCTGTCATTTAATGGATTTTCACTTGAGAGTAAAATCTCATTACACTAAATTGCAACCAACCTAAAATTTTACCTTTTAAAATAGCTTTTTTCTTCATCCCTGACTAATCTTCTCTAAATTTCCACTTCATTTGCAATTCTCTTTTTGGTCACTGACGATCTCCAAAATGAAGTCCAGTTCATTATATGCCTCATTATCAATATTACCATAGCACTATTATTGTCGTTTACTCCAATGACCTTTGATGTCTTCAATTCAGTCTTATTCATAAGAACCTTGGAAATGCTACAGCCAGATAACTTGAACTATTTTCAAAGTGAAGGAGTTCAAATCAATATGCCAAAATGTGACACTTTGAGCCTGTATATTATTTTGAGCTGAAGGCAATGGCTACTCTTTGGGCTCAATAGAAAATTTTACATTTTGCTTAAAAAATTTAAATTGAGGGCATTGCCCATAATGAAATTCTATAATCTACTGACATAGCAGGGCAAACATCTAATTACTGAACATCTGCTTTTCTTACCATCCTGTGAATTACCTCCCCACTTCCCTTCTAAAACCCCAGGCCCCTATCCCATTTCCCAGCCCATATACACCTCACTTTACCTTTCTGTTTCTGAACTTCTTATGTGTGTGGGGTCTCTGACTCTCTCAAGTGGGGTTCCTGTGCACACAAAATTAAATTTCATTTTCCCCTGCTAATCAGTGTCATGTTATTTTAACTACTCAACCAGCCAAAAGAACCAGAGTAAGGAAGGGGAAAAGGTTTCACTCTTCTACAAAAGCACAGACTGATTTTCTAAGGATAGGTATTGAATCTCAGGGGCATCCAGGAAGAGTATAATGAATTTGGATGAGACTTGATTTTCTTTTCTTCTTCTTTTCTCTTTAGTTTTAGAAGAATTCAAATAAAGTCCCTATAGTTGTTTTATGCTTGATTGGTGTCATGTTTTGTTGGTTGGTTTGTTTTACTCCATGTACATGTTATATTCAAAATATACAACATATTCTAAAATATATATTTCTACATATTTAAATCTTCACCTGAAAAAGCCAAATCTCAAGCAATTTTTATTAAATCAGGGCCCAAGATGTATACATAGCTCTCTTCACAGTTTTCCTGTTGTTTCTTATGTATTTGGTAAACCACATACGGACTTAACAGAAAAAGTAGTTCTTGTATTAAAAAATCATATACAAAATGCTCTTCGTACTCCTACAATCTTGCTTTTTAAAAAAGATTGTGTTTATTTCAGACTTGCTGTTATAACAAAACACATTTCTGATATATTTTACACTTTACATTTTGACTTCACAACAGGGAACAGCTTATTAGTGGGTGGTAGAACTGGGATCCAGACATGACTGAGCCAGCATGTATACTGTGTATCGTTAACTTTAGCTCTTTTTCAGGCAGCAGTATATAGGATAAAATGACTTAGAAATCACATACACCATTTGAGAAAACAGTATATGATGGAAGTTTACCTGGACCTGTTTTCATTTCTGCTGTTAACTTGATAGACAACTTTTTTCTGTTTTTCCTTTTAAATCTTTCTAGGGACTATAAATAACAATATTTGCCTTTACACCAAATA
This sequence comes from Rhynchonycteris naso, assembly GCA_037038555.1. Taxonomy (NCBI): domain Eukaryota; kingdom Metazoa; phylum Chordata; class Mammalia; order Chiroptera; family Emballonuridae; genus Rhynchonycteris; species Rhynchonycteris naso. Next base: position 166,335,459 of record CM072999.1, on the reverse strand, counting down.
CTGCAATAAGTGTTACTTCCAAACAATGTTTTAGAATCAAATATATGGAGAAATAAAACAATACTCATAGGGTCTTTGTAGCATGGCTCAAATTCGTGTAGCATTAAACCATCAAACAAATTGATATTTATATAAAGTTAAAGATGTAAAGATGTTTTGTCTAAATAATGGAACTGCCAACGTTTCAAAAAATTTCTTTTACATTTTGCTAAAATATCAGTAGGTCCATGTTAGAAATTATTCTTTATACAATGAATACTGAAAAATAAAAGTTATCATATTACCATACTAGAGTGAGGAGATATATATATATATATATATATATATATATATATATATATATATATATATATATATATATAATCCTAAATCTTCTAAAGATGTCTATACAATAGAGGACAAACAAAACGCTGCTCAAAATAAATAAATAAATAAAAGCTGCAGGTGCAGAATAAGAGAACATTTAAAAGGGCTAACTAATACAGGTGGATGTAAGGAAAGAAACAAGGATGATTTCTTGAAAGAGGTGAATTCTGAAAAGGTGAGTAAAAGTTTTGGGTTTTTTTCCATTGAATAATGGATAGCAAGGCTTTCACAATAACAGGCGATGTCCATAAAAAGTTGAGAAAATAAGTCACATGGCACAACTTAGTGGTTCTCAAAGACAGCACGTTTATAACAGACCAGCAGCACGGGTATTGTCTAGGTTCTTGTGAGAAATGCAAATTGTCAGGCACCACCTCAGGCCTATAGTCAGAAACTCTTCAGATGGAGTCCAGCACTCTGTGTTTAGCAAGTGCTCTGGGATCATTACTGTGTATGCAAAAGTTTAAGAACCAATAACATAGAATTTGCATGTGTTTTAATAAACACCATTTGGGTGATGACAGAGGAAATTCCTCAAGTTTCCCAGATTCTGCTAGCTGCACTGATGCAATTTCTGTGGCCCTGGTACACGTCATCTTCTCTAGCAGCTTTGCAAAAGTGGGCTCTGCAAAGAATTTGTTCAATGGAAGATCTGAATGATACCAGCTAGTGAGTTAGAGAGGCTCCCTTTTCTCACAAAGTCCTTTCTTGATTAGAAAGCTCATCTTTTCCCTGGCTACCCTCATAACCATAGAGCACCATAAGCAGGGGGAAGACCCTCTCTTCAGGAGCATTTTCCAGGATGCTTATGGTTCAAATAAGCTTGGTCCTAAGCACATAACTGAATGGATGATGGAAATACACCACTTCTTTACTTGTGAGTGTCCTCAATAGCTCCAGTATTCAAGTTGCACAACTGTGTCTCTGCCCTACTTTACCCAATCCTGAACCTTTGGGAACCCTGATAAATGAATAATGACCCAGGAAAACAGCAGTTAGCCACAGCAGAAGATTCAGTTAACTAATTAAAAACTTAAGCCTTCCCTTTGGTGGTTCTTGATAATTCTAGCTGTAAATTACCATTTTAAAAACAAATTCAGTGGAAGAAAAGGTAAACATTGAGAAAAAGATTATTTATAAAGCTAATAATTCAATTAATAGAGTAAAATACATAATTATGTAGAATAAATTAGAACATAATCTAATTTTATATATCTGAGATAAAATGTCAAATACAATGTTATGATAATTCTTTCTTTTACATATGCTTGAAAAGTAAGAATATCAGAAACATAAATATACAACATCAAATTATGATGCGTCATGTAGTATACTTTACAAACCATAAAGATGCCTAAGAGCATAGTAAAATCAATAAAAAGAATCTATATAATAAAAATAAGGTTTTCTTTCAGATGTTTTTCGCTTCAGAAAAAAATTTGATTAAAATTTATTCAAACATGCATTAGGAAGACAATAGATTTTAAGAAAAAGCATACTAGCTTTGAGTGCCAGTTTCATTGTTTTGCAGTGAAATTCTTTTGTTTTTTTAATTTTGTGTTCCACTACTAAATTTTAGCTATAAAACTGGAAATAATATCTATCTCACCAAAATTTGAAGCTAAATTCAATAGGTTTGAAAAGTGTATGTGTACCTTTCTTATTCCTGATACATTGAAGTACCCAGTATATATTCTCTTCCCTATGTTTCAGAACTCTATTGCCATGATCCATAACATTTCCAGTATTGGTCATGGTATAGTTTCCTATTGCTGCTATAACAAATGACCACAAACTGAGTGGTTTGGGACACCTCAAGTTCATTATCTAGTAGTTCTGGAGGCCTTAAATCCTAAAATCAAGGTGTTGGCAAGCCTTCATTCTTTCAGAAAGCTTTAGGGAGGAATCTGTTTCTTTGCTTCTGCAGCTTCTAGAGTCTGCCTGCATCCTCAGATCTCTCTGACCTTTTGTCACATGGCTTCTTCTGATTGACTACTCTACATTCCACTTTCCATTATAATGACCCATGGTACTCAATTTACCCGCCCAGATAATTCAGGATAATCTCTCCCTCTCAAGATCATTAATCACTTCTGAAAAGGCTCTGTTTCCTTGGAAGGTAACATATTCACAGTTTTCAGAGATTAGGGCATGGGCCTCTGTTGGGTGGCATTATATCGCCTTTATAGACTAACTTAAAAAAATAAGAACTTTAGAAAAATGTCATAATAATTAAATTAAAATGAAATAAATAAAATAAGATTAATTATCTTTATTCCTGATACTTCTCTTCGGTTTGAATACTTATGGACTAAGCAGAGCAATTATAATCTTTTTTTTAGGTGAATTTTTAAACTGAGGAGTTCATAATATATATTTAAATCACAATAACAAGGAGGTAAACAAATCAATCACAAAACCTAACAGTTTTTAGATAGCTATAATACAAAATAAAAAACGACTAAAAGAAAGGAAATCAGATTTGTCTCTAAATTGATCTCAACAGATCAAAATGCAAATACTTATAAAGATTTTCCATTAGTATAACACAAGCCAATTTATAAGTGTTGCAAGTGACTTGCTATAAAATCTTAAAACACTAAACAGGAATTTGCTCATCATGTGACATCTCAACAAAGAAAAAATGTGTGTGGTAAGAGGATTACAGTGTTATACTTTTTATAGCTGTTGAGTGGTGAGAAAAAAATGTGCACCAAGCATTAAACTGGAGAAAGAAAATGTATTTGAATATAATCTTAGTTTTGTGTATGATGAGTTAATGTTAAAGCATGTACTATTAGCTGTCATTTATGAATATCTTCCTCAGGTCAGGTCTAGAAATAAGACTATTTTATTTCTCTCAAGCTTAAAAAGATATCACTCTTACCTGACCAGGTGGTGGATAGAGCATCAGACTGGGATGTGGAGGACCCAGGTTCGAATCCCAGAGGTCGCTGGCTTGAACACTAGCTGATTCAGCTTGCGCATGGGCTCACTGGCTTGAGCGCAGAGTCACTGACTTGAGCATGGGATCATAGACATGACTCCATTTTTGTTGACTTAAATCCAAAGGTCGCTGGCTTGAGACCAAGGTTGTTGAGCAAGGCATCACTCACTCTGCTGTAGCACTCCCCCCGCCCCCATCATAGCACATATGAGAAAGCAATCAATGAACAACTAAGGTCCTGCAATGAAGAACTGATGCTTCTCATCTCTCCCTTCCTGTCTGTCTATCCCTATCTGTCTCTCTCTCTGTCACAAAAAATAAGATAAAATAAAATTAAAATTAAAAATATCTCACTCTTTTCCTGCTTTAACTTTTTCTAATCTCAACACCCAATATTCTATTTAAAATTATTCTGGCATGACCTGTGGTGGTGCAGTGGATAACGTGTCAACCTAGAATGCTGAGGTTGCTGATTCAAAACCCTGGGCAGGCCCAGTAAAGGCACATATGGGAATTGATACTCCTGCTTCTCCCTTTCCCCTTCTCTCTCTCTCTCTCTTTTCTCTAGAATGAATAAATAAAGTCTTAAAAAATCTTTAAAATTATTCCTATTGCATTGCCTGTATATACAGGGCGGAGTAAAAGTCGGTTCACAATTGTGAGTATGCAAAACAGAGTTTATTCTTATTTAATTATTGTATTATTATTGCATTATATAAATTCATGTATAATCAAACATGCAGAAGAAAAACATGTAATTGAGAAAATACGGTGGTTTATAAAATACATCATGTAAAAGAAGAATGAGCAACTTATTCTGCTTATAAGAAAGCAGAGTGCTTTACAGAAAATGCTTACTCAGCCTTGAGGAACACATTCAGGGATAATGGGAAAGGATGGGGAAGACAGTTCAGGAAACACTGGCGCATTTAATATCATGGAAATGAGAGGAAACATGGTACCAGGACATAGTCTAAACCAAATGGTCAAGAAATCAACAGATGGGAAATATTTATAAAGGCAAGCTATGGAAAATATTGTAGGAACATGTCTGAAATGTTATAGAATATAAATGTACTCTTTCTTTTTTTTTTTTTTTGTATTTTTCTGAAGTGAGAAGCAGGGAGGCAGAGAGACAGACTCCTGCATGCGCCTGATCAGGAATTCACCCAACAAGCCCATCAGGGGGTGACGCTCTGCCCATCTGGGGCTTCACTCCGTTATAACCATAGCCATTCTATCGCCAGAGGAGGCAGCCATGGAGCCATCCTCAGTTCCAGGGCCAACTTTGCTCCAATAGAGCCGTGGTTGTGGGAGGGGAAGAGAGAGATTGAGAGAGAAAAGAAAAAGGGGAAGGGTGGAGAAGCAGATGGATGCTTCTCCTGTGAATCCTGGCTGGGAATCAAATGTGAGAGTTTCACATGCCCAGCCGATGAGCTATCGCTGCGCTGGGCCAACCGGCCGGGCCTAAATGTAGTGTTTAGAGGAAAGGCCTAATAATAGCATAAGCTGTATGAGGATAAATTAAAAGAATTTGCATTCTTAGAGTGAAGATAACCACTTAAGAGATTCTTAGAAATTGCACTGAAACTATAGAATAAAAAATACCTTTTAAGGAGGTCATGTTTGTAGGTTATAATCATACATTAGTTAGGTTGGTTTCAGAGGAAACCGCCTTTAGGGTAATTGTTAGATTCTTATCTTGGGTAAGTGGTGATTATACTTATTTACTTAGTTAACAATACTAATTGTGGGAATGGGTTAGTGTCAGCTTCTTTTTGAGCTTTATAAAAAATGAGGTATTTTGAGGACTTCTAACTGAAAATTTTGAAAATATAGGTTAAAGCTAGTCATAATGATTAGAAATTGGTGTACATGTAAAATAATGAGCGGGGAGGCAATAGTGTGCAGGAGGTTTAAAATAGAACTTTGAAGACAACAGTGCAAAAATAGAAACAATTGGTGCAAGAGTAATTTTATTTTCAGCATTAATATATTCTAAAATAACTATATTCTACAATAACTAATATACAATAACTACAGTCTAAGAGACACTATGTATTCTGTTTTTTTAATTTTTTAAACCTTGTTTTAAATTTTCATTGTACAATTTAATAAGCAACCTTCTAGATTAATTAAGCCAAATTTTCAAAGCTCTTAAACTCCTTTCAAGTGCAAATGTGTACATATGAAAAATGAACATTGAAAACAACTATAAAACACACCCATCAAGAATATACAACATTCTCTTTTATTAAAAAGTAAGCAACATCTCTGGTTGTCAGAATTCTGTACTAAGTCATTTTCTTAACAAATAAGCTTGATTCTGTTCACATTAACTATTTTTTTCTTCTCAAATAACAGAACAGGGTTAGTAATTCTTCCCACAACAATTTACTCCTCACATCTCATGTAGCAATAGGTCCTAAATTATTATCAGTGGATAGAAATTAGAAACAGTTTTGCTCTTTTATTCTTGACTATATTTTCCAGAAATCAGCTTTAATCAATTTTTTAACTTAAGTAATGATATCTTGGATGTATTAATGACTTTTCTATTTCATTTTATTTATAACGGTGCTTTTATTATTGCTTGTTTTTGTATTAGAAAATACAGCTCTCTAAATCTTATCTTAAATATCTATTTTATCCTTCTTTGCCAACATTAATAATGAAAACTTTAAAGATAATCATTTGCCATTGACCATAACTTTCAATTTTTTATTATCCAGCATTTTTTAAAATGTCATTATTTGTTTTTACTATTATATTGAAATTATTGTATTTTTATTAATGCAAATAGTCTGCTGTACTGAATAAAAAATCTATTTTGAAAAATGTTTTCCATTTTTAATTTACAGTTTCTAATTTTTAAGAAAATGCATTGAAAGTATCTTTCTGACCATATCTATGAACAAAAATTATATTAATAGTCCACTGAACAAATAAATTAAGATTAGAAATGTGTGTCAAGGATGTGTAAAAGATAAAAATTTCCATGACAGTTAGTCCCAATGTACTGATTATATTAATCAGAGTTTCTGTTTTATTTTTATTTATTTTATTTATTTTTTGTGTGTGTGACAGAGACAGAGGCACATACTGACAGGAAGGGAGAGAGTTGAGAAAAATCAGTTCTTCTCTGTGGCTCCTTAGTTGTTCATTAATTGATTTCTCATATGTGCCTTGTTCGCAGGCCTTCAGCAGACCGAGTAACCCCTTGCTCAAGCCAGTGACCTTGGGTCCAAGCTTGCGAGCTTTTGCTCAATCCAGATAGACCCACGCTCAAGGTGGCGAGCTCGGGTCATGACCCTGGGTCCTCCTCATCCCAGTCCAACTCTCTGTCCACTGTGCCACCACCTGGTCAGGCAAGAGTTTCTGTTTTAAATTCATGTATTCTTGTATGGGGTTAAATAATGATCAGCTGTTAAAATGTGCCCCAAAATTTAGAAATTTGCTGGTTTGTCTTTAAATGGCTACTGGTAACTTTCACTTTATACATATTAATTTGGTGGAAAAAATTAAAATGAGCTGCATATTCACTATTGATTGAGAATCTCTTATATTATTTTTGCCCTATAGTAACATTACTATCATATTTATTTTTTTAATTAGGTGCAGGTTTTCATACTACATATTTTATAAAAACCTGCACTTAATTAATACATTGGGGAACAAAATTATTGTTGCATCTGCAGAAACACTTGTTTTTACCTAACTCGAGTGTGCTGAACTCAAATCTGACATAAGTTTTTCACTGTAAACTACAGTTTTTTTGCAATTCAAGATTTTAGGTTTACAACTTTTTGTAAAATTTTCAACATTTAGTTTAACATAGTGAAGTAGAATGTTTTTTTGGGCATCATCTTTGTGAAAATATAATAATTTATATAATGCAGCAAATATACTAATATACTAAAAGATATGACTGCATCAGAATTTGTCTACAATTTCAAAATAGAACATATTAAAACACTTACTTTAATCATAAAATTTATGCAAAAAATTGCCTTTGTATCCCTTGTGTTTGTGTACTTGTTGAGGACAATCTCATTTGATGCGTCAGCAATAGTCTGCTCATCACTAACAGCTCCAAGATTTTCGGGAAACTTATCAAGGTGACTGTTCAGAAAGTGTATCTTAACGCTCATGTTACATCCAATGTTGCGGGAAACCAACAGCATCCTTTGAACCAGAAGTTCATAGTTCTTTGCTTTTTCATTGCCAAGGAAGTTCTTTGTAACTGACACAAAAGACTGCCATGCACTTTCTCCTCCTTATTCATCTTCCTGGCAAATTCTTCCTCACATATGAGGGTTCAAATTTGAGGTCCATTAAATATACCTGCTTTAATCTTCTTGAAAGACAAGTCAGAAAAAGCAGAAAGAATATGTTGAAAGCATTCACTTTCTCTATTAAAAACCTGAACAAATTGCTTCATTAAGCCAATTTTGATGTGAAGTGGAGGAAAATGATCCTGTTTCGATTAACTACAGGTTCATTCACAATATTTTGCATCCCTACTTCCAGAGCTTCACGTTTTGGCCACTACTTCTGTGTCCAGTGTTTCTCCATAGCTCAGCTGTCCCACAAACACAGAAAGCAAGAATACTTCATGAAACCGCTCTGTTGTCCTAGAAGGAAATTTACCATTTTAAGATCCCCACAAATGATCCAGTTATGCTCCTCATACTTCAGAAAGTGAAGGACAATTTTTATGTCATTATAATCTTCTCACAGATGAGTTGAATAACCCATTGGAACTGCTGCATAAACACTACCATTGTATAGGAGAACACATTTCAGACTCCATTTAGAGCTGTCAAGAAATAACCTTCATTCTGTTGTACTGTAAGTGGTAACACCTAGCTGGCTGAAAAGACTACTGATACTATGACAGTAAACAAAGTGTTTGTCTCGGAAAAAAAGTCCACAAAAATTTGTTCACACTTCCTGAAATGGGATACTTTAGCTGATTGGTGAAGTACATTATTTTCTTGAACCCTGGAGGCTAATAACTCAGCTGCTTTCTTTGATAGGCCCAAATTTCTTACTAAGTCATTCAATTCAGGTTGGCTAAACTGCTGAGGGGTTAATGACTGCTTGGCATCAGAAGAGGACCCCTCAGATTCTACAAACATTTCCTCATGCTTCTTATCAAAATACACTTGACCACCATGTTCACTTTCTTCATCCTTAGAAGAAATAAAACCATAGAAAACTTGAACCGGGAGTGTCTCAGAGTGTGGAATAGGTCATATTGCTGAAGGAATCTTAGAATGTGCGATTGTATGCCGTTTTTCTTGCTGATGTCCTTTGTATGGATCAGGGAGAAATAACAGTCATTGCTGTGGTCCTTAGGTTCACGCCAAACCATGGGAATACCAAAAGGCATTCTTTTTTATTTTTCTTTTGTTCAGTCACAAAGCATTTCCTCACAATTATGACACACAATATGAGTAGCCCAATTTTTGTCTTGATAGCCAAGGTGAACTTGAAAAGAGTCAAATGATAAAATATTGCGCCTTTGTCGTTGAAGTGTGTAACAGCCACATATGTAACAGAATGTGTCAGGACTATTACATTTACACCTACTCAAAGAAGTCATGATTCAATTTTAAAACAAAATAAGAGGGTGTTTTTATCAGATAATAATTTTTTACATTTAAAAACAACTACAATTATGTAAAAGTGATGTTTGTAAAACATTAATTGTCTTGTGGTTATGTTTAATTCAAGGGTCATTGCCCTTTAACTCCAATTTAAAAACCAATTCATGCCATTAACTGTAACTAAAAGAAATTAAAATTGTATAAAATATAGAGCATACACCAAAAACCAGATTCCAGATTTTGAATCAGCCATGCAGATAGATATATATATAAGAACAGTTCTAAAACCTCATGCAACAGAAAATATAAAAAATTGTTCCCCTGTGATATTTATTTGGTTTTAAGTTCTTCAACATCATTTTATTTGTTATTTGCTTAATTTGCTTTGTTTTATATATAACTTTTTAATTAATTTTTTTTACTTTCTTGTTTAAAAGAGTAATTAATTCTTTCTTTAATGTCTGTGTGCCTTTATTTCTGCTAAAAACATAGCAATTATTTAGCATCATAATCATCCTAAAAGTAAAGTACATTTATTTTTCTGTTTTTACCTATTTGAATTACTTGCTCATTTTATCATAGTTTTTCCAAGTTTACAATTTCCTTATTAATTTCTCAAATATTTTAGTGAGTTTTTAAAATGTCTGGATAATATATTTTCTTAAAATTTGAGAATACTCTTTAGTTTTCTTTAAAAAATAAAATATGGCCTGACTGCTCATAGCACAGTGGTTACAGTGGCAACACGGGACCTGGGGCACTAAGACTCCAGGTTTGAAATCCCAAGGTCACCAGCTTGAGTGCAGGCTTGCCAGTTTGAGTGTGAGGTCAGTAGCTTGAGCATAGAATCATCAAAATGATTCTATGGTCACTGGCTTGAGCAATGGGTAACTGACTAGGCTTGAGTCCTCTCACCAAGAGGAACAATGAGGAACATATGAGAAACAATCAAGAAGCAACTTATGTGACTATCAATTGATGCTCTCATCTCCTCCTTTCCGGTCTCTCTCCTTCTCTATTTCATTAAAAAATAAAAAAAAAAGAATGAGAAAGTAAAGAATAAAAGATATACAACTGACTATAACATTCTTAAATGACAATCTTCTTATTACTCTAGAATCTTCTGCCTTTATTTTCTGTTTTCAGTCCTTTTTTCTCTTGTTTCAATGATTGTTTTCATTGTTTTTCTTTATTCTTACCTGCCAGTTTTAATACTTTTAATCTAGTCATTGGTCATTAATATTCCTGAAATATGATTTGAGAAAAGATATTTTTCTAGGTTAGGACAATTTCTTTATAAATTTTATGTATGTTTCTGTGCCTTTTTTTCTAGTTTATATAGAAATAATTTCTATATACTGAATCTCTGTAATCATCTATACATTTTTGGTCATTTATCATTTTCCGCACTTTATACAATTTTGCTTCTTCTCAAACTTGTCTTTTTGTTACCAGGTTTATGTTCTATAATATAATTCTGCTTCACTAGAATTAATTAATTAATTATTATTATTGTTACTATTATCTTAGTGAAAGAAACAGAGAGTGAGGAGAGAGGGACACACAGACAGGAAAGGAGATGAGAAGCATTGATTCTTTGTTGTGGGACCTTAGTTTTCATTAATTGCTCTCTCATATGTGTTTTGAGGGGGTGGGAGAGCTCCAGTGACCTCTTGCTCAAGCCAACAAACTTGGGCTCAAGCCAGCTACCTTTGGGCTCAAGCAAGCAATCATAGGGTCATGTCTAGGATCCCATACTCAAGCCAGTGACTCCACACTCCGGTTAGTGAGCCAATGCTCAAGCTAGATTAGCGCACTCAAGCTGGTGACCTTGGGTTTCAAACCTGGGTCTTCTGCATCCCATTCTGATGCTCTATCCACTGTGCCACCACCTAGTCAAGCTAAACTTTACTTTTTAAAATAATATTTAAAAAATAAAACATACATATGAAAATTAATTCATCATGTATATATTTTAAAGAACTTTCACAGTGAGCACAAGGCCCTCAAGTGTGGAACAATTAGAAAGATTATTTTTTCTCATTCTTTCCAATGATGTCTGAAGCTAAAAGACACAAAGAGATAGGTGTGAAACATTTGACTCAGTTTTATCTATATAGTCATTAATCAGCAGTTCAAAAATGATGTGAAAATTCAAGACTCAGTGTTGGTATTATTCAGATAAGTTTCCCACCACAGTAATTAGAGAAACATTTCTATATCCTGCTGAGGTAAAAGTTAACTTACTATTTAAATTTAATTTTTTCTAACTCAGTGTACATAGTATACATACATGCATTCTATACCTAAATTTATATAGTTAATATAGATATAAATTTTGGTTTTAAACTGTAAGTAAAACAAATGAGTTAAAATTAAAAATACTTTTCTTTGATCACATGATATTTTTTTAGTGAGAGGAGAGGAGGAAGAGACAGACTCCTGCATGTGCCCCAACTGGGATCAACCCAGCAATCCCACTAAGGAGTGATGTTCTGCCCATCTGGAGACTTTGCTCCATTGCAACCAGAGCCATTTTTTTTAGCACCTGAGGTGGAGGCCATGGAGCCGTCCTCAGCCACAGGGAGCCAACTTGCTCCAATTGAACCCTGGCTGAAAGAGTGGAGGAGAAAGAGATAGAGAGAAGGAAGAGGGGGCAGGGCAGGGTATAGAAGCAGATGGTCACTTCTCCTGTGTGCCTTGGTAAGGAAACAAACCCAGGACACACATAAACCAGGCGGATGCTCTACCACTGAGCCAATTGGCCAGGGCCTTTGATCACATAAGTTTACTTACTATGCTGCCATTAAAAGGTAAAGTAAAAATATTAAAATTTTTCTAAAATTATATGTAAATATTACGAGTGGATTTTTTTTCAAATGATTTAAAATCCTTCAACTATCTAATATACACATCATTTTACACCTTCAAATTTGGTGCTTTGAAGTAGTAGATTAGTCACAGTGGCACTAAGGCATCCTCAATCATAACCAAAAGTCTGGAAAACTATGAAAATTCCCTCTACCAAAGCCCACTATTTCTAATACTAATCACATTCATATGTATTCTATTTTTTCTGTTTCAATAGAAGATTATATTTTAGTTGCTGTTTTACTGCATGCGTTTGGTTTCCAGTCTCATGAATATCACTGCAAAGTCCTTTTATATGCTTAATTTGCTTTGTTTTATAGTTTAAAAGGGCCATTGTAATGTGGTATAACATTTTTAATCTTTAACAAAATTTAAATCATTGGTTATTCTCTAATATTATAATTGTCAATGATAATGTCTTCTATGTAAAACTGGCAATTTTCAGTTAATTGCTACATGTTTATAAAAGATGTACAGATGATTAATGCCTGGTCTTCTGCAGAAAAGGCTTGGGAAAGTACTTACATAACTTCCAGTTAATACCTTGGGCCATAATCACTAATGGTTCATATAACTTGCAAATGATCCAAATCATTTTTTCCTATAAATATTTAGCAAAATAATAGCAAAAATGTGTCTGAGTTTAAAACTGTCATTTGTTTATTGAGGGCATTACATAAGTTAAGCTAATTATGATCATTAGTTTTAGATAAATGCATTACTAATCCTCCCTTTGGCTCTTAAAATAAACATTAATCAAATCAACTTGCCATAGAAAACTTCAAATGATACTATATAAAAACATCTGAATATAGAATATGTCTTATTATCTACAAATGTCATTTCTATTTTCTCTTTGATTTACCTTATTGTTATTGAAAAATGGAATGGCATGATATAATACAGGCACCAATGGTCAATGATACAAAAGTTATCTCAAAACCTGAATTAATTTTAGGAACACTTATTATGAAGACAGTGTAATATTTAGCACTTCACATTTGAAGGAATTGTTTCAACAACAATGACAATGCCATGAATTAGGAACATCTGATTAATGCTTAACCTTTTACCCTTATAGGTCACATCTTAGATGCCTCAGCTACTATGTGTCATAATACTAGTGGTGAAAGCAGAACTGTAATAATAAAAATAAATACAAGGCAATTGAGGATTACAAAATTGGTGTAAATGTGTCATGTACAGACACATATGCTTCTCTTATGTTTTTCTTTTTTTACATTTTTAGATGGCTTTATCAATTTAAAATGTAATTTTATATACAATTTTATGCAGAATATTTACCAGTTTGAATTTTTAATACTTTCCAGACATTGGAACTCTGTGCATTTCAATGATCTTTTCAAGCTTTTAATTTTTGTGTGTGTGTGTAAAAAAAAATGTCGAAAATTAAATAACTTTAATACTTGCTAAATAGAACCCACCTAATACATGATAATCATGAATATAATCATAGTTTTTATCTAGTCATAATATCCCTAACACGTTTATTTTTCACCCATATCCCACTGAAGCAAAGAAGGAGCATTAAAATGCCACCTTCAAAGCTGTGACTGAGTAGCTCACTTGGTTAGAGTGACATCCCGACATGCTAAGGTTGTGGGTTTGATTGCCAGTCAGAGCATGTACAAGAATCAAATTGGAAAAACAAATTTATCTCTCTTTCTTTCTCAAAAGTAATTTTAAACAAATAAATAAAAAGTCACCTTCATTATTGAGAAAGGTGAGCATGGTTTAGGAATGCAGAAACAATGTTTCCTAGTAGTGAACCGCAGAATTTGTGAGAATTGGTCATTCAAAATATGTAATAAAACGGTTCAGTTTTTCTACCCCCCCCCCCAATCTCAATGGGAGCCTGGAGGAGCTCTTGCTTCCCGGGCTATCAGTCTTTCTTCTAAACTTCTTATAGTAGTCATTCTACTTCCAAAAAAATATATAAAACAAAAATAAACAAATAAATAAAGGGCAGAAAGAAGATATGTCTCTGATAACATGGAACTTTGTTCACATGAAAATACATGTCAGGAAAAAAGGATAATATCTAGGTAAAGCTACAATCTAAGTTATCCTTTAAATTTTATATTAACAAACCTTCTAATACATTTATTTTTTATATCTGGACTATATATTACTTATATATGTATGTGTGTGTGTGTGTGTGTGTGTGTGTGTGTGTGTGTATACATATACTTATTCTTTGACCAAGGTTGTGACTATAATTATTGTGTGTTTTAAAGTCTGTTATAGTCAAAGGATAACCTAGAATTAGTGTTCCGAAGTGGTAATGTATTACCTTAAAAACTATTAAATTTATTTGGAGGATGAGGTTCTGGCTCCAGTTGAGCTTCTGGGGGACAAGTGTGGGTCTGTGGCCTCAGAGGCTGGACTTACAACAGCAAGCTAGAGTTGAGCCACCAGTCAAGGGATAAGACAGTGTGGCAGTTTCTTCAGGGGCATCTATACTCTTTGTGCTGCTCTGATGAATCTTGTCACTGCCTCGAATCCTCCTATGTGTGAGTCCCTGACTTTGCAAGAACCATTTCCAGACAGGTCTGGCACACCTGCTTTCATCCCAGTCATGTCTGACAATACTTGGAGAAGACATATTTTGACATTTTGCAGCAATCATCAACAGCTTCACCAAATAGATGTTGTTGCTTCACAGATGACTCTTTGCTTGAATTGATGGTGACCTGATAACAGTAAATATGAAAGCAGGAGCCATAAACACAGACAGCTGAATTGACAGTAGTTGCATTTATCATGTGACACTGGATGTACGTGCTTCCAGAACCCGTGTCATTCTTGTTCCAGGTAACAGAGAGTAGCATACTTTGTCTCTGTCACCCACCTTTCTCTCTCTCTCTCTTGCCTTTTAAATTTTCCTCCATCAATAGAAAAATATGTAATTCCTTCCAGTGGGAGAAACAGGACCCAAAAAGATGGAAGGTGTGAAGGAGGTCGAAGTGAGGGGAAAGAAGGGAGAGGGAAACACGAATGTTGTCTTCTGGGCTTTCTGGCTGTGTCTAAGATTTATAGTCTCACTATGTTCTGTGTTTCTTTGTACACTTGATTGGTTATAGTCACGTAATAATATGCCACTTCAAATTCAGATGTGCATTGGTATGAGAGAAATGTGATTCTACCTTGGTTTCAACTCTCTCATCCTCTTTGACAGGATGTGTATAAAGTATATTTCCCAGTATGTGTCATGTATAGCATAACAATGTGATCTTACCTGCTATTGCTAACATACAGTGATGAATGCTCAATGTTGAAGCTATAGAGCAAGTAAATAGGTGACGTTATGACTTTTGGTGCACATTCTATTTTTTTTTTCCAGTGAGAGGAGAAAAGGCAGAGAAACAGATTCCTGAATGCACCCTGACTGGGATCCACCCAGAAAGCCTACAAGGGGGTGATGCTCTGCCTATCTTGGAAGTTGCTCTGTTGCTCAGCAACCAAGCTCTTCTTAGCACCTGAATCAGAGTACATGAAGCCATCTTCAGTGCCCTGGGTCAACCTGTCCAATTGAGTCATGACTGCAGGGGGAGGGAGAGAGAAACGCAAGAGGGAAATGGATGGAGAAGTAGATGGACACTTCTCCTGTGTGCCCTCACTGGGAATTGAACCTGGGATATCTACATGCTGGGCTGACTATCTACCACTAAGCCAACCGGCCAGGGCCTTGGTGTATACTCTAAACCAAATACTTTTAACTTCTGTATAGGTTCTTCATCTGTTTTAAAAATAAATTGGAAAATGCAATTTATGACATATCACTGGATGGGCATTTTTAAGTTTTTATCCTAAATTCAGAGTTATGTGGATTGTAATAGTTTTATATTGTATTTATGTTTATATTAATATCAATGTAAAGATGATAAATGGCCATGTAAAAATTTGGATGTGATTAATGAATATGTTAATAGAACTTAAGTTAACAATGGGTATAACAAAATGTTATTATAATAGAATATCTACATATATATCTATAAATGGTCATATATTAAAAATGTCAAAAAATCTAGAAATTATTTTTTGAAATAAGAAATAATCATCTATTGCTGTTTGTAAAATATATATATGAAACTATTAAGTACATACACACTGAGTAAGGAAAGAGTATAGTCAGATTTAAACCCAGGAAATCCCAGTTCCGAACCTGCATTTCCACCCACTGAAGTGCAGAGCAGGGTTATTTGGTGCAGCAGCCAGCAAGGTCTTGTTCCTCCTATAAATCACTCACTCCCAATATTCATTACATTCTTACTAGAGGACTATAGCTACCTGTTCCATGATATCCAGAGCTGCACAATTTTAGACATAATGTGGTTATTAACGCACATTGGTAAACAAAAGAGCATCACCTGTCTTTGGAAAGGGATCATGTTAATTTCTTAGAGGTAGAAGCAAAGGCCACTTTTCTTTTTTTTCCCATCTTCTGATATTTAGAAATACTCTGGCTTGATCGGACATTCAAAATCTAGATTTAATCATTAGACCTGGTCATCATGTAGACAGACCTACTCACGTGTAAACATGTGACATTTCTTCTCTGACATAGAGCAGAGAGGTGGCAGAGCATAGTAAATCATGTTTAGCATTTTGCAGACTAAACTGATGTCATGGCTACAGAAAAATACAGTAGATGACATGACTTCAAAAAGATATTTTAAGGTAGAATGGGAATAATGTTCCAAATTGTTGCAACTCTTTAGATCTGCTGTTAGAATAAATAATACATTGTTAACTGCAGGTAAATAATTATTTAACACAGTAGTAGACAATTATATGTTCTAAATTTAGAATAAAAGCCCACTAGTTCTGAATTATACTGTTCTTTTCAAAAACATGACTTAAGAATAGCTTTTTTTTCTATCACTCTAAATTATACCTGAAATACTAAAAAGTGTTATTTCAAAGGCATAAAATATGGCTGTTTTATATCATTTATTTCCATTCAGTTAGAATAGTAACTAGTATGTTTATTTAAAACTTTGAATATGTTAAAAAATAGAGTATAAATGTGAAATCATTCTTTTTTAAATTGTGAAATTATTCTTGTTTTAAGATGTTATTTATTTGGGAGAGGAGAGAGAGAGAGAGAGAGAGAGAAAGAGAGAGAGAGAGAGAGAGAGAGAGAGAGAGAAGACACAAGGAGGGAGGAGCAGGAAGCATCAACTCCCATATGTGCCTTGATTGGGTAAGTCCAGGGTTTTGAACCAGCAACCTCAGTTTTCCAGGTTGATGTTTTAGCCGCTGCACCACCACAGGTTATGGGTGAACCCATTCTTTTTAATTAACAGTTCTGAGATTATTGTCAGGAAAGATGGACAGTCTTAAAGTGACAAGATGTACATATAATGACCACTAAAGAAATGAAGAAAAGGACTTGTAGATTGACATCATGTATATCATTTTAAGTTTCTGAAATTGTGTTTTCTGGTGCTTTTTATTATTTTCTCCAATGACAATTTATAAATTTTCTTAGCCTCAGTCTTCTTATCTACTAAATAGTGATAATGACTTTGAATTATTATTGCTTGAGCTTTCTGATACCTATTTTTCTCATTTGTAAAAAGTGATGCTAATAAATTTAGTACCTACTTCTAAAGTGGTACTGTTGTAGCATCAATCAACCTTCCAGAGGTTTATTTTTTCCTAAAAATAAAAATAAATATTTTTTTTATTTCCTTTCATCACTTGGCTCTGTTTTTTTATTGTTTCATTTTTGTTTTTTTCCCCATTTCCAGGTCAGAAACAAATTGTTAGAGTAAGAAGTGTTTTATATCTAGTCACATAAGAAATACAAGTTTTATATCCAATACCAGTCTTATTTTCCTTAACTTAAGATAATTTTCTTTCATTAACAAGCTTCTAACTCAATTATGCCTTTTCCTCCAAGTATATAAGATATTACAAAGAAAGATACTTTGCAAATTTGAAGTCACTAGAAATATGAAAAATGTCAAGTAGTTCTTTATCAAGACCTGCTAAATGTCAAAAATTCACCAATCATTAACCAAGTTCTTTATGGTCTGTAAACATAAATATTTTGCCTGCATTATATGCCAGATACTTTTTTAAGTGCTTATGTGTATTTAACTTATTATTATCTTTACCTCTCAGATGAGAGAGCTGAAACACAGAAAAGTAAGCTGTACAAGTTCACAAGACTAATACGAGGCAGAACCAACAATAACTAAATGCACCGAATTTGTCTTTAAAACCATACTATTAAGCTCCATTCTCTACTACATATCTAATCATATATCTCCATTTGAAATTAGAAATATCTAAATGTTCTTTAAAATAAGAAAGTTATGAACTACAGAATAAATATCCATGCATTCATTCATACATTTATATATTATTATTTTCATACATAGAAGACTTGAGTTTTTAGTTTTCCAAATATACATGGTGACTTTAAACCAAGAAAATAAAATTACCAACCCCCTTATATCAATTTATACAATGAATCACATTTTCTGATATAGAAAGCTAGAATATATCAGCAATTCCTTTTCTCATCCAACAGTTCTGTCCCTACCCTTTCCATCCAAAACAATCTGCCCACCAATTTAGTTCTGTATGTATCAATATTCTAAAAATGTAACCCGTGAAGTTTCCACAGAAACCTCCATACAACATGTTTAGAATTCCCCAAGGATATATTTTCCAACATCTGTGTTTTTTAAAAGAAAAATAGGTTTTAATATCACCAAATGAAATGCACTTGTTTATTTAACTGTATCAATACATGTATTTATTTTCTTTAAAAAAGCACTTGAGACCAAATATAATACAGTTTTTAAGAATTCAAAGTTGTTTTTAAACAATATATTGCTAAAAATGGTTTTACTACATAAATATTGGAAAATATAACAAATTTCAAGAATTCAAAAGCCACCTCATTTCTGTGAAAAATCCCTCTCCGTAGTATACCGCAAAAAGACATAGTTTGTTTTTGTTTTTGTTTTCAGAATACTACTAGTACAAAACCATAAGAAAAAGGAGGGGAAGTTTAATAATAAACAGAAAAGTTTACAAGAAAGCAATATATACTCAATACTATTCTAAATTTATGCTAAAATTGCCTAGTATTGTCTAAAGGCCACAGAACATTTGGATTAAAATATACTTTCCAGATTGTGTTATAGAAACTCAGTGTTATTCAAGCTTTAGGATATAAGAATGTACATGCTAAGGAGAAAGGATATACTATATAAAAATTATATAAAGTTTTCTAGTTATTACTTCTTAGCACTTTTTATCATATTTTTAGGAGATACCTCCTTTAGAATTAGCATACTTCAGTTTAACTCTACCACGTCTTATATATGGTAAATAAATTAGTCACAAACATTTCTTAGTGATCTACCCTCCCCTATCTTTGCATGTTTGTTTTCTTTCTCTTATTTTTCTTGTGGTCTCTCTTATATTACAACCAAATTGTGCTCTGTAAAAAAATATGTCTATCTAGAAATACTAATATCGACCTAAGATGACATTTGATAGTTCAATTCAAACTTTTATTTTACTTAAAGATACATATAACACTTTTAATAATTGTAATGGTAAACTGAAATAGCCGCTTATGAATCTAATTCTTTGATTATTTAAAATTATAAATTTCTATGTTTTTTCAACAATCAAGAACAATGATATTTAGAGTTTTATGTGAACTGCACGTGCTATTACTAGTGATTGAAAGTGATTGTTACTTTATTAATGAGAAAGTTTCTTTAGTGCAGTAAAGTCGTTACTGAAATCCCATAGTTCAGTTCATCAACCAATATAATTATTTTACTTTGAATTAATTTGCCTTTATATTTTATTATTAGAATTTAGTCTTTTATGGGTTAAATGTTATGAATTTGATATATAAAAAAGTTTTAATTGTTTTTGCCAGGCACACCAGTACACAAAAATCACATTTAATATATGACAGTCAATGTAAAATCTAAAAAGTAGTATTTTTGTTTTGTTTTGGCAACATCTCACTTTCACCTGAATGAAAACATTGGATTTTCTATGGGTATAATTTTGAATCTAGTTACCAAAAGGATAAAGAAAAAGTTAATTGTCATACAATTTTAAAGTTTTAAAAATGTAAGATATTTTAGTAGGTGATTTGTTTATATTTATTTATTTAGTATTTTTTAAGCATGGCCAATTATTACAGAGACTGCATAAAAAGAAGAAAACATAAAAACATTTAAATTTAGGTTCTGGTACTTTTCAGCTATTGTGATTTTCAGTAAAGTACTTCACCTCTATGAGTCAATTCATAAATATGCTGTTTCTCTAGAGACTAATACAGATGATATGGCAAACTATTCTTGCATTTATAGATTATGCTTGTCATCTTTCCATAAAGAGGAAAGCAAACAGAAGGCTTAGTAAATCAATTAAAATCTTTAACGAAGAGAGCTGATCGTGATATTAGAAAAATTTGATGAGAAAATGGAAAGTTGAAAAGCAAAGGACAATTGAAGGAATAAAGGACTTGGACTTATGAAATTAAGGTCGGGGTCCCAGCTCTTATTAGAATCTCTTTTCACTCACTGAAGCATGTGGGATTACTTCATTCACCCTATACACACTATTAAATTCATTTACTCACTTATTCAACAATAAATTGGAATATGCATTTTAAACTTAAATTGCCATGTAAAATAATGTCTGCATTATAATAAACAAAAATGATAAGGCAAATAAATATAATTGAGGAAGAAGAAATAAAGGGAATATGAATATCAATCTTTTGTATAAATGGTGTGGAATGAGTACACATTAAGGGCAAAGAGAAGAGTATAAGGAGAAGTTATATAAAAAGTAAAATTCTCTGTGCCTTCTGAAAGGACCTTATGAGCTTTGCTGACTCTGAGAATTAAATATTGAGAGAGACCATGAGCATCCATATTTACATTGTGACTAATAACTAATTATGAATTATTTTGTCAATGTCTATAATTCAAAAAGCATATTTAATGTCTGATTGTGGCTAATGAATGACAATAAATGGACTCTTCACCAAAGCTTAGATCTCTCCTGTCATTGTAACTATTCTACTCACAGAAATTAGGAGATATTTTATCACTTTATATTAATTTTGAAATATCCCCTAAATTCTGTGAGCATTATATTAGATATCACTTACTTGCTTATTACAATGTACATCTAAAGAAACTGGCTGATGTGTATACAACATAATCAACAGATTTGAAGCTATAGAAATGTTTACCTGAAACCTATGTACTCTTACTGATCAACGGCATTTGTTAAATGTAATTTTCTAAATAAAATTTAAATAACAAAGAATAAAAGAAACACCTCCCTTAGTCAATTAGCCCAGTAATGGTAAAAGTCACAAACATTATGAAGAAACAAATATATATTCAAAGCCACATAGTAAATTTTCAAAAAGAAAAATCATGCCTATTATGAAATAGTGATCAGAGAAATAGCAATGACAGTAGGGAATGATATAAGACCTATATTCAAAATCATTTCCAGCAGGTGAAATAAATTGGGAAGAAAATATGATCCTAAAATGTTAAACATGAGGGGGGCAATAAGAAAATGATTACTATTTGATTGTGTAGAAAAAAGAAAAAGATAATACAATGGTTTACAAATGCATTTCTCATCTTGTTCTCTAGTTTTAAAATATCACTTGTATTATGTGAAAGACCATAAAGAAACCTGTGGGATTAGGAGAAAATGGAAAAGATAACTAATATTTATTGAGCGCCTTTCCTTAAAATAAATGTGGACATATTTTACTCATTTTAGTCCTCCTGACAATCTCACAGTGTATCAAATTTTATGGACCAAAGCTGTAAGTCTATGTAATATACCTAGTCATGGCACTTTAAGAAAAATCTAGTTGAATGAAAATTTAGCTATTCTTTCAATCTAAAAGTTGTACCCTATTATGCTGTTTTGAAAAGCAAAATCAAATTTTGTTTACAAAGATAACTAAAGACATTTTCTTTGTTAGGCAAATAAACATAATATCCTTAGAGTATGTACTACTATTGATTTAAAACCCCCAAATAATATTTAGTCAAAATACTTAGAACCAAAACAAAGTTTTTTAAATGATTGATAAATAGATTTCCAATAAAAAATGCAAACAGTGACATGCATTCAAGGAGTAGTCTTAATATAATTTAATGATCTGAGCAAGTCATTGTGGAATTATCAGGTTTACAAAACTTCTAAAGTAAGGTTAGTGATGTAGTGGAGGAGATGCATTTTACAGTAAGTGGAGTAAAGTGGTAAAAGCCACGACTTGTAGGTTGGAATTTTGCTGAAGCACCTATTTAAATTACCTTCATGATATGTTGAATGAGTCACGTAGCCTTATAAATTATTTTAGTAATGCATTTATAGAATCATTAAAAATCCAAAGGGGTCACTTAAGAGCTTCATCTTTTACTGAATTTTATGAGAGAAATTACATTCTATAACAGTATTGGGGGTTTTAAAGATTCATGAAATTATCAGTACAGGTCCCTCGAGGAGAATGCCAGTGAACTAGTATAAATGAAATGCCACTTTTTAGGACAGGCTCTCTGAACCCTCAGTCAACAGCAGAGAAATCAGACCAGATTGCTTTCTTCAGATAGTAGCCCAACATTATGCTGCTGCAAAAGAGACTATTTAAATGATGAACAATAGCTGGAAAACTATCAGAACAGAACAGGACCTATTAGTTTAGCCTTACAGAAAGAACACTGGTGGGTTTGCACTTAATACTGGGTGCAATTTTTGAATATTACTCCTCACTAGAGACATAGAGGAACTCCTAATATGCACCAGAAACATTACTTTCATTATATCATTTACTCCATATGGCAATCCTATCAGGTAGGCACTGATTTTATTATCATTCCTACTTTAAAGATAAGGAAACTGAAGCTCATACAGGTAAAGTAATTTACTGAAAATCACGTGAGAAAAGAAGCACCAAAATCTAGATTTGAATGATTATATATATATAGTTATATAGTTATGCAGTCAGACACTGTAATAACTGGGTTGGCTTAACCAACCAACCAACCAACCAACCAAACAAACAAACAAAAAAGGTGTAGCAAAAAAGGAAAGCTCGTAAAAAACAATAGTTGAAACAGCAACATGTAAATGTTATGAATCTTGAAAGTTGTGAAAAATATAAACATAAAAGCTTTAGTCATTAATTTCTGATAGAGATACATTTTAAAAATTAGATTTTAAAAAGTATTAGTAAATCAGGGTGAACCTTTAACTCTTGATGTGCAACAACTAACTTAGGGAAATTATTAGACAAAATATTGGGTAATAGCTATGTACAGGGCATGGCTCCTGAGTTTTTGAAGGTGACAAAATTAACAACATGTACATTTTCCTAGGAGAGAATTTTTAATAGTGTTCAAATAGAATTTCATAAGTGTCAGAAAAATTGCCAAACACTATTATGGTAATCAAGAAATTGAATGACCCTAAATTATAGTTTAAAGAAATCCACTTTGCATTGTGAATTCATGAAAATTTATTTATTTAACACTCATTTATTAGATTTTCCCCTAATGGTATAAGTGTTGGCTCCAAAATGTTGAAGAAAATACAGTATCTTCCTCTAGTTCATCAGTATTTATTGGGTAAACAAGCCATAACATGTTTTCAGTAACAAAGACCACATTCAGAGAATGGAAGATGGACCTTGGCTTGTTGGCTCAGCAGTAGAGCATTGGCCCAGTTTGTGAAAGTCCTAGGTTCGATTCCTGGTCAGGGCACATAGAAGAAGTGACCATCTGTTTCTCTACCCCTCCCCTTTCTCTCTCTTTTCCTCCTGCAGCCATTGCTCCTTTTGAGCAAGTTGGCACAAGGCACTGAAGATGGCTCTAAGGCCTCACTTCAGATGCTAAAATATCTCAGTTGCTGAGCAAAGGAGCATTGATGCCAGCCAGGTGGGCAGAGCATGACTACTGGGGGGCTTTCTGGGTCGACCCTGGCCAAGACCATGTGGAAGTCACTCTCTGCCTCCCTTCCCCAAACTTAATAAAAACAAACAAACAAAAAAAGAAAGAATGTAAGATGGCTACACAATACAATCTTCAATAGGTGGTAATAATAATAAAACTTCATGAAGAAGTTGACATCTAAATTTACACCTGCATGTACTGGCTAAATAAATATTGATTGGTAGGCTACTACTTGTCAGGCCTATTCTAAAAACTAGCAATAAACAGTGAACAGGTTATTTTTCTCTCTCTTCCATTGCTTCAAAACACATATAAAGAAGAGTAAAGGAATTAATGAAAGAAGAATAGAAATCAGCAAAATAAAGACAAGTATCAATGAGAAGGGCAATGAACCAATAGCTGGTTCTATAAATAAAACTGATGTTAGAAAAAAGTGGCACAATGACCAATGGTTGTATGGGTAGAGGAATAGAGTAGGTGGAAAATGCAGCATGAAAAAGCTATATTGATAGACACAATATTGTAAAAAGAATATGATATTATGAAAATACATAAATTCCAAAAATATGATAACCTAGATAAATGCATAAATTTCTACAAAGAATAATGTAGCAGACCCTTGTTCATTTTGTTGACCTAGCATCTGAACCCTTTCTTATGTTCAAGACAATTTTCATCTATTTGGTTGAAAGTGCAAATTATATGAAGAGATAATCTAATAAAAAGAAACAGCATGTGCAAAGATCCAGAGGAAACAGAGAAATGTGTAGAGGGCTAAATAGCAAGGGTATAATATTAAATGAGATAAAAGAGATACCAAATCATGAAGGGTATCATAAACTATTTAAGGATCTGGATTTTTTTTTTTTTTTTTTTTTGCATCAACAAAAAGTCACAATCTGTAAGGCAGTGATTTCTTTTAGGATACTATTGAAGCTCTCAACTCTATTCTAGATTTTGAGGTGGAAAAAAGAACAATGTGAATCACAAAACTTTCAATGAAGTGATAAATAACTCAATAGACAACAAATTTTTTTATGAAGTTAATAAATATAATAAATGCATTGTTATAGTTTATATGCAATATTCTATTTTATAAACTAATATGTTTTTTAGAGTATTCAGATATTCAAATATAACTTTAAAGATTTTCTTATATCTAACTCATACTTGTTAGTTACCATCATAAAAATTGAAATCTTATTTTTCAAAATTTATTTCAAAAATTAATAAATGCAAAAATATTACATGTAAACAGCATTTTGTATGCATAAAAGTATAAATATTTATTTTATGTAAAATAAAAATAATAACTATTTGTTTGAAAATGTTTATATTTAGTTTGCTCCATTATCTGAAAAGACTTACTGAAAGTTATTTTACTAAGTAGTAAAATTAGAGGATATAATCACGAAACTAAACCATCACACTCATTTTGGAATAATAAATGGAGTCATATAAAACTCCTTAAATTCTTTTTAGAAATACAAAAGAATCATTTAGGAAAATGATACTAAATTACATAAGCATTTAAATAATTTTAAAAAATAGCTATTAGAATCTTTAAAATTCAAGATAAGCAGTTGCTACATGGTTTGGTACCTCTTATCAACTTAAGTGAATATAGAGAAAACAGCTGTCTGTATAACAAACATGAAGGAAGAAATAATGAAATCATCTTCCTTTATTTCTTCTCTATAAACCAGTTTTGTGAAACAAATTTGTACCTGTTCCTCAATGTGTAAATTTTTTATAATATATTCAAACCTTTAAGTAGTTTAATATTTCTGTATATTTAAAAAATACCATATTATCTTTCAAAAGTAGGCCCATTTTGTCTGACTTCATCTGTGTGATGACATGTAATGACATACATTTTTAGGCTTAAGTTATATTTTTATTCATATAATGAAAGTCCTATATTAAAACACTATAATATGTCAGAATAAAGTAGGAGTGGCAGTAGAGTATACCCATTCTACTGATGTGCTGAATCGGAGCTACTCTTGGTATATGGCATGTTTTTAACTGGTGTCATTGACTCTTTAAGTTGCTAACTCTCCTTGGAGCTTCTTTCAGTAATTGCCCACTTTAGAACATTTTAAAACTGAAATCATTTATTGAATCACAGAATAATAGTAATATCCAGCCCCCTCAGGTTGGCTAAGTGGATAGAGCATCAACTTGGTATATGGATGTCCCAGGTTCAATTTCAGTCAGGGCACACAATAGAAGCAACTATCTTCTTCTCTTTCCCTCTCTCTTCCCCTCTCGCAACTAGTGACTCTATTGGTTCTAGCATTAGCCTCAGGCACTGAAAATAGCTTGGTACCCAAGCATTGGCCATAAATGAGGTTCCGGGTTGGATCCCGGCCAGGGCATATGCAGGAGTCTGTCTCACTATCTCCCATCCTCTCACTTAAAAAAAAAAAAAAGTAATATACAGTAATCACTGGAGGCAAAGAGCGAGGCACAAGATAGATTGCCCCAAAGATCCTCTGGGGGAGGTACAGCCTAGCTGTCACCTTAGATCAGACATTTGTTCTCCAAAACAATGAGAGAATAAATTTAATATTTTAAGTCACCACATTTATTTATATTACAAACCAAACCAAACCAAACACAAAAAGCATTTACAAAAAAAAATTACAGCAGCTACATAAAATTAACAATCCATTATTGTAATTTCACGTATCTTTAGGGAAGGTTTTACTTGACAAATGTATTTCCAAGTTTCTCTTGACTTCTTCAAGTATAAACTGACCTCTCAGTAACTACAGAGGATTTTCTAGGCCTATGTGTCTGAACTCATTATTTTTTACAGTAAGCTGAAAAAATGTTTCTTGACAGTCTTACATCCCAGGTCTACCACAATTAATGGGTGACGCATTAGTTCTCCGTTATAAGATAAACCAAGTCATATAGACCAATTCTCTTTTGGGTATATAAAATCTACTTGAATATTTGAAGATAATATTCACCCCTCAATTTTTCCTGCTTAACGTGGAATGCTACATATTTATCATAACCTACCTAACAGCTGATCAACGAATCTCTCAATTGGCCAACAAACAAATAAAAGATAGCAATTGTATCTATGAATCTCTCAGTTGTACAGAATAACTGGATGATTACTAATAAAAATGAGGAAAATAGAAAGTGGGAAAAGGAAGAAAGATCTGCTAAGGAAAAATTGTTCAAGAACTTAGAAGAATAATAAATAATCATTAAGAGTCTATTCGGTACATACCAAGCACTGCACAAAGCACTCTAAATAGAGTATCTTCACTATTATCATAGTAAGCTGAAGATGGATTTTGGTTTTATTGTCTCTTTAATTTATTGAAATTGAAGGTTAAAAAATACTTGAAATTATTATTCCAAATTAAAAATAAAAAGATACAAATAATTCACCTATTTTATACTGGAATCTGAACCTGCAATGCTCTACTTGCTTAGATGACTTAAGCTGCCTCTCTTGATCCAAATAACCATCATCTTACTGTTATCTTGCACTGTCTTTCTTACTATTTCTCTCTCCTTATTCTCTCTTTCTATCGTCAGGTGTCTCTTACCAGAGTAAGACCTTTAAACTTAAGTTGAGAGATAAAGGAAAGTCCTTGAAATGTGATTATCAGAGGAATTGAGCTATCAAACCTAAACAATTATTTAGTACAATATGTGAAACAATGTATATGCAACCTATTTACATGTATCTATATCATATTTTAGCTATATTGTAAGAAAACCTCAGAGCATAATCTTACCACAAATAATTGTGAGTGGCATGTATCTAGAAATAGTTGTTTTAGTAATATTGTAGTTTTCCTTAACCTAAAGCTACATTCAGTGTTATTTTTCTTTTTAACCTCTCATTTAAATAAGACACAGAGTCTATTTTCTGTATCTTTGTTTAGAGGCCATGGTTATTATTACCCTAAGTTACTTCCCTGTGTGGTTTTATATTGAAATTGCCTCTATAATTATTTTCCCCTGAAATTTCTATGGTAGGGTTCAGCAACAAAATGCGAATGGTTTCTAAATGAAGACATTTGGTCAGTGCCGTAAGTGGTTTATTTGTATATAATCATCAAGCAGGTACAGAGATTTTATTTAGTTTTGGATAGTTAAAGGATTTCAAATAGGCCTGTAATCTCTTTTATTCATTTATTTATGATTCAAGAAATTCTAACAGTCATTTGATTCTGGGTGGTATGTTGTTACCATAGAAATTCTGTTCGTTTTTAATAACTGATACAAAGTTTTAAATGAAGTGTTTAATCGTATTTGCAGATAGTTTCCTGAGCCATAAATAACTCACTCAAAATTCTCTTTCATTATCATTGACACTTGATAATCAACTTTGGCTTCTTCATTGAAATGAGCACAGGGAGCAGGGTGCCAGCAAGGTCATAATAACTCAAAAATAACATGAGAACAATTCAGATCACCACAGGTCTCAGAGGGCAAATAGAAACTTTACATATAGCCTTACTATGGTAATGTACCAATAAATTCTTTTTCTTGGAATGCTTCAGTTTAAAAGACTACACAGATCTCTGCATACAAATCTAATTATTCTTACAACTCATAAAAGTAGGCTATTCTTGCTGTTTCTATTGTCACTTTCAGGTCATGGACATGAAAATAGAATATAAAAAATTCCAATGCCATTTGTCAAATGATGTCCTAAAAGAATTACTGTTTTTATTTTTTTTCTATTAAAGCAAATACAAAGTTTACTGTATTCATTTTATTTATATAAGAAAGGTATTTGCCATTTGTTAAATGACATGAGATTTATCAAATATGTGATAGTTTATCTTTAATCATTATAACATGGGTCTCGGTTTTCATAGAAATGTGCATATAGTTTTAGTGGAATGGCAAAGCTAAATACTTTAAAATGACTGAGTTTTCATATTTAGAATCCCAATATTTTTATAAAAAAGTGAGAATGTATTACTCGTTATACTAGAAAATAAGAATTCGTACATGAAAGTATGAAGAAGTAGTTCATTATCATATGATTTTAGATACACTGTGTCATTGTTGAATTTTATTACTTAAAAGGAGGAAGAATTTAAAACATATATATATCTTTTTTTTTTAATTTTATAAAAGGAAACTTTATTGTGAGTTGCCATCAAGGACACACCAGGGATCCCTTCCCAAAGCAGCCTGTCTCCAAACAAAGGACTGGACTTGTCTTTATTCAGGGAAATCATGCATGAGCATCAAGGTGAACTTTATCATAGCATGTACAGGGGGATCATTCCTGTGCATGAGCATTAAACCTTTCTGTTTAACAGACACAATGATGAACTCCTAGCTACCCTGGCCCCAACCAATTAGTAGAGCCCACAACCCAACTCCTTTAGCCATATGATTA
This sequence comes from Rhynchonycteris naso, assembly GCA_037038555.1. Lineage (NCBI taxonomy): Eukaryota > Metazoa > Chordata > Mammalia > Chiroptera > Emballonuridae > Rhynchonycteris > Rhynchonycteris naso. The sequence continues at coordinate 166,306,269 of CM072999.1, read as the reverse complement.
GTGACTTTCCCCCTATATAACCCACCCCCTGGAAGCCATTGGAGAGCCAGATCTTTGAGCATTAGCTTCCCTGTGACTCTGGGCTAGATACCATTTCTTCAACTAGTAAACTCTTACTTTATTGGCTGCCAACTTTCGTTCACATCTGATTGGGCACAGGCAAACAGACCCCTTTAGTCCTTGACCTCCCAAATAAACCCACATGGGCCAGTGAGCTTCTCACATTTCTATGTGTCTAAGAATTACTATGACACTTGTAAAACATACACATTTCTAGACCTCAGAGATTCTGATTCAATTGGGGGAGAATCAAAAATCTAAATTTCTTTCTTTTTTTTTTTTTCTACAGAGACAGAGAGAGAGTTGGAGTGAGGCATAAATAGGGACAGACAGACAGGAACGAAGAGAGATGAAAAGTATCAATCATCAGTTTTTTGTTGCCTTTACGACATCTTAGTTGTTCGTTTAATGCTTTCTCACATGTGCCTTGACCACAGGCCTTCAGCAGACCGACCAACCCCTTGCTGGAGCCAGCGACCTTGGGTCCAAGCTGGTGAGCTTTTTGCTCAAGCCAAATGGGCCCGCTCTCAAGCTGGCGACCTCCGGGTCTCGAACCTAGGTCTTCTGCATCCCAGTCCGATGTTCTATCCACTGCACCAACGCCTGGTCAGGCAGAAATCTAAATTTCTAAGAAATATTACAGGTTGGTGGTACTCAAACTTTAGTGTGCATCAGAATTGCCCTAAGTGGTCGTTAAAACAGTTTTCTGGACTGCATTCCCAGAGTTTTTGATTTGGTAATGTAACCTAACCTATGTATATAGCCTAGCAGGTAGCTTAGCATAGACTTTTTTTTAGAATTTATAACTTTGTTTAGATTAATTTCTAAATCCACTTATATCACCCTAGATTTTATAAGGTTTGTGTAATCATATCCTGTAATTTGCTAAGAGTTTAACAGAAAGGCTCATAACATGGCAATAAAACGGAGGCAGTGGCAAAATTAGTACTGTTTCCCTCTTGAATTGTAAACACAAAAAGATTTCAAACATTTTAAACTTTACATGTTACATAAAAAGCTGAAGCTTGTTTTCCTAAAATGCAACAAATGCAATACTATTTATAGAATGAAATTACCTTAATTTTATACAAATTGTACCCTGAAAAATAGACTCAATTTATGATAAAATATTTTACAAAAGACAAACTCCAGACCATAAATATTTCATAATGTTTGACTCTGAGATCATTGAAACAATATGGATTCTCATTTGTTCTGCATTTATATTCAGAGTACCTATCAAGTACTAGAAGTGTTAGTGCTCCAAAGTGCACAAACATTACAAGAAAAATATTTCCTAGAAATGCATCTAGTGCTACCATGTATAGAGATTTTTTAAACATGATTTATAAATAATAAATACTGCATTATTATATCAGACATTAGGAAAAATGGTGAACTTTTATATAACATAGCATCAGGTCTTTTCAGCAGACATAACATTAATATTACCACCGTGGTCACTTTGGAGGACTCTTTTGGCATCATGATACGAGACTTCCCAAGGCTTACCTTGAAACCTGTTTGATCTGTCCCAATAAACTGTCTGATCTGGAGTGAGTGGTATTTCTATATGACCGCTGTCATATATTCTTTATTATTATTATTATTATTAATTTTAATGGGGTGACACCAATAATTCAGGGCACATATGTACAACAAAAACATCTCCAGGTTATCTTATTATTCAATTATGTTGCATACCCATCACCCAAAGTCAAATGGTCCTCTGTCTCCTTCTTTCTGGTTTTCCCTGTGCCCCTCCCCTCCTCCCTATCTCACCCTCCTCTCCCTCCCCCCATGCCATAAGCACCACTCTCTTGTCCATGTCTCATAGTCTCACTTTTATATCCCACCTATGTATGAACACATGCTGTTCTCTGTGTTTTTTTTCCGATTTACTTATTTCACTCTGTATAATGTTATCAAGGTCCATCCATTTTGTTGTAAATGATCCGATGTCATCATTTCTTATGGCTGAGTAGTATTCCATAGTATATATGTACCAGAGCTTTTTAAACCACTCGTCCTCTGATGGACACTTGGGCTGTTTCCAGATCTTCGCTATTGTGAACAGTGCAGCCACGAACATGGGGGCGCATTTCTATTTTCAAACAGTGCTATGGTGATCTTAGGGTATATTCCTATAAGTGGGATAGCTGGGTCAAAAGGCAGTTCGATTTTTAATTTTTTGAGGAATCTCCTTACTGTTTTCCATAGTGGTTGCACCAGTCTGCATTCCCACCAGCAGTGCAGGAGGGTTCCCTTTTCTCCACATCCTTGCCAGCACTTAATCTGTGTTGTTTTGCTGATGAGCACCATTCTGACTGGTGTGAGGTGATATCTCATTGTGGTTTTAATTTGCATTTCTCTAATGATTAGTGAATTTGAGCATTTTTTCATATTCCTATTGGCCAACTGTATTTCCTCTTTGGAGAAATTTCTATTCATTTCTTTTGCCCATTTTCTGATTGGATTGTTTGTCTTCCTGGTGGTGAGTTTTATAAGTTCTTTATAAATTTTGGTTATTAACCCCTTATCAGATGTGTTGTCAAATATATTCTTCCATTATGTGGTTTGTCTTTTTATTCTGTTCTTATTGTCTTTAGCTGTGCAAAAACTTTTTAGTTTGATATAGTCCCATTTGTTTATCTTGCCTTTTATTTCATTTGTCCATGGAGATAAATCGGCAAATATATTGCTGCTACAGATGTCGGAGAGCTTGCTGCCTATGTTTTCTTCTAAGATGCTTATGGTTTCATGGCTTACATTTAAGTCTTTTATCCATTTTAAGTTAGTTTTTGTGAATGGTGTAAGTTGATGGTCTAGTTTCACTTTTTTGCAGGTAGCTGTCCAATTTTCCCAACACCATCTGTTAAAGAGGCTGTCTTTACTCCATTGTATGTTCTTTCCTCCTTTGTCAAATATCAGTTGTCCATAAAGGTGTGGGTTTATTTCTGAGTTCTCTGTTCTGTTCCATTGATCTATGTGCTTCTTCTTATAACAGTACCAGGCTGACTTGAGTATAATGACCTTGTAGTAAACCTTGATATCCGGAAGAGTGATACCTCCTGCTTTATTTTTTCTTTTTAAGATTGCTGAGGCTATTCATGTTCTTTTTCGGTTCCATATAAATTTTTGGAATATGTGTTCTATATCTCTGAAGTATGTCATTGGTATTTTAATTGGTATAGCATTGAATTTATAAATTGCTTTGGGTAATATAGACATTTTAATGATGTTTGTTCTTCCTAGCCATGAGCACGATATATGCTTCCACTTGTTTGTATCTTCCTTGATTTCTTTTATCAATGTTTTATAATTTTTCGAGTACAAGTCCTTAACCTCCTTGGTTAAATTTACTTCTATGTACATTATTTTTTTTAGCTGCAATAGTGAAGGGGATTGTTTCCTTAATTTTTGTGCTGACAGTTCATTGTTGGTCTATAGAAATGCCTCTGATTTCTGAGTATTAATTTTATATCCTGCGACCTTGCTGAATTCATTTATGAGGTCCAGTAGTTTTTTGACTGAGACTTTAGGGTTTTCTATATACAATATCATATTCTGCAAATAATGACAGTTTTACTTCTTCTTTTCCAATTTGGATGCCTTTTATTTCTTCTTCTTTTCTGATTATGTAGCTAGGACTTCCAGAACTATGTTGAATAAGAGTGGTGAAAGGGGGCATCCCTTACTTATTCCTGACCTTAAGGGCATTGCTTTTAATTTTTGTCTATTTATTATGATGTTTGCTGTGGGTTTGTCGTAGATGGCCTTTATCATTTTCCCTGTTTTCCCACTTTACTGAGAGTTTTGAGCATGAATGGGTGCTGGATTTTATCAAATGCCTTTTCTTCATCTGTTGAAATTATCATGTGATTTTTGTCCTTTAATTTGTTTTTGGGATGAATCACATTGATTAATTTGCAAATATTGAACCAGCCTTGCCTCTCCAGATTAAATCCCACTTGATCATGGTGTATGATTTTTTTTATATATTTCTGGATCGGGTTGGCTAATATTTTGTTGAGAATTTTAGCGTCTAAATTCATCAGGGATATAGGCCTATAATTTTCTTTCTTTGCGTTGTCTTTTCCCGGTTTGGGGATCAGAATTATGCTCGCCTCATAAAAGGGGTTTGGAAGTCGTCCTTCCTCCTGATTTTTTTGTAATAGCTTGAGTAAGATAGGAGTTATTTCTTCTTTGAATTTTTGGTAGAATTCACTTGTGAAGCCATCAGGCCAAGGACTTTTCTTATTTGAAAGTTTTTTGATAACTGTTTCGATCTCATTTGTTGTAATTGGTCTGTTTAGGTGGTCTGATTCTTCTAGATTGATTTTTGGAAGATTATATGATTCAAGAAATTTGTCCATTTCCCCTAGGTTGTCTAATTTTTTGGCATATAGTTCTTCATAGTATTTTCTTACAATGCTTTGTATTTCTGTTGTGTCAGTTGTTATTTCTCCACTGTGCTTTCTAATTTTATTTATTTGAGTCATCTCTCTTTTTTTCTTGGTGAGTCTAGTTAAAGGTTCATCAATCTTGTTTATCTTTTCAAAGAACCAGCTTCTTGTTTCATTGATTCTCTATATTGTTTCCTTAGCCTCTATGTCATTTATTTCTGCTCTGATCTTTATTATTTCCTTCCTTCTACTGGTCTTGGGCTTTATTTGCTGTTGTTTTTCTAGTTCTTTTAGATGCAGAGTCAGGTTTTTTGAGCTTTTTCTAGCTTCTTATGATATGCCTGTAGTGCAATGAACTTCCCTCTCAGTACTGCTTTTGCTGTGTCCCATAAATTTTGAGTTGATGTATGCTCAGTTTCATTCATTTCTAGAAACTTTTTTATTTCTTCTTTGATCTCATTGTTAATCCATTCATTATTTAATAACATGTTATTTAGTTTCCAAGTGTTTGAGTATTTTTTAGTTTTTCTTTTGTGGTTAATTTCTAATTTCATGGCATTGTGATCAGAGAAAATGCTTGATATGATTTCAATCTTCTTAAATTTATTGAGACCATATTTGTGTCCTAACATGTGGTCTATCCTAGAAAACGTACCATGAGAGCTTGAGAAGAATGTATATTCTACTGATTTAGGGTTAAAAGTTCTGAAGATATCTATTAAATCGAGTTGATCTAGTCTATACTTTAAGTCTTCTGTTTCTTTATGAATTTTCTTTCTTGAGGATCTATCCAGTTTTGTTAGTGGGGTATTGAAATCCCCTTCTATTATAGTATTGCTGTTAATCTCGCCCTTTATATTCATCAAAGTCTGCTGTATGTACATTGGAGCTCCTATATTTGGTGCATACGTATTTATAATAGTTATATCTTCCTGTTGAATTGTTCCCTTTATCATTATGTAGTGTCCTTCTTTATCTCTTACTACAGCCTTTGTTTTAAAGTCCATTTTGTCAGATATAAGTACTGCTACCCCGGCTTTTTTTTCATTTCCATTTGCATGAAATATTTTTTTTTATCCTTTTACCTTTAGTCTACGAGCATCTTTTGTTTTAAGGTGTGTATCTTGTAGACAGCATATGTATGGGTCCTGTTTCTTTATCCACACAGCCTCCTATGTCTTTTTTTGGATTATATAATCCATTTACATTTAAGGTTATTATTGATATGTAGTTGTTTATTGCCATTTTATTCTTAAAAGCTGTATTCTTCTTTTGCTATATTCTTTCCTCCCTTTGAACTGTTCATACCAGGCCCTTAGTATCTCTTGCAGAATTGGTTTGATTTTAATGAATTCCTTGAGGCTTTCTTTATCTGGGAAAGTCTTTATTTCTCCTTCAATTTTAAATGTTAGCCTTGCTGGATAGAGTAGTGTTGGTTGTAGATTCTTGTTCTGCATTACTTTGAATATATATTGCCTTTCCCTTCTGGCCTCTAGTGTTTCTGTTGAGAAGTCCGATGTCATTCTTATGGGAGCTCCTTTGTAGGTGATAGCCTTTTTTTCTCTAGCAGCTTTTAAGATTTTCTTTTTATCCCTTAGCTTTGGTATTTTAACTATGATGTGTCTTGGTGTAGATTCTTTTGGGTTTCTCTTTAATGAAGTTCTGTGTGCTTCTTTAACGTGTGGAGTGTTTCCCAGCCTTAATTTAGGAAAATTTTCTGCTATGATTTGATTGAACAAAGTTTCTATTTCCTATTCTCTCTCCTCTTCTTTAGGAACCCCTATGATGTGAATGTTGTTTCTCTTCATGTTGTCACAGAGCTCCCTTAGAGTTTCCTCACATTTTTTGAGTCTCTTTTCCTTTTTCTTCTCTGCTTCTGTGCCTTTGTTTATTGTGTCCTCTAACTCGCTTATTCGATCCTCAGCGTGATTCATCCTGCTTTTAATTCCTTCCATTGTGGTCTTCAGTTCTGATACTGTATTTGTCATTTCTGTCTGATTCTTTTTTATTATTTCAATTTCATTTTTTATACTTGTTATCTCTTTATATAGGTGTTCATAGTGACTATCCATTGTTGCTCTAATTTCTTTGAACATCCTAACTATCATTATTCTAAATTCTGCTTCTGGTAATTTGGTTATATCTGGTTCATTCAGGTCCTTCTCTGGGGATTTCTCTTGATTCATTTGTTTTGCATTCCTTTGCCTGCCCATTTTGTCTGTGTATAAGCAAGTTGTGGCCACTGGAGTCCAGTAGGTATTGCCTTTGTGTTCTCTAGGTGTGGTCTGTCTGCAGGCCAGCCCCCTCCCTCTGCTGCTTCCCAGGGCGGTTTGGTGTAGGCGTTGCCAGCACCAGCCCACTGCAGCTGTTGCTGTGATTTCTGCCTCTCCTCCGCAGGAGGAACTGTTACTCAAGAACAAGCCTCAGCACCAAGGGTAGAGGTGAGCACCTTTGCTCAGCTGCGAACCCAGCCTGTTTCCGGGCTTCCGCCCAGGCCCCGCAGTTAGAGCCTTTTCACCACATTTTCGTAGGTTGGGTGGGGCTTCTGACGTGCTCTCAGCTGTGAGCCTTTGCCCGTCTGGAGCTTTAGCCCCACCCTCGAGTTCAGGGTCCTCCTGCGCAGGTTCACAAACCAAGGTTTATTTGTTGGGCGTGGCTGCTGGCATGCGCTCAGCTGCAAACTTCCCCTTGTCCCAGGCTCTACCCAGCCCCCGCGTTCGAAGCCAACTTGCTCATGCAGGATGGCAAACCGTGGTTTCTCCATATGGTTGGGGCTGCTGGCATGAGCTCAGCTGCAAGGACCTGCCCATCCCTGGTCCTAGCCCCGTTCCCAGTGTCAGGGCTGGCTTGCGCAGGGTCATAGAGCAGATCTCTGACCATTCCTGGGCTCCTGCTTTTCCCCCGTCAGTGGGGTTACAGGCGGGCTCACAGCTGCCGGACCACTTTCGCGCATCCCCTCTGCCCCTGCTGGGCTAGATCGAGCTCACACCAGCTGGGCCTCCACCCACGTCGACAGAACTGCGTTTCAGCATCCTGCCGCCACCATCCCTTCCGCAACCTTCAGCAGAGTAGGAAGTGCCCTAACTGTAGGCCTGGGAGCTCCCTTCCTCTAAGCAGCTCTGCTCTAATAGCCGCGGGAGAGCTTGTTTGGCTAGTGTCCTGTCTCCCTCTTGCTGGTATTGCTAGTTATAGGGGAAATTTTCGTTTTTGATTAGGGAAGTGACTTAGCCCAGGGGTTAGGGTGGCTGTCCCTCAGAGTGTTTGTCCCTGTGCCTTCAGTCCACACTCTCTTCCCGCTGCTCTGGTCCTCTTCACTGTCTTCGTTCCCTGGAGCCCTGGGTGCGTGGTTGTGAGAGAGGTTTTCTGCCCTGTCCCTTTAAAAAAAGAGAAGAATCGCCTGACCTGTGGTGGTGCAGTGGATAAAGCGTCGACCCTGGAACACTGAGGTTGCCAGTTCAAAACCCTGCACTGGTCTGGTCAAGGCACATATGGGAGTTGATGCTTCCAGCTCCTCCCTCCTTTCTCTATTTCTCTCTCTCTCTCTCTCTCTCTCTCTCTCTCTGTGTCTCCTCTCTAAAATGAATAAAATAAAAATAAAAAAAAAGAATCTTGGTTCTGAGAGAACTGTCTCTTTCTCACAAACAGTATCCTCACTTGTTTCACAGCTCAGTACTGTCCAAATGCCCCTTATAGGCTCTGGGACTGCAGGCTGGGGCTTGGTTCCTGGGACCCAGGTCCCTCCCCCTCTGCCAAACTCTCCTCCCACTATGCGGGTCTCTTTGGGCTGCCATTCGCTCCAGGGAGCTGGGCAGCCCTCTTTGCGTTTTTGCTATTCCTACCAGTCTCAATGTGGTTTCTTCTGTGTTCCTTGGTTGAAGAGTCAACTTAGTTTAGTTCAAAGTTGGTTTATCCAGATGATGGTTCTTAAAATTGAGTTATAATCCACTTTGGTTCTGGGAGTTGGAAGTTGGTACGTCTGCCTACTCCATCACCATCTTGCTCCCTCCTGGCATATATTCTTAATAAATGAAACAAGCTGTACTAAGCAGAATGTGAAGAATAATAAGCTAATTTTGTATTTATTAAACTATACTATTCAGTTTTATGAAACTACCACAAATAACACTAAATTATGAAATATCAGGTCAGATGATTGATTGACTTAGGAAGTTATCTTAGTTTCAATGTTTAATTTTAAAAGATATAATTTAGCCTGACCTGTGGTGGTGCAGTGGATAAAGCCTCGACCTGGAACGCTGAATTCGCCAGTTCAAAACCCTGGTCTTGCCTGGTCAAGGCACATATGGGAATTGATGCTTCCTGCTTCTTCCCGCTCCCCCCTCACTTTCTCTCCTCTCTAAAATGAATTAAAAAAAAGATGTAATTTAAACAACTTAAACAATATATTTAAAATAATTAGATATATGAACTATGCATGACTATATTACTAAATTAAGACAAATGATGGATATTAATTTGAGTAAAATAATCTTTGTATATGCAAATATTTCTATGCAGTTTGAAAGTAGTCTAGAACTGGAAATCACAATGATATGCAATTATTTTGCATTCATTAATAAATCATGATTATAAATAACTATAATCCTTAAATGAAAATGCACAGTAGGAACTATGCCATGGATTGTAGACAGATTACAGCTTTTTATTCTAATTCATTTGTAATATAAATTTGTTGAATTGAATGAAAAGTGTCTTATTAGCATTCTATATATTAGATAATTTAAAAAAAAAATTTTTAATTTTTTATTTATTTTTTATTTTTACTTTATTCATTTTAGAGAGGAGACACAGAGTGAGAGAGAGAGAGAGAAAGAGAGAAAGGGGGGAGGAGCTGGAAGGATCAACTCCCATATGTGCCTTGACCAGACCAGTGCAGGGTTTTGAACTGGCGACCTCAGTGTTCCCAGGTCGATGCTTTATCCACTGCGCCACCACAGGTCAGGCCTATATTAGATAATTTTTTATAATAATTCTTATTCTTTCCTTTTTTATGAATGGTAGGCTACCATAAAATTCTATGAACAGTGTCTTTATTCTTTTGAGAATTGTTTTAACATTTTTATGGTTAGCTAGAGCTGAAATAATTTGAAGACCAGGTAAATTGTATTAGGTGATTCACCAATCAGAACATAGCTTGCAGCTATTGAAGTAATACATTACCAATTTTCTTCTTTCAAATTTATGTCTACTAAATCAAACCATTATTGTTTATATTTATTATTTTCAAATTTATATTTTCATTTGAATTTATTGGAATGATACTAGTCAACATAATTATACCGATATCAAATGCCCAATTCTACAACAAAACTCTGTACACCTTATTTTCTGTTCACCCCACCATCCAGTCAAGTCTTCATCCTTTACCCCCACTACCAGCAATCACCACACAGTTGTCTGTGTTAGTTTTTTTTGTTGTTGTTCAATCTCTCCTCTCCCCTCACCCAGCACACATGCCTAGCTGTCAGCCTGCTCTCTATTTATGAGTCTGTCTCTATTTTGCTTGTTAATTCATTTTGTTCATTAGATTCCACATGTGAGTGAAATCATATAATACTAATTTTTCTCTGACTGGCTTATTTCACTTAGCGTAATGCTTTCCAAGCCAATCTAACATTACTTATTTAGCAAAGGTGATTTTCAAGGAATTGAGATTCTAATGATTCATAGCAAATGATTATTCATAATCATTTCATTTGGACCCTATTTGTGGGGCGTTTTGCCTCAGAGGACTGGGGCACAGATTTTTCAGCCATAACAGAAAATTAAGAGTAGAGTCCAGTTCAATGTCATACAGATAACCTCGTATTTCATCCAGAAAGAACGTTAGAACAATTAACTTCTTTATTGAGATTATATGAACAGTCTGGAATTGAATATAATATTGCATATGATTTATGACATGCCAGTATAAAATAAAGTAACCCAAACAAATAAATTAGATTGAATAACGAATCTTATTTCTTAGGCAATGTCATTTTCTCCTCACTAATTAAATTTTTATTAAAATACTGAAAGAAAAATAACAAGCAATATTGCCATCCAATAGTGAAATTGTAACATTCAAAGTATATTAAAAATAAAGATGGGAATGTAGGCCAATATTTTAAAGTCAGAAATATTATTCCTTTGATTGTCTTCATTTCTGTGAAATATAAAGAAAATGTTCGAATGGTATTCATATAGTGAATACTAATCTAAAATAGAAAAAATTTGCTGAGGGTGGGTTTTCATCTCTTTCAAGCAAAACAAAGGCAGTTTTAATTCACATTATTTAATTATTAAAAAGACTGGAGAAGGAAGCTTGCAAAACTTTCAGTATCATTTTATTTTTATTTTTCATTAAACTTAATAAATATTTTGCTTTCATAGTCAATTAAGCATCCACCTGAATCTTGTTCCCTCCTAAAACACTTCGGACTTTTCTCTCTTCCAAGCTTCCGCACACTTGGTACTTACATTGCTTTTTATTTATAATTGTTTGATTTAACTTAGAATCATTGACATATTCATTGGCAATCTTTTTTTAATTGAGAAAAGAGGGATTGTATTTATTCATTTAGAGCATTCATAACTGCTAGTGCTTAACAGGCCAATAGTCAATAGTTATTGAATATAATAAAATTGTCTGGAGCTCTGAATGATTATATATGGAGTTTCATGTTCATACTGCAATAACTATATCTTACTAATGAGGTAGATTTTTTATCTTACTTGTGAAATTTAAAAAATCACTTCAAAATTTTTAATACATGGATTCTTTGCTATTTTTAATGGCAAAGGAGATTATAATAGCTAAATATAGGATTGTTATAATTGATAAATACTATTTTTATCAATATTATGATTATTACATAGACTGTACTCAATAAATAGTAGCTGATGAATTTGTGCTGCTGATGCTAATGATAATGACAATGCTTATTTAGGCTGTTATAGTTGGAAGTTATTAAACTAATATCTCAGAAAAATAAAATTATAAAAAAAGAAAACATTTTTATATTCTAGGATTTAAATAACTACTGTAGAAACCAATTTATATAAATATTATTAACTTAAATATATTTATTTAGCTCTTCAAAAGTATATATTTTAAAAGAGAGGAGGGGAGATAGAGAGACAGACTCCTGCATGCATCCCAACCAGATCCACTTGGTAAACCCCCTACAAGGTGAGGGATGCTCTGCCTATCAGGGTCATTCCTCACCAACCAGGCCATTTTTAGTGCCTGAGTCAGAGGTCATGGCTCCACAGGCCAACTCACTAGAACCAATCGAGCTATGGCTGTGGGAAGGGAAAAGAGAGAGAGAAGGTGGTGGGGTGGAAAAGTGGATGGTCTCTTCTCCTGTGTTCTCTGACTGGGAATTGAATTTGGGACTTCCACATGCTGAACCAATGATCTACCATAGAGCAAAGTGGTCAGGGCCTCAAAAACTATTTAACGAAGATTGATTTGGTAGTGTCTCACTTTCTTTGGTAATAGGAATGTGGGATCAAACTAATAGAAGTAGTCTCTGCCAAAATGAAAATAGCCCAGTGACTGAATGTATATTGAACTTGTAATTACAATTACAATAACTGCGATGGATGTGGTGGCAATTCGATAACAATAAAAAGGTCTATTCTAGAGTGAGAAACTCAAGAAATGACATTCTGTAGGAGCTAAGAGCCAAGGATGAGTAGGAGTAGACTAGGTGAGAAAGTCAAGGGAGATGTAGGGAGAGTTTCAGAAAGAGAAACAATTTCAAACAATTTAAGGGAGGAGGAACCTGGAACTTTTGAGGGACTGAATGATTCATTTGATTTAAGAGAAATAAAATTCAATGTAAAATTGAAAACCTCAGCTGGGAGTTTTAAACGATGTTAAGAATTTCTACGCTAAATGGGTAGAATTTCTAGGCAGCAAATAAAGGAAGAAAATTAAGTGAACACACTGATTTGAGTAGACAAAATGATGTTTTTATCTGTAGACATCAAGTGTCTATATAGACAATCACAAAGAATCTGCAAAAAAAAAATTCTAGAATAAATGAATTTAGCTGGGTATTGGAATCCAAGGTCAATTTATAAAAGGCAATAATGTTCTTGTATACAAAATTTACAAGGAAAAGGTCAGGAACCAGATCCAAAACAATCTAAATTACTATAAAACTACAGTAGTTCTTTTGAAACCAAACTCTAAGTTTTGCTTGAGAGATAACCCTATCTATACTGTCAGTCTGTTTCTGGAAGATGGACCTCGGTCTTGTTCCAGAAATGAGGCTTTATTATTGTATATTTTTCATTTTTCCCTGTGTGAAGCATTATTCCCCTAAATCCAGTGGTGGGATTCAGCAGGTTCACACTAGTTTGGCAGAACTGATACCTCATTTTTGGTTGAGTTTGGCGAACCGAATGTTAAAATGGCACTTGTAATCAGGGTTCTCTCTAAGGTTGGCACCAGGGCAGACGCCTAATTTGGAAATCACAAATTTACACTCCCTACTCTTTTTTACATTCATCTGCACAGCAGCGCATTCTAAGCACCCATAGTAATGTTCATTCTGTCCACAGATAAAATAATTTTAAGTGAGGATGTCAATCAAAGAAGCAATATGGAAATATATTAAATAACAGTTTTATTGTTTTTGTCAGGTATCATTTAATATTTTTTCATTAGTATTTTAAAACTCATAGTTTTGTGTACCTCTTTTATTTTTATTTAAGTATTAAATGCATGAGATAATAAACTACCTTTTGGTATATCGTTTTATTATACATGAAACTGTCATTAGGGCAGAGAACTGGTTGTTAAATTATTCAAATCTCACCACTGCCTACATCTGATCCTGAATCAAGGTTTCCTGTGTCAGCTATTTATTACAGAGCACTAGCACAGGAGAGTGATAACAGAGCAGGACAGTAAGAACCAGCTCAGGCAAAGTCCTGAGAATGTCAGCTTTAGTCTGTCCCTGAAGTTAGGCCACAGAATTGTCTGTACTGAGACCAGTGAGCTGGCTTTCATACCTCCATTCCCAGTTAGTCAGTAGTACTGGGCACCTGATACAACTTCTTGATTTTTATTTTGTGATTGGTTGTAAGATTAGAAAATATCAGTTCACTTCAGAAGCATATGATCATCATAGAGATACTTAAAATCAAGTCAATAGAAAAGAAGGTAGAGAGCAAAAAGGTAGAAAGAAGCAGTCCTATAACTTTATTGTAACTCTGAATCCAGCTTTGCCTAAAGTCAAATTCTTCCCCAAGGCCTCAGTTACTCAGTTATTTGAACCAATATATTATTTTCTTACCTTCTAGTTTCTTTGCTCAAAGCAGCTGAATTCTCGCTATTTCACAAAATAGTAAAACTGATACAGGGACTGAAAGAATTCTTCTAAAAAGAAGTGATTCCGGAGAAGCATTTGAGGGATATACAAAAGTCAATTGAATAAAAGTTTGCTCTGTTTCAGATTCCTATGAATATGTTAAGGCATTGTAGAGAATGAAGTCTTACATGAGGGAATTTATGTACTTGTTTATTTTATTTAATAAGTTAAAAACAGAGATTAACTGAGTGTAGTCTTATATAGCCATTCACCCACTTGCCAAAATTACTGAATGTTACTGTTTTTTTAATATGATTTATCAGAGAATTGACATAGTCTTTATTCAATCTGTGTAGTTGAATACTCAGGTCTCCCTTTTCAGAGACAATTGCTATCATAAATTTGTTATGTATCTTTCCCATTCATGTTTTATAGTAAAATCACACCCACAAAATGTGTGTGTACATTAATGAAAAGTACACATATAAACAAAGATACATATATACATATATAACTATAATAAAATATTGTTTTGTGTTATATTTTAATTAATTTTGTATTTTAACATATATAGTTTATTTAACTTTAAAGGTTATAAAATTTCATCATGACTATCCTCCAATTTATTTATATTTAACAGATATATATTTTAAAATTTTTTGTCTCCTTTCTGCATTATTTTACTAAGTATAGCAATTGAAATCAGTAAAAAAAAGTTGAGCTTTAAATAATTCAATCTAACAGTCTTTTTTCCCAATAGGAGAACTGCTATTAAAAAGATTAATTATAGTTGCTGATATATTAGGATTATCATTACCATTTTATTTGTAAATTATATTTACTGCAGTTTACTTCTTTTTCTTCTTTTCTGGCTTCAGTCTGATTATTATTTCCTTACTTTACTCTCCCCATTAAACTTTTATTTCTATTATTCTAGTAAGTTATACCTTAGTTTAAACATTTATATCTCTTTCCTCCTCACTGAAAAGCAAGCAATATAGAACATAAACTATAATATGCATCTCAGTAGATTTTTTTATTCTTACAAGGCCAGGGGCATTTTAAATATTTCTATCCAGTTGAGCAGGCTTGATTTGGATGGGTTTGCATAGGAAAGTCATCACTTTTCTTTTTACTGACTTTCATATGAGGAACTGGGTATCTAAACAGGAAATATAATAGAAAAACAGTTGTTAATATTTGTGTGTGTACATGTGTCAATGTGTGTTGAAAATGTGGAATTAGGATAGACTCTCACAAATAGAGTTCCAGGGTCATAGAAAATATTTTAAACATGACTATGTTTTTTAAAGACCTTTTATTCCTGAAATAATGTGCAAATCAAAAATATTCTTTAATATTAACTTGAATCATTATTCTAGCTACTAACTACCTTCTGATGCTCCATGAGGGAAAAAATTACCACCTTCTTTCCATATTTTCTTTTTCCCTTATTTATCTATTTCTTTTCTTTTTTTTCCCAGAACACAATGGATATTATTATTTTTAATTTATTTAACTAATTGAGTTTACATAAATTCTAGGGTGACCCCGACTGCATCCCCCCTCCCCCATATTACCCTCAACATCTTCCTTACCCTTCCTTACAGTGCCCTCCCCCCTTTCCTTCAGGTTTATCCCATCCTATCATCCCCTTTCCCTCTGTCCTATTTTTCTCTGGTCCCTTTGATCCCTCCTCTGTCTCAATTTCTTTCCTCAGTTCTCAATGTTCCTTGGATTCCTCAAATGAGTGAGGTCATATAATATTATTCTTTTTCTGCCTGGCTTATTTCACTCAACATAATAGTTTCCAGGTCCCTTCATATTGTTGCAAAAGGTAATATTTCCTTTCTTTTTCATGGCGCCATAGTATTCCATTGTGTATATGTACCACTGCTTTTTAATCCACTCGTCCACTGATGGACACTTGGGCTGTTTCCAGATCTTTGTTATTGTGAACAATGCTGCCATAAACTTGAGGGTGCATTTCTTTTCTTCAGTCGCTGATATGGTGTCCTTAGGATATATTTCTATAAGTGGGATAGCTGGGTCAAGGGCAGTTCCATTTCTAATTTTTTGAGGAATCTCCATACTGTTTTCCACAGTGGCTGCACCAGTCTGCATTCCCACCAGCAGTGCAGGAGGGTTCCCCTTTCTCCACATCCTCACCAGCACCTATAATGTGTTGTTTTGTTAATGAGAACCATTCTGACTGGTGTGAGGTGGTATCTCATTGTGGTTTTAATTTGCATTTCTCTAATGATTAGTGATGTTGAGCACTTTTTCATAAGCCTATTGGCCATCTGTAGGTCCTCTTTGGAGGAATGTCTATATATTTCTTGTGCCCATTTTTCAATTGGATTGTTTGTCTTCCTGGTGTTGAGTTTTACAAGTTCATTATAAATTTTTGTTATTAACCCCTTATCAGACGTGTTGTCGAATATGTTCTTCCATTTTGTAGTTTGTCTTTTTATTCTGTTCTTATTGTCTTTAGCTGTGCAAAGCTTTTCAGTTTGATATAGTCCCATTTGTTTATCCTGTCTTTTATTTCATTTGCCTGTGGAGATAAAGTGGCAAATATATTGCTTTGATAGATGTTGGAAAGTTTACTGCCTATGTTTTCTTCTAGAATGCTTATGGTTTCACATCTATATTTAAGTCCTTTATCCATTTTGAGTATATTTTTGTGCATGATGTAAGTTGGTGATCTAGTTTCATTTTTTTTGCAGGTAGCTGTCCAGTTTTCCCAACACCATTTGTTAAAGAGATTGTCTTCACTTCACTGTATGCTCTTACTTCCTTTGTCAAATATCAATTGTTCATAAAGATGTGGATTTATTTCTGGGTTCTCTGTTCTGTTCCATTGATCTATGTGTCTGTTCTTATGCCAGTACCAAGCTGTTTTGAGTACAATGGCTTGTAGTATAACTTGATATCAGGAAATGTAATACCTCCCCCTTTATTCTTCTTTTTCAAGATTGCTGAGGCTATTCGTGTTCTTTATTAGTTCCCTATAAATTTTTGGAATATGTGTTCTATATCTTTGAAGTATGTCATTGGTATTTTAATTGGTATTTCATTGAATTTATATATTGCTTTCGGTAATATTGACATTTTAATTATGTTTATTTTTCCTAACCATGAACACGGTATATGCTTCCACTTGTTTGTTTCTTCCTTGATTTCTTTTATCAATGTTTTATAATTTTCTGAGTACAAGTCTTTAACCTCCTTGTTTTTTCTCAGTTTTCTTAACTTGGTGGTAGTCTTGTTTACTGATCTCAGCAGGGGGCTTATTTTTGGTTAAATTTACTCCTAGGCACTTTATTTTTTTGTTGCAATAGTGAAGGGGATTGTTTCCTTAATTTCTCTTTCTGACAGTTCATTGTTGGTATATAAAAATGTCTTTGATTTCTGAGTATTAATTTTATATCTGCCACCTTGCTGAATTCGTTTATTAGGTTTAGTAGTTTTTGACTGAACCTATAGGGTTTTCTATACACGGCATCATATCATCAGCAAATAATGATAGTTTTACTTTTTTTTTTCCAATTTGGGTGACTTTTATTTCTTCTTGTTGTTTAATTGCTATAGCTAGGACTTCCAGTACTTGTTAATAAGAGTGGTGAAAGGGCACACCCCTCCCTTGTTCCTCCTGATTTTAGGGGAATTGTTTTTAATTTTTGTTCATTGATTATAATGTTGGCTGTGGGTTTGTCATAGATGGCATTATCATGTTGAGATATGTTCCCTGTATTCCCACTTTACTAAGAGTTTTGATCATAAATGGGAGCTGGATTTTATCAAATGCTTTTACTGCATCTATTGAAATTACCATGTTGTTTTTCTCCTTTTTTTTGTTTATGTGATGAATCACATTAATTGATTTACGAATGTTGTACCATTCTTGCCTCCCCAGAATAAGTCCTGTTAATCATGATGTATGATTTTTTTCATGTATTGCTGGATCCGGTTTGCTAATATTTGTTGAGGAGTTTAGCATCTAAATTCATCAGGGATATTGGCCTATAATTTTCTTTCTTTGTGTTGTCTTTGCCTGGTTTTGGAATTAGAATTATGCTTGCCTCATAAAAGGAACTTGGTAGTGTTCCTTCCTCTTGAATTTTTTGAAATAGCTTGAGAAGGATAGGAGTTAGTTTTTCTTTGAATATCTGGTAGAATTCACCAGTGAATCCATCTGGCCCAGGGGTTTTGTTTTATGGGAGCTCTTTGATAACCATTTCAATCTCTTTTGTTGTAATCGGTCTGTTTAGGTTTTCTGATTCTTCCAGATTGATTTTTGGAAGATTATATGTTTCAAGGAATTTTCCCATTTCAACTAGGTTAATTTTTTGGCATACAATTCTTCATAGTATTTTCTTACAATATTTTGTATTTTTGTTGTGTTGGTTGTTATTTCTCCACTCTCATTTCTAATTTTATTTATTTGAGTTTTCTCTCTTCTTTTTTTGGTGAGTCTCATTAAAGGTTCATCAATCTTGTTTATTCTTTCAAAGAACCAGCTCTTAGTTTCATTGATCCTCTGTATTGTTTCTTTAGCCTCTATGTCATTTATTTTTGCTCTGATCTTTATTATTTCATTCCTTCTACTACCTCTGGGCCTTACTTGCTATTCATTTTAGATGAAGGGTTAGCTTGTTTATTTGAACTTTTTCAATCTTCTTAAGGAATGCCTGTAGTGCTATGAACTTCTCTCTCAGGACAGCTTTAGTTGTGTCCCATAAATTTTGAGTGTTGTGTGTTCATTATCATTCGTTTCTAGAATTTTTTTTTATTTCTTCAATTTTATTGTTAACCCATTCATTATTTAATAACATGCTATTTAGTTTCCATGTGTTTGAATATTTTTCAGTTTTTCTGTTGTGGTTGATTTCTAGTTTCATGCCATTGTTATCAGAAAAAAAGCTTGATATGATTTCAATCTTCTTAAATTTTCTGAGATTCCTTTTGTTTTCTAACATGTGCTCTATCCTAGAGACTGTACCATGAGCATTTGAAAAGAATGTACATTTTGCTGCTTTAGGGTGAAAGGTTATAAAGATATCTGTTAAATCCAGTTGATCTAGTGTGTCCTTTAAGTCTGTTGTTCTTTGTTAATTTTCTTTCTTGAGCATCTATCTAGTGATGTTAGTGGGGTATTGAAATCCCCTACTATTATAGTATTGCTGTTGATCTTGCCATTTATATCTATCAACGTCTGCTTTATATATTTAGAAGCTCCTATATTAGGTGTGTAGATATTTATGTTGTTTATATCTTCATATTGAATTGCTCCCTTTATAATTATGTAGTGACCTTCTTTATCTCTTACTATAGCCTTGGTTTTAAAGTCCATTTTGTCTGATATTAGTATTGCTATCCCAGCTTTTCTTTCATTTTCATTTGCATGAAATATTTTTTCTATCCTTTTACCTTCAGTCTATGTGCATCTTTTGTTTTAAGGTGTGTCTCTTGTAGACACCATATGTATGGGTCCTGTTTTTTAATCCATGCAGCTACCCTATGTCTTTTGATTAGATCATTTAATCCATTTACATTTAAGGTTATTATTGACATGTAGTTGTTTATTGCCATTTCATATTGTAAAGGTGTATTCCTCTTTTGCTATATTGTTTTCCCTCTTTGATCTGTTTACAACAGGCCCCTTAATATTTCCTGCAGCACTGGTTTCGTTGTAATGAATTGCTTGAGTTTTTTGTTTTTTTTTTTTGTCTGGGAAACTTTTTATTTCTCTTTCAATTTAAAATGATAGCCTTGTTGGATAAAGTAGTTTGGGTTGTAAGCTCTTGTTCTGCATTACTTTGAATATTTCTTGCCATTCCCTTCTAGCCTCAAGTGTTTCTGTTGAGAAGTCGGATGTCATCCTTAGGGGTGTACCTTTTTAGGTGATAGCCTTTTTTCCTATACCAGCTTTTAATATTTTCTCTTTATCACTTAGCTTTGATATTTTAATTATGATGTATCTTGGTGTAGGTTTCTTTGGGTTTCTCTTTAATGGAGATCTCTGTGCTTTTTGAACTTGTGAGACCATTCCTTGCATCAATTTAGGGAAGTTTTCAACTATGATTTGATCGAATAAAGTTTCTATCCCTTGTTCTTTCTCTTCTTCTTTAGGAACCCCTATTATGCAGATGTTATTTCTTTTCAAATTGTCACAGAGCTCTCTGAGAGTTTCCTCAGACTTTTTGAGTCTCTTTTCATTTTTCTGCTCTGCTTCCAAGCCGTTGTTCATCTTGTCTTCCAACTCACTGATTTGATCCTCAGCTTTATCCATCCTGCTTTTAATTCCTTCTATTGTGGTCTTCATTTCTGATATTGTATTTGTCATCTCTGACTGATTCTTTTTTAATATTTCAATGTCCTTTTTTTATACTTGCTATCTCTTTATTTAGGTGTTCATAATGACCATCCATTGTTGTTCTAAGATCCCTAAGCATCCTAACAATCATTCTAAACTCTGCATCTGGAAGTTTGGTTATTTCCGTATCACTCAGCTCATTTCGTGGAGGATTCTCTTGTGGTTTCATTTGAATTGCACTTTGTGTTTGGGTGTGCTGTTTCTAGAGCTGGTTGAGTCTAGGCTTGGTGTTGTCTGCCTCCAATTTTGAGTTGTGTTATTTCTAGGTCTTCTTGGGTTGTCTTCAGCTGTTGTTTGTAATCCACTGTGGAATTTGGCTTTTCTAATAGAGCCCCTTTGAAGTCTTGATTTGTTTGTTTTTTTCTCAGTTTTCTTAACTTGGTGCTAGTCTTGTTTATTGATCTCAGCAGGGGGCTTATTTGAAACTGTATCCAGGAATGCCGTGGGTATAACCTGAGACTCTGAAGATCTGATCTGCCAGTTACTCTCTCTGGGGCGGGGTGCTTTCTCCACTTCAGTAGGGGGAGGTGTATCTCAAATCTTCATGGAGACCTGAGTTATTGCCCCCCTCCCTACTTCTTGTTTTCAGCTGTGTCTTTTTGTGCTGATTGAAGCTGGAGAGATATCTTAAGAAGGTTGATCTGGAACCACTTTAGTCTTGTGTTATGTGGAAGGATCAACCCCTCCCCTTGCAATGGCCGCCTCCAGCACCTCCCCCAGGTTTGGCTGCTTCCCGCACTAGATTAGTCCCAATCCTCAGGTCCTCCCATGCATTCCTCTGTTGGTCACCGGCAGTCTCTCTCTCCCCCTTCCTTTTTGGAAAACAAGCCAGCTCTTTCAACACAACTTGTTCCCAGGTCCCCAGGCAAGTTCCTGTGAGTAATATTTTCTACTGTTTTCCTTGGATTTAGAGCCTTTATGGGCTCTCAGCCTCACCCCCAGCCCTTTGTTCTTGTAAGCAGGGGAGGCTTACTATTCCTCAGTGCTCCCCACCAGGCTCGGGGTTACTTCTTCTTTGCTCCTTGGATTTTGAGAGCAGTTCTTGTTGTTCATAGTTGGTTTCTTCACACTGATTATTCCTAAATTAATTTGTAATCCAATTTGGTGGTGTGAGCTGGGAGTTCATGCATCTGCCTATTCCGATGCCATCTTTTGTCCCCATCTATCTATTTCTTTTTCTTCTTTTCTTCTTTACTCCCTCCCTCCCTCCCTCTCTTACTTCCTTTCTTCCTTCCATCTTTTCTGCTTTATTTATTTATTTGAATTTTTTGGAGTGACATTGGTTAATCAAACCACTCAGGTCAAGTGCACAACTCCATGACATGTCATCTGCATACTGCATCATGCATCCACCATACAAGGTCAAGTCTCCTTTCACCACCACCATTTATTACCTTTGCTCTCTTTCACCTTCTCCCACTCTCTCTGGCAATCATCATACCCTTGCCTGTCTTTTTTCTTTTTCTTAATCCTCTTAACATAGAATTGGATCCATGAAGAAGTTTAGAGAGCCTATGCAGGAATAACACTGTGAAAGGAAAATGTCACAGATTTTGGAAATAGATCTGGTTACATGGGAAACATATTTTTTTTAATCTCCTTACCTCAGATGAAGATAAACTCCCACCTGTTTAGTACAAAATCACAAACTCATATATAAATTTTGTGTTGTAAAATACAAATTTAAGGTATAAAGGGGTTCTTAGCAACTGAAACAGCTTTGTGGTTCTCTTATAGTGTTTGTTGACATTTTCGAACTTGTTTTGCCATTTAGCTTTGCATATAGGAGAACAGTCCATACTGAATTCTGAAGCAGGTGCTTTTATAATTGGCACCTTAACTCTGCTTTGCATCAATTACAGTGTGCTTTTATGAAGAAGATTGGTCTTTCTCTCTATCTCAGCTTCTCTTACAACCCATGTTCATTGCTGAGAGGAAAATCTGTGCTTCAGAAATAGTCGTTTGCACTGCTTTTCTAAAGAAAGAGAACTGAAAGGATTCTGAGATAAGATTTTCATTGTGTAAACATTTATTTATTTGTTTGTTAGATTTTTTTTTCAAACACAGAGATGGCAATAGGGCTTGTACTTTGTCTAGGAGAGACAGGTCATAATATTAAGGGAGAACTATTGAAAAGTTCAGCTTTCACTTACCTTTTGATATAAGAAGCCCAGATGTGAATGTAGCCACTAAGAGAAAAATCAAGAGTTGCCTTTCAGTGAACATCCTTGGGGTGGCGTGGGGATTGAACAACTAAGAGAGTTGGGAGAACAGATCATCATGGAAGTTTGTGGAAAGGATCATGGTGTTCACTGCTTTCTCCTGGATGGCATGCCAAAACATGAAGGATGAGAGAACACTTGATTCTCCTATGCAAGAAAAAAATATCTCATTAAACTCTCATTTGAAATCTTTGCATGGGTTTCTTTTAAAAAATAATTTGTATTAAAATTCATTCATTCCATGAATATTTAATGAATGCATACTATGTGCTGGGCACTGTCCTAAGTGCTTGAAATGCTTCATTTAAAAAACTAAGGATGCAAAATACTCTAACATCATAAAACTTACACTAGTCAAAGGAGTCAGACAATAAGCAATATATGTAACAAGGAAATTATAAGACAAAAACATAATGAATAATAAAATCCCATTATATGTTACCATATGGTACACGTTGTTGAAAATATAGACAATATTCAACATAAAGGGATGGTTTGAAATTTTTAAGGTTGATCAGAATAGGCCTTAGTGATTTGAGCAAAAACTTGAAAGATATAGGGAATAAATCAAGGAAGTAACTCCACAAAAAGCATCACTGGGAGGACAATAAGAGGGTCATCTGTGCTTGTAATCAAGTTAGCTGAAAGGACAAATATTAGGAGATGAAGTATTAAATGTAATAGGGACCAAATGATGTAGTGCTCTGCAGACCTCTGTATATGTTTTGGCTTTTCCTGAGTAAAGTGGGAATTGTTGCAAGGTTTTGAACATGTTTTTAAATAAGTAATATTTCTTATATAAAATTACCAGGACACCCCCATTTTATTAATGTTCCAATAAGATGATTATATTATAGTTTTTCTTTTCAAAGGTAGAATACACACTAAGAGGCTTAAACCATGTTTTATTAAATGTCAGTTCTTTCTTCTAAATAATTAATGATATTCAGAATTGATGTTATCTGAATGGTTGATTCTTTTTTTCAATTTAAGTATAGTTGGTATACAAAATCATATTAGTTTCAGGTGTACAATACAGCAATTCAACATTTATATACCAGTGTATTCACCACACTATGTCTAGTAATCATCTGTCACCTTGAAAACTTACTACAATATTATTGAATTGGTTTTATTCCTCACACCCCTTCCATCTTTTCTTACCATTCTGGAAACCATCAATGTGACCTCTCTTTCTATAAATTTATTTTTGTTTTGTTTTGTTTGTTTGTTTTGGTTTTGTTTGATTCCACATTAGTGAAACCATACAATGTTTGTCTTTCTTCGACCGGCCTTTCATTTAGCATAATACCTTTAGGTCTAATTATATTGTCACAGATGGCCACATTTTATTTTTATTGCTAAGTAATATTTCATTGTGTTTGTATATATACTCAGAAGTGGAATTGCTGGGTTGTACAAAAGATCTGTATTACTTTTTTGAGGAATCTCTATTATTTTCTACAGTGGCATATGGTAGATCTATTTTTACACTTTAAAAAATATTTTATTTATTCACTTTTTAGAGAGGAGAGGGGGCGGGGATATGCAGGAAGCATCAACTCCCATATATGCCTTGTCCTGGCAAGCCCAAATTTTCAAACTGGCGACCTCGGTATTTATGGTCAATGCTTTATCCACAGCGCCACCACAGGTCAGGCCCTTTCTTGCTTTTTGGAGAAATCTCCATATTGTTTTCTAAAATACAAATTTTTCACCAATGTGCAGTCCCTCCAACAGTGCACAGGGGTTCTCTTTACTCCACATCCTTAACAAATCATGCTATTTGTTGAGTTTTTGGTATTACCCATTCTGACTGGTGCCTCACTCTGGTTTCTTTTTTTAAAAAATTAAGTGAAAGCAAGGGAGGCAGAAAGACAGATTCCCGTATGCTCCTGGGCCAGGATCCACCTGACAAGCTACCTATGGGGCAATTATTTGCCAATCCATTGCTTGGCAATTGAGCAATTTTTAGTGCATAAAGCTGGAGGCCACAACAGACCATTCTCAGGGTTGGGAAGCCAAATTGCTGGTGTCAATCGGGCCATGGCATGGGAAGGGGAGAGCAAAAGAAAAAAAAAAGGGGTGGGGTGGGAGAGGAGGTGTGAAGAAGCAAATGGTTACTTCTCCTGTGTGCCCTGACTGAGAATCAAACCTGGGACATTCACATACAGTGAGCAATGCTCTGCCACAGAGCCAACCAGCCAAAGCCAACACTGTGGTTTTAATTTGCAATTCCCTTATTATCAGTGACATTGAGCATCTTTTTATGTCTGTTGGCATTTGTATATCTTCTTTAAAGAAATGTATCTTCATATCTTCTGCTAACTTGTTGACTCTTTATTTCACTCTGCTTATACCTTCACCAACTTTCATATAAATAAAACTGACATTTGAAGAGGAATTCTCTATTCTTGAATGCAGGAGCTTTAGGAGGATACTCCTTGCAACTAACATTGCCTTTTTGGTAACCCTAAATTGATATCTTTATTTTAAACAAAATATAATATTTAAATATATTTTTAGGGGATTAACATCTCTGTTTTCTATCATTATTCCATGTACAGTCTCACTGACTTTAAAATACAGGGAAATATCACTGAAAGTCTTACTTTCTGATATGCTAACTGACAGGATCACTGACCCTGAGATATTTCTTTTATCTCCACCTTTTTCCCAACTATTTTCTTTACCTCGTCATATGAAACAACCAAACCAATATAAAACAATAATGGGAATACGTAAAAAACTATTGACTATTTTATGTCCTTCATTTTTTGCATTTTATTGATCTGCATAATAGTTTAGTGAAGAGCATCAAATCAAGGATAGTAGGTGCACCTTCCACTACTGACTTAGGCACACTCAGTATTACCTGGTCACAGTCACAATGCTGGAACATGCTCACTATTTTCAGATTTTTATGCAAATAATTTTCTTCCATCAACCTAGAAATCAGGACTATCTCACTATTTCAAGTTGGTGTAAGATACCCTTAACTGGGCAATGATTCAAATTAAAAGTGTGCACACAATCACCCACCAGAAACCAAAACCAAAATATTCTGGTCTCTTATAGAATGTTTATGTCAACAATTTCTTTCTGGTCTAAAAATCACTGAGAAAACATATAGAATCTGATCAAATTTAACAAATCAAAGATATGGTTCTTGCCTACTAAAATACATCTGGGAATAAGTCATATTGGTTATATTTAGAAGGTTAGGGAATATATACAAATTTGCACTAAAATATATTGATGGATCAACTATAAGTGTATGTACAACCCCTTAAAAATTTGGAGTTAGTTTAATAATTAATCAATATTGAAAATAATTTTATCCAAGATAACAACAACATGACTCTATTTTACTCCCATTTACAAGCAGAACATGTGGGTAATGCAGCTTGATTATGTAAAATCCTGACTGTGCTTTAATATGTGTTCAAAGGACAATTTTCTCTGAGATTCATCTAATAAACAGTTTTTACAATACCCTTAGTTTTATTCTTTGCTAAACAATCTGCATCTTTTTGGCATTATTATAATAAAAAAATGTAAGATATCCTGTTTTTAAGAGGCATTTTTTATTTGGTTTTGTGAATATCAAGACTGCCAGAAAAGTAATTATAAAATATAAAGAAATGGTTGAGTTTCTGATAACATTGGGAAATAAATTATTGTGACTGTAAATTTTGCCATCAATAAATTAAAATGTCAATCTAGAATTCGGATAAAAATATGAGTAATAAATATAATATTCAGGAACTTCTAAAAAAACAATAAACATTACTTATTAGTTGGAAAGAGAATAAAATTGCTACTGGTGAAAGTGAACTTATTTTTCTTGCTTCTAAAAAGAATGTGTTTCTCAGCATGGGGCAGGGAAAACTTTACAGCCTAGAGATATGTTATTTGAAATTAGCCATGGGAAGAAAAGAACTGCCAGGGTATTTCTCAGGATAGATTTTGGTCTCTGCATGATTATGACCTAAAATGATCAGAGGGCATTCTAAAATGTTTCAAAATTTGTTAAACCAAGAAATAACTCAACATGGACACCTATATCTTTTCAAGAATGAATGCTAGTTGAACAAGAGCTGCAGGCTGTCAGAGAAATAATATCGTTTAAGTGTCAAGTGAGACATTAAATAATTGGATGGTTTTTTCATCCTATTGTTAAGCTAATTTACATGCTTCAGGTTTTACAAATAACTCATGCCTATATATAGAAATACATGTTATATCATGTGATAATCAGGTAAGAACAATTTTGTATTGATTAAATGAATAAATTCTATAATTTCATATTAAATAAAACTATAGTTCTGAAAAAGATAATATGATTTGTTTTCTAAATAAAACAGAGGTTTCTTAATCTTATAAATATGTTTTAATATAACTTGCTAGTATTTAATAATTATTTTTGTATAAGTAACAGAGATTATATATTGTGTACCATTTATTTAATTTTAATAAAATAAAAACAAGATAACATCCTCCAAAGGGAATGTTCACAAATAATAAAATAAAGATTTATAGCCTGACCAGGTAGTCGCACAGTGGATAGAGCATCGGACTGGGATGCGGAAGACCTAGGTTCGAGACCCCGAGCTCACCACCTTGAGCGCGGGCCCATCTGGCTTGAGCAAAAAGCTTGCCAGCTTGGACCCAATGTCACTGGCTCCAGCAAGGGGTGGCTCGGTCTGCTGAAGGCCCGCAGTCAAGGCACATGGGAGAAAGCAATCAATGAACAACTAAGGTGTTGCGACGGCAACGAAAAACTAATGATTGATGCTTCTCACCTTTCTCCGTTCCTGTCTGTCCCTATCTATCCCTCTCACTGACTATCTCTCTGTTCCTGTAAAATAAATAAATAAATAAATAAATAAATAAATAAATAAATAAATAAATATTTATAAATATTGCACACTAAACTGAAGGGTTCAGAAAACTATATTGAACCATTGCTTCACTTGGTTCTCCACAGTATAAAATATACCACTTCCCATGTACATATTTTGTAAATCTGTGTTCTATATTACTTCTCTTCCATACCAAAATGCTAGATAAACCCATATATAAGAAATACATTTTAATAGAATAAATTCTATTTTTTTGTCTAAGGAATTAAATATTTACTCACCAATGTGATCTTTGTGATGTTACATTTTTGCTAGGAATTACTACTTTAGATAGCAATTATCTCAGCTGGGTACCTTTGTCTGCAGTACAGTTGGTTAGAGAGAGGATTACAGTTTATTACCTTTCCCCATAAGTGACTGGAGATTTGTCCCAGGAAAAAAAGAGCTTCAAGTGGCAGCAATACATTGGCAGTGTTCTTACCAAATCAGATAGCAAGTACTTGCAATATTCAATTGAACTTTTAACCATGTTTTCTTGCAAATGTTTATCAGTTGGCCTTTCTTAAACCAGAGACTCATTCTAAACATTGGTTTTAGAAACGAGACGTTGACTTCTAGTCGTACTCTGCCAGTTATGTGATCTTGGGAATAAAAACAAAAAGACTCCTTCCATGCCTCATTTTTCTCACAAGAGAAAAGGACACAGGACTAAGGAATTTTTGAAGTCCATTTAAGCTCCAAAAAGTGAAGTAAAAAAGAAGTTCAAATATGCTTATTCTCTTTAGTACATTTTGGTCCCTGGTGAAAAATTATTATATTCCAGGTTTTAATGTAAGTGCACATTTCTATATATTAAAAGTCTGTGCAGTCACAGAAAACTCTAGAGACAAAAGAAAATCAAAACTGTTAGAAGATGGATAGTCCTAAAAACACAAATTGAAAAGATTTGACATCTTTTAATCTATGAAATATAGTATTAATTGAGCATAATCTGTGTGTCAAATGACATACTAAGATGTCTGAAGTTCTATTTTAGCTATTACCAAAAACTAGGTATTTACTATAGTGTGGAATTTATTTATTTATTTTTAATTAAATTTATTGTGGTGACACCGGTTAACCTAATTATATGGGTTTCAGGTGTACATTTTAAAATTTACATTTTAGGTTAATTAGTTAGATATTTATGAATCTTCTTGTTAAATTGTTTCATTTTATTTATTTTTATACTTACAAAACTGATCACAGTAAACATAATATTAAATAATTTTATTTGGGAATTGATTTTACACTTTTAGCCCTTGTGACTTTTAGACATAACTAAAAAGATTTATAGATGACTATGGCAATGAAGAAACAATTGGTAAGATTAATAATGTACATAGATTTGTAAAATATCATATAGTCCCACTTTGTATTACTTTTTGGAAATACCTTGCACTTTTCTTGACCATTGCTGTCAACAGTACAACTCCATGTACTTTATGCCTGAGTTATTTGAATATCTCTTTGAGCCTTTCACCTCTAACCCTTTTCTCTTCATTTCATTCAGAGAATTTTCATAGAACAACTTTGTAAAGCATTCTCTTAACATCACTTCACAAAACAAACTTATAGCATAACTCCCCAATACTGAGAAGTCTACATTGCTGTTCCTCCATCTAAATAGGTTTTCTTTTCACTGGTCTATACCAGCTCCCTCTTCTGTTATAAGCAAATGGACTCTTCATTAATGCTTCAGAAGAAAAAAATCTTCTAGAAAAAGCATGCTAACTGTCTATCCTTAGATTGTGAGACCCTACATTAATTACCCTTCTCTAGCCAGCAACTACTTATTTATAAATAAAACCTATCTCAAACTCCACCTGTTGCATGAAACCCTTTCCACAAATCCCACATACCATTGATTGAACCATTGCTAATCTCTTGAGTTGCTTAAAAACCTTTCTAATATACCAAGTAAAATATGATCAGTTAGCCATAAGTAATTGTCTGTTTATAACTCTAATATTCTGATTGATACACTTAATTTGAGGATCCTTAGTATAAGTATTACTAGGGTAATGTTTTTAATATTTAAGATGTTATAGAATAAAGGATATAAGAATATTGGCAAAAATGTCATACAGTATGGCTTTTGCATACTTAATCTTACTACTCACTGTGTTTCCCCTCATGCTCTGGACACCAGCCCAATAGATTCTTTATCACACCACTCTCCATCTCCATTAGGGTCTGCATATGTGCTGTCACTTCTGCCTTGTATGGTTTAACCCTCCTTTGCCTTGTTAACTCCTATTCAATGCTTAGATGTCAACTCAAGACCCTTCAGAGGAAAACCTTCCCTTACCTCCTCAACTATTTTGAATCTCCTTCTTCTGCACTCCCAACACCAGGTATATGTCCTTTGTAGATATTAACATGCTTAAAAGTTTACATATATGTTTATTATATGTTTGCCTTCCTTTCCCAGTCGATTAGAAAACTTCCATGTCTCATATCTCATTGCAAAGAAGAGTGACTGTCCCACATTAGACACTCAATACATATTTTAAATGACCATCATTCTGATATAACTCACAGTATCTAGATATATGTTAGCTTTACTATCCTTCATGGAAAACTCTGAAATAATGAACATACATCTTTATTTGATAGGTCTCTAATTCTTAAGCTTTTTTCTTCAATTCTCTCAATGCATCACTATTTATGGAAACAATTTTAAAAACAAAGGCCTGACCAGGTGGTGGTGCAGTGAATAGAGTGTCAGAATGGAATGCAGAGGACCCAGGTTCAAAACCCCAAGGTTGCCGGCTTGAGCACAGGTTCAACTGGTTTGAGCACAGCTCACCAACTTGAACCTGAGGCCACCAACTTGAGTAAGGGGTCACTCGGTCTTCTGTACTCCCCAATCAAGGCACATATGAGAAAGCAATCAATGAACAACTAAGGTGCCAGAATGAAGAATTGATGTTTCTCATTTCTTTCTTCTTGTCTGTCTGTTGCTATCTGTCTCTCTCTATGTTTCTCTTTCCCTGTCTCTGTCACTAAATAAATAAATAAATAAATAAAAACACAAGGGATATAAAAAGGCTGGATCTAAATTCTAATTATACATCCAAAATGATTTTCATTACATATTAACATGGAATCTATTGTGAGCCTAGATATCCTCAACTTTAAACTCTCATAACATCAATCATTCTTTCTGTTAGAATTGTTTATAAGTATTTACATAAAAATAAATATCTATATAATAAGTATATTCATATTGTATATATAATATATTTAATTATTTAGATGTAAAATATTATTTAAATAAATTAAAAATAATATTCTAAAGTGGCACATAATATTGATTGTTCTCAGTATCTTAAATCTTAAAAAGTCTCTTGGATTTATCATTAACAAAGAATAATGTCAAAATGAATCTTCTTCAAAGCAAATTCTGCTCTGTAGTAAAAGGTGTTGTAAGGAGTTTCTTGTATGTTCCATACTAAAACAAACTGATATGACAGGAAGCTAAATATTAAGACAGCAAGAGATCTTTAAAACCCACTAGATTATAATCTTATTGACAGTAGGAAACAAATATTTTATTTCCCTCATAACCCTCTGCCTTTAGGATTTTGCACAGAAGGAGTGCTCAATAATTCTTATTATTAAAGTAGCTTCTAGATAATGAGTCATAAAGAATAGCTAAAATTAGAGTCAGGAAAAGTTCATAGAGCTGTAATAAGCACGTGTGTTGCAATGAACATCAAAAGGCTAGCCAAAGGATGACAGTGTGAGAGAGAGATTTGTACGCCTGGTAAAATATTACCATTCAGCTATTCAGGAAGAAACAGACTGAATTAATCCAATGTAAGTGTGAACTTGGGAATATAAAGTAAAAAACTCATGATCTGCTATCACAAATTTTCAAGGCAATAATCACAGCTAGAAGAAATGAAATATCACTAGGTACTTTTGAAATTATACTTTCAAAAGACTTTGCTATCTTCACCTTCGTGTTCACAATTTTAAAATGTTTTTGGAGAGTTAAATTGAATCACTTTATGTAAGGAGGATGATGTAGGAAGTATTTATATAGCCAAGGATAAATGGAGTCCAGATATATTTTTCTTCAAGCATATTAGTTGTTCTTTTATCTTTCAAATTCCAATGTCATTACTCATTTTAATCCCACAGGCATTTTATGGTACATTTATAATTAATAGCAACATCATCACTACATGTGAAATGAGAGTAATTATTTGAAAATACTAATGTGTTCTTGTTCTTTTATTCTTAATAACATTAATTAAGGTGATCTTAAACATGTGGATGTCCAGGATTTGATACCCATTGAGGCATTGCAGGGCACAGTGCTCTAGAAGGAGATTTAATCTTGCAATCCTGTTCTGTAAACCTTGAACTAAGGTAAACAATCATGTCAAATCAAACCTGGTGAAGCAGTATGGTGGGAATAAAGGAAACCCCACATTTTAGATTCTTCATTAGCCATCCAGGGAAATCTCTCAGGGAAGCCAAAACTTCCTAGTTAAATAATAACTTATAAAACCTCTGGTAAATTTAGCCTTAAGCGACAGTAAAGTAAACCATGATTAAAGGAAAGAAATTTGGCTAAAAGAGCAGAGAAAGCGGCTTAATTGTATAGTACCCCCTTACCCCACACAGCTAGATAAGGCCTGGGAACTGGGTGTGAAGGGAGAGGGGAGGCCACCAATTCTTTTACCTGATTAATCCTGGTGAACACTGAGTGCTCTAAAGAAAAGATAAATGATTAAATTATGTTGAAGCTACCAGAAGAGATTTTTTTTTACTATGACACAGATGGGGGCTAATAAGGAAGACTTGAAATTTTTTTTCACAACAAAAAACTACCAAAGGTTACTTACATTTGTATTCTGTCCTCCAACCCCCTTTAACCTGAAATTCACTTGACATTGAAAGAAAGTAGAGTTTGCCATCCCAAATATGCCTTGGTGGGGGGGCAAATATTGCTTAATTTAAACTGGCTATTTTTAAGAAACAAAAGACTCAGAAAGAAACTTTTTGACCTTCCTCTTTACTACCCAAAAGAATTTAGATAGAAGACCTACCTGCTCCAGGAAGGGAGCTATCATCATTGATTAATTATATTTTGATATGAACTAGTGTGATAGACTGCGAGGATTTAGCAAGGCCCATTTGATTAAATCCTCTTTGTGTCTCACTGTTAAAGGTGGCCGAGAAAACATTTGTTTACCAAATATTTGTCTCCCTCTTCATGTATTTGATTGCTTTTCCCCTCTTTGAAATCCAAATCACTATATCCCATCTCCTTAGTTCAAGACGGCATGTAAACTTTACCTGCTGACTCTGTCCTCTAGTCTCATATTCTTTTGGGACCCCTGTAGGTACATATGTAATAGTTTCGATTCTTTTTTTTCTGGTAATCTGTCTCATGTCAATTTAATTCTCAGGCCATCCACAAGAACTAAGAGGGAAGAGAGTAGGAATTTTCTCCTCTGACAGAACACACAGAGTAGAGAAAAAGTTGTGAAAATACATGTTTCCCAAGTTGACTGGGCTACGAAAAAATACAAAAATGCTTTTATAAAGTGTTAACATTCTAGAAAAAAAAAAACAGAATAGACAAAACCAAAAAATTTTTACAACATTGATATCAAATAAAATGAGTAAATAAAATGGGTCTTATTGCTGAATCATTTTTCTAGATTCTTCTTTTATACTGTTACCTTTCTTATATATTCTAAAAGTAATGCATAATTACTGCTTAAAATTTGGATAATGGAAATTTAATAAAAACCCATAATAAAAACAGATATAACTCCCACAAACATATTTCTGCATTACTTTGTATTATTTTTCAGTAAATATCTAGGATAATATTAAATACATAGTAACATATTATTTTATTACCTAAAGTAATTTTTATTATTAAAATTATTTAATATATACTTAAAGAATATATAACATCCTGTTTGATAAATGTAATGAGTTTTATTTACCGATTTTCATTATTTAGGCATAATACTTTCTTTTATAGTTATATTCATTGAGGAGGTTATTTTTCTGATAAAATAATGACCCTTATTTATATAAATTTATGTTCTATTTTATATTCCTAAACAAAATATTGAGAAAGCATTAAAGTAGACAATTCTGTGTAGCTCAATGTTTTTTATTTATATTTCCTTCATCTTGCTTGCCACCTATTCTTCTTCATTCCATGTATGTCCTACATGCTATTCAACTCTAAACTTGATTACTTATTTTTTAATCCAAGTATCAGTGACAGTTATCTCTGTACTATCACATTTAACTAAATTATGTGTTTTCATATTTGCACTCAAATATTCTCTACTATTCATCTCATTGCCCAAAATTTATGACAATCTACCAATTCATTTGAATCATGGATATTTTAGCATGGAAAGAGCAATTAGTAGTTAGGATATGTGTCAGGTATTAAGAGTTACTCCCCATCTTTATTAATGTTCATTACATATGATTATGCATAACCTACCTTCCCACTGAATAAAATTGTGTATTATTTTTTCTTTAGTCATATTTCACAAATTAAACAGCTAGAATCAAACTATAAGTTGTGAAGTACTTTTTTTCATTTTTAATTAACTTAAGCAGTTAGAATATCAAGCTTCACTATTAAATTGAAATTTTTCCTGTTTTTCTCACATAATGGTTAGTAATGTAACTAAAGGAGAAGATTGTTAGGGAGAGGTGATTTCTAATTTGTCATTTCTGGGTCACAATACCAAATTATGATTAGTCTAATTTGTCATGCTACATTGTTTCTGTTTTAAAATTATGTGATAAAACCAGTGGCTAGTCTCTTGGTATTAAGAGAATTTTTGAGGGGTAGTTCTAACTATTTCATGCTACATGTCCAGTGGGATGTGTTCATATATACCAAATTATTATTTACACTCAATATGTTTAATACTGTCTTCTGTGCATTCTTCTTCATGGGGTGTTACCATTATTCAACTGTAGCATGATTTTATGGGGTTTGGTTTCTAGCATACTACAGTTAGAAATCCCACTTGGTATAGAAAGAGCACAAAGATAATATTGTACTGAAGATCAACACTAAAAATCCCAGATATAATTTACTTATGTTTTCTATTATATCAAATGGTGATTAATTTTAAAATAAATTAAAAATATCTTTTGCAAGTAGAGAGCAGAGAGATATAAAATCAAAATCAGACTGAATGAAATTCTACTGTAATAAAGTCACTATTTAGAATCCTTCTATTTAAATTTATTTCTTTTTCTCTGCATTTATCAAAATTTATATTGCAGTCAGTAAACATAAAAAATATTATTTAAAATAATTTATTATGGACAGTTACTGGAAATCAAAGCCCTTCAGATAGCTGTCTAATGAACTAAGGTGATAAAAGTACAAAAAAAAATGTGTTACAAACCAGAACAACCTAAGAATTAAAAGTCCTCTGCCATGCTTCTTCTTTCCATAGACAGTTTCCGTTGAAGAAATTAAAAATTTTTAGTAAATTAGCATATTAGAATTTTTACATACTATAAATTTTTGGAAAAATATTATTTATTGAACTCTTATTATATGCCAAGAACAGACCAGTAAAAAATAACATGAAACTCTTGCTCCATTGCTATATAAAATTAAAATATCTACATATTCACATTTTTGTACTTTGAAAATTTTTAGATATTTCTGTAATTTTTTTCTAAATTTAAATCTAGCATCTCAATTCAATTTCAATAAACTTAATTTATTGAGCAGAGACTATAAAGAAATAATAATAGTACTATTTCCAAAAGAAAAACAATTTTAAAAACCCTACCTCTTTCTAATATAAATACATTTTGAGCAATGTTAATAAATAGTTATACACTTAAGATAAATACCTCTTAATGTTGGCAAAAATGATGTTTCATAAAGAACTGGTTGAAATGGCTTTGAACAATGATATGCAAAATGGAGAACATTTTGATGTGAAATTTGGGAGTAAAAGAATATGGAGTAAAACTTGAGCCTGATGAGGCGATGGAGTAGTGGATAGAGCATCGGACTGGGAAGCGGAGTACCCAGTTTGAAACCTCAAGGTCACCACCTTGAGCACAGGCTCATTTGCTTTGAGCAAGTCTCACCAGCTTGAGACCAAGGTCGCTGGCTTGAGCAAGGGATCACTCCCTCTTCTGTAGTCCCCGGGTCAAGGCACATATGAGAAAGCAATCAATGAACAACTAAGGTGCCACAACGAACTGATGCTTCTCATCTCTTTCGCTTCCAGCTTATCTGTCCATCTCTCTGTCTCTATCTGTCTCTGTCACAAAAGAAAAATATTGAGTAAAACTTGAAAATGAAACATCATATAGTTTCATTATATCTACATATGTTTATTTATCTGTATTTATAGCTATATATGTATATATAGAGAGAAATATCTCTATATCATTATATATAGAGATGTATCTAAGACATAACTATCTGCCATTTATATGTCTATAGGGTCTTGCAAAGAGAAATAATTTTGAGGTTAGAGGAAATTATGGACAATATTCCATACCAGTGATAAAAGTTGATAATAAGATATATAGTCAGGTAGAAAATAGGTTGTTACAATATGCTTTTGATCAGATTGATGATACAGGGGGGCATTATAAATTAGAAGTGTTCAGTGGCTTTCAAAATTTTGATTATAATTATCAGTAAGAAATATATTTTACATTAAACCTAATCCTCTTACTTATAAAAAAGGTTTCACAAAACGTTACCTATTCTGATTAGCTACAAATCAGTCTAATATTTTTTCCTCTGTTCTCTTAAATTTCTATTTTATTTTATTATAAAATTCTGGCCCTGGCTGGCTGTTCAGTGATAGAACATTGGCCTGGCATGTGGATGTCCAGGGTTTGATACCCAGACAAGGCACAGAAGAGAAGCAATCATCTGCTTCTTTCCTTCTCTCTCTCCCACTTCTCTCTCTCTTTTCCCCCCATGAAGCCGGTGCCTTTATTGGTTCGAGCATGGCCATGACTGCTTAGAATTTCTACCTTGGAGAATCAGCAGCAGGTGCTAAAAATAGGTTGGTGCTGGAGCATAATCTGCCCAAGATGGGATTGCCAGGTGGATCGTGGTTGGGCACATGTGGGAGTCTGCCTCACTGCCTCCCTTGCATTCACCTAAAAAAATTATTTTAATTAAAAAAAAAATTTAAAAACCCACAAAACCATTATTGTATATCTTTTCTTCTAATTTTGCTTAAACTTATCCATATTATTCATTTCATGTGGCTATTATGGAGAGCAAACGAGAAAGATGCATTTATAGCACTTAATACAGTGCCTAGCACATAAAAAGAAATAACAAATGTTAACAACTGCTATTGGAATCACTGTTATATAATCTGTTTTATATTCACTTAATATATAAAAAACATTCATGCCATTAAATATTCTTCTATAATGTTATTTTAATAGCTTCATTATATTCCATTATATATAATTAGATTTCCACCAATCCTAGCGTGTTGAGCATTTAAATTGTTCTTTTCACTTTTTAAATCTAGGCTTCAAAGAACATCTTTGTAGGTATGAATTTGCATAAATGTATGCTTATTTGCTTAAGATAGGACTTTAGATTTCTTATTTAAAAATATACACACACTGCTTTTGAAAGGCAAATACTATTATAAAGTTTATGCTAATACTAAAATATTATTATTAGCAGTAATATAATATATTGTTTTTATTTTAAGGTAACAAGTTTATGTCCTGTTTTCCTCATTCTCAGTTTCTAAATCCATAGGCTATTATGTTCATACCAATTACTACTGTAGTAGGAAGTTAGATAGGCATGAGCAAAGCAAGCATGACAGGCCAGCTATGGAAAACTGACCAGGGTGGAAAGGTCTGGGTGCCTAGCAATGAGTAGAACTGGCAAAAGAAGGAACATGCCCTCAGGGTAGCCATTCCTCACCAAGGATATCACTGATGATAGGGCTAGATCCTGTAATTTTTTATATCACAGGCCATGCAGTTGGGACCCTCCCGTGACCTTTCTTCTGCTAGGATGTTGCTAGTCTTGTAGTAGACACCCTTAGAGGAGGAACAGGGGTATGTAGCCCTGTATTACTTCCATACTAGCCCTTGCACAACCATTCCCTGTGCATTAAGCCCTCAAGACAATGAGGTTCTGACCGACATCAAATAATCTTAAGAACAAAGCCAAGCCATAGGTATGTTGACTATAGAGACAGAATTTTGGTCAAACCAGAGGTCACTTCTAGATCTCAGTTGTGTTTTAACTCCAGGCCCAGAAAAGCATTAAGGCCAGGTAAGGTGACATAAGGGTTGACTTCAGGACTATATGCAATGACTAGTGAATGATCCTCCATAGTGTTGACCAATCAGTAGAGATCACAACCCTGAAATTACACACTTGAAAAGCTGATAAATATTCTTTGAGATCCTCCCTGGAACCTCTACTAAGATCCCTACTTTTAGAGAAGGGATAAAAACTTTCAGAACAGAAGACCCACCATGGCTCTCTTTCTCTCTTTCTAAGGCATGCCAGAATCGCCTCTCCTTTCCCCAGACACATATATCCTTGCTTCTTTCTCCTGAATTGCAAGGGACCTTTTTTATCCTCTATAACTTGTTACCTGAGCCCACACAACAGAGCTGACTCACTTCTTCTACCTCTATGGCATTCTAAACATTTGCTTGTATTTAAGTTGTGGCTCTGAATTCTTTTGTAGCCAGGATTCAAGTACAGAGGTTGCTGAACTGAGATCCAATTACTGGTAATATTCTGGTGCCCTTTTGCTGCTATTCGTAATACAGTCTAAATAATTTTTTTCTACTCAATGAGAAGAGGGGAGGTAGAGATGGATTCCCACATGAACCCCAACTAGGATCCATCCAGCAAGCCCACTAAGGGGAGAAGTTCTGCCCATCAGGGGCATTGCTCCCTTGCTCAGCAACTGAACTCTTCTTGTGCTTGAGGTGGAGGCCATGGAGCCATCCTAAGTGACCAGGGCCAGCTCACTCCAATTGAGCCATGGCTGCAGGAGAGGGGGGGAGTGTGACAGAAGGAAAGAAAGAGAAGAGAAAGAGGGAGGGGTAGAGAAGCAGATGAGCACTCCATCTGTGTGCCCTGACTGGGAATTGAACCTGGGACATCTAAATGCTTGGTGGATGCTCTACTGCTGAGCCACTCAGCCAGAGATGTTTATTTATTTATTTATTTATTTTTACTAGATATCAATTGACATTTTAGAAGGGAAACTAAGAAATCTCTCCTCACCACCTCCATTATCACATTTTTGAGAGACCAATATTTGATGTTTATAATGTAACTTTTATATCACAGTAGAGCCTTATAGTATGGGAATATAAATTTCCTATTTAAAATATATTTTAATATTCTTTGGAATTTATATGTTCTAAATTGCATAAGTTTTGCATTTCAAAGATCACTTGCAAATCAATTACTTTCAGAACTCTCTAACAAAGTTGAAAATCTCTTGCACTTATCAGTTATTGTCTTATTTTCTACACAGAAACATATATATTCCTTGTTAGTTCTCTGTTAACATTTTGCCGTGTGTGTGTGTGTGTGTGTGTGTGTGTGAGTGTGTGTGTGTGTGTGTGTGTGTGTTGCATCCATTGATTTCTTGATGTTTTGCCTTATACTTTTCTTTTTTTCTCTTTTATGTTTGTGGGTCACATTTCCTAGTTGATTTCTACAGATGACAAGCTTTTTTGAATTATTGCATGTCTGATATGTCATTATTCTTTGCCACACTTGATTAATATCGTGGCTGGAAATGTAATCTAAGGTTAGAAACAAGTTTGTTCTGAGAATGAAGACATTGCTTCATTGTCTTCTAGCTTTCACTGAAAATACCTAACCCTTTGAATACCAAAACATGTGATTGTGGCTGATCTTTTATTTTGAAAGTTAACCAAGAGGAATTTAATGTTTCAGTCAGCATGACTTCATTTTAAACAAGAGTATTCTTGACTTTAGGCTTATAATCTCCCTTTCTTTTGAGCATTTACTTTAGAAAAATTGCAATCATAAATTCTTTCTCTACCTTTTTGAGATGAAAACCTTCTAGATCCCAGAAATGTGTTGTTCAAGGATCTGGGATCCCATGCCTATTCAATCTCCGTAGGAAGGCAGAACCCTAACTTTCATAACTACCAATGAGCAAACCCAGATGGCCTAATATTGCACAGATGATCTAAATTTCCCTCTAATCTTACAGTTCTTTTCCATTAATTAGCTCCACCCTTCAAAAATTGCCCCCTTCTGTGTCAGTGGAGTCTATTTCAATCTGTCTTTTCTATTTGCAATAGTCTTGACCTCTATTACAATAATCTTGAAAAAAGTTTGCCATTCAGTTTTTAACAAGTGTCTGGTGCAATTTTTCATTGACAAAGCATTTTAATCTTCATTTTATCCCCAGCATTCTAAAATGAATTCTAATTTGACTGAGTGTCCTTTTTCTTCTTCCCCCTAATACCTCAGTACTCTCTGCGACCATTCAATCTTGAAATTTATTTCCTCAGATTATAGATTTTTTTTTTTCCTTACAGGGACAGAGACAGCCAGAGAGAGGGATAGATAGGAACAGACAGACAGGAACAGAGAGAGGTGAGAAGCATGAATCATCAGTTTTTCATTGCCATTATGACACCTTAGTTGTTCATTGATTGCTTTCTCACATGTGCCTTGACCGTGGACCTTCAACAGACTGAGCAACCCTTTTTTTTGGAGCCAGCGACCTTGGATCCAAGCTGGCAAACTTTTGCTCAAGCCAGATGGGCCCGTGCTCAAGCTGGCGAGCTCGGGGTCTCGAACCTGGGTCTTCCACATCTCAGTCTGACGCTCTATCCACTGTGCCACCGCCTGGTCAGACAGATTATAGAATTTTGATTTTTAAAGATAATTTATTTGAGAATATATACTGCTCACAAAAATTAGGGGATATGTTTTAGCTTCATATTCATTTTGAAATAGCCCTTAATTTTTGCCAGCAGTATATATTTCTCAGTCTTCCTTTCTCTGCTTCTGAAACTTGCATTATTTGTTTTCGAATTTTAAGTGTGGTCCTTAAATTTTCTTCATATTTTCTATAGCATACCCAGCACGACTTCCTAGGTAACTTTCTCATTTTTAATTTCCAAATCTTTTAAAATGTATTGCTGGTATAGCTTTTGTTTTTTTTTCAGAGTCACTTTTTTCTTTGACTTATATTTTTCTATTTAGTATTCTTTTAAAACTGCAACATTTTATTCTTTTATCTAATTAATGCTATAATGGCAGTTTATTTGGTTTTGTTTTGTTGGCTTTCTATCATTAGCTTGCCTTTGAATCCT
The DNA here is from genome assembly GCA_037038555.1 of Rhynchonycteris naso. Taxonomy (NCBI): domain Eukaryota; kingdom Metazoa; phylum Chordata; class Mammalia; order Chiroptera; family Emballonuridae; genus Rhynchonycteris; species Rhynchonycteris naso. The sequence continues at coordinate 166,265,607 of CM072999.1, read as the reverse complement.
TCATTGTATCTTTTATGTGAGGTTTATTTTTCCCCTATATATTTATATGCGTTTTGGCTGAGAGAAATTCCTGGGATGCCTAATAGCTATGGGCCATCATTTTATATTTAAGGGTAATGCGCCTGACTGGTGGTTGCACAGTAGTTAGAGCACTGACCTGAGATTTTGAGGTCTGGCTTAGAGCAGGGTCACCAGCTTAAGCGTGAAGTCTCCAGCTTGAGCATAGAATCATCAGCGTGACCTCATGGTCAATGGCTTGAGCCCAAGGCCACTGGCTTGAGCAAGGAGTCACTGGCTAGGCTGGAGCCCCCACACCACAGGAAGACATATATGAGAATCAATCAATGAACAACTAATGTGCCATAATTGCGAATTGATGTTTCTCAACTCTCTCCCTTCCTGTCTCTCTCTCACTCTCAGAAAAAAAGAAAGAAGGAGAGTGCATTAAGTTTAGTCTCTATGTCTTATGTGTATATAGGAGGGGGAAAGGGAGCGATCAGTTCCTGGGTATCATTATGGCGTGATTAGGTGGAGAATCCAGGAATATATTTGGGAAAGGCATTTAGTCAACATTTTTCTCACATGTTAGTCTGGGGAAAAAGTTGAAGAAATGGAAATGGGTCTAAATTTTTACTATGCAGGCCACTAGTTAATTAATCTCTTTTCACCAGCAAACACCATTCTATTGCCCTCAACTGGGTTGGTATCTCCCAATACTGAAGCTTTGTGTTTTAATCTCTCCAGAGCAAACCTCCCAATATCTGTTGGATGAAAGAGAACCAGTGACTAAGATTTAAGTAGTGATACTAACTTACTTTTGTCCAGCACACCAATTATTATCACATTCTGACACCCTCCTTCAGGGGTACCTGTTATTTAAAATTCATTAGACTTTATGCACAACTCTTGCAGAAATTGAATTCTGTTTTATTGTTCTACTCTTTTCCAGGCTTCTGTTTGTGCTTGTCTATCTATGTTTTTCCCCCCTCTATTGCTTTATTGAGATTAATTTACATACTATAAAATGTACCTGTTTAATTATACAAATCAATAAAATTTAGTACATCTGTCAAATTGTGTAACCTCCACCATAGTCTTATTTTAGAATATTTTCATCACTTACAAAAGTAATATTGTACCCATTTTCAATCATTTCCCATTGGTTGGCATTTACCACATCAAAATTTTAAATAATGGGTGCATAAGAACATCTCCATTTAATAATATGACTATTGATAAAATGATGTTAATCAATTTTGGATGTGTATTTTAATTGATTATAGGTTTTCCCATCACTTACCAATACCTAACACTACCTATTCTGGCATTTTAATTTGTTCATGAGAAAATGTCAATAATTGTTATTGACTATTGATTTTTACTTATTCAAGTTTCTTTAATCACAAAATTTTCTGCACTAAATTTATATGATTTTGAAGAATAAAGTGAAACATTTGAAAGGTATATATTAATAAAGGTAATGCATACCACTACAGATAACTTTTATCATATTTCTGGCAATCAATTTTTTGTGCCAGGTTTTTGTTTTCCATTTGAATATATATTAAAAAGCATTCTATCCTCAAAAATAATTATCTCCATAACCAATACTTAGAATAAGTTTCTCTGTCCTGCAAGAAATTCTTTCTAGGAAAATGCATTAAGTGCTATCCCCTGCCATGCCAATGGGAATGTGAATTTCATGAAGGTTTGGTTTGTTATGTTTTCATAATGACTTCATTACCTCATGCAGTACTCTGGGTATATAGACATACTACAAATCTATAGTGTAAGTAGAATAATTGGAAGAATACATAGCCAGCATTATTTTCAGAGAAGAGTAAGTAAAATTATTATATAATATATTTCTTACTAATATTACAGTTTTATGCATCTGAAGTAGTAAACACCTTCAAAGAATGTCCAGAGGAAGGTCTGCAGCTCTAAATAATATAAAGTTCTTTGGGGCTATTAACAATTAAATTTCAGTTAAATGAACAGAAGGAAAACTTAAAAGTTTCCACTTCATATCCTGCTTAACTTTAGTTATTTTTCCCAAATGATGCAGCAACTGCATTGAAGAACTTCTAAATACTTTCTCCTCAGAGACAGCTTTTGCACTTAGGGTGAAAAGAAAACTAACTCAAACACCATCATTAAAGAAAATAGAAAAAAATAAATTCTCCCAAAATATAAATATAAACCTAAATCTTGTACTAAGCTAAGGATGATTTATTACCTTCCTTCCTTCCTTCCTTCCTTCCTTCTTTCCTTCCTTCCTTCCTTCCTCCCTCCCTCCCTCCCTCCCTCCCTCCCTCCCTCCCTCCCTCCCTCCCTCCCTTCCTTTCTTCCTTCCTTCCCTCCTCCTTTATTTTCTTTCTTTCTTTCTCTTTCTTTCTTTGTTTCTTTTTCTTTCTCTATTTCCCTTCTTTCTTTCTTTCCATCCTTCCTTCCTCCCTTCCTTTCTTCCTCCCTTCCTTCTTTCCTTCCTTCCTTCCTTCCTTCTTTTTCCTTCCTTTCTTCCTTCTTTTTCCTTCCTTCCTTCCCTCCTTTTTTTCTTCCTTCCTTCCTTCCTTTCTTCCTTCCTTCCTTCTTCCTTTCTTTCTTCCTCCCTTCCTTCCTTCCTTTCTTCCTTCCTTCCTTCCTTCCTTCCTTCCTTCCTTCCTTTTCCTTCCTTCCTCCCTTCCTTCCTTCCTTTTCCTTCCTTCCTTCCTTCCTTCCTTCCTTCCTTCCTTCCTTCCTTCCTTCCTTCCTTCCTTCCTTCCTTTTATTCCCTTTCTCCTGCTCTTTCTTTCTTTCTTTCTTTCTTTCTTTCTTTCTTTCTTTCTTTCTTTCTTTTTTTCTTTCTTTCTTTCTTTCATCTTTCTTTCTTTCTTTCTTTCTTATTTTCTTTCTTTCTTTCTTTCTTCCTTTCTTTTTTCTTCTTTCCTTCATGAAAAGATGTGTTTAACTTGCATCAGCCTGCTATCTGAACAATGACAGCCCATGTATTTATTCTCAAATATGAATTAATTTTCTATTATGCATAGTGAACTGTTCTTTTTGTATTAAAATAATCACATAGGTTTTACATTCTAATAAACAAGCAGATAAATACAAAATAGTTTCAGGTACTAAAAATGTCTGTGAAAAAAATGTCACAATGTAGTAGAAACCTAGGTAGCTAATATAGATTTAAATGCTGGGGAGAAGCTTAGTAGTAAAAATATTTATGGTCAAGAATGCAAAGGAGACCAGTTAGCATGAATAAAGGGTATGTATTTATTGGAAAGAGTGGGTATAATTATGTAGAGATATTAGAGTGGGGAATAAATGGCAACTATTGAAAAGGAAAACAATATAGAATGGGATGGAATAGGGCAGTCATCATAGAAAATCAGTGAAAGAGAATCTGTGGAGTAAAGAGAGAAGAATGAAGTTCAAAGTGTAAGTGTCAGTAAATACTTACCAGGGTGAAATAAGTCTGTAAAATAATCAGCATAAAAATAAGCATCAATCAGCATAGGCAGTGGTTACAAAGAGGAGCATCAGTGTTACGTACCTGTGAGCTGTGCAACCACGGGTAAACTGTCTATTTAAGACTGAGTTTGCTCACCTATAAAATGGGAATAATTATATCTATGTCATAGAAATATTGTGATAATAAAAATAAGAAAAAAAAGATAATGCACTTAAAGTAATGTTTTGCCTGGCTGAGAGTTAAAGCATAATAAATGCTCTGTCACTACTGTTCAATGAGATAAAATTTAATGTAAGAAAAAGTACAGATCTTTCTGCTCCTCTTTCTATCTAAAAATGATCACATAAAACTGAGGGCTATGTATCATAATTTTCCTTTGAAATTAATTTATATTTCTTTACTTATTATGTTTGTGTTCATTGTTTTTGTTTTTACTTAATTAAATCTCATTACAGTTTGCAACTTCCTGTTTTATAACCACTTTACATCAATTTTACGTGTGAGGCCCTATGTGGATTTATTCTAATTTAACTAGATTGTACTTGGAAGGCTTTGAAAAGCTGCTAGATCCCAGGACCAGTTTTCTCTCTCCTGTGGACACTGGCCAACATGACAGTTCTGTTAGCTTTACAGTCACAGATGTCTTTTACCCACCTGCCTCCCAAATCCCACAGCTGTAGGAATTACAATCCCTGTCAGTTTTGACCTGCAAATCCTTCTTAATTTCTTGCTGTCATTGTGGTCAGGAGATGATGTAACACTGTTTCACCCTCCTATTAAAAGTCAGGCCTCCAGAGAGTGACTTACATTAGCGGAGAAATGCCCAAGTCAAGAAAACATTGATTTCTAGTACATGGATCCTTAGTCTAATCAAATTTTGGTAATATCAGTCTGTGACCTTTTCTTGATCAGTGAATTTTACACAGTTTAACCCCCTGCTCCCTGATAACTTTATGTATGTCTTTGCTTCCTGCAGCATAATTATTGGAAAATTCTAAATCCTCAATTGAATGTAATTTGATTTTGATCATCCTTTATTTATATGAGAATAAAAAAGCGTGTGCCTATTATACACATTTTAAAAGAACTATTTCCTACTGTGTTTCCCGTTACCTCCTTACTGACAAGGCCAGTATATTCAGGAAGATTGTAGAGATTTACTATAGTTTGCTGTTAAATTTCCTAATATGTATTTAATAATGCTTTCTCCTTCTACCCCCTCAAGCGAATGCACTGATAGCAATTTCACTTACAAGCTATTATTTTCTATTATTAGCAGCATAGAATAAAACCCATCTGTTTGCATTTAACCTCAGAACCTTCTATCCTTTAAAAACAAGGCTTAATTAAATCTAAGAAATCCTAGTAGTTAAGTGAATAAACTGTTTCCTTGTTTCATATGAATACTTACTTATTAAAACTGAATAATTAAGGTGCTTTTTGTCACTTATATTTCCACTTTTTATAAAAACAAATTAGAATTCTGCAAGAATATTGTTTCCTTTAATATTTTGACTCTTTGTTTAGAACAATTGAGAATTGTCATGAATTATATATAATATTTTGAAAAATTGTAAATCTTTTGAGACAGTGTATATTAAAAATACTTATGGGTTTCATATTTTTTATATTTTATGACTTTTATAAAATTTTATTAGTGAATTTATTTAATTAATTAATTAATTATAATTAATTAATTTATTTTTAGTGAGAGACAGAGACACAGGAAGGGAAAGAGATCAGAAGCATCAACTTGTAGTTGCTTCACTTCGGTTCATTGATTGCTGACACATTGGTAACTTGACGGGAGGGGGTGTCCAATTGAACCATTAATCTCTTCCTCATACTGGCGATCTTGGACTCAACCAGCAACCTTGGCCTTCAAGCAGGCATCCCCACGCTCAAGTTGATGACCCTATGTTCAATCTGGTGACCCCACGCTCAAACTGGTGACCACACGTCCAAGCCTGATGAGCCCACACTCAAGCCAGCAACCTCGAAGTTCAATCCTGGTTCCTCTATGTACCAGGTCAATGCCCTATCTACTACACCACCACCTGGTCAGGCTAGAATGTAATTTAAATAATTTCATAGTGGCAATAAATGGTAACAGGAAAGGAGTAAAACTTGAGAAATATAAAATTACACATAAAACTTTAAACATAAAAATGCATGCCTTGCATTTCACCTACATATTTAGGATGATTATTTATCTGCTAAAATTATTTAATTTTTCTCTAATATTCAAAGTTAATTTGTGAAAAATTTTAATAAAATCATAAATGTTTGCTACAAAATACTAAATTTTGTAGTAAAATGTCTAGTCATTTATACAGATACAAAGGTAGTTATAAATGCTATACAACTTTCAAATTTTTATTTTTATTAGCAAAACCCTACATTTTTTATAATATGAAAATATTGTTGAAAAGACTATACATAGAATTTTATGTTCTCACTTAATGTCTACCTTAGTCATATTCCAAAATTAAAATTATATCAATAATATCTGCTTTTTAGAGTTTCAGCACCACTTTAAAAATATATAAAATAAAATAATAGAGGGGACTAAAATGAGGCTCTATTTTTAGTGAAAGAAGACTGCTGGGTTGGGCATTCAACACATAAATATAGAATAAATCTGATAATATGATCATTTAAAAATTCTAACTTTTCGCCTGACCAGGCAGTGGCGCAGCGGATAGAGCGTCGGACTGGGATGAGGAAGACCCAGGTTCAAGACCCCTAGCTCGCCAGCTTGAGCACGGACCCATCTGGCTTGAGCAAAAGTTCGCCAGCTTGGACCCAAGGTCGCTGGCTCCAAAAAAAAGGGTTGCTCAGTCTGTTGAAGGTCCACGGTCAAGGCACATGTGAGAAAGCAATCAATGAACAACTATGATGTTGAAACGGCATTGAAAAACTTAATGATTGATGCTTCTCACCTCTCTCCGCTCCTGTCTGTCTATCCTTCACTCTGACTCTCTCTCTGTCCCTGTAAAAAAAAAAAAAAAAAAAAAAAAAAAAAACTAGCTTTTTCTATCATTAACATGGCAATGTTTTTAATCAAAAGTTATAACAAAATAAGTGCCATTTCCTTTTCTCCTCTATGGTCAACGTTTTTTTGTAAATATAGTCTCCATAGATACTGCTAGATATACTGCACAATCAATCCTTCCTAGCACATTGTAAAGCATCTTGTGACTTTACAATGGTGTAATTTAAGTGCCTATAAGAGAAAAAAGTTCTTATTATTTCATCTGCCAAGATAGTGTTATATTCCTTATGCTTAGCTATTTTTGTGAAGACTAAAGCAAATAATTAAAATATGCAAACAAAACAATTGACTTCTTAATAATATGATTCAGTTGCCTCAGTAAATATCAAAGATTTACCAAATTTCTGAAAGTTCAATGAAGTTTTTTTGAATGGTGCATACGAAGCACCAGAGCACATTTTTTCCTCTCCTGTGAGGAGTGGATGGGGTCAACAGAGTGGAATTATTCTTAAACAAGTTACACAAGGGCCTTTGAAAACAATCCTTTTACTATTATCAGTGTGGAAAATATACAATGAATAAGTGAACTTTGCTAAAGTTTTCTTTCTTTTATTAATTTTAATGGATGACATTGATAAATCAGGGTACATATGTTCAGAGAAAATATTTCCAGGTTATTTTGACATTGGATTATATTGCATACCCATCACCCAAAGTCAAATTGTCCTCCGCCACTTTCTATCTGGTTTTATTTGTGCCCCTCCATTACCCATACCTCCTCCATTACCTGCCCCTCCCCGGGTAGCCAGCACACTCTTGTCCATGTCTCTGAGTCTCATTTTTATGTCCCATCTATGTATGGAATCATATAGTCCTTAGTTTTTTGTTCTTTTTTTTCACTCAGTATAATGTTATCAAGGTCTATCCATGTTGTTACAAATGAGCCGATACCATCATTTTTTTATGGCTTTATGTACCAAAGCTTTTTAATCCACTCATTCTCTGACGGACACTTGGGCTGGTTCCAGATCTTCGCTATTGTGAACAATGCTGCCACGAACATGGGGGCACATTTCTTCTTTTCGAACAGTGCTATGGTGTCCTTAAGGTATATTTCTAAAATTGGAATAGCTGGATCAAAAGGCAGTTCGATTTTTAATTTTTTGAGGATCCATACTGTTTTCCACAGTGGCTGCACCAGTCTGCATTCCCACCAGCGGTGCAGGAGGGTTCCCTTTTCTCCACATCCTCGCCAGCACTTATTCTGTGTTGTTTCGCTGATGAGCACCATTCGGACTCGTGTAAGGTGATATCTCATTGTGGTTTTAATTTGAATTTCTCTAATGATTAGTGATGTTGAGCATTTTTTCATATGCTTATTGGCCATCTGTATGTTCTCTTTGGAGAAATGTCTATTCATTTCTTTAGCCCATTTTTTTTATTGGATTGTTTGTCTTCCTGGTGGTGAGTTTTATAAGTTCTTTATAAATTTTGATTATTAACCCCTTATCAGACGTATTGTCGAATATGATCTCTCATTGTGTGGTTTATCTTTTTATTCTGTTCTTATTGTCTTTAGCTGTGCAAAAACTTTTTAGTTTGATATAGTTCCATTTGTTTATCTTGCCTTTTATTTCATTTGCCCGTGGAGATAAATTGGCAAATATATTGCTGCTACAGATGTCGGAGAGCTTACTGCCTATGTTTTCTTCTAAGATGCTTATGGTTTCACGGCTTACATTTAAGTCTTTTATCCATTTTGAGTTTGTTTTTGTGAATGGTGTAAGTTGATGGTCTAGTTTCACTTTTTTGCAGGTAGCTGTCCAATTTTCCCAACACCATCTGTTAAAGAGGCTGTCTTTACTCCATTGTATGTTCTTTCCTCCTTTGTCAAATATCAGTTGTCCATAAAGGTGTGGGTTTCTTTCTGAGTTCTCTGTTCTGTTCCATTTATCTATGTGCCTGTTCTTATGCCAGTACCAGGCTGTTTTGAGTACAATGGCCTTGTAGTAAACCTTCATATTCGGAAGAGTGATACCTCCTGCTTTATTTTTTCTTTTTAAGATTGCTGAGGCTATTCGTGTTTTGTTTTGTTTTTGTTTTTTTCATTTTTGGTTCCATATGAATTTTTGGAATGTGTTCTATATCTTTGAAGTATGTCATTGGAATTTTAATTGATATTGCATTGAATTTATAAATTGCTTTGGGTAATATAGATATTTTAATGATGTTTATTCTTCCTAGCCATGAGCACGGTATATGCTTCAACTTGTTTGTATCTTCCTTGATTTCTTTTATCAATGTTTTATAATTTTCCGAGTACAAGCCTTTAATCTCCTTGGTTAACTTTACTCCTAGGTACTTTATTTTTTTTTGTTGCAATAGTGAAGGGTATTATTTCCTTAATTTCTCTTTCTGACAATTCATTGTTGGTATATAAAAATGCCTCTGATTTCTGAGTATTAATTAAATAACCTGCCACCTTGCTGAATTCATTTATCAGGTCCAGTAGTTTTTTTACTTAGACTTTAGGGTTTTTTATATACAATATTATATCATCTGCAAATAATGATAGTTTTACTTCTTATTTTCCAATTTGCATGTATTTTATTTCTTCTTGTTGTCTTATTGCTGTGGCTAGGGCGTCCAGAATTATGTAGAACAGTGGTTCTTAACCTGGGTTCTATCGAACCCTAGGGGTTCGATGAGTCAGTCTCAGAGGTTCGGAGAAGCCTCTGCCGCGGAGGCCAGAATAAAGTAATACTGTAATTTGTTGTGAGTTCATGCACTTTGTTGGTTTTGTTCTTTGAGCAAGGTGATGTTCATGCACAGCTCATTTTGTGCACCAGTAAAAAAACATATACCTATGTCTTGAATTTGGAAAAGAAAATCATATTTTATTTATCACTAAAGAAGGGTTCGGTGAATGCGCATATGAAACTGGTGGTTTCCGTACCTCAATAAAGGTTAAGAACAACTGATGTTGAAAAGAGTGGTAAAATGGGGCACCCCTGCCTGGTTCCTGAGCTTAAGTATATCGTTTTTAATTTTTGCCCATTGAATATGATGTTGGTTGTGGGTCTGTCATAGATGGCCTTTATTACATTAAGGAATGTTCCCTGTATTGCCACTTTGCTGAGAGTTTTGATCATGACTGGGTGCTGGATTTTATCAAATGCTTTTTCTGCATCTATTGAAATTATCATGGAGTTTTTGTCCTTCCTTTTGTTTATGTGATGAATCACATTGATTGATTTGCAAATATTGAACCAGCCTTGCCTCCCCAGAATAAACCCCACTTGATCATGGTGTATGATTTTTTTTTTTTTTCATATATTGCTGGATCCAGTTGGCTAATATTTTGTTGAGAATTTTAGCATCTAAATTCATCAGGGATATAGGCCTATAATTTTCTCTTTTTTGTGTTGTCTTTGCCTGGTTTCGGGATCAGAATTATGCGCGCTTCATAAAAGGAGTTTGGAAGTGTTCCTTCCTCTTGAATTTTTTGAAATAGCTTGATATGGATAGGAGTTAGTTCTTTGAATTTTTGATAAAATTCATTTGTGAAGCCATCAGGCCCAGGACATTTCTTTGTTGGGAATTTTTTCATAACTGTTTTGATCTTATTTGTTGTAATTGGTTTGTTTAGGTTTTCTGATTCTTCCAGATTGATTTTGGATGATTGTACATTTCAAGAAATTTGTCCATTTCACCTAGGTATTGTAGTTTTTTGGCATAGAGTACTTCATAGTATTTTCTTAGAATACTTTGTATTTATGTTGTTTCAGTTGTTATTTCTCCACTCTCATTTCTAATTTTATTTGAGTCCTCTCTCTTTTTTCTTGTTAGTCTCGTTAAAGGTTCATCAATCTTGTTTACCTTTTTAAAAAACCAGCTCCTGGTTTCATTGATCCTCTGTATTGTTTCCTTAGCCTCTATGTCATTTATTTCTCCTCTGATCTTTATTATTTCCTTCCTTCTACTAGTCTGGGTTTTATTTGCAATTGTTTTTCTAGTTCTTTTAGATGCAGGGTCAGGTTGCTTATTTGAGCTTTTTCTAGCTTCTTATGGTATGCCTATAGTGCTATGAACTTCCCTCTCAGTACTGTTTTTGCTGTGTCCCATAAATTTTGAGTTGATGTATGCTCATTATTATTTATTTCTAGAAACTTTTTTTATTTCTTCTTTGATCTCAGTGTTAATCCATTCATTATTAAATAACATGCTATTTAGTTTCCAAGTGTTTGAGTATTTTTCAGTTTTTCTTTTGTGGTCAATTTCTAGTTTCATGCCTATGTAATTAGAGAAAATGCTTGATATAATTTTAATCTTCTTAAATTTGTTGAGACCACTTTTGTGTCCTATCATCTGGTCTATCCTAGATAATGTACCGTGAGCGCTTGAACAGAATGTATATACTACTGTTTTAGGGTGAAAAGTTCTGAAGATATTATTAAATCAAGTTGACTAGTGAATCCTTTAAGTCTGCTGTTTCTTTGTTAATTTTCTTTCTTTAGCATCTATCCAGTGATGTTAATGGGGTATTGAAATCCCCTACTATGATAGTATTGCTGTTAATCTCGCCCTTTATATCCATCAAAGTCTGCTTTATGTATGTCAGAACTCCTGTGTTTGGTGCATAGATATTTATAATGGTTATATCTTCCTGTTGAATTGCTCCCTTTATTTTTGTGTAGTGTCCTTCTTCATCTCTTACTACAGCCTTTGTATTAAAATCCATTTTGTCAGATATAAGTATTCATACCCCGGCTTTTTTTTTCATTTCTATTTGCATGAAATATTTTTTTTCATTCTTTTACCTTCAGTCTATGTGCTTCTTTTGTTTTAAGGTGTGTCTCTTGTAGACAGCATATGTATGGGTCCTGTTTCTTTATCCATGCAGCTACCCTATGTCTTTTGATTGAATCATTTAATCCATTTGCATTAAAGGTTATTCTTGATATGTAGTTGTTTATGCCATTTTATTCTTTAAAGCTGTATTCCACTTTTAATATATTCTTTTCCCCCTTTGATCTGTTCATAACAGGCCCCTTAGTATCTCTTGTAGAATTGGTTTGGTTTTAATAAATTTCTTGAGGTTTGTTGTTATCTGGGAAGCTCTTTATTTCTCCTTCAATTTTAAACATTAGCTTTGCTGGATAAAGTAGTCTTGGTTGTAGGTTCTTGTTCTGCATTACTTTGAATATGCCTTGCCATTTTCTTCTGGCCTCAAGTGTTTCTGTTTATAAGTTGGATCTCATCCTTATGGGGACTCCTTTGTAGGTGATAGTATTTTTTTCTCTAGCAGCTTTTAGAATTTTCTCTTTATCACTTAGCTTTGGTATTTTAACTATGATGTGTCTTGGTTTAGATTTCTTTGGGTTCTCTTTAATGGAGTTCTCTGTGCCTCTTGAACTTGTGAAATGTTTTCCAGCCTTAATTTAGGGGAGTTTTCAGCTATGATTTGATTGAACAAAGTTTCTATCCCTTGTTTTTTCTCTTCTTCTTCAGGAGCTCCTATGATGCGGATGTTATTTCTCTTCATATTGTCACAGAGCTCCCTTAGAGTTTCTTCAGATTTTTTGAGTCTCTTTGTTTATTTTGTCCTCTAACTCACTGATTTGATCCTCAGCTTCATCCATCCTGCTTTTAATTTCTTCCATTGTAATCTTCAATTCTGATATTGTATTTGTCATTTCTGTTTGATTTTTTTTTTATTATTTCAATATTCTTTTTTATACTTGTTATCTCTTTATTTAGGTGTTCATAATGACTATCTATTGTTGCTCTAAACTCTTTGAACATCCTAGCAATCATTATTTTAAGTTCTGCATCTTTACTTTGGTTATATCTGATTCATTCAGGTCCTTCTCTGGGGATTTATCTTGATTCATTTGGGTTGCATTTCTCACCTGCCTATTTTGTCTGTGTATAAGAAGGGTTTGGCCACTGGAGTTCAATGGGTGTTGCCTCTCTGTTCCTTAGGTGTGGTCTGTCTGCAGACTCACCACCCCCTCTGCCACTCCCTAGAGCAGTTGGGTATGGTTGTTGCTGTTGTCGGCCCACTAGGCTGTTGCTGAGGTTTTTGCCTCACTTCCGCAGAAGGAGCTATGTTCTCTTGCTGGCTCTACAAGCCTCAGCCTGTCTCGGTCTTTGCCCCTCCCACACGGGTGGGATTGTGTACCACACTTGGGCCACAAGCCTGGACACCAAGGGCAGTGGTGAGTACCTTTGCTTAGCTGCAGCTCCCCATCAGAAGGCTTCTCCGGCTGGACTGGGCCACTGTCCTTGCAAGCCTCCTTCTGTTTCTGAGCTTCCGCCCTGCTCCCACAAACCTAGGAGGTGCTGCTGGAGCATGCTCAACTGCGAGCCAGGCTTCCGCCCCACCTCCACAGTCAGAGCCAGCTGGCACAAGGCCACAAGCCTTGGCTCCTTGGTATGAAGGGGTTGCTGGTGCATGCTCAGCTGTGAGTCCAGGCTTTCACCCCACCCCCGAGGTCTGATCCGGCTTTCGCAGGGTCGCCAGCCTCAGTTCCTCATTCAGGCTGGGCTGCTGGCGAGTGCTCCACTGCATACCTCCACTTTTTTCTGAGCTTTCGCCCCGCTGCTACAGGCAAAGCTGGTTTGTGCAGGGCTTCAAGCCTCGGAGGCCAGGTGAGGCTGCATGCCTGCTCGCCCCTGCCCAGCGGCAGATCTCTGCCCGTTCCAGGCTCCCTCTTCTCCCCCACAGGTGGGGTAACAGGCGGCTGCAGCCACCGGGCCACTTTTGCACATCCTCTTTGCCCCCACTGTGCTAGACTGAACTCACACCAGCTGGCTCGGCCTCTGCCCCTGCCGACAGAACCACATCTGGCCCCAGATCCGCTTGCCCTCTAGCAAGCCCTCAGCAGTGTGGGTGGGGGCGCTGTAGCTCAGACCCTAACACTCCATACTTTAGTCCTGAAAGTTTCCTCCTTCTAAGCGACTGTGCTCTAATTGCCACAGAGGAGCTGGTTTGGCTGGTGTCCTGCTTCCCCTTGCTGGTTCCAGGGGAAATATTATTTTAGATTTGTGGAATGACTCAGCCCAGGGTTTAGGGTGGCTGTCCCTCAAAGATTTTCTCCCTGTGCCTTCCAGACTGCACTCTCTTCCTGCTGCTCCAGTCCTCTCCTCTCTCCCTGTTTCCTGGAGTCCCGGGTGAGTGGTTGTGACAGAGGTTTTCTGTGCTGTCCCTTTAAGAAGAATCCTGGGTCTGAGACAACTGTCTCTTTCTCACAAACAGTATCCTAACGTGTTTCACAGCTAAATGCTGTCCATATACCTCTTTTGGCTCTGGGGCTGTAGGCTGGGGCTTTGTTCCTGGGACCCAGGTTCCTGCCCTTCTGCTAACCTCTCTCCCCACCACTTAAGTCTTTCCGGGCTGCCTTTTGCTCTGGGGAGCTGGGCAGCCCTTTCCGCATTTTTGCTTTTCCTAGCAGTCTCAATGTGGCTTCTTCAGTGTTCCTTGGTTGAAGAGTCCTCTTAGTTTAGTTCAACGTTGATTTATCTAGGTTATGGTTCTTAAAATTAAGTTATAATCCACTTTGGTTCTGGGAGTTGGAAGTTGGTATGTCCGCCTATTCCATCGCCATCTTACCGCCCTTGCTAAAGTTTTCTTTTGATACAATTACATTGTACCTAAAGATTCAATGTAATATGTGCCTTTCTGAGAATTATTATTAATTTATTATTAATTGAGTTACTAATTTACTGGATTAATTATTTAAGAAGAATATTTTTCTCCAGTGTTCCAAATGTGGTAAAGTAGAGTTGTGATTGAATATAAAAAGAGCCCTAGTGTGGCAAAGTAAATCTGAGAATTTTTCTGTAGATGTGCTGCATGGTGTGGGAGACACCTTTTGCCATTTTTTTCTTTGTCAAGTATAATCATTTCACAGAATCTCAGAGATCACATGGCCGAGATATTTGAAAATTTCCTACATTAGGCAGAAGAACAAGCAATAGTGTTGGTAAAAGCAGCATTGGGAAATGAAAGAAATGATAAGTAAAACCCATACTGTGATTTGTTTCATTATTAGCAGGGGAGAATACATGGTTTGGCTTGGGCCAGAGGGGGGATCCTCTATATTTGGCAGCTAAATGAGCTGACTATAGAACTAAAGAAATGAGAAATAAATCTTTCATTTTTTCTCTGCTGGAGATTAGCATAGCCAAGTTTTTCTCAAACCAGTTTTGACATACTTGCCTCAATCACATGTGATTCTGTCACTGAATATGGTAGGAAAGTAGAAAAAATGTGGCCAGGGGTGGTGGTGGGGGAACAAAAACAAAAGCAAAACATCCAAACCTCAAACATATAACAAACTTCCGTTTCAACTCTGAAGGATTGCCTTCCAGCCGTGGCTCATAATTTTTCTCATCAAATTTTTCTGGCTCAGTAAACTGGAAATTGTACAGTACTTTGAGGATTTATAAATTGCTCTGATGCACATTATCTCAGATACATATCTTCACAAAATCAATTTTGTGATACCATGATATTAATTAGATCCCTTATTTCTTCAAAATTGCAAATCTTGTCATCTACCCAGGTGCTCTCAAAAGGATATGAATACATACTAAATCAAAGTCAGGTTGTACATTCTGAATCCTAAACAGAAAATTCATCTGTCTGCACACCACATTTTATTATACATTGTCAAAGGAAGTAGCAAAACTGAAAGAATGATGCACAATTTTTCCAAGCAGGAAAGTAATAAAAACATATAACCAATAGACAGATTTTAAGTTTTCTCATTAAGTTCTTCATATACAAAATTTCTCTGGTGCTCTTTAATATAGGGCATTTTGTGACTTTAAAAGAAGAGAGAAAGAAAAAAAGAGAGAAAGAGAGAGAAAGAAAGAAAGAAAGAAAGAAAGAAAGAAAGAAAGAAAGAAAGAAAGAAAAGAAAGAAGGAAAGAAAAGAAAGAAGGAAAGAAAAGGAGGGAGGGAAGGAGAAAGGAAGGAAGAAATGAAGGAAAAGAGGGAGGGAGGGAGGAAGGAAGGAAGAAAGAAAGAAAAGAAAGGAGGGAGGAAGGAAAGAAGGAAGGAAGGAAGGTAGGAAGGAAGGAAGGAAGGAAGGAAGGAAGGAAAAGAAAGAATGAAAGAAAGAAGAGAGAGAGAGAGAGAAAGAAAGAAAGAAAGAAAGAAAGAAAGAAAGAAAGAAAGAAAGAAAGAAAGAAAGAAAGAAAGAAAGAAAAGAAAGGTTTAGCTTTCATTAAAATATCTATTGGAGTTTCTATTTTAAAACATATAACAAAGACAATGTTCCTATAAAGATGAGAAAATGAAGGAAAGTATTTAACATTTTAAAACTTTTACCGAAGGTGAAGAACTTAAGTAGTAAAACTTGGCAGTTACAAGACACTGATGGAGAGGTAAGATAGAGCAAGGGAAGTATGGTCAGTGATATTGTAATAACTATGTATGGTGTCAGATGGTACTAGACTTATTGGGGTGACCACTTTGTAAATTATATAAATGTCTAATTAGTATTTTATACACCTGAAACTAACATAATATTATATGCCAATTGTAATAAAGAAAGAATAATATTTTTAAAAACCAAAAAGTTTTTGCTGATGATGGAAATGAGGCTATTGTGCACTTAAAATGTAACTAATGCAACTTTGGAAGTAAACTATTAAATTTCATTTTAAATAATTTAAATTTAAGTCTAAATAGCCATTTGTCACTAGAGTCTATGTAACTGTAAAGGCATTCATGAAAATTAAAGAAATAAAATAAAACTCTGAATAGAAAAATAGGAAAAAAATATATGAACAATTTACAAAAGAATAAAGCCCAAAGTTATTTACATATATGAAGAGAGTCTCAAATTCAGAAGTAAACATTGAGAAGCCAATTCAGATAAAAATGAGATTTTAGAGAAACTATATAATTGGATAAGTTCAAGAGTAATTGGAGATAGAGAAAACTCCATGTACTATTAAAAAAATGTAGACTTACATTCTTTCTGTAGGGTGGTCCAGAAAACCTAGGTAACCTCAGTATATTTGTACTCCATATCCAAGTAACTGCTTCTCAGTACATATCTATATATGAAAAGAAAATTTGAATAGATGCACAGGGACCCATTGTGATGTTTCTAATGGCAGGATGTTGAAGATATGGGGCCAGAAAAAGAAATTTTTCTTCTACTTTTCCAAATTCTGACTGAACTAATAATCCACTTAACCTAAGAGATATTTACAGGAAAAATAACCCAATTTACCATGTAAGTACACATGGAGTTTCTGTAAGAGTATGGGACCTGAGAACACTTTTAGTTATGTTTCTATGCCATCCTGAGACAAGGAGAAGATAAGTGGGGAATGTTGGTTGAAACTTCAAAGGGTTGAGAGGCAATCGACATGAAGGAGAAAAGCAAATGTTTGGCAGGCCATCTTTAACAGAAGGATGCAAAGAAAAGTCTGAATAAATAAGCTTTGCTAGGTTCCTCTCTTTCTATAATACATTTGTTTGTATTAAACTGTGGCTATTTATGATGCTATCTCCCTTCCCAAAGTAGGTTCTTTATCTAAACTCTCTTAGGCATTTTGGAGGGTGTAAAGCCTTTCTAACAACTAAACAGCAGAAAAGAGAAATATCATGAAAGAAATATTTTGGGGTGGCAAACTCTGTTGTCACTCAAAAACTATCTAAATATCCTTCTTGGGACTGTGACTAGATTTATGCAGTGGCTACAGTAGAAAGATTCAATTGGTTTGCACCAGTTCATCAGAACTGGTACCTAATTTTTTGTTGAGTTTGGCGATTCAGTGTTGTTTGTAATCAGGGTTTTCTCTAAGGTGGGCATCTTGGCAGCCGCCCAATGTGGAAACCATAAATTTAACATTTTTTACTCTTATTTTAACATTCATCTGGGCAACAGTGTATTCTAAGCACCCATAGTAATGTTCCTTCTGTCCATAGGTGAAAATATTGCAAGGGAGGTTGCCAATCATGAAGCAATATGGTAATATCTTAAATAACATTTTATTGCTTTTGGTCAAATATTATTTAATAGTTTTCATTAATATTTTAAAACTCTTATAACATAATCTAATTTTGTGTATCTCTTATTGTTCTTATTTAAGTATTAAATGCATGAAATAATAAACTACCTTTCGGTAAGTTGTTAAATTACTTGAATCTTGCCACTGAGTGACTACCTAGATAACCCATGACAATGCAGCTGTTGGAAGTAACAGATTAGCTGTTTACATGGCAATATGGAAACATCTTAATAATAGTCCTTCAAAATATATCTAAAATGTGACCACCCTCTGGGTCCAAGCCAGCATCATTACTGTGATAAGCTTTTTTTTTCATTCTACCCTTGCTGCCAAGACTGTATTATCAAAGAGTGATCCTTTCAAACCAACAGGATCAACTTTTGAACTTCACTTGAGTCTTATGATCCTGGAAAACAGTGAGGGATTAACAAATTTATCCACACATTTGTGTTCCAGAATATGGCTTATGGCAAAAAACACACCCCTTTCTTCTTAAAATATCCTCCTGAGAATTGGCTGACCTCCACAAAACATTCCCTGATTGCCTCACTACTCCATGGTTCTTCCTAGCCCTGTTCATCCCTCCCTATAATACAAAATTGTTTTCTGCTTAATATTTGTATTCCCTTCCTCTTATCACACCAATCTTTTCATATAAATCCTCTCCTACCAAAATTAGTTGTTTCAATTTGACAAAAATTCATCAGATCACAGTATTCCTCTGCTCAAAATTATCCCATGACTCCAATTCATTCATAGTGAAACCAAAGACAATAAAATGATAAAAATAAATATTTTAAAAAGATTTTAATTGATTCACAGAAAGAAGAAGGGAGAGAAAGAGAAACATTGATTTGTTGTTTCACTTATTTATGTATTCATTGGTTGATTCTTGTATGTGCCCTGACTGGGGATTAATCCTTAGCATATTGGGCTCCCTGGCCTGGGCAAAAAGGTAAACATTTTAGGCAAGGTGTAAAAAGCTTCAGATCAGCCACCTGGACAAAATGTAAAGTTATTATATTTTTCCATTTGAGATTCTACATTAATTTTGTAAACTTCAATTATCAATATGTTTTTTAATTAATTTCACAGAAAGAGGTGTTGGGGGAAAAGCAAGAAGTATCAACTCATAGTTGCTTAACTGATTACTTGTCTTATGTGTCTTGACCAGGAAAACCCGGTTTTTAAAAACAGTGACCTCAGCATTCCAGTTTGACACTTATCCACTGCACCACTACAGGCCTATTACCATTATTTTGTTTACAGTTACTGGAGCTTTTAAAATGCCTCTTTAGAATAGATTTAAATGTTAGAGACCTAGTAAAATAATTTCTTTCTTGATATATATATATATATATATATATATATATATATATATATATATATATATTTCCTTCAGTGAAGACTTCATGATCATTTTGATGGACTTCTCAAATATAAACACATTTCTCCAAGCCTGACTTAAAGAATTCTAACGATACTTCTTTCTGAAGCTTTCATTTGAAACATTATAGGTTGGTATTTTTTATTATGTTTCAGTAAATATTAATTATAAGAATGCTATTGTAAAGAAAAAAGAATGTCTCTTTATGAATGACAAAAATAAGAATCTACATTTTCTTTTTCAGGTAATTTGCCTTAAAATCAGCAAGAACAAGGTAAAATAAAAAGTTTTAATTAAGACCACTTTAATTTATCAGGGAAATAAAAAGTGCAATATATTTTTTTAAATATGACCTAAATTCTTTGCAATTTAAGCCTCTGAAATTAGAGAAATAAATGTGATAATGATTGTGATGACAGGTAATCTAGATTTTGCATAAAGGTTAAATATTTGATGTACCGTTTACTCTTCTACTTACATAATTTTATTGTATAATTAAATTCATGAAAACTCTTGACAGTCAGCAAAGCTCTAGTGGTAGAAACTAAAGATAGTGAGCTGATTTTTTTTTCTCAGCCTAACATTGAGCAGAAAAATTACAAATAAAGCAGGTTAAAGGCTGAGAGGTAAATGCAATCTATGGTGGTTTTCAAATTTTAGTCTGTATAAGGCTCACCTGTTGGTAAGGGAGATTTCTAGTGCATGTCCAAAAATTCTGAAAGGCTTAAGATTTGAAATGGATACAAGAATCTTCATTTTTAAACCTGTGTTATTTTGATGAGGACTGATCTACCCTGACTTAAACTAACCTGTAGTCCAGATATAGAGCTGGTTTTGTTGTCTACCTCTCTATTCTTTTTCCACTCCACCCCACCACCACCAACAAAATAATAATCACAAATCTTATGGTACATTATCTTGGGGCTGAAAAACACTAAAGTGTGTCAAAGTGGAAATTGTAATTATGAATGCCAGTGAGGACTTCCATTAAAGAAAAATCCATAAACTCAATACCTAGTCGAAAATTTTGAGAAAATGTATAGAAAATGCATAAGATAAAAAATATTAATAATTTTATTTTGTAAAAACTTGGTTTTAGCCTGACCAGGCAGTGGCACAGTGGATAGAGCACTGGACTGGGATGCAGAAGGACCCAGGTTTGAGACACCGAGGTCGCCAGCTTGAGTGCGGGCTCATCTGGTTTGAGCAAAAGCTCACGAGCTTGAACCCAAGGTCGCTGGCTCCAGCAAGGGGTTACTCAGTCTGCTGAAGGCCCGCAGTTAAGGCACATATGAGAGAGCAATCAATGAACAATGAAAAACTGATGATTGATGCTTCTCATCTCTCTTCGTTCCTGTCTCTCTGTCCCTATCTATCCCTCTCTCTGACTGACTCTCTCTCTGTCTCTGTAAAAAAAAAAAAAGTATTTTAATTGAAAAAATAGTAAAAAAATTAAAAGTTATATTTAAATTATTTAATAAGGATAATTAAACCCTTTTAAATCAACTTTTCTAAAATGGAGAAAAAGACTGAATCTAAAAACTGGATGACATGTTTTCGCATGTCAAGTGGTTCCCAATTTTTTGCTTTCCAATATTTGAAGGTAGGAGACTACTGGTTTCACCAAGATAAAATAAAGTTGCATTATTCCTTCTAGGCACTTCTAATTAAAACTAAAAAGAAAAATGGAAATAATACATCAAATAAACATAGAAACATTCTGGAAGGTGGAAATAAGATGAATTGCCTAAAGTCTTCGGGACCTGAGAACTGACCCTGGGGAGCCACTTGGGTTTTCTCATTGCCTCCCATTGATGCTAGACACAGCACTGCAGAACCTCCACTTGAGAGTCACCAATAGGCACAGACCAGAAAATCTACAAGAAAGGCCTGTTTCACTGGGCAGAGCTACAGTAAAAGGGTGGCCTTGTAACAGGATGTGTTTTTAGTGATACCTGCCTTACCCAATGAATAAAAAAAAGTTACCACCATCAGCAGGGCAATTCAAGGAGTTAATTTCATATTCCTTACCCCATACTCCTTATTTTACCTCTCCCACCAATTAAGGGAGGCTGAGCAAGGAGTCGATCATCCATACTATATCATCAGAAGCAGGTGGTGCTCAGAGGTTTATTTCAGAGTAGCATCAGTTGGGTCCATCAAGAGAAGAATCAAAATTTGATTAGGTGAAATGTGCACTGCTACTCACTAATATGCTTCACTACATGTCAGCAAGGTCCAATAGGAAACTGACCCTCCAAATCCACATGGTATTTATGAGATTGAACAAGGTGCTGAAAGTTAGGACTAGTGTCTACTCTACGTTCTGCCACCTTGGTGTCAATGAGGGCCAATTGAGAACTAGACCTCCACCTGCACCTGATATCCACCAGGCAGCAAAGATGATGGGAGATGGTACTGGTTAGCACTGTGCTTCTTCCCTTTCCCTTACTTGGTGTCAGCAAAGCCCAGAGATGACCTAAATTTCCTACTCATTCTGCAGCAACAAAGTAATAAGGGCTCTTCTTTTACTGACTTTGCTTGTTGCATCAGAGCTTAGCAAGGACCTGACCTTATGCCCTACCCTCAGTCTCCAACCCAGGAAGTCATAAGATGGTACAAGTTTCTCACCTTCTCTGGAAAAGAGAGGAATTGAATTTCTAAGAAACTCTTCTGCTGAAAGATAGCATGAGTCAGTGCACTGAACATACACAACCAACCCAGCTCTCATGCTACACTCTAAAAAGGAACTATAATGCCAAGTGGTTGACCCAGGAAGGTCCACATTGGATTCAGATAGATAGTAGAGAAACTGCAGAGCCAGAAAGCATCAGGCCATACCCATTTATTGGAGGCTTACAAAAACAGGTAAGCAAGTAAACAAAGGAAAACCTGCTTTTCATAGTGGAGAGAAAGGGATCAGGAAAACCACACGTCGCAGTAGTGTGAGAGCGATGTGGGAGAATCGCCCAAGGAGGAAATCACCCATATCTTTTCTTTTTTTCCCCTTTTACCTAGAGTCAGGGAGGCAAAGAGATATATTCTCACATGCACCCTGACCAGGATCCAACCAGCAATCCCCTACTGGGCGATGCTCTGCCCATCTGGGGCTGCTGCTCCATTGCTTAGCAACTGAACTATTTCAACACCTGAAGTTAGGCCATGGAGTTATCCTCAGTGCCTGGAAACAACTTGTTTGAATTCCAAACCACGGCCTTGGGAGGATAAGTGAAAGAGAGAGAAAGAGAGAGATAAAGAGAAGGTGGAGTGATGGGGAATCAGATGAGCACTTCTCCTGTGTACTTTGACCAGGAATAGAACCCGGGATTTCCACACACTGGGTCAATGTTCTACCACTGAGCCATTTGGCCAGGGCCTATAGCTTTTCATAGTGATACACACGTTGCTTTCTGCCACGTGCTCACACACTAATTGCGCAAAGTGCTTGCAGCTGGTAAACCAGCGAGCAAGCAAAACACAGCTGTTTTTCCAATAGGAACCATGTACTAAAAAAAAAAAGAAGATTGAATAGAATCCAGTCTCATAATTCCCAAGATGTACAAGAAGCAATAGAAAACACCCTCTTCATACCAAAAACCAAGGTAATCACAACATGAATGAGATAATTGAGTCAACTGAGGGCAACTTTGAGATGAATCAGAGGAAGAATTTATCTGACAAGGGTTTTAAAGCAGTCATCGTAAAAAAAAGCTTCAACAAGCAATTAAGAATTTTCTGGAAGAAAAGAAATAGTAAAAAAGTCTAATCAGGTTGTCAGCTGATAAATCATTTAAAGTAATTTTTCATAATAGATCATTAGATGATTTTTTGGCACATAGATTATTATACAATTTTTGGATGTTCAAACAATTAAGTAACACTTCCATAATAATTTTTTTCTATTTCCACCTATGTGTTTTGTGACCAAATTTTCTCAGCGCTTACATACTTAAAGGGAAAAACCAAGAATAGAATTGATGTTAAATTATTTCTCATTTATGCATTAAAATATGTTTACTCCCAAATAATTCAACTAATTCAGAATAAACAAAGTCTCTTAGATTTTTTTTTTTTTTTTTTTTTTACAGGGGCAGAGAGAGAGTCAGGGAGAGGGATAGATAGGGACAGCCAGACAGGAAAAGAGAAAGATGAGAAGCATCAATCATCAGTTATTCACTGCAACACCTTAGTTGTTCATTGATTGCTTTCTCATATGTGCCTTGACCATAGGCCTTCAGAAGAATGAGCCACCCCTTGCTAGAGCCAGCCACCTTGGGTCCAAGCTGGTGAGCTTTTGCTCAAGCCAGAAGGTCCAGCGCTCAAGCTGGCGAGCTAGGGGTCTCTAACCTGGGTCCTTTGCGTCCCAGTCCAACGCTCTATCCACTGCGCCACCACCTGGTCAGGCAAGTCTCTTAGATTTCATTAGAAGGTTTAGTTCTAGAACAGTGGTCCTTAACCTGGGTTCTATTGAACCCTAAGGGTTCGATGAGTCCGTCTCAGGGGTTCGGAGAAGCCTCTGCCGCGGAGGCCAGAATAAAGTAATACCATAATTTGTTGTGAGTTCATGCACTTTGTTGGTTTTGTTCTTTGAGCAAGGTGATGTTCATGCACAGCTCATTTTGTGCACCAGTAAAAAAACATATACCTATGTCTTGAATTTGGAAAAAAAATCATATTTTATTTATCACTAAAGAAGGGTTCAGTGAATACGCATATGAAACTGGTGGGTTCAGTACCTCAAAAAAGGTTAAGAACCACTGTTCTATAAATATTTATTGCTTATGTTAAATATTCAAACTTATTATATATTATATTGTTTAATCAGTTGTATACTAATAGTATACTGAAAATTTAATCCAGAATAACTATTAGCATATTGGCAAAGGGATCATATCATTGCACAAACATATTGTTATAAAAATTATAATAAAGTAAAAAACTATTTACAAGCATAAAATGTATTACTTTAAGATAGTGTATGGAAGAATTAGAATGCATAGAGTTTAAAGAGAAAATGATGTAAAATTTTTGATTGATAAAGATAAGATTTTTTTTCTTAAATGGATAATGTTGGCTATCAAATTGGTATATTTTAATTTTTTTACTTAAAAAAGTTTAAGACTTTATTTATTCATAATAGAGAAGAGAGAGAGAAGGGGGAGGAACAGGAAGCATCAAGTCCTATATGTGCCTCCAACAGACAAACCCAAGGTTTTGAACAAGTGAACTCAGTGTAGGGCAATGCCTTATCCTCTGCATCACCGCAGCTCAAGCAAATTGGTATAATTTGAGATTTCACTGGACACGTTTAAAAGAACTGCCTTTGACCCGGCTATCCCACTTATAGCAATATACCCTAAGAACACCATAGCACTGTTTGAAAAGAATAAATGCACCCCCATGTTCATGGCAGCATTGTTCACAATAGCGAAGATCTGGAAACAGCCCAAGTGTCCGTCAGAGGATGAGTGGATTAATAAGCTTTGATACATATATACTATGGAATACTACTCAGTCATAAGAAATGATGACATCGGATCATTTACAACAAAATGGATGGACCTTGATAACATTATACGGAGTGAAATTTGTAAATCAGAACAAAACTGAGAACAGCTATGATTTCATACATAGGTGAGACATAAAAGTGAGACTATGAGACATGGACAAGAGTGTGGGGATTACAGGGTGGGAGGAGGGAGGAGAGAGTGGGAGAAGGGGGAGGGAAGGGGCACAAAGAAAATCAGGTAGAAGGTGACAGGACAATTTAACTTTGGGTGATGGGTATGCAACATAATTGAACGATAAGATAACCTGGAGATGTTTTCTTTGAACCTATGTACCCTGATTTATTAATGTCACCCCATTAAAATTAATAAACGAAAAAAAAAGTTTGCTGAAACAACTTTATTCAAGATTCACAATATTTTATAAATAACATTATTTGTAATTCTTTGAACAACTTATGGAATACTTTAGAAATTAAGTTTAAAAATGTGAGGATTGGATAACTTTTCAAAAATTTAAAAGAATGCCGAGATAAATTTCATGAGCACTGGCCTTTACTTCATAAGTTAAAAGTTAGGCTTAGAAATTGTTGCTCATAGAAAATGGTGCATGGTGGAAACATTGTGTTTAATCCTACTTCATGAAAGGAATGAAGGAAGCAGGGAAGAAATAGAGGAAGGGCAGAAGGAAGGAAAATAATTGCAAGATGTTGGCATACTGCTGATGGTGTCAAGCACAATTCTCGGATACAGTACATATTATATAATCATCGACATAGCTTATTAGATAGGTACTACTATAACCTTCATTTTAAGTATTAGAAAACTTTGATCCCTCTCTGATGGCTGAGTGGATAGAGTGGATGTCCCGGGTTCAATTCCCAATCAGGGCACACAGGAGAAGAGACCATCTGCTTCTCTCCCCCTCATTCTCTCTCTTCTCTTCCACTTTTCCTCCCACAGCCAGAGCCTGAGTTGCTTCCAACATGGCCCCGGGTATTGAGGATAGTTCTGTCAAGACAGCCTCAGGGACTAAGTATAGCTCGGTTCTGGAGCATTAGCCCCAGATGGGGTTGCTAGGTGGATCCCAGTCAGGGAGCATGGGGGAGTCTACCTCGTTATCTCCCTTCTTTTCACCAAAAAAAAAAAAAAGAAGAAGAAGAAGAAGAAGCTTTGGCACAGAGTTAACTTCTATGATTGGATCCTCGAGCTGGTTTCAAACATAAGCAAGGACTCTGAAATCTGTGCTTTCAGTCACTGTTGAATGCACAGGAGATTCAGAACAAGAGAAACAATACAGAGTATATTCTAGTGAGGAATACACAGTAAATAAATGAATGTCATATATGATTTTAGGTGATGCTAAGTGTTAGAACAACAAAGCAGAACAATAAGTTAGAGGATGACTGACTAGCAGAAGATATTATTTTTGATGGTAGATCAGGAAAGGACCTGTTTTATTTTAAACCTGAAGTGAGAAAGCAAGCGGTGTGAAGATCTGCAGAGAAAACAGTAATTTAAAAAATGTTTATAAACCTTGCACGAACTTTAAAACACAATGCAGGAAAAAGAAAGAATATCAGAGATGTTTGTTTCATTTTGGGTTTCTATCCTTGGAACCTCACCTTCCATTACAAGCCCTTAATTACCCTACTGCTTTTTTAAAAAATGTAGTGATATCCCTAACATTTGGTGAATTTAATACTCTATCTATAATGTTTACATATCATCAATATTTAATATATAATTTAATAGGAAAAAAGGATGGAGAGAAATACCTTTGATAATCATTTAGAAAGGTAACATAGAACTCAAACCTAAAACCAGAATTTTATTTTTAAAATTATTTTTATTATTTTATAATTAAATTTTGTGAAATGAATTTCATGATATATCTGCATAATAAAATAAATATATAAGGTCATAATTGTATGCTTATATGTATTGCTTGTTTTATTTTGATGACTTTTTTCTGAGTTTCTATAATATTAAACTACTTTTGAAAGACTATTTTTTAAGTTTTTAATGTTTTCTGTTTTGTACATTTTTTTTCAAAGTGTGAACATATTTATTATTTCTTTTATTTATTTATTTTAGAGAGAAGACACAGAATGAGAGAGAGAGAGAGAGAGAGAGAGAGAGAGAGAAAGAGAGAGAGGGAAAGAAAAAAAGAGGGGAGGAGCTAGAAGCATCAACTCCCATATGTGCCTTGACCAGACCAGTGCAGGGTTTTGAACTGGCGACCTCAGTGTTCCCAGGTCAACGCTTTATCCACTGCGCCACCACAGGTCAGGCTGTTTTGTACATTTTTAAGATTTGAAACCCTAACCTTTGAAAATATATTCAATAATACTGTTCATAACAACAACAACAAAGCCAAAAAGCATTTATAGATATATTTTTTGTGAGCATATTGTATGATTAATAAAATTATTACACACAGATCATTCTTGTTGGTTGTTACTAAGATATAAATAATAGCTTAATATATAACTAAATTTATTTTTAGTAAAGGCTTACAGTAGTGGGATAAGAAAGACAAATATTGAGGTCTTCCAGAGGAAGTAGGAGTCACTGTTGCAAAGTTATTTTTGTTTATTGTTTTGTTTTTTTGGATGTCTTTCTTTCTAAAAGACATTCAAATTTATCTAAAAACATTAAACATAACAATAAGAGTACTAGCAGTTAATATCTGTCTAAGAAATCATCACTTATTAATTTATTTAATCTCCAAATATGCTTTATTTTCCAAATATAGATTTGACAGAAATGAATACTTTATATTTTTTCTACCTATATAGTGAAGGTGGTATATTTTAGATATCCAAGTTTTGAGGCACTGAAGGGGACAGTATATAGGTCATTGTTTTCAAATATTAGGTCATTTTATGGGCAGTAAATCAAACTTTCTTAAAAGAAAGATAGAAGCACATGATTAACATAAAAAGAGGAGTGTGACCCTTGAGAGGGTATTTGTCAGAGGCTGAAAAAGAAAGGGGCGTATGTTCCCAGGTGATAAAACCTGGGAACTCTTGAATGAAGTTAGCCAACACGAGAGGTAGAGTCTGCTTGTGTATCTAGGATGGATAAGCCATTAACCACCCCTGGTCACCATCTTCAAAGTTTCACATGACTGGGCATATTTGTCCCTGTGAGTAATTTTTAGAATTATTCTTGTGGGAGTAGCCAATCAATACTTTTTTTTAGTGAGTTTTGGGATTTTTAGATCATTCTTTAGATGTTACTTTTTTTCATTTTATCATGTATTTTTTTATTTCCATCTCTTTATTTTGGAATGTGCCCTCTAAACATACCTATCAGGAAAAAACTATAGTATCTTGACCTCATGATATGAGAAATCTTTTTGTCCTATTGCTTTACATAATGCTGTTTTGTAATGTAGATATATAAGTACTGGAATTGTGTTTTTAAAGAAAAGCATTCAAGTATTGTAATAATACTGTCTGTGTTTTCACTAAAGTGCTACTTAGCAGTTGAAACTTAAACTATTTTATGTCATGTATCAAAGTGACCAAAATGTGTTACATTCTTTAAAAAATAAGAAAAGAGATATAATATCCAAATCACCATTTTCAAATGATACTGTGTTTCATTTAGAATACTCTGTGTTGAAGAATTTTTATTTTTCCTTTGTGTGTGTGTGTGAGGTCCAAAACCATCCAAGTTAAAGTTTATTTAGGGTTATAGATTTCTACTTGAAAGAATGCCCTGAGAGTTAGAAAGCTAATGCTGACATAGCTCCTATAAAGGCATGTAGTTTGGGGGAAGTCTGTAAAGGCATGCCATTAGAGATGCTGAATTATCTCTAGTCTTGATTTGCTTGTTTAAAAGCCTTTTCTAAAAATATCTTGATTTTTGCTTCCTTAAGGACACTTTTGGACTTTATTCAAATTCATGCTGATAAACAGACTATCAGAGAAGGATAATTGCTGTAAGGAGGCATAACAGATATCTGCATTGACAGCTAAACAATAGATGTAAGATAGCAAAATATCCAAGGAATTGGGGGAAAATGAATATATTTCCAGGAGCATCACTGTTAAAATTTACTCAAATATTGTTTTGAGGATTAAGTACAAGGAACAAATTCATAAAGCACATTGCTTGTAACAGTTTTGCCTGCTAAATTTTCCACATTTTGTAACCTATTTCATTTCATTGAATGTAAAGTATTACTCAGTATCGTGCTAGTGTATGTTTTGTCCCAGTTGTATAGTAACACTTCAGTCTTTTATCCAGCATCAACTGCTGAAATCACACAGCTGTGAAGATGCCTTTGTTACTGTTAGACTGTTTTTCATTTCTGTTTTAGGTATCTTAAGTACTCTAGACAAGATGTCATATCTTCCTTTAAGGCTGTTTTGTAATGTAGATATATAAGGACTGGAACTGTGTTTTTAAAGAAAAGCATTCAAGTATCGTAATACTGTCTGTGTTTTCACTCAAGTGCTACTTAGCAGTTGAAACTTAAACTATTTCATGTCATGTATTAAAGTGACCATAATGTGTTATATTCTTTTAAAAATAAAAAAGAGATATAAGTATCCAAATCACCATTTTCAAAACTGGGACACCTGGACACAATGTTCTTAAATAACTGGCTAAAATCACACACAGTTGTGTATACCAAATACTGTCTCAGACCTTCATCTTTTCCTGCAATCTATTGTTCTTTATAGGATGATTCATTTGCCTCCTTACAAATACTTCAACATCATTTTCAAAGTACAGTCATAAACATTTTCTTCAACATAAAGATGACATAATACAAATGTTTTATACTGACACCTAAATTTATTTCATAGTTTTTACACTTAAGACACTATTATTATTCAAGGATTTAAAGAAAGGCTCAGATTCTATCTTCTAGGTATTTGATAACAGTTGTTGGAAAAGAACACATTAGAATGTTATTAAAAGTAGAATAAGGGATATATGTGGCAGTCTGAGTAAATGGCCCTCAAAGATGCCAACATCCCAATCTCTAAACCCTATGACTATGTTCATTTATAGTACTTTCCCCTTACCTGCAGGGAATACTTTTCAAAACCCTCCTGTGTATGCTTGAAACTGTGAATAGTACAGAACTCTGTATTATTCATGTTTTTCTTTTCATGATAAAGTTTAATTCATAAATCAGGTACAGTTAAGAGATTAACACAATAACCAATAATAAATAGAACAATTATAACAATACACTGTAATAAAAGTTATGCAAATATGGTCTTCTCTTTCTCTCTCTCCCTCATAACCAATCTGATAACCAACACAGCTGCTAAGTGACTAATGGGTGGGAACCATATACAAAACGGGTATGCTGAATAAAGAGAAGATGTCACAATGCTACTCAGAATGGTACATGATTAATAATTAATTGTTCATTTCTGGAATTCCCCATTTGATATTTTTGGACTGTGGTTGACTCTGGGTAACCGAAACAGCAGAAAGTGAAACTACAGATATGGGGAGATTACTGTATATGGCCAAAGGAACTTTGTAAAAATAAATAAAATTCTGAATTGATTAACCAGGTTGGCCCAATGATATAATCAAAAGTGTCTTTTTAGTACAACAGCAGAGGAAAAGGTGATACAATGGTGGAAGCAGAAATTGGTGGGGTGTGCTGTGATGACAGAGCAAGAAATGACAACAAGAAATATAAGAAGCTACCAAAGGCTGAAAAAGCAAGAAACAGATTATTTTATCAAAGTCCTCAGAAGGTAACAGCCATGACGAACCTTTGACTTTAGCCTTGTGGAAATGATTGCAGACTTCTGACCTTCATGACCATAAGAGAAGGAGTCTGAGTTGTTTTAAACTACTAAACTGTTTTCTTGCTGTTTGTTACAGCAAGAATACATATCCAATGCAATATATTACAACAATTTCAAAAGCAAAATGCCATTTGACGATGGTGATAGATTAGATTGATTCATTTAAGAAGATCATAAGAACACAAATTTGAGGAGACAAATAATTCTGACTAATAAGAAAGAGGACTATGTGCATTTGTCTTCTAATTACTTAAACTTAATCAAAATGATAGTAAAGGCATACAAAAATTGGAATAACACAAAAGGACAAAATGAATTGGAGAGTAGATGACAGGTTAGAAATATAAATATAATGTGGAAAAGGAAAAGTCAAAGATGAATAATAACCAGTTTAGCAACTGAGAAAATTAAAAAGGAAGGTAGGGATTTTTATTCTCAACCATAAATTAGTCATGGGGGATATGGTCTAGAAATAACCTACCTTCTGAAAGAGCAAGAAAAACTAAAAAACTATAGGAAAGAACTATCTTCAGATAATACACAATGGGCAGGGCAAGATGAAAAAAGTTCTTTCCTGGAAAGGATGTGCTTTTAGATAATGACACATTATAAAGACTATAGAAGTACTCTCCAGTGATTTGTTATATATTGTGACTTCTGTTCGACATTATAAATTACAAGGGCTTTTTGTTGTTGCTGCTCATATTTGTAGATCTAAAATTGTATCTAGCATAAAGCAGGTAGACAATGAATTTTTTTTCAAATTTTATCAATGTGCTAAAAGATATATATCATAGAATTTATCACCTAAAGCATTTTGTACAGTGACGTTAAATGCATGAAAAATGGTATATGACTGTCTTTGCCATCCATCTCTACCATTTTTATATCTTGTAAAACTGAAACTCTGTCACCATTAAACAATAACTCCTCATTATATCCTCCCTCAGACACTAGCAACAATCATTCTAATATTTACCTCAATGACTTTGACTAATCCAGGATTTCGAATAAGTGGGATCATATAGTATTTGCCTTTTTGTGACTATTTTGTATCACTTAGAATAGTAAGTTCATTTATGTTTTAGCCAATATAGGAATTTCTTTTCTTTATAAGGCTGAATGATATTAAGTTGTATCACATTTTGAATATCAAATCATTTGTCATGCAGGCTTAGATTGCTTTCATGTTTTATCTGCTGTGAATAATGCTGTATGAACATGGCAACACAAACATTTCTTCCAGACCCCATTATTAACCCTTTTGCTTATACACCCAGGAGTAGAATTGCTGGATAATATAGTAATTTTATTTTTAATATTTGAGTAACTGCCATACTGTTCTCCACAGTGACAATATTATTTTATATTCCCACCTGCAGTGGGACAAAACTTCCAATGATTCTTAGTCTAAGGAGCACTTAATATTTTCTGATATTTGATAGCAATCCTAGTAACTGTGAAGTGCTATCCCATTATAGTCTTGATTCACATTTTTCTAATGATTAGTGCTATTGAGCATCTTTTTTATGTACTTAGCTACTTTTACAATTCCTTTAGTAAAATGTCTATTCAATTTCCCAGGCCAGCTAGAATCAGGGTGAAAAAATTCTAGATATCTGCTTGTCTTAAAATTCCTAAGGTTTTTTTTTTAGTACAACTAACAGTTTTATAGTTTTGCTATGAGTAATCAGACTGGATGTGTTTGCTTTTCTACTAGGAGAATGATAATTTTTTCATTCATGCTATACATATGTAACGTAGGTTACATATGAAATACAAATAGTTTCAATGTTCTATTAGTTTATTCTGTTATTGAGTCTTTCAAATTCTCTTTTTAAAAAATATCTTCATTTTCTTCAGCTACACTACTTCTATGTAAAGTTTACTTTTATTTATTCTAGTAAGTCATTAAGTTTATTTGAATAGTATCTCTCCTCTGTTTTGTAATCAACTTTTATGTCTCAAATATTTTCTTTGCCTTTCAATTTTTCTTCCCACTTGTTGGCACTCTGTTTTAAACTTGTATTAGTGCATATCATTCTTCCAGAAATGATGGCAGACAAGGTTGCATCTACTACACTTCTTACTTCTAGTGGATCTCACTAATGGTATTTTTGACTGAGTGCTAGTGTTGGTGACTGCCCTTAAACATTATTTGTAGGAATTCTCTATATCTAGGATAAAGGATTTTTAGGCAGAAAAAAAAAATGTTGTGTTTGACTCTTCTATGCAATTGTGTAAAAAATCAATTGAGAGTTACCTCAAACCAAAAATGGCTCTAGCTTACTTACCCTGGTTGTTATCTGCTAGAGCAATGACTTTGAACCGATGTACTGCAGCACACTGGTGTACTGCAGCAATCACACTGGTGTGCTGCAATTATATATATATTATATATATAGTGAGAGGAGAGGATACAGAGAAACAGATTCCTGCATGCACCCCAACCTAAATTAACTCGACAAGCCCACTATGGGGCAATTTTCTGCCCATCTGGGGTCATTGCTCTGTTGCTCAGCAATCAAACCTTTTTATTGCCTGAGGCAGAGACCACTGAGCCAATCTCAGTGTTGGAGGCCAACTTGCTGGAATCAATAGAGCCATACCTGTGAGAGAGGAAGAGAGAGAATGGAGAGAAGGAAGGGTGGAGAAGCAGATGATCTGTACTCCTGTGTGCCCTGACTGGAAATTGAATGCAGGATATTCACACGCTAGGCTGATGCTCTACTACTGAGGCAACCTGCCAGGGCTGCAATATTTTTTAAAATTAATTTTATATGGGTGACACTGGTTAACATAATTATACAGGTTTCAGGTGCCCAGTTCTACAACACATCTTTGTACACTGTATTGTGTGTTCATCTTCACCAAGTCAGGTCTTCATCCATCACCATTTATCTCTCCATACCCTCTTCCCTGACTACTCAGGGGCACTGACTTCTTTTCCTTTAGATTGTCATATAAGAAAAGACAACAGCCAACACAATAGCCATATGGTGTGAATGAATCAAAATTATACCAATTTTTTTGTCAGATTGGCAAAAAAAAATTTTTTTGGTGTGCCATAGAATTTTAGTAATTAGGTTGTGTGTCATGAGATAAAAATGGTTGAAAATCACTGTACTAGAGGGCTAGTGGATGGATTGTGGCAACAACTTCTCAGGAGCTATGTTTTTATCTTTACTGTTGTATGTCTGGTCCATTTTATGCTAAGTAATAGTAGTACAAAACAAGCAAACAAATAACAGAATCAACAGATAGCTCTTCCAATAGACTGTTACAGTCAAGGTACATGGTGGCAGGTATACATCAGGTTCACAATGCAAATTCCTGATATTTCACTTACTTTAATGGATTTGGCCCTATCCCAACATTGGATTTGGAAGTTCCTTTCAATCTCTTCAATATGATTAATATTATATTTAAAAAAAAAACATGTTTACTTAGCATTTTTAGTTGCTTTCTGAGAAGTTAAACTAATTAACTCAGCCTACCATTATTAAAAATACACTTCTATTCTTTGTTTTTACATTTCTTTTGACTGCACAAAGAAAATTTAACAGGTCTTTATATAAGAAATTATAATTCCAATGAACAAATGAAATATTTATGTATGCATATATGTATGTATATATTTTTTCAGTTAAATTTCCTCAGTGCCTATTATTTCAATTGTGTTTATGCAATAGTATGTATTGATTTTCTTTACATCAGAAAATTGTACTTATCCAAAACATACTAGAACTATATAGTTCGCCATCTGGTTTTTATGAAAACAATAACTTGAGCAGAGTTTCTTTTATTAAAGTCCCAGTTTTCTCTCATGCCTATCTCCATTACTCACCTCCTTAGCAAACCACTGTTACTGCCAGGTATTAAAAAGATTTTTTGTTTTAATAAGTACTCTGGATATGATCTGTCACACAGGAACACACAGTCCTTGGCCATCAGTGATAGGGAAATAATAAACTGACTTGGTTTTCAGTGAGAAATAAAGAATATTTTACATTTGGAATGCTAAATGGTATTTTTAACCCTATTTCCCAGAAAACATTTATTTTGTGATCATTACCTATGAAATACCTTTACCTGTTCTTCAATACCTAACACAAGCGTTTCTTCCTATCACCATTTTATCAATTGGACTCTATATCTTAATATTGGCATTAGAATAGAATTGTCATTACCATATACATATTACTTACTCAGTGGTTCCATGGTTATTTGGATTTTCCATCTGAAACTTTAAAAAATATTTAGAAAAAACCTTGCTTCTATTTGCATTAACTATGGCATAACCTCAAATATAATTGATCTACATATTCATTTGGTGTAATAAGCTGAAGTTCTCAATTCATATACATTCTGATAATATTTACAGATATTACCTGAGCATAATTAGGCACAATGTTAGTATATTTATGTTTATTGAATGAGGTATATATTCTGTGGAGTCTTCTACAATCACTTTGAACTACTAGTATACTACCTAATATAGGTAGTATTTCCTTTTGCTATAATTGAACCAGGGCTCTATAAATTGTCCCTCTTTATTATATTCTACTTTTGATCAAGTCATATTTTCTTTATTACTCTTCTTTTTAACAATTATTTTTTAAACAAAACATACAAATAAATACATCCTTAGTTTAATTTCTGATGGCTCTGTGACAATGAAATTACTTGTAGAGAGCAACCAATCATTTAGCAATATTTCAAAGTAACATAGTGGTCTCAAGAAAACTGCCCTTGATCAAGGAACACATTTTTCTGCCCCATCATGGCAGGTGGCTATAACAGGGAGACACTATGTCTGGAGAAGAGCAATATAAAATAATTGGCTCTGGACCAACCTAAGCTGCTTCATGTCATCAACCTCTTCACATTTGGATCTAAATTAAAATCTAATTTAGAAGAAGCTTAAATTAAAAAAGCACACTTAATTCCTTCAATTTGCAGAACTATTTCATTCCATTAGGCAACTAATTTCTACCTGTCAGATTTGGAATGAAAGTGGTCTCTCTCAGGAGGAAACTTTTCGCTTGTAGTAATTAGGTATGGGGAGCCTGTGACGATGCCTTTGCCTTGATAGCTGCTTGTGTTTAACTCTCCAAGCTGAGGAACCCTTGGGTAAACTCAATTGAAGTGTCAGCTTCAATACTTGCCTGATAGGAAAGCTGAAATGAGGTTACATATTTCATAATTAAATAACACAACTACTTTAATTTTTATTAGGGAATCATGAAAGGTTACCATATATAAAATTCAGGAGCATAAATTTCTTTGTTGATCTATTATTGTAATAAGCTCTTGAAGAAATCTGAAGAGGTCTTTATTACAATTAGATAAAAAGCTGTGTGAGTTTATGTATTCAACAATACCAAAGTTAATGACTAAAATTAGCAAGCAGGATGAACTGTGTTATGTCAAGCTCCTCTCTTTGTTATTATTCTTGACTTGTGCAATGACATTAATTTTGACTTTGTAAGGTGGCATGTTATAGTGTTGAAGCCCTAAGGTGGTAGACAGAAGTCTTGAGTCCCAAACCTCATCATTCACTAGCTGTGAGATCTTGGCCAAACACTTGACCTCACTTAGCTTTATTATTCTGTCATCGACAAAGTAATTTTTTCTCCTCATTATTTATCAGAGACTTAGCTTTTAATAGATGCATATGGCTGAATGCTTTTCTCAAAAGTATTTATCATATTCAGTGAAGAATATAACAATTCTTTTTACTTTACAGCTGAATTTTACCCAAATCTATTTTTATCTAAACTGAATCAACAAAGAAAACCTGTTATCATCATTATTCAATCTTCATTATAAAGCATTTTTTTCTTGTTCTCTCTCTTTCTTTATTTTTGCTGTTCTGATATAAGTGCAAGCAGGATATGGGAGTTATTAGAAAGTAACCCCTTGTAAAATATAGAGTCTAAAAATTCACACTTTCAATTAGAGAAAATATTATTCCAAGAGGAAAGTATGTCCAGTGATGTTTAAAGCTCACGTTAATTTTTTATATTAATTTTAAAAAAAAGTGAGTATGGGTTACTTTTACTTAAATAATTTACAATTTTGAAGACAAACACACATAAAGAATCTGGGGGCAGATGGTAAAATTTTAAATTTGATGTACAGGGACATTTTTATATGAGACCTAAATGTTTTTGTATTTTTAAAATGTAAATTAAATATATCTAAAAATTCACATCAGAGAAAAAATGGGCTTTTTAAACTTTTAATTATTAAAGACTCTTCACATGTTAATAGTACTTTTTTATGATTATTTCAGCAAGGGAGAAAAAAGGAAAGAGAGCAAGAGAGAGAAGCATCAATGCATTGGACCATTTTTGCCTCTCATATTTGCCTTGACCAGAGTTCTAACGAGTGACCTTTGTGCTCTGAGAGGACACTCTTTCCACTGTGCCACTGACCAGGGAAACTGTGGAAGATTCTTTTTTTAGCATTTTCATATTTTAACTGATTATCTGAAGGAAGATAAAAATGATTCATGATGTTTATATAATTAATTTAGAAGTAAATTAATGTATTAAAAACACAGGTCACCTGAAAAAACAATGGTATTATTTAATAATAATTTTATGAATATAGGATAGAAAGTAAAAGATATCTTTGATTTTTTTGTAACATTGAATACATTTATATCTCCAAAGAAGACATAAAATTGCTGATAAGCAAATGAAAATATATTCAACATCAATAATAAGTCAGAAAATGCAAATCAAAACTATAATGAGATCCCACTTCAGATCTGTGAGGGTCTACTATCAAAAAGTTATAAAATAGCAAGTGTTGATGAGGCTGTGGAGTAACTAGAACCCCAGTACACTGTTATTGGGAATAAAAATAATACAGTCACTATGGCAGTGGTTCTTAACCTGGGTTCTATCAAACCCTAGGGGTTCGATGAGTCGGTCTCAGGGGTTCGGAGAAGCCTCTGCTGTGGAGGCCAGAATAAAGTAATACCGTAATTTGTTGTGAGTTCATGCACTTTGTTGGTTTTGTTCTTTGAGCAAGGTGATGTTCATGCACAGCTCATTTTGTGCACCAGTAAATAACATATACCTATGTCTTAAATTTGGAAAAGAAAATCATATTTTATTTATCACTAAAGAAAGGTTCGGTGAATGTGCATATGAAACTGGTGGGTTCGGTACCTCAAAAAAGGTTAAGAACCACTGCACTATGGAGAACAGTATGGCAGTTCCTCAAAAGTTAAACTTAAATTACCATATTATCTATCAATATTTCTGAGTATATACCTCAAAGAACTGAAAGCAGGGTGTGAAAGAGATATTTGTACACCCCTGTTCATAGCAGCATTATTTACAATAGATAAAATGTGGAAGCAACATAAGCATTTATTGATAGATGATTAGATAGGCAAAATGTGTTACATACATACAACTGTATATTGTTTAGCCTTAGAAAGAAAAGCAACACTACAATACAAGTGAATCTTGAGGACATTATGCTAACTGAAACCAGTCACAAAAATACAAATAATGTTTGTGTTCAATTACATGAAGTATACGTAGTAGTAAAAATTGTTGCAGTAGATATTAGAGTAGTGCCTACCAATGACTGGAGAGGGAGAAATGGGGAGTTATTTGTTTAATGAAAATAAAGTTTCAGCATTACAAGATGAACAAAGTTCTGGAGATGGATGGAGATGATGGTTACACAACATTCTGAATATATTGAATACCATTAAACTTACCCATAAAAATGGGTAAATGATAAAAATATTTGGCACATAAATGATATAGCATTATAAAAGAGATCCCAATTTATGTAATAGATTTTGTTTTTGTAATCAAAATGAACACAGGTGAAAGAATGAGAAAGAGAGAAGAGGCATTGGATTGAGGAAAAAAATTTATCTTAGAGTAAGTACCAAAAGTAACAGGTTTATATACTTAGGTGTAAATCATTGAATTTTTTGGAAAAACAGCTTGTAAAACTAAAAATATAAAATATTCACAATAATTAATATTTTACAATATTTTCACATATCAAGATTTATATTCAGGGAAACCATCCTAAACATGTACAAAATTTTAGCATGATAATTATAACCTAAGGTGATATTCATCTCACTGAATAACTATTATTGATAACTTTTTAAAATTACAAAATATTATTAGTTGAGTTTAATTCACCATATATTTGTCCCCCTTACCCTGTACTACCTGCCCACTCATGTTCTCTTTGGTAACCACCATACTGTTGTCTGTTTTTATGAGTATTTGTATGTTTGTTTTACTTTTTGTTTATTTATTTCTTTAAGTTTTATATCCCCTGTATGAGTGAAATAATATGGTTTTTGATTTTTCCATCTGACATTTCACTAAGCAAGATATTCTCAAGATCTATCTATGTTGTCACAAGTGGTAGTATTTCATCTTTTCTTACAGCTGAGTAATATCCATTTTATATGTGTACTACATTTCCTTATCCAATCACCTATTGAAGGATATTTTAGTTGTTTTTATGTCTTGGCCACTGTAATGCTGCATACATACTAGCAAATAAATGTTTTCAAATTTATCAGTAAATACCCAGAAGATGTGTTATTGGGTTATATGGCAACTCTATTCTTAATTTATTTAGGAGCCTCCATACTGTTTTCTATAGTGACTATACCAGTTTAATTTTCCACTAGCAGTGAATAAAGGTTTCTTTTTCTCTAAAACATCTGCAACACTTGTTATTACCAGTCTTGTTGATAATAGCCATCCTAATAGGTGTGAATGATATCACATTGCAGTTTTTATTTGCATTTTCCTAATAGCTAGTGAAATTGTGAAATTGAGTATCTTTTCATATATGTTGGCCATTTATATGTCTTCTGGGGACATATTTCTATTCAGATTCTCTGATCAATTTTTAATTCGATTGTTTGGTGTTGAGTTGTATGAGTACTTTGTACATTTTAGGTATTAATCTCTTGTTGAAGATATTTTTTGCAAATGTTTCCCATTTGGTTGGTTGCCTTTGTGTCTTGTTGGTGCATTCTTTTGATGTGCAGAAGCTTTTCAGTTTGATATAACCCCATTCATTTACTTTCCTTCCCTTTGAAGTCAAATTAATAAAATCCTTTCTATGATGAATGTCCATGAATTTAATACATATTTTTTCTTCTAAATAATTTATTGGTTCAGGTCTTATATTTAGGTCATTGAATCATTTTGAGTTAGTTTTTTAATTGGGGGAAAATAGTATTCTACTCTCAGTCTTTTGCATGTGGCTTCAATAGGAATGTACACACACACAAAAAGTTATCAGTAGTTTTATTTTATTGTTTTTAACCTTATAAGTTTTCAGATACATTTGATTATCATTTTTAACATCAATATATTTCTGGAAGCATTGGACCTTTAAAGTCAGGTATCTATATTTTTCTCTTAAGTTAGATCACAGAACATATTTATCACTGAAAATCAACTTTACCATTCAAATTTATCCAAATTTTTAAATTTATATTTGTCATATTAGAGGACAATGGTTCAACTAAAAGATGTTTAAAAACAATTTAAGCCTGGCCGGGCGGTGGCGCAGTGGATGAGGCGTCAGACTGGGATGCGGAAGACCCAGGTTCGAAACTCCGAGCTCGCCAGTTTGAGCGCGGGCCTATCTGGCTTGAGCAAAAGTTAGCCAGCTTGGACCCAAGGTCGCTGGCTTCAGCAGGGGGTTGCTCGGTCTGCTGAGGGCCCGCGGTCAAGGCACATGTGAGAAAGCAATCAATGAACAACTAAGGTGTTGCGACAGCAATGAAAAATTAATAGTTGATGCTTCTCACTTCTCTCCATTCCTGTCTATCTATCCCTCTCTCTGACTCTCTCTCTGTCCCTGTAAAAAAAAAAAAAAACAATTTAAAATAATATTAGAATTTTCTTTTAATATCCCCATGAGACTATGTTAAATAAGGCAGACTTAAAAGGTTTTTTAATGAGTATTGATTTCCTAGGTCAATTATGCCTTTCTATTGAAAACTTTTAAATCCAGATTACTTTTTTGAAGGAGAAGAAATTACAAGAGCAACTTTGTTAAAAATATGGTTACACTATATAATATGGCTTATAATTGTGAGAAATTTTAAAAAGAAGAAGGGCTAAAATTTTCTATTCCATTATGAAAGATTAAATTGTTTTTAACAAATTTTTGAAATGTGAAGATCTGACTTGAAAAAGTACATCTTCAACTGAAAAGATTGGCCATAAGAATTACTCATCTTCCTAAGTGTGTGACAAATTATATATATATATATATATATATATATATATATATATATATATATATATAAACATAAATTCTTATGACTAAACAGTCTATATTTTTATGAATACACCATATACTATTTTAGTAAATTATTTTGCTACAAATCTGATCATTCCTATTTTAAAACTACATTAAATTGAAAGATTAAGTAATGACATTGTGCTTAAAGTTTTCATGTAATGGTTTATTGGCAACAAAATCGGATATTTACTTGGATCATCAGACTAGGGACTATACAGTTCTTTTCATTCTTGTCCTTTTATCTAGGTTCCTGAAAAATGTATAGATTGGCTAGTCCATGTTTCTGACTATCCTTGAAGGCTTAATTTCTTGTGCTGTAGAATAAAAATGGTTAATTCTCTCTGTTTCAACATAGTCTGCTCCAGCAAATACCAAAATAAATAAAGAAGGAATAAAGGATCATAAACAATAATGGGATAGGAGAGATTTGAAGCAAAATAGTTTATTTTTGCATTGAATTTATATCAATATCAAGAGTCACAAAAAAAAAAAATGGGCAAATGAGGTGAGGGACATGAGAACATGAGGCCAGGAAATAAACTGCTTTCCTTATAGAA
Source organism: Rhynchonycteris naso (assembly GCA_037038555.1). Taxonomy (NCBI): domain Eukaryota; kingdom Metazoa; phylum Chordata; class Mammalia; order Chiroptera; family Emballonuridae; genus Rhynchonycteris; species Rhynchonycteris naso. The sequence continues at coordinate 166,224,540 of CM072999.1, read as the reverse complement.
GACAAAACCCACAGGCCAGGTTGCAATGTTCAATCCGTTCATTTGCTGGGCACTTGCAAAAGGATACCCCAAAACATAATGTCATTTGAATGCTAAAACAACACATTTCCAATCTCATTCTTCGCCCCATATTTTGTTCTACTGTTAAAGCCATAGCTTACAAGAAAATGGAGGGAAAAGTAAACTTCCTCTTCCACAGTGTTGAATTGTAACAGTTTGCTGAACATTCGTGACTATCTAGATTTGCAACAGCAAATTGGCAAATTTGTGTCGTTACAGTTAACATAAATCTTTTATATTTAAAATTATGTATTGAACACAGAAATGTTTCTATGACATTTCATTAAGTAGGTTATCAATTTGATTACTGTGATATTTCTGTGACACTTTTCTAGGTATGGTATCAATTTGATTGTCATAACTCAAAATGATTTAGAATTTAGTTGATTTTACTTAACAGATTATTTTAATTAAAATAAAAGATTCATGCCTGACCTGTGGTGGCGCAGTGGATAAAGTGTCGACCTGGAATGCTGAGGTTGCCGGTTCAAAACCCTGGGCTTTCCCGGTCCAGGCACATATAGGAGTTGAAGCTTCCCTCTCCTCCCCCCCTTCTCTCTCTCTCTCTCTCTCTCTCTCTCTCTCTCTCTCTCTCCCTTTCCTCTAAAATGAATAAATAAATAAAAATAATTTAAAATAAAAGATTCAGAGTCAAATCAAAAGCCATAGGATAAATTTTCAGGATTTTTAAATAGTCTGACTGCTCAGTCATGTTATTAAATTTGACTGGTTTTTCATAAAAAGTTAACCGTCCCTCTTCTATTCATCCAAAGTGTAAGGCAATGGACCTGCCAAAGGAAATAGATCCAGGATTTCTCCTTATATATGGGTACATTATGATGAATCACGGAATACACTCTAAAGAAGTGTTAAGGTGAAATAATTTGGTGAGCATTTTATGCTATTTCCAATTATCTGTTCTTTTTCAATTTTATTTCGTCCCATCATCTCTCTCTCATCTCTGACCCAGCCTTCTTGATTTAGAAGAAGTGTTCATAGTTCTACAGAATGTTATTGAACTCTGCTCAACATCTCTTATGTAGTGGTTTTGAACCCATCTGTCAGTTTTTTAAATGCTCTCCAGGTTATTTCAATGTACAGCCAAGGTTAAAATCCACTGTCATAAAGCAATAGGTCCTGAAAATATTGTGAAGGACTGGTTAAACTCCCCATGTTTAATCCCACCTCCAAAGATTCTTTATCTAAAGTGTAGGAAAAAGCAATGAAAACAGGATTTCTAAAAATAATCCCAAGTAGTATTAATACAGGTGGTATGTGGTCCACATTTTGAGAAACATGGTCAAAAGGGGATTGCACTTTTTCTGAGTTTTACTTTACCTGTTACCTCTCCCCAATCCACACCTACATGTGTATACACCAAATTGACAAATTAATGTTCTCAATCCAGAGCACTATACCTGAATGTTCCATGGAAACTATTTATTAAATGGCCCCAATTTCTTTTTTAAAAATTTATTATGAATATTTAATACTTCTCTGAGTTATTAACTCATCCTTGTTACCCAATTAAAACCTTGGAATCAGTCAACCTAAGCCAATTGTGTGATGCATTTTATTTTCAGATGAGAGGAGGGAAGACAGTCATGGCCTGATTGGTTGTAGCGCACTGACCTCAGGCACTGAGGATGGCTCTCTGGAGCCTCCACCTCAGGTGCTAAAAATAACTAAGTTGTGAGCATGGCCCAAAATGGGCAAAGCATTCGCACCAGATGGGGTTCCTGGGTAGATCATGGTTGGGGCCCATGGGGAAGTCTGTCTCTCTGTCTCCCCTCCACTCTCTCATAAAAGAAAAAAAATTTTTTAAATTAATGTTTATGAGCAGACCTACTGCTAGTGTCTCTGATGGAATTTTACAGAATACTACATATTTTATTGCAACATTTCAATCAAAAGAAAAGTACAATGTATTTTCCTCATTTTGTATAAGATTCGCAAACTAGAAAATTCAATATATAGTAAAGACAATTCAAAATATTTTTTATTTGCTCTATGAAAAATGGAGTTGGTTCTAGGCACATGTAATTATAAATAGATTTGCCTCTATATGAATAGAGGGTAGAGGGGACATGGAAAACTCTTCAGTATATGGGCCTAGAATTCATAGTGCAAGACTGTTGCACACTGTAAGATGACAACCTGTCTACTATGTGCCACTCATAAACTTCCTGTGAGAACATAAGCAGTCAGACTTTATACATGCCTGGCACACATCTTGCTACTCTAATCCCTCAACAAAAATACTCCATTTATTTCAGTGTGCAGAACTATTTTGGGCCAGGTAGGTATTGTGGTAATCTGCTCATGAAACTCCACAGAAAACATATTTTTCTGAAATCTAAATTACATATTGAATCTCAAAACTATACAACCATTCAAATTGAGTACTATCATCATAATTTAATTTTTGATGGAATCTAAACTTTTTCTAGTATTCTTTTCTTCAGTAAGATCTAGACACTCATACTGCAGAGAATACAGGTATATCTTTATGCAGCTATCCCATAGCAAAACTCAATTTAAGGAAAAGAGACTGTATAGACTTAGCTATCACTTGAGAAATTCTTCTCTTCCTTAGCGGCTAAACATATTATATAGTGGAAGAAATACCCTTATAAACCTGTAAGTTGTATTTTTGTGTCAATAACACTCAATATTCAGTCAGAAACGGGTACACATACAACTGAGCCATCAAAGATTATTCTAGAATAAAAAAAATTGTCAAACCATTTCCTTTTTCCTTCTATATTTTTAGTGTAATATAGAAACATGTTTTAACTATATCACAATTAATTAGAGTATTTTAAATCACCAATCTCAGATTTGTGATTCTGAAAATGGCTACTTCAAGAGATTGGCAAATGCTTTAACAGGTAACTGGGCTTCTATACAGGCCCTTTCCGGGTTCCCTTCTGAATCTCTGTGTCAAGAAGCATAGAAACTACATTAACAGACTTCCTTGTAACCATACTACTAAAGGTAAAGTAGCTTCTGCGAGTAAATCTTACTAAAATGTGATTTGGAGAAGAAAAGAAAACGTTGATTATCTTTTGTGTGTGTGTGACAGTGACAATGAATTGTGACAGATGAAACTGTTTTCTTGGCCACTTTCCCTATTCTAGTGATAGGTTGCTAGTCTTCTGAGTGTAAAAGAATTGTGATGGTGGCTGACACAGAAACAGGAACTATCTGACCTCAGGATCACAGCAATGGTGTTTTAACCATATGGCCAATAGAAGTGTTTTTTTTTCTCCATTGATCTGAGAGAGAGAGAAGCATCAGCTCATTGTTTTCACTTAGTTGTTCCATTCAGTAGAGGTTCTAGATTTCTGATTTTCATCCTTCAGTCTTTCCAACTTCTCTGTAATCATTTTTTTCACATTAAAGTTTATTATAATTGAAATAAATTATAACCCTGGTTACTTGACACATGTCTGAATTTAACACCAAAAAAAAAAAAAAATCAGTAGGTGAATGTGTTACCTCTTCTCTTGGCATCCTACAGAGATGTATACATAGAGCAAGATTCAAATGAACACATCTATAGACTTGAATTTATGAGAGACAAACACTATTGTAATTTCTTTATATGGAACAAAAGACAGATTAGCTTCCTAAGTAGATATTTTGAGTTTAGGTATCATGTATCATGTATTAAGGCCATAAGTGCCTCCTTTACTGAATATTGGAAGACACTAACAACTGCCTAGAAATAAGGAAGATTTTTAACAGCATCAGACCTGTGGGTTGTCAGACCCTACAGAGAGAAGAAGGGTTTTCAGTATTGAAACACGTTGCAATCACTTCACCTGGAAGTGAGGGTGTCCTGCTGATAGGGGAGCCCCAAAGTGAAAAATTTGGCTTCAGTAATAAGTAGCCTTTTAAATGTAATGAGTAGGGGATATGTAAGGGTTAGGAAATAGTTGATTTGCTTGTTAGTCTCTTAATGGTTCCTGGCCTTTACTTTGAAACATAGCAAAAAGTTTACCTTAGCAGGAATGTCAGGAAAGTTTACATTGGGGAAGAACCTGACAATTAGAAGAGTTTAAATCACAACAATTGTTTGTAAAAGCCTAGCCACATGATTCACTGAAAAGTTAAAGCCTATAGAATGACTCCTGTTGTAACGGAGCAACGCCCCAATAGGGCAGAGCATCAGCCCCTAGTGGGCTTGATGGGTGGATCCTCATCCAGTGCATTCAGGAGGCTGTCTCTCTGCCTCTCTACTTCAGGAAAATACAAAAAAAAAAAGCCTATAAATTTATTAAAAACTTAGTTTACCAATCTTAAGCCTTTACTTTGTATCCTAAAGAAAACGGAGGTTTTTTGTTGTTGTTATTGTTGTTTTCTGTATTTTCCGAAGTGGGAAGCAGGGGGGCAGAGAGACAGGCTCCTGCATGCATTGGAGGGGGATTCACCCAGCAAGCCTACTAGGGACCGATGCTCTGCTCTACTGGGGCATTGCTCGCTGTAACAGGAGCCATTCTAGTACCTGCGGTGGAGGCCATGGAACCATCCTCAGCACCTGGGCCAATTTTGCTCCAATGGAGTCTTGGCTGCGGGAGGGGAAGAGAGAGATAGAGAGAAAGGAGAGGGGGAAGGGTGGAGAAGCAGATGGGTGCTTCTCTTGTGTGCCCTGGCTGGAAATTAAACCTGGGACTTCGACACACTGGGCCAACACTCTACCACTGAGCCAGCCAACCCCCGGCCAGGGAGTTTTTGTTTTGTTTTGTTTTGCTTTGTTTTAAAGATAATTCCCAGAGGCAGATGAGCCCAGAAGTTCCAGGTCCTGGCTGTTCCTGGAAGACACCTGACTTTGGCTGTCTTGAAGATTTACCAAGGAATGAGATAGAACCAGGCTAATTAGGCCTGTGCTATATTAGAAGAACTTGCAGAGGAGGTGTTTCTACAGCTGATCCCCCACCTCCTGCACATTGTTATGTGACTACATAGAATTTTACTTTTTTTCTTTTACCTTGAACCTCATAAAAGCTATAAGCACCAGGAGATTGTAAAGGCAGCTCTGTGGATAGAACTCCCCTGCCTTCCAGGTTACCAGTATTTCTAAATTAAAGACTCTCTTATACACTCAATCTGGTTCATTTTATTTGTTGGGCTGCATGCAACAAGCTGCCCCAAAGCCGTCTCCGTCCAGTAACACTGCCAAGCTATCTCATTATCAGGCAACCAAAGAAACAGCTGATGTCAATTACTAAACTATCACAAGTGTCTTCATAAACATCTAGAATGTTTACCCTACAGTTTTTGATTCAGCCACAAGTTCCTGTAAGTATATTAAGAAATAGTTTGTGCCTGACCAGGTGGTGGCACAGTGGATAGAGAGCGTCGGACTGGGATGCAGAAGGACCCAGGTTCGAGACCCCGAGGTCTCCACCTTGAGCACGGGCTCATCTGGTTCAAGTAAAAGCTCACCAGCTTGGACCCAAGGTCACTGGCTCCAGCAAAGGGTTACTCAGTCTGCTGAAGGACCACAATCAATGAACAACTAAGATGCCGCAGTGGCAACAAAAAACTGATGATTGATGTTTCTCATCTCTCTCCGTTCCTGTTTGTCTATCCCTATCTATCCCTCTTTCTCACACTCTCTCTGTCTCTGTAATAAAAAATAAAAGAAAAGAAAGAGTTTGTGTCACAAAAAATAAATAGTTTAAAACTAACTTCAGGCTAAATTATTAGAAAACTCCTATGATGCAAAAGTTACAGTGTCTAAGCATCATAATTAAAACTCTTCCGAGTAGGATATGAGAGGCTTAAATTAGAACAAAAGTGGCATGTCTGTTGCTGACTTTCATTCCTCAAATAAAGCTTTTTATCACATAGATATTATTAGTCACTGCTATATTAGAAATCCAAGCATAAACCTATAATAATCATGTCCATCAGAAAAGTTATTTGAATTTTTCAAGGATGTATTTTTATGGTCATTTTGATCTGATAAGTTGGCATTTCACAAAGAAATTGCATCAAAAAGAACCCTAAAAGTGAGGTTTACAACCAAGATTTCTTTCCACATATATAAATATGAATGACATAGCATTCATTATATGCAGAAAAATAAGAGTAAAGTTTCAGTAGCAATAAATTTAAGACCTGGATCTGCAGAAATGGATACAAAATTGGAGCTGGGAAAATTGAAAAATCTAATAAGCAATAGTAAAGTATAAATTTTAAAATTTTAGCATCAGAGGTCAGTGTATGTGCTTACTGGTTAGAGAGGAAATTCCCATTTTGGCATTAATTATATATATATTCTCTGTCTCTGCTGTTTGCCCATTACAATTCTTCAGTTATCCTCACAAGCTGCTTCAGGACAATTGACATTTCCAGCAGCTCCATGATGATCATGCAACTCTTGGCAAGGAATGAATAGAACTTCCTGAATGTACACTTATTTTCTCCTCTAATTTTGTTATAAGAATTCATATTTATGACAATATTCATACAAAAGCATAACATTTTTATATTTTTGTTTTGAATCCTAAGATTTTGTAATGGGAAAGTTGGGTAAGAGAAAGAGCAAAACATACATAATGAAAGCACAGATAGTGATTTACAGTAAAATAAGTTGGATGTGGTAAGAGTACTAAAAATTTTAAGTAAAATTGAGAAGGGAGATAAACAGAATTGTACATGTGAGCTGTGACAGAGTGACATTTTGTTTGGAAGTAAAAAATTTTTTTGGAAATAAAGAGGCCCAAGATAGGAGAGTAGCTATGGAAAAATGTTGTCTAAAACATCCTGAAGAATATTTTTCCTGGTGTAATAGAGAGGCCACGAAGGTTTGCTGTTTGTTTGAATCAGCACTGGGTGTCATTAGATCAAATTGGTTCTAATACTAAATTACATCATATTTGGAAAAAACAATTTGTATAAACTTTTTTCAAATAAAGTAATTACTTAGTTAATGTACATTTTTAAATGTTGGGACCTCTTTTGAAATGAATTTATATATTTCATATAAAAGTTAAGGAATACACACTCAGCATAAAAGTTTTTGCAATTGTAGAAATAATATCTGTGTTGTGTACTGTTCTCTTTAAGGAGTTCTGAATACCTGGGTCTGTATTCTGTGGGTTTTGAAATTTTAATTGATGACTATATGCTTTTCACTTGAGTTTTTATTTTCTTTTCCACTGCCCATTAATGTTAATCATCACAAAGTCCTTGTCTCAATTGTTTTTTCAAACCTTTTAATTTTTCAGAAGATTAAAATAACAAGAGCCCCTTTGAGATGCCTGTATCTAGTTTGGCAGGTGGGTAAATGGTTCTCTGGAGTGGCATTCTTTCTCACTGATGAAATGTTTCTATCATCTAAGCACCTGTTAGATATCTGACAGCATGGTTTGAAATGATGGATGCTGTAATATCTATAGAAAGCTAGAAGGTGTCTCTTAGTGTTCCTTCCACGTTAGGGAAGAAAACAGTGTGTGGGAAACCATAAAGTTTTCTTACAAATTGTCATTTACTTCTCTGTATAATCATGCATCATGATCATAAGGGCAGAATACTTTCTAAAATGTGTTTTACTTGGTCTCCCTCCAAACCAAAAAAGCAACTTTAAATTTACTCAAGATGTAATTTTGGAATAGAAAATAAACTCATTATGCATTTTTTATTTATATTGTTTATAATTTCTTTTATGTTCACATTGATGCTGTTTTTTATGATGCTGTGTTTATAATAAATAAACATGACATAAAAATAATATACTGATACCAAAGCAACAATTTACAAATATGTTAGTATAAAGAACTGTTACTTTAACTTTAACATTTTTTCTCATACTTTATAAATGTAAGTAATAAGTTACATTTCTTGAATCATGTCAATTACTACATAGTAAAAATTTTAGCACTTTAGTTTTAGACTCATCGTCTCCTAACAAAAATTGGTTAATTTATTTATTTTTCCTCTCTAGTGTTAACCTTTGTAGGAGCTTTGCATGTATTCTAATTTATTATAAATTTATGCAAACGTAGATTAGCATTCCCTATCAATCATTTGTTTTGCATTTTTGCTTTCAGCCATTTTTTAAACCACCTGCTGTATTTGCCTTATGCTCAAAGTATGCTGTTGACAGTTACTAATAATACAGATTAAATTTGCTTATGATGACAGGCAAAACACTAAGTAAATACAAAACAATATAACCCTGCATTATTTTTCTATGTTTCAGGGTTGGATTAAAAAAAGAAAAACACATCTGACTTGCAAAAGCATTACTTTATTATTGTTTGGAAGTCTTACTGAATTGATATAAGAACAAACAGTATGTGAAAGTGAATTTAATTACACATTTTTTCAAGTATTGGTTTATTTTATAAAGTTAAAAATATGTATGTGCTCTAAAATAAATACCTTTAGGTTACTTTCATATTTTAAGACATCACTAGAATTTGCAACTAAGATATAATATTAGTAACTGAAAACATCAAGTCTGAAGACAAGCAGGCAAGCGTCTTTTCTAAAGGCAAATATTGCGATAGCAATCATAGATTTTTCATTTTGTATGTATTTCTACTTTATTCTTCTTTGGTGTACATCTAATAAAAGCAACACAAAAATATTTTTAAAACTTAAAGATGGTAATTAAGACCTGACACAAGAGACATTAGTTATAGTTTAGAAGCTTGTATTTGGAAAGTAGAAAAAAATGATAGATGAGGTGGATAATTGTCCCTGAGACCCATGTGTTTTGACCTGAAGAATTAGCCTTGTTTTCACAAGCCTTCACTGTGAATTGTGGCTCTCTCTGATGTTTCCATTTATTTAACAAGAAAAATAGATGGACACTCATGATCCCATAGTCCTTGCCACATGATTGTTTCTTGGATGCTTTTAACTCAGTGATTAATTCTATGAATTTATTGAGGCAAAAGCAATATAACCAAATCAGATTCAACTTTTCATCTATAAATGTCAAAAATATGCTTTTCATTTTAAATTTAACACATTGAATTAATTTTTGTCCATCTCTGTTATCTTGATATATAGCTTAGAAAGTTATGTTTTAAGATCATACATAAATAGACACATCTGGTTTGGCCAGTCAGTATTCAGCCAGCTCTAGCAGGAATAAAAAAATTAAAAGTACCAGCCTTTGTGCTAATAATTTTCATTCTTAATTTACTTAACTGCTATGTGTGTAAAGTAACTAATATCATTTATTCCCATTTTGCAGATAAAAAAATACCAATGCACAAAATAATTTTTTGCAAGGTATAAAATTGTTAAAGTAAAACTAGAGACAATCACAATCAAATGATTTCAGAGCTTGTGCTGCAAGCACTAGACAGCACTACCTATGTTACTCCCAGTAGGAACGGATGGAATTGGAGATGTTTATTAGGACTTTGGATGGGTCACTATAACAATTCATTAGCACAAACCTTTCCCTTCACTTACATACACATGACACAAGGAGCAGAGGAAGAATCAGCAAGAAAAGAAGCTAGATACATATTTTGGAGTCCAAAGTCCTGGCTTTAAAAGGAGTATGTGTTTGTTAGCTTTGTGCTATCTAACTTTTCTGAGCCTTCGTTGTTTCATCCATTTATGAAAAAATAGCATTTATTTACAGATTTCTCAGCAATGATAGTTAGAGCCAGATGGCAATGGAATAATATTTTTAAAGTGCTGAGAAAGCCTGACCTGTGGTGGCGCAGTGGATAACGCATCCACTGGGAACACTGAGGTCACCAGTTCAAAACCCTGCACTGGCCTGGTCAAGGCACATATGGGAGTTGATGCTTCCAGCTCCTCCCCCCTTTCTCTCTCTCTCTCTCTCTCTCTCTCTCTCTCTTTCTCTCTGTGTGTCTCCTCTCTAAAATGAATAAATAAAAAAAATTTTAAAAAGAAGTGCTGAGAGAAAGTAGTTATAAATATAAAATATAAAAGTAGACTATGAAAATATGTCATAATAGGAAATTAAAGTAAGGTAGAAAACCAATAAAACCTCTAACAAAGATTGAAGCAAAAATAAAGTTATTTTTGTGGATTCACAATAACACATAGCAGTTACCACTAATAAATCCTTGTTAAAGAAATTCTAAGGAATGCAATTCAGAAAAAAGAAAACGAAAAAGGGATTATAAGGGATGAACATGATGTAAATAGGAATTATGCACAAGAATTTTAAACTTGGGGGCAAATCTAAATAGTATTGACTGTGTGAGGTCTGTTTCCTTATGAACTGAGCATAAGAACTAGCAGGGAGTTTAACCTTAAATTGCAATAATTTTGAATTGCAATAATCCATTACAATTCTTCTGGTAGAAAAATTACTGTAAAGTACAGGGAAAAAGATACAAGTAGCATTCTTCTTTCTGAATGATGAGAAAATGTAATCTAATATAGGTTCTATGTACCTAAGTTCAAGGTCATTAAAACATTTGAATTTTGAAATGGCTCTGCCATCACTTCCCATCACAAGCCATTTTATCTCCTCTCCTTCCTAGTGTACGTTTGCACTTGTAGTTTCTCAAACATATCACACTGTTGCTTTTAGTCTTTACTCACATTTTTGGAGGAAACCTAAGCTCCTAAGCTTTTTTTTTTTTTTTTTTTTTTTTTTTTTTTTTTTTTTTTTTTTTTTACAGAGAGAGAGAGTCAGAGAGAGGAATAGACAGACAGGAACGGAGAGAGATGAGAAGCATCAATCATCAGTTCTTTGTTGCGACACCTTAGTTGTTCATTGATTGCTTTCTTAAATGTGCCTTTACCATGGGCCTACAGCAGACCAAGTAACCCCTTGCTCAAGCCAGCGACCTTAGGTCCAAGCTGGTGAGCTTTTTGGCTCAAACCAGATGAGCCCGCACTCAAGCTGGCAACCTCGGGGTCTCAAACCTAGGTCCTCCACATCCCAGTCCCATGCTCTATCCACTGCGCCACCACTTGGTCAGGCGAGGGAATAGAAGCTTTTGCCTACTTCTTTCAGATTCAGATTCAGGGCCATGTCCTCCTGGAAGTCATTCATGCTTAAGCCTTACTTGTCCTAACGTGCCCTTCTCCAACTTTATTCTATTACGTTTGATACTCATCTATGGTGCCCACTGAGTGTGTGCTGCATAATTAAGTTTCCACAAATTATATTAAATATATCTGTTTGGATGTTGGTATTCCCCACTAGACGTTAAACCACTGTAGGACAGATAATACAGTATTAATATTTTGTTTTCAATTATCACCCTTGGCCCAATTGGGAGAACACTGTCTGAGACAATTATCCAAAATACAAGAAAAAGTATCATGAGTGTTGTAGATAGCAACAAAAATGCTGTAGTTACCCAGATGGTATGTCATGTTATATATCAATAACAACTCAATTACATGAAAATACTTAAGCAATAATTTAGTAAGTTGAAGTACAAGCTGCAAAAGCAGAAATGTGTAAACATTGCTGAAGGGTCTCATGTAATTTCAACACGTCTCTAAAGATATGCCTGCTGACGAATTCCTTGGAGTTTATAGTGGAAACTATTTAAATTTTGATTTTGAAGTAATCTCATGTCTGCAAATAAGGCTGTAAACATAGTAGACAGTACTGCCTTTAACCAACTTCATCTAGGCTTGCCACTTGTTAGTATTTGGCACCTTTTCCTTTTTTCTCAATCTAGAAATTATTATTTTAGTCCTATAATTTGCTGAATTGTTTGAGAGTAACTAGAGTATGTATTTCTTTTTCTTTCTTTCTTTCTTTCTTTCTTTCTTTTTTTTTTTTTTACAGTGACAGAGAGAGAGTCAGAGAGAGGGATAGATAGGGACAGACAGACAGGAACGGAGAGAGGTGAGAAGCATCAATCATTAGTTTTTCGTTGCCGTCGCAACACCTTAGTTGTTTATTGATTGCTTTCTCACATGTGCCTTGATGGCGGGCCTTCAGCAGACCGAGCAACCCCTTGCTGGAGCCAGCGACCTTGGGTCCAAGCTGACAAACTTTTTGCTCAAGCCAGATGGGCCCGCACTCAAGCCGGCGAGCTCGGGGTCTCGAACCTGGGTCTTCTGCATCCCAGTCCAACGCTCTATCCACTGCGCCACCGTCTGGTCAGGTGAGTATGTATTTCTTACCAAAAGAATATTCACTTATGTTCTCCCTTGGCATAATTACCAGATTTATGAAATTTAAATGTGTACATTTTATTATCTAGGTCCTAGGTATCTTAAATAACTCATATTACATTTTGCTGATTTTTAAATAATTTTCTCTATTTTATTTTTACAAATTACAAAACCAAGATTACCAATGGCGTTTAGCTGTTGTTTCTTCAGTCTTTCATTTCAAAGCAGTTTTGTCTTTTATGACATTTCTGTTTCTTGAAGCTACCAGGTGTTCTTTTGTAGATTGGGATTGTCTCGTGTTGGTTTATGATTACTTTCAGGTTATGCCTTTTGGGCAGGAACATGGCATGAAAGGTGTTATATTCTCAGTGTATAACATTAGGAGGCACGTCAAGTCAGTTTGCACTCAATATTTGTGATAACTGCTCGCTTGTGAAGTTGGTGCCTAGTGGGTTTCTAAAGCATAGAGTTACCACCTTCACAATGAATTAGAGAAAAAAACACAAGACTTAGGAATATGTGTTATTCTCCACCAAAGTTTTACCTAATGTTTTAGTATCTATTGATGACTTTTGGCAAAATTAACTATAATATTTTCAAAAGATGATTGTATCACTATTTCATTCCTTCTACTTTACGCATTTTGCATTCTACTATAAGAAAAAACCTTCTCATTTTTCCAAATAATTAGCTTATTCATTTATTTTATTTATAATTTTGAGCTCATGGATTCTTAATTTTTCCCTCAAGTTTTATTATTGTCAATAGTTTATTTGGTACTGAAATTGTTTATGATTTGACTAGTGAAAGTCCTCCCTGCCCTCACTATCTTTTTAATTTTTTACTTTCTGACACCCTGAGATTTGTCACAGTTACTTTTTACTCACCTCTCCCCAACCTTGAAATCACACTCTCCTCCATGCCTCCATCATTACTTGTAGTGAATACAGTTATTTAGAAACCACAGATTACATGTTTGCTGTGATTCTATATGTATTAATTTTATATACATGTAAAAAAATAAATTCCTACTGATAATTCTATTTGAATTTAATATGGCTGAATCATTTTATGCATTCCCCCATGCCACAACAACATGGTCATTCTGCAGTGAAAATTCAAGCTCTCAACATCAGTGTATTTACTCATTTGCTGAGAGCAGTAGCAACTACAAGGAGCACTCTCATTTCTATTACTAAAAAAAAAAAGTGAAAGCATTGACATTTTTAAATCGTGGAAAATTGAAAGAATGATCTCAAGGCACTAAAACGCAGACTTTTGGGAAGGGATTGTTGCTCGGCTTTTGCCAGTATCTCTGTACTTGGAGAAGGAGCCTGTGGAGCTGTGACCCGGACACAAGAGACGAGAGTGCCCAAGAGTTGGTGCTGGTGTCTAAAACACAACGCCACTGGCTCTTTATTAAAAATGCTGCTAAGAATTGAAACAGAAAAAAAATTGCAGTGGCACAGGCATGATTTGTGGAAATAGGCAGAAATATGTAGATCACACAGGGTAGCAAACAGGAAGGGGCATGTCTTTTCTTCCGCCAGATCTGCAGCCGCCCAGCACTTCTCTTGGCAGAGTTCACTGAGAATTGGCAAAGCCAAGTGGAGTTTCCGGCATCTCTGCCACGGCATCGCTAGCCAGAGTACAGACTGATGGGTTTACAGCAGAGGCAATAGTTTAACAACCCGCAAAGCAGAACACTCAACCCAATCACCCTCTTCTCAAACAGAACAAAAGAGACACTGTACAAGTATTAGAACAAATAATGAGTGGTTATTTTGTATCCATAATTTATAACTGAGACACAAAATTCTGAATCCATAAGATAAAGAGCTCATGTAGTCAAACTCTAATAAGCTAAGAATGCAGTAATCAATAGAAGCAAACTTAAAATTTTAATTACATGAAACAATAACAACAACACCCATTTCTCAATGGATCTAATTTTTCTAAACTACAAATGGCCAATGTAAATCAATGTGAAAAGGCCAATGATCCAATAGGAGAACATGGAACAATTATTTGAACTTGCAGTTCACAAAAAAGAAATAATGTATTTTTTAAAAATTATATATAATGTCAAACTCATTTAAAATGAAAGGTACATAAAATTTAAAACTACACTAAAATTTTCTCAGATTGTGAATAACTTGATAAAATATAATGCTGATAAAGATAAAAGGATCTTGACCTGTGGTGGCGCAGTGGATAAAGCGTTAACCTGGAATGCTGAGGTTGCCAGTTCAAAACTCTTGGCTTGCCTGGTCAAGGCACATACGGAAGTTGAGGCTTCCTGTTCCTCCCCCTTCTCTCTCTCTCTGTCTCCCGCCATCCCTTTCTCTCTTCCCCTCAGCCCTCTCTAAAATGAAATTAAATAAATTAAAAATATTTTTAAAAAAAGATATAAGAAAACATTAATGATATATCCCTGGTTGGAGCATAATTGCAATATTTTAAAAATAAATATTCAAGCAATTTGACCAACATTTTTTTCTCCAGGAAGCTGATCTATAGAGATAATCAATCTATGCAACATTCCACATTTAAAAGTGATTCACCTTTAAAAAAGATAGAAATGTATTTATGATAGTTAAGAAAAAATCAATGTTAATTTAAAAAGTTATACAAAGAGCATTGTATATATTATTAAACCATTTTTGTTTTTTAAAAAGAAATACATTTATTAGTTTCCCTATATTTATATAAAATATTCCATACATTTCATTTAAATAAACTTGACAATAGTAATTGACTTAGAGGTTGTGATAAGTGGTTGGATTGGAGGAGTCAGAGTGAGAGATACTTCATTATATACCTTATATATTCAAAAAATAAATAAGAACATTTTGCATTTATAATATCCATAAAGTGATAGTACTTCCACTTTCTTCACAGGGTCACTTTATTTATTACAGTCATTTCCATTAACTTCACCCATCCATGGTTTACTCACAGTCAGGTGAGTAAGAGAGATATGAGAAGAAGAATAACATTCTTCAGATACAAATATTAATGTCAAACCATTATACTGTAACACAGTGACTCATGTAACTGAACTGATTTGAAATATTATAATACTACTCCATGGAGAGATAATACACATTTATGTTAATATAAATATGTATTGGAATTTCAATATCTAAATATGTTATTAGTGTTATTGTGTATTACATGCCATTGATCTTGGTTTGGTTCCACTTTTATTTTTACATGAACATTTGATTTTAAAGTATTGACATTCTATGTATGTGAATAACAATAATAGTAATAGTAATAATAACTATAACAAAGCTCTGAGAGATTTGTTGAGCTCTTAAAGGAATATAACATTTTTCAAGCCAGTTAGGTTTAGCACAGTTAATATTCGAATCTATAAACCACCCTTTTATTCTCCTAATGACAAATATAATTGTTATAATTAAGTTAATGATCAAATTTATAGTTGCTTCAACCATCTGTGAATTAGCCACAGACTCAAAAATGAGCCTGTAGTAGAGATTTATCACACTTCGTTTCAAACTGAGCCTCGCATTAGCTGCTGCTTTCAAATATTTATAAATAACAATAGTTAAAATAGTTATCAGTCGTTAAGATCTTATCCCATTAAAAATAATGCACTGTGCACTTTATACACAAAAAGCACTATCCAGTAAATGACCTCAGGAGCACTCTCTGGGTTGCCTGGTGATGAGCTAGTTAGAGAATTAGGATTCCCTTCCCAGTAGAAGCTATTCCTGACTTCAGCTTTAAGAAAGGAAGGACCACAGTTCTTCTTTCTCCACAGCCTCCAGTTTGCTTTTCTAACCTACACTTAAAGTTTTTTTCATAATTTTTTATACCATGGCAGTTGTCCAGTACTGCTCTGGTTGCAATGGAGCAACACCTGAGATGAGCAGAGCATTGCCCCCTAGCGGGCATGCCAGGTGGATCCCGGTCAGCTGTATGCCGGATTCTGTCTCTCTGCCTCCCTGCTTCTCACTTCAGAAAAATGCGAAAAAATAAATACTATAACTTGTTTCCACATGAGCTCAGAAGCAAACCAAAATAAGAACAGAGTAAAACAATAAACAGCTGCCATTCCTACCCATCAGATACACTTTTTTCTTTATGAATTCAAATTGTTTCAGGAAAATAGACTAATGCTTTCCATAATAATGATTACTGTGCATCACTATTATTTAGAACAAGATTGAGATTCTGCTGTAATATTTTTCTTTAACATAAAATAAATTTATTATTTTTGTAGCAATATGTATAGCAATACATAACTTGTTTTATTTTTTCTATTTATATATTTTTAAAATTTTTATTAATTTTTAATTTATTGTGTTTACATAGATTCAAGTGTCCCACCGATTATAACTCCTTCACCCCCCACCCCTGTATCTCTTTTTCTACGCCCTTTGTCCCCCTCCCCTAACCCATCTTTCCTTCCCTCTAGGATTTATTGTCCTGTTATCTATATCTCTGTGTTATGTATATATAGTTTCACTAATCCCTTAACCTTCTCCAGTCCCATTCCCTCCTCCTCCTTCCCTCTGACTGCTATTTCTCTGGTCCCTGTGACCCCGACTCTACCTCTATTCCGTTCCTCAGTTCATTTTGTTTCTTAGATTCCACATATATGGGAGTGAGATCATATGATATTTTTCTTTCTCTACTTGGTTTATTTCACTTAGCATAATAATCTCCAGGTCCATCCATGCTGTAGCAAAAGATAAGATTTTCTTCTTTTTCACAGCCCTGTAGTATTCCATTGTGTATATGTACCACTGCTTGTTAATCCACTCATTCACTGATGGACACTTGGACTCTTTCTAGATCTTGGCTATTGTAAATAATGCTGCCATAAACATGGGGGTGCATATCTTCTTTTGAATCAGTGATTTGATATTCTTAGGATATATTCCTAAAAGTAGAATAGCTGGGTCAAAATGCAGTTCCATTTTTAATTTTTTGAGGAAACCCCATACAGTTTTCCACAATGGATGTACAAGTCTGCATTCCTACCAGCAGTGCAGGAGGATTTTCTTTTCTCCACATGCTAACCAGCACTTGTGTGTTGATTTGTTAATGAGCGCCATTCTGACTTGTATGAGATGGTATCTCATTGAAATTTTAATTTTCATTTCTCTGATGACTAGTGAAGTTGAACATTTTTTTCATATGCCTGTTGGCCATCTGTATGTCCTTTTTGGAGAAGTGTCAATTCAGTTCTTTTTGCCCATTTTTAAATTGAATTGTTTACCTTCCTGGTGTTGAGTTTTAGAAGTTCTTTATAAATTTTGGTTATTAACCCCTTATCAGACATATTGGTGAATATGTTCTCACATTGTATGGGTTGTCTTTTTATTTTTTTCATGGTATCTTTTGCTGTTCTAAACCATTTAGTTTGATATAGTCCCATTTGTTCATGCTGTCCTTTATTTCATTTGCCTGTGGAGATATATCAGCAAAAACATTGCTATGAGAGGTTCAGAGAGTTTACTGCCTATGTTTTCTTCCAAGATGTTTATGTTTTCATGACTTACATTTAAGTCTTTTATCCGTTTTGAGTTTATTTTTGTGAATGGTGTATGTTGGTGGTCTAATTTCATTTTTTTCCATGTACCTGTCCAATTTTTCCAACACCACTTATTAAAAAGACTGTCTTTACTCCACTATGCTTTTACCTCCTTTGTCAAATATCAATTGACCATAAAGACATGGGTTTATTTCTGGGTTCTCTGTTCTATTCTGTTGATCTGTATGCCTATTCTTATGCCAGTTCCAAGCTATTTTGAGTACAATGGCATTGTAGTATAACTTGCTATCAGGAAGTGTTATAACTCCCACTTTATTCTTCATTTTTAAGATTGCTGAGACTATTCATGTTCTTTTCTGGTTCCATATACATTTTTAGAATATTTTTTCTATATCTTTGAAGTATGTCATTGGTGTTTTAATAGGAATTGCATTGAATTTATAGATTGCTTTGGGTAATATAGACATTTCATGATGTTTATTCTCCCTATTCATAAACAATATATGCTTCCACTTGTTTGTATCTTCCTTGATTTCTTTTATTAATGTTTTATAAATTTCTGATTACAAGTTCTTTATCACCTTGGTTAAATTTACTCCTGGGTACTTTATTTTTTTTGTTGCAAGAGTAAAGGGGATTGTTTTCTTAATTTTTTTTCAGACAGTTTATTGTTGGTGTATAAAAATGCCACTGAATTCTGAATATTAATTTTACATCCTGCCACCTTGCTGAATTCATTTATCAGAACTAGTGGTTTTTTGACTGAGACTTTAGGGTTTTCTATGTACAGTGTCATGTCATCAGCAAATAATGATAGTTTTACTTCTTTTATTCCAATTTAGATGTCTTTTATTTTTTCTTCTTGTCTGATTGCTGTGGCTAGGACTTCCAGCACTATGTTGAATAAGAGTGGTGAAAGGGGGCATCCTTGTCTTGTTTATGATCTTAAGGGGATTGCATTTAATTTTTTCCCTTTGAGTATGATGTTGGCCATGGGTTTCTCATAAATCAAGGGTCGAGAAAATTTTTGGCTGAGAGAGCCATGAACGCCACATATTTTAAAATGTAATTCCATGAGAGCCATACAATGACCTGTGTACATTACACATTATCTATTAAAAATTTGGTGTTGTCCTGGGGGACAGCTGTGACTGGCTTCAGCCACCTGCAACCATGAACATGAGAAGTAGGAAATGAATAGATTGTGATACATGAGAATGTTTAATATATTTGTTATTATTTTTTTTATTAAAGACTTGTCTGCGAGCCAGATGCAGCCATCAAAAGAGCCACATTTGGTTAGAGAGCCATAGGTTTTCGACTCCTGTCATAGATGGTCTTTATAATGTTGATGTATATTTTCTGTATTCCCACTTTGCTGAGAGTTTTGATAATAAATTGGTGTTTTATTTTATCAAATGCTTTTTCTGCATCTGTTGATATTGTCATGTGATTTTTATGCTTCCTTTTGTTTATGTGATGAAGCACATTGATTGAGTTGTAAATATTGTAACAGCATGCTGCCCCAGAATAAATCCCACTGGATCATGATATATGATTTTTTTCATGTGTTTCTGGATCTGGTTTGCTAATATTTTGTTGATAATTTTCTCATCTAAGTTTATCAGGGAAATAGGACTATAGGTTTTTTTCTTCGTAGTGTCTTTACCTGGTTTTGGAATGAGGATTTTGCCTGTTTCATAAAAGGAGCTTGGAAGTCTTTCCTTGTCTTGAATTTTTTGAAATAGCTTGAGAAGGATAGGTGTTAGTTCTTCTTTGAATATTTGGTGAAATTTGCCTCTAAAGCCATCTGGTCTAGGACTTTTGTTTGCTGGAAGATTTTTGATAACTGTTTCAATTTCATTTGTTGTAATTGGTCTGTTTAGTTTTCTGACTCCTCCAGATTGAGTTTTGGAAGATTATATGTCTAGGAATTTATCTATTTCACCCAGGTAGTACAAGTTTTGGCATACAGCTCTTCATAGTATTTTCTTAAAATACTTAGTATTTCTGTGGTGTCAGTTGGTACTTCTCCACTTTCATTTCTAATTTTATGTATTTGAGTCCTCTCTCTTTTTTTCTTGATGAGTCTTGTTAAAGGTTCATCAATCTTGTTTACCTTTTCAAAAAACCAGCTCTTGGTTTTATTGATCTTCTGATTGTTTTTTTAGCCTCTATGTCATTTATTTTTGATCTGATCTTTATTATTTCTTTCCTTCTACTTCTTCTGGGCTTTATTTGTTGTTCTTTTACTAGTTCTATTTGATTCAGGGCTAAGTTGTTTATTTGAGCTTTTCTTGCTTCTTAATGTATGCCTGCAATGCTATGAACTTCCCTCTCAAGACTGCTTTTACTGTTTCCCATAAATTTTGAGTTGTTGTATGTTCATTTTCACTTGTTTCAAGGAAATTTTTTGTTTCTTCCTTGATCTTATTGTTAACCCATTCGTTATTTAATAACATGTTATTTAGCCTTCAAGTGTTTGAATGATTTTCAATTTTTCTTTTGTAGTTGATTTCTAGTTTCATGCCATTGTGATCAGAGAAGATTCTTGATATGATTTCAATCTTCTCTACATTTATTGAGACTCATTTTGTGTCCTAACATGTGGTCTATCCTAGAGAATGTACCATGAGCACTTGAAAAAAATGTATATTCTGCTGCTTTTGGATGAAAGGTTCTAAAGATATCTAATAAATCCAGTTAATCTAGTGTGTCATTTAAGGTTGCTGTTTCTTTGTTAATTTCCTGTCTGGAGGATCTATCCATTGATGTTAGTGCGGTATTATAGTCCCCTACTATTATAATATTGCTGTGGATCTCACCCTTTATGTCCATCAAAATCTGCTTTATATATTTAGATGCTCCTATATTAGGTACATAGATATTTACAATTGGGTTATATCCTTCTGTTGGATCACTCCCTTTATTGTTATGTAGTGACCGCTTTTATCTCTTACTATTATCTTTGTTGCAAAGTCTATTTTGTCAGATATAAGTATTGCTACTCCAGTTTTTTATTTTTCATTTTTTTTACCATGAAATACTTTTTTTCATCACTTCACTTTTAGTCTATGTGTATCTTTTGTTCTGAGGTTGGTCTCTTGTACAGAGTATATGTACGGGTCCTGTTTTCTTATCCATGCAGCTACCCTATGTCTTTTGATTGAAGCATTTAATATTATTTATTTGTTTATTTATTTAAGAGAAGAGAGAGAGAGAGGGATAGAGAGAAAGAGAGAGTGAGAGAGAGAGGGAAAGGGGGAGGAGCAGGAAAAGTCAACTACCATATGTGTCTTGACCAGGAAGGCACAGGGTTTTGAACCGGCGACCTCAGCATTTCCAGGCCAATGCTATATTCACTGCATCACCACAGTTCAGGCTGATTGGAGCATTTAATCTCTTTATATTTAAGGTTATTATTGATGTGTAGTTATTTATTGCCATTTTATTCTTTAAATCTACAATCCTCTTTCTCTCAATTTTTTTTTCTTTTGGTATTTTTATAGCAGGCCTCTCAACATTTCTTGCAGTACTGGTTTGGTTGCAATTAATTCCTTGAGGTTTTTTTTTTTTTCTTTTTTTCTGGAAAGCTTTAAATTTCTCTTTGAATTTTAAATGATAGCCTTGTTGGATTAAGAAGTCTTGGTTTTAGGTTTTTGATTTGCATTGCTCTAAATATTTCTTGCCAATTTCTTCTGGCCTCAAGTGTTTTTGTTGAGAAGTCAGATGTCATTCTTATGAGGGATTCTCTGTAGGTAATTAACTGCTTTTGTCTTGCAGCTTTTAGTATTCTTTCTATGTCTCTAAACTTTGACACTTTAATTATGATGTGTCTTGCTGTAGGTCTCCTCAGGTTCCTCTTTAATGGAACTTTCTGTGCTATTGAACATGTGTGTCTTTCTCCTTCATCAATTTAGGGAAGTTTTCAACTATAATTTCTTCAAATAGGTTCTCTATTCCTTGTTCTTTCTCTTCTCCTTCAGGAACCTCTATGATGCAGATGTTGTTTCTCTTCATGTTGTCACAGAGCTCTCTTAGAATTTCCTCTGACTTTTTGATCCTCTTTTCTTTTTGCTGTTCTGCTTCCATGCTTTTGTCTATCTTGTCCTCTAAATTGCTGATTCAATCCTCTGTTTTATCCAACCTGCTATTAATTCCTTCTAGTGCCATCTTCATTTCTGATATTCTATTTGTAATTTCTGACTGATTCTTATTATTTCAATGTACTTTTTGATGCTTTCTATCTCTTTATTTAGGTGCTCATTATGACAATCCATTGTTTCTTTAAGATCTTTGAGCATCCCAAAACTCATTGTTTTAAACTCTGTATCTGGTATTTGGGTTACTACCATCTCATTCCATTCCTTTTCTGGGGGTTTCTCTTGTTGATTCATTTGGGTCACATTTCTCTGTCTGCCCAGTTTGTCTGTGTATTGGGTAGCACTGTCTGACTTTGAAATTTTTGTTTGGTCTTTATGAAGATGATGGACTCGGTGGTACTGTCCTCCAGGCCACTTGTTTTCCTTGTTTTAGGAATGATTTTTGAAGGTACTATTTTTCCTCTTGTTGTGAGTATTAGATGCAGTTGCTCCTTTCATTGGTTCGATTACCCCTTCAGGCTGGCTGGCTTTAAGGGTCAATCTTGATTATTTGGATTACACACTATGCAATGTCTGTCCTGTTGGACATATTTATTATTCATAGTCTGGTGCCTGCTAGACTCCACCTTTGGGTGTGCTTTTTGTATAGGTAGTTGAGTCTAGGGTTGGTGCTATCTGTCACCCACTACCAGTAGTTTTGGCTCTAGTTTTTCTGGGTTGGCGTTAGCTGTTTTTTGTACCCCACTGTGGGTTACCAGTTTGCAGCTACTGCATTTTTCACTGTTTTTGCCTGTGTTTTCTGTGTCTGGGTATGGTGGGAGGGGCCAACCTTTGTATAAGGATCAATTTTCTCCTGCTAAGAGATGACAATAGCTCTGTAAAAGCCCCAAGCTCTGTAAGATTTGTCTCCACTTTTCAGCTGCCTGGTCTTCCCACACAGTCTTCTGAAGTTAGACTGTAGTGTAGACTCAGATTGGCCTCACCCAACCAACCCCTCTACAGGTTTCACACTTGGTGGTTTAGGGCAGCTGAAGTTGTGAATACATTTGTGGGACCCCTTACTTCAGTAGTCTCTTGGTCAGGAGCTCAGAGCCACAGGGAATGTGGCCTCTACTACAGATCTTGATCCCTCAGCTACTGCTGGATACTCAAATTTTATTTCTCTCTAACAAGGTGAGCAGCAGGTTCATACCGAGTTTGGCCGACAGTCCCCTTTGCAGAAATTCTTTCAGCTGGTGAGACATTGGTCTCAGGGAGGAAGATTGATAGAATCTTCTCCTGGGGTTAACTTTTCCATTCCTGAAGGTGGCTAAGCCCTTTGAGCAGATTCAACAATAGACTCACAAGGACCCACACTTTGAATGTCCATTCTCCAAGACTCTCTCCCTTCCCTCTGTTGAATCTAGCCTAGCAGGACAGAATATCCAGCTCCTACCCTAACTAATGCACATGAGCAGCTGTGCTGGTGCTGATCACAGAGAGTGGAACTCATCTCAGCTGGGCCAGGTGTGAGGAGCTTTTCTTTAGATAACACTCTAGCAAGGGTTGTTGGGTCCTGAACCAATGCTTTCCACAGCTGGCCCCTAGATATTCCAGCCCTGGCTCTCCCAAGTAGAAACCCAGTGCAGATCAATGGGAGACACTACCCATGACTGGCCCTCAGCAACATTCTTGGAGCTACTCAGAGTTTGTGGCTGCCTCTGCTGGGCCCAGGTATACATGGAAATACCAAGCTGCACTCCTAGGTTGGCTTTTACCGACTCTGGTCCTGGGGGAAAGTCCACTCAAATGGCCAAGTTTCCCTGAGTCTCACCTCCTGCAGCCTGTCTGTTTGCTGCTTGTTGGGTTCAGCAGCTGAAATAACTTCTGCTAGAGTCCTGAGCAGGCATGGCTAACAGTTTTTGCCCCTGGGCCAAAAGAAAGAAAACTTTGTTAACAGGCTCGACGAAATATTAAAATTAAACAATGTTAAATACAAAAATGATTTGTTCAAGTAAACAAAATTTTAATATGTAATTTGTTTATGAATAAATGTAAGCGAATGAAAAAAATTTAATATACAATATTATTTTAATAAAAATATACTTTAATAAAAATATAATTACATACCATATAAATATCCAAACTGTAGTGCAATCTATCAAAACAATATTTAATTAATAGAATGAGCTTGATGGGGTTATATCACAAATAAAACAATTATTTTGTTTTGCAAACAGCCTGGACATATTTTCAGTTATCAACTGCAGCTATTGTCTATGCTACAATGCCACTTGAGTCAGCACACTTGACCACAAAAATAATGAATTTTTTGACCTTGGGTGTGCACTGGCAAACTCCGCCTAAATAAATGTGAGTTTCACATTGCTGCTAAACGTCAAACAGTCCATATTGAGTAAAGACGAGTACAAAAGTTGTAAATCTTTATAATGAAATTTTTTAAATTTCTTTTTATTTATTTATTTTAAAGAGGAGACACAGAGTGAGAGAGAGAGAGAGAGAGAGAGAGAGAGAGAGAGAGAGAGAAAGGAGGAAGGAGCTAGAAGCATCAACTCCCATATGTGCCTTGACCAGACCAGTGCAGGGTTTTGAACTGGCGAACTCAGTGTTCCCAGGTCGACGCTTTATCCACTGTGCCACCACAGGTCAGGCTATAATAATTTTTTTTAAAAAAATAAAGAAGTATTGTGAATCCATTTGACCAATTATTGGAAGTTAACCCTAGATTAGTCATATGTGAAATTCTTTTCCACATATTACTTACTATCTTCTTAAATATCTTGATTTCCAATAATCAAAGACGCTTCACCTTCTGAGTAGCTGAGATTTTAAAGTAGCAGAGAATATTAAAAATTTAATCACGGGCTGCATAAACTCATTACATGGGCTGGATCTGGCCTGCAGGCCATATGTTTGCCGTGCCTGGCCTAGAGCCTGTGGCCATTCAGCAATTAGGAGAAGTGGTGGGTGTGGCTCTGCCTCTCAGCTCCAGGTGTCAGTCTGTCCAGACTTTTTTCATAGACCTCAGTAGGTTGAGGCCAGAGGAGTCTGGTGGGTGTAGCCTCTGAGACCCAGAGGTGTGGTCTGCTGGCCCACAGCTTCAACTGAGTCTTTTGTGAGGTGGAAGCACCAGTCATAGACTAGGGAGAGTGTGTGGGGGAGCTCCAGCCTCGACACCAGAAAACTGAGTCACTGAAGTGCCTGCTGCTTCCTGGCCTTTAGGAATGACCCATTGCCATGATGGGTAGGAGAGAATCCCGAGGACAGAGCAGTTGCTTTTCCCCAGACTGATGCCACTCAGAGCGGATTGCTCCACCAAGGAAGATGGTGACTGCAGTAATGGATAATGACTCAGCATAGGGGTTCCACTGTCCATCTCCCACAGTGTCTCCCTGAACCTTCAACTTTAAACTCTACACCTGCAACTCCAGTCCTCTCAGCTCTCCCCCATCTGAGCCCCAGGTAAGTGGCTGTGAATATGATTTTCTTCATGGGCCCTTTAAAACGGAGTCTGCATCTGAGAGCTGTGTCTCCTTGTAAACAGAAACCCAGCTCTTTTCACAGCTAAATGCTGCCTGGGCACCTGATCTAGCCTCTGGGGCTCTAGGCTGGGGCTCTGGGCCTGGGGCTGAGGACCTACACCTCTCAGGGCAACCCACCCACAGTGAGAGTCCATCCGGGCCGCCACTCACTCCTGGGAACAGGGCAGCCCTTTCCGCAACTCCATCCTTCCTCCCAGTCTTGGTGTGTCTTCTTTGGTGATCGTTGGTTATAGATTTCTCTTAGTTTAGTCCAAAGTTGTTTTCTCAAGATGATTATTTTTAAATTATCTTGTATTCCAATTTGGTCCTGGGAGTTGGCAGTCAGAACATCTGCCTACTCCATCACCATCTTTCTTCATAAATTGTTGTTTTAAACAAAATCAGGGTGATCAAAACTGAATGCACATTGTTAGGGGAAACACGAATTAGATGAGAACACACTGAGATTAGAGGGTCCTAAAAAGACAATATCCAGTGATAAAATCTTAGCAGCTTAATAAAGAGGCTCATGTTCTTCTTTTAAGAAGACCCTTTAACATAAAATAAATTTAAAAATAAAAATATCTTCACCATAGAATATGAATAGGTGAATGATTGCAGGTTTTATTTTATTAAAGTACTAAATAACATCAGGCTGTTGGTATTGACACACAGCTCACACCAAGACAAGTTTTCAAAGATAACCTTGTTGTTTTTTCATTAATATAAGAATACTGAAATGGAAAATGTGACAACAGCTAATGTAAAACTCATTTAAAATTTTTATTCAATTGTCAATGCTTATTTTTTTGAAGTTTATCTAAAATGTTTAGTTTGATTGATATTTTATTGATGGATATATTTTAGCAGGTGACACCAATTCTCAGAAGTGAATAAGACACAGCTGCTGATATAAATACAATCAATTTAGGGAGATGAACCTGTTTCTAAATAAATTACAATAGAGGCTGACCAGGCAGTGTTGCAGTGCATAGAATGTCAGACTGGGATGTGGAGGACCCAGGTTCAATACCCTGAGGTTGCTGGCTTGAGTGCAAATTTACCAACATGAGTGTGAGTCGCTGGCCTGAGCATGGGATAATAGACATGACCTCATGATTTGTGGCTTGAGCCCAAAGGTCACTGTCTTAAAGCCCAAGGTTGCTGGCTTGAGCAAGGGGTCATTTATTCTGCTACAGCCCCCAGTCAAGGCACATATGAGAAAGCAATCAATTAACAACCAAGGACTAAGTAGCCACAACCAAAAATTGATGCTTCTCATTTTTGTCCTTCCTGTCTGTCTGTCCCTATCTATCCCTCTCTCTGTCTCTATTAAATAAATAAATAAATAAATAAATAAATAACAATAGAGTGTGAAGTGCTGCTATAGAAGTGGAGTTGAGTAACTTACTTGCAATGTTTTGGTTTTCTTGTAATGAGTGTGTGCTCCAATGGTTTTCACACTTGAACATAAAGAAGAACAACCTGGAATGTTTGTTATAGTAGAAGTTGCTGGGATCGCCTTTAGAGTTTATCATTTTGTAGATCTAGGGTGAGGTGTGAAAATTTGCATATGTGACATTTTGAGAATAGTTTTTGAGTCTTTAATGCAACCATTTCAAACATATAATACAATATATAGTACATAATACATACTACATAAAAGCCTTTAAATTATTTTCTTTTTACTCTTTTACTTCTCTTTCTATTTTTTTCCTTTAAAAGAACATTAATACAAGTGTATAAGAAGCTTACATTTAACACCATTTTGGGAAGACAGCTGTGTTAGGATTGCTTTCTTGAACTTTGCATGATTAGTATGCGAGCACATGGCAGAGCCATGCGTGCACGCATAGCCATGTGTACATAGCCTATGTTAAGGCGTTAGGTGGTTTGATTCAGGCCGAATTGAGGATTGCTTTCCTGCCACTGCAAGGAGCCGTTTTGCTGTTTGTTCGCCTGTTACCATGAGAAGAGGCTTTCCCTGCCTGTTTGCTCATCTGCTGTTAAAAGAATCTATTCAATGGGAATGACCCAGAGCTTTCTGGCTCTACAGTTTCTCTTCCCTTGTCCTAATCCAATATGAGCCTTCCTCGCCTCGGTTGCTGTCATTACACACCAGGTAGAGTAATGTATGGAAAGCTATTCTAATTTCTCTGACTTCCTTCTTGTAATTTACACAAAAGTTCAGGAAGCTCCATTCAGATTCCAGGTAAAAACTCTAATTTGCTTTTGAATCTAACAGATTTTATTCATCTTATACATTAAAAACATCAATTTAGAAAAATAGATAATTTTCTTAGCAAAAGGTAATATAAATGAAAGTGGAAATAAAAAAAATGAAATAAAATTATGCTTATATATATTTTTTAAATCTTCTCCTGAATTACATTGTCAATTTTTAGATAATCATGAAGAGTTCTATAAACAATAAACTTAGAGAGATGTAACACAGTTAATAGTGTCTAGGACAAAGTTTTTACAAATAGACTTCTGCCTTAAAATTGTATCTAATTATGTATTAAAATCTTTTCCTCTGTAGATGTACTCAGGCTAGCTTCTTGACTGCAAGTAACAGAAATTCTCTGTGGCTAATTTATGTAAACAGAAAACAGGTAGGAAGGGCTACTTGAGAGTTTTCTGAGTCTAAAAGGCACAAAGAAGATGACCAGTGAGGGAGCTGTGGACAGAGATTCTGCCTTTGCCACAGTCACTGGTCCAGGGCTCTCAGACCTTTACCATGCCCCTGCTATGTCTGGTTATCTCTGACTACCCACAACGGTTCTGTTGAAGAACCCGATTCCTAGTGAGAGGATCCAGTTGGCCGGGCTCTGTCATACATGAGCATGCTGGATGCCAGTAAGTGGAAAAGGGAATCTGACTCTTTTGGGCTACTGTAGGGGAGGAAGGGCTCTACTATTTGTATATCAATTCCTTTCAAATCGTAAATTGCTTGGATGCTATTGGGGAAAAGGCTGTGTTAGGATTGCTCACTTGCACTTTGCATGATTAATGCGTGAGCATGTGGCAGGGCCATGTGTGCGTAACCTGTGTAAGGCTACGGGTGGTTTGACTCAGGGCAGTGGATTGAGGATTGCCTGCCTCCTATTGCGAGGGGCCATTTTGCTGTTGGTTAGCCTGAGAGGCGGTTTCCCCTGCCTGTTTGCTCATTCAATGTTGAGAAACTCTATTAAATAGGAATGGCCCAACACTTTCCAGGTCTACAGTTTCTTTACCATCTACCCGAATCCAATATGGACCTGCCTGACCTCCACCACTGGCATTACAGATGCCTTATAGCTAAAATGACAAGTTTCCATTAAAACATGGATAATAGGGAATAGAAATTATTCCTACTGTTATATTTTCCCCTAATGTGTTTATAACTAATCACTCACATTTTCCTTACTATCATAATAATTTACTTATTAAATTTAAAATAATAAAATTTTACATATTATACCATTATTTGATTTCACACTGTCAGGGACAGGAATTCAGTTGAGGTATTATTATTACTTGCTGATAATTAGAATAGCAAACCTTAGAGAAGCGATGTAACTTCTTTATAAACATGAATAAGATTTCAAACAGAGGTAGGCTTTCTTTCTACTGCAACACATAGTGAAAATTTTTACTAAAAATATAATTACAGCATAATTGACTCTCCAAAGAACGTGAAGATGTTTTTTCTAAATCTATGTACTCTGACCAATATCACCCTGTTAAATTTAATTGTCTAAATAAAATAAAAATGAAAACACCAGTTCAGATGGTCCATAGAAGCACATCTGCCACTCGTTTTCAGCAAGTAAATTTGGAACTCGGATTGTTTGAGCTAAGTCTTGTGTTCTTTGTACCATAACTTGCTATTTCCTAATACACACTTTGAGAATAAGTTAATGCAGCAAATATTCTTATATAAAGAAGATTCTTTAAGGATGTTTTCTTCCTTTTTTAGTTATGTTTTCTTTCAATAAAGAGTACTGTTATTACAAAAAATTAATATTTTCTCTCCCTCATTTTCTCTATCATATCCTTCTGAAATTATTTTTATTATTTTATGTTGAAATTTCTCTTCCTTTTCTTTATGTTTCTAGCCTATCTTTTATGTCCTCCATATCTTTATCTTTCCATGTGGACTTTTGGTAAATATACTTTTGTATTTGTTTGTCAATTCTCTCTGCAGTTGTGTCACGTCTGTGCTTAACTCCTCTTCCCATGGAGTTTTCATTTAAATAATACCATTTTTATTTCTAGAGCATCTATTTTGTTATTTTTGTAAAGCCACACACCTGGCTTCATAGTATGCTGTTATTTTCTTATGTTTTAAATTTTATGTGCAATACCAGAGAGAGTTCTAGTATCTGAAATTTTTAACATATTATCTGATGTTTGTGGTGTCTATTTTTGTCTTTGTTGGGTTGCTTTGTTATATCTTATATAATTTTAGCTAGGTTACATACTCATACCTACAGTGAGACATTATTTCATTGAAATCCTGCAGGGCTTGGATTCAGGGTATAGTTCTCTAAAGAAATCTTGCTTTTTATTTTCTGTGGGGTACTAGAAAGGTAATGACACTGGATTATAGGGGTAATTTAAACTTGAACTGCAAATTAATTTGAAGGAAAACTTGTTATAAACTACCAAAGAGTATTATTTATTCCCCATTCAAACTTGCATAAACAATTTTAATATCATTTTCATACATTGAGCTAAATAAAAAATATTTTGATCCTCTTATTGTTCTTGATGGTATAAAACTTTAAGTGCTTTCTCACTTCTAATTTTCATGGTTTAAAGCACAGATTCTTATATCTTATCTCTATCATGAATTGCTTCAAAACACAAAAACTAGACAAAATTTGATCTCCCCAAGGATAACCACTGTGCCAGCTTAACTGCTTGCCACATGTCTGTCCAGAATTCTCTCTTTAGTTTCACTAAGAAATGCTCCTTTTACTTTATAAAATTAAATGTACATATCTAAAAGCATACCTTTTATAGTCTATTCCATACTTATTAGTTTTACAGGTGAAGGTTTTAATTTTTTTTGTATGCTCATTTACCATTCAAAACATTGATAATATAAACTACCATTGTGGAAAGTAGGGACATATTCAATTATTTCTAACTATAAAAAAGTTATTTTCTGAATTTCAATGATGTCAAGCAGCTCAGTATCCTGAACAAGGGTTCACTTTTTATTCCATTTTATCATGTAATACAAACAACATATTTTGCTAAATATATTTATACTTATCTGAAAATATTGACAGTTCTTTAGAAATCTTACTGTCTATGATTTAGTAGCAGTAAGCAGTAATGAGATCAGATATCATGGAGAGTTTAGATTTTCAAAACATAAATGCAACAGCTCATTTAACAATGTGTCTGAAAATGCAATCATAAATCATTAAAATTGAATAGTTGTCAGGAAAAAATGAAAAATGTGCATTTTATAATATGTTCCTTTTTCCCTCAAATGGTTATAAAATATTCACAGTTTTGGCAATTTTTAATAAACTAAAAAATTATCAGGACATATTTTTTTAAAAAGATACTGTGATTTCAAGAGAAAACATGAGAGCAAATGCTTTGCCATTTATTGTATGGAAGGGCAAGAATTGAAATTATTTTTGAAGTCAAGTCATGAGAAAAACAATTTGGATACTGAAAGGTTCAAACTAAAGAGAATTTCTGCTCCAGATAAGAGGGAATGTATTATCCACAAAAGTATTTTCTCAAAAGAGTCTTGTTGCTATTGTCTATTTTTTTTTATTAATTTAATGGGGTAACATTAATAAATCAGGGTACATATGTTCAAAGAAAATATCTCCAGGTTACCTTGTCATTCAATTATGTTGCATACCCATCACCCAAAGTCAAATTGTCCTCTGTCACCTTCTATCTAGTTTTCT
Source organism: Rhynchonycteris naso (assembly GCA_037038555.1). Classification (NCBI taxonomy): domain Eukaryota; kingdom Metazoa; phylum Chordata; class Mammalia; order Chiroptera; family Emballonuridae; genus Rhynchonycteris; species Rhynchonycteris naso. The sequence continues at coordinate 166,193,306 of CM072999.1, read as the reverse complement.
TTGTGCCCCTGCCCCCACTGTCTCCCTCTCCTCTCTCCCGCCCCCACCACCCCCGTAACCACCACACTCATGTCCATGTCTCTTATTCTTGTTTTTATGTCCCACCTATGTATGGAATCATGCAGTTCTTAGTTTTCTTCTGATTTACTTATTTCACTCCGTATAATGTTATCAAGATCTATCCATTTTGTTGTAAATGATCCAATGTCATCATTTCTTATGGCTGAGTAGTATTCCATAGTATACATGTACCACATCTTCTTTATCCAGTTAGCTATTGAAGGGCTTTTTGATTGTTTCCATGTCTTGGCCACTGTGAACAATGCTGCAATGAACATGGGGCTGCATGTGTCTTTGTGTACCAATGTTTTTGAGTTTTGGGGGTATATACCCAGTAGAGGGATTGCTGGGTCATATGGTAGCTCTATTTTTAGTTTTTTGAGGAACCACCATACTTTTTTCCATAATGGTTGTACTACTTTACATTCCCACCAACAGTGGATGAGGGTTCCTTTTTCTCCACAACCTCTCCAACACTTGTTATTACCTGTCTTGTTGATAATAGCTAATCTAACAGACATGAGGTGGTATTTTATTATAGTTTTGATTTGCATTTCCCTAATAGATAATGAAGATGAGGCTCTTTTCATATATCTGTTGGCCAGTTGTATTTCTTCCTGGGAGAAGTGTCTATTCATGTCCTCTTCCCATTTTTTTTATTGGATTGTTTGTTTGTTGTTTTTATGAGTTCTTTGTATATTTTGAATATTAGCCCCTTATCTGAGCTGTTGTTTGAAAATATCATCTCCTATTTAGTTGGCTGTCTGCTTATTTTGTCAGTTTCTCTTGCTGTGCAAAAACTTCTTAGTCTGATGTGATCCCATTCATTTATCTTTGCCGTCACTTCCCTTGCCTTTGAAGTAAAATTCATAAAGTGCTCTTTAAAACTAAGCTATTGTCTATTTTTTTTTAAAAAAGTTGCCAGTACCTTTAAAAACATTACTTTCTCTAATTGTAAGTAAGTGCACATATTTTACCTGAAATATTATACTTTATTTTACATTAAAAATAGAGTTCCATTCTGAGCTGTCATAAAAAGATTTGTAACATTATCATGTAATCAAAAAATAAAATATTCTTTAAAGCAAATACAAACTTTTTCTAAGCAATTTGACATTTCTCTGTCAAGATATCTTTCTTTGTTCCTATGCAGATAAAGGAGAAACAAAATAATAATCTCAGCATCTTTCACTTAGAATTCTCTTAAAATCTAATAATTTAGAAGGTAGTTATCTTGACTATCTATAAGACATAATTCTTTCCAAGAACAGGATTTTTTACTGATGCCATCCCAAGTTATCTTCATTATAGCAAAGCAGAGCTATGTCATTTATAAAATACTTTATTATACATGATTTCATTTAATATTTATAACTATATGTAGGTAGGAGAATTATTACACTGACACAGCTTGCTGGTCTCAGCTCAAATAACTTTTTGATGAAGTTTTTCCTGACCTTCTAAAATTTACAGATTCTGTCCTCTGAGCTCCCATCATAAGTTAAAATATATTTTGCCATTTTAACTACATATCCCAAAGTGGTCAAATATGCTAAAACATTTATCAGAACAATACAAAACACTTCTACTGCTCTGCCCAGATTCTTTTCACTGGGCCTGTGCATTCTTCCCTAGCTGCTATGAGTCGACCTGCCCTACCCTTGGCCTAAGGAAGGAGACAGCATGGCCACAGAGGCTGTGTCCCCACTTGATGATAAGTGGATGTGAAGGTGCTGACCCTTACTCACAGGAACATATATTCAGCTACAACTCTTGTTCCAGAGCTCCCCTTATACACCGAGATGTGCTTGTAAACCCAGGCTGACACCTGCTTCCTTGCTCAGCTCTCTTTCCCTGCCTTTGCCTTCTTTTTACTTCTGTTTCTCCTGCATTCCTGCTTCTATTTGTTTTTGGGTTTTTTTGGTTTCTCATTTTCTATGCTTTTCTCAAATATCTTTGGTTATCCATGAATATTTAAATAGAAAACTCTAAAATATTAATTTTGTCTTTGCATGTTTGGGTACAGTTTTGATTAGGGAGTGGATGTTTTTCTGGGCCTTAGTATGCACAGGTCTCTTATCTCTGGTCACCATTTCTCCAGAAAAGTCTAACATACTTCCTGTTTGTTTAAGTTTTGCTGCTTGGAGGGGGTCCTATATTTAGTATATAGCTTTCCATTTATTTTATTTTATTTTTTATTTTCACCCAAGGCCTCACTCCTGCCTTCAACCTTGCAAACATATGGCACATTTTTCAAAGAATAAACCTCTTTTAACACAAGGTACAGGGGAATAATAATTGAATTGATCTTCTCAGTGGGAGTGGGGACCAGAGCCATTAACTAATCCTACAACAAGCTTCCAGTCACTCTCCTACTTTTCACAGTCTGTTTCATCCTCATCTTTCATCATATTATTATTAGCCAGACACTGTTTAAACTCTAGAATACATTATGGGACACAGACCAAAACTGCCATCATCATGAAGCCTGTATTTTAGGAAAAATACAAATATAACCATATAAATACATTACAGTGTAGTATTTCCGAGAAGAAAGTGTTATGGTGAAAATTAAAGCAGGGGATGCAGATACAGAAGGCTGGAACAACTAACTTGCAGTTTTTAATGGGAGTGTCATATCAAAGAAAACCTCAAAGGGAAATATAATTGAGAAAATTATGACACATGTAAAGAAGGTCATGATGGGAAGTGTGACCAGCAGCAGAATATCCCTGAGGTAAAACTGTGCTTGATATATTTGAGAAACAGCAAGACGACTCGTGTAGCTGTTGTGGAGTGAGGAGATCTGTAGCAGGAAAGGAAGTCAGAAAGATAATGGGGATAGGGTATACAAATTACGTAGGAGCTTTTGGCTTGTAAAAGGACTTTGAATTTTATTTTAACTGGAATAGGGAACAACTTGACAATATTGGGCAGAAGTAAGGCATAATTTGACTCGTTTTTTTAAAAGTATTTTCTGACTGCAATGGTGAAAATAGACTATGTTTGGGAAGGAAAAAGATCTGTTAGACTAGTTTACTCATTTTGGAAAGAGATAATGGCAGTATGGTATTAGTGAGGTAAAGAAAAATAACTGTATTCTTTATAAACTTGAGCAGAGCTGATAGATTAGATAAGGGATGAAGAAAGAATAGAAAAGAGAAAAGTTAACCCTGAAAAAATTATATAATTTTTGGAATAAATTTATTGGCCCAAGATGGAGCCACTTCTTCCCAGGGTGCCACATGAGCAACCTGAAACATAGGTTACTTTCTTGTCCATGTAGATGTTCCACATACTAAACACACAGTATATTCAGCCAGCCAATTCCCAAAACCCAAGTAAACTCTAAGTTCTGTACTTATTTCCTTTGTCCTTGATCTTTCCAAATAAAGTCATGTATGCAACCCAGCCAATCAACTTTAGCTGAGTACTTGTTCCCTATTTTCTGTTGTTTCTTTTTTATAAAAGTTTTCAGCCCTTTCCCCTTACTTTGTAATTCTGTGATTTTTTCATGCAAGTAAAACTTCCTGTTTGATGAAGTATTAAATAAAATTTGTTTGAATCACCTAAATTATCTTTTTAAATCATTATATATATACATGTATATTAAGTTGGAAGATAGGTATATGAATCTATTCAGGAGAGCTATCTAGACTGAAAATACAAATTTGGGAGTAGTCAAGATAAAAATGATATGTGTATGTGAGGGTATATGATATCATTAGATAACATTTTAGATTAAATTATTTTTTTAAATCAAGAATTTAGCCCTGGGTTACAAGTACTGTAAGTGATTGAGGAAAGATGAAATCATCAAATGCAATAGCAAAAGCAGCCAGTGAATTGGGAGGAAAACCAAGAGCATGTGGTGTCTTTGAAGCCAAGTGAAAATAGTGTATAGAAGAGGAAGAACTGATCAACTGTGAATGTCTGAAGACTGAAAGTTAAACATTGAAATCAGGATCATAGAGGTAATTGTTTATCTTCACAAGATAGGTAGAACATTGGTATTAAAATTCTAATTGGATTAAATGTAAGAAGAAAAGAGAAGAGCCTGATCATGCAGTGGCACAATGGATAGAGCATCGACCTGGAATGCTGAGGACCCAGGTTCAAAACCCCAAGATCAGTGACTTTGCACAGGCTCACCAACTTGAACCCAAGGTTGCTGGTGGTCACTGACTTGAGCAAGGGATTACTTGCTTGCCGGAGCCTCTCCCTTCCCCATTCTCAAGGCATGTATGAGAAAGCAATCAATGAACAACTAACATGCCGCAACTATAAGTTGATGCTTCTCATATTTCTCCCTTCCTGTCTGTCTGTCTGTTCCTGTCTTTCCTTCTCTATCTTTCACTAAAAAAAAATAAGAAAGAGAGAGAAGAGACATTGCATACTGTGCTTATAGACAGCTTTTCTGTGGAGTTTAACTCTTAATAAATAAAGCCAGTAAATAGAGCTATACTCAGTGCAGTGGAGGCAGCGGCTTCTAGAGGCTGTTGTTCTTTATTAATAGAAAGTAAAAACAACTTATTTGGGTACTGAAGAGAATGACTCAATAGAGCCATAAATAATGAGGGGACAGAGTTTTAAGTTGGGAGCTTGTGTCTAAGTCAGGGTCCTTGAGTAGGCCAGAAGGAATTTGGTATAGTGTAAACATGAATGATTTTAGATAGAAACATGAAACATTGATGTATCATTTAGGTGGAAAAGTAGTATATTAATGTAAGAAAAGGCTCCTATTAGCCTTCTTAGGCCAAGAGCTCAGCCCATAGATGAATGATAGTAACTTGGGATAATAGAGGGGCGTATCAAGCAAAGTCACATGGAATAGCGAAAAGTTAGTTCCCAGATGAGCAATGCAATGTTGTTACCAGAACTTTTAGCAAAGAAAATATTATATATAAAAAATATAAATAGCTGGAAAAATAATGTGTTTATATATTTTATCTTTGATTAAGGTATAACTTCAATTTTTATTTTAAACATCTCATTTATACATTTTTTGTGAACTCAATCACAAATTACTACAATAATTCAAGAAAAGTTACACATATTTCCATTTTCAAATTAAGAGTGTAATTTCTCACCCTTAAATTTTGAAGGTTTTGGAAGCAGCTATTTCTGCTAGCACGATGTTTGATAATTAGAAATTTCTCAATAGATAGCTGATAAAAGACAAAAAGAATACTAACATATGACAACATGGTACATATTTTACAACATATTGAAGTTGAGCCTATCCATTCATGTACTAGGATATTTTTCATAAGGCATATAATTGGATTTCCTTCTATATCTTTGTGTTATACGTGCCAGTAGTGAATTGGTTCATAATGGTTTTTATAAGAGTTTCTGCAGTGGTCTAATCTGAGATGTAATTAAGGTGAATACATCTAATTAGGCCTCAATTGCAGCTCTTTAAAAAGTTTTCTGGTGCATGCATTTGTTTTTTGATCTATCTTTTAGATGACTTTTCTCTGTTGTATGTCATCAGAGTATTATTTTTTAGTAAAATTAATTTCTAGTGCATTAACATAAAATCACATTATATACATATGTGCAATATAAATCAGTAATATGTAAACAAAAATGCAAGATATTAAATAAAAGTTTGCATTTTTGTAAAGGAGCACATAAATGTATAATTTTATTATGCTATAATAATGCAGTGTTTATTTTTAGTAAAATAATAAGGATGTTCTCTAAGGTATGTGGAAATCATATTTTTTAGGGTAAAATGCATGTAGTAATTACTAGCTGAAAGAAGAAAAACAAACTTGCATTTTTTAACTTAATAGCTTCAAATGAGAATTTCCAATTTTTAAGGGTTATGTACTTATAAAAGTCTTCATGTGCTCCGGAATGCATTTACATTTTCGTGAAGAAGGAAAAATAGTGAATGAAGCACAAAGACATTCACAAAGAAATTATTTATTTTGTACATCGGTATAAAAATAAAGACTGGAACCATGACCAATTGGCTCAGTAGGTTGGAAGATGGACCCCAAATAACAAGGTTTCAAGTTTGACCCTTAGTCAGAGTACATGCGGGAAGCAACCATGAACGTAACAACAAATGAACAACAAATGAATGTCTCTCTCACTCTTTCTCTCTCTCCTTCTCTTCTTCTCTCCCCTTTTCCTCTATCCCCCTTCACTTTCTCTGTCTTTCTCCCCTCTTCCCTCCCTCTATCCCTCTTTCTCTTTCTCTCTCTCTCTCCCTCTTTCTCCCTCCCTCCTTCTCTTTCCCTCCCTTTCACTCTCTCTCCCTCTATCTGTTCTTCTTTCTCTCCTCATTTCTCTCTCTATCTCTCAAATCAATCAATGAAAAATTAAAAATAAAGACTAGAAAAAAGAACATACTTAAAAACCACATATAATCAAAAACAAATACTGAACTAATAACAAACAACAAAAAAATGATAAAAGTGACATTTATTTTTTACTTTAAAAAGAGACATGAATGCCTTTTTGTTTATTTTGGGCAATTATTTCTATTATAGGTTTCACATTAGTCTTCCCTTTTTCATTTTTAAGTCATTGAAATGAATTTATAAGCCACAAGCTGTTTTTATGTGAATTAAAGTTAGTGTTCATTAAGGAACTTTTTTAGAAGTATTTTTTGTTGCTATTTAATTTTGTTTTTTACCTTGCATAAAAGAAAAATGTCATATATTTTATGGCACTTTTAACAACTTTATATGCCATTATATATTATATGGCAGCAGCATTATTTAGTAAGTCAATATACGTCTTTCAAGCCTCTACTCAATACATTCTTCCAAACAGTCTTTTTGAAATGTGTACTGACATTGACACTGACACTTTCTATTATCAGCAAGTGGGTTTTTATAATTCAAAATTACATAAAAAATTGGAAGAGGAACTCTTTTCCAGAGAGAATAAATTACTTCATTTGAGTAGAATGTGTTTTTGCATATCTTAAAAGTTGAAGTGTATTCTGGCAGTTTATATTCAGTTTTGATTAACCTTACTTTTATAAGATTCTATTGAAGGCTGTTTTCTAGAAACAGATTTTTTGGTGGAGACTAGCATTGAGATGTTTATAATGGTGTGACCTTCGTTGCAACCATCCCTGTGGAAGGAAGAGGAAGGAATTAGATATGGACCGAAGGTCAAGTGCAAGTGCTTCAGGGCTAGCAACAGCTTTAACTGAACTCATAGTGAAACTTGGTGTTACTGATGCACCATAGTTGTCCCAAATAGCTAGGACTTTATATTCTGCCTCCCTCAGATATTGGCTATAGACATCTGGGGAGGAGCATGCCCTTCAAAATGGAGCAACAGCTAAAGTCTACCATTCCTGCAGCTGGTTATCGAGTCCTTTCATGAAGCAGAATGTGTGCAACACATTGCCATGTCAGTCACAGATTCCAGATATTCTTATTTGGCAATGTACTTAAATCATGTAGATGCCATTGTCTAGAAAGTTATGTATTTGTCATGATATCAATCTTGGGAGCATACTACAGAGAATTAAATATTAGTATTTAACCAAAGAAATAGAAATAAATGTAATATAAAGAAGACAATCAGTTGCTCTCAGTAAGCACATTCCTAATTGGATATAAAGAGCTTTGAAAGGTCTTTTGTAGTCACTGGGGTCCGATTTAACAAACTGTGGAAGGTGTCAGGCTGTTTCTTATAATGAATTAGAATGATAAAGAATTTTACCCAAATCATAGCATTAGCTCCCGTATTCACCAATCATAAGGATAAAGGTATATTTTAGTTGCTACTTGTTTTTTAGTCCAGGATAGTCTTAAGCATACACTTGGAATATAATCTTATTCACCTTCACCAAGATGCAGCATAAGTAGCTTCTTACATTATACCTGCTCTTATAGAATTATATTAGGACACTTTATTCTGGTTACTTCAGTCTCATCTTTACTTCTATAAGTCCCCCAGACTCTTGCTGCTATAGCCAAAGATATTTTCTGCTAGTGGTGATTATAAAGATATTTCTCTATCCTGTACTCATGACTCTTCATATAATCAATTTGCTTTTCTTTCCAGTATAGCTCACTGCTTTCACCCCAAATAATTACCTTATTGCTCACTTTACCTTGTTTTTTACCTTTTTTATTCATTATTTCTAATGAATGCTTGTGACTCATACTTGTGAGATGAGCCACATGCAATGCTATAAAGCAAGTTATATAATATGAGGCATAGATTATTATCTCATTCTTTGAAAAAGTATTAATTTGGGAGGGTTAGGTGAAATGAAGCATCTTTACCTTTGGAGATCTTAACTATCTGTTACTATTAAAATTTATAAATTGGCTTATCTGAGAGATTTTATTGTCTATAAAACTCTGCATGGGACTACTAAATTTTGAAAGGCTAGAACTGAAAGACAGATTATCAGTCTGTAAAGCTCTCTGGAAGTCAAAATACCAAAAAGCTTCTTTTACAATTCCAGAGTGCCCATTCTGAGACCTAGTAATGAGAATGTGCTGCGCAATTCAGTTAAATTAATAATAAAAGCTTATTCTGATTTCAAAACCTCTCATTAACTTTGTGTGTGTGTGTGTGTGTGTGTGTGTGTGTGTGTGTGTGTGTTTAACTGCATTTAAATAAAAATACGTGTATATTTATGTATTTATTGGGAATTAATGAATAGACTCTGGGACTAAGTAAAAGTATACTTTCTTAGATACCAGAGCGTGTTGCTTTTAAAACATGGATGCACATTGCCTCACTATGAGATGAGGCCCCTTTCCCTAGTTTTTGGGTGGGTTTATAACTGTTTTGACCAAGAGAATATGGTAGAAGTCTCTCCATGAGATTTTCAATGGTAAATCAGAAAAGTCATGTGTCTTTAGCTCTGTTTGATTGAACATATGCACTGAGAGCACAGGGATGTAATGTAAGAAGTAACACTATCCTCAGGCCGTCATACTCTGAGGAAGCCCAACCACGTAGAGCAGACACAGGTAGGAGTTCGGGTCAGCAGACTCATATGAGCCCAAGCTTTGAGTCACTTTGGCCCATGTGTCAACATACAACTTAAAGAGCCTCTAGATAGCTCTAGTTCTTTGCCTTTTGAATCACCTGCCAATAGCTAAGTTTTTCAAGCCGAGGCTGCAGACTTTGTGAGGCTGAGACATGCCATCCCTATGATGTATGTCTAAATCACTGACCCACAGGATCTCTGAGTATGGAAAAGGTGTTGTGGTTTTATGCCAATAAATTCTGAGGTGCTTATTATGCAGCAGTAGGCACTTGGAACACTCAGGCACTACAACTGTATGAACAATCTTATCCTAATAAGAAGACAAAAAGGGCCCTGACTGGTTGACTTAGTGGTAGAGCCTAGTGTCTGGAAGTGCTGGATTTGATTCCAGGTCAGGGAACACAGGATAAAGTGCCATCTGCTTCTCCATCCCTCTCCCTCCTCTTCTCTCTTTCTCTTTCGCTCTTCCCCTCCCTCAGCCATGGCTTGATTTGTTCCAGCAAGTAAGCTCGGGTGCTGAGGATGGCTCCCTGACCTCACATGAGGCACTAAAATAGCTCATTTGCCAACCAGTGAAGCAATGGACTCAGATGGGCAGAGCACCACCAGGTAGGGGGTTTTCTGGGTGGATCCCAGTTGGGGCACATGCGTGAGTTTCTCTCTCTGCCTCCCCACTTCTCACATAATAAATAAAAAAGACAAAGAGGTGAAGCTCTTGATAAAGTCTTAACTTCAAAAATTTCTAGCCTAGTTCTCTAATTACAAGATATTCACAGAGTCAGACATACAGTAAATATTAGTAATTTTTGTATGCAGATTAACGCCCAAATTTATTAGCTAATTTTACTTTAAAACATTTTTGTACCAAGTTTAACTTGAAGAAAAAAACTTTCTAGCCTTTTAAATTATTTTTGTCTATTTAATATGCATCAAATAATTTTCATTCATGTATAATAAAATTTAAAAATATAAACCTTTTTAGCAGGAATTTAACTAAGGTTTCTTGATAACTTTGTTCCAAAGTACTGAGATGTATGTCATTCACAAGGATAATGTAGCTACCTGAGAAATTGATTTTGGGTATGTCACATGGGTGTTTAAATGGTCTTTCTATTGTATGAGAATGAACACTTAGTAAAACCATTTTCAAAGAAAGATATTCAATAGCTTTTTCTATTCCTCTGAATAAGAACATTTTACCTTGTGTTAAAAATCCTTCAAGACTTACCATTTTCTTTTTTAGGCTTTTCCTCAGACTTAGAGTTTACTGGCTAATCAGTAAAACTCCCATAAGTACTTATCTGAGAGGAAAGAGAATAAAAAGACTATGAAATTACTACATACATTCAAGCCCTTAGTGATTTGAAACTTTTATTAAAAGTTTTCTGAGAGTTTTAAGTATTTATGAGCCTGAAGTAACACCAAACTACTGATATGTTCCCTGTCCAACTCCCAAGTGGCATTTATTATTAGTGTGTTTTATAAAATGTCATCAATTATGTGTAATATTATTTACAGACCCATGTGCTATCAGAGCTGGAATGAAACTTGGTGGTTTAGTTCAAATCACTGATTTAATATCATAATTAAATTGCTTCACTGACTAGGTTATTGTCTCAACTAACCTTTTAAAAAAAAGTTACCTCTATCTTTTTGACGGAATCGGGTTCCATGAAAGTCACAACCCAACTCATTTGTTAAGTGCAGCTTAGACTCTTCATATAGAAAACCTGTCTAGATTTTAGAAAGTTAATGACAGCACAACCAGGATATTGATATTTAATTTTTCCTCAATTTTTGAGATTGATAGCAGAAAAAAAATGCAAGATGTTAAGCGTAAATAAGCATCGACTTCTATCCTGAAGGGCTCATTTTATAGTGTTATTACACAGAAATTTGCTATCAGATTATGGTTATTTGTACTTCTTTGTGAGTAGTTAATAATTTCTGCTCTTTCTGATATCATAGAAATTATTTTGTCTAGTTCTTATCAAAAAGAGATGGACATTGACCACATAACCAATCTTTAGTAGTTCATTTTATTCCCCTTATTAAATCTCTATACTAGTAAAACTTTTAAGGAGAATTTTGGCATGAGACTCACCAGCAGCCCTGAAGGTAAAATCTTATATAGTTCTATGAAGAGAGAATAAAAACAAATCTGAGGGGACATAACAGAAACCTGAGATATAAAGCAAACATACATCCCCTCTTTCATATTTTATTGATGTTTTGGACCTAAGAGCCTCATAACACTGTATGAGAGTTCTTCATGGATTATGGAGTATAAGGGGCCAATTTTTCAGAGACAGATCCATGAGTAGACTTTATTGCAGCAGCTGAACATATATTTTATCAGCTCAACACCCCTCCCCCAAAAATGACATGGTATTCCCTGAAATGTCATTAATTGAGTAAATGAGAAGACAAATGTTATTAAATCCAACATTAAAAAAAATGGAAATTATACAAAGTGCAGGTATGTTGGATGCCAGAAAATCACTAAGTACTATTTTGCATTGTACTGTTAGGCTGTTGTACTTTCCTAATAAAAGCTCAAGAATTTTAAGAAGATAAAGAGAACTTGTTTTTCCTTCATTCTAATAAATATCATATTTTTTCCAATGACTAAATTTCTCCTCTTCAAGTCCTTAATGTAAAAGTGCAGGCTTTCTTTATTCCATATCTAGGGCAATGTGTTTGAAGGAGTGTGCAAACTTTGGCAATGATAATTCAGCAAGTAAAAGTCAACAATGCAGCTAATCTTTCCTTACTAGCCACTATAAACACAAGTCAATGATTTTAAAAGAGTATTTTAAAATATTTCTTTTTTAAATAAAGAGCATATAACCCTCTTACTTATAGTTTCTCAAACTATAGAGCTTTTATCTACATGTAGTGTTCAATTAATGCACATTTTAACATCTCTATACATGTATATTATATTGTATTATTCTATATAGCTATATAGTTAGTAGAGATTATCAATAAATTTTATAATTTTGATCTAAAGTTCTGTATATGATATAAATAGCTTGTATATGATGTTTTAAAAAAACCCATATAGTCTAGCTGAGTAGCTTAATTTGTTAGAGCATCACTCTGACATGTCAAGGACGTGGGTTTTATCCCTGGTCAGGGCACACACAAGGAGCAGCCAATGAATGCATAAATAGGTGGAACAGGAAATTGATGTTTCACTCTCTCTTTCTCTAAAAATTAATCGATAAATAAAAAATTAAGAACACACAGAAAGGAGGTAGAAGACAGTAAAGGAAGATAAATGGTGATTAAAGGAGACTAAACTTGGGGTCAAGTACATTTGAAAACACAGTACAGTATACAGATATTGTATTATGGAATGGTATACCTAAACTTATGTACTTATTAATCAATGTTACCCCAATAAATTCAATTAAAGCTAACTAGGGCATCCTAATGGTAGACCATAGGAATTTAAACATAAACAAACAGGATTTTTTTCCCACATGACTTTATAATTTAGTAAGTGGAGAAAAACTTCCATATGTAAAACTTGAAATATCTAAAACTTTTAATAGGCAAACAGAAAACCAGCTATTTCAAATAAATAAGTTCTATAAAAAGTGATACTCCTCTTTACTTTAAAGTGACAGGGTGAAGAGAAACTACTTAGATAGAATGTTCAGTATTAGTGAGGGCAGTGACATCCGGGTTAAAAAAGTATGAGGGTAAATACATTTATCTTAGTTTGCAACAGTGTGATGAGCAGCACAGCACTAAGGTGTGTATCAATTTTTGTAAAGAGTTCTGTCTTTGAAACAGCCCTATGAAATACAGATTTAAACCAACAAACAAGTCAATTTGGCTATTTACCACTCATTCATTTATTTATTCAGGCAATCATTCCACAAACATTTACTGCATACCTGCTTCTTTCCCTGATCCACTTTCTGCTCTTCATAGAGAAACATATACAGAGCCCATGACTAGGAAAGCTGGACCGGATTGTCATCACAAAGACTTGCTCATGTTACAACCACATTCCATGCTTGATAAGTGGCAGAACTGAGACCTTTCTATTACACTTTTGTTTTCATGGGATTTTTTCAAGTTAGTTCATCATTTTTTTTCTCTAACTCTGTCTTCCCTTATATAAGTTGTCTTTCCATTGACATCTCTTTTTATGAACCATAAGGGGTGATAATGTTTCCTATGGGGACTTCAATTGATTGGCTTATGAAAACTCTGAAATGTCAAGATGTCAAAAGAAGCACCCACATGTGGGGCAAAGTCACAGAGAAAGACAGTAGGGCAGGAGCTAAGATCTTCAATGAAAATTTTGTGGGATCAGGTTGATGATGGAGATTTTGTCAGATGTGAAAGGATCTAAGATTTTTGGAAAGAGAAACGAGTTGAAACTGACTTTGGGGAGTAAGAAGATCATCTGAACCAATGTTATCTGGGAGGCATGCAAACATGGAAGCTTCCTCGAGAAGCAGCCAGCTTTAAACTAGGGCTGGAAGTCATTAGAAAAACAATAGAAGAAAATGAGACACCAGAAACATATATTTTAGAATTCAGACAAAAAAAGTGGCAGGAAGGAATATTTGGATGCTATTGAAAAAGACCATGTTATTCAAAGCCCGTGATACTAAAACACTAAGGAAAGAAATGTTTGCAGAAAAGATTACACAAGAAACAAGCCACGCATTTTGGAGATATTAACATCACCAGTAGCACTATTACAGATTTACATGAATAATTTAAAAAAAGACACTAGACAAGGGGAACATTATTTAAGGGTATAAACAGCAGTTGCCATTCAAGCATAGAACCAAAACAAACAAAAAAATAGCTGAATTTTAAAAATTTTGTAGAAATCTGGATATTTATACTCTGGCCTATATGAACATATGGCACTTTCTTAAAGACCATAGAGAAAACATCCAACTGCTCATAAAAAACTCATTCCCTTCTTTGTACATGTAATTAGAGCTTGATTCAAGGATGTCCAGTTAGCCTACATTTTTCAGCTTCCCAGGCAGTTAGGTGTGGCCATGTGACCAATAATCAAAAAGAATGTTGTTTGAATAATTATGAAAAAAATTAATATATATATTATATATAGTTTCTTTATGGAAATGCAAATAATTATGAATTATTATTTTTTTAATTTTATACAAAAGTAACATGATACCACTGCTTGTATCCCTTTTTATTTAACATAAAACTAATAGATAATCCACAGAATCATAATGAGCAGTTATTGTTTGGCATCTTTGTGCTATATTTTACCTAAGTACTCAGCTTTAATGCATATGGGTATCTGGGTTCACTCACTAATTCAATAAATTATTAAGTGCCTACTATGTACCAGGATTATTTCAGACCTCTGTCAGTGAACAAAAGAGATAAAGATTAAAACCTTCATGGAACTGATATTAACATGTGGGAGAGAAAGATAATATGGGAATGATCTTGCTGTCAAAGGGAAGGGTCCGATTCCAGCACATGGCAGATATGTTGGAAGAACAGCGAGGATGTCGATGTGCCCAGAGCACAGTAGGTGAGGGGAGAGTGGTAGAAGATGAAGAAAAAGATAAGAGACCAAAAAGTGGCAGCACTTGGGTATATTCTCTGAGTGAAATGTAGAGCCAGTGCAGGTTGTAAGCAGTGAATTGATTTGACTTGCATTTTTTTAATCACTGACAATATTGCACTAAATAAACTTGGACATAAACCATTTATGTACGTACAAGTACCTTTGTAAATTAATCCCCAGATTTAGGATTGTAAAACAAAGGATATATGCTTTTGTGAATTTGATAGATATTGACAAAAATGTCTCCTAATGGGGGTTGAATTAGTTCATACTTCTACCTGTGCCTGTGTATGTTTTATATTTATTCCTGTTCCCTTTTTCTGGTGTTTATGTATGTGTATTGTATCGTATGGTTAACATGACAGAGGTTGTTTTTTCTTTCTTCTATTTGCTATGGTTGTTGGGATTTGAACAAACTCATTCAAAGATAGAAAAGTTTCCTGGCTTAAAGAGAAAATTTAATATTTTAGAGGACTGTGAATTAATTAATAATGTGAGGTCCTTAAGAGCTAAGGTAGGACTTAGGTGACAAAACTTTTATTTTAATAAAAGAAACAGATATGTATAGATTCAGATAAGATTGTTGTTAGCTAAAATTTGACTTTACTTCACAATGTATTCAATTTTCTTTGTGGATTGTGGTACTAGCTCATCTTCTGAAAATAAAAGTGATAATGGCAGGAAAAAAAAGCAGGTGCTGAAGATAAAATATCTCTTGTTGGGCTTGAGAATAAACATTGCCAAGTGAGACATAATTCAACTGACATCACTATTCGAACACTGATAAACCATTGGCCATGGATGTGCAGTTTCACCAGTTGGCTTAGATCTGCAATTTCCTCCAACAGCCACAGAAGTCTGTGTATAGACAAAGAGAACACAGGCAGTGCAATCTACCCATGGCAAGATGCTTGAAGGGCTTGTGGAATAAAAAGACATCATATCTAGGTTGTTTAGAAGTTGTTCAGGCAAAGCTAAAGTATTGGGCTGTGAAATTTAAGCGAGAAAGAAAAAAAATGCAGTGTAAAAACTTGAGAGAAAATTTTCGTTCTCTCCTTTTAGTTAGCACTGCATTTCATGACCTGTATCATGCTACCTATCCCAGAGCACAAACTCTGACATATTAGGTAAAGACATTTTGACCTATATCCTAAATTAACAAAACTGATAACACGTAACCAAGAGGAATTCATTTTCTGCCAACATTCTCTTTCAATCTCGTGGTGAAGAGCTGTCTCTCTCTTGCCACAAAATGACACTCAGGCAGTCCCCCAACACTGCTGATTGCACTCAGTTTAAAAGAAAAAAACTCTCATTTTAAGTTATAAATAGTCTCAATTTAACAAGCAATTAACACTCTGAACATGATTTATTTATTTTTTTCTCACTGAGATGTGGGTTGTTTTTGTTTTTCATTCAATTTCCACCTTCAGAACTAGATGCCATTTCCACCTTCCTGGTTAAGGCGGGGGAGGGAGCAGGGGTTCTTTATTGTCTGTACTTTCAAATCTCACTTGTGATCTCCAGACCTGATCAAAATTTAAATCTCACTCTCTCCCATGGGGCTTTGGATGTCGTTTTTGATGGTTATTTGTGATTCCCCTTAGGAATTAATTGGCCACATGATTGAATGTGTCCACTGGCGTGCAGATGATGATCTTGAAAGGTCTTGAAGGACATATGTCGGTCACTCGTAGAGGACTGACTGGTCCATGTAGAAGAGCTTGTGGAGGGGATGGGGTGACTGCCTAGAGTATTTATGGTGGAAGATAAACACAATAAAAGAGGACACTGCCTTTCTATCAGCCTGGGTGCTGTAGACCAGTGCTATTCAGAACCAGGGTCAGAGCATAGATGGGTGAGAGTCAGCGTATGCATGAGGTCACATACACAACTTAAAGCCAAGGGTTGCTAATAAATCATTGAGAGCCATAGCCTTAAACTCATCCCGCATCTGACTAAAAATCACCAGCATCAATGTATTAGCACCATCTGGAGGCTCAGCCTCATACAATTTCAGACACAATATGACAATCAATGAGGGCAATCCTCTTGTCAAGTCACCCTCTTGGAACAGAAGAATGATTCAATGAGTACAAATCATAGAATTTCTTAACACACATTTTAAACCCTATATATAGGGAGTGGAAAGCTGTGCAGAGTCCAGAAGGCATGGGGCTTGATGCTCACAGGGGTTTTTATCCAGCCTAGAGTCACTTTTCTGGACTATACAGCTAGCTCCAGACAGATCTACACAACACAGGGAAACTTAGAAAATATAAGAATGACATATCAAACTGTTAATTTATATTAACACTTATGTTAAATTCCTAGGGCTGCTATAACAAAATATTGCAAGCTGGGTAGCTAAAAACAACAAATTTATTCCCTCATAGTTCTCTAAAACTTATCAGCCTAAAATCAAGGCATCAGCAAGGCCATGAGGACCCAAGGTTAGAATCCTTTCTTGCCTCTCTAACTTAGGATAGTTGTCACCAATCCTTGATGTTTCTTGGCTCATAGATGGCCTTTTATTCTCCATCTCTGTGTTTAACTTTCCCAGTAGGACACCAGTTATAATGGATTTAGAGGCCACCTTAAGCTCTTATGACCTCAGTTTATCTTGATTATGTTGACAAAGAACCTACAAATAAGATCACATTCTGAACTTCTAGACAGACATAAATTTTGGTGGAGACTATTCAGTCCACTACAGTGCACCTCCCTGAAGCACAAAATAAACCCTAGATAAAGGCCTTGCCTGCCAGAGTCTAAGGACAGTATGTGGGTATGAGACAATGAGCTGCACAAAGAAAGTCAGAGTTATTTTCCTTATAAAATTAGCTTAATGTTCTTGGGATATATTCCTAAAAGTGGGATGGTTGACCATATCACTGAATGAAAAAAAGAAATGCACCTGCATGTTTATGGCAGCATTGTTCACAATAGTGAAGATCGGGAAACAGCCCAAGTGTCCATCAGTGGACAAGTGGATTAAAAAGCTTTGGTACATATATACAATGGAATACCATGGGGCTATGAAAAAAAAGGAAATATTACCTTTTGCAACAATATGGAGGGACATGGAAACTATTATGTTGAGTGAAATAAGCCAGGCAGAGAAAGAAAAAATATCATATGACCTCACTCATTTGAGAAATTCAAGGAACAATGAGAATTGAGGAATGGAATTGAGACAGAGGAGGGATCAAAGGGACCAGAGGAAAAGAAGACAGAGGGAAAGGGGATGATAGGATGGGATAAACCTGAAGGGAAGGGGTGAGGGCGCTGTAGAAAGGGGGACAAAGGAGATGTTGAGGGGAATATAGGGGAGGGGGGATGCATTCTGGGTGACCCTAGAATCGATGTAAACACAATTAATTAAATAAAAATAAATAGAATAAAATAAAATCAGCTTAATGTTACTGCCTCATGCTCATTTTGAAATTTAACATCAGTTTTACCTTGTTGCTACATTCAAAACTGCAAATTAAAAATCCTATTATAAGCATATATGTCCAGCAAATGATGTACCTGCAATCATGTTGAGAAAATAAGGTTTATATTAAATAACTGGGAAATAAATATATATAAGATGCAGCGATAGAGAGTAGGTGATGGTTGCACAACAACAAATATATAACAAACTACTGAATCGTACACTGTAAAATGGTGACTTTTATCACCTACAAATTCTATCTTAATGAGGCTGTTTTTAAGAAGTGTCAAAATTATCAGTCAGAGAAGAGATTAATTGAACCCCATCATTGGGAATAAATACTCTTTAAGATATCTTTGAGAAATTAAAAAGTAAACTTAAAATTGTATACTAGTCTTTTTAAGACTTTATTCATTTTTCAGAAAAGAGAGAGAAAGAGAGAAAGTGAGAGAGAATGGGGGGAGCAGAGAGCATCAATTCTCATATGTGCCTTGACTAGGTAAGCCCAGGGTTACAAACTGGCAACCTCAGCATTCCAGGTCAATGCTTTATCCACTGTGCCACCACAGGTCAGGTGTAAATTAGTTTTTAAAAAAATCTATTTCCTAAGTTGTGCATGTGCATGTGTAAAATTCATCTTTTTAGAGATAAAGTTCATATATAAATTGCTGAATGATTAAGACACTTAATTATTTTTTGATCTTATATAAATATTGAAAAATTTATATTAATTAAATAAAGTAACAACTTTTAACTTATAAGTATACAATCACAATTGGAAGGCTGACCATGAATCTTCAAATTATCAAAGATAGCCTGACCAGGCGGTGGCGCAGTGGATAGAGAGTCGGACTGGGATGCGGAAGACCCAGGTTCAAGACCCTGAGCTCGCCAGCTTGAGTGCAGGCCCATCTGGCTTAAGCAAAAGCTCACCAGCTTGGACCCAAGGTTGCTGGCTCCAGCAAGGGGTTGCTTGGTCTGCTGAAGGCCCACGATCAAGGCAAATGTGAGAAAGCAATCAATGAACTATGGTGTCGCAACGGCAACAAAAAACTAATGACTGATGCTTCTCACCTCTCTTCGTTCCTGTCTGTCTGTCCCTATCTATCCCTCTCTCTGACTCTCTCTCTGTCCCTGTAAAAAAAAAAAAAATCAAAGATAACACATTTCTTCACATACATATAGACACAGACTGAAACCGTGTTCTGCTTCCATCAACAACTGATATTGCTACCTATTTAAGGAGAGATACAGGCACGGTAGAAAAGACATTGTTATTAGGTTGTAATCTTATTTAACTTCTCTATACATCATCTAGTGGGGACAGAGATGCAAGCTAATGAAAGTTAAATCACAATAAATTGTCAAGTGTTTTAACACCAATTAGTATAGAAATGATAAAATGTGACCTTTGGTGATTAAAGGGCAACCACTAAATGAGATCCAACTTGGAGAGCATAATATGGTTGGCAAGTAGCCCTTGGAAGTAAAAACCATAAAATGTGTAAAGCTATCATTTAGAATCGAAGGACAGATAAAGAGCTTCTCAGACAAGTAAAAGCTAAAGGAGTTCATCACAACCAAAACAGTATTATATAAAATGTCAAAGGGTCTTCTTGAAGAGAACACAAAAAGGAGGTGGAGGAAGAGGAGGAGGAGAAGCAGGAGGAGGAGGAGAAGCAGGAGGAGGAGGAGGAGGAGGAGGAAGAGGAGGAGGAGGAGGAGGAGGAAGAGGAGGAGGAGGAGGAGGAGGAGGAGAAGAAGAAGAAGAGGAAATAAGATAAAAATATGAACAATAAAATGGCAATAAATACATATCTACAATAATTGAATCTAAATAAAATAAATGAATAAACAACAGAAACAGACTCATTTATACAGAGAACATGTTGACATTTGCCAGATGATAGAAGAATTGGGGGGATGGGTAAAAAAGGTGAAGAGATTAAAGAGTACAGACTGTTACAGAATAGTCGTGGAGATGTAAAGTACAATATAAAGAATATAGTCAATAATATTTAAATAACTATGGTGTCAGATGAGTACGAGATTTATCAGGATGATTACTTAGTAAGTTATATAATGTCTCATCACTGGGGTATACACCTAAAACTAATATTATATATCAAGTATAATTTAAAATATTTTAAAAAAATATTTTAAAATGTGTAACTAATTTAAGGTCAGCATTCCAAAGATATATTGACTGACATTTAGTGAAGCTTATAAAATCTTTACTTTTTATAATGTTGATTTCCATGTCAGTTTTGCATTTTAGCTTGCTTCCAATTTAATTTTTTTTTTTAAGTAGAACATCTTTTCTCACTAGACATCTTATGAAATTCTTGGGCAAAAGATTTTGCCTTTTGATTCATATTTATCTTGTCACAGAATACAAATTTGAGGATAGTAAGAAAAGAAAATTGAGAAGTTAAAAAAGTGAAAAGGAATTTAAAAGGGTCACAAGCAAGTTACTCTCATCAACCATTGTATAGAAATTAAAACAAACATGTATAAACATTCAATAAAATCATTGGCATTACTGAGTCCTGTAATAGGTTAAGAGAAGTGATTTAACTAGAGATATCTCAGGAAATGGGCTTTCTTTAATTCATTAAACAATACTTAATAGTTTTGCAAGCTATTCTTAGTGGATCAAAATGTATTCTAGTTTAATATTTTTATTTTTTTCTTGAACTGCACATACATTACAGTTAATTATAGAATATACCTCTCCTTTAGTTGCATGTGTGGTAAACACTTATTAGTCTCATTATTTCTTTCAAAGCACTTTAGCATGAATTCAGACATCTGTTGTATTCAGATAAAAAAGAAGTGGCCTGTTCTTAGCTCCTTAAATGGCTGAGGGTGGTGGTATCACAGTGGAAGTGGAGGACTATAAGCATAAAGATAAAGATAAAGCATTCCAGAGCTCCCAAATTTTTCAGAAGAACCTATCAGAAGGTTAGTCTATATTTTCTAGACTATAGTAAGGCCTTTGATTGTGCACAACATGAAATGCTATTGGATGTTCTAAAAGATCTCTGGGCATACCTTGGCGCTTGATTGCTTTAGTGTGCATCTTGTACTGTGGACTTGCGACCACTGTCAGTATAGAACATGAAAAGACAGCTATAGATAAAAGTACCAGACAAGTGTGCATTTTATTTACCTATTTGTTTAATATCTATGCAGAACATATATAAAAAACAGGGCTAGACTCAGAGGAAGGATGAAAATTGGCGGGAGAAATATCAGTAACTTAAGATATGCAGATGAAACCATCTTGCTAACAGGAAGTAATACTGATTCAAAGTGACTTCTGATAAAAAGGAAAGAAGAAAGCATCAATGCAGAAATTGTTAAAGATATTCGTTACCTTGGTTCACTCATCATATCAAATGGAGACTGCAGCTAAGGAAGCAGGAAAGCTGAGATTCAGAAGTGCAGCACTGAGATAGCTCTGGAGCGTACTCCTAGAGCACAGAGGTTGTCGGCTTGATTCCCTAGTAAGGACGCATACAAGAGCAGCTCAATGTTCCTTTTTCTCTCTGCCTGCCTGTCTCTCAGAAAAGAAAAAAGGTGCAATTCTGAAAGAATTAGGGAAGGTCACCCCTAGCAAAGATATATCACTAATGTATCATTAGAGATCAAGGCTAAGATTATCCACACCCTCCAATTTCTAATAACTATGTATGAATGCGAAAGTTGAACAGGAAAGAAGGCTAATGGGGGAAAAATTTGATTCATTTGAAGTATGGTATTGGAGGCGAGCTCTAAGGAAACCCTGGCAGAAGGGTGAACAAATGGGTCTTAGAACAAATTAAACCTGAAGCATCACTGGAGGCCAAAATGATGACCCCGCTGCTGTCCTACTTCAGGTACATCATGGGAAGGCAGGGTTCTTTGAAAAAAAAAAATTAATGTTGGGAAAAATAGAAGGCAACAGGTAAAGGAGAAGACCAAATACAAGGTGGATTGACTTCATAAAAGAAATCACAGCAGGAGTGGCATGAGTCTACAGGAGCTGAGTAGAGTTGTTTAGGACAGAATGTTGTGCACATCACTCATTCATAAAATCACCAGGAGGCAGTGTCAACTCAACAGCACCTACAACAACAAGTGATATTTAAGCCTAGCACTATTATCATCTTTCTGCAGCAAATTTATTACTGCCTCATGAATCCTGAAAATGTTAGGTTAGAACAAAATCTCCTGATAGGCCCTGGCCAGTTGGCTCAGTGGTGGTAGAGCGTTGGCCCAGAGTGTGGAAGTCCTGGGTTCGATTCCCAGACAGGGCACACAGGAGAAGTACCCACCTGCTTCTCTACCCTTACCCCTCTCCTTTCTTTCTATCTCTCTCTTCCCCTCCTGCAGCCAAGGCTTCACTGGAGCAAAATTGGCCCGGGCACTGAAGATGGTTCCATGGCCTCTGCCTCAGGCACTAGAATGGCTCCGGTTGCAAAGGAACAATTGTCCAGATGGGCAGAGCATCAACCCCTGGTGGGCATGCCTAGTGGATCCTGGTTGGGCACATGTGGGAGTCTATCTGCCTCCCCGCTTCTCACTTAAAATAAATTAAAAAATGAGTAAAAATCTCTAGAGTAACTGAAGACTGAATTTTGTCAATTTGTGCCCATCCTAATTCATACACCAGAACTCTCTCTCATACAACTCCAGGTAGAGAGGTTACAATTGCCAACATTCTTCCTGGTGTCTATAAATAGATCATCTCAGTGTACTTTCATATGAGGTCTTTCTGAAGGCAAATATTTTTTTAAAACAAATATAGAAGATGGAATAATATAAGTAAATATTGATTTGCAATGTAATGTGAAGGTAGTTATTTAAATATTTGCAAATGATGTTAAGTAAAATCAGAGTAAAGATTCCACATTCAAATGTTGGTAATGCTTTTATAATGATAATAATAAATTTTATTTATTGATTAGATGCTATAAGCCAAGCTCCATACTCAATACTTAGATGCAGAGCCACATTTAATTCCCACAGCTACTTTGCAAATAATCATTTTTAACAAATAAAATGAGGAATCTGAGCTGATGAATCACATTAGACTAAATTATATGCTGCCGGAGTAAACAAACACATACAAATTACTAAATTGCAAAGGATTAAGACAATAAATGTTAAAAGCTTGCTCACAGAAGTCCACGGTGAATCTCACTGTCTCTTTAGAGCAGCTGCCCTTACTGTGTCCACTTAGTGATTTCATCCAACCAAAATGGACCTGGCAAACAGCCTTGCATGTGTCCATGAGTGGAGAGATTATAGACACCAACAACAAAACTGATTCTAACTTGATACGTTGTGGCATAGGCACACAGCTTAATGAGATTTTTCATATTGCTTTATGACACTGAAACAGTTCTAACAACAAAATGTGAGTTCTAGTGATAAATTTTATTCCCAACCCTGATTCGTATACAGTTTATAGGTATAATAATATCCCAGCTTCTTTTCCCACCCACCACCATGATACAGATAAGCACAGGGCCTTGGACATCATATATTATGGAAAGACCAGACCCAAAATAGAGAGAATCTGGATTGCCAAATCAGTTCTCATAAGGAGGCAAGCAAAATGAGGAGCACTGTTATGGGCATTCATAAGAACAAATTTTAATCTTGCTGCAGCCACTAAAATGTTAATAATTTGTATAATATAGCTTTCTCATGTCATAAATTCTATATTCTTTTTTTTTCTTAATTCTTTAAAATATAGCAACTCTGAAGTCAGGATTCATCATACTATCAAAAGTGTCTTTACATTACTTCATAGTACTTTTTCTTTATTATAAAGTAATGTTGGTTCTCAGTCAATAATGTCTTATATTTCATTAAATAAGGGAATCCAGTAGTTACCTTGATTTCAAAATCCAAGATGTTAATCACTACCTACATTAAATATCCCCTTAAATGATAGGCTATTTTGCGATGTATAAGATCACTGTATGGTTCATGGTCCTTTTTTAAAAAAATTAGTTTTAGTGAGAGAAAAAGTGAGGGCAAAAGAGAGAGACAAAAACATCAATCTGTTCCTATATATTCCCTGACCTGCGATCAAACTGTCAAACTCTGTGCCTCAGGATGATGCTCTAACCAACTGAGCTATCCAGCCAGGGTACGGTTCATGGTCTTATGCTCTGGTACCAGATTTCAGAGTGTTTTTTCCTTCTTATTTAGCAATTCACCTGGACATATATAAACGATAGACATTTTTTCTAATTGTATTACAGATGTATAGAAAAACATCAATTTTTAAAAAAATATTTTAGTTACTTATAAAATCTAAAGCCCATAAAATAAATTGAAACTATTTCACTCATTTTCCTTAAAAGCTGCCTTGTGGTCACAAATTGAATAAGGTTTCCCACAAATTAAAACGATTCATACTATAAATTAGAGTTCAAGTATGCATCATGGTAAAAGCCACAAAGGAATAAAATACACATAGTAATAAAATACACATAGCAATAAATATCAAATGATCATTTGTTAAAGTTGACTAATTCTACCAACCAGCATTAGCAACAGTTTGGCATGATAAAAATGTGAACTTTGACTCCTGGCTCTGTAATGTATACTAGTTCTATGAAGGTGGGGAGTCATGAGATTTAAATCCAACTAATCTAATTTACGCATCTGTAAAAGTCAAAACAATATTTATTATATAAGATTCTTGCAGGGATGGTTAGATATTGACAATAAGCACTGAGTAAATGTTAGATTCTCCTCTATCTCCCCTTTAACCTGCAGGATTTTTAGTATAACTTTTACATTTATCTGATTTATGACTTAAATAGATGAAAGTGAATGCAAAATTAGCTGCAATCTCACATTGCTTGCTTCGATGAAAAAGTGGAAGCAAAACTAAACCTTTCCTGTGTGCCTCATTAACTCAGCAAAATCTAATTTTCTCTAATTTCTTTCACTTCCTATGGGAAACACCAAGTGATTATTGGAATTCATAGTCACATTTCACAGTCTTTTCATACCTCTATGGATTTTTACTTTGTGTGATAGAACCTGAATTTAGTTTGATTTTGGACCACATAGGTGAGAGGAAGGTGATATTTTGAGAGGAAATGACAGAAACTCTATTCACTCACTTGTAAACTTTCCTCAGAGTTGCTAAAATCTCACAAAGGAATTGGACATATTCTCATATCTATGAACAAAGAAATAGGCCATTTCCAAAAGCAGAGGTCATAACAGCTCCTAGGGGGTAGCTATATTTATATCTTTCTTAAATGGGGAAAAATAAAATGTTGAATTGGATGGCAAAATACCTGTGAGAATGCTTCCTACTTGTTATGGGCTAGCAGATACAACTAGAAAATCCACTTTTACAAATAATTGTGATGGTATTTTCCCATAGTGTTGGCAGTTTGCAACCATTTCAGATTTTGTAATAAGAACTTCAAAAGACTGGCAGTGGTCTCTTTAGAATTTATTAATGGAGGGATAATCACAGCAAAATTTCCCACTGCAGATCAGGGTCTGGAAAAAGATGTCACAGTGTGTGCTGTGTCTGATTTAAGAGCAAAGCAATGATTATGAGTTCCTTCTTTTAGAAGAAGCACTGAGTTAAGAAACTTCCAATAATATTGAAGCAGGAAATATTAGGAAAATATGGCAGTACTATGAATTAATTAATTAAGAGTGGGAATATTAACATTTGGGTATTAAAAAAAAATGAGGCAAAGACTAAAGAGTTTACTTGTATCTTTTTAAAATTAAATTTGTATTAAAGTATAACATTTATATAATAATTATATACAAGAATTATATATGGAAATATATAAAAAACTAAAAACAACTTTACATATCAATTTATTTTTATGACTGAGAAGGCTCATGATATTACATTATTGGAAATCCTCCATTGTCCCTCTTAGAGTCACTATCTCCCCTCAATTAAATACTATCCTTATTTTTATCATAATTTAGTTTTGCTAGTTTTCAACTTTATACAAAGAAATTATATTGTGTACATTTTTATGATGACCTTTTTAAATCTAACATTTTTAGATTAATCCATGTAGATATTTATTCATGCTCATGGATTTAAGTATTCCATTAATGAGTACACAATGCCATTATCGATTCTACTATTGATGAGTATTGAGGTGTGACCATCTGGGGTCTTTTTATTTATTTATTTTAATTTTTAGCGCATGCGTGCGCGAGAGAACAAGAGAGCAAGAGCTGGAGGGAAAGACAGCCAGGAAAGGAGAGAGATGAGAAGCATCAATTCGTAGATGGGTCACCTTAGTTGTTAATTGATTGCTTTTCATATGTGTCTTGACTGGGGAGCTGCAGTTGGGCCAATGACTCCTTTCTCAAGCCAGCAACCTTGGGCTCAAGCTAGCAACCCTGGATTCAAGTCAGTGACCATAGAATAGTGATTCTTAATCTGGGTTCTATCGAACCCTAGGGGTTCAATGAGTCAGTCTCAGGGGTTTGGAGAAGCCTCTGCCGCAGAGGCCAGAATAAAGTAATACTGTAATTTGTTGTGAGTTCATGCACTTTGTTGGTTTTGTTCTTTGAGCAAGGTGATGTTCATACATGGCTCATTTTGTGCACCAGTAAAAAAATATATACCTATGTCTTGAATTTGGAAAAAAAAAATCATATTTTATTTATCACTAAAGAAGGATTCGGTGAATGTGCATATGAAACTGGTGGGTTCGGTACTTCAAAAAAGGTTAAGAACCACTGCCATAGAGTCATGTCTATGATCCTATGCTCAAACGGGCAACACCACACTCAAGACAGTGACCCTGGGGTTTCGAACCTGGGTCCTCCTGATCCCAGAAAGACGCTCTATCCACTGTGCCACTGCCTGATCAGGCTTGGGAGTCCTTTTAAATAGTGTTGCTATGATTATTATTATATAAGCCTTTTGGTGGACATACATGTATGATTCCTGGGGTGTATATATAGGACAACATATTACTGAGTCATAGTATATGTGTACATTTAATCTTTAAGGTATTAAAAACATTTCAAAGTCGTTATTCCAATTTATATTTCTGCCAGCAGTATAGAATAGCCTTAACAATGATTGGTGATATCCTTTTTAAAAATTTTATCCAGTTTAATGGAAAAGTTATATTTATTTAGGTTTTACTTTGCATTTTCTTTGCTACTGATGATATGTTTATTTATTCTGAATATACTCTTTTGTAAATATCTTGTCTAACTCTCTACCAAATTCTCTATTTAGTTTATTGCTAGGTATTAATTTGTAGCTCTTATATGTTCTGGATATAAAATTAAGTTTGGGACTATATTGAATTTACTGACCAATTTAGGAAAATTAATGTCTTTACAACGTTGAATCTTTTAAGTTGTGATTCTGATCCATGTTTTCACCTATTTAGTCCTTTTAAAATTTCTCAAATAATTTGTAGATTTCTATGAATAGGTTTTGCAAATTTTTCATGAAACATTTCTAAATACGGTATTTTTTTTATTTTAACACTACTGTAAATGTTATAATTTGGTATTTGATTTTCTTGTCTTTTTTTCTGATTATCCTTGCATCCAAATACTTTGCTAAATTTACCAATAAATTCTAATAGTTTGTATATTATTCTTTATTTTCTAATAACATAATAATATCATCTGTGAATACTGGCAATTTTACTTTTTCCTTTTCAATTCCTATGCCTCCCAGATTTCTCTGGTTGTATTGTCCTGAATACAGTCTCCTGTATAATAGTGGATAAAGGTGGTAGGTGAATGCATCTGTGTCTATCTTGCCCAGTTGTTATGGAAAATCCTACAAAATTTCACTAGGAACTATATTTTTGTTAATTTTTGTAACTATAGTAATCAGATTAAGATACTTGCTTATAATTCCTATAGCTAAGTTTATATTTTAAATATAAATGCCATGATATGTTATCAAATATTTTCTTATATCTATTGAGATGATCATATTTTCTCCAATATTTCTGTTACTTCACTAATTATGTTGGTTGATTTTTAACTAACTACAAGTTTTCTTTGATGTAAGACATTCAAAGAAATTATAGTATATAATTATGTTTTATATATTACTAGATTCCATTTACTTATATTTTATTTAGGATTTAGGATTTATGTTCATGAGAAAGTTTGGCCTCTCATTTTATATCTTTCAATGTCTTCATCAGATTTTGCTTTAAAAATTATGCTGGCACCATAAAAGAAGGTGGAAAGGATACTCCATTTATTCATTCTCTGAAATTGTTTTGTTTTTAATATTATTGTCATATTTATCTTTAACATTTGACTAAATGACCACTAAAACTGTATAGGACTGATGGTGTTTTAGAAGAATGTTTTAAAATACAAATTCAATTTCTTTAATAGATACAAAACAATTATTATTTTTTTATTCTTGTTTCTATTTTGGTAAATTTACCTTTTTTACTCATCATCCTTTCTTGCATTTCTCTGTTCCTAACAGAGATTATGTTCCTTCTACATGAAAGTTTCTTTTAGTATGTTTATAAATTATGATTCTGCTTATGACATATTCTAGCAATGTTTCAAATATTTTATTTTGCCTTTTTTTAAAAAAACTATTTTTATCTAGGCATAAAATTATAGTATGGCAGTTATTTTCATTTAATACTTTGATAATTTTATCTAAAAGTCAGTTATTTCTTATATGTTGTGATTTTAAGGTTAATTTATCTTTTATCTGCTGTTGCTTTTTAAATATTTTAGCTTCATATTTGGTTCTCAACAGTTGAACTAAGATGCCAACTCATGATTTTCTTTTATTCATTAATGGTTAAAGATTGCAGAGATTCTTAGATCTATGCTTTAAAATTTTTCATCAGTTTTGGAAAAAGTTAAGTTACTATTTTATCTTGAAAATCTGCTTCTGCCAAATTTTCTCTCCTTCTAGGAACCCTACTACAAGTATGTTAGATATTTCAGTGACATATTCTTTTGAGTATATTTTTCTTTCTGTATTTTATTCTGTACATCTTCTATTGGCCTATATTCTAGATCAAGAGCTCTGTCTTCCACTAAATTATTGTTAAATCTCTCCACAGAGTTCTATATACTGGTTATTATTCTTCAATTGCAGTTATTGTATTTTTAATTTGATATTTTTATATAAATTATAATAACTTGGGGAATTCTCCATATTTCAACTCATTTTTCTGTATATACCTCAAATATTTTAAGTTTAAAGTTTTTATCAGATGACTCCAGAATCTGTTTCAATAAGGTGCTTGTTTATATTTTTCCTACTGACTAGTCATCATTTAGTCCTTTCTCTAGGCAAGTTTTGTTAATATTTTGAGTAAATAACAGACATTATATAAGAAGCATTTTTTTTATTATTATTATCTTTTCCCCATGAACGTTTCTCCCATTTTTGCTAAGTAGATAGGGAGGAAGCTGCTCATCCTAATCCAATTAGGCGCTGGTTTGGTTTGGGTCTAGATTGTAGCTTCAGTAAAATTTATCTCTATTCTGTTCAATCTGTTCCAAGGTCATACAGAACCTTTGAGAATTTTTATCTCAGATCTGTGGTCTTTCAAAAGTGCCCTCTTTTCCACTGACTTCTTAACTTTTCACAGCTAAGCAACTGCTGAAAACTCCACTCTACTCTGCTCAGCCAAGTTTCATCTACTCACATGCCCATCAAAGTCATTCCTCATTTCTGTTACAGTGCTTTTCCTCTCTAACACTTCTTTTTGGTTCTTTCTTAGGATTTTCATCTCTAGACTTATATTGCCCATCTGTTCCTGCATGCTGTCTACTCTGTTCCTTAGAGCCCTTAGCATATGAATAATACTTGTTTTAAATTTCCAGTCTGATCATTTCACCATCGCTGTCATGTCTGGTTCTGGTGCTTGCTCTCTCTCTTCAAACTGTGTTTTGTTGTTGCTGTTTTGCCTTTGGCATACCTTGTCATTTTTTTCTTGATAGTCATGATGTACCAGGTAAAGAGAACTTCTATAAATAGGCCTTTAGTAATGTGGTGAGATGTGAGGCAGGGCAAGCATTTCATAATCCGATAATATTGTCTCAGTCTTTTAGTGTGCATACGCTTCTCTGAACATCTCAGGACTTTCTCGGGAATTTTTCTCCCTGATGGCCAGAATGTGCAGGGATCAGGTATTTTCCTTACCCAGATCAGCTAGGCTCCTTGAAAACCACAGTAGGCTAGGCTCTAATTAACTATTTTGCCCCTAGGGCAGGTCGCTTTATGAAAACTGCTTCAGTATATTTGACAATTTTTCCTTTTCTTGTCCCCTGCCTGAAGACCACAGGGATTTTTCTCTGAGATTTCCGAGGGGCATCAGTTCAGGCTCCTGGAGGTAAATCCCACAACACCCTACTATAGGGGCCTCCTACCACAGGTCCCCTCGAGTTTTTAGCTCTCAAAAGTTGCCTGCATTTTCCTCCAGCGATTTGTCGGTTACAGTTGAGGTGTTCCTTCTGTCATCTGGTTCCGCAGTGGTTTATGTCCTGAATCTCTGCTCCAGGGAGCATGCCTCTCTCTTTGTCTGTCTTTCTTCTTGGGGACAGTGATTTTTCCCGTGTCCTTCCTCATCCTATGGACCCAAGAAGAGTTGGTGTTTTTGCCTGTTCAGTTCTTTTACTTTTTAGCATGGGGAATGGTGACTTCCAAGCTCGTTCCTTGCACAATAGAAACTGGAACTCTTTATATTGCACAGGACTTCTTCTTGACTTTAGAATTCAGCAAATATAACAAGAGTAAAAGCTGAAGACTGTCAGACGCAGCTCTGTCTTCTTTTTTTACACACAACCTGATCCCCAAATACTCTAACTTGTGTTTACTACTTATCATGTTATCCCTGTGAGACTCCCTAATGCTCCGCTGTTATTCATGCTCTTCGGCACTGTCTCACTTTGAGTGTGACTTATATCCTGCACTCAAAAGGTGGGAAAGGAAAAAGAAACTGCTGAATGTTGTACCTCTCCAAAAGATTTTGCTTTGTTGGAAATTTTGTTTCCTTAAATCTAGGTAGCTTCATCAGCTCTCTAATACTTAAAATACACACACATATATTAATCTAAATGTTCTCTGCCTTTTGTAGATTTTGGCATAATCATAAAATTTTTAGAAGTTTTTTTTATTACTTTTAGAGATGGATACTTAGATAGTTTCTAACATATTCACTGACACATTAATTGTTTTCCTCAAATTACATATTGATTGCATCCAAAAAGATCAAGTCATATTTTTATTAAAATATAGTTCAAAATATGTATAATTTCTATTGTGATTTCTTTTAGACCCATGTTATTTAGAAGGGTGTGCTATTTTTTAGACATTTGAGTATTTTCCAGTTCCCTTTTTGTAATTGGATCCTAGCCTAATTACTCTATGGCCAAACAATTTATACTGTATTGTATACTGAGTTAACAAGTAGCTTATAAACTAGATTCATTGTTTTCTGGTGTTTTTATGTTCCTGTGCTCAGGCTGTCCAAAGTGGAGGGGAGCTGAGGGTTCATTCTTCTCACTTAGATGTTAACTCTAGATGTGCATAACTGGATGTCTGTGATTCATTTCGGCAATAAAGTTCCTTCTTCTGGGACGGGAACAAGCCCTTGAACTGTAATGAGAACTCAGCCAAAGGTGAGAGCATACGATTGATTATATACATTTAATTTTTTTATAGAACACGTAACTTTGGTTAGTAGATTAGTGATATTAAATCACAGTTACAGTTAGAGTAACAAGCTATGTTTAATATTTACTAAGGTTAGCATGAATAACTATAGAAATTCTTTTATAAACTTATTTTTTTTAGTATATTCTTATTTAATTTGATTCTATGGCTAGTCAGACTAATATCAGTAACAGTATATTCATTCTCCATTACAAAATTATTTTGTTTCATCATCTATATTTGTACTGTTTTTGTCTGGATCCATTACAGAGAGAAATATGTAAAAAGTTTTCCAATATATTTCTGGTACTATTACTTTTTGATTTCTATCAGTTTTTGCTTTATATAGCATAAACTTAAACTTATATTAATACATGCATACAGATTTAGAATTGATAATTCTTTTGACAGATTGACTCCACTGTCAAGTTGAAGTGTTTCCCTTTAGTACTAGTACTTCTTCTTGCCTTAAAGTTATATTGATGTCAGCATAGCTATATCAACCTTATTTTTTTATTTGGGTATATTGTTCATACCTTTATAATGCACTTTTCTGTGCTCTTTATTTAGGTGTGTCTTTTCAATGCATACTCTACTCAGACTATATTTTTAAATCCAGAGTGATTATCTTTTATTTCATTATTTATTTCCTTGCTGTTACTGGAATTGTTTATATGTTTGGATTTATGTATATCCACTGTCCTACAATTATCTTTTTCTCTTCTTTCTTGTCCACTTTTGACTTAATCAAGTTATTTAAAATTTTTCTTCTCTATAATATTGTTAGTTGTAAACTCTTTTGTATTACTCAAGAAACTACAACATGAATCTTTGACTTTGTAAAATATAGCATGAATGAGTATTTTCCCTACTACCCAAAAGATGCTAAAATTTTAAAATAGTGTGAATCATAAATATTCTTCTATCTTTTGTGCTATTGTTGCCAAGCATTTTAATTTAATTAAACATATAATTCAAATAGCACACATTACTATTAATATTTTGTATATTTAGGCTTTTCACTTTTTTGTATTTTCCTTCATTTTTATGATATTGTTCAAGGTAAGTGAGAGAAACTAGGAAGTTAACATAGGAAATAAATCTAAGAAATTGACAAGGAAAAGAAAGAATTAGAATCCACTGATTTATTAATACATGTGAGGGAGTGGACCCAATGTTAGTAACAATAAAATTTAGCCCTTTATTTTCTACGTAGCCTGGGCCAGCCATTCTCCTGATTTAAAGCTTTAGAAAAACCTTCTGGAATTTGGTGTAGCCACTTATGTATATATGAAAATAGGTAAAGATTATTGTTCAGTCAACAAATATGTATTGTGTCTTTCTATATGCTAGAAACTGAAAGTCTGGGGATAAAGCACAGAAACAGCCAGGAGAAACACTGGTCATTGAGGTGGTTACCCTCTGTCATGAGGATATTGGGAATAAAAATAACAAGTTAATACTATAAATGATTATATGATATCAGGGATGATGATATAAGTGCATTGGAGAAAGAGATTATATGTTTGTTTTGCTATTTCATAAAGCATAGTGAGAGGCAAAGCTTTATTTGAATAAATTTCTAAAGAAAATAGGCTCTAAAAACCAATCAAGGCTCAGAAAAGTAAAAAATAAAAAAACCACAAAATTTTATAAAATTAATAAAATGCTTAGCCAGTCTTCCTAATTACAAAGTCTAGGCTTGTTCTACTGGTTCAAAAAAGTAGGAAGACTAGAGAAAAGGAATAAGGGGGGAAAAATCAGGTCTTGAGGTAATTTAGCCTTTTAAGATTAATTATTTCTAAGCTTATCATGCTTTGTTTTCTTATCTCTTCTGCCTTCTTGTTTAATGGAAAGGAAAATTCTTAGCTCTCAAAATAAATATATAAACTTGTAAAATTACAATACCTTAGAGGAACTTTAGGTTCAATAGGTAGAGATAGAGCTACCTACATATTCATATAATCAATCTTTTCTGTTGTACATAAGAAAACAAGGATATAGACATTTTACATTTACTCTAAGTTACACTTAAGAATTTCTCCCTTTTTTCTTGTAATCTGAGTCAATCAATACCAATGAAAAATAAATGCTTTGAAGACTAAGAGCAGTGAACTTTACTTTTATGAAGGAGGAAAAAGAAATGTGTTTTAAACCATCTCACATTGTTCATATTTTTCCTCTCTCCCAAAACTTCACTGACATTATTTTACATGAAAAGACTCTTATTGTGGTGGAGAGATGGGAGAGGAAGAATATTAATGAAAAGGAGCTGAATGCCATCAATAAGTAATCTAGTATGCAGTATTAGGGTTATCCAATGAAATACAGAATACCCAGTTAAATGTGTCAAGTAAATAATAAAATAAATAACAAATAAAATTTTTGTTTAGAAATATCTCAAATATTGCATGGAACAGCCTTGTACTAAAAAATCATTTCTATCTGAAATTCTAATTTAACTTAAAATTTTGTGTTTTTATTTGTTTAATGTGGCTCTTTATAACTTGTAAGATGATCCATACACTAAACCAATTCAGAAGAAAGAGACCTTGGACTCAGAAGGAAAGTAGACTAGCGTGAGATAAGCCGTCTTACTACTTTCTGTGACTTCAGGAGTTTTGGATGTTAAAAAGAAGTAAGTGGAATAGTGGAAGAGTGAGATCATCTAATCCTGTTGTCAGGAGTGACGCAGAAAATCCTCATAAAATTTCAATTATTTTTACATGAGAAAACTTTATAATGATACTCCCTCCTCTGAAAGCAGTATGTTGATTGGGTTTCCTAGTTTTGATTAATTGATTGAGCTTTAATATCACTTTTGTCTTAATCTTTTTCCTCATAAATACTTTGAAGGATTCTTCTAGCTCTGTTCTTTTTTTTTGTTTTTTGTGGTTTTTTTGCAGAGGTAAATCCACACAAAATTGCTACTTGCAGATGCCAGAATGCCCTTGAATACTATCTAATTACCTCATCTCTAAAACATTAGAAGCATAACAGTTTTAATGATGATTGCTAATAATTAGGTTGATTCTTTTGTAAATGTAATTATCACTTCCATAGTAATTTTAGAAAACATCCCATAACTGATTACTAATTGATATTTTTAAGTCTAAAACAAACATATATGTATAAATCCATGCTAAGGTTGTATATGTAAAGTAAAAGTGATTTTACTAAGTCTGTGAGCAAACTCTGTGGTACTTGAAACCATATTTATACAATGTGTTATATAAGTACAGACTCCAAGTGTTGGGCAGATAAAATATATTATGCTCACTTTGTTAAAAATGGTGCTGCCCATGTACAAGTTTAAAGAGTAAGGTTTTCTCCACACCTTTGACTGATTGGATGATGTGGGGTGGTGCACTCTCATGAGGAATCCTCCCAGTATGTCTCAGATAAGTGACTTTGTATCAGAGACTTCCTTGTTTGTAGATTGGATTAAAGGTTTCAATCTACACTATAAAGTGCGGCAGACTGGGAGCTTGCTCTCTCTAGGTTCCTGAGGTTAGCATTAGAGAGGAGAGCAGATTTAAGGTCACGTGGAGGAGAGGAGAATCAGCCAAGATGGCAGAGTGCTGAGGAAGGAGCCAGTTTGAGCAGAGTTTGTGCTGGAGAAGGAGATGAGAAACAGAGGTGAATAAGTCTGGTGAGCTAGAAACCTTTGGTTCTAGGAAACTCGGATAAGTCAGTAGCTTTGTGAGCACTGAGTGAGTGGGTTTTGGAGCCCAGAGTGTGTTTTTACTTGCCTGCCAGGTGCAAGATAGAATTAAAGCTGATGGCTCACCAGTTCTTGGCTCCGCTGTTTCATTACCGACTGTCCGAATCTAATGCGAACCTGCACTGGCCAGGTGGCTGTGATGGTGGCCGCGACTATTGGCTTTACACCAAGTAAAATAGTATTTATTAACATTCTTAAAGATATAACAACAATACCAAAAAATAAAGAAACACAGAAATAATTTTATAAAATTATAAATTTATATTGTTACCATGTTGAAATAGTTAAAGTATTGATACAAATTGCTATGACCTGCAGTATTATTTGCCAATTAAGTATTATTTAGATATATTTATTGACTGTGTTTCTTTATCACTTAAAGAGAGGGTTTATTATTATATCATGCCATTTTTTTTATCACTTAATCAGTTTTATTGAGAATGACTGAGAAGGGTGATCCAAATCTGTAATTAAACTTAGATTATTCATTGTAATTTTGCAATGTCATAATGAATGTGTCATTTATATAAAACTTCATCATGTAAGTAGTGTTTAGAATTCTTCACAACCATAATAAAACTGTACAACATGATAAAAACCAAAACCATATGAAAGTAATTATAATTATTAACAACTATTAAACAGAAATGATTAAACAAACTTGTTTTTACACTGCAATGGGGCTTTGAATGCACTAGGTTTGTCAAAATGCTTAAGATTGGTTTTCATTAATATTCCAGTGCACAGCTTCTAAAGGTCATTTTTCTAAAGCATGCACAAAAAGACAAAACAGATCTATTTATTCTCATATTACCCTCTCATCAAAACTAGGGCTGAATTTTCATAAGGAAAGATGGTGTTGGTGACATTTTCTAAGAAAATGACATCTACTTTACCTGGAACTTTTAATATTTTGGATTTAAGAGGTAGGAGAAAAAATAATATCTGACATTTAATATTTTACCTGTCTGTGCTTATATCATTCAGGTTCTCCACAGAAACAGGTTTTGTACTCCAAAAGGATGTATTTTAAATGTATCTGAGGAAATACAAATAAATATTAATGAAAAGACTATTTACAAAGTGTGGACAACTAAGAGAGCTGGAGAAGTTGGGTGAAGTCCCTCAGGGCTGTCAAATGCTATTCAGACTCATAGATTTGAAAAGGCAAGAGGACGGAGCAGTTACTAGAACCTGGAGAATGTGGCGATGGTTGTAAGAGGGGGATCCAGGAAGGAGCTGTGATATTTAACAGACTTGACAGAAAAGGAACTCACTGATATAGTGTGTAAAGCTGACATGCCAGGAAATGGATAAAGAAAATAGGAAAAGGTGAAGAAAAGATTTGCAGAAGTAAACAAATATATACAGCACAGTTCAACCCTTTTGCTTCTTGATATCTACTCTTGATCTTTTTCCTGATGAAGAATTTGTGTTACTGTACAAACTATCATAAGCTCTCATTTAATTATGTGAAGACAGCAGTTTAGATATAATCCCATCTAAAATATAAAACATTAGCCACCTCTATTACTGAGTATAAGAAAAGGGAAAGAAATGACTAATATAAAAACTGGTTTGACAGTCTCATTTCTCTAATTTCCATCTTTCAATGTCCATTTAATGCTTCTTTTACTCTGCAGTTACCTAAAATGGACTGGGTTCTTTATCAGGTGAACCTCTATTCCAGGGATCTGAATCCTTCATGTCCCTGTCTTTGTAGTAGACTGTGGGAGTGTTCCATTGACTGTTACTGGGTAAGGCGGTACTAAAAGGTATAAAAAGCCAGTAAAGTTTTGGTTCCAGACATTGTCTTTCTATCATATTGTGTAGCAGCCATCTACTTTCTCCTTGGTAATGATAATGAATCACTTTGCCAAGATAGTGGCTCTCTTCTCTACTTGATACGAGGATCACAGAAATCAATTTCAGCTTCTTTCTTAAAGGACTATAACTGTATTTTCATTAAAGCATATTTAAGATGTCTATAGCCACTAAACTACAAGGTCATAGAGACAAAAAGCAAAAATTCTTCCAGTGGCTTATTTTGTGTAATAACGAAAAGAGCATGCTCCAACACTCAAACCCCTGGTTTCCCTATTCTATTTTGTGTATTCTAGATGTAGTAAAAATAGTACAATTTAGAGGCTTCTGATAAATCATCTGTACTACATAATGAATGGAGAATGCCATTAGCTTAGATAAAATGGCCTCTCAGTCAGTGATGTAACTACAGTTTTGCAGACTGCTTCTCAATTCTATAAACCCAACTGCAATTAAATTATGAGCATATGCTAAGTAAATGAATTCCGTGGATGCCAGTTCATTGCTTTACCTCTTTGCCATACAAAAGATAATATACACTCTGATTGGTGGTGATGTTAGGTGGGTATGTCACAGAAATGAATATCTTAACTAAATGTCCATGAATAGTGCTGGCATAAGTGTTACAAGCAGAAAGGCATATTGGCACTATATCTATATCTATCCACCTATTTATCTTCTATCTATATAAATCTATATGTCATCTATATGTATATTTATTTCTATGTTTATATAACTATATATATATATATCCTTATTTGGGATATGATAAAAAGGGTCAATGTATACAGCCTGCTATCAGATTGATGACCATTCTTTTGGGAAACAATACTTTATCAGGTGCTTAGCATTAGCCACTGGGGTCTGGCAATAACGAGATCAACTTGTCCTTTATACTAACCTCCATGGTTACTTCATATGTACTTTATTAAGCATGAATAAAGATGTCTATGTAAAAGTCAATGATATCCATTTGAAGAATTATGTCTTCATCCTTGTATATAAAGACTCCTCTGGGCCCTGGCTGGTTAGCTCCATTGGTAGAGCATTGTCCTGGGTCCTCAAGGCCAACTTTGTGGGTTTGATCTTCAGTCAGGGCACACATGGGAGGCAATCTATGAATGCACATCTAAATGGAACAACGATTGAATGCTTTCTTTTCTCTCCCCCACCTCTTGCTCTCTTCCTCATCTTCCCCTCTCTCCCTCATTACTTCCTCTCTCCCCCATTCTTCCCTCTTTCCCCATCTTTCTCTTTCTCTGTCTCTGTAAAATTAATAATTACTTTTATTTTAGTTTTACATAAAGACACCTCTGAAATGAATCTTTCCTGATGCTCGTTTACAGTGAAAGTGACAGTCTTCATTGTGCATATACCCAGAAGTCCATTCAATCACCCCTTGTCCAAACTTATTACCCATCTATTAATATCATTACCTTGTTCTGTTAAAAATCTTGACTGGCCATCCAACCCATTTGCTAGCAAAGGCTTTTTCTTTAGTCTTTTCTCCACATGAAGGGGACAAACAAGTGTACTACCCCAGATTCTGTCTACTAGGACAATTTTCATTTACTGCAACTTTCAGACCTCCCCTACTGGGGCTATAATACAATGGCTATCCACTTTCAGGTGGTGTCAACACACCGCTCAGGTACTTGCTTTTCCCTCTGACATAAGATGGTCAAAGAGAAATCCTCATAAGTTCTCATTGGAAGGAGAGACAGGAAAGCAGGAGGAACAGTTACTGTGGATGTCTAAGGTATATATTTGTGTGGTGTATTTGTTTCTTGTCTATCTTTGTTTTATTCTTACACAAGTTATCACCAGTATTCAGTGCAGTGCGATGTCAAAATATACATCCAATTTTATGATTTAGTGGATTATATAATGCCCAAATCATTTGGGCCTTTTAGGTCACACTTTTTATTGATGTCCCATTATCAGAAATTTTGATTATAGAAACACCAGGAGCAACTTTTCAAATGGCCTCTGACATTGACAGGTGGGGTATTTAATAGTGACAATTTCTAGATCAGGCTGGGTGAGGGAGTATCTATAATGCTGAACCCACAAAAGCTTATATCTGTGGAAAAACAGAGCATGGTCTTAGTGTAAAACTCTAAGTCAGAGCCCTGGTTGCTTTGTATGGCCTGGCAGAGAACCCCCCGCAAGTTCCTATTATTTCTACTGCAGGGACTATCAATTTTTTTATAAAGGGGAGATAATAAATATTTTAGGCTTTCTGAGCCACTCAAACTCTGTTACAACTACCCATCTTTCTTGTTGTAGCATGAAAGCGTCCATAGACTATAAAAGAAATAAGAGGAGCTATATTACAAATCACTTTATGACACAGAAAATTGTATTTTATGTTATTTCCTTGTGTCATGAAATAATTATTATTCTTTTGTTATTTTATACCATTTGATAATATAAAAACTATTCTTAGCCCACAGATCATACAAAAATAGATAATGGTGAGATTTGACCCACAGGCTATAATTTGTCACTCCTTATGTATAAAGTCATGTAGCCCAAGTGGCAGGGCAGTTTGAATTGCAGACTAGACCTGCTGAATAAGTTGTTCTTGTTTCAGGTCTTTGTAAAGTTACAGTTTTGTGGGTTACCAAGTAAAAGTGTTGGAATAGCATACTAAAATGTGATAATAGTTGTCTTTAGAATCCAGAGACACCTTGATGGTAGATGTTGGAGCAAGTTACCTCTCACTTTATTTAGCACAGGATATTCTGATAAGATTAAGAACCACAAATTCCTAGCAACTTTACCAATGTTGCAGGCCACTAAACATTCACACAGTTTATTTCCCATCCCCTGGTATACATGAATCCTATTGGGACATCTATTTACCATTCCTTGGTTGGTGTGTCTATCTGGCATTGTATTTATAAGATAAGTGAGTAGCATGATGCTCTGTGATATATCCAGAAGATCAAGGTCCCTTAGGCTATTTTATCTAGAAAGCTAAAGAGCTGAGATAGTCCTGTGGCAGCACAGTAAATGTATACTGCTATCTCTTACATTTAAATCCAAGCAACTTGCTTCTTATAATATTTGTTTATAAGAAAAACTAAAGAAAGAGAAATATTTGCTATTGTATTAGATGCACATCTAGTGATTTATCTTAGTAAAGATAATCTATCTGAAATGATAACTAAAATTTGTATCATCACATAACTAAATTTCTGAGAACCCCATATTCATTCTTTAGGTTGCATCTATTTTTTGCACCAAATAAAGAGAGTAGATAAAATTAAAGTGGGGTAAGAATCATCACCCCTGAATTCCTTCCTCTTTTCTCTCTCTCTTTTTTTTTTTTTTGGTGGTAGTACTAATCTTGTTGCTTACCTCGGCATGTAGTGTTGTTTGTAATTTACTATGATATTTAGAAGAAGGGCTGTTCCATAGTTTTCATGCAACTTTCCATCCTAATGTTCTTATATAACAGGTCAGGGAACAAATATGGGAATTCTTCCAGGAATAAAGCACACGCATGCCTACAATGAATTTAGGGCCTAAGTACACACTATAAAATGTATCTGAGATTCTACTCGACTCATTTGGGCTTATGTAATCTATCTCATGACCTGTAAGAAGCTCCCAGTTGTCTAACAAACCACAGTGACATTCAGGTTTCCAGACATCAGCATGAGTTCAGAGTGGCTGCACAATAACCACTAACAATTCTGGATATCCCTCTTTCTTTAGAGTCCCTTATCTCATTACAAATGACAAATTTGAGGCCCCTAGAGAAGGCTTTGAAGGGATTCATAATGCCCACCTATGGCTGTGCAGGTAGCATGTTTCCACATAGACAACTGGCCTCTTTTTTGGTCAAAGAACTCCAGTTCCATGATATGGCTCAGTGATATGAACCAAAAGAGACTGAGAATCCACTTCATAGAGATTTCTGCATGCCTGACCAAGAGTATTTCAACCTATTCATGGAAATAACACCTTAATGCAAAGCCTATTTGATCATTAGAAACTTATGATCAACTAGCTATCACCACAGATCCATGCATATGAGCACATTCTAATTACCACACATTTTCTTCCTTATGATTCTTATATTTGGCAGCATGTTAGAGCCACTTAGATAGCTTTTAAAAATTCTGTGTCTCGTCTTTACCCACAGACTAATTCAATCAGAATCACTTGGAAGCCAGGAATCAGTATTTAAAAAAAAAAAAAAAAACTTTTAAGATGAATGAAAAGTACAGCCAAATTTGAGAACCAGTACACTAACTTGTGATAATTGCACTCATGTCTCTGAAAGTTAATTAGTACCACCGGGTCTCTATAACACTGAAATTCCGTTATTCCCACTGAGATCTGAGAATTTAGTTTCATAACATAATCTCTGAAACAGAGAGGAGAGTTACCATAGAGCTTTCCAAAGATTATGGTGTCTCACCAATGAAGCCTATTTACTTGGTAAAGAGCGTGTGCTATCATGAGGAATAAAGAGGAAGTAATGACGCAGAATACTCATGGTTAAAACCCTCTAACCTTCATCTCCTTTATCTTCAACTTCCTTCTCTATAATATGTCTAGGAAGGTCTAGCTAGCATCAAAACCACACTGACTGCAAATTTAAAAGACTGTAAATGCTACCAATGCTTGGGTCCTCTAGGCTATTCTGGGATTTAATCCTGTTATAGACCTAGAAGGAGAACTAGAGTGAAAAATAAAGAAATCAGAACTATCTTGTAAGGCAAAAAGCTGCAGTTGTAATTGAAAGGTTTCATTCAGGAAAACTGGATTCCTTCAGAGTAGAGAAATAAGCTTTGTGACAAAAGCTGGTACCAATAGCAAAGAAAGTTCTGGGGAATGTAGTTCAGTTTCAGACTTCATTTATGTCTGCCTAAATATTTTCATCCCATACTTTAGGGTCCACTCCTTCCTACCAGTGCCTATCTTTATTTTAAAAAGCTGGCAAGTGCTGGTTGGGTAGCTCAGTTGTTTAGAGCACCGTCCCAATATGCCAAGGTTATGGGTTCAATCCCTGGTCAGAGCACATACAAGAATCAAACAATAAATGCATAAATAAATGGGCACCAAAAAGAAAAGAAAAACCTTACAACTAAATCTGTTTTATGCCCCCGCCCCCAAGCTTCTTCAGTAACTAAAGTGTTATCGGAGTGTAGCCAGGCCCATTAGTTTAGGAATTATGATTGACACTATCAATCTATGGCTGATGTCACCCTAAAACGTCAATAACAATTGATGTTTCTGTCTTTATCTCTCTCTCTCTCTCCAACCTCCACTCTCTCTAAAATCAATGAATAATTGTTTTTTTCAAAAGGAGAGCTGACAGGATATAGTGTTCAACTGGAGCTACAAACTAACTCTTCAAAGCCTAACATCGAAATCTGAGCATGGTCCTCATTCTAGCCTTTCTTTGTACTTCAAAGCTACAATAGAGGCTTTATGACTTTTCACCCATGTTTCCAATTCATCTTAATGGGCATTCAGTTTGTCACTTTTTATATGTACTCTTTTTAAGGAAGAAAAAATCAATACACTCTGTAATCATTATAATCACTGCTATTTCCATAGCGACTACACACCATCATCACTTGACCTTTCAATGTCTTGCCTTTTACTGCTCTTTATTTCCTGCCACTACTGGGTCATTTGAATAAAAATGATGGCACACATACCATAGTTTTCCAGGGACACAATTCTACTGCCAAGGATATCTATACATGCATCACATATTTGAGTAACCAATCCAAGAACCCAATGCAAAGGATTTGTTTTCAAGACTCAACTCTTATTCCACTTACTTGATCAAAGTTTCAGTTGGAAGCATTACACGGAACACAATAGTCATATAAGGTTGGGAACCTAGGTTGTCCCACTATATTAATGAACTCTTCTTGGGTGTTGGATTTTGCTCTTATCTGGATAATTAACCAATAAGTGTGTAAGGAAAAAAAGAAAGTAAAAAGTATGCCCATTCCCTTTAGTGGGACGACCTGGGAAAAGAGCACATCTTGTGTTATTATTCCATTGGCTAGAATTTAGTCACCAGGCCAGAACTAACAAGAGCAAGGAAGGCTGGGTAACATCTTCAATTGGTTCCCTATGTGCCCCAGATTTCGAGATTCTATTACTAACGAAAGATGGGTGAATGAATGCTGAGCTAATATCTAATGTATTTTTATGTAGAAACAATATTTTTTTAGAAATTTCAAGTTTTTGTTCAAATAACCAGGATACATTTATTGGCATTACTGAATTTAACATAAATAATTAAGTGTGTCATTTAACCTATTAGAACTAGAGAAAAAGTTGAGATGATTTAAATCCCAAACCCTTTTTAAGTAAGAATAAAGTGAATTATAGGGGAGGGGAAGAAGTTATTTAAGGCAGCAGAGCTCCTTCCTGGCAGAATTCTGACTATATCTCAGTACTCTTACTTTATAGTCTCTCTCCTTCTCACTAGCCCCTGCTGCTTATTATTTTATATCTTAGCTTTGCATAGGGATGGAAAGATAGGTGGTACATAGTCTG
This sequence comes from Rhynchonycteris naso, assembly GCA_037038555.1. Lineage (NCBI taxonomy): Eukaryota > Metazoa > Chordata > Mammalia > Chiroptera > Emballonuridae > Rhynchonycteris > Rhynchonycteris naso. The sequence continues at coordinate 166,149,468 of CM072999.1, read as the reverse complement.
GTGACTAGACTCTAATCCGCAGGAACCAGTAAGCTAACAAGGAAACATGCTTACATATAATTAAGAATAAAGCAAAACATAATAAAATAAATTAGTATATAGAATATTGAAACAAAGAAGAAGTTATGATTTCCCACATGTGAAAGCTATGTTCAATGCATATGGTATATTTTGAATTAAGCCTATCTTTGTAAATAGATTATAATAATTATAACTTTTTTAAAAGAATAAATACACTGTTATCCCATTGAATTTAACTTTCTAAATAAAATTTTTAAAAATAATAAGTGCAAAACTAACTCTGCAATATTTCAAAGAACCTTAAATTAGGTTACACTGTACTAGAAATGTAAGCACAAAATTTCAACAAGACAAAATTTAATTTATAATATTTAATAATCAGCATCTCCTATGATCAAGCACTATTCAAAGTACTGGGTTTAAAATGGTGAACTTCACAGAATTTTATCTCCAAAGAATTCAATGGGATTTAGAGATTTCAGGAGTCAATCCATATAGTATGCTCAGATTGCAACTAGCATTTTGGAAATGCTATATAAAAATTTGTACTTGTATAGATTTTTCTCATAATGCATATTTATTTTTTCAGTTTTGTTGATATTTGATTGGCACATACTAATCACTAAGACATCACAATGTTCAAGAGGAGTAATGGTTATCTCCACATGTAAACTTCATATATGAGTAAATACTTTTTTTTTTGGTCATTTTAGATTAACTTTTTTGTGATGGCAACTGTTATATATCATTGATGTAATATCATGTAGTTATAGCAGCCATATGAGAAAAGAAATAAACTACAAAACTATAAAATAGGCCTGACCTGTGGTGGCGCAGTGGATAAAGCGTCAACCTGGGAACACTGAGGTCGCCAGTTCAAAACCCTGCACTAGTCTGGTCAAGGCACATATGGGAGTTGAGCTTCCAGCTCCTCCCCCCTTTCTCTCTCTCTCTCTCTCACTCTGTGTCTCCTCTCTAAAATGAATAAAAATAAAAAACTATAAAATAAAGTGCACACTAACTATAGAGAAAGTTACAGCGATTTTCTTTTGGGAATAACAAAATTTATCGTTTTTTTTCTGGAGTGTGGTGCATAAATAAAAGATTGAAAGATCAATAGGTTCTTGCCAGACACAGTGATCAGGAAGGAAGGAACGTGGTGGGATAAGAGTGGAGTTTATACATCCCATACAGGGAGGCAACAATGAAGGAAAGAATGGTGACTTTGGAGCGCTTTAAATAGTTATGCATCAGATACGGTTCTGAACAGGGTGAGGAGTAAGGAGTGAGAGGAATTCAAAGGCTGGTTTTTGTAATACCTTATATGCCAAGGTAGGGAGTTTGACTTTGTCTGCTAATCAAATGGCAGACATTTAATGCGGAGTAAAATAAGATTTGCCCTTTAGAAAAATTCTTCTGTATCTGTATACGATAAAGAACAGAGAGTAGCAAAACTGGGAGCAAAAAAACTCATCTGACATTATTAAAATTGAAAAGAAGGGAAGTATATGAATGAAGAAAGTAGGTCATAGAAGCAGAGATATTCTGAAACATATGGCCACCAGGCAGTCTCAGAGTAAATTTAAGATGGATTTCCAGTCATTTTAGAATCAAAGTAAAAACTCATTTCGAAAATTTAGTGTAATTTGAATTAAAAATAAGCAAACAAATATACCTATATATGAACTGAATTGCAACATGTTAAGGGCATTAATTATTTTCTTTTCAACTATGAAGGAAATGGAATAGCTTCCAGTTTTAGCAAAATAATTTTCAGAATAGTGGGCTGGCAATACTTGAACTGAAGAATGTATCGGCTTATTTTCTTCTAGATTTTTATGACTCTAAGAAAATTTATTTAGAATGAAATTTTACTGCTACTAATATTTTACTTTAACATATTGTTAATGAATTTACTCTGAACACTAAGGATGTGAGTTTTGCCCACAGAACTGATAATAAAGGGCAGAGCAGGTCACACTTATTATTGATTTTTAATGTTGACGTAAAGAATCTCTCCCTTTGGAGAAGAGAAAGATTTCAGCCTGAGTTGGTATTGGCCTTTGTACAGAGACCAATAACCACTTTGTCAGTTTTAGACAGCAGAAATTTCTATTTATAAGTAGTAGAAAATTTCGTTTCTAAACTCCCAAGAAATGCCTGACCAGGCGGTGGCGCAGTGGATAGAGCGTCGGACTGGGATGCGGAGGATCCCGGTTCGAGACCCCGAGCTCGCCAAATTGAGTGTGGGTCCATCTGGCTTGAGCGAAGGCTCACCAGCTTGGACCCAAGGTCGCTGGCTCCAGCAAGGGGTTGCTTTGGTCCGCTGAAGGCCCGCGGTCAAGGCACATGTGAGAAAGCAATCAATGAACAACTAAGGTGTCGCAATGGCAACGAAAAACTAATGATTGATGCTTCTCACCTCTCTCCATTCCTGTCTGTCTGTCCCTATCTGTCTCTCTCTCTGACTCTTTCTCTGTCCCTGTTAAAAAAAAAAAAAAAAAATTGTTTGAACTCCCAAGAAATGTTTCCTTTATCCCTTCCCTGTCCCAGTTACGTTTTGACTCAACCATATAAAAAGTTATATTGACTTCTCTGATGAAGAATCATGAAAATTTGTGATGACATGACCAAGATTATGTATAAGATGTCAAAATAACCTGGGGATGTTATCTCTGAACATATGTGCCCTGATTTATCAATGTAACCCCATTAAAATTAATAAAATAAATAAATAAATAAACAAAATCATTGAAATTGAATATTAAAATATTTTTAAAAAATAATTTGCATCTGAAATATTTAGAGAAGACTGTGGGATTAGATAAGATTTGAAGTTAATTGGGAAGGAAGGAATTTTGCTGGGAGACAGAAAGGCATCTCATAGATAACTCATTACAGAAGCCAAATCAATATGTAATAAACAAAAGATGAATTCAGAAGATAATATTTAATAAATTATAATTTCATTGTATTAGAGGGTTCAAAGGGAAATTTTAAGTAAACATGGATGGGCAGTGGAAACTGGATGATAGAAGCTTTTGAATTGCAGACAAGATTTTGAGTATAGCTTAGATAACAAGAAGTTTTAGTAGTTTGTAAGCAAATAGGCAATGTGATTAAAGAATCTTTTGAATAATATTGCACTGTGAGCATTTTTGCAGGATAAACTTATAAGAGGAAAACAGGAGGGTACAGTTCTTTAAATTTTTTAAGTTTTTAGGTATAAGTTAGTAAGCCTTAAAGGTAACATTTATAAGAGATAAACGTTAGAAATAATTAAAAGAAAATAGTCAAGTTATATCATTAACTGTTTAGAATAAAAAAAGTTGATTTAAATTATTTTAAAGTGTTAAACATGCAAAGCCATAGACTTAGTTTCTTGTGAATAACAGTAGGAAATGAGAAGATTATATAAATATATCAGGTCTTAGATATTCACAAGAAATAAAAATTAATATTTTCTTAAGAAATATATAATTAGAACTCAAATAGTATTGGAAATATTAAGATGAGAAAGAACTATGGCATATATATTTATTATTATTATTATTATTATTTTGGTGGGGGGAAGGGATGAATATGCTGTGGAAAAAGTGTGTGACTCTTCTGGGGAAAAAATATCATAACCAAGAAAAGAAATGTACCACAACTCTGATCATCTTTTTTCTTCTGGCTACAATGTACTCTGTATTCATAGTCAATAAAAGTATTTTTCCCCAGTCTTGCAAGTGAACTCATATACACTTATAATTCTCATAAGTCATAACCTCCACAAGAGTAAAGAAAAAACCAGGATTCTTACCAGTTACTATGGTAGGTCATGTGAGGAGAAGAAACAGTTTGAAAACTTAAGAAAATTAATGTGAAGTAAATAAATTACTATGCCCAAACCATATTTATTAATGACTTATCCAAGAAAACACTGCAAGGCCAAAAATGAAGTATTCCATTGCAGCAGATTTTCATATCTTTTTTTTTTTTTCTTACAGGGACAGAGAGAGAGTCAGAGAGAGGGATAGATAGGGACAGACAGACAGGAACAGAGACAGGTGAGAAGCATCAATCATTAGTTTTTCGTTGCCGTGGCGACACCTTAGTTGTTCATTGATGGCTTTCTCACATGTGCCTTGATGGCGGTCCTTCAGCAGACTGAGCAACCCCTTGCTGAAGTCAGCGACCTTGGGTCCAAGGTGGCGAGCTTTTGCTCAAGCCAGATGGGCCCACGCTCAAGCCGGCGAGCTCGGGGTCTTGAACCTGGGTCTTCTGCATCCCAGTCCGACGCTCTATCCACTGTGTCACCGCCTGGTCAGGCAGCTTTTCATATCTTAATATACTCTTTAATTCATTTATTTTAGAGAGAGGTACCTAAGTATATTCATTTAATGGTAATTACTAAAAACTAATTTTAAAAAAGTCCTTTTTATTTACCTCTAGGAGACATGCAATGCCATTTTCTACAAATCTTATAAGAAATTGTTCATATGATATCAGTGGAAAAGGTAATGATAATAGAATCAACTTCTCAACAAAACACCAACTGACAAACATTTGTGAAATATTAGTTTTCTACTAAAATTTAGCAGTTTAAAACAATATCTATTTCTTATTCCCACAGTTCTGCAGGTTAAAGTCCAGGCTGACTTGACTAGCTTCTCTGCTTAAGGTATCACAAGGCTGAAATCAATAAATATGTCAGGCATGGGATTCTTATTTGGAGACTCTGAGAAAGAATCTGCTTTAAAGTTCACTGAAGTTGTCAACAGAATCCAGTTCCTTGTGGCTGTAGGCCTGAGGTCCCTGTTTCCTTGCTGACAGTCTGATGACATCCTGTATGAGCACCCAGAGTCAACTCTCTAGCAGACGTCTTCAAACTTTTTTTATAAAAACCGGCCCACTTTTGCAGTGCTGGTCAACCTGGTCCGTACCTACCACTAGTTGGCGTTGCAGCTTTCATGGTGGACCAATCGCGGTGCCGTTTGGTTGCTCCACTACTGCCCATCATAAAAGCTGGAAGCAGGAGGTGGGGATTCAGCTACAGTAACATCTTCTCTGTAAGTTCTTCTGATGTAGCACAGGCATATTCAGCATGTTCCTATCTGGTGTCTTGGTAAATCTTCAAGACAGCTGGGGTCAGGTATCGCCCAGGAAAAGCCAGGACCTGGTGCCTCTGGGAATTATCTGTGAAATTTCTTTTACAGACTCCTTGTTTTCTTAGGTTATACAATAAAGATTTAAGATTTGTGATTTAGCCCCTTCAACAATGTCTGTCTCCTTTCCTAACCTTAGGGTTCCACCTCAATGTTTGCTCCCAAGGACACTTCCCAGATCCTGCTTTGAAGATAAACATCTTGCTACATTTCATAAAGGAGGTCAGGAAGCCCTTAAGAAAGAATAGCAAGCAAATTAACTATTGTCAAGCCAGTAGCCAAGGTCAGGATCACAGCCGCCTGGCCAGTTCAGGTCCTCATTTGATTCGAACAGTCGGTTATGAAACAACCGAGCCAAGAACTGATGAGCCATCAGCTTTAATCCTAGCTTGCACCCAGTGGGCAAGTAAAAACACACACTGGGCTCCAAAACCCACTCATTCAGTGCTCACAAAGCTACTGACTTATCCGAGTTTCCTAGTATTAAAGGTTTCTAGTTCACCAGACTTATTCACCTCTGTTTCCCATCTCCTTCTCTCTGCACAAACTCTGGCTTCTTCCTCAGCACTCTGCCATCTTGTCTGCTTCTCCTGGGCTCCTCCATGTAGCCTTTCTTTGCTCTCCTCTCTACTGCTAATCCCAGGAACTGAGAGTAAGCAAGCTCCCGGCCTGCTCCACTTTATAGTGTAGAAATCCAAACCTTTATAATCCAATCTACAAACAAGGAAGTCTCTGATAAAAAAGTCACTTATCTGAGGCATAATGGGATTCCTCATGAGAGTGCACCACCCTACATCGTCCAATCAATCAAGGGTATGGGGAAAAGCTTACTATTAAAACTAACCTTTGGCTATAAGGACTCTGCCTACTTACAGCCTGTCCCCCACACCCAATAATATAATTAAGCCCATCCCAAGAATGAGGGCAACTGATATCACCTGGGTGATGGGCTTCCATGTGGGCAGCACCATCTTTAACAAAGTGAGCATAATATATTTTATCTGCTCAACAACTATAATCTTACAGTGGGGGATGAGAATGTTCTATTACAAGCCCTTCTTCCTACTTGGACCTGCATTGTTCTCAAGATGGCAGCTGAGTAGCCATTTTATCTGTTACATAAGTTCATTCTTCTTTTATTTTTTACTTCTTCCAAGTTTGTTTCTCATCATATGTAACATTACCTGTGTCCTAATTTTCAGAATTTTGTTTTGTTTTATTGTGATATGGATTTATTCTTTGATTCAAGGGATTTTAAAATGATAAAAGGATATCATCTTGATCCTATCATAGAGCCTTGACTTTATAAAAAATAATCTTGAGTATAAAGAGGTATGAAGATGTTTAAGAGCCTGACCAGGAGGTGGATAGAGTATTGGCCTGGGACAGTTAGGACCCAGGTTGGAAATTCTGAGGTTGCCAGCTTGAGGACAGGCTCATCTGGTTTGAGTGTGAGTTCACCAGCTTAAGCGTGAGGTCACTGGCTTGATTGTGGGACCATAGAAATTACCACATGGTAGCTGGCTTAAACCCAAAGGTTGTTGATTTGAAGCCCATTGTCACTGGCTTGAGCCCAAGGTTGCTGGTTTGAGCAAGAGGTTGCTGGCTCTGCTAGAGCCCCCAGTCAAAGCATGTATGTGAAAACAATCAATGAACAGCTAAGGTGTCACAACTATGAATTTATGCTTTTCATCTCCCTCCCTTCCTGTCTATTGTCCCTGTCTCTCTCTCTCTCTTTTCCTCTCCCACTCTCACTAAAGAGAGAGAGAGAGAGAGAGAGAGAGAGAGAGAGATTTGTAAGACATGACTCTATGCTTTTGAGAAGAAGAAATATTAACTAAACAATATTTTTACTCATTTAGTTACACAATATGGATATTGTGATAACTTCGATAAAATGACAACCAGTCCAGGCATAGTTCCTGCCCTAACAAAAGTTACAAACTGGACCCTGGCCAGTTGTCTCAGTGGTAGAGCATCGGCCTGGTATGTGAATATCCTGGGTTCGATTTCCAGGCAGGGTGCTTTACCCCTCCCCCTCTCGCTTCTCTCTCTCTCTCTCTCTCTCTCTCTCTTTCTCTCCCCCCCTGCCCATCCTGCAGCTATGGTTCAATTGAAGTGAGTTGGCCCAGGGTACTAAGGATAACTCCATGGCCTCCACCTCAGGCTCTAAGAAAGGGTCAGTTGCTGAGCAACAAAGCAATGCCCCAGATGGGCAGAGTATCGCCCCATAGTGGATTTTCCAGGTAGATCCTCATCAGGCCACATGTGGGAGTCTCTCTGCCTCCCCTCCTCTCGATGAATAAAAATAAATAGGTAAATAAATAAATAAGTTACAAATTGAAAATGAAATAGAAATGTATTTACAATTAAGCATGATGCATAGAGAATAGCAAGATACTAGATCACATTATAAATTATTATATATTATATATTAAAATATTCTCCATGACTCGGGGAGCAGATGATCATAAAGATACTGTCCTTCTGCCTGACCAGGTGTTGGCATAGTGGATAGAACATTAGACTGGAAAGAGAAGAGCCAGTTTCGAAACCCAAAGATCACCAACTTGAAAGCAGACTCATCTAACTTGAGTGCAGGCTCACCAGTTTGAGTGCAAGGTCATTGTCTTGAGCCCAAAGGTTGCTTGCTTGAGCCTAAGGTCGATGGCCACTTGCTCTGCTGTAGCTCCTGGTCAAGGCACATGTAAAAAAAGCAATCAATGAATAGCTAAGGTGGGCACAACAAAGAATTGATGCTTCTCATGTCTCCTTTTCTTCCTGTCTGTCCCTATCTGTCCCTCTCTCTGTCTCTCTCTTTTTCTGTCCTCCCCCCCAAAAAAATTTTTTCTATTCTAATAAAGCTGGTATTCTAGGGAGAGGTGTTTTGTTTTTAGTGTCATTCCTGTAGTGACATAGGTCTCTTGATCTGATCTTGGTCATTTCCAAATTACTGTAGTATTCAGGCAGATTATCAGTTAACCTTCAGATGGAAATAGAATTTTACTATAATCAGTTATGATCTGAGGCCATACTGATATGTATGATACATATTTTAAAATGTCAGTTCCTATACAAAAAATGAATCCATAATTTTTTTTAATAATTTTATTTAAGTACATGAAAATAATTTTATGCTCTTTTGTGTAACTTTATGAATACATGTACTTATATAAACACTTGGCATATTTGCTCATAATAAAAAATAGAAAAAAAAGGAAACTTTACCCCTGAAAATTTAGTCAGGCAACAAATTATAATAGATTGATTAATTCTTTTGCTTCACCTTTATTTTCTAAAGAAAGTAATATTTTTGAACATATATAGAATTCCTCTAGAGGAATCCAATAGTTCCTAAGGAATTAAATTACATTCTAACTACATGGTTGAAAAATAAAATCACAATTCCATAGTTATCTAAGAAAGCAAATATCTTTATAGAAGAATTTCATCAACTAAAGGTTTTATTTCCTTATTGAATCTGAGTTGTATTTAATAAAGTCCTGAGTGGACTGCCAAGTTTCTTTTTTATGTTTTAGTAGAAAAAAGAGGCCTCCCAAAATAGACTTCTGTTTCTCAGTATACTCTTAGTCACTGACATTTCAAATCACAGTGAAGAATGTACTTTCATAGATTAAGTGGAGAGCTGAAGGAGTAGTCTATATAACTGAAGCAAAATTAACACTATTTTAACATAAATGATCACCTTGTATCCTTTTATATTTGAAAATTAGATAATAGGTACATTTTATTAATTGATGTATGATTTATATACAAATAATTAGTGTATAATTTGATAAGTTTGGACATATGCAAACCTGTGATATACTATCACCTCAATCAAGTTAATAAACATCTAATACTTCCCAGAGTTTCCTTGCATCTCTTTGATTTTGTGTGTGTGTGTGTGTGTGTGTTTTAAGAACATGTAACACAATCTCTGCCCTTTAAACAAATTTTGAAAATGAAGCAGGTCTGTTTCTTCATATTTGTTTATATATATAGAAGACCTCTCTAGATGATCCAAAATTCTTCCAAGAATATGTCTAACAGTTGGACTCTTTCTTGATTGCCTTTCAATGCCAAGTAAAACTTTCCTTCCTGTCACCCCACTAAAATATACTGGAATGAAATTACCAAAAAAAAAAAACAAAAAAAAACATGCTTCTAAAGGAACATATGGTTGAGTGAGCTCCACAGCATAGATTGAATATTGAGCTTTGTGCAACGATGAACTGCCAGTTTAACTGCCTGAAGCAATAGTACATGTGACCTATTTTATGGCAATTATATTTATAGAACCAATTCAAATAGAAAATTATAGATGATATCTTTTTGAATAAAGAAATTGCAAGAATAAACTGCATATGTGTTCAAAATTTTATTTAACCTTGAAAAAATATACTGACTGTTCACATAGGAAGAGTATATCTAGTTAAGTAGGTGTCGATTTCATTAAGCAAAAAGTCATGTGGTGTCTCTTCACAAAAATATCTCTCAAAAGATCAAAAAAAATTACAATATACCATCACAAAGAGAGTGATTTCTGAACTACGTAATTCTTTGTTGAGTTTATTTCATTGCATTCCATCTATGTTAAGCCACACTTTTTAGTGAGAGAGAGAGAAGGAGAGAGACAGACAGGAAGAAAGCAAAATAAGAAGCATTAACTCATAGTTGAAGCACTTTAGTTGTTGTTCATTGATTGTTTCTCATGCGTGCCTTGACCATGGGTCTCCATCTGTGCCAGTGACCCCTTGCTCAAGCTGGTGACCTTGGGCTTCAAGCCAGGGATCTTTGGTCTCAAGACAGTGACCATAGTATCATTCTGATGATTTCTTGCTCAAGCTGGTGACTTTGGGACTTTGAACCTGGGACCTCAGCATTCTAGGTCAATGCTTCACCCACTATGCAACCGCTGGTCAGGCTTAAAGCATTAATTATAAAATTCAACACTATTATACCACATTCACCATGATTAAGAATAAATGCTGCCAATTAAGCAATGATTCAATATTTTAACAACTCATACTTGATGCGCAAAATAGTCACATTACATTTTTATCGATTCTGGGGTTTTAATAGTGTCTCCTCTCCTCATCTGCACTGTCATGAGCAATATCTACTGATCCAACAACAAAAAGTTAAAAAGCTTCTCAAGGACATTTTACTTTCTGAGATCCTATAAATATTAAGTTGCTCCTCTGCAAGAAAATGAAGACCATGTAGTCATTTTACTAACAGTGAATATTTATTTTACAAATTTCAAAATTACCCTGCATTGATCACATGCTTTCCTAAACATACAGTAACATTTCATTTAATGCAAAACAATGGTGTAATTCTTTCTTTTTATGATTTTAATTTATTGTGTTTACCTATAGATTCAAGTGTCCCACCAAATATATCTCCCCCCACAATGGTGTAATTTTTAAAAGACATTTCAAATAGTTATTATGTGTTGTAACAACAATGTATATAACTGTTGAATAGAAGAATATATAGTTATGGCTAAATCTGCTACATACTAACTATGAAACTGCATTACAACTGCCACCTAGCCAGAAGTGATTGTGAGAGACTATCAATTATAATTCACACCTCAATTTCAGATTAACACACACATACACATACATGCACACATCCACAAATGTGTACACATACGTATACATGCATGATTATAGCTAAAAAAATAAAATAAGATAAAAACGTTATTTTTGTTTTTTTATTTTGATTTCTTTGAAGTTATGTAGTTAAATAATTTTATTTCAGATTATATTTTTCTTCATAATCTAAGTGTATATACAGTATTGACTATAATATTTTCTGTATACTCAATTAAACAAAAGAAAAATCAGACTATTAACTATTACATACCTCAAGTTTCTTCCTCAATGGTCTCATCCTCATAAATAGAAGCTAGAACATGTTAGACATTGGTTTTGAATACAATAATTTACTATTATAAATTATATTAATATGTTATATTGTATTATATTATAATTTTATATGATGCTTAATAATTATTTTAAAGGTGCTATAAGTCAAATAACCTTATAGAACTTTTAAAGTTATTTTGTTTCTAAGTATAATGACTTGATTCATTTGTATAGTAAATTATTTAAGTCAAAATTTAACCAGAATACAAAATAAAGAGCAAAAGAGGTGGTGGGAGCCAAGTTGTTTTTGAATAATGAGCAGAACAAAAGAAGATATTCAGGGAATGATCATTAAGATTGTTTTGTTGACAGAGACAGAGAGAGACAGGAAGGGAGAGAGATGAAAAGCATCAGTTCTTCATTACAACACCAGAGTTGTTTGTTGACTGTTTTCTAATATGTGCCTTGACTCGGTGGGGGGCTACAGCAGAGCAAGTGACCCCTTGCTCAAGCCAGTGGCCTTCAACTGAAACTAGAAACCTTGAGCTTCAAGCCAGTGACCTTTAGGCTCAAGCCAGTGACCATGGGTCATGTCTATGATCCTACCCTCAAGCCAGTTCCCAGCACTCAAGCTGGTGAGCCCACGCTTAAGCCAATAACCTCGGGGTTTTGAACCTGGGTCCTCCACATCCCAGTCAGATGCTCTATCCACTGCGCATTGCCTGGTCAGGAGATGATTAAAATGTTTAATATAGTAAGCCCTATAAATATTACTTGCTATTTCTTCTCTCATCTGTTTTGAAAGACAAAACTATATGAAGTAATAGTTATAACAATGTACTATTGACTTTATAATATATGTGAATGTAATATGTAAAAAGTATATCATGAGTATTAAGATAGTATAAATCAGAAGTAGATTCTGATGTTAAATTGTATGTGCAAGCCATAGAACAAGCACTAAAAAGATAACAACTAAAAAAGATTAAAACATTAGCTTAAAAAATTAAAATTTTACACTAGAAAGTGTTCCCTAAATACAAAACAAAGCAGTAAAAGAGAAACAGAATATGTGTGGGTTGGCAAAAATAGGATTACAGCTGAGTATACAAAACAGTTCATTCTTGTGTTATTAATTAATTAATTATTGTATTATTATTAACCTACATTTGCTCATTTCTGTATATGAGCATAGAATATAAAAAGAAAAATAAAATGGAAATTAGGCAAGAAAAAGAAATAAAAGGTTTTCTGATTGGAATAGAAAACCTAAAGTGATCTGTATTTGTAAAGGGCTATTAAGACCAATAAATCAGTTTATTAAAGTTGTAGGTGAAAGAAATACACAAAATTTGTATTTTCTATACCAATAGTAAACAATTTACAAATAATATTAAGAAAATATTTTCATTTAGATTATTATAAAAAATTATACATTATTTGGGAGTAAAATTAACAAGAGAGATGCACACCCATACTCTGAAGTTACCTCCCTAGTAATTAGCCATTGTGTAATTCTCTTAAGATTTATATTGTTTGGTGTTTGTTGTATCTTTGCATGAAATTGTCAGCCGTTATATTTCAAATACTTTTTCTTTTCCTTTCCTTATTTATGTAACTCATATTTACCTTACTTTTAGATGTTGCTCTGTTCATTTCCTACAAATGAGGTAATATTTATTGCTCAAACTTCAAATTTACATAGTTTTTTTCCTACTGCCTCTTATCTGCTGCATTTCTATGGGATTTTGTTTTTTGGCTTCTTCACTTTTAAATTCTACATTATTTTAATCCTTTAAAAAGATTTTATGTTTAATCATTAAATAACTCAAAAAAGACTTGAAATCTACAGAGAAACTATAATGGTGCACAAAAATATTTCTTAAACACAAAAAACAGTATGGTGAGAACTGACAGAGAAACAAAAATTGAAAGAAAAATTGAATATGTGTATTTTAATCTGTGGAACATCTATTAAAATCAACAGAGGCATTAACATGATATATTTAGAAGTACTTGCTTAATACCAAATGAGGCAGAAATGGAAAAATAGAGAACTAAGAAAAATACAAAATAACAAGAAAATAAATATAAAGTAAATATCAGAACAGCCAATGTCACCTCAACCATATAAATAATTACATTAATGTGACTTGGATAGTCATTTTAATCAAAAAACAGGTTGTGGAGACAAAGTATCCTTGAAAATGTTATGCTAATCAAAATAAGTCAGAAAAAGTCAAGAAGCATAGATTTCACTCATATGTGAGATATATAAAACTGAAACTCACAGACAATAATATCTGGTCACCAGAGGGAAGGGGTGGAGTAAAGGTGGCCAAATATATGGTGATGGAAGATGGTTTGACTTTGTGTGGTGGGCAGACATTGCAACACACAGCTTATGTATCATAGAAATCTACACTTGAAACCTATATGATCCTATTTACCAATGTTACCCCAATCAAAAGGTACACTTTATATTCAAAGACACAATTAGGTTAAAAAAGATAGAAAAATATATACTCTACAAATAGTCTCCATGAAATGAATGGAGTGGCTATATTAAGATCATAGAAAATAGATTTGTATTTCTTGTAAGAAATATCTTAGAGGTCTGACCAGGCAGTGGCGCAGTGGATTGAGCATCAGAGTGGGATGCAGAGGACCCATGTTCAAAACCCTGAGTTGCTGGCTTGAGTGTGGGGTCATCCTGCATGAGCACAAGGTCACTAGCTGGAGCATGGGATCATAGACATGACCCGTGGTTGCTGGCTTGAGCCCAAAGGTCGCTGGCTTGAAACCCAAGGTTGCTGGTTTGAGCAAGGAGTTACTTGTTCAGCTGGAGCCCCCCCACCACGCCCCATTCAATGCACATATGAGAAAGTAATCAATAAACAACTAAGGTGCCTCAATGAAGAATTGATGCTTCTCAGCTCTCCCCCTCCCTGTCTGTCTGTCCCTATAATTCCCTCTTTTTGTCTTTGTCACAAAATATATATAGCTTTAGAGATAAAGAGAAACATGTCATAAAATAAAAAGAAGTCACTATCAAGAACCTATGACAAGTGCCAGACCAGGTGGTGGTGCAGTGGATAGTGTGTCGAACTAGGATGTGGAGGACCCTGGTTTGAAACCCTGAGGTCACCAGATTGAGTGCTGGCTCATCTGGTTTGAGCAAGGCTCACCAGCTTGAGGCCAAGGTCAATGGCTTGAGCAAGAGGTCACTTGTTCTGCTGTAGCACCCCGGTCAAGGCACATATAAGAAAGCAATCAATGAACAATATGCTGCAGAAAATAATTGATGTTTCTCATCTCTCTCCCCTCCTGTCTGTCTGTCCCTATATGTCTCTCTCTCTCTCTTACAAAAAAAGAAAGAGAAGTCATGACAACTATACACATATATGCACCTAACAATCTCAAAATATAAGAACTGTACCAAAATTTGCACTTTAAAATACTCCTCTCCTGGAGAGAGATTGAGATGAATTCTACATTCTCTCTACCCATATGGCTTTTGTGCCATGATCTCTCTACAGTGAAGGAAAATAGTTTGCTTTGCTAATGTCTGACAAGTGTGTTTTTAAAAACAATTTGCTAAGAAAAAAAGGCGACATGTGATTAAGTGTTCAAACTCTATTCAAAAGTTGTAAGCAAAAAGAAAGAAACCATTTCCTATTACTTAATTCGGGAATGATTGGTTCACCTGGGACATAATTAACATGGTTTATGTGATATTTTGTGCCAACTGCTAAAGCAAACACATTATTTTGCCTCGCACTTGATCTTAACTGTCTCATTTTCAGGTGTTGGGAGAATTCACTCTGCTGAGGTTAAATTGTAACTCTCCCAAGAATATTTTTCATATTGGGTTTTCACAATGCATCCCACTGATTGTTTTAAGGAGCCTGTCAATTTGATGTCATGAAAAAAATCAGCATCTGAGAATTATCAACTATATGTCATTTGGAGTTCTGCCTCTCTAGATGCAAAGATATGTTTAACTGATTTTTAACATTACATATTTTCATAAAAACTAATGTTATTAATTTCTTCTTCTAGCTTGTTTTGGCTAGTGCCTTTTTTTAAATGAATGTACTTTAGGGGTGAAATGGCAGAGGGGGATGCACAACATGCACTTCGTCAGAAGTATGGTTTGCAACTCAGGAAAGTAATATTGTGATGTTTGTTTCATTCTCTTAACATAGAGCTAATTTTCTCAATAATAGCCACAATGGAAATAACAAATATAAAAGCTTCATTTCCCTATCCTTCAAAAAGCCTTTTAGCCTACTTTGAAATCCCCCAAGAATATCCAGAAAAACACCTATCAAGTGAAAAACGTCAAAACTAATGCTTTGCTTCAAAATTAAAGCCCAGAGAAAGAGCCTACAGTATAGCTGCTAACTTCTTTGTGCCCCTGAAGCATTCCTGCCAGTGTCAACTCACAAGGGTTCATCCTCCTGCCAAGGGTACAAGCACAGTTTGCTTCCCATTCTGTTTAATGTATAGCCTTTCTTGCAATTGACGGAGGAAGAATGTAGGAATTGGCTATTTGAAACGAACAGGTACTGATGAAGTAAATTAAACAATTTTAGAAGTTGCATTGCTATCTCAGAGCAAGAACCATGGTTTATTTATGCACAGAAGGGGTCATTTGTTCCCTAAAATTCTTAGTGTTCTGAAACAAACGCAAAGTAAATGGTTCAGCATTCTAGGAGATCTGATTCAAAAATGACAGATTTCAAAGCTAAGTGAAACAGGGATATCCGATTCTGTTAGCCTAAAGTTTCTTTGCCTTCATTGCTAAAGCATTCCTCCCAGGAGAACCTTGTCTGCTCTTTGGTGTTTCTGGTCAGGCAGGCCATACATTCAAACTCTTAAGTATAGTCATGAGAGAGGAACAAAAGGTAAGCACCTAAGAATTCTGCATTCCCACAGCAGACTATAAATGGTAATACTATCATAACTCTTACCTTAGCTGTTTTGGACAGCGTTGGTATTCTGCCCAGAGAGCTTTGGATGTCTTTTTTTCCTTTGTGTATATATGGGGGTTGGGGGCAGGAAGCGGTCCCGTTTTGTGCTTGTAGTTCCAAAATTCAACATGTGCAATTCTTTTTTTCAGAAAACTGCCCTTAGGCTATTCAAGCCTCCTTTGCCTGTCTTGAATGGAGATCAGGAAGCCCCTGGGAGCTTATATCTCCCTCATTTTCAAGTCAGAACAACACGGAAGCATAATTTAGATTCCCTTGCAAGAAAACCCTTGCTTAACCCTCACCCTTTGCAAAGTTTTTACCTGAGATGGCACCTCACATAGGGTTCCCACTTTAAAACACTTCCCTTTTCCCTTTCCAGTTTCCCATGAATCATTTTCTTAATAAATCTCTCACCTGTCAATCACATCTCAGGATATGTTTCATGACACAGCCCAGCACCTTGAGATGAGCAACTATGGGAAAGAGGAAAGTCATATTGGTGGGGGTCCGAAGGAAAGAATAAAGGGCTAATGCTTCAACTAAGTAAGGAAAACAAGGGGGCTGGTCACCTTTACTATCATGTATCTTACTCTGCACCATCCTTTCTCCTGCCCCTTTTCTGTCCCTTTCAAGGGATCTAGCCTGGATTCACAGATGCTCTGTGAATCTCTAATGAGGTTTGACTTCAACTGATGGGCAATGGAATGTTATTAAAGTTTTTAATCAAGAATGTAACATAGTCACAGCTGAGTTAATTTAATATGCTACCTTCCTATATTTTTGTGGCAGCATAGGAATATTATACATGTATATATAATATGTAATATGTGTATATATAGTAACCACATAAATAAGCAATATCTACTGTTTTGGTCAATGTGTTTTAAATGAGGTAGATTTAGAATCAAGTTAATTTCCCATTGTATTCTTTAATGCACACTATATAGAATATTATTCATTTTATTATTACCTAGAACAGACTCTTTTTAACCCTCAGATACAATTTTTATTAATTTCATCACAGTTTAAATCTCAAAATGTCAGCTGTCTCAACTGCTGTACATTCCCAGAGAATGTAAGCCTATTTACAAGGTTGAATGCCCATTCACCAAATGCAAACCAGCATATGGGAATTTAATTCTAATCCAGTAAGATATCCATGACCACAAAGCTTGGGGCAGAGAGTTAAGGGTAGTGGTTACATTTAATGTCAGGTAAAAGACCAGTTTATTAAGCATGACATTTATTTACCATAACTCAAAAATTAAGGTAATTGTTGCCTGACCTGTGGTGGCGCAGTGGATAAGGCGTCAACCTGGGAACACTGAGGTTGCCAGTTCAAAACCCTGCACTGGTCTGGTCAAGGCACATATGGGAGTTGATGCTTCCAGCTCCTCCCTTCTTTCTTTCTCTCTCTCTCTCTCTCTCATTCTGTGTCTCCTCTCTAAAATGAATAAAAAAAAAAAAGAAGTTTAAAAATTAAGGTAATTGTTGAGAGAATAGCAATTTCAGGAACCAGGCAGGAATGTCACATATTCCAAGATATTGGCTAGGATTAGGAGACCTTGAGGCTCTGTCTTTTTTTGAACAAGCATATGAAGTAGTGAGAAAAAGTGTGAAGAAGTCAGCAGAGGACTGCAGAAGCATTAGGCAGCAAGAAACTGAATAGAAAAGTCAGTGAGGAAGCCTGGCCCAAAGGAATGATGAAAGAATGATGAAAGAATGATGAAAGAACTGCTGTGTGGGGCTTTGATCAGACTAAAGATGCTGTTATGACACTTAGAAATTGCTCTATGTGCAGACCTGGGAATCAGACAGGAGAATATTTAATATTATGCTAGGAAAGACTGACACAGCAAGTGACCATGATTTTTATAAGAGATATTTGAACAAAACCAAAACAAGGATCTAAATCCATTCATTTATTTATTCTACAAAAATATATTATATAGTTACCATATACCTGGGACAGTTCTAGGTACCGGGGATAGAGCAGTACAAAAACAAATAAGTAAACAGTAAAAGGAAAAGATTCCCTCCTTTTTTGAAACTCCAATTCTGATGGGGGAGATGGACAATAAACAAATATAGTAAACAAGAAAATATATAATGTATTAGTTACTGGTGCTTTGGGTTGTAGTAATTATAGCAGTTAAAGTGACATAACTCCTAGATATAATTCTGGCCCAAATGCACATGTGAGTAGTGAAGGTGGACAGAAGTGTGTGTTCAATCTCCAACTAGTTGG
The DNA here is from genome assembly GCA_037038555.1 of Rhynchonycteris naso. Classification (NCBI taxonomy): domain Eukaryota; kingdom Metazoa; phylum Chordata; class Mammalia; order Chiroptera; family Emballonuridae; genus Rhynchonycteris; species Rhynchonycteris naso. Next base: position 166,131,194 of record CM072999.1, on the reverse strand, counting down.
CACCAGTGCCAAATGGGAGGAAAGATCCTTAAAGGTTTCAGAACAATCCACAGTGTCACCAAGTCACACTCAGTTGCCTAGCAGAAAGGGAAAATATTATTTACATACCAGCATGCCTGCCTCTCTGTCATTTTTGAAGCAATAAAAGTAATGATAAGCATGTTCCACTTTCTTCCCCCTGGGACAGCACAGTTCAGTGTGTTTGCTGCTTTAAGCAAAGCTATTGTTTTATTTTTTGATTGAAGTCAAAGTTTATAGTTATATATCTAGAAGGTTAAAGTTTTTTAAACTATCTGTTACAGAGCCCAGGATTCTGAATTTAATGGACTGTTACTGTAGGTTCATTAAAGTAGGACTAATTTTCACTATGTTATCATCTATATCTCTAATTTTAAAATAATGGAAACTCCTGGAAATTGGTATCAAACCTTTAAAGCATTATCTGCTGTTGAAATATGTACTTCTAAAGCAGAATATCTATGCCTGTTGAACCAATCAGCCTCACTATATTACCATTAACCTTTACACATTGATTAAATACTATTGTGACACCAAGGCAATTTCAACTGAAGGTGTTTTTTTTTTTTTTTTTCTTCTATAGGCCTCTTGCCTCCAATGCTATTAAACTACTCTATTCTTATGTTAATTGTCTGAAATGTTATTAATCAGAAACCTAAAACTCATAGAACTTCTCCAAAGCTACTCCATAATGACAATGGAGTTGAAGTTAAAATATAATTAAGTGAATGCAGAGAGAGATTCTAATGATTAATTTTTAAACTTTTGGAACTTAACACATATGCCATTCTCTTCTTTTGTCTTATTTTCTTTCTTGTTTCCTCAAATTATTTTTAATTGTAAAAGCTTCGGTCTTTTGCAAAAAGATTGGAAAATAGTCACCATTAAAAAAAAACAAATAATTTGCTTTAATATTGATGCAGATGTATATCTTTCTCATACGTGAGAAGTAGGGAGGCAGAGAGACAGACTCCTGCATGCAACCTGATCAGAATATACTTTTCAAGCCCTCTATAGGGCAATGCTCTGCCCATCTGGGCCCATTGCTCTGCTTTTGTGCAACCAAGTTATTTTAGTGCCTGAGGCAAGGCCATGGAGTCATTCTCAGTGCCCAGGGCCAACTTTCTCCAACTGACCCATGCTGCAGGAGAAGAAGAAAGAAAGAGACAGAGAGAGACAAGGGAGAGGGGGATGGGTGGAAAAGCAGATGGTCCCTTCTCCTGTGTGCCCTGACTGGGAATCAATCCAGGGACATCCATGTGCCTGATTGATGCTCTACTGCTGAGCCAACCAGTTAGGGCTGATGCAGATATTTTTAACACTTTGGTTCAAAAATCTACACTGCTCACAAAAATTAGGGGATATTTCAAAGTGAATGTGAAGTGATAAAAAAAGAAGCATTTGAATTTTTTTAATAAACAGAACATCAGAAAAGCAAAGGACAAGTCAAAGAAAGTTCGATTATGCAAGTGAGATGCAACCAACTTTTATTTCACTGATGAAAATGTACCATACAAAAGGCTAAAAGTACAGTAGTATCTGCATGTTCCCTGATCTTGAAAGTGCACATCCTGCAATTTTCCAGTCCTTGCAGTGCTCCTGCAACACAATTTGCCTGAATGCGAAACCAGGAGAGCCATAGGACATCTTGAAGGGACAGTTTCTTGCTACCACTAGACAATAGATATGCACTGAGACCATACAAAATTGGCTCCATCATGCTGGACTGCATGCTTGGCGACCAATGGTATGCATTCTGTTACCTGCTGAAAACAGTAGAACCTGGAGAAAGTGGGCTTATGAGCATCGTCATTGGACCCGTGATGAGTGGTCAACTAATTTCTGATAAGTCACGGTTCTGTCTGCAGCCTGACAATCATCATGTTCTGTTCTAGCGTGAATGAGGAAAGTGGGAGAATCCATGTTTCATGTGAGAAAGGGACTCATTTGGTGGTGATAGAAACATGGTGTGGGCTGACATCTGCATTTGTAGTTATACTGACCTCCATGTCATCAGAAACCAATTGCTGACTGCTGTCAAATATTGAGATGAGGTCCTGCACCCAATAGTGGTACCCTATGCTGGAGCAGTTGGAAACAACTTTCTTATCATGGATGATAATGCAAGGCCCCACTGTGTGCATCTTGTCAACAACATGCTTCAGGCTGCAGAAATCGAACGCATGGACTGGCCTTCATATTCTCAAGACCTGAATCCCACTGAACATGCTCGGGATGCACTGGGAAGACGTCCGGCAAACCGTCCAATGCCTCCCACAGCACTTCTTGAGCTGGAAGTTGCCCTGGAGCAAGAATGGAAGATGATCCCACAAGAACTGCTGGACAATCTGATCCTGTCCTGCCCCATTGCTGTCAGTGTATTTTGGCAGTCTTGAGTGACCATACACCCTACTGAACAGTCAATGTATGACACTCTCGTCCAGTTTGATATGCTTCTGTTCACCACCACCAATATGTCACCTGCTACTAAATCCAAAATTTACATCTCATTTGCATAATCAAATAACTTTTTTTACTTGTCTTTTGTTTTTCAGATGTTCTTGTTTAATAAAAATCAAAAGCTTTTTTTATTGCTTCATATTCATTTTGAAATGTTCACTAATATTTGTATATAACCTATAACCTACATTATTACTGACCTTCCCAGTAAAACCCTCACTGACCCCACTCCCTTGCCATTCTTGAAATGGAATAGTACCCTCTAGAGAGAGAAAATTGTAATTTCCCTCATGTCCCTCATATGGAGCTGTCACTTTTCCACGCAGAGACAAATAAAACAGGCATGCATTGTGGCTTCTTGTCTCAGGAAGACATAATGGTTCAGCACAGTCAGAGATTCTAGTTAGTTCAGAAAAAGACATAAAGAGCTGGAATATTGGTTGTTCCTGTGAGCTGTAGGATAGTTATATCATTTAAATATGAATTAATAATGTTTTTAATTGTGGACAGAACAACTTCTCAACATAATAAATGGTCTCTAGTGAATGAAACCAAGTTTTATGCATTGAGTCTGGTTGGCTTCTTGTGTGCATAACATCTTTAACTATTTTGGCAGCTATTATTATCAGTAAATGATTTGAGAAAAATAATCTTACAAATAAAGGATAGGTCACATATAATCCTGAGATCACTATACATTGAGAATGTGGCCACTAAATTCTAAATACTACCTACTCAGTTTATAAGCACAATAATAGTCTTGAACCAAAAAAAAAACAAACCCTATATCAAATCAGACTGAATTGTTTCTCTTAAAGATATTTCTACACTGGAATTGGTAGGCTTATTCTAGCCTAAAATAGAAAAAAGAATTTTAATATACTGGCTAAATCTTTGCTTCTCTGTTTATTTTTACTTTTTTTTTTTTAGATTTTTTTTAAATTTTTTATTTATTCATTTTAGAGAGGAGACAGAAAGACAGAGAGAGAGAGAGAGAGAGAGAGAGAGAGAGAGAGAGAGAGAGAGAAAGGGGGGAGGAGCTGGAAGCATCAACTCCCATATGTGCCTTGACCAGACCAGTGCAGGGTTTTGAACTGGCAACCTCAGTGTTCCCAGGTCGACACTTTATCCACTGCGCCACCACAGGTCAGGCTATTTTTACTTTTAAAAAGTATTTCTTTCCAAGCAGACATGGTTTCAGCACATGGACATGACATTTGTTAGTGATTCAAATCCTTTATTGAAAACTTCAAGCATTAATTGATCGGTAAGAACGAAAAGAAGGTTACTTGGAATTGGTCCTGAAGTTTGTCTTTTGTTATAAGTGTAACATCAAGCAATAGATTTAACCTTTATAAACTATTTTTTCTCATTTAGAACGTGGAGAGAATAAGAGTACTTATTCATAGTGATGCTATAAACACCAATTAAAATAATGCCAAGAAAATGTATTTGGTACAGTGTAATCTCTTGACCGTCTTCCCGTGCCCTTTATTTCAGTTATATTCATCCTTTTCACTTTTCTGAATGGGCCATTCTTTTTATTCCTAGTTTGTATTGATTTTCTATTTGCACTACCTAAAATGCATATTTTTCTTTCTGTGGTGAACTCTTATTTAACAATGAAGTACTGAGTTACTCATCATCTCTGTTTTAAAAACTGTACTGACTCTGCCTCCCCTCCCTATCCTCCCAACAGGTACAATTAACCTTCCTCACTTTTACCTTTCCCTAGTGAGTTGTGAAGGTTTCTGTCATAGCAAGTACAAATTTGTGTTTTCATTTTGTTTACATCTTTGTTTCATTCACTAGATATAAATACTTGAAGCTTTAGATACTTCATATTTATATACTCTTTCTTTAAAAAGTGCCTGAAATGTAATTAGGACACAATAAGTGTTCAGTGAAAGACAGTATAAGTAAATGCATATTTCATGCATTAATATCACTATTGTGGATATTTTCAGAATGTACAAGACCCAGTGAGTGCCCAGGGAGCTTATTAAGTGCAAGTATCAAGCTAGGAACTTCAACAAAAGTGTATTATATAACCCACTGAAAGTTGTATCTACAGGTAGGACATAAATATTTGGACATTATAAATAATTTTCCTAAAATTGTGGTAGTAGTGATGTTGGCAATGAAGGTTGCATTGATTTAATACATATATCTTATATAGATATATAATATAAATAGGGACATGGATACAGATATACATACTGTTTTGTTAACTTGCATTAATATAACACATATACCTAGTTTTAAATAGTCAGTGGTATTACAATACTTACAACTAAGAAACAGTGGTCATTACCTGTCTCACCCTGTATTCCTGTTTCCTAGAGACTGCCAATTTTAAATCATTTTGCTGTTTCCTCTTCTATTTTCTACTTATTTCTAACTAGCATGCTTATAAATAGTATTATGCTACTTTTGTTTCATATTTAAATATTATTAAATTCCTACCAGAAAGGATGGAAGTTTCCTTTTATTACATTTTTTCCTCATTATTTTAGACTATGTATTTTATAATTTTGATTAAATAAATATACAATTTTATCATAAATATGACTATAGCAATGATCTTCTCAGCTCAGTTGTAGAATACTAGGATGCTAAGTAATCCTTCTGACATTTCCATACCTGAGACTCTGCAACCTTATCTTCAGCCTGAAGAGGATATTTCTGCCTTGCTTGAAGGTCCCTTAATATGTTTCCATCAGACAGTTACCTTATAGAACAAAATAATATAATATTGCCTCATTTGTCACTCCCTGTATAGGGCTGTTGGCTTCCAATTTATAAAGTTAGATCCCAGTATGTTTCAGATGATCAATTACAAAGCTAAAACTACAAAAGAGGATTACAAATAAAAAGTATTATAAGATTTTGCCTAATTGTGTCATCAAAAATGTGGGAAACAACTGTGTGAATGTATTTTTATGATGCTAAATCAGGGAGAGAAAAAATAATTTTGGATATATTGACTTAGGTCATACTATATCATAACTACCCATTAGGTCCTATGATAAAGTCCAGGAGAAAGTCTCCTCACCATAGAATGCTGTAGTTAGGAACAGAATCTTTGAAAAATGTTATAATGACTAATTTCTATAGACCAAGGAACAACAGATACTGTTAATAAAGTGGATATTTATATTCAGTAGTGATACTGGAAGCAATCAAGAAACAGCTCTAATAAAGATGTATTTGCTCATGATCAGAATAGTCTAAACTAGATAAATCTTTGGTGGCTACTTATTGATCATGGTATTCTTTGCAATAAATTTTATAGTGTTCAGAAAGTTTCTACTTAATTCATAGAACTAGAAATATTTTATGTATGCCAATCATAAATCTGATTTGAGCCACCATAAGAACTGTGGTCTGGTACCTAATTCTCAAACATGTATTAGATGATAGAACCCAAGTCCTTTGAAGTACTCTGGGTATACTTAAATAAGAAAACCTATAATCTCACGGAAAATATTGTAAATTTCTTTCCTAGCCTTCCTTTATAGTTATTTTTCAGGTTTTTTGTGTATGAATAAAGTAAAATATTCATTTTTATTCAAGGATAATTGGATAGTGATTCTGAGCTAATATTACTTTTGGGGAATCCATGTTATTATGGACCATAAAAATAATGTGATCTTTTGGGAGTCTGGGAAAAACTGAATATACTCGACAATGATAAGAATTTCTACATTATTTCTCTGAAAAAAATATCAAATAGGTGACCATTGAATCTTAACAACAACTCCAAGAGATAATTATAATTATCTTTATAATTACAAATTATCTTTATAAATTATATCTATAATTATAATTATAATATTCCAAATTGAGGCACATGCAAACTGAGTCATAAGGAATAAAACAACGTACTCAAGTCTACAAATCAATCTTGAATGAGGCTGGAGTTTAACTAAGGGAGTAGAATTCTCAAAATTTGTCTCTAATTAGTTCTTATTTGACAGTTTCTTCTTAATGACATATAACAGTTAAGACTAGTGAGATTTCTTCTCAACTAGATCAGCTTTGTGAAATGACAGCAAGTAAAGGATCTGCATAAAAAGGTTTTTTATTTTTCCAACTTGAAAAAAAAGTGAATTTACAGGATCCTATCAATCATTTCTCTACTATTCTTTCCAGCTACTTATGCCACCAACCACTGTCCTCAATCTAGGTTGCAAATACTTTTATGTCATATATGTTTTATTTTTTCTTTATTTATTTTCCTTGTGAGACACACTTTGTCCTCTTCCCATAGATAGTTTTTATTAGTTTTCAATTCCATTTATGAACATCACTTTCTTATGGAAACTTTTAGAAGCTCCTGAAGACATGGCATATCCTTAGAAAATATTTGTTCAATGAATATATCAATGACTTAGAACTAATGATAAATAATTTTCTACTTTCTAATATTTAAATTTGTTTTCTTTTATTCTTTTGCAGATCATAAAATTTCTATAACATTAAAAATACTAGTGATTTTTTTCTTGTTCCTGTGATTGAAAAGTCTCTTGTGTTTATTTTCTGAGTATTTGCATGTTTCTAACTAGATACTTTCACAAAATTTTCCTGTGGACTCCACTGCCTATAGCTATTGATTAATAAATAAATATCCGATATATAACACTTCTAATATTTTAGTCTCACAATCTGTGAAACACTTCTAAATCAAATAATATCACTACAATATTTCAAGCCTTCACTACTATTTTCTATATTCCACTCTGCCCACAGATTTCCTGGTATCTCATGCAGTAATTTCACATGTACTCTGTGTTAGTTAATTTTATGGGTCAACTTGACTGGGTCAGGGAATGCCCATATAGCTGGCTAACATTATTTCTGGATGTGTTTGTAATAGTATTTCCAGAAGAGTTTAGTGTTTGAATTGGGAATGGAGTGAAACAGATGCCCATCTACAAAGAGAGTGAGCATTGTATAATTCACTGAGAGTCTGAGGAGAACAAAAAGTCAGAGGAAGGTTTAATTCACACTCTGCTTGACTGTTTGAGATGGCATATCAAGCTTCCCCTGCCCTTGGTGCTTCCGGTTTTCCAGCTGTCAAACTATACCACCAGCTTTTCTTAATCTCCAGCTTGCAGACACCAGATTACGGAACTTTTCATCCTTTATAACTGTGGGTGAACTAATACTTATGATAAATCTCCATCTATCAATCTGTCATCTATCTATTATCTATCTATCTATCTATCTATCTATCTATCTATCTATCTATCTATCATCTATCATCATCATCTATCATCTATCATCATCTACTATCTATGTTCTTATCTATCACTTAATAGTTTTCTATCTTTATCTGTTTTCTACATGACACCACTGCTACTAAAAATCACTATCATAATAATAAAAGTTTTTATTCATTGGTTATTTTCTGTTAGGCATGCAGCTAAGTGCTTTATAAATACTCTCTCTATATACACTAACTTTCTGGGATAGAGTATAGATGCCATGGGAAAATGGAATGCATCTATTTCATTTGCTATTGTGTATCCAATGAATAGTGCAGTAGCTGGCTCACATATTTTTCTCTGAGGAACATACATTTTATAAATGATTGGGGGTATTATTAAGTCTATTTACAGATGAAGAAATCAAGGCACAGGTATATAACTTGCTCAAGGCCATTTACTAAGTTGAAAATTATTAATTCAAAGCAAAGTATTTCTGATGTCAAACAGTTCACTCTTGAATCCCATGATAAATTACTATTTCTCTCATTTTACCACCTTCCTGTTTCCTAAGTCAATAAACATAATTTTACTTACATTTTCTTCTCTATTGAACTATGACCTCATTTCTTTCATTGAAGTCCTCAAACTTTGTGTAATAAATGTTTATAGGGTAAAATAGAAACTAATAACCAGACACCTGTGTCACTAATGCACAGTAATCTGGCTCCATATTAACACATACAAAAAATAAACGAATGTGCTGTTTAATGCATTAGTTAATAATTATCTTCAATGCTTTAAACATTAGGGTAGAAGAGCATGCAAAGCATGATGGTAAAATGTGCAAACCAAGAAAGATAATGTGAAAAGACATCACTGTATAAATTACGTATAAAGAGAGCATGCAAATAATATTACAAATAACATTAAGAATTTTTATTGTACAGCAAGAAAATTCTCTGAGAAAATTCAAGAGTTTTAACTGCAATGTTTTTGATGTAGAAAATTCAGTGTTCATTGGACACTCTTAACAAATTTTTAATTGGCCAACATACTCCCACATTTAGCATTTATGCCAAAATAAGACTTTATTTATGAGATTACCTTAAATATTTGAATTCATGACAGTGTCAAGGGAGCAAGACATACTCCTATTAATACACTATGCTCATGATGCTTAGTTTTATGTTTCAATACCCAGTTATTCAATAAAATAGTAATCTAAAGATTTTGTAGATATAATTAAACACCATAATAAGTTAACTTTAAGTAACAAATATTATTGTAAATATTATCTTCAACCAGTTGAAAGACTATAGAGCAAAATTGAACCTTTCCTTAAAAAGAAATTTAATTTGAATGAATATTATCATGATAAATTCAATAAATAAATAAATAAAAATTAAAAGAAAAACTCAGAAATTCCATTTATGAATAAAAGCTTTCATTCTCCTGTGCTCAAGATTTTTGGCTTGCCCTATAAAATTCAGCCTTTCTTCACTAGCCCCTACAATCTCATAACTCTCTTCTTTGCAATAAATAAATATAGATAGATAGATAGATAGATAGATGATAGATAGCTATAGAGACTGACATATATGGATTTCAATATGAATATATATATAGATGTAGATATAGATATAGATATTGATTAGATATAGATGATGTAGGTCAAGTTCCATATACTTTTGTGATATGTGTGTATGCACGTGTGTGTATCCTAATTTGCATACATAATGCTTATCATCTTAAAAAATTAACAAAAGTTTTCTGTTTTGTAAAGTACTGGTCTGTGAGTAAGAGTAAATATAATTTTAATCTTCTTATCTTTATAATACACACATCTTGAAGGTTTGTCAATAATTCAGTAGAGCCTTTTGAACATTTATCAGTCAGCATTGGCAGTTTTGACAGGCTAACTATTTGCTGAATACCAAATGCAGAAGCACTATGCTGTCATTTTTAGACAAGTTATTATTTTCAAATGATTATTTTTTAAGATTACTTCCTCCACATATTTAATTCAGACTCTGTACCATCGCAATTGTGAAGTGCTTTGATGTAAATTTTATCTGAATGCACTATATGCAATATTAATGCTTTTAATACATAATCTTTGTATTCAAAGAACTTTTATGATTTTTAATACATCAAGGTATGAGATATACCACATTCTGTTTATATGATGTCATATTAATACTTTAACATGCCAAATGGAAGTTTCTACAGAATTTGATGATCATTTAGGTATAAAATATGTTTCTTAAATTATTTCTCCAAAATGCTTTTCAAGTGTTGTTATAAATAAAAATTCAAGCAACATTAAAATTTTTCAATAATCAGGAGGCACAGTTTTGTTTGTCTGTCTGTGTGTGTTTTGTCTAAGAGTAGAATGAGTTCACAGCAACGGTTATTAAAAAAGGGGTGTAGAAAAAATAGACAAGAGAATTGCAGACACACATACACACACATATATAGGATGGAAATTTTCTACATCATTGCATATGCATAAGCTTGATTCACCCTTGTTATGAGTTTGTATTCTTAAGCAAACGATGAGAATAAACTCATCAGTTAGTGAAAAAGTTAATTTGCATGATATCAAATCCTATAAAACTCATTAGAGTTTTTCTAATCAACTCATCTGAATAAGATATGATGGTGATGATGATGCTGCTGCTGCTGATGATGATATCGAGATATACAAGAGCAATAACTTTTTGCAAAGTAAGGCTAGTCTATAAGAGTATAGTCCAATTAGATGGAACGGAAACATTTAGCCCATATGATTTATTTATATTCACAGCTGCATGATGTTGATGGGAGTCAGGAATGCCAATTTTATTGTTTGTTCACAATTTTAGGGTTGCTTCTAGTGATTGGAGCCCCAATCTGATTTTCCCCCAAGCAAGCTAGGATGGAATATAATGAAGGATGAAGTAGACGAAGTAAAAATATAAAAAACAATGGAATCTTCTCAGTATAATTCTAAATGCATTTTATAACTAATTCATTTATGAATAACTAGCAACTGAAATTATATTGGTAACTTTTATAAAAGAAGAAAGAAAAAAAATAAATACAGTATTAAAAAGTACTTAAAACATTAACAGATGCTCCTAATAAAAAATATGAATTAATGTACTATATAATTTTAAAAGTTGTATGAGAAAGTGTATACAAAAATTTTTTTAAAGATACATTTATTTAATTTAATATTAATTGCCATTCTTTAAAATCAAGAATCCACAAGTTGCTAAGTGATTATAATAGAAAATTATTATAATTATCTACTCACAATACATACTCAGATTCTAAGACTACATTATATCTTACTAAATTTTAAACTAAATTGAATGAACAGGAGCACTTATTATTTTTATTTTTAAAAGCAGAGCATGTGGTCTGACCAGGCCGTGGCACAGTGGATAGAGCATCGAACTGGGAAGTGGAGGAACCAGGATCAAAACTCGGAGGTTGCCAGCTTGAGCACGGGCTTATCTGGATTGAGCAAGGTTCACCAGCTTGAGGCAGAGGTCACTGGCTTGAGCAAATTGTCACTCGATCTGCTATAGCACCCTCACCACCACCACGGTCAAGGCACATATGAGAAAGCAACAAAGGTGCAACAATGGAAGTTGATGTTTCTCATCTCTCTCCCTTCTTGTCTGTCTGTCCCTATCTGTTCCTCTCTGTCTCTGTATCAGAAACTTAAAAATAAAATAAAAGCATAGCATGTGTACATAATTATTTCCTGCCTTCCCCCTCAAGTAAAAGAAATCAATGAATTCAACAATTTACATGGTAGATATGTAAGCAGATAGCAGAATGGGTAAGAAGGAGAATGGTAGAGCTGAGCTACCAATTCTTAGATGGAGAACTAAGAGGTAAAAATGGTGTCATAGTCAGAAGGAAAGTGAGGACTTTACTCCACTAATAAATCTTTGTCAGAGAAGTAATGCAGAAAAAAAGAAAACTTAAAAGATGCTTTAAGTGAGGATCCCAGAGCAAGCTGAAGAAGAGCACACACCTGAATTCTAGAAGAAGCTGGAGCTGGGAGTGTTCCCTGGGACAGTGTAAAGAGCTGATACCTCCATCAGCTGAACAGCACTTCACAATAGGAAGTTGGATCATAAAGGTTTGTAATGGACCTAATGGAAACTTTAGTTTTATCCCAAATAAATACCTTATTTTTAAAAGCAGTGATGCTTTAGGAAAAAAGATGGATGTCAAATCTAAAGAATTGGAGTTTAATTCTCATTAAAACACACATTTGCTATGTGACCTTAGGCAAGGCAAGCCCCAGATCTACCAGTATATTTTCCAGTAACAAATGGTAAGCAGCAGCTATAAAATTCTAATCATACAAATTTATCATCCAATGACACTACTGTGAGGAGTATAAATGCTTACTAGCAGAAAAATAATGTACTAAAGAAAAGAAAAAGGAAAGAGATAAAATTACCCCACTCAGCTTAGTTAAAGCAAAGAATTTGGTATTTTTGAAGAAATCACAGAATCTCTTACTTTAATTTCCTTTTTTATTACAAATTACTTACATACTTTACAACTTTTATGTAAATAAATAAAAAATATAGACAAAATAGTTATTTACAAGAAATTCCAATATGCAGAGATATTTCTTTTTATATATGTGTGTGCTTATATTTTTGTAGAACTTATACAGAGAGTAAGATTTGATTCATAACATATTTACTATTTTGTTGCAGGCCTTAAAATAGTTTATTGTGTAATAAATAGCTTACATATGAAAGTATAAAAAACTAGTTTAAGGAATAATAATGAAACAAATACCCATATGCCTGTCAGTTAGCTTAAAAATAGGAACATTATCTGTATCTATTAATTTATAAATGGTAGAGCAAAATCCTTCCAAATATTTTCTTACCTTAAGATATATATGATTTATTTTGCATTTCATATATATTTGAGAGTCAGCTTGTCATATCTTATGAAAATAATTATATTTAAGTCATATTAGAAATTATTTGGTATGAAACCTTTTTAATATTTTGTCTTCCTACCTCAAATGTGATATATCTATTTGTTGTACTTTGATATTTTGAATAGTATTTTATTTTTTGTAAAGATTTTGTACATTTATGTTGATTACTTTTAGCAACTGTAAATATACTTCTTTTAATTAAAAATATTATATTGAGATAATTATTGATTCACCTGCAGTTGTATCAAATAATACAAAGATGCCATGTAGCATTTATCCAATTATCCCCAATAGAACATCCTATAAAACTATGGTACAATATCACAACCAGGATATTGACATTAGCAAAATCAAGATAAAAAACAATTACATCACTATAAAAATCCCTGTCTTACCTTTTCATAGTCACATTCAACTGATATCCCACAGTCTCTAAACTCTGCCAACCACTATATTCTCCATTTTTATAAATTTACCATTTCAGAAATATTATATAAATAGAATCATATAGAATATGATTTTTTTTTTTTTTTTTTGCAGAGAGAGAGAGTCAGAGAGAGGGACAGATGGACAGGAGGAGAGAGAGATGAGAAACATCAATTCTTCATTGCAACTCCTTAGTTATTCATTGATTGATTTCTTATATGTGCTTTGACGGGGGGTGGTGGGCCGGGTAAGCTATAGCAGACTGAGTGACCCCTTGCTCGAGTCAGTGACCTTGGGCTCAAGCTGCTGAGCCTTGCTCAAACCAGATGAGCCCGTGCTCAAGCTGGCAACCTCGGGTTCTCGAACCTGGGTCTTCCACATTCCAGTCCAATGCTCTATCCACTGCACCACCACCTGGTCAGGCTAGAATATGACTTGAGGTTAGACATTTTACTCAGCATTTTTCCCTGCAGATTCATCCAAGTATAGGTATATGAGTTGTACATTTCCTTTTATTGCTGTTATGATTATGTGACATGTATGTACTACAGATTGTTTGACTTGTTGAAGGACAACTAAACTGATTTCAAGTTTTTTTACTATTATAAATAAAGTTGTTATAAATGTCAATGTATAGGTTTTTGTATGTATGTAACTCTGAATTTCTCTGGGCTTAATGCCTAAAAAGTTCAGTGGCTGCTTATTTAGTTGCATATTTAGTGTTATAACTAACTGCCAAACTTTTCCAGCAACTATCATTTTATGTTCCCAGCAGCAGTGAATGAGGGAATGTTATTTCTCTGCATCCTCACCAGTGCTGACACTATTTTTTATTTTAGCTATTCTATTAGGGATATGTTGATACCACATTGTACTTTTGCTTTGCATTTCCCTAGTGACTAATAAGTTGAACATCTCTTCATGTACATATCTGTCATTGTATATTCTCTTCACTGAAATGTCTTTTTTATATTTCTTGCCTATTTTAAATTGGGATTTTTTTTTTTACTTTTAAGTTTTGAGGTATCTTCATATATTTTTCAATACTACTTCTTTGTCAGATACATGGTTTGCCAATATTTCCTTCCAGCCTGTAATTTTTCTTTTCATTGTTTATAAGGCTTTTGTAGAGCAAAAGTTTTTAATTTTGATAAAGCCCAATTTATTATTTTTATATAAATCATTATTTGGGTGTCAAGTCTAAGAACTATTTGCCTAGTCCATGATCCTGCTGTTTTTTTCTTCCAGTTATAATAAAGAGGCTGACTCCATGTTTTTTGAAATTTCATTTGTTGATTTTTAGATAGAGGAGAGAGGGGGGAAGAGAAGCAGGAGCATCACCTGCTAGTAGTTGCTTTCCGTATGTGCTTTGAACAGACAAGACCAGGGTTCTAAACCATGACCTTAGTATTTCAGGTCGACATTTTATCCACAGTGCCACCACAGGTCAGGCTGACTTCATTTTTGATGTTTGAATGCAGACAGTCTTCAAGCCCACCACATCCATTTCTCCTTATGCCTTATATCTGAGAAAGCAATTTTAAAAGACCAGATATTCCCTCCCTTGGCACTGGAAGAAAGTTCAAATCTCACAATACCTTGCCTCATCCATGTGTGGGAATCTAATCCCCATCCTCATCCCTTAACTACAATTCAACTCAAGCTAGTTGTTCTCCCTTGCCTTCTCAAGCCATTTTCAAACCTATGAAGGAGACTTCCCTGCTCTATGTGGGTGGGATCATCAGCTGATAATTTCAGAGCCCTAAGAAAAAGACTGATCTCTCCTAAGGAAGAGGCAATTTAGCCAGCAGACTAGCTTCAAATTCAAGATGCAAATCAACTTTGTTTTAGGTCTCCAACGTGGACCTATCCTTTAGCTTGAACTTCCCAGCATCCACAATTGTGTGATCTAATTTCTTAAATTAAATCTCTCTGTCTCTCCCTTTCTTTCCCTTCTTCTTTTCCAGCCTCCCAACTCTATTGGTTCTGTGTCTCAGGAAAACTCTACTACAGAGGTACAGAGGTTCATTGCGCTTATGTTTAAATAACTTCAATTTTTTTTGGTTTATAGTTAGTCTATAATTAATTTTGGATTTGCTTTTCATTAGGTATGAGGTTTAGATTGAGGTTCATCTTTTGGCTTATCTCCAATTGCTTTCACCCCATTTATTGAAAATGCTATCTTTCCTTTATTAAATTATTTTTGCATCTAAGTCAAAAATCAGTTGAACATATTTGTGTGGACTTATTATTGAATTTTTTACTCTGTCTTATTGAACTATGTTTCTTACTCTTACATCAATGTTACATTCTCCTGATTTCTGTAGGTACATATTAGGGCTTCCTCTTTCCAAAGAAATTGTTTTTTAGCAAATCTACTATTTTATTGCTAAGGTGAGATGGCCTTTTTTTATGAACCTAACACAAACTAAACAGTCCCTCTTGCTATATAGAATAAATCAGTAGTAACAGTTCTTATTATATTTTCAACACAGTAAGATATAATTAAGTTTCTCAAGGATCTTATGAGATAGTTCAGCAGGTTTTATTAATTTTCATTATCCATTGAAGAAAATTAGTCACAAAGGAACTGAGTGACTGTCATCCAAGTTCAAGGAAGTGGAGATTAAAATCCTGATTTCTGATTTTTGGTTCATTGCTTCTTCTACTAAAGATCAAGCAGCAAATATAACACTTGGAAATAATTGGCTGAATGAGTTTGCATTGTACAGATTTGGGATGAAAGCTACTCTTAAAGAGCAGAGAAGAAAGAATTCTCTCTCATTAAGGTCCAGTTGCATAAATTATATTTGGTGAAATAATTATCAGCACAGTTTTCATATCTTAAATACTTACGTTTTGTAGCATTTGAACAATGAAGATTTAACCAATTAACTATACTAAAACAGGGCTGAACTTACCAGGCTGCTGCTCATGAACACATGTATGACTCAACTAAGTACTTGATTAAGCAAAGGCAGTTTGTCAATCAAATAAATTTGTAATTCCTATCCGCTTACATACCATCTCCTATATATTATGGGACTAACCTTGCTATGTCTACAGCCACAGCTTCATGTTTTGCTTTCTTATATCCCAGGTCCCATTTCCTTAATTTTTACCCAATTTACTTTGCTATTATAATCTCTCTGAAGACACTCATCTGCTCATCTCTTTGTGCTTCTTTTCCTTTTTATCTTTTTTCCCCCTTTAAGGTGGCTATTTGCCAAACTGAGAAGGTGGAAGGTTTTCCTTCCACACCTAACTGGTGATAGAAATTTGCATTCCTATAACACTATTTGATTATATAAAACATGAAAGTTACTCTCACATGTGTTACTGAAGGAACATGTTATTTGAAAGGTGTAAAATACAGAAGGAAAGAGTAGAATTGCCATGGAAAATGCAAGATGCACAGTTAAATTGGCTTTTTAGATAACAAAGGTTTTTTTTTTTTTTTAGTATACGTGTCAAATGCTACATGGGACATATAAGATTAAAAAGAATAACTTGCCATGTATCTTAATTTAAAATTTCACTTGGTGCCTTGAATTTAAAGTTGTTAAATATGAAAACCCCAGAAAGAAAAGGGAAAGGCTGTGAGAAAGCTCATACTGCTATCGTAGTTTCTGGAACAGAAAGCTAAAATCTTTTATCATAAAAATTACAATAGCATAAGTAACTAATTATTCTTTTTATTCCATTTTTCTTTCTCTGTTTCTTTCTTCTTTCTCTCCTTACCTCCATCCTCCATCCCTTAGAAATAGTAATAATAGTGGTGGTAGTATTAATACTAATAGTAGTAGTGTTGGGAGGAGTAGTAGCAGTACTACTACAGGTACTCATTATACGTTCCTTTGTGTAATGTTTTTACATGAATCACTGTATCCTTTACAGATACACACACACACACACACACACAAACACACACACACACACACACACACACACACACACACACACACACAGTGACAGTAGCCTCCTGTATAGAAAGAAGTAAAGCAGGTAAAATGAAATTAAGACATAATCCAGATTCAGAGCCTTTCTCCTAATGACTAAGTTGTACTGGGATTTCACTTTTTAGATGAGGCATTATAATGACTTTGTTTATTGAATAAAAGGTTTCTAATTTAAGAAATTAATCCAGGCAATGCATGGAGAAAATTAAATAGACCATATGAGGACAATTCTCTATTAATGAACTGAAGTGGAATATTGAGACACATGTTATAAGTTAAACCATTTCTACTTCTTGGCTTCCATCATTTTGATAATATAGGTCAAAGACCTGGTGTAGCCATGTAATCAATCTTATTTTTAATCTCTTTTAGTACTAGAGTAGCAGTCTGAAGCATTTAGTGTTAAGTCCTATTTCTAGAACATGGTAATTTTAGTAGATGATTTGCATTTGGAGGACATTGTGCAGAAGGGTATTTATTAAAAAGGAGGTAAAACAAGTTGCTTTTGACATGGCTCATATTGTTTAGATCTATTATCCTCTGATTAATATTTGTACAAAATTCAAACATCTAGCATTGTAATAAATGTTTAATTAAGATTATTTCAGCTTTATCTTTTAGGATACCTATATCATACTTAATTTATAAAAGAAGGTTTATCTTAGAATGTGTTAGGAAATAGCTCAGAGTCACTTTATGGTAGTAAGTCTCTTATTAAACATGCTTATATTTAATGCTGACATCAATTATTTTAAGTTTTATTGCAATATAATGAACATACAATAAGCTCCAAGCGTTTAAAAAGTAGAAGTCAATAAATTTTGTATATCTACACTTATTAAGAAACGACATTTCAAGCCTGACCAGGTGGTGGCACAGTGGATAGAGCATTGGACTGAGACACAGAGGACCCAGGTTTGAAACTCATACGTTGTTGGCTTGAGTGTGGGCTCCTCTGGCTTGAGTGCAAGCCACCCAGCTTGAGCGCTGGGTAGCTGGCTTGAGTGTGGGATCATAGATATGACCCCATGGTTGCTGGCTTGAAGCCTAAGGTCACTGGCTAAACTCAAGGTCACTGACTTGAGCAAGGGGTCACTCGCTCTGCTGTATCCACCCCTCCCAGGGTCAAGGCACATATGAAAGCAATCAATGAACAACTAAGGTGCCACAAGAAAGAATTGATGCTTCTCATCTCTCTTATTTCCTGTCTGTCCCTGTTTCTCATTCTCTCTCTCTCTCTCTCTCTCTCTCTCTCTCTCTCTCTCTCTCTCTCTCTCTCTGTAACACACACAAAAAAAATCCAAAAAGCATTTCAAGTAGAATAATGCACATACCAAAGAATTACTCATGTTCCTTTATAATATGTTCTCTGTTCCTCCCATCCCTTTCAATTTCCTTCTTGTCCCCAGGAAATTACTGGTCTGTTTCATATCACTATAGATTAGTTTGCATTTGCCAAAATTTTATATAATTGGAATCATATAGTTTGTAATTATTTCTGGCTTCTTTTACTCTGAATAATTTTTAAGATATATTTTAAGGTATATCCATACAATTATGTGTATCGATTTTTTTTTTTTGCATCATATTGCTAATCAGTATTCTCCATATGGATATAACACAAATGTTTACCCAGAATCTGTAACTAAACATTTGCATGGTTTTCAGTTTTTGGCTATTTACAAATAAAGTGCTATCAACATTTTTATGTATCTTTTAATTGATATTTTCACTTTTCTTGGTTGAATACATAAAAATAAAACACAGGGCTCAAAGTTAGGTGTGCTTTTAATTTTTGAAGGAAGTGTCGAACTGTTTTTACAAAGCACTTGTGCTGCTCGCCATTCGCACTGGCAGCATTGTTGGGTTCTCGCTCTCACACCTCCATGGACTTTGGTGATCAGGCTTCTAATTTTAGACATTCAATTGGGTAGCTGAATCACTTAGGTTTAATTTGTAAATTCTTCATGGCTAACAATGTTGAGTCAGCATCTTTTAATAAAAATTTTATTGATTGATTTTAGAGAGAGAGGAAGAGGGAGAAGAGAGCAAAAAAGAGCGAGAAAGAGGGAGACGAGAACTTCTTCTGTTCCTTTGTGTGCCTTGGCCAGGAATCAAACTGGCAACTTTGCACTTCAGGACAATGCTCTGAGCAATGAAGCTATATACACCAGGGTGAATGAGCATCTTTGATGTGCTTACCCGTAATCCATATATTTTCTTTGTTGAAATGAAGTGTCTGTTTGAATCTTGCTCATTCTTATAGTTGTTGTTATTTTTTACTTGAAGACCATCTTTGACTTACAATGGTTGATAATCCATTTGAGAATGTAGTGTATAGTCATATGAAAAGCAAACGATATAAGGCAAAACATATACTTATTGTGTGCATATAGTGCTTTGCACTTTTTAATAAAAGATCTTGGAATTTATATTTATTTATAGTACTTATATTTATATAAGAAAGTTTTCTATTTCATAACTTGTCATCTTCAAAACAAAAAAAGAAACAAACAAACAAAAAACATTTAAATCTTTTTTACTATTTTGACACTCGATTGTATCTTAATGGTGACCCTTTGCTGTGGGCAAATGATTACTTCTTTTATTACTTGCCAATTTTTTATCAGCACTATTACACCAAAAGTAACACCTTAATTGAAGTAAAATTTGGTCACCATGTTTATTAGAATATTTTAGAAAATGTAGTTGTATCTATGTTTTTATATTAGCAGTGATAATTTATGACATCCTTTCAGAGTCTAATTCTTCAGTTTCCACAGTAAACAGGTACTTAATAAATGATTAATTATAGTAAATTCTCCTGTGCTTTTTCAATAGGTGAAAAGAAAAATAAAACAACTGTTTTCATAATTCAAGTTAAAAACAAATTAGCAAAGACAATAAAACTATATTTGAAATCCTTCTAAATACATGGGCTTAAATTGTTGAGGCAATTCCCCACACAAATCAGTTCACAACTTAACTATGGTTTCACGTATCTGGCATGTTGTCCATGTCCTACTTCGCCTGCATTTCCACATGTTCAGCGGGGATAAGGGAATTAAGACAAGTATCTGGATAATTCAGAACAGAATTACAGGCCGTGGTAACAATTGTTCGTCAAGAATTACACATAGCATTGATTAAACAAAAGGCCCACCACAGATGAATGTGGGAGTACAGACAATTGCTTTATTTTTCATAATTAGGAAAGTAATGTTTCTATTGTAAGCTTCTCTTTATAGGCATACAGGTGTATTTAAAGCTAACAGGGAAATTTCTTTAGTAAGCTGGTAATGGAGATATGCTGCCCAATTGACTTACAAATAGTATATAATCAAGTAGTGTTTTAGAGTATTTTGATTCTAATATTTTCATTTGCTTTTTATGAACATCTATTTTAATTAGAAATACCATATAGTTTCATTGGACACAAAGATATGCTGCTTACAACAGACTGCTTGGTATTTTTGACTCATCTGCAGAAAGTACATTCAGCAAACAGCCTATAGCTATCAGTCCCCTCAGGGATTGGCTTAGCTGTGGAAAATCACCACAAGGTTACACTTTTCTCAGGACAGCCTACATGTAATCATTGTATAGGTATTAAAGCCTGAATATTTGGGCCTTATATGGGATAATTCTGATCGGTGATTTTAACTCAGAAGCTCTCTATGGTGTTAGCTGAGGCTAATCTCAGGCCAGCATTACAGTTTTAGTTATTCACCTGCTTCTTTTCCATTCCTTTTACAGTTATTATTCCCAAAAATACTCTTAAATAAGTATTGCTCATTACCCTCTGTATTAGAGTATAGTTGCCAAAGAATTTTTGAAAGTTGTCTAAGTAGCAGTCATAAAGTTTCGACCTGGGTCAATTACTACCTAGGTCTTAATGAAAATACCTTCACTGGTGGTAACACTGACAGAATTATAACTTTCACTTGTGATGAACTTGCATCATATACTGGTAGAAGATTGCACTAGGGGATGTGAAATATCTAGTTTGAAAATTATGAAAAAAATTGTAATTATAAATACAATGGACTTCTATAACTATTACTAAACTCCACTGATAATCTAGGTTTCAAAAAGGTAACAAAAAGCTAATTAATTAGCAGACAACTAATTATGAAATGCAGAGGGCCTCCTTGGTAGTATAATCTTAACAGGAAAAATTTAAGCATATCAATTACCAAGCTCCAAGTAATGGAGAAGCAGAATTGCTGAGCCCAAATCATAGCCCTGGTTGAGAAACAATGGAAATCCAACACATAGGATGCGGTCTTCTGGCATCATCATTTAGGATTTTCTCCAAAACTTAGAATTCTGAGATTTCTCCAAATTCTCTGAGCTTAACCACCACCCTCATCCTTATTGAAAGTTAGCTCTCCACACTTACTAAAAGTCAATTCAGAACCTATCTTTTCCCTGCCCTTGATTACTCACTCCATCACAACAACCAAAGGTACTTCTAAGAAGAAAATATATAAACAACCAACAAGGTGCTACCTAAACTGAAACATCAGAAATAATTAAGAATGGATAATCTGAGATTAAGAGTAGTTGTCCCAATAAAAATTTACAGTTGTTTGCTCAGTTTCTAGTCCTGAGCCATTTATAAGGCCCAGAACCTAATGATTGAAGTAGAGGATGCTTGTCAGGAGGAAAGATTATGCAATTAATTCAATGGCAAGCATCCATAGTAATGATAGCATCAGTCTTACCCAAAAGGATCCTCTAGAACCAATTGTATAGATTCCTGGACATTGAAGAAAGAGAAACAAAACATATCTGGATTTTTAAAAATGTTTGAATATAAACTTTCCAGGGAAGAAATAAGTCTTTAAATCTTAGAAGTAAAATAGACTTTTTAGCTTCCTGGACATGTATGCTATTTAATCATAAAGCCCAGAAGGTGTAAAAACATTCAAAGAACTAGTCCCTCGGCAAGTATGTAACTATGAATTTGGTGATTATATTGTTTGCTATTTCATAAAAAAAGGAGCAAAGCTGTTTGAATTTACAAAGAAAAAGCAATATTATGCATTTACTCTCCCTACATCTCTCATAATATAGCCTGATTATAATATAGTTAACATACTCTGGATGTCCCACAGAACACTGCATGTATCTATTATATGGTATTATGCTAACTAGGCCAATGAGCAAGAAAGGTCTGGTGTGTTGGAGACCTTGGAAAGATATATGCACTCTAGAAAGTGTAAAGTAATCACTATGAATTTTCATGAGTCCAAGACAATGGCAAAATTTTTAATGGTTAAGAACATGCAAGCATATCCTACTCAGAGAAAAATATGAATCATTGTCATCTTGCACCTCACATCAAAATCAAAGAAGACTACCCCATTATTATGCTTCTTTGGGCTCCAGAGCTACTATCTACCACAGGTTGAATTATTGTACCCATACATATGCTGTGTTGCATGAAATCCTAGCAGTTTTGAATGGTCCCTAGAGTAAGAATAGATTAGAGAGCCTGTCCAAGCCACTTACGTGATACAACTCAGCAGAACCTGAGCTATTAGAAACAGCAGTGTTAAGAAAAAGTGCTGTGTAAAGTTTATAGCAATTACCATATGAAAAATAAAAATTTGAAATTCTGAGATTTGGATAAAAGCGATGTCTTCTTCAGTGGATAATTTGAGTCCTTATTGTAAAACAAGTACTAACATGTTATTGTGTCCTGTAAAGATAGGTCATGTGATAATGGATGTAGAACTGCATATTATAAAGTAGGTTCTAACAGACCCACTAAGTTCTAAGGTTGGTCAAACCCAACAAAAATTCATTATAAGATGGAAGTGGTGCATACACAAATGGCCTGAAACAGGGCAGACATTCCAAACAGTTGTATGAGAAGGTAGCCCTAAAACCTATGCCATCCATTCTACTGTTTTGACTTCAGCTCAACCTATATAGCCATGTGGATTATCGTTTTCTACCAGGTAATGAATAAGAAAAAAATTCCAAGTTTAATTTTTCAGATAGGTCATATTGTTATGTGAATTCAGGCAAAATGATGGGCACTAGCTGAACTACAATCTAACACATAGGCAGACTTAAAATAAATCTGGGAAGAAAAATTCTCCCAAACAGTGGAGTTTCTGGTCCATACTTTCTATCTATTTTGTGTGTTAAGAGAAATGGCCTGACTTATTGGCAGTTGAAAGTAGCCTAGTCAGAAGTCTAGAAGAAGACAAATTAGAAGCGCAGAGATGAGAAAGTCTGGAGTAGGGGAACACAGAGACATATGTGGAAAAGAGAAAAATGTGAAGGTCTTTGTGCTGCATACTTGTGCTCACCAGAAATAATTTTTCATGGAAGAGGCACTAAACAGCCACACAGTCAAAATGACTCAATGAGTTGAAATCAGTGAACCTCTGTCACTGGCCACCCTGTTGCTAGAATAATGTAAGCACGAACAAAGTAATCATAGTAGCAAAGATAGAGATTATGCACAAACCCGTAGTCATGTGATCTCACCTGCCACGGCTGATGCAGCTACTATGGCTGCAAAAGGTCTAACCTGCCAGAAACAGAGACCAATGATGAGCACTGTTGAGGTGCCATTCCTCAATAACCTTTAATTACTTGGAGTTGTTACCAGTATTGGATCCCTTTTCTTTCCTGCCTTCGACGCCTCAGAAAACATTATTTGAGGGAGGACAGAGTTTTTAGACATCTTATGTATTATTTCACATCCATCATGCCTAACTATAGCCATTATCAGAGTAAAGGAAATATGAAAGTAGGCTTGTGACCATTGCATCTATTTCCATATCACACACTATGCCACCCAGAATCGTCTGGCCTGCTAAAATGTTGAAAGAGTCTGCTAAGCACTCAGAGGTAATACTTTAAGATGCAATTATCCAGAATGTAATATACACCTTGAATCAATGACCTTTAAATTGTGCTCTGTTTTCAACAGGAAGAATTTATAGGTCTTGGAAGTACTTCTTTTCTTCATTTCCAGTGATACACTCGGGAAATTTGTGCTTCCTAATCTCATAACTTTGGATGAGAAATACATAACCAGGGTTGGCTATACTACTATCCAATAGGGAAATTCATTTGCCACTCGTGCCTCACAGCATGAATCCTACTGAGTTATACACTCCAGCTGTCATCTGGGTATTTCAGGCTTCTCATGGCCTGGGCCAGTAGAGCTCGAAGAGTTGTCATTGTCTTGGCAGATGCAATGAGCCATTATCAAAATGCTTTTACTCAATGAAGAGAGGAAAGAATATATGTGAAAGCAGGTGACTCACTTGGGTGTCTCTTGGTTCTTCCTCATTTAATTTTGATTTACAGGTACCTGAAAAGGGCAATGATACCAGAGACTCTGATTCCTCATCAATGAGGGTCCAAGTCATGCCACTTAGTAAGTCATCAAGACCATACAGGGTGTGCATTTTGGTCACATACAAAGCAGTGGAACTGTGTAGTGTACAAGTGAATTTAGTGCACAGAGAGATATTTCACCTGTACCTGTGGACAAGTTACCTTTTATTTCAATATATCCCCCTCTCATTTATACAGTTTCTCTTAAAATGAAACAATAGTTCTATTCCATACATTGTATTATAAAAGGAATTGTGTGAGCATCTTAAGTACTACACTTATATATAAATATATAAAAACACCGGCTCATCTGAATTTGTTTTCACATATGTAAAGAGGGTTTAACTACTTTCTTATACTCTTCAGGCGATATTATACTTGTAATATTTTTAGAGCATTTATATAAAATGGCCATGTCTAAAGGTTTTTCTCTCCTGGCTGTGTGGTAAAAATTCAGCACAGAAGAAATATTTTGCCAGTAAGTTGATTTACACACAAGCTAAAATAGAAAAGAAAAAAAATTAATCGAAGTATTTACAATTCAAATATTGTCACCCAAATGTGTATTAAAATAAATGACTTTTGTATAGTGTTAATGAACCAAAAGTAATTCACTTACACAAGTTGAAAAACTGGAATATTCATACATCAATTATTGATGAGTTGTATATTTCAAACTAAGTTGTTTTATTACCAGTTACCAGACAAAGGCTAGTATTATCTTTTAGCTAGACTAAATAGTCTTTCATTATTCTCAGAGTATCTAGACATGCAAATAACTTTTAGTTTCAGGGCATAATCATCCTTAAAGAATTTAAGTTTTCCTCCCTATGAACTAATGCCATCTTGTGTCTGTATCACTCCCTTGTTGACTAATCAAATAACATTACCTGATGTTGCCTATTTATTGTTTGCTTACTAGCTTGTTTTTATCTTTCTATTATTGTTTAACTTTTTATGTATTTAGCTTTATCTTTCAAGGCAATATTGTAAACGTATTGAAGACAAAGGCAGAGTTTAACACTTTTTAGATTTAAATCCTCGCCACAATAACACATTTTAAACAATTCTTTGCCTTGCTTTTACTCACAATTGTCGTAA
Source organism: Rhynchonycteris naso (assembly GCA_037038555.1). Lineage (NCBI taxonomy): Eukaryota > Metazoa > Chordata > Mammalia > Chiroptera > Emballonuridae > Rhynchonycteris > Rhynchonycteris naso. The sequence goes on along the minus strand of CM072999.1, from coordinate 166,105,683 downwards.
TTGGTACATTAGTTAGTTCTTAAGAAGAACATACCCTATAATGATTCATCAGATTTAATGATATAGAGGCATTAAATGGGTTGTAAATCCATGATTAAAAATAGTAAAATCAATTAACTTTCTCCCAGGTAACTCTATACGTATTTCAAAGATTCAAGATAATGTGGGATGGTTCTGATTGCTAAAATTCTTCAAGCACACAATTGAGACTTTTTATACACATCAGAAATGAATATGGAAATTAGATGCTGATGCAGCATAATAAACACAAAATAGCATATTGGCACCCTCCTACAACAATGGAAGAGGAATAAAAATCTCACAAATTTGGGGGAAGAAACAAATTTTGATCAAAAAACCCCAAATTAAAGAGCAAAATTTGTGATTTTTAGGCTACTGAACAAAAATTAGATCACCCTCCAAGGAAAAAATAATTAGAATGGGTTACAAAATAAATTACAGTAATAAACAAATGAATTTTACATAAAAAATAATTTAGCCTTTGAATTGCATTTAAGTTGAAAATTTGAATCCTGATTTTCCTTGAAAAAAGAATGTATTCGTGTAAAAAATATTAACTGCTTTATAAGTAAAACAAAATAGCCCAAACGAAACCAATCTGAAAAACAAAAATGATTCTGAATGCATAACTGAAAAATATCATTCTAAACTTTAGTTTCCAAACTGGAATTTTAACCATTCTCTCATAGCTGCTAGCATTGCATGCTTATCAGTTGGTGAGAAAGAACAAGCCTCCAGATATAGTCCATTTACATTTTGATTATTAAAAATGTATAGGTTTGTGCTTACAGGCTTTCATTTTTGTTTTCCCTGAAATGGCTCATTTTCAATATATTTTAGTGTTAAAACACCGTTGCAATCCCATCACTATATGTATCATAATTCAGTAGGTTAAGGAAATAAACAAATCGATGAAAAAAAGGCAATACAGCTACTGCCTAGAAGGTAATAAAGAATTGGCATAAAGAATTTACTTTTCCACACTTTAAATGCATTACTACCTTTTACAAACAGCAATGTCTAAAAGTGTACAATTTTGAAAAGAACTTTTATTGCATTGGAAGTTATAACAGTTTCTCAAAACTTTAAGGGAGCTTATAAAGGAGAAAAGGAAAGTACATTCATATGTGAAATACACATACAAATTCAGTGAAATGAAACCTGTTTTTTTTTTTTTTTTTTAAATTTATTTATTCATTTTAGAGAGGAGACACAGAGTGAGAGAGAGAGAGAGAAAGGGGGGAGGAGCTGGAAGCATCAACTCCCATATGTGCCTTGACCAGACCAGTGCAGGGTTTTGAACTGGAGACCTCAGTGTTCCCAGGTTGATGCTTTATCCACTGCGCCACCACAGGTCAGGCGAAACCTGTTGTTGTAGTGCTCCGCAGGTAGTAGCACAGTGAATTGTCTTTTAAAGCTGCCTGCATAACAAAGGACAGTCAATCCATTAATATGACCATATCATAGTCAGGTTTTCACAGGTGGAACCTCATGAAGGAGACATTGAAAATTAAGTAGGAATAGAGTTGGATCATACAACAACTAAGAGGAGAGGTCCCCTCGGTCACTGGCAAATACATACCTTGGGAGGTAACTCCCCAAGTCAGCATTTAAAATGAGAGGGTATAGTCATATTTAACATGATCTGATGATGATGGAAGCATTGTGCCTTTATTTTAGTAAGGCTACATTTTAAAAAAGGTAGTAATACATATCTTTCAAAACAATAAGGTGAAAAATAATTACCAATCAACAAAAAGCATGCAGTTAAGGGAGTAGTAGAGGAAGCAAAGAAAAAAGTCAGAGTAAATATAAAGCAGAAAATGAGAAGATAAAATCATTTAAATAAATAAGTAAACACAAGTGTAAAGTAACCTAAGTTGCTAGTTGAAAGGCAGATATTATAATATTGACTTTAAAAGGTACAGCTACATAATTTTATAAAAAATAAACCTAATAGAAAATTATGTTAAAGTTGAAAATAAAACATTAAAACACATACACCAGGAGAAAACAACTTACACATGTACTGGTGGTAATATCATGTAAAATATACTTTTAGGGGAAGGTAGAGTTAAAAAAAATAAACACTTAAACTCACCGGGCTTGTATAAAACTTTATAACCTGGGTAATAATCTATGCTCAAATATATTAGCAAGAATATTGACAGAATTGCATATGAAAATGAACAAATTCAGCATGATAAAATTCCTTTACAATCTCTATTTCATTGATTAATAGGTAAAGAGAACAAAATAATTATTAATGTTTGAAAGGTTTGATAAACTTAATTGACAAACTGGTTAAAAAGACACACTATGCCTCTATATATTATTTAGTTCTAGAATTGTAGAATCTGTATATATCCTCAAGCATACAAGAATCATTTATGAGAAAGTAAAATAATCTCTATGTCTTAAAGTGGCCTGAAAATCTTTTCAAAAAAAAGAACAACAAATCATACAGACCATGTTCTTTTATTCTACTATAATTATTTTTAAAATGAAATACAAACGACATAAGCTGAAATCTTACAGAAAGAATCTGTACAAGGTCTGGGTTAATTTTTGGGTGGTCTCCCTATACTAATTCCCAGTGGCTATTAGAAGTTTGCTGCTTACCCTTGGCCAAAACAGGGATAAAATGTACTACCTAGTGATTTAAACTATGTTGTATAAAGTCCAAAACTCCCCTGGAATTACACTGTACTAACCTGTCTAGATTATTTACTAAAAATATATAGACTGATTGTTTGCACCTGTTTTGACCATTTTACTTGCCTGGTTTTATGACCAAGGAGGTACAAAAAGACCCTCAATCAGTTTGTACCTTAACGTCCTTGAGACTAAGTTTTTTTTTACATGTATGTTAGTTCAAATCTGAAGAAAAAACATCCAGTGCAACTGAGAATGATTCTGGGAGGTATGCCTGATATTTGTTGGACCTCTCTCTGTTTACCTGCTAGCAGTTACCTTTATTTACTATAAGCCTATGTAGGTATGCTCAGTGAAGTCTTACAGACCTTTTCAATGATCCCACTCTATTATTGGAGTAGTTGTGCTGTGAGCACATGATACAAGGCTTTAGAAAATCTACTAACTCAACTCCCACAAATGAGGTAAAATGAAGAAAAAAAAGAATAAAATTATTCCAAGAAAAAAAGAAAACAATAATAAAAGGGAACAAAGAAAGTGCCAGGCAGTTAAACTAGATGGATATATTCATAATTCATTAAACATTGCTCAAAAAGGTAAGCTGCTCATTATAACTGAATAGATGACCTGCCTATTCTACTGATTCCTCTAACTAGATAAAGACTGCATCAGATTTTCAAATTATCATAGGTTTGATGAATATTAATGATCTGAAAATGACCCAAAGAGAAAGATATCATCATACGGAATCATGCTTATTCAAAAAGGTATGAAATGGAGGAAAGAATTATGATTCTAAGAAATTGGTTAGCCATAGTTTCTTTTGCAAACTCTATAGGAAAATCAAGGTCATTTGTGTTGGTATGAGTAAAATAGACTGGGGTGGTAGAGATTACTCAGTAGAACTTGCTGGAATAAGTTATGGATGACTGCTGTTCTAGCATAGCAGTGTGCATTATTGACATAATATTATGCAAAAATGAAGGCTCTTTCTTTATCCAAATCATTGAGGACAATAAACAAATGCAAACATACTCTTCATCATGTTTTAAATGTCCATATAAGATTGCAAACTTTAGAATTAAAGATTTGAGTTAATTTAAAGCACTGTTGACTGCCTGGGGATATAAAATAATTTAGATTTAATTAAGGATATATAAGACACAAATATACTTATACCCACCAGTTTCTTCTTCAACAGTATAGTAAAACCTAGAGAATAAAAATTAATAAGTACTGGAGATCATTTGAAGGTTATAGAATTCTTAATAAAGCAATAGCCCATTGTCTACATATGCTCAATAGAGTGTTAACACTTCAAACTGTGCAACAAATTACAGTATCAGTATTTTGTGATATATTTGGTAAATACTTTCCCTTAAATTTCAATTTCAGGAGGAAATTAGACAATTTGCATTCATGGGAGACTGATTCCAATAGAGATTTACTGTACTCCTAGAGAGATATTTAAATCTATTTGTAATAACTGATAAAAATGAATTTTTAAAACAATTATACTGATAATATAATGTTGATATCTCAATCAGAAGATTGATCTAAAACTAAATTTTATATCCAAGTTAATCTAATGACCACCAGAGAGTATCTGATTAAGCTGTTTGGATTACAAAACCCAGCACAAACTATTAAATTCTTAAGAATTACTTCTGCTAGAGCCTTTGGAGAATTTTCTCAAACAACCAAAAATAAGTTATTATTCTTTCAGTTCCAAAAATCAAGGAAAGAAGCATGAAATTAATTGGATTATTTGGTTTCCAAAAAAAATCACATATTACATCTGAGAAATTTATTACACCTATTTAATCACATAGTTACGAGAATAAATAGCTGAATTTTAGTAGGGTTTTACTGGTAGAGTTAAGCTGAGAAGCTAAAACATGGATATACAGTATGTTGTATTGATGTTTTCAAATTTGTATTATTATTATTGAATTTCTTAACTAAAATAAATGATTACTATATTTATATCTGTAATGCAAAATATAAAAATTATATACTATTTTATCACCCATCTTAAGAAATAAAGCATCCTGACACATGCCTCTTTGATCCTATACCCACTCTCTCCCCCAAAGATTGCTGCTACCCTAAATTTGTATTATTCCTCTGATTATCTTTAATGCTTTATTGTTTTATCAGTGTGTATGGATATATTTGATTATATATATTTCATATGTTTTTAATTTTATGTTGGTATTAATATCTGACTTTTTATCATTCCATTTTTTGATATTTCTCTGTTAATGAACAAAATTGTCATTATGATTTATTCTTTTTTGTGTATGACAGAGACAGAGAGACAGAGAGAGGGACAGATAGGGACAGACAGGCAGGAAGGGAGAGAGATGAGAAGAATAAATTATTCTTTGTGGCTCCTTCGTTGTTCATTGTTTTCTTTCTCTTATGTGCCTTGAGCGGGGGTCTACAGCAGAGTGACTGACCCCTTGCTCAAGCCAGTGCCTGTTGGGCACAAGCCAGAAACCTTGGACTTCAAGCCAGCAATTTTTGGGCTCAAACCTATTACCATTGGGTCATGTTCATGATCCCATGCTCAAGCTAGCGACTTCGCGCAAGCTGGTGAGCCCCATGCTCAAGATGATGAGCCCGCACTCAAGCCTGCGACATCGGTGTTTCGAATATGGGTCCTCTGGGTCCCAGTCCGAAAGCTCTATCAACTGTGCCACCTCCTGGTTAGGTTATGTTTTTTTCTTTAATTTGTATGCTTAATTATTTTATATTTTAAAATGACATTGAAATAGGAGGCCTCTAATTCATTACAGCAAAATACTTTTGAAACCTTGTTATAGGTTTACACACTATAAATATGTTACAAATTTCCATCAGTCATCTATAACTTTCTTCAGCAAGTTCTGTAAAGTAATCTTTACCATCCCAGTCTATATTTCTTATAGCTTTCTTATTAAGTAAATTATCAACATTTCTGGAATCAGTACCTAAGCCATATTCACAGACTACAATAATAAAAAAGAATCCATATATGAATCTGATAGAATATAAAATCAACATAAAAAATCAGTTGTGCTTTTATATACTAACAATGAAATACCTTAAAAAGAAAAAAAAATATTATTTACAGTAGTATCGAAAATAATAAAATACTTAGAGTAAAATTTAACCGAGGTAAAACTCTGTACACTGAAATCTATAAAACATTAATAAAAGAGATTGAAAAAGACAAAAACTATTTTTAAAGCATTTTAATTAATTAATTTATTTATTTATTTGAGAGAGGACAGAGAAAGAGAGAGAGAGAAAGAGAAGGGAGACACAAGGGGGGAGGAGCAGGAAGCATCAACTCCCATATGTGCCTTGACCAGGCAAGCCCAGGGTTTTGAACCGGCAACCACAGTGTCCTAAGTTTAGGCTTTATCCACTGGGCCACCACAGGTCAGGCCAGAAACCAGAGGAAAACTGTTTATATTCATGAATTTGAATAAATCATACTGTTAAAATATCTATACTACTGATTCAGTGCAATTTCTACCAGGTTCCACTGGCATTTTTTAGAGTAGTCTGAATATCTAAAACCTGCAATATCTCCAAGGTATGCCTCTATACTTTTAAGTATTATCCTGACATAGCATAACACATTCATCATTACAAGTGATTTGATAAATAACTAAATAATGTTCCTGCTTAAAAGGGATTAAATGATTAAACAACTTACTTAGAATTTTTATGCCTTTAATTATGTGTTTTTTAATATAGTTTGCTTCATTAATTTCATGAGATGTGCTGGAAAAAATATTGTGCTTTTATTTTTAAAATCAGCCTTCACTCCATATTAGGTTGAAATATGGTTGATTATTTCAAAGACTATTCAAGGTCATAGCACATTACCGATATAACTCTACTTAAAGCTAAGGATTTATAGAATTTCACAACTGCCAATAAATTCAAATTTCTCAGTTCTTATCATATTCTAAAGACTAAAAGTCACAGATATATAATAATTATATAACTTTCTTTTAAAAATATTTTATGTGTGTAGCATTTATATTTATATGTTCTATAGAAATAACTTTCTTCCAAAATACATATGCTCACATAAGAGGTATTAGCTTATTGATTATTTTTTAACAAAAAAAAATGTTAACCTTAACCACTGAAATTATACAATAATTATATAAAGTTAATTCTTTCTACTACACTGCTAGATCCCTCTCGACCTTTTTTTAAGTATCTTCTGTACAATGGTATCTATAGAAATATAATACACACAGTAATAGAAAAAATAATACTAAAATTTGTATGGAACTGCAAAAGATCATGAATAGCAACACAATCTTGAGAAATAAGAACAAAACTGAATATACAACACTTTCCGATTTTAGATTATATTAAAAATCTGTAGTCAACAAAACAGCACGGTATTTGCATAAAAACAGACACATAGAACAATGAAAAAGAATAGAGAGCTAAGAAATAAATCAACATACAATAAATTCCATTTTTATAAAGTCATAAAAATACAGTGGAAAAAAATAATTTCTTCAATAAGTAGAGTTTAAAAAACTAGATATCCACATGCAAAACAATGAAACTGGTCCATTATCTTATGCCATACGTGAAAATTAACTCAAAGTGGATTAAAGATGAATGTAAGACCTGAAACCATAAAAATCTTTGAATAAAACACAAAGAAAAAGCTTCTTGACATTATTCTTGGCAATGACTTCTTGAAATTGACACCAAAAGCACAAGCACATATACATGAATTATGAGATTACAGCAAACTGAAAGGCTTCTTCCCAGGAAATAAAATGTCAACAAAATGAAAAGGCAACATATTAAATGGGAGAAATATTAGCAAATCTGTAAAGTGTTAGTTAGGATCCAATATACATAAGGAACTCATACAATTACATAGCAAAAACGAACCATCTTATTTTAAAATAAGCAAATAATCAGACTAGACATTTTTTTTCAAAGAATAAATACAAATGGACAACAGATACATGAAAAAATGTTGAACTTTACTAACCATTAGGTAAATGCAATCAAAACCACAGTGAGATATCACTTTATACCTTTTAGGATGTCTGTTCTCAAAAATATAAAAGGTAAATGCTGGAGATGATGTGAAGGGAAGGAAACATTTATGCACTGTTAGTGAAAATGGACATTGGTACAGCCAATAGGAAAATAGTATGGGGCTTTGCCCTCAAAATAAAACTACCTTGTGATTGAGCAATCCTACAGTGTGTCCATAAAGTCATGGTGCACTTTTGACAGGTGACCAATCAAAAGTGCACCATGACTTTACACACACACTGTACTTTAAGAATATATAGGAAGGAAGTGAAATTGCTATCTTAAAAATATCTGTCCCAATATTTATTCCAGTACTATTCACAAAAGCCAAGACATGAAAAGAACGTAAGTGTAGAGTGATGAATAAAGAAATTTAAAATAAAATATATTATTAAAAATTCATATAATTATATATAACAATATATATTACTACTCAACTATAAAGAGGAAGGAAATCCTTCCATGGTAATAACATGAATGAACCTTGTGGGCTTTATGCTAAGTGAAATAAGTCAGCAGAAAAGGAAAATAGTGTATGATCTCACTTATATGAGGAATCTAAAACAAAAACAACATAAAAGAAACTGAGCTCAGTAACAACAAACATTGTTGATTGCCAGGAACAGGAGGAGTAAGGGGCTGGGAAAGATGGGTGAAGGTGGCCAAAGAGTACAAGCTTCCATTTATAAAATGAATACAATCTAGGGATCTAAAGTCTAGCTTGGTGACTATAGTTAACAATATTATATAGTATACTTGAAAATTGCTATGAAAGTAGATATTTTAAAATTTTTCACCGCACACATAAAAAATAGCAAACTATGTGAGGTGACAGATGTATTAACTAAACTTATTGTGGCAATAATTTTACAATATGCATATATATCAAATAATCAAATCATATACACATTCTATGTCAACTATTATTGCTCACAAAAATTAGGGGATATTTTAATCACTTCATATTCATTTTGAAATATTTCCTAATTATTGTGAGCATTTACATATCCTCTAAAACTGTAAAAAAGAATCCTATAAGCAAAATGAAGGAAGCAGTCAGTATGATTCCATTTAAATAATGTGAACATAGACTCAAAATAGCCTTTGTTTCATTAAATTTTAAAAAGCCAGGGAAACCACTCAATGATATTAGCAGAAGAGCATGGGCCAAATAGCATGGTAACTACCTCAAAGGGCACCACACCTGAGAGGTGGAGGTCAGCACAAAATCTATGTGCATTTGACTGCTGTAAAAAAAATAGGATCAATTACAAAAACGTATTCTAATTAAAACTAAAATTTATTTTGTACAGGTAGGAATATAATTTATTCATACTTTTCTGAAAGCAAAATAACCACATAGAGCAAAAGTTATAAAAATGTGCATCGCTTTTATCTACCCAATTTATATCAATTAATATTTATTAGATGGGTCAAGAAAACAGAAAAGGCCACAACAAATATTATAGAATAAGAAATGATCAACTGGATTAATAGTTTTGCTGTAGGTAGACTGTTTATTCAAGAGAAATATGAAAGACCAACATCTTAAGCACAGATTTTGGTCAGAGATAGTTCTGAAATGAGGCAATGAAACATAACCTTAAATGCAGACTAAAACGATCCTCTTAAGTCTAATTAGAGTCTTATTTTTAGAAATAGATTTATAGGAATAAACCAGTAGAGCTGACCTTTATAGTAAAACATGTTGTACTTAAAATAAAATACTAAAAAATTGTCTGGAAAATACCCTGTGTAAGAAATAATCCTTTGCAGGAAGAAACCCAACTAAAAAAAAAAAAAAAGTGTTTATTTTTACAATGTAATTTTAATTACTTATCTATTTTATGAGCTTTTATATAATCTTTTAGTTAGTTTAGCTATGGAGCTAATTAGAATAACCCTGTTAGCTTTATTTCCATTATTTCAACCCTCAGACAAAAACAATTTTTTTTAAAAGATGGAATGTAACTGCAGATACAAAAGGATTTAGAAAGGAGGGAACACAGTAACAGATAGATGTGTTATTAAGGTATTAATTTATATAAAAACTGTCAATAGTTTCAAACAGGATAAAACTAATGCTTTTAGAAAGAGAAATTATCACATTAAATGGAAAAACTTGAGCTATAGAGCAATTAAATCAGTAATAAAATATTGCTATTCAAAACCATATCTAGGGCAGGCAGTTTGCACATTGACTTATCTTTAAAGGACAGACTGTCTATTTTGTAAAAAGTTTTTCCAGGCATAATAAAAGATAAATAAAAATGAGGAAAGCTGTACAAAAATTTTCTTATAGAGTCTTTACTGACTTCACAAGAAAATATAAATAAAACTTTTTATTAAATACAATTAGAGAGCAATGTTACATTTTAACACATATACTGAAATATTGAATAAAATTTTAATATTGAATGCACTTTTATCAAATTAATATATTACTAAATATAAGAGCAAGAATATTCTAGTATTAGAAAATTCTACAAATATATTTTCCTTTAGTAGATTAATGATGAAAATTTTTAACTCATAAGGTGCATCAAAATGTTTGATAGAACTATTAATACATCTTCTAAATTCTCACCAAACTACAAGTACAAAGGAATTTCTTTAACCAGATAAAGGTTATGTACCAAAATTTAATTAAATATCATATAAAAAAGTTTCAACTTAAAATTTTTAAATAAAGGACAAAACAAATATAAAGAAGACCTATAAAGCCAATTATTTCACATCAACCTAGAAATTCTAGAGGTTAGCCAATTGAATAAAAAAGAAAAACAAATATAAGGTAAAAATATTTTAAAGAGAAAAAATAATGGTTATTTGCTGACTCTGATTTTCCATAAGAAAACCGAAGATAATCTACAATCATTAGAACCAACAAGTAACTCAGTAAATTTTTTGTATTTAAGACATGTTGTAAAACTGACCTTATTCACAATATACACATAATTAAAATACTTAGGGGTGGGAGGAATACTGGCAGCTTTGTTCAAATATTTTATGAAGCATTAAAAAATAGTTTAAAAGCTATGAATAAACAAAAGTATATAATGAGTCATAAATAAGTCAATTCTTTTCTAAATTTATTTATTAAAGCTATTTAATTACAATAAAGTCAACTATTTTTTGTAGATCTTGGACAAACCTGTCCCATATTTCATGAGAATGAGACAAAAATAGCTAATATAATTTTGGGCAACTTAAAAAAGAATAATGGAAATTTCCTCCTTGCTAGATATCCGAGCTTATTGTCAGTGTGGCTCAGAACAAAAAATATGTAATATACAATTTGGAAAATATGGGATCGTTATAGATGGATATAATAAATCAGTGGGTTAAATTAAAGAAACATTGTTGCATAAATGATATCAGAATAAGTTATTTTATAAAGAAAAATGTAGTCCTTATTTTATATTATATAAAATATTTTCAAATGAAGGCAATAACTCAATAGGAAAAATAAACTTTTAAAATATTACAAGAAAGTGCAGAAGAACATATGTTGCATATGATCATGAAAAATTTAATAAATACAATACATAAGCAAATCTTATGTGTTGAATAAAGAACAATTGAATATTTGCTATATATCAAAACGATGATGTCAGAGGAAAGGAGGAAGAAGGGCCTGGATCAAAAAAGGTGAAGGGATTAGTAAATGTACATATATACTTAACACATATATACAGACCATAGGGTACTAATAGCCAGAGGGAAGAGGAGGATGCAGGTAGGGAGATGCAGGAAAAAGTGAGGTAATGGGAATGGATAGAGATTTTGCATGGGACATGGGGGAAGAGAGCTTGATGCAATCTGTAGATGGTGTTTTGTTGAGTGGGACACTTGAAACCATGTCAACACAATAAATAAAAGAGGAGAAAAGTTCATAATGGAAACAAAAAAAGAAATGGTCATATTCCAAATAATTTGTTTTTATAACCTTTTAGCATTACTTCAAATTTATAGCAGAGCTGATTTTAATTATTAAACATACAAAACAAATTACTACTATGCTATGTTTATGTATTAGCTATGATGAACAAAAATCACAATGCCAAATCAACATTTCTTTAATAGCAGTCTGTAACTCCATTAGCTCTACCACATGTAGGGTAGGAATGGGAATTACTTTGTTCACTACAAAAATAAAGTGTATCTATAAGAAATAAGAAATTACCTAATATGATTAAAGCCAGTGTGCGTGTGCGCGCGCGCACGCGCACACACACACGCACACACACACACACACAAAGTATGATCTCTATATAAATAACATCACCATAAACAAAGATAAAGATAGGCTAGGGCTGACTGGGAAACATTATATGCCACTTCGTAACAGATGAGATGATTATCACTCATTAGATTTTTGTGAATTCAATAAAAAGCTACATCCCAGTAGGAAAAAAATAATTTAGAGATTCAATAATAAGTAATTCACTAAAGAGGAATGCAAGAGTTCAATAAAAATGAGAAGATTCTAAAACTTAGTGCAGCAATCTGAAAAGTGCCAGTTTGTAAAGAAAATATTTCTTATGTTGACCAAAGTTTTAAAAAAATAGTAAAGTCACATATTGGAAAGGGTCTTGGAAAAACTGTCATATGTACTTATGGGAGTATAAAATGTTACATTGATTTGAGAAAAAACACTTGATAATAACCAATTATAATTATATTTCTTTCGAACCAACATTTTACTTGAATATAAGCCATTAGAAAAACTGGTGGATATGTGCACAAAAATATATGAAGAAAAATTGCTATTTTAGCTCATTTTGTAATAATTAATTGAAAATAATTTTATATGTCCATCACTAGACTAGCAGATAAATAAAATGTGGTATCTACTCTGTGGTGGAAACTGTAGATAGATGATAAAGTATTATTCATACTACCATATATTGATATAATAGGGATGAAGCAATGATGAAAATAGAAAATTACAGTATTATGTTCAATATTTAAGTGAAACTCACATAAAGTAATATTATATATTGCCTTCTCTCATATACACAATTGAGAGACATACTGGAAAGTTATGGTATATGTGTACATTATTGCTTATAGTACATCAAGGAGATAGAATTTAGGATGAGGATCACAGGTGACTTTAATTTTATTTACAAAGTTTTATTTCAATAAAGTGAACTTAGGATAAATATGATCCTATGTGGCTAATACAGAGAAGCAAAAGGAAGAAATAAACATTAGTCACTATTCCTCCAACAAGAGAGCCTTAAATATCACCAAAAGAGTTGAACTTTAGTGAACATTGTATTAGAGTTTTATTGTTGTTGTTGTACTTTTATGTTTTGTTTTTGTTTTTTTAATTTAGAAAAGGAAAATAGACAAAATGTTTTTAGGTTATAGTTTGGGTGAATGTATAAGTGAAGCAAAAATTTACAGTAAAATATTTATAATGTATACCTTATTGTTGAGATTCTCAATCTCTTTTTGTAACAAAACTACCTGATAAACTACCTTCCTCTAGGCACCTTGTTTGCATGAGTGAATACAGTTTTACAGATTACTGTATAGTGATTACTGATATATTATGTGATGCCATTTCATTTTTTATTCCTCTATTACTGACCCAAAATATCAGTATTTCTTACAACATAGCTGACAATATTCTGTCTTGGTTATTTTTAGGATTATTATTTTAAGTACTGGAGAGAAAAATAGATATTTTAGGTTCTATATTCAGAATATTTGTTTAACTCAATTAAGGTTTACTGTTTTAATGAGTTGATATCTTTTATGTTTGTTGAATACAGTTTCTACCACACCTGTGTATTGACTATTTCATCCATATAATAGTGAATAAGATCTAATTGCCACTTGCTGGCAGCAAATAAAATTTATGATTGGTGTTTTGATAAAAGAATAAACTATTTTAGACTTTTGGTTTTACAAATTCACAGTTATAAAAAAGCAGCAGGCATTATATGGCTCCAAGCAGAGTTTATAAAAGATAAGTGAAGAAAGTGTGTTCTATTTTCACACTAAGAAAGGTGCTTTACTATTTATTACATCTATAAAAAAGAAAGATTGATTTGCTTTGATGGCACATAAAGGTTTTAATCTGTCACAATAGAAAAAAAAACTTTTTAAGGATAAGCTAATGTTGAAACTGGAAAAATGACCCTCAGATTGGGCTGCTTGTTGCCATGAAAATCAATTATATGACATAAGTGCTGGTGAGGAGAGATTTATTCATATGCTGACCACTCAAGAACATGGGGAGACTCCTATCTTGAAAAACACATCTCCCCCTTCCAGTGCCAGTGGGAGTTTTTATAAGGAGAGAGAAGGAGATGGAATAAACAAAACTAGAATGAAGGAATCCAAAGGAGGTGGTTGAGTGTTCTTCGCTAAAGGGACTCAGCAAGATTTGTTCAGATAAGTGTACGAAGGTCCTGTATCTCTCAGAGGGGACACATATGAAAGCCATAATTTGTTTCTTTGGTGATTACAGGAACTGAAGCAACTTATAAAACTATAAGTAACTTATAAACTAGTACTTTTGTTTCATGTAAGTGTCCACAGATAGCCACAGTAAATTGTCTCTTGTCTTCTTTGGCCTTCAATGATCAAGAATCAGGGAGATATTGAGGGGAATGGGGGGGGGTGTTCGAAGATACACTAGAATCTATGTAAACACAATAAATAAATAAATAAATAAATAAATAAATAAATAAATAAATATTTAAAAGAAGAAGAAGAAGAACTGCAAGCCCCAGCATAGTGGGAGTGACGAGAAAGGTGGGAGCTTATGCTCATTCTTCTTGCTTGGATATTAACCCTTGATGTTCATCAGGCAGAAGGTAACAGGCCTTTTTAACTGTAATGAGAACTTAACCAGGGGTGAAAACACAGGGCTGATTATATACATTGGATTTGTTTCAGAATACATACCTGTGACTACAAACACTAGTAATATTGGATCATGGTTGTAAGAACCACAAACTGGATTTAACATTTTGCAAGAATCCTCTTATAAGCTTCCTTTGTTAGTACATTGTTATTTGGCTCTATTTTATGGCTAGACTAGTATCAGTAATATAGCATATTCATTCCCAGTTACAATGTCATTGTACTACACCCTGTTCTTGTGTTTTTGGATTTTTTCAGATACATGTCATAAGTAGGGAATTTGTTGGTGAAGAAAATACTTTTTATATGATATTAATGTTTCTTTGAAACTAGAAAGCCATCTGTAAAGGAAGGTACTTCAGCTGCTTGACATTATCTTGACACATTGTTGGTCATCTTTGTTGCTGTTTTCTGAAATACACAATGGCTTCTTGGAGATTCTCAGTGACTTTTCTACTTTGAGGCAATTTGATCTTCAAGGAATTGTCACTGAATATGCCTAAGTTCATAAATGCATGACAGTTACTTTCTCAAATCAGTTCATTTAAGATAAGATGTCATATTTTCATATATGCCAGTTTGTGCAGCTATAAGTAAAAATATGAAACAAAATATAAGCATCAACATAAACAGGTAAAAATCAAACACTCTACTATTTTCACCTCACTATATTTAGTCTCCACGTTAGACTTAGAAAATAATATCTGTAGAGAAGTTCACAACCTGTTATACTAACATTTATCAAGGGAACTTATTAGGAACATATTTACTAAAAAGTACAAAATAATCATGTATGCAGAAATTTTATTCATTTCACAAATATTTGATAACCTGTGACATTGTCACATGTGTTATATTTTGTCATATTAAAAATATATAAAGAATGTCATTTCTGGCCTTGGAGACTAAATAATTTCTGAAAAACAAATGTTTTCCACTATAAAGGCAGTAAGAAGGAATCAATATAAAAAAATTAAAGTGGCATAAGGCAGGTGAATATAATATGATTTCAGTGAGTGTCATAATTTTTTAAAAGAATCACAGAGACCTGCATCTTAAACTTGTTTTCATAATAGAGGTAAGGTTGAGAGTAGCCAAGAGTGGGTGTCCAGAAGTACCTAGATGTGGAAATGGTATGAAAAAATATTCACTCCCCCCAAAATAATTCCTAAATTAAAACAGTAGTTGGAAAATAGAGACACAGGTTAAAGAGGTTAACAACAATAACAACAAAAAAGATAAAACAAACACTAAATAATTTAAAAAGTGTCTTGGCCTGGTAGCTCAGTTGCTCAGAGCATTATCCTGATAACCTAAGGTTTCAGATTTGATCCCCTGTCAGGGCACATACAAGAATCAACCAATGAATGCATAAATGAATGGAACAACAAATTGATGTGTCTTGCTTTCTCTACCTTTCTCTCTGTGTCTCATTCTCTCTACCCCTTCTACTCTCTCTAAAATCCTATATTTTTAAAATAAATTGTAAAAACTAATAGAAGAGTTAAGTTAGACAGCTATGGAAATGGTGTGTGTGTGTCTGTGTGTATGTGTGTGTCTGTGTGTGTATGTGAGTGTTCAGGAATGATCATAAAAAATTCTAAATGCTTATTACTGTGCTTTAAGTTAGATTATGTTGAAGGAGGGGTGATATGTGAATGAAAGAAGTGAAGACAGCAATATTTAAATCTATGGAATGTATTATTATAAGGCAATAAAGAGAAGGGTATCTTTGGCAACTGGCTGGCAAAATTATTGCAGTTCAAAACAACAAAAACAATAAAACAACAAAAAAATGATTACTGTCTAGGCCAAAAGATATGTAAATTTAGGAGGTTCTCTGGTTATAACCTTTATGGAAGTTTAAACAAATTTAATTCCCTTTATGGGGCTGTATTCCTTGGCAGATTAATATGACAACAAGAAAGAGTTAGATTCAAGGGAAGAGAAACTTCATTAAGGTAAATCATATGCTGTAATCCAGATAAGAGACACTCTTAAACATAATAGAACAACAGCAAAGTACAAAAAAAAAAAAAAAAAAAAGGAAAATCTGATTGCTAGTGCATTCCAGTATTCAAGAATAATTTTTGAAAATAATCTGTAGGAACTATAAACCGTTGACCTGATAAGGTCATTAATACAGAGAGTGTTTGCCTATTTTGCTTATTTTTTTTACCTTACTCTTTTATTCTTCACTGTGATTATTCAAGGTTTGTGTTGTTTTAGGGTCATTCAGTCCTGGAGGCAACAATTCAGCTCAATTATTTTGTTTTCTGTTGTTGAAATTACCTCATTTTCAGTAATGATTCTTTTCTGAGATGTGAAACACCCAGATGCTGCAATGATGAACATCATTTAGCTACCTGAGTAAACAAACTTATCTGAGGGCTATCAATTTTTCTTCAAGTTCCCTGGAACATTTCTTAATGTATCACCCTTTGTTAAAAACTTTATCATGTTTCTAATTAATTGTGTCCCTTTCTAGCCTAAGAAGTATGCTAACTATATATTTCTCTGGCTAGGGAAGAAAGTAAAGAAAATTTTTCTGCAGCCATTTTCCTTTTCTAGGGGCCAGAAAGAAAAGCCTATGTAAGAAAAAACTGCCCTGCCCTGTGTGTCTTTTGATAGGTACTATATCTCAGTCATTTGCACAATTTACTCTTTAGCCCCCAGCTCAATGGTTGGCATATAGCAGGCTTCAACCATATGGTTTTTAGCCTGCTTCTTTGATTTGTGAATCTTCCTGAACATTAAATGTTCTCTCTAGAAAATAGTTTCCTTCTTTGTATCTTGGGCCCTTGTCTTAACTGTGTTTCTAGCTTCTGTGATCTTCATGTTTTAGCATCTACCCTGCATGCATATGTCCAAACATACCTTATTCTAGGCAACCTGATAATGTGCCTGAGTCACCTTGCTTTGGTTTCCTGCCTGCTTTGTTACCCTTCACCTTTAAGGAATCCTTCTCCTGGAAGCATGCTTTACACATAAAAATCAACTGATCCAGAGCCTCCTCCCACCCACCTCCCTCATCAGGCCCTCACACTCTGAGCCACTATTCCCTGCCTTAATCACAAGAGCCAGAATCCCAATAAAAAGGGATAGCCACTGGCCCTGGCCGGCTAGCTCAGCGGTAGAGTGTCCGCCCAGCACGTAGAAGTCCCAGGTTCTATTCCCAGCCAGGGCACACAGGAGAAGCAACCATCTGCTTCTCCTCCCTTTCCCCTCTCCTTTTTCTCTCTCTCTTCTCCTCCGCAGCTAAGGCTCCATTGGAGCAAAGTTGGCCCCCGGTGCTGAGGACAGCTCCATGGCCTCTGCCTCAGGAGCTAGAATGGGTCTGGTTGAAACGTAGCAAAGCCCCAGATGGGCAGAGCATCACCCCCTGGTGGGCATGCTGGGTGAATTCAGGTCGGGTACATGCGGGAGTCTGTCTCTCTGCCTTTCCATTTCTCACTTCAAAAAAATACAAAAAAAAAAAAAAAGGAGGGACAGCCACTAAGTCCTGGAGTCCACTGAAATTATTCAAACAATCCGATTCTAACTTACCTTCTCTGTCTTGCCCCTATTCCTTCTCATGGAAACCACAAAAAAGTCTCTTATTGACGTTTTCTCCTTCTCTCTATTTTGTGACAGACCACGTAGAGGGAGTGTCACTCCTTTTGGGAATTGTATGTAAGAAACTATCTTTTTATTAGCATCACATCCTGATCTATTAGCTTTACTATAACTCAGATTTTTTATTAACATATTATATATTTATACCGGCCTAGCTTTTATTATTATTATTTTTGTACTTTACTCTTTTATATCTTCTCAGTTTCATTTAGAGCCTCCCCTAATGGTGTATGTTTCTGTCTACACTTTGGATCTTTACCATATTTTTTCATTTATTCTGGGTTCCTGGACTTAATGTATTGATGAGTTGGTCCATCCAATACTGAGCTTCTCCTTGTTAAATCTTATCTCTAACTGCCTACTGAATATATCCTTTGGATGCTCTATAGAAAATACAAAGTAAATATAGCCTTAGTTGAATTAAATTCTCACTTAAATGTCTCCTCTGTCAGTCATTCCTATCTATCATACCATGAGCCAGAATAGCCAGAGCTATATGAATATGTCTATTTTACCAAGGTGTCATTATCCTGTCATTATTCTATTATATTTGTGTACATAATATCACTGGACTTCCAACTACATAGTTGTTTTACTCTTATCACCACATTATTTTTCATACTG
This sequence comes from Rhynchonycteris naso, assembly GCA_037038555.1. Taxonomy (NCBI): domain Eukaryota; kingdom Metazoa; phylum Chordata; class Mammalia; order Chiroptera; family Emballonuridae; genus Rhynchonycteris; species Rhynchonycteris naso. The sequence continues at coordinate 166,086,807 of CM072999.1, read as the reverse complement.
CTTCTTAATTGTTGACATTTGAATGTAAAGTAACTTTCAAGGTAAAGCTTAAAGTCTGTAACTTGATTTAAGGCTATTCATGGTCTAATTGTTGCCCACTACTCAGCCTCACAGGCTATAATTTCCTGCCTTTCTTTTCCTTCACTAGTAATATTGAATTGTTTATAACTTTTTACTAAGGTGACAGAGTTTGTACTTCACACCCTTGTGATTTTCCTCCATCTGCCTCCTACCTACTTTCTCTTAATTGTACCCTTGGCTATATCTGACTTACTCTTTAAAATTCAATTCAGATGTCATTTCTTATAGAAAGGCCTCTCCTGAACTTCCATGATCCAGTGCTGTTCTTTTACACTTTTATAATTATTGTGCCTTTGAAATAATCTGTGCAATTTATTCATTGTGTTGAATATATTTCTTAAAGATTCTCACCTATATAATACTTATATTATTAAAGAAATACACCTTAACTTAGCACTCTAGTTCCTGTAACAAAGGCTGGAATCATGGAATTATATAGTTAATATTGCTTCAAGTGAACTACAATCAGCTAGCTGAATGCTTTGTAAAGGGTCTGTAAACTCTGTCTTTCAATTCTCTAGTTCCTTGGTATGAAACAGATCAATCAGCATGAGGAAATTTAGTAGGAAATCTCCAGAACAGAACTCATTCCGAAGGACCAATCAAATTCACAAAAGCACAACCTAATTCAATGTGCATTCAGAATTGGGGTATGAACAATTAGTAAAGGGATATATTGATAAAGAATACTGGCAACAGAAAATAGTTTCCAGCTTTTCTTTTGCTTTTATGCTCTTTGTAATTTTCACTCAGGTCTGTACCTTTTTAAATATAAATCTTTGCTCCTGATTCCTCATCTTTTACCTTTAGCACTTGCTTGTCTTTAGGATTGCCTTAGAGACTAATGATTGCTTTCTGGTAAGTGGTCATTGTATTTGGATTGAACTTTAAATTTCACATTTATCCCTCCCAAGTTGTCTCTTTCTATCTGTTGGAACCCCATAGTTTATTCTTTCACTCAGTAACCAGAAGGATCTGAGCCTTCCTCCAAATTCATAGACATCAATATCAGGCAATTGTGGTCTCAAACATCAATTCATCAAAATAGTTTGTATCAAACCCTGCCGTTACAGCACTGGCTAGATAGTCAACTACAATCGGATTTCCTCTCCTTGTATGGATTCTATTTTGCCTTAAACCTATGCCTTATCAAATAATTGACACAGTCATATAAATTGCTTAACTCCTTGAGTAGTGAGTTTTTTTCATGCTCACTGAACCCCAGGAGTGAGTTTTTTTTTTTCAAAAGATGAAATTAGTTCCAGTTCCAGTTTTATTAAATTCAAATCATGTTTGTTTGATAACCAATTTATGGAAACAAGAAGAACATACATTTGTCTTTTGTTAATGTTGCCTTATACATGTACGATCATACTCTGGATGGTAAGGAGAATGTACATAAATGTTCGTACTACTCAGAGTTAAAGGTATAAATCGCCTTGTTCACTTGCATTCATAAGGCAATATAATTTGGGGGTTGGTTTTGGAAAGAGAGACAAATAAGGTTGATTAATGTTAATTTGTAATACTATGTAGCTTTTTCCAGCCTGTACTGAGTTTGAAAAGAAAGTGAATGGTAGAAAGATAATATAATTTATCCAAAAACAAACAGGTAACTACTTCTCCCTCTATTCTTAAATGTGCCGCACAGTTTGATTGTAAATTATCTTTTGTATGTAAATTATTATTGATTCTTTGAGTATAAATTTATTTTTAAGTTGTAATTGCAGTAAAATAGACATAACCAAGTTTACTATCTTAACCATGTTTAACTATACAATTCAGGGGGATTACTATATATATTGACATTATTCTTCATCACCACCATCTTTTCATCTTGCAGAACTCTCTACATTTTAAACAATAACTCCTCATTTTCTAGCAACTACTATATAAATTTTTGTCTTTATGAATTTAACTATTCAAGATATCTTATATGAGTGAAATAATATAGTATTTGTCTTTTGTGACTGGCTTATCTCCCCTAGCATAATGTCCTCAAGTTTCATCCATGTTGTAGCATTTGTCAGAATATCCTTATTTTCTATGGCTGAATGATATTGAATTGTATGTATATGCCACATTTTCCTTAGCCATCCATCTGTTGATGGATACTTGGATGCTTCCACATTTTGGCTATTGTGAATAATGCTGTTATTAGCATTTATTATGTATAATTTATTTTAAATTTGTGCTTGTTAAAGAGTTTTACATAGTATTAGATTAGAAGCAATACTTCAGTAAAATCACCTCATCACAAATGAAAATGATTACAAGGTATAATTGCTTATTAATTTTGACACTTATATACAACTTAAGAAATACCACAATTAATGAAAACTGGAATTAGAAGTGAAACATTCTGACAGATTAAAAAGCAAAGGCAAAACCCTTGAATTATGTTAAGAAGTAGCAATAATAGAATATAGCATTTTGAAAATGCAGCTGAGAGCTCTTGCTAATGGATTAGAATTAAGGTATGAACTACAAAGAAGAATTAAGGATGACTCCAAAGTTTTCACCGGAGCTTTACTCCTGAGCATCTGGGTAAATGGTATCACCTTTACAGAGATATGAGAGACTATGACATGTATGGGCTCATGCAAGTGAATCCAGAGTTTATACTGGCCATGTTATGTTTGACATGCATGCAGAGATGTTCTATGCAGAGATGTCAGGTAGGGAATTGGGTGGGAAACTGAGTATGGGTTCAGAGCACAAGCTCAGGGTAGAGTAACAAATCTGAGTGTCATCAGCATAATGATCACTTGTGAAAAGATAAAACTGAGTATGATGAAGGAAATAAATAAAGATACAAAACAATGTCAAGGCCCAAATAACACTGGGCCTTGCCACTCCAATATTTTAAGACAGTGAAAAGATCTCAGAAAGAGAATAAAAGACTAGCAATGAGGTCAGTGTAAAGAACAGAGTATTGAAGAATAACCAGTCAGTGAAGAGAGGTTTCCATGATAGAGTGAGCCAATGGACCAAAAATAATACTGAATTTTAGAACGGAATTGGGAATTATTTCAGATTTAGAAACATGAAAATTACAGTATCCCTTGGTGAGAGTAATGTTGGCTGAGTAAGACTAAGGAAGATGAGTTCTAACTAAGGTGGGTTCAAGGTAGGCCTTGAAGTAGAGACTAATGCTCTCAAGGAGTTTCAGTAGAAAGCTTTAGTAGCTTGAAAGTTTATGGTCACAAGAGGTATTTCGTGTGTATTTGTTTGGTTTGCTTTTATTTTGTGAGATAGATTGAATGACATTTATATTCATATGTTATTTTAACCAATAGAAAGGAAAATACTGATGATGACGTAAGGGCAAAAAAACTATGGTTGTGAAAGCAAATTCTAGTAATGACAGAAAAAAGGATAGAATATGGTATAAAAATGGATAACATAACCTTAAATAGAAATAGCAATGTTTTTTCTATTGTACAAGGGCTACCAGTAGATATAGTTACAAGTAGAGATATATTGGTAGATTTTTATTGAGAACATATATAAATTCTCTTTTTATTGCTCCTATTTGTTCCATAAAATAAGAAACCATTGGCCCTGGCTGTTTAACTTGGTGTGTTTGAGCATCATCCCAAAACACCAAAGTTGCATGTTCTATTCAAGTCAGAGCACATATAGAAAGCGACCAAGAAATTCGCTCAGTGGAACAACAACTAAATTCTCTTTCTCTCTCTGCCTCTCTAAAATGAGTCAATTAAAAATAAGAAGCTGAGATTGGGCAGATTGAGAGGTTATGGAGTTTTAAAAAGTGCACTAATAAAGAAATTATGTGGAGTTGCCAGTTATATATATACATACAGAGATACATACACACACACACACACACACACACACACACACTCATGCACAAACACATACATACATTTACTATTAAGATTCAATTTTCTAACAAAGGTAAAATTTACATAATTGAATATAAAATTCATGGAGAGTAATTTTAAAGATGAATGAGCACTATAACCTCTTTTTAAATAATAAACATATTGAAAGTATGCAATGACTATTCTGTACTGTAGATATACCATATTTGTCTCTACTAAAATAAACTCACCAAATACAATTCCCTGAATCTCCTTCTGAAGGAGTGAAATTTGCAAACAGATAGTCTTCTGGCACAGTGTTTCTTTGAAGTGATTGGTTACATATGGCCAACTGTCTCTCATTTTCACCCCAGAGTCCTCTAAAACCCTCGGGTAGATACCATCTGGTCCTGGTGATTAATCTAAATTTACTTAGTCAATTTTGTGAAAACATCCTGAGTATTGACCAAAACTTGATCTTGTATATCCAACCTGCTCATTTTCTGGAACAATCTGGATTGGAGAATCTCCCTAATATCTTTCTAATTAAAGTCTAAGTCAAAGATTTAATTCAGTCTATTAGAACTGACATTTTTACTCCTGGAATATGTTATTTGCCACAAAGTCACCAAAGATCCCAATGATGATACCTCAGCTAAATTTCTGCATTAGATAACATTGAAACACTTTTTATTGGCTTTTGATTTTTTTCATCAAGTATCCTTTGCCCAATTTACTAGTAGTTTACATCAGTGAACTCTTTTTATTCTGTCTATTTTTGCATTTCTCAAACATATTTGCCAATCAGTCTTTTTTTTTTTGTAAAATCCTGGTATTTTTGATAAGTAGCTTATTTATTGGTATTCATAATATGGGGTATATTGATATTCTTCAGACATTTTGTACATATTGTTTCTGATTACATTTTTAAAAATATAAACATTTTTTCTTCTTTTCCACTTAGCTGTTGAGTTGAATTTTCATAAAAAATAATTACTTAAGACTTTAAGAACTATTACTATTAATGAGGATTTTTAAATTCCTTTCTCTAAGTGCCTGAATTTCCCATCATTGTCGGATATTTGCTTAAGTGAACACTCTGTCAAGAAAATATAGCAATAATTTGGGCTTCCTTGTATAATGACTAAAGTTCTATGTGGACAGGATCCTGTATCTTTGTCTCAAATTTCACTGATATGTGAATACCTAGAAATACTAAATTCAAGGTGATTAAGTATTTCTATTAATTTGCAACATATAGGGCTAATATCAATAAAATATACTTGTTTTTCACTGAAGAAGTCAAAATAGTTCCATCACTTTAAATCTCCAAGCCAGAGCTGTGAGCTGGAGATGAGAAGACAGAGAAATTGGTTTGGTCAGTAAGACCACCCCGTGCATGTGGTTTTCTGCTGCTTTCCTTATTCTTCTTGAAGACAAACGTGCCAATATTTTCACCATTATACCATAAAATATTTCAAGATAGCAATAACCCACTATGCTCTTCATATGTGCATAATCCAAAAGTCATTTTACTTTCAGCCAAACATTTATAAATATTGCAAAAAAATAAAACTTCAGTAATTGAGCAATTTCAATTTAATTTTATCTGTTTAGAAATCATTGCTTGCTGTGAATCAACAACCAAATCTAATAAGTAAATGAAACTGGGAGGCATTAATGAACACAAAGGAAGTGTTAGCTATAGAGGAAATAATAAAAACTATGATTTGCCATGGTATTCATTTCAGCTAGGTAAATAATTGCTTATTATACTCCCTAAAGAATAAATTAAAATGAGTCCTTGGTGATGAAATGTATATATTTTCAGCAATGTAGACTCATTTTACTATTGCTCCTATTTTATTTGCATATACTCACCATAGATTTGAATAATCATATTTTAATGTTATATACCTTAAGTAAAATATATAAAACCAAAAGCAAAAAGAGCATGTGCAAATTACATTCATATACACACAGACACTAACACATATGCATATTTTATGACTATAGAAATTTCATTTTGGATCTGTTGCTGATATTATGTAAAGCTTTAGGGAAATTATTTAATGACTAACTTTTAGAAATTTTAATTGTTTTTTATTAAATTTCTTTTTATTTATTCATTTTAAAGAGGAGACACAGAGTGAGAGAGAGAGAGAGAGAGAGAGAGAGAGAGAGAAAGGGGGAGGAGATGAAGCATCAACTCCCATATGTGCCTTGACCAGATCAGTGCAGGGTTTTGAACTGGCGACCTCAGTGTTCCCAGGTCGACGCTTTATCCACTGTGTCACCACAGGTCAGGCTAGAAATTTTTAGAAACAATTAAAGTAACTTACCTGATATCGATGATACAGATTCAGTTACTAAATTACACTAGCAAATTTAGGATTATTCTTGAAATGGATAAAAATTTGTTTGGGATTCCTTATTATGTATATAGTAATGACAGCAATCTGTAGTAGTTTGGATCATCTTTCTTTCTGAAGACTTGATAACATTTCTATTCATCCTAATTTTCTGCTTTTATATTTTGAAGTTTACGCTCTCTTTCGGTTCAATCACTATTTACTGTGGCCTACTACAACCCAAAATTCACCTTTAATTTCAGATTAAAATTCTCACTCTTACCTCCCTTCTGCCATCCTTCTCAATGACCTCTGCATTCACGTAGGAAATATGTTCCTACCCACTAAATAATTATACACCTTAGACTCTGTTGCATAACTCACCATCTAACTGTATTTTGGGGGGTTTATTTTATTTGTTATTTGTCCTACTTTCCATACCTAGAAAATATACCTTGCTTTGCCTCTGGAGTACTCTACCATTCATATTTACATCGTTTTCTTAGATCGTGACCTTTCTGGCAACATAAGATTTTCCTACCTACACTTTTTTTTCTATAAATAATTGCTTTAATGGCACTGACCTGTAAATAGTATATGAGACTAATGCCTTCCCTAGCCTTTTTTAGATTGAAAGTTTCTCTTCTATCTAAGACTATATGTGAGTCATTTGTATATGTGCCTTAAATCCTTAGCACCTTAGCATGGTGCTTTAATCTTGATACATACTAATAAACTTATAAAGTTCAACTAAATAAGGAAATATCGGGACTTATAGAAGGAACTTCTAGTTCTAGTGATAAATGCATGTATTTATCAACTATATCTCCCCACAGATCATTAAAGTGATCAAAACAATACTTTTGGATAATTAATATATGACAGCCTTAGAAAATAAGAAAGAGTTCATTCTATTGATTATAGATTACGAAGTTGGGAAATTTATATTTTTTAAAATGATTTAAGTGAGAAAGTAAGGGGAAGAGAGAGAGACAGAGAAATTATATGTGCCCTGACTGGGGATTGAACCACCAACCCCTGTGCTTTAAGATGATGCTCTAAACAACTGAGCTATCCAGCCAAGACAGAATTTTTTCCTTTTCATTTTTTTTTTGTGACAGAGACAGAGAGAGGGACAGACAGACAGGAAGGGAGATGATAAACATCAATTCTTGTTGTGGCACCTTAGTTGTTCATTGATTGCTTTCTCATATGTGCCTTGACTGGAGGGCTGCAACAGATCGAGTGACCCCTTGCTCAAGCTAGCGACCTTGGGCTCAACCTGGTGAGCCTTGCTCAAACCAGATGAGCCGTGCTCAAGCCAGCGACCTGGGGATCCCAAACCTGGGTCCTGCACATCCCAGACCGACACTCTAATCCCTTGATCACCTCCTGGTCAGGCAGAATTTTATTTTTATTTTTTTTTACAGGGGGGGAGAGAGAGAGAGAGAGAGAGAGAGAGAGAGAGAGTTAGACAGGGGATAAACAGAGACAGACAGACAGGAATGGAGGGAGATGAGAAGCATCAATCATCAGTTTTTTATTGCGACACCTTAGTTGTTCATTGATTTCTCTCTCATATGTGCCTTGACCGCAGGCCTTCAGCAGACTGAGCAACCCCTTGCTGGAGCCAGCAACCTTGGGTCCAAGCTGGCGACCTTTTGCTCAAGCCAGATGGGCCCGCGCTCAATTTGGCAACCTCGGGGTACCGAACCTGGGCCCTCCCTGTCCCAATCCAATGCTCTATTCACTGCACCACCACCTGGTCAGGCCAGAATTTTTTTTTAATGAGCTTTTAAAATGATGGAAACAGGTCAAAATAATTAGAACCCAAGAACAAATGTAGAAGAGAATTTCTACATAGAATGTCCTTCCTCCTTACTGAGCCCTGGAAAAACACTAATCTCAGAGTCATCAGGTACAAAAAGTAGTAAGTAGTCTATGGAGCAGTCAGAAAAACAAAGAGCAATATAACACACACACATCATGACTATAGTGACAATACATATGTAATTTTAATGTATACAAGAAACTTGAAAAACACTTATTTATTTAAATTAAGAAAATCATAAGGCTTTGTTCTGCATTTGAATTGAAAGAAAAGAACAAGAACTTTCCAACTTTAATGTACAGCTTTTATTTTCTTTGCTTTTATTGATGTTTTTTTGTTTGTTTTTTACAATGAGTATATATACGGCGGACATAATTTCCTAATACCTTTTCTGAGTTTTTCTTTTCTCATAAACTCCAACAATCAATCATGTTGGCCTTAACCAATCAAATGTCTTGTGTTTTCCAATTTCCCACCCTCTTTAGAAGCTTCGCCATATGGTTCAGTCGTGTCCAGTGAAGCACACTGAGAAGTTTGCTGACAGATTCTGATAAAGAAGACATGTTCCAGCACAGCCCTGTTTACCCTTCATCATACCTTGATATGACATCTGGAGCTATAACAATCATTTGCATACACACAAAGAAAAACCAAACATGAACACAAAGCAATACAACTTTTGGTAAAGGAAAAGTTCAGAAAGAACTGAGGTTGTCAATGACATTGTTGTGCACTTGCATGGCTGGTTGTACAACCCCTACCTGAAGACTACTAGTTAGGTGGAAAATTCCATCTCCATTTGTTTAAATGAATGTATTTCTGGTTATGTGCTGGGTGTATAACTACTCCATTTTGTTGTTGTTGTTGTTGTTTAAGCAGTATAACATGTTCTCATTCCTCAGTTGTAAAAGTCTAATTGGACATATAAGATAACCATAAATTGTAAAAGTGTCTACAAAGGTACACAAATATATTTATGAATATAAAATAATATAGAATTAACTACACCAGTTTACAAAAGAAGATGGGTCAATAATTTTCATCTAATTTACTGTGAGCTTTTTATTATTCAAAATTAACATTGCTTTAATAAGAAGATTTTGTCAGATTCTTGTCAAATCCATTCCACTGAAGTCATTTTATCACACTCCTTTCTAGTCACTAAAATATTCCCCAATTTAAAAGACTGTCAGCTTTTTATCCAGTTTGTCCTAGAAGGCAATTCTGTGATTTTGAGATCCTGGACCCATTAAAATGACAGCAGGGCCTAAGTAAATTGTTGTAATGCAAATTGTTGGAAAGTACTCTTACAATACCAAACACACCAAGTCTTGTAACTCCTGGTCTGCTCCTATGTTTCTGACAAATGCAGGCACTATCAAGAAAGCTTTCAATTCTCTTAGATCAGTGGTTCTTAACCTGGGTTATATGGAAACCTAGGGGCTCTATGAGTCGGTCTCAGGGGTTCGGAGAAGCCTCTGCCGTGGAGGCCAGAATAAAGTAATACTGTAATTTGTTGTGAGTTCATGCATTTTGTTGGTTTTGTTCTTTGAGCAGTGTGATGTTCATGCACGGCTCATTTTGTGCACCAGTAAAAAAACATATACCTATGTCTTGAATTTGGAAAAGAAAATCATATTTTATTTATCACTAAAGAAGGGTTCAGTGAATGCACATATGAAACTGGTGGGTTCGGTACCTCAAAAAAGATTAAGGACCACTGTCTTAGATATATAATTTTATGAGAGTCTAATTTTTTTAGACTGCCTAATGAGATTTTGCTAGCAAATAAGTGCCTAAAACATAAGGGGATGTTGCTCATTAGATCCAAGGGAACTGTTATCTTTAGAACTGTCTGAGCTAAAGTTTTAAAGAGACAGAACTGATTTGTTTTTAAAATTAATTGCTTTAACCTACTGTTCAACACATATGTTAGGGTTAAAAAGAGAATCCGTGCTATTATATACAACTGTCTGACAATTCATTAAACAGCATTATTTCCATGCTTTTCTGGGAAACAAATTTTGCTTGCTCTATCCAGGTCACCTGACTTTATTATTGTCATCTTTATTATTAGGAATATATAATATATTCTTAAATTTCTATCTTTTTTGTGTCTATAACATATATTACACTCAGAAGCATTATTTTTATAATATACTGCATTTTATGTACATATTCTGTCTCTCTAAATTGATTGTGGTACCACTGAAGAGGGATTATATGTAATTTATTTTTATTAAGAACACATAATTGTTCTGCCATCCCCAGAAAAAAAAAGCTCAATATATATTTATGGTGGATGTTGAAAATTATTGTCATGTTAATAACAATTGAGGTAAAAATAATATGTCTGCATTTTTTAAGTATTTATGAATTTTACCATTCAAATTTGGTGAGATTGCGAGTTTGCTTCAGTCAAATAATTTATGTCATCACAAATGGGAGATCTCAAGTAGAAATTGCCTCATGCCTAAGTAATAAAGTAACACTTGCATACCCCCACAGAAACATGCAGAAATGAAAAGTAGTTAATGGGGAAGGACCTTGGTTTCGGTGATTTAGCAATTATCGAAATAGAGTATCTGATTAATGGAAACAAGGAAAAGAAAACAAATTTTCTTGAATACTGGTAAATTTTATTGAATACAGATAAAGACTCCAGTATCTCTCTTTTTCTTTAAAGACTAGAATGTGTACATCATACAATCAGATATGCAAGCTTTTTTGAACTTCAATTACAAAAAAATATTGAGTCCTTTGCAAAATTCTTCCTGGATCCTTCTCAAAGGGCATTTTTTTACCCCCTCTTAGCCCTGCGAACTGTTCCTAAATGCCAGTAGGCTAAGTGCAGCCAAATGTGAATCATAAGCTACACTAGATACTATAATTTAAGGACATAAGAATATCTTACCCTTGAAATATAATTCCCATCATTTCTGTCATTTCTATAAATAGGACTTTCTAGTCCCAGTGGATCTAATATGAGATAAACTCCTCCCTGGGATGTGAACTCAGCAAGTTTAGACTTCAGTCTAATTGTTCAGAATTGGTTCCTCTCTTATTTACTATGTGATCTTGAACAGTGCTGGTGAAGATATGAGCTAAAGGAAACCCTAGGACACTGCTGGTGAGGTGGTAAATTCATGCAGCCACTATGGAAAACAGTATCAGTATTTGTCAATAAAATAAAAGTAAAGCTGCCATACAATACAACAATTCTACTTCTTGGTATTTATCTGAAAAAAAAAAACAACAGAAACACTAATTCAAAAAGATATATGCAACTCCATGTTTATTGCAGCATTTTTGCAATACCAAGATATGGAAGCAACCTAGGTGTCCATCATTGATGCATGAATAAAGAAGATATAGTGTATACAGGGGTGGGAAAACATAGGTTTGTATGAAAAATAATACAATAATTAATAAATAATACAAGAATAAACTTTCACATACTCACAAATGTAAACCTACTTTTGCCATCTCCAGTATATATAATGGAATATTATTCAACATAAAAATAGAATGAAAGCCCTAGCCAGTAGCTGAGTTAGTTACAGCAACTTCTGGATACTCCTAGGTTATGGGTTTGATTCCCAGTCAAGGCACGTACAAGTATCAACCATGAATGCATAAATAATTGGAATAATAAACCAATGTTCCTCTTTCTTTGTCTCCCAAATCAATTTTTCTTTAAAAAAAAATTTGAAATCTTGTCTTTTGTGACATTATTGATAGACCTAGAGGGTATTATGCTAAGTGAATTGAATCAGGCAGAGAAAGATAAATGCTGTATGATTTCACTGAAATGTGTACTCTAAAAATAAATAAATAAATAATACAAAACAGAAACAGACCCATAGATATAAAGAACAAACTGTTGCTAAAGGGGTAAGGAGAGTTTAGGATGAATAAATATATATATTCTTCATTAATCATTGTGAATGTGGACCAAATAAAGCAACGACCTATAATATTGAATTAGAATAAAAAGGTATTCTGCTCATCCTTAGCATGAAGAAATAATTGAAAGATATATTAGAAAACACAGGATAGCCTGACGAGGTGGTGGCGCAGTGGATAGAGCATCGAACTGGGATTCGGAAGGGCCCAGGTTTGAGTCCCCGAGGTTGCCAGCTTGAGCGTGGGCTCATCGGGCTTGAGCAAAAGCTCACCAGCTTGGACCCAAGGTCGCTGGCTCCAGCAAGGGGTTACTCAGTATGCTGAAGGCCTGTGGTCAAAGCATATATGAGAAAGATATCAATGAACAACTAAGCTGTCACAACGGCAACAAAAAACTGATGATTGATGCTTCTCATCTCTCTCTGTTCCTTTCTGTCTGTTCCTCTCTCTCTCTGTCTCTGAAAAAAAAAAAAAAGAAAACACATGATAAAGCTGAGCAGTCTAAATCATTTTTAAATAATACTTCAGCTTTTTATTAAAAGGGCTACATTATATTTCCTATAAGTTAGTAGACTATACTACACAGAACAAACTTCTTTTGTTAGGTAAGATTTTGTTGTAACACAGCCATGTCCTCCATTATTTATGTCTTATTTGTGGCAGCTTTCATGCTATAACAGCACAGTGCAGTTGTTGCAAGAGACCATATGACCTACAAAGACTAAAATATATGTATAAAATAAATTTTTACTAATTCAGCCTGTTTTCTCACCCATGCTTTCCAGGATGGGAAGTGGAGAAGAGCTAAATAGCCAATGGCAACAGAAGACTAAGGGTGGGGTGGAGGAATTTAAAAGTAACTACTATTCTATTCTGAATATAAAAATTTGTTTTTTCTTATTTGAGCATGAGCAAACACTTCTAAATATGTAATTGTTGTGGCTTGCATCAGTAAATGCTTGGGGAAATTCACTTACCCTATTACCACATTAAATCAATGATCACATTCTAACAAATCCAGAGCTCAGTAATCAAACTTAGTGTTGACTAAGATACAATTTATTTGTTTTCTTTGTTCGGAGGTAAGAAACTTATTTTCAGTTCAAATATTTTTTGTGACAGATAAACACACATGAAATTCATTGTATGTTGTATTCATTCCTGCAAAATCATCCCAATTTATTTACAGGGAAATAAAGCCAACATTAATGACATTGTTGGCCAAAACAACATTAAGGAACTTTGACAAGAATATTAGGAAAATACCAGATATAATAGAGAATGGTGAATAAGAAGAGTGTCCTGAAAATACTATGCAGTAAAAGAAAGAGCACCATCGCCATAAGCAAGAGTACAGGGGGATAAATATCACTTTCATCCCTTGCTAATTCTCTGAGATTGGAGCTCTCTGTGGAAACTGAGATATGAAGCTCACTGGCCTTAGGCATATAAAAAACATCACAAGTGAAAAAGGTCACAGCAAGATTTTAGGAAGCTTGATCTTTATATTAAAAATAAAAATAGGCGAGCCTAATCTTTTTCAGGCTCAATATAAATGAGAGATTTACACACACAAATAATGAATGGTTAGAAAATGCTTTCAAAACAGAAACAGCATTTTTGAAAGCATGAAACTAAATGGACCAAAATAAAATTATTTCAGATATAAAGGAACAAATAAAACTACACTACTAAAATGGTTACTGTTTTTAATATTAATATATACTAACAACTGAGAAAATAAAATAAATTGAAAGACTATATATGAAGATTTAGGTTATGAAACAATACCCTAATGATTTAAATATGATATGTAAAATGTTGAATCATTTTAGTTTTATTTAAAGAGTTTTTTTTCTATAAAGTGAAATTGTCCAAAATAAAATAATAAAATATTTGACAGAAATGTAAATCAAGGTCAAATATATATATATATATATGCTTATTAAGAAAAATCAGCCTGACCAGGCAGTGGCACAGTGCACAGAGTGTCGGACTGGGACACTGAGGACCCAAGTTCGAAACTCTGAAGTCCCTGCCTTGAGTGTGGCCTCATCAGGCTTGAGCATGGGGCTCACCAGCTTGAGTGTGAGGGTGCTGGCTTGAGTTTGGGATCATAGACATAACCCCATGGTCGCTGGCTTGAGCCCAAAGGTTTCTGGCTTGAGCCCAAGGTCTCTGGCTTGAGCAAGGGGTCACTGACTCTGCTGTAGCACCCCAATCAAGGCAGATAAGAGGACACAATCAATGAACAACTAAGGAGCTATAACAAAGAATTGATGCTTCTTGTCTCTCTCCCTTCTTGTCTGTTTGTTCCTATCAGTCCCTCTCTCTGACTCTCTCTCTCTCTGCCTTTGTAAAAAAAAGAAAGAAAGAAAAAGAAGAAAAGAAAAATCAAAGTTTCCCTTAATAGCCACCAACTTATTATAGATCTTAGCCATAATTTGCCACTTATTATATTTGTTTTATTGACAATATTATAACACTGGTTTGGTATGTACTGTAAGTATGAGATAGCAAATGGTAAAATCTTCACTAAGATGAATTCATCAATGTCTGTTTTTTATCTAAAGGACACTAATGCATTCAGAACAATGCATCATGGAGAAAGAACCACCATGTGTTTTTGTGCTTTTGTTTTAATATTCTGCACCAACCATTTAAAAAAACAAATAGTAGCATTCTTTTTTAAAAATTGAAATTCACAGTCACCTGTGACTTTAAAATGAAGTGCCTCTTTAGATTTTTAAGGAAGAAGATTTCAAATTGAAAGCTTGCAGAAATCACCAGCCTTATTTGCTAAAAGTTAAATCCCCAGGTCATGCCTGTATATACCGATTCTGTGAGTCAAAGAGAGGATCGGAATCTACCAACCATTTTGATAAATTTTCTAGCAGGTTGAGTTACAGATGCATATTGGCTCTTAGTTTAAGAAACAGTATTTTATAAACTCCACAGTACTGTTAAATCAGGAATTAGGGCATGGAAATGAGACTTCCTATAACCATACAAAATGGATCATTATTCTAGGTCGTACAACAAGATCAAGCTATAGCTAGGAAAATTACTGTTTCCTGCTCAAGGCAAGGCAATAAGCTGGGGTCTGGTCTCGAAATAAAATGGCATACCTAAAAAAAAAAATCTTTATTTCCTTTGGTTTCTTATTATATCCTTTTCATGATTTCTACTTGTATTTGGTTATAATTTGTTCTTAGGAATAAATGTTGAAAATGATGCTAGGAAAATAATCATTTAATTCTTATCAGTGAAGGCTATAAACTCTGAGAAATCCAGTGGCCAGTGCTGTTCTTCCCAGCAGAGTCCTTGAGGGAAGCCCTGAAAAGCCTGTTGGAGCTACCAGACCCTTATGCTGTAGATCACAAAAATTCAGTGCAGCAAAAATTGCTGTTTTCTTCTCTCAGGATCAACTCTCTTAAAGTTCTTCTGTATTGAAATTCTGGGGTCTTGCATACATACTATGAAATCCCTCTGTACTTTTTCTAAAGCAATAGGGAGAAAAGCCAGAGCCAGAAAGGTTCATTACTCTGACCAGACAATGCATTGATACCTCTTCAAGCAGATATAATTAAAATAACTATTCATCAGTATTCTGGAAAAGCATTTGAGTAGTCTGGGAAAGAATGCAGGAGGAAGCAGTGCTGCCATGGTTCAGCTCACATACTCTCTTTAATGAGAGAGAGTTCTCTAGTGCACAGGACTCGAGCCTCACAAGCATTTCTCGGGGCATTTTGGAAATAGGTGAGGATCTTTCTGTCACAGTGACTGAGGGCATTGCTGGAATTAGCTGAGGGAGCCAGAAATAGTAGACATTTTGCAATGTAGGGAGTAGGTTTTCCACAAAATGAGGAATTAGCCCTTGACTTTTAAATGTCTAACTGGACCTTTATGAGCCTATAGAACTAAAAGAAAAGTTATAAATAAGAAAAATAAAAGATAATACCACAGAAGCTTTAGAGATATAGAGGAGACCTCCTGGGAATCTGTCATTATAGGACTGAAAAAGAACAAAAGGCCTCTAGCAAACAAATAATTTTTTTTCTGTTATATTTATTTCTTTGAATTTTTATATTTATATAATTATTTACTTATTTACTATTTCCTCATCTGTTTATTTTCCTTAAGTTTTATCAAATATAACTGACAAACAGCATTGTGTAAGTTTAATGTATACAGTATAATTACTTGTGACAATTGTTTTGCAATATAAACAGGGCAAGCAAACAAATAATTTAATGTATGATTTTCAAATATTAGTAAGTGAATATGAAATATTGTTTAAATTCTTTTTCCTAAGAAGTTGAATAAAATCTCTGAATTTCATGCATCTCTTCTAATTTAATATAATTTATTTATTCCACTCTTTAAAATAAAAACCTTCCAATTTTGTTCATATATATTTACACTTGGTTTTGATGCCTTTCAGTAACTGTATGACTGAATAAAGCCACCTGCTTTAATTGAAATATGTAGTTGGAAATGCTCTTATAATGAATTTAGTTTCTTTCCAAGAAGTGAGTATGTAAGATTTAATTGGGTCCAAAACTTACCATAATTGGATGTATTAAATCATGCTTTGGCTTCAAAATCATTTTTTAATTAATTCTTCCTGAATTATTGGCTAACATGTTTCACAACCATTTAAAATAGATTAATCATCCAATCTAATATTCTGTGTTCATACAGATTTTTAAAGTATTGAGTCATTTTACTAGAACACAAATGAGGGCAGCATATTTTTAATTCTGTATGTTTTAGCTTATCCATATTTAACCACAACAAATATAGAAATTGAAGGTTTTTGGCCAGCAAGGATTTTTTAGTGTGCTATTGTTAATAAATTTACTAACACTTGCTCTAATTTATTTATTGCATAAGAAGAACCTCATTTTTTTCAAATATGTATTAAATATATGTCACATTATTTCATTATATTTTAACTTTAGTATTCAATTTTTATTAGATTAACTAAAATAATTTTACAATAGAATCAATTAGTGAACAAAATCCTTTTAGGATAATCTTAGGGTCAGTTATTCATTTCTTCTTTATTGTCTTTTCTGAGTTTATTAAATGTATTATTCAATGGATTCCATTAATTATTTGAGCATCACTGATAACAACATTCTATGGTTTATGAAGTCTTTAATATCTTCATAGGTAATCTAATATCTTGATTGATGAACATTAAAAATAAATGCTAAAATACTAGATTCAATTTTTATAATGAGACGTTAAACCATTATAATGGCTGCATATGTTTAATAAACAATGATATTAGAGAGAACAACTTTTCATGTGAACTAACAACTAAAGGTTATAAAAATAGTCACTTCCTTGATATCTATTGTTCACGTGTTAGTTAAGGTTCTCCAAAATGCTGACACCAAGACAGGAGTAAACAGTCAAAAAACAGTGGGGGAAATGCCTATGAAGAGTGAAGGGAAGAAAACACAAAAAGACAGGTGGTATTTCTTCAGAATGCCACCCAGGTCTGACACCTGTGAAAGAAGAGAAAGAAAGGAGGAGGACTGGAAAAAAGGCAATTTTAAGAATAATCTAAACAGTCAGGTGCAAGATCCTCAAGCTAAAATCATTCATTAGAGTAGACCAGTGCACTGTTGGGATGAACTTATGATGGTATCCCATTGTGCTCAGCATGCCATTGTGCTTGATACTGGAACAACCTGAAAGAAGAAGCACAGCCTAAGTAAGAACCCAATGGTACATCTGAAAGGTAAATGGATACAGCTGAGGTTGTCAGTGAAAGATGATGCCGCAGCACACCTGAGCAGCACATTGCCATAGCTGCCACTTTAGTAATTCTGCAAATCACATTTCTTCTATAACTTTTTTGTGTGTGTGTGACAGAGACACAGAGAGAGAGACAGAGGAACAGATAAGGACAGACAGGTAGGGAGATGAGAATCATCAATTCTTCGTTGCGGCTCTTTAGTCTCCTTAGGTGTTCATTGATTGCTCTCTCATATGTGCCTTGACAGGGGCATGGGCTACAGCAGAGCAAGTGACCTCTTGCTCAAGTCTACGACCTTGGGCTTAAGCCAATGACCATGGGGTCATGTTTATGATCCCGCGCTCAAGCCAGTGACCACGCACTAAAGCTAGTAAGCCCATGCTCAAGCCAAATGAGCCTGTGCTCAACCTGGCAACCTTGGGGTTTCGAACCTTGGTCCTCTGTATCCCAGTCCAATGCTCTATCCACTGTGCTACCACCTCGTCAGGTTTTTCTATAACTTTTAAATTAATGGAAAACCATACATCTCCCAGCAGTGGAACTTTATTTTTATGCAGGGTGCTTTAATTCACTTCTAAAGAAAAGATGTTTATCTGATATTTCTTCCGTATATGGTTCTGTTTTTAACTTTCACTATCTCACTGATCTTTTTCCATCTGTTCACTGCTTAATTCAACAAACGAGAGTAATTTGACTTGGATTATTTTCCCTTTTTTGAACTAATGACCTGCTGTAACTAATAATAAATATTTTCCAGTATTTTTTAGCTTTTGATATTTTAGTATTATTTAGTTATTATTTAAGAAATGAGTGTCTTATTATCCTGATTAAAATATTTATAAGTATTCCAGAGACAATATTACCATTCTCAGACATTATTTCATATCCTGAAACTATAATTTTATGAAATACAGTGCTTTGTTTCTTTATAAAATATACACTTAATCTTGACTATCCTATACCTTAGTTAGATGAAGAAAAATTGTCAGCAGAGTAAATAATTAATAACTAGATTTCTGGACAAAGCTATAAAACTCACCTTCAAATATTCAACTGAATATTGTCAACATTTTTCCCTTACTTGACATTTTAAAATGAGGGCTAATAAAATACAAATACTCTCACACACAAAAATACACATGTGTGTATATAATTACCAGTGGCTTATCTGAGACTATCTTGCAAATACATACAGGAGTGGGCAAAAATAGGTTTACAAGTGTGAGTACACAAAGCACAGAGTTTATTCATGTATTACTATTTATGAATTATTGTATTATATTCCATATCCCTGAAAGAAAACATGGCGAATACAATTCATGTGGGCCAGCAGATTGATTCATGATAGATTGAAACTCATCACTGGGATTCACCAAAGCCTTCAGTTATTCAGCACTAAAGGATCTATGTCAATGAGAAAAGTTTCAAGGAATTAGTACCACAGGAGAAGCTAGATTTTACTTAAGGTGAAGTTGTGAAAAAATACCAGACGATATTGTGAATGATGTTCAGAAACCTAGAAGAACAGGGATACCACAAGGGCCAAAGGACATAGCCTGACAGAAAGGTATAGAATGGGACCTGGGGTCTTAGAAATAAGGCTTATAAGAGCCTCCTATGGATTAAAAACTGGGAAAGCAGGGAATGACAATTTTTCAGTTGGGAAATAGGTACATAAGCAGGATTATCATTTACTCATTCATTAACACATTTGTGTTGCTTTTTTTTACAATTGAGATAAGCATAAGAGCGGAAATATGAGGCAAAAACTCTTCATGATTTTTCTAAATCTTGTACTATAGTGGTTAGAAATATGAACTGTATTGATATTAAGATGATCAATTGCTACTACTTATGGAGAAACCATTGTTTGGTATGCAGTAAACTGCACTTTTATATATTATCTCATTTATTGTCAGCATTCATTGAATTATACATTTTAATTTTAAATTTAATATACATTATACCTCAGTACCATGATTTTTAAAAAATAACTTTCATGTGTACTACATTGGATAAAACTTCTATTACCAAATCAGCTAGAGTCTATTTATTTTTCAATCTGATTATTGCTTATGTTAGTTAAAAAATATGACTTTATTCATTTGGAGGAGTAGCTACAATATTCATAAACCTTAATAAGTTGCAAAGTATGGTAAAAACAAGATATTATATTGGCCATCTGGGACGAACAGGCACCAAAGAGGGTGTGACATAGGTTATTTCTCTATACACTTCAATTTGCTTGAAGCTGTCCCTAAAAAGATCATTCTGAATTAGAAACATTAATTTTGATTTTATTCCCACTATAATTTATTTGTATATGTTGTTAATCTTACTTTTCATTAAAGTAAATCAGACTATTTATTATAAACATATATGAGAAGCAATATTTGGACAGTGATGACCATCTTAAAATGTGACTATATAAGGTGTTTGAAATTTTATTAAAACTAAAAATAGAAGTCCGTGGATCACATGGTAATTAGAGGTTTACTTTTTGAGGAAGCACCTTAATTTCTTCCACAATGCTTGTATTACATTGCATTCCTACCAGTAGCAGTGAATGAGGGTTCCTTTTTCACCACAGCCTCATTAATACTTTTTATTATCTGTCTTGTTGATAACAGCCCATCTAACAAGTGTCATTTACCATATGATCCAGCAATCCCTCTACTGTGTATCTACCTGAAAAACTCAAAAACATTGGTATATAAAGACACATGCATCCCCATGTTCATCACAGCGTTATTCACTGTGGCCAAGACATGAAAACAACGAAAGTGTCTCTTGACAGAGAATTGGATAAAGAAGATGTAGTACATAGCCTGACTAGGCGGTGGCGTAGTGGCGTAGTGGATAGCCTTACCAGACTGGAACGCGGAGGACCCAGGTTCAAGACCCTGAGGTTGCCAGCTTGAGTGCAGGATCATCTGGTTTGAGCAAGGTTCACCAGCTTGAGCCCAAGGTCGCTGGCTCGAGCAAAGGGTCACTCAGTCTGCTGTAGCCCCTTGGTCAAGGCACATATGAGAAAGCAATCACTGAACAACTAAGGTGTCGCTAAGAAGAACTGATGCTTCTCATCTCTCTCCCTTCCTGTCTTTCTGTTTCAATCTGTCCCTCTCTCTGACTCTCTTTATTTCTGGCACACACACACACACACACACACACACACACACAAAAAGAAGGTATAGTACATATATACAATGGAATACTACTCAGCCATAAGAAACAATAACATAATGACATTTACAACAAGAATGGACCTTGAAGAAAAAAAAAAAAAAATGGACCTTGAGAAAATTATACTGAGTGAAATAAGTAAATCAGAAAAAGCTAAGAACTGTTTGATTTCACACATAGGTGAAATATAAAACTGAGACTTATGTACATAGATCAAAGTGAAGTGGTTAACAGTAGGAGGGGAACCTGGGGGAAGTGGACTTGAGTGAATAAAAAAGGGGAAGGAGGGAGAGGAATGTTGTAAAGGGGCACAAATATGAAATGACAGAAAATGATTTGATTTTTGGTAATGGGTATATAACATAATTAAATTGCTATATAAATGTTCCCCTGAAATCTATATATTCTTATTCCTTAAAGTAACCCTTTAAAAGATAATATTTTAAATAAAATTTTAAAAATTAACAAAAATAAATAAATAAATAAAGCCTCTGAAAAAGAAAACAGGTATGAACAAAGTTGATTATTTAACATTAACTGGATATGTTATTATTATAGCAGTGAAGGGATATAATTCTATCACAAAATTCAGACCATTTAATATTCTTTCAATGGAATAAAAAGATATTATATCTGGTTCATAGAATGTTTAGAATTGTCTATCTATTTCTACATTGTCTTGGTATTAAAATATTATCATTGCCTGACCAGGCAGTGGCGCAGTGGATAGAGGGTCGGATTGGGATGCGGAAGACCCAGGTTCGAGACCCCGAGCTCACCAGCTTGAGTGCGGACCCATCTGGCTTGAGCAAAAAAGCTTGTCAGCTTGGACCCAAGGTCGCTGGCCCCAGCAAGGGGTTGCTCAGTCTGCTGAAGGCCTGCGGTCAAGGCACATTTGAGAAAGCAATCAATGACCAACTATGGTGTCGCAACAGCAACGAAAAACTAATGATTGATGCTTCTCACCTCTTTCCGTTTCTGTCTGTCTGTCCCTATCTATCCTTCTCTCTGACTCTGTCTCTATCCCTGGAAAAAAAGAATTATCATTAAAATGTTATTATCACTATTTAAATGATATTATAACAAAAGTATATAATTTTTCTTATATAAGATTGAACTATCTTATGTTAAGAAAAATGATATTTTACAAATTTTAGAAATGTACATTTACATGGATTGATAAAGTCATTGAATAAATATTTATTGAATTTGATACTTTAAGTACTTACTAGATATTTTACCTCTTCTGCTTTTCATAAAATAAAGTAGTAAAAAATTTCAGACAAATAACTTTATCATATGTACAAATAAGCATTATTATTATTATTTTATTTATTTATTTACTTATTTATTTTAATATTTATTATTCTGAAATGAGAAACAGGAAGGCAGAGAGACAGACTCCCTCATGCGCTGACCCAGATCACCCGGCATGCCAGTAGGGGGTGATGCTCTGTCCATCTGGGACGTTGCTCCATAGCAACGAGAGCCATTCTAGCGCCTGAGGTAGAGGTGGTGCAGCCATCCTCAGCACCTAGGCCAACTTTGTTCTCATGGAGCCTTGGCTGCAGGAGGGGAAGAGAGAGATAGAAAGGAGAGAGGGAAGGGTGGAGAAGTAGATGGGCTCTTCTCCTGTGTGCCCTAAGTGGCAATCGAACCCAGGACATCCACATGCCGGGTGACACACTACCATTGAGCCAACTGAGCAGGGCCAATTTAGCATTATTTTTAAGAGCCTTCAAAGTTTAAATAAAAGAAGAAAATTTTTGGTATAAGGAAAATAGTATCTTCAAGACATTACTCTAATTGGTCGGCAAACTCATTCAACAGAGCCAAATATCAACAGTACAACAATTGCAATTTCTTTTGAGAGCCAAATTTTTTAAACTTAAACTATATAGGTAGGTACATTCCTAATCAAGGTAGCCACACTCAAGTGGCCAAAGAGTCGCATGTGGCTCGCGAGCCATGGTTTGCCGACCACAGCAGTATTGGGGAGAAATTTTTTTTTAACTTCCAAGGTTCCTGTGACTGCTAATAATCAAATTTACACAAAAACATTAGCAGGAGAAAAAATACTAATGTTTAGTAACATGTATAACGTGTATACCTCCTGTTATTGGAGTTAGTGAAACAATATGATTTCAAGGAGAGCAAGGATATAAGGCATTAAATTACAGGTGGACCAGAGGTAGAACTTTTTGTTTTTGTTATTTTTCAATTATAATATATATATATATATATATATATATATATATATATATATTATATATATATATATATATATGTGTGTGTGTGTGTGTGTGTGTGTGTGTGTGTGTGTGTGTGTGTGTGGTTTAAATACAAAATATAGCAGAATATGTGCTATATATATAGTTGTCTACATATATATACATATACATGCATATAGTCAACACTTGTTATTCACAGATTTTTGTATTTGCAAATTCACCTGCTTGCTAATATTTATTTGTAACCCCCATTCTCCACTCGTGGTGCTTTCCCAGTTATTCACCGATTTGTACAGAGTGGTGAAAATTTTGAGTCTCCTGCTATGCACATTCCCACCTGAGGTCAAACAAGACAAGGGTTTGGTCTTCTAGTTTCAATTTCAAATGGTAAACAACAGTTCTTTTCACATTCTACTGAGTGTTATATTTATTTTTGCATTTTTAATGCATTTTTGCTTGTGATTTTACTGTTTATAAAGACAGTACTGAAGTGCTGCTATCCAGTGCTCCCAAGTATAAGAAGGCTATGATATACCTTACAGGGAAATATGTGTGTTAGATAAATGTCTTTTGGGCATGTATTATAATGTTGTTAGTTTTGAGTTCAATGTTGATGAATCAACAATATGGCACAATTAGTAAAAGAAAAATGATTTGTTTTTTAAATACAAATAATAATTTTTATTTACTACTTAAAATTAATCACATCGATGAGAAAAGGAATAAGTAGCAATTAAATTAATTAAAAGATAAAGGTCAAATAGTGGGGGTAAGTCAAATCGTAATGGGAGGAGGAAAGCAGGTTCAACAAGCAGATCCAGCGCTGGCCCTGATATGTTTTCTAGAGGGATCTCTTCCACTCTGGCTGGAGCCAGGGCATATTCTGTGGAAGGTTCTTCCGGCCCGGCTGCCTGGGCCTCCTCAGGGAGCTCAAGAGAGGCGGCATAGGCCGACCCGGGTCCCGAAGCTGCTGCTGGAGCAACCACTGGAGGGGCCACTGGAGAAGATCTGGCGGCTGGAAGTGAACATCCTTCCTGATCTGGAGCGACCTCCAAGTCGTCCGCTGCGTCTGCAGCCTCACGATCTAGAGCAGGTGTTGAACCAGTATCTGGCTCTGTGTCCTGGGCATGGGCACATTGCTGCAAGTTGAAACTAGAAGTTGTTAACTGCTCGTGGAGTTTGAATGACTTCAGGCGGAGAGTCTTTCTCTGGCCATCCGCGGGCCCTAGTTCCCCCAACCCCCAGGTGGCCACACTCACTTCGGGCCTTACCTGCCCCGCAATGGTGGAGATGGAGTGGGAGCCTTCATCAGCCTTCTGCTCACCTGTGTCTTGGGTTGAGATCTCTGGGTTCTGCCGTCTGGGCTGAATGCGAACCCAGCGACGACAGCGGCTGAACGTGCCATCACCGCAGCCTTTTTGAGGGCGATGGCCTCCCAAGAAGGGAAGACAACGAGAGAACATCTATCTCTCTGAATGTCTTTAGCCAAATGAGCTGGGTGTGGTCTGTTTAGAATGTGCCTGCCTGGTTACCAGATTCCAAGTTCTGTTGGACTCTATCTCAGGAAGTGAAGTCACTAATCATGTCAGGAAGTGAGGTCAGTGCTCTTGTCTGAGGAAATGCTTGAAGTAGGGGGCCCAAGAGGACTCCACCTCTGATCCATCAGAATGCACAGACATCTCACAATTTCTGACTCTAATACCCATAAGAATCACTATCCTCAATAAATCAACAAACAAGTATTGGTGAAGATGTGGAGAAAAGGCTACCCTTGGTGCACTGTTGATGCAAATGCAGGCTGGTGCAGCAACTGTGGAAAGTGGTATAGAGTTACTTCAAAAAATTTAAAATGAAAATGCCTTATGACCCAGTAATCCTACTTCTGGGAATATATCCAAGAAACCCGAAACATTAATTCAAAAAATATATATGCACCCTTACATTCATTGCAGCATTATTTATAATAACCAAGATTTGTAAGCAGACCAAATGTTCATCAGTGGATGAATGTATATAAAAAAAAAATCTGTGATATATTTACATAGTGGAATACTACTCAGCAGTAAAACAGAAGAAAATCTTACTCTTTGTGACAGCATGGATGGAAGAGAAAAGTATTATGCTAAGTGAAATAAGCCAATCAGAAAAAGACAAGTACTATATGATTTCACTTATATGTAGAATCTAATGAATAAAATAACTAACAATCAAAATACAAACAGACTCATAGATAGAACAGATTGAAGGCTGTCAGATGGAAAGGGGTTTGGGAGCTGGGTGAAAAATTGAAGGGATTAAGCAAAGAAAAAACCTTATGGACACAGACAACAATATGGTATTGCCAGAGGGAAAGCAGGTAGGAGGAGGTAGAAGCTATAAAAGGGAAAATAACTGGTGATGGAAGGAAACTTGACTTGGAGTAGTGAACACATAATATAAGTAAAGTATTACAGAATTGAACACCTGAAACCTGTATAATTTAATCTATGTCACCCCAATAAATTCAACAATAAATAAATAAATAAAAATATAAGAAAACATTGAATCATGGTAAATAAGAATAAAAATAACATTGTCCATCATCTAGAAATGTTAAAATTGTATTTACTTTTACTTCTGGTTTTTTGTCTTTTGTTATTTCAAGAAATAATACCTGCAACCTATATGATTTTATTAATCAATGTCACCCCAATAAATTCCAAAAAAAATAAATAAAGCATTGCAAATATAATGGAAACCCATCTAATTTTCTCTTCTCAATATTCAACCTCCCAATCAACACTGCTTTTTTCTTTTCTTTTCTTTACTTACTTAATTAATTATTTTAGACAATTAAATGTAACAGAGTGACACTGGTCAATCAGAGTACATAGATTTAAAGAAAACATCTCCACATCATTTGGACAGTCTATTATGCTGTGTACCCATCACCCAAAGTCAAATCATTTTCGGTCACCCTATATTTTGTTCCTCTTTAAACCACTCCACTCCCCCTCGCCCAGCTCCCTCTTTACACCCTCCCCCTGGTAACCACTGCACTTTTATCTCTGTCCATGGGTCTCATTTTTGTTTCCCAACTATGTAAGGAATCATACAGTTTTTAGCTTTTTCTGGTTTACTTATTTTACTCAGTATAATGTTATCAAGGTCTATTCATGTTGTTGTATATATGATTCGATGTCATCATTTCTTATGACTGAGTAGTATTGCATTGTATATAAGTACCACATCTTTATCCAATCCTCTGTTGAAGGACAGTTTGGTTGTTTCCATGTATTGGCCACCGTGAACAATGCTGCAATGAACATGGGGGTGCATGTGTCTTTACATACCAATGTTTTCAAGTTTAGGTGTATATAACCAGTAGAGGGATTGCTGGGTCATATGGTAGTTCTATTATTAATTTTTTGAGGAACCACCATAGTGGTTGCACTAATTTATATTCCCATTAACAGTGAATGAAGAGTCCTTTTCTCCACAACCTCTCCAGCACTTACTACCTGTCTCGATAATAGCTAATCTAACAGGTTTGAGGTTGTATCTCATTGTAGGTTTGATTTGCATTTCTCTAATAGCTAGTGTAGATAGATGAGCATCTTTTCATATGTCTATTGGCCATTTGTATTTCTTCCTAGAAGAAGTGTCTGTCATGTCCTCTTGCCATTATTTTATTGAATTGTTTGCTTGTTTGTTGCTGAGCTTTGTGATTTCTTTCTATATTTTGCATATTAGCCCCTTTTCTGAGCTGTTGTTTAAATTATCATCTCCCGTTTATTTGGCTATCTATTTGTTTTGTTGACAATTTCTTTTGCTATGCAGAAGCTTGTTAGTTTGATGTATTCCCATTCATTTATCTTTGCCTTTATTTCCCTTGCCTTTGGGGTGAAATTCATAAAATGTTCTCTACTGTCAAGGTCCATGAGTTTAGTACCTATGTTTTCTTCTATGTAATTTATTGTTTCAGATCTTATATTTAGGTTTGACCCATTTTGAATTAATTTTTGTGTAAGGAGACAAACTATAGTCATGTTTTATTCTTTTGTTTTTAATTTTTTTATTTAATTAATTGTGTTTACATAGATTCTAGGGTCACCTGGATGCATCCCCCTCCCCCATATTCCCCATACATTTCCTTTAGCCTCCTCCCTACAGTGCCCTCCCCCCTTCCCTTTAGGTTTATCCCATCCTATTATCCCCCTTCTCTCTGTCCTCTTATCCTCTTGTCCCCTTGACCCCTCCTCTGTCTCAATTTTGCTCCTCAGTTCTCATTGTTCCTTGGATTTCTCAAATGAGTGAGGTCATATATTTTTTTTTTTCTCTGCCTGGCTTATTTCACTCAATATAATAGTTTCCAGGTCCCTCCATATTGTTGCAAAAGGTAATATTTTTTTTCTTTTTCATAGCCCCATAGTATTCCATTGTATATATGTACCACAGTTTTTTAATTCACTCGTCCACTGATGAACACTTGGGCTGTTTTCAGATCTTTGTTATTGTATGGCTGCATTGTTTACATTTCATTCATTTGCATGTAGCTTTCCAATTTTCCCAGAACTATTTATTGAAGAGACTTCCTTTCCTCTATTGTGTGGTTTTGGATCCTTTATCAAAGATGATCTGACCATATGCATGTGGTTTTATTTTTGGGCTCTCTATTCTGTCCCATTGCTCTATGTGTCTATTTTTCTGCCAGTACCATGCTGTTTTGATTAACGTGGCTTTGTAGTATAGTTCAGGTATTGTAACGCCTCCAGCTTTGTTTTTTTCCCCTTAGGATTACTTTGGTTATTCGAGGTTTTTTCATGGTTTCATATAAACCTGATGGTTTTTTGTTTCATTTTTTAAAAAAAAATGACATTGGAATTTTGATGGAACTTGCATTAAATTTGTATATTACTTTGGGAAATATGGCCATTTTAACTATATTTATTCTTCCTATCTAAGAACAAAAAATATTTTTCCATTTAATTGTGTCTTTTTCAATTTCCTTTAATAAAATTTTGTATTTTTCAGTATATATGTCCTTTACATTCTTTGTTATGTTTATTCTTAAGTATTACTTTGTTGTTGTTGCAACTGTAAAAGGGATTATTTGTTTTAGTTCTTTTTTTGAGATTTCATTGTTTGCCTATCAGAAAGCAATAGGCTTCTGTATATTAATTTTGTATTCTGCAATCTTACTGTATTGGTTTATTGTTTTCAATAACATTTCTGTGGAGTCTTTAGGGTTTTCTATATACAGAATTATATCACCTGCAAAAAGTGAAACCTTTACTTCTTCTTTCCCAATGTAAATGCCTTTTATTTTTTTCTCTCATCTGATTGCTCTGGCTAGAACTTCCAGCACTATGTTGAATAGTAGTGGAGAGAGTGAGCAATCTTTCCTTGTTTCTGATTTTAGAGAAAACATTTTCAGTTTTTTACCATTTAGCATGATGTTAGCTGATGATTTGTCGTAAATGGCCTTTATTATGTTGAGGTATTTTCCTTCTATATCCATTTTGTTGAGTGTTTTAAACATAAAAGGATGCTGTATTTTATTGAAAGCCTTTTCTGCATCTATTGATAGGATCAAATGATTTTTGTTCTTTGTTTTGTTGATATGGTGTATTATATTAATCATTTTATGAATGTTGAACCATCTTTATGTTTCTGGGATGAATCCCATTTGACCATGATGAATTATTTTTTTTAATATTGTTGTTGTATTCAATTTTCTAGTACTTTCTGTAGGATTTTTGCATCTGTATTCATTAAAGATATTGGTCTCTAGCTTTCTTTTCTTGTGTTGTCCTTACCAGGTTTTCGTATGAGGGTTTTGCTGGCCTCATAAAATGTGTTTGGAAGTATTGCTTCTTCTTCAATATTTTGGAAGACTTTGAGAAGGGCGGGAACCAAATCTTCTTTGAATGTTTGGTAGAATTCACTAGTATAGCCATTTAGTCCCAGACTTTTAATTTGAGGGAGGTTTTAAATATTTGTTTCTATTTCCTCCCTGCTTATTGGTCTATTTAGGCTTTCTACTTCTTTGTGATTCAATCTAGAAAAATTGATTGTATTATTCTAGGAGCCAATCCATTTCTTCTAGATTATTAAATTTGGTAGCATATAATTTTTCATAGTATTCTGCAATAATCCTTTGTATATCTATGATATCTGTGGTAATTAATGTCTCCTCTTTCATTTTGGGTTTTGTTTATGAGCTCTTTCTCTTTTTTCTTTAGATTCTTGAGAGGAGTTTGTTGATTTTACTGATCTTTTCAAAGAACCAGCTCTTTCTTGTATTAATTTTTTCTTTAGTTTTTCTCTTCTCTATTTCATTTATTTCTGCTCTAACTTTTATTATTTCCTTTCTTCTGCTGGCTTTGGGTTACCTTTGTTTTTCTTTTTCTAGTTCCTTAAGGTGTGATGTTAGGTTGTTTACCTGGTCTCTCTCTTGTTTTTTCATATAAACCTGTAATGATATGAACTTCCCTCTTATTACTGCTTTTGCTGAATCCCAGAGATTCTGATCTGTCGTGTTGTCATTTTCATTTGTCTGTATATATTTTTTGATATCTTCTTTTAACTCTTCTTTGACCCAGTCATTTTTTAGAAATCTGCTGTATAATTTCCACATTTTTGTGGGTTTACTTCTTTTTTGCAGATGGATTCTAGTTTCAAAGCCTTATGCTCAGAGAATATGCTTGGTATAATGTCAGTCTTTCTGAATTTGTTGATGTTAGTTTTGGGCTCTAGCAATGGCCAAGCCGGGGTCCTCCTGGGCCATTTCTTATGTCCCAACAGAGCAGGGGAAAAACACCTAAACACCCCTGCCTCTCACAGGAGAAAGCAGCTGAAGACCCAGGGGAGCAATACGAGACCTGGAGGCTGGGGTGATATAGTGCAGTCTCTCCAAGGATACCACTCTAAGCACTCAAAGAGCAGCCCAGGTCAGGACAGGGGCTGTGCACCACAAGCCAGTGTCCAAGCTTCAGGAGCAGTTGTAGCAGAGATCACAAATCAGGGCCGTCGCCCACACACGTGAAATGCAGTCCAGCAAGACCAGAAAACCATTGTCCAAGCTTCAGAGCTGGTAGGGTGCAGATTCGAGATCCACTGCATCTGATGCCACAAGGTTAAACTCCGTGGACAGATCAAGCACACCTCAGGACCCTGTGGGCTGATCTCCACTGGCTATTCACATGCAGTTCTTAGGAACATGCCATGGGCCTTGTGTGCATCCAGAGCTTGTAATTGCCCCGCCCCGCTATCACAGGTGCGCAACACCAGGAAATGGCCTTGCTCCCTCTTCTTGGTCACTGCCCCTTTCTGAGTTCCTTTCCCCCAGACCCTCCTCTTCTCCCAGCTCCGGAGACAAAGCCTGTGCCAACAGTGCCTCCCTCCCTCAGAACCGTGAGGAAAGAGAAAAACTCAGTCCTCTGGCATTTACTTTTCTGTGCTTTGGTCCGCCTTCTTGCACAATCATACCTTTGTCTGTCTGGTGTGTGTATGTTTCAGGTTCATCTGGGTTTTTTTTCTCTGCGTATAGTTGTAGAATTTGTTGAAATTTCAAGGGGAGAGATAGGAAGTATTTCTCACTCCGCCATTTCTCTGACCTTAGGTACGATCCAGAAAGAGGAAATTTAAGAAATTATATGTTAGGCTTCTCCAAAAAATGCCACATGATATCTATAGTGCTTGATAAAGCTATGGTAAAGATGCAAAAATGGCTTATTTTGTAGCTTTATGAGATGACAACTGATTTAAAAAAGAAAAAAAAAAGCTATAGTAAAATGTATGGTCATGAAGCTGAAAGCCAGTGAAATTTATGCTTTTACTACCCAGGTTCAGGGAAACATTAAACCCTTCTTTGCTAGTGCTGGATGGCTCACAAATTGCAAAAGGAGATCTGGCATGAAAATGGTAAACCTGAAAGCGAAGTAGATTCCACAGATTAGGAGCCTATGAGATAATTTTTAAAAACAAATGCTAAGTGTTATACAAGAAAAGGGTTTTATATAAGATTAGGTGTTCAACACTGATGAGCCTGGCTTGTTTCTCAAGGCCATTGGCAAACAAACCTAATTAATGCTCATAACCTCCAATGTTTCTGGCTTTTAGTTATTCAAAGACCATATAAAAATATAAATTAAATGGTATCTTTATAAAAAATTAAAACAATATACTGTGACTGCAACTCTTAGGAATGTAACTTTGCATTTCAGCTGAGAGCAATAGTTCTAATTCAGTGTTCCAGTGAATTAATTTTTGGACCATAACTAGTGTGAATAATAAGAATCAAAGGTGTATATATACATATGTATGGAGATACATAGTCATATGTGTCTGTATATATGCATCTGTGTGTAAGCATATGTACACATACGTATACTCTTTGGAATATTCCAGTAGTTACAAAGAAAGCCCTGATACTGATTGAAAGAAGAAACTATTTAAATAGAAAAGTCTATAAAATAATGAGATTTTGGAATCCAGTGCACAAATTGAAGTACTGTCATTAGATTGTGGCAGTCAGCCAAGCCATATTTTGCCTTTCCTCATGTACATATAGATACAGTTGAACTGGTAGACATGTGAATGGAATTATTTGGAAGTCTCCCAGTTCTTTTATTGAAGAAAGCATGACGGGTAACAGAGTGAAGGGAGAGTAGGCTATAAAGTTGGAGGAGAGAGGAGCAGATGAAAAAGAGTTGAGTGATAGAGTGACTGTTATAAGGGAATATAAAGTAGGATTGCCCACCAAGACCCAGGTTCCTTTGAGTTTGTAATCATGAATTTAAAGTGGGTCCAGTCAGCATTTTTATGGTTTTTCTCAACCCACTTTCAGTTTTGTAGGTACAGGCAAGGAATATATGCAGAGTTGCATTTAACCATGCTAAAATTTTGCTGGAAGGAAGATTGTTAATGCTATCACTTAAATATATTTTTAGAATTTCAGAATTGGAAAAAATTTTAGATAGTTTTTATTATAGTTGAGGGAAAACATTTCAGAACATGTATGTTGAAGCTGAGTGAACTTGTTTCCATATGCCAGACACATCTATTATTAGACTTAGAATATTTTTTAAAACAGTAAATTGAAAATAATAACATTTACTTTAGAGTAGTTTAAAGGTGACAATAAAGTAAGTAAAAAAAATATAAAAGCATCTACTACAGGATCAAGCACATCATAATATTCAAGTCATGCTACTGTTTTTTTCTACCCTTTTCTGTATTTAAAAATTCTAGACGAGGAATGATTACCAACATTTTTAGAATCTCAAAGATATTTACAGCTTTTTCCATCTGTTTCTGCTGACTGTTTTTAAATTCTTTAATGTCCCAAGAAAAATATAAATGTTATTAGAAAAACTACAGTTCTCTTAGTATTTCTAATCATACAAAATATGCCTTTCCTTGAGACTAGAGAGTAAGAATGATGTCTCCATTAATTTGTCCTTTTGCGTTTTGCTCATTACATTCTTTATGAGCAGTATTTGATATAAGGCAAAAAGCTTTCTCTGTAGGCAGTTTACTATTGACAGAGAAAATAGCAATTCAGAAGCTTCTTTAGGGAAAGTATAATCTTCTTCAGGGAACATTTCATGGCCCTAGAGTTCACTTTAGGATAAATATTTTGCATATATTTTTTTTCTGTATTTTTCTGAAGTAAGAAGTAGGGAGGCAGAGACTGACTCTCGCATGTGCCCAACCAGAATCCATCCAGCAAGCCTGCCAGGGAGTGGTACTCTGCCCATCTGGGGCTTTGCTTTGTTATAACAGGAACCATTCTAGTGCCTAAAGCAAAGGCCAAAGAGCCATCCTCAGCACCCGGGCCAACTTTGTTCCTGTGGAGCCTTGGCTGCAGGAAGAGAAGAGAGAGATAGAGAGGAAGGAGAGGAGAGAGGGTAGAAGAGTAGATGGGCACTTCTTCTGTGTGCCCTGACTGGAAATAGAACCTGGGAGTTCCATACACCGGGCCAGTGCTCTACCACTGAACCAGCCAGCCAGGGCTGTTTTAGCATATTTAACCCATCCCCTTCAGTGATCATCTTTTCTACAGAAAAGTCAAAATATTTCCCAGTGCAGGTTAAGGTCTGCTGACAGCCCCATGGACCCAACATTCAAACTTTAGGCTTGAGGTTTTTAAATTGTTCCACTTCAAAAGTCTAAATCTATAAATAAGATAATTACTTACCCTGTTAGTTCTTTTCTGGTTCTGTACTTCAGTGCTATGCACAGATTCCTCTTTTGTTCTGAAATGAAGCCCACCTCCAGTATGGTCAGGCAGCACCAGCCTTTCCCTTCTGAGAACACCTCTTGACAAGCCATCCTTTGTCATTAAATGACTGAGCACTGTCTCATAATACAGCTCCTCCTCCTTCACCCACCTCTAGCACATGACACAACACTTATTGCAATGTTATTATAATGAGAGCATACTGTGTACCATACTGAGCATTTTTCTCTACCATTTATTTATTTACATAATGAAGGATACTATTAAAACTATTTTATAAGCATAGATGCCAAAAGGAAAGTTCACTCATCCCTGCCCAATTGAAGCTAAATTTTAGCAACAGGAATAATTATAAAATAACATCCAGATTAACCATTATATGACAAGGGTGATAAGTGATAAGGCCAGATCCACTATGAATACATCACATACTGAAGATGTTACAGATTTCTGAGAAAGCTGGGAAGCAAGGGAGATCTTGAAATGTTACTGAAGCTAAATTCTAAAAATTGGGCTAAAAGTCACTGTGATGGTAAGGAAGGAGGTGAAAGGTGGTCATATCAGAAAAAGAAGCATCTCTTCTAAAGATACTGCAGAAAAGACTGCGATAAATAAAGAGGAGCCAGAGCTTCAAGAAAGAAAAGGGGTTTGAAGTGGAATGAGCAGTCAGAAGCTAGATCATACAGGACCGTAAGTCTGCTGTACAACTTGTCGTTTATCCTGAGAACAAGGGAAAAGCTTTCCGTGCAATCTGGGGACAGTGAAGAGAGGCAGCTAGAGTGAAAGCATGAAGACCTGTTAGAAGGCCACAGCAGTATCCCAAGGCAATGAAGGATGAGAGCAGCATGGACAACTTGGTGGGAGACAGGAGGTAACAAAGTGAATGGGTTTAAGAGAAATTCTGTAAGCCTGACCAGGCAGTAGCACAGCGTATAGAGCATTGGACTGGGATGCAAAAGACCCAAGCATAAAATCCTGAGGTCGCTGGCTTGAGTGCAGACTCACCAGCTTGAGTGCAGGGTTGCTGGCTTGAGCATGAGATCATAGACAGGACCTGTGGTCACTGGCTTGCTCCCAAGATCACTGGCTTGAGCAAGGGGTCACTGGTGTGGCTGGAGTCTCTGGGTCAAGGCACATATGAGAAAGCAATCAGTGAACAACTAAGGTGCAGCAATGAAGAATTGATGCTTCTCATCTCTCTCCCTTCCTGTCTGTCTGTCTCTATCTGTTCCTCTCTGACTCTCTCATTATATATATATTAGAAGGACTGAGCTAGATACTATGGCTGTATCATTTATATGAGTGACAGTGATGAACAAATGACAGTCAGCTAGGCGGAGCTTCCAATGGCACACCATTAATAAACCAGGAAAGCTATGTCAGTTTGCAGGGATATGGGGGGTGGGGTGTTTTTTTGAAATGATTACCTGTTACAGTGTTTAAAAATATTCTTTCCTCAGTAAATGTTTTAGGTGGTTGAAATGTTTCCTTCCACGGTCCACCTCAGTCACCTGGAGTGGGAAACATAAGGCAGGCTTAGATCGACAGGTTAAGGTTAGACATTTAGCCATTAGGATGAATCAGCTATAAAATGAAAAAGGAGTCAAAGATCAAAACCAGGGGTTTAATTATTTGACAATATGGCTTTAGTCTCTGAATAGTCTATATTTCTGTGCAATTAATATGTTTGGATGGTATATATTATTTAGAAACAGTAATAACATGACAATTACCATTTATTATCTTTCTATCAGGTGTTCATATTACCTGATTTTATCAGTCCTTCCTTATGCTAATCCTCTGAGTTAATGTTTGGAGTGATCAAATGGCTCTTCCAAAATTAGAAAGGTGTTTAAGTGTTGGAGGCAAGATACATATGACTTAGTTCTGCGTTGCTCCTTGGCCTGCCTTGAAGTTTATTACAATATAGCAAGGCATGAAGGAGGAGGCCATGAATGGGGCCTCTCCTCTCTCCCACTGTTGCCTGTTGTAACTCAGAACTAAAGGCTCAGTTGGCACCTAAGGCTAATGAAGCATCAGGAGGAGATTTTCAAAGGATTAGAAATCTTCTGTTCCCTTTTGATTAAAGTTTCACATTCTGATATGTATCAGAAAAACAATGTTTTAGGTTAGTCCATTTCTGTCTATTGTCAAATGCTTTGTACAGTTAGGAATGGGTGTAGGTAGATGTATTTGAAATAACTATGGTTGAAAAAGCTGGGTGCATTTCGGGTAGATAGATGGGACCTGTAGAAAGTATGAGGCATCATGTAAAAATTGCCTAGCAGTAGTTTAACGCTTTCAAAAGTAACAAATGAAAGCACAGTTATAGTTTGTTTTACAGTTAGTCTCTAAAAATAAATCTATTTTTCACCTAAAAAGAACAATCTGTAGTTTTCTTTTCGGATATGGAACACTATGTTTCTTTTCTCATATTGTATCAGTGTTCAGATGTTTCTACTTTTCAAATACCTTTTTTAGTGCTTCTTAATAAAAAAGTTCCTCCTATAGAAAATGAGAGGGCAGATACCTCTCATTTTAAAGGTTTTGTTGGCTCAGGATATTTAAGCAGCCAGGAATGGTTGTGAACCTACAGGTCCTAACACGCTGGTCCAATGCTTTTTATTTTTTTATTTTTTATTTTTTGACTGATTTAGACAGAGGCAAAGGAAGAGAGAGAGAAACATTAATTTGTTGTTCCAATTGTTTATGCATTTATTGGTTGATTTTTAATGTGTCCTGACTGGAGAGCAGACCTGCAACCTTGGCGTATCAGGATGATGCTCTAAACAGCCAAGCTATCCCACCACGGCCAGTTTATCTTGATGTCCAATCCTGTTTTAGGTTTTAGTTTGCTGCACCTGCTTTTGCACACATCACCACCCCTTACTGGTGGTATAAATGATTGGTGCCCAAAAAACATTGGTAAAAATTGAAACTATTTGTCCTGCCTTTTATTAAGCTTTCCCTTGAGATGTGTGTGGCACTGCAGGTAATGAGTTTTATTTGTGTGTCACTATCGTCATCTACAGAGAAATAGCATTCAAATGTTCTGAGTCAAGAACTATCTTCAAGAAAGCTGTAAAAATGTGTAACCAAAAAAAAAAAGTAATAATTATAGGAAGGTTATTTTTGGAACCTGAAGCAGTTTCCACATAGTGTCACCTTACCTCATTCTTCACTCATTGAAGTCCTTAGAGCAGTGGTTCTTAACCTGGGTTCTATCGAACCCTAAGGGTTCGATGAGTCGGTCTCAGGGGGGTTTGGAGAAGCCTCTGCTGCAGAGGCCAGAATAAAGTAATACCGTAATTTGTTGTGAGTTCGTGCACTTCATTGGTTTTGTTCATGCACGGCTCATTTTGTGCACCAGTACAAAAACATATACCTATGTCTTGAATTTGGAAAAAAAAATCGTATTTTATTTATCACCAAGGTAGGGTTTGGTGAATGCACATATGAAACTTGTGGATTCAGTACCTCAAAAAAGGTTAAGAGCCACTGCCTTAGAGGTACTACTGGAGAAAGCCATCCAACTAAATAACTCATAATTAAAAGCCAAAATAAAGCTTTTTTAATATGATTTTCTCCAGCTTATCTTTATTTAGTATGCAATTGAGACGGAGATGTTTATGATGAGGAAGCCAAATCCACTTAGAGTTTTCACATGCACCTTAGAATTACAGAATTTCAGAGCTGGAAGAACAAAAGTTGATAAAAACTGTTAAAACGCAGTCAGTATTTTAACATGGATAAAACCAGTGCTCATGGGCTGTTTGGTCTTGGGGAATCCTCTAGGTTCACTTAGGCCATTTACAACTTGAGATGTAGAGAGAGGTTAATATGAAAAGACTACACAAAGATAATTGGCATTACAAAAGGAAGCAGGGGCCAAAACGTTGGGAAGGATCTATTGCAAATAAACTGTGGCAGACCAGTTTTCTCATTTCCCCTGAATACTTCCCAGGAGGAAATTTGTTGAAATTGCAAAAGATATTTGGATCAAATAGAAGAGAAACAACAACTTGGCATGGTGATATAGTGTACAGAACTTTTTTCACTATAGAGTCTAAAGTGTTTTCTTATAGATTACCTCATGCATCGGCTCAGCATTCTAATAAGGAAAAAACAATTATCCTTGTTTACAGATGAAGAAACCAAAGCTCACAGAAGTGTAATGACTTCCCTGGTATCAAAAAAGCTTTTACAGAGTCTCAGAACTAGTGTCCAAGTATTGAGTTTTTAGTTTAATACTTTTAGTCATTAGACTTCAATATTTCCTGACCTTGAGCTTTATGCAATACCAGAATGTATTATTAAAGTGCTCTGTAAATTTGTCCCTGAGGGTCTCTAGAACAAACCCCACTGTTGTTTTGCTTTTCAGTACAAAAAGTAAAACAGAGTATTTTCCTGCTCTTTAAAAGCTGAATCTTTCTATCTCAAAGTAGGTCAACAAAGAGTATGCAATTTGCCAACATAAGAAGCATTTCAAATCACCCACAGTGGACTTGAACTTTGAATTCTAGAATAGCAGTTGTACATTGGCCTAGTTCAATTTTATTTTTTTTCAAATTGTTACAATGCCCATTGTCTAAAATTGGGTTTGTATGATGCAAGGATAAAAGGGTCTACAGCAAACATAAAACAAAATCTCTTTAATCTGCCTGTTCAGGCGCCAAATAATTTAAAGCTCTGTTTATTTTGCATGGATTACATGGTATTGTGAATAGGGTGCTGACTGATCCAGACCGATCACATTAATGAAATTCAGATTCTTAACGACAAAAGGATATCAGAGATAATCTATATTAATGTTACTCCCAGTTCTTGTTCTACAACATACTCATTCAGGAGATGTTTAAAAACATATATCCAGGGTCTCATCTTATATAAACTGAATTTAGTCTGGGGTAGAGAGATGCTATCAGTACTCTTAATAAGATCTGTGGGTGATTTAATATTCAGACAAGTGTGAAAGATACATATTTATAGGAACTCTGGCAAGTTGAGAGAAAAAAGGAATGATCATTTCCTAAAAGAAAAGCCAATATTCTATAGACTAGGGAATTATAACTTGGCTCTCCAACAATCAGCAGCTCCTGGAGGAAGAAGCCACAGGGGTATCATACCTTTGAAGTTTGGTGATGGTATCCTCAAACCCAGAACCTAGAATGTGAAACTGAAAATTTTACTCATAATATGAGTACCTAGTTCTATGATAAAATATTTTTATTTTTTCTTTTAACAAAATTATAGATCAATTAAACATTCTATAAAATAAGTCTTTTGAAGAGTGGCAAAAAAGACATATAGAATATGCAGTTTTCAACATCATCATATGGTTCTTGATGCTAAAAAGAAAGTTCCTATTTCACTTTGAACTGATGGTTAAATTAAAATAGATTCATACAGGGTTAGGCAAAAGTAGATTTACACTTGTTTGTATGAAAACTAATTCAATAATTAGAAAACAATAATTCAAGAATAAACTTCGTGTTTCACGGTATTGTTATATACAGAAATATTTAGAGGTAAGTGAATATACATGCACCCAGCTTCTATCATCGCAGAGGTCCTCAAAGCAATAATAGCCCAATTTAAATGAGCACACCTAGATTTTGGTAAGCCAGAAAGAATTAAAAACAACCTCTAAAATAAAACAGTGGTGGGAATAAATTAAAGAGATACAAGAGCCAGTTTGAAGGAGCTATATCCAAAGCCAGGATGATTTGAGCAACAAAACCCATAAAATGGTATTAAATTATATCCAAAAACACACAAAAATATTTATGAGTTCATTAGTTATCAATAAATGGAAGACAAATAAGTAAATGGAAGAAAAGAAACAAATCTCTAATAAAGAAGAATTCCAAATAATCGATATAGATGCTTTTAAGGAAGTAGAGAATAACCCCTATTTTTTAAATGTGGATTATGCATAGTGACTCTCCATCAAAGACTATGATATAGACAGGTAGGAAAGGATAAGTTTATAGTGGAGGAATTTTTTTTTTTTTTACAGGGAAAGAGAGAGAGACAGAGAGAGGGATAGATAGGGACAGACAGACAGGAACGAAGAGAGGTGAGAAGCATCAATCATTAGTTTTTTGTTGCTGTTGTGACATCTTAGTTGTTCATTGATTTCTTTCTCACATGTGCCTTGACCGTGTGCCTTCAGCAGACCGAGCTAACCCTTGCTGGAGCCAGCGACCTTGGGTCCAAGCTAGCGAGCTTTTGCTCAAGCCAAATGGGCCCATGCTCAAGGTGGCGAGCTCGGGTCTCGAACCTGGGTCTTCCGCATCGCAGTCCGACACTCTATCCACTGTGCCACCACCTGGTCAGGCATAGTGGAGGAAATTGACAAAACCACTTCAAGTCTGATAAAGACTGTTAACATCAACAATAAGTCATATTGATACCCTATATGTACCTTTGACATGATGTGAGGAAAATGGTAATTTGCCTCCGAGGTCTTTCTTCCAGAAATCTAACACCCCACTCTAATCTTAAGAAACTGTCACACAAATCTATATTAAAGAAAATTCTACAAAATATCTGACAAAAACTCTGCAAAATGATCAAAGTCATCAAAAACAATTGAAGTCAGAAATATTGTTATAACCAAGAGGAATGTGAGGGGGTTTGATATCTAAATGTAATTAGATATCCTGGATGGGATCCTGGAACAGAAAAAAAAATTGGCTAATAATTAAGGAAATCTGAATAAACTATAAATGTTAGCTAATAATGATTTATATAGTTCACTGTTCATTAGTGGTGACAAAGGTACCATTATAATGTAAAACGTTCATACTAGGAGAAACTGAGCGTGGAGTGAATGAGAACTCTTCTACTGTTTTCACTAATTCTGTAAATGTAAAACTGTTCTAAATTTTTTTTTAACTTTTATTTAAAAAATGATTCCTCCTCGCTTAGGAAAGATGAATTAGTAACCTGCGCATTGTTCTTGCATATGCATACAAGATTCCTATCTATCATAGGAAATAAAGATCATTAAGGTTGCTTTAAAGTTGCCTTGA
Source organism: Rhynchonycteris naso (assembly GCA_037038555.1). Lineage (NCBI taxonomy): Eukaryota > Metazoa > Chordata > Mammalia > Chiroptera > Emballonuridae > Rhynchonycteris > Rhynchonycteris naso. The sequence goes on along the minus strand of CM072999.1, from coordinate 166,046,362 downwards.
TATTATCAGGAGTTTTAAAACCCAATCACAAAGAAATTTTTCTACATTAAATCCAGAGCCAGCCATTACAAATATTATCTATGCCATAACGGTTTCACATTACTGGGGACTAGCTCCACATTGTATGGAGCATAATTCAGGTTTTCAGGATAGAAAATCTCCAAACATTGTTCTCCCACTTGAAATGAAGCCTATATTTTTTCATGGTTACTAGTTCTGCCAAGCTATTTTTCTCTTGGATATTCTCTTAGATTTTTTTTTTTCTACTAGTGGCTGCTGTTCAAACTTACATAATAGAATTGTCACACTTTATAAACTGTATTGAATATTCTAATCCCTTTCATTTGAAGAGGTCCTCTATTTCATGCCCAACTAGGTTTGAGGTCCTTCCAAGATAATCATGCAGTCATTGGCACCTTGCATGTAATAACCACTGCTGCGTGAAGAGTCCATAAATTCAATTCTTTGTGCAAAAGCCATGGATAACAGACCTTTCCAGCTTCAGTCACTGGCAGGCTACTCTATTAGACTTCTGAGGCTGACTCTGATAAACCAAATTTGGGAGGAAATCTTCTATAATTGATAGCACTGTATCATGTGACTTAGATGTAAAGTTCAACAGCTACTTTCTCTGCAGAGTAATATTAGACACTGGTTTTTCAGGCTACTTTATTATTATTATTATTATTATTATTATATTGATGTTATTTGAGTGGTTCAGCTACCTCAGTGATTTGTGATCACAATACCTGCAGCCTTAGAAAGACCAGCATCCTAATTTAGTGAGATGATATGATCTAGTTCAAGAATTTCATCCACACCATTCTTGCTGCTACACATTAGATGGTGAGTTGTCGTTGCACATCCTGAACTAGTTACTACAAGTTAGAATTCCATCTGACTCGTATAGATTGCCATTTATTTATAGATGACCTGAGGCAAATTTAGACATAGGTGACTCTGTTTAACTTGCTGTAATTGAAATCTTCCCACGTTTTCCTGAAAAGAGGTGTTACAGGCTCAACTTCACCATTATCATGAACATTATTTGTAAATATCACCCTAATGCCTATGGTGTTCCTACAAATGCTTCAGTTAAAAATATCTTTATAAAAATAAATTTATACTGTATTAGAGCCATATATCTTCTCTTATCAGTATCAAAACACAACAGGAGGGGAAAATAAAGTCCTCATTATCACCTTTCCTATTTTATAATGGGCAAGGTAATACAACATCACTAAGCTAGACTAAGCAAACAACAAACAAAAGTACAAACTTCAAATTGTCTGAGAAATAAGTGAAAATAAACATAGCTGATGTGCATATATATGAATATATGTACAAACAAATATGTATGGCCATAGTTAATTCAGACAAACATATGTATGGGAATTCCTAAGTCATAGATAATTCATGTAAGCAAGCACTTAATTTTCTAATTTTTATGTTTACAGATCCATTTAAACTTTAGAATAAGGATGCATTTTAAATTACAAATAGAAAATAATTCCAAACTCCAAGAAAAAAAGTATTTATATATTGCCTCTCTCCTTCCATCAAAAAAAAAAAATAGTCATTTTACTCTGATAGCAGCAGAGTTCCTAATCAACATTTCTCAATTCTTTTTCTATTTCTTTATTAACCTCAAACTTAGTCCTCATCTCATCACTATTACAGTGTCATAACCAAAAGGCAACTCTCTTTTATACCTACTTGGGACTCCATTTTTACAGATTACCCATTTCTCCTCTCTTTAAATAATTAATGGGATATCTAATCCACAGGAAATATAGTAACAATTTCAAGTCACACTAAATTTTCAATAAATTTTACTAATCATTTATGTGCCTAAATTCACTTGCTAACACTAATAAAAGCTAAAATACTTAGCTTTGTCACTGATCTAAACAGGGATTAGTCCACATTTATCCAAATACAAGATTATATTTGTGTCTTTCAACACTCAGTATTATGCAATTTTTAATTAAAAGTATTTCCCAGGTCCACTTTTAAAAATCTACTTGGTGTTTATATCTCATGATAAAATTAATAGCATAGGTTTTTATATAAGCCAACATAGTATACATATCACACCTAGCTTATAATGGCTGTGACTCCTAGAAGAAATTGATGATCTTGCTGAACTCAGTATTTTACTTGATATGTAAAAGCAATAATATTATCCTTTAAATAAAAGCTTTATTTGAAGTGTTAAATAATAAATACAAGCCAAAAGAAAAATACAAGCCAAATAAATGTCTGACCTCTAGTAAAAATATAAAAATTAATTGTAAAGTATAAAATACTATGGAAAACTGATTTATTATTATATGTGCTCAAAAGAAAAAATATTTGCAGATAGTGTAATATTTAAGGGAGAGGAAAACTTGGTATTTTCCCTAAAATTTCAGGTAAGATAATGTAATGGGTTATAAAATAAAAAGCTTCCCATGTAGTTCAATTTATGTGCTGAAAACTTTATTCATGAGAAGACCACTGATGTTTAAGCATCAAAATGTCAGGGTTGGGTCTATTTTGTTCTCCTTTATGTCTTCACTGAATATCACAGAAAAAAGTGGCATGCTTGAGGTAGAGTGCAGGGAAAATGAACATTATGAAATACCCAGGAGCATTCTGTCTTCCTAAAAAACCTGCCCTCAAGAAGAAACTATTTTACTAGAGCCTTAAACTACTATGATTTTTATGAAGGCCTAAACCACCTGGGGGGGGGGAAAAATCTAATTCCAAAGCACATTAACCATCCTGTTCTATCTAAGGGATGACAGGCACATTGGTGAAGTTCACAATCTAGGGTACAGGCTCACAAAAAGATGGAATCTTAATCATAGAGTTAAAGAATGTCTCCCCTCCTCCTACACTACACTTCAATACCACATTATGAAAGGCTCATTTACTGCAGTTTCTTTTACCCAGTATGTGAAGTCCACGATACAACAAAAAAATATGTCATATATAAAGACTGAAAACACAGTTTGAAAATACTGAATAAGCTTCAGAATGGCAGCAACGATGCAAAGGCTGAGAGGGCAGAAGTAGGATTATTTTATTATAAGGTATTTTTAGTACCTATGAAGCAGTACAGAGCTGCTCAAAAGTGAAAGTTGATTAGTTATAATTATATATTGAGAAATCTAGTACAACCACTAAAATAAGTGTTTTTCTTTTAAGTATAATTGGCATGCTGAAAAAGAAGAAAATACAATAATATAAAATGATCAGGTAAAACCACAAAAGCAGAAAGAAATGTGGAAGACAAAAACAGGAACAAAGGGCACCATGGAAAACAGTGACAAATATGGTAGATATTAATCCAACTACATCAACAATCACTTTAAGTGACAATGGTTTAAATTCACCAATTAAAATATAAGGATAGTCAGAATAGATCGAGAGAAGATCCCACTGCATGTTGTCTCCAAGTAACCTGGCTTATATAAAGGTCACATGTAGATTAAAAAGAAAGGAATGAAGGAAGATATACCACAATAACACTAATGTGGGGTAAAATTGGGACAGAAAGAGACTGCTTGGATCAATGTGCACATGATGCAGTGTACGGCTGATGCATTGTTGAGTTGTACAGCTTGACACCTGTAGGATTTTGTGAAACAATTTATTGTCACCCCAATACATTAAATAAAATAAAATATAAAGCAGTGGAAGCTACATTAATTTTAGGGAGAGCAGACTTCAAAGCCAGGAAATTTATCCGGAACACAGAGGAGTATTATAAAATGATAAAAGGGCCAACCAACATTCTAAGAAGACATAGCAATCTTTAATGCTGATGCACCCAATGACAGAGTGTGGAAATACATGAGACAAAACATGATAGAACTTCAAGGAGAAATAAATGAATCTACTATTACAGTTTAAGACTTTAAAATTTCTATCAGAGCCTGACCAGGCAGTACTCAGTGGATAGAGCGTCGAACTGGGATGTGGAAGACCCAGGTTCGAGACACCAAGCTCGCCAGCTTGAGCGCAGGCCCATCTGGCTTGAGCAAAAGCTCGCAAGCTTGGACCCAAGGTCGCTGGCTCCAGCAAGGGGTTGCTCCATCTGCTGAAGGCCCGCGGTCAAGGCACATGTGAGAAAGCAATCAATGAACAACTAAGGTGTTGCAACGGCAACGAAAAACTAATGATTGATGCTTCTCACCTCTTTCCATTCCTGTCTGTCTGTCCCTATCTATCCCTCTTTCTGACTCTCTCTCTCTCCCTGTAAAAAAAATAAAAATCTATCAGAAATGGAGAGTTCCAACAGGCAGAATATTTGTAAAGACATGGTTGAACTCAACATCACCATCAATTAACTGTCATAATTAACATCCATAAACTAAATCTATAAAATAAAGGTCAGGCCTGACCTGTGATGGCACAGTGGATAAAAGCGTCGACCTGGAATGCTGAGGTCACTGGTTTGAAACCCTGGGCTTGCCTGGTCAAGGCACATATGGGAGTTGATGCTTCCTGCTTTTCCCCCCTTCTCTCTCTCTCTCTCCTCTCTAATATCAATAAAGGAAATAAAAATTAAAATAATAAAATAAAGGTCAGGTGAAAAGATATTCTTTCTTACCTTTTCCCATCAATTAAATTCCAAAACCAGTAACTTGAAATAGAACGTGCATAGATATAAAAGAAACTAATCACAAAAGTTATGGATGACTGGAGAGCAAAAGTATACAGCATGGACCCGGCTGTTAAATTGAGTCCTAGGTATGTCAGATTGTTTGCACTGCTAAAAGCAAGTCTGCATTAATCGGGAACATAATTTGTTCAGGACTGGGGAAGCATGGTTAGTGACTTCATACAAAATCACCAGGAGTTTAGCAGGGTTGGCTCAAACTCAGAAGACTTTCTCCTACCCACCCTTCTATAAACTTCTTCTTAAAACTGGCAAGGTAAAATTTCACAGGAATATTTTCTATGTTTCAAAGACTTTTATCACATGTGTTATCCTCAGACACTTATATAGCGTAAATAGGGTAGTTGTTATTTTCAGCGTCTTACACAAAGTTTTTGAAATAGTAAAAACCCTAACTGGTATGCCCAGCTACAGTTTTGTGTCCTTTGGTAAATCTTATTTAGTTTTAGCCTCCTGAACCCTTAAATTGGATTAAATATAACTACCATTCTGTAATTGATATGAGGATTAAAAAAACCCTAAAATCATTGCAGCTATTTTTATTATTAAAATTGCTCAGCAATAAAACACTATGCCATGGTATGGCATATAAAAAGTCTGGGCTTAGAGCCAAAGCTCCAAGTTCACTTCCCAATTCTTTCCCTTCCTGCTACATCACTTTAGAGAATCACTTTAATTTCCCTGGGCATCATGTATAAAATCATAGACTGTCTTCAGCCATGGCATATGATGGCTATAAGCTAAAACCATATTCCCTAAAATCTAAGACATATTATTGTCAGTTCTTTGCCTTTTCCTTACAATTGTACTGCTTCTTTTATTTGTGTTGGTTTCAACCTATATTTTATTACTATATTTATTTATACTAGTAATTCTAGAATTTTATAAAAGAAGGTCTTACCTTACAAAGAGTAAGACTTGTGGTGGGAATTTTGAGACTTTCAAAAGGGCAAAGCAGGACTTATATAAGGCTGATTTTCCTGGAATTTTCCTCAATATGCACACCAGGATGTTTTTGAATAAAAGAATGTTTATTCATTGAGCCTTGAGTAGATTCTGATTGGAAAACCCTTCAGATACATGGATTGAGTAAAGATAGTGTGGTGATCCTAGAGATTGTGTTAAGAATTTTCTTAGTATATGAGTTTCCTTGTACAAAATACATATGTATACAAACAAAATCTCTACATACATTTACATACAACAGTTTTGGCTATTCTCTAAAACACATGAAATGAAGTGCACAATACCACCCCATATGAAACTGATTAAAAATATCATAGATGAAAAAAATAAAATATGGTTACAATAAGTATTATTACTCATTGAATCTCTACTATATACCATGTTGTCTATTTATCATTAATCTCTCATCTATCTATCTATCATCTATCTATTATCTATCTATCTATCTATTATCTATCACCAATCTATCATCTACCTGTTTAATCTTATTTAATATCCACAACATTCCTTTGCTGCTGCAACAAGTTACTACAAAATTAGTGGCTTAAACAACATAAATTTATTATCTACTGTTGTAATAGAAGTGTGACTCTGGATTCACTGGGCTAAAATCAAGATATTGTCAGGGCTGTATTTCTTCTGGAAACACTAGCGGGTAAATCTGTGTCCTTGCCCTTTGCAGCCTCTAGTGGCCACCCACAATCCTTGGCTTATGGTCCCTTCCTTCATCTTCAAAGTCAGAAACTTTGCTTCTCTCAGATCATTCTTCTGTAGTCCATTCCCTTCTGAGTTTCTCATTCTGCCTCTATCTTCCATTTAGGAAAGATCTTCATGACTACATTGAGTCCATCTGGAGAACCCAAGATAATACAAGATACTTATTTTAAAGTCAGTTGATAAGCATATAATACCACCTGCCACCTTTGCCATCATAGCTCTGCATCCTATCATATTTCAGGGTTCTCGGTAGTAGAACACGGACATTTTGAGGGGCCTAATTCTGCCTACAGCAATGACTCTGAGGTAAGTGTAGTTATTCTAAATTGTAATTGAGCTATATTGTATTATTTTGATTTAAAATAAAGTACTAGGTATTTAACTTCTTGGTACATTTTTAATTCAGAGTTGTGCACAGAAAAATTCCAATAAACATTAATTACAAAAGTTATTGTATATATGTTCTTTAAAATATTAATAACAAAAGAACACATATCCATTCCCAATTTGACTGCAACAAAAGCCTAATTTTTCTTGTCATGTAATAAAGGCATTTATCCTAATTCACCTACCATTCTTTGAAGAAAACTAAAATACAAAACTATTAATTCCATCAGCCTTGGCAGGGATCATATCATTACTAGCTAAGTCGAAATTCCATTTTAACTTGTTATCTTAACTTTTTATTGTAGGACAAGCATGGAAGTTGGAGTTAACCAGATGTATGTTTTAAACATGTCTATTCTTACCAGAAGTGAAGCTTTGAGCAAGTTATGCACGGTAACCTCATACACGCAATGCAGATAATAAATCCTTTTTGTACCAATTTTGTGACAAATAAGACATTGTGTGTATAAAGCACCCACCACAATAATTGACACATAATGATTACCCACTCACACCCTACACTTCATTTATTAGGTACATGGTTTTGCTATGCATATGCATTGCTGAGCCATGTATCCTAGATTAAACAGCTTTTGCCGTTTTGATCTTTAATTTATCTGTAAAAATAAAAGTACTGAAAAATTATTTTCTCTGTGGATTAAATGAGATTCTGAATATAAAACCACTAAAAAACTGTTAAAAAGAAATCATTATTGTTATTCTGGGGCCACTGATTTTAAGTTCGGGAATTCTTACGTCTTAAATAGTTATCCGTGTTCCACATATCAGAATATCATAGTCAATGAGCTGTCTCATTTTCAATTCTAATATTGTATAACTATGGAAGCAAAACCCAAGAAACATTCCCTGGGCCAAATTTTAGAAGTTTTTTCCTAAGCTTCTAGTACCAATTGTCCTCCTATGTAATACAGTCTAACAAAAAAAATAAAAAATAAAAAAAATTCTAGGAGCTGTTTTCCGAGTGCATGTCTGCAATTTCAAACAGACTCATGCTGCCATCTGCTTCTTCTGATAAGAGACTCATCTGTCTGCTGAGAAGGAAGGGGCAAGGCTCACTAAGAAAGAATAATGGGATTCTGCCACCCTTGCAGCCTTGCTGGGTGGCTCATGGACATGCACCAGCTAATTAGGGGTCAAACCAACATTTTTAGGATGTACTTGGATGAGATTTGAATTCACTGTAATTGTATTCTACCAGCACCACATACAGCTAATGGTGTAATTTGGACAATGAATCCAGCATATGCTACCTTTCAACAACAAGGCATAACAGGAGAGGACTATGGTTAAGGGAATTCACTTATCTTTATTTTTTTTTTAAAGCTAAAATGAGAGGTGTTTCTACATAGACAAGGAAATATATACATATGTGTTTGTGTACATGATGTGAGATTATTATACTAATGTAGCTTTTTCAAAGTAATATAAGCACTAAAATTAAACTTCTTGAAATAATCTAAATTAAAAAGTATTCTTCAACTAAAAATAATTCATATGACTTTAGTTGTTAGCATGACATTAAATTAAATAAATTATACAATTTATATTATGTCAATACTGGGTTTACACTTAAAAACTAAATTTAAATGATTTTTCAACATGTATATGCCTGCATATGCACAGAAAATTCCTGGAGGTATACATTTACAAATTATTAATAACACATATCTTTGGGGAGTAGAATAAAATTCTAGTTAGTAGGAACTTTGAACAGAAAATTTTAACTTTTTACTTGTTGCCATCCTGTACTCCAATTGTTTTAAAATCCTGAACTTATTACTTTATATAATTAAATCACAGTCACCTAATTAACAAAGAATTGGAATTAAATCTAATTTTATCTAATAGCCTAATTTTAAAGTAATTTTGCCCTTGAAATCAGAAGAAAAAAACTTAGTTCTCTCTCTTCTACTGATAGTACTAGATTTGATAGTGGAGGACTTCAACTAAATGATCTTCCTTTCTCATCAATGAAATTGGAACAATATAATAAGATCTAGCCGGCCTTTCAGAGTTGGTTATGGCTAAGACCAGCTTTACTGTAACATACTGTATTATTAGTGTTACTATGATAATACACTATGGTCAAATGTCTTTCTAGCTCCTAAGTGATAGAGGTAATTTTGTATATATTACAAAGAAAATTTCCATTTGCTTGAATAATTCAGATAACACTATTGAACAAAACCAGCTTTTTATTCAAAATACAAAAATTATATTTTTAAATGAATGCTATATGCTGATAATGTTGCATAATATTTGTGCCTTAAAATAGCTATCTCATAAGGTTTCAGAACAAAAAGTGCTGGATGACCAATATTATTATTCAAAATTTCACATTTGACATTTCTTCCACGTAGCACTCATTTTAGTCCATTAGACGAGACTAACAAAGAGTAAGGGTAAGAATATACTTTAGTTGTTTGATTTTACCTGTATTTTACTTTGCCTTTCAAAAGATATAACAATCATATTTCTTTTTTTTTTTTTTTTTTTTAGTGAGAGAGAGAGACAAACAGGCAGGGGCAGACAAACAGGAAAGGAGAGAGATGAAAAGCATCAATTCTTGCTTGCAGCACCTTAGTTGCTCATTGATTGTTTTCTCATATGTGCCTTGATGAGGTGGAAGGAGGTCTATCTAGCTGACCCAGTGGTCTCGTACTCAAGCCAACTACCTTTGGGCTCAAGCCAGCACCCTTAGGGTCATGTCCATGATGCCACGCTCAAGCTGATGAGCCCAAGTTCAAGCCGACGACCTCAGGATTTTGAACCTGGATCCTCAGCATTCTGGGCTGACACTCTATCCACTGTGCCACTGCCTGGTCAGGCCACAATTCTAGTTTTATATTCTTGGAAGTGCTTCAAAACATCTCCTAACTCAAATGAAAAAGTGGGTTGTAAACTATAGAAATAGAAGAAGACTACAGTTTCCATTTTGTCCTTTTCTTCTCCTTTAATTGTCTCTTCCAGCTAATTTTAAGCCTATCTGGGAGGCTGATGAGGGGAGAGGTGAAACTCAGTATAAATGAGTGAATAAATAAATCAATGAATCAACCAATACTGACAACCTTGCCTTCATGGCTTCAGCTAGGGAGAGAAGATGAAAAGAGATTTTTATTTTTATCAATATAGAGAAAGACAATGAGCAAATGTAGTTAACAGGAGAAATCATCACAAAGTTTGCAGCATCTGTGATCTTCTGGGATTCTGTGCATGTTTAATCCTATTGCTCATGTACCACCTGTGCTGTTGCAGAAAGTAGTGAAAATATATGTTAATTCTTAAGTTCTATACTACTAGTAGGTGTGCTGATTGTACATATAATATGAATGGGTTGTTTTATATCTCAGTAGAAAATATCAATATGGAATAATGGAAACAATAATGGCAAAAATGCTCCATGCAGGTGAAGGGGTTTCTCTTCTTTGCACAGGATTTTAGAGACTTAGAGGAACACACAACACTTCCTCTTAAATAGAACATTCTTCTCTTCCAGCCAATGACAACCTAATAACAATATAATACCTAGTACATTTGTAATACCTCTTCCCCAAGGAGGCCAGAGCATTTTGCAGATATTATCCCATAAATCTCCGGATTTCTGTGAGCTCTGGAGGAAGTATATATTATTAAAGTCAACCTTACTTAGCAGAATCAAGGCACAGAGCGGAGATGTATATTTTGAGAAAAACAAGGAGATGAAGGGATTAGCCAAAACGAACACATATAGCCTGACCAGGCAGTGGCACAGTGGATAGAGCGTTGGCCTGGGATGTGAGAGACCCAGGTTCAAGACCCTGAGCTCACCAGCTTGAGCGCGGGCCCATCTTGCTTGAGCAAAAGCTTGCCAGCTTGGACCCAAGGTCGCTGGCTCCAGCAAGGGGTTGCTCTGTCTGCTGAAGGCCCACGGTCAAGGCACATGTGAGAGAGCAATCAATGAACAACTAAGGTGTTGTAATGGCAATGAAAAACTAATGATTGATGCTTCTCACCTCTCTCCATTTCTTCTGTTTGTTCCTATCTATCCCTCTCTCTGACTCTCTCTCTGTCCCTGTAAAAAAAAAAGAACACATACACAACACATAAACACAGACAACAGTGTGTAGGTGCCAAAGGAAAAGGGGGATGGGAGTTAAGTAGAGATAGGCAAGGGGCATGGGGACAGAAAGAGACTTTGGGGTGATAAGAGCATGATGCAGATGTATTATTGAGTGGTCCACTTGAAATCTGTATGGTTTGGGGAACCAATGTCATCCCAATAAATATAATTAATAATAATAAAAAGAATAAAGAACTTTAAAGAAAAGAAAGAAAGAAAAACAGCAAGCCTATAGAGCCAAATTTTATCGTATTGAATTTAGTGTGGGATTTGGTTTTACAGGACCAGATTGACTGTTTTTTTTGCTCCTGAGATCTGTGCACCAACAACATCAGTATTACCTGGGAAACTATTAGAAATCAGATCCTCAAAGCCCATTTCAGAGGTACTGAACTTTAAATTGCATTGTACCAAGATATCCAAATAGTTTTTGTATTCACCAAAGTTTAAGCAGAGACTATTGCATTTAAAAGCCCAACAAACAGGCCCTAGCCAGTTTGCTCAGCAGTAGAGTGTCGGCCAGTGTGTGGAGGTCCTGGGTTCGATTCCCAGTCAGGGAGAAGCATCCATCTGTTTCTCCACTCTTGCCCCTTTTCTCTCTTTCTTTGACTTCCCCTTCTGCAGCCATGGCTCGAATACTTTGAGCAAAGCTGGTACCAGGCACTGAGGTTGGTTCCATGGCCTAGTCTTAGGAGCTAAGATGACTTGAATTGCTGAGCAACAGAGCAGTAGCCCCAGTTGAGCACAGCATCCCCGGTAGGGGACTCGTTGGGTGGATCCTGTATGGTGTGCATCTGGGAGTCCATCTCTCTGCCTCCCTCACTTAATAAAAATAAAAAGTCCAACAAACATTCTTTCCTTTTCAAAATTCTTCCTAAACATATATGTGGCATATCCTGGGTAGTTGTTTTTTAAACCCATTTCACTATCCTTTAAGCACATAGCTAGATTACAGTTTTCACTTGTTCTTGCACTTGAGGAGTTAGATGATTGAGCTTTGGCCAGTTAGATATGGGTGAGGATAACAAACATTCCTCAGTCTCCCACCACGTGACCCTATGCTCTTTCTCTCTCATTCTTATTTCAGTTTTCAGAGTGACTGGAAAGTAGTGAATTCACTGTAGTTTAACAGAACCTTCAATAGCTTGAATCCCTAAATGACTATGTGGAGCAGAGATTCCCACCCCCACCTAGTTATCTCTAACCCCAGCAGCCATGGCTGTGTGAAAGAGGCTGAAGTGCTCTTTGGTTAAGTCATTGAGTTTCAGGGTTTATCTGTTAAAGAAGGAAAGTATTACTGTAACATTCTAAACATTCTGAGAGGTAATTATTAAATTTTTAAAAATTATGAGTTGAATTGTGATACCGTTAAAAGAATAGTAAATAAGCAATATTGGCCCTTTTAGCTGAATGAGTACAACTTCAATTCCTTTGCATTAATTTTATATTATTCTCTTTCTTCATAACTTCCTTACACATCTCTCTTTAAAATCTATTATTCATAGCCTCCTGGATTCTTGAATTCTTTACTTTGCTTAATCATTCCCTTTTTTCAAAAGCATGGAAAATTTCGATAAAATTCCTAGTTATGGTTCCAATTTTGTAGATGAACACTGCCCCCTGATCTTTGTTATTACTTATGTAAAGCAGCAAGGGACTATGGAGATTTATAAACACATTAGCATCTCTTATTCATTTTTCTTTTTGAAAATATGTTTAATAATTCATGTATCTATTCAGAATGTTTGTTTATTTTGTCTTTATTATAAGTGAGCACTTGTGGAAAAATTAGAAATCCCCACTGACAGAAAAATTACCTCTTCTGATTGATGGAGTTTTAATAAATGAGTTATAATTTGTTTTCTGATTCCTTGTTATGACTGGTCTCCTCAAACACACCACACTTACAGACATTGATACAAATACAGTTTCTATTTCATGTGGAGAAAATGATATAAAATGGAGGCTCATTATATACTTTTTAAAATAAATATTTCTCTGTAAAATAAGCCATGAAATGGGCAGTGTCTGACTATAAACAACTAAGCTTAAGCCATTTGCCAACCTTTTACTAATAGCCACATTTTATTGACAGATTTGAAGATATTGCAAAGAAGGAAAATAAGACCTTAATAACAAAAAGTTAAGAGTTTTCAAAGAAAAATCAGCTTTTAAAAAAAAGAGTAAAGTTGAATGCTAGCTTTTCTTTTCACTTATTTTTCTTATAAATATTCATAAATTGAAAGGTAAAACAATCAGTGTTGATGAATAGCCATAATTAATGTAACCATAATTAATGTAAAGTGATTTGTTTATGCTTTTAAAGCTAAATTAATTTGAAACTACTAAGAAACAAAAGTATTTTGAAGATATTATTTTTTTTAATTTTTAATGTAATTTTAATCCTTGTGCCAAGATTTAAAAACAATAGTAAAAGCTGTTATCTTTTATAATATACAAATTTTCATTTGCATCTTTTTAATTCTTCTGCTTTCTCCTATAACTGATAATATTTAAACACATTATGCCACAAAACTGCTTTCTTTTTTCCTTTCTGCACATCTTTTATAGTTTTGAAAAAACTCAGATACAAGTTTAGAAATCTTCTTCAAAGACCCAGAATCTGCCTGTTCTTCAGACTTACTACTGGCTCTCCTTGGTGATCCACCATTGCTAGTTCGAGCTCTTTGTGACTTCAAGAGTCTTCTGCCCAAGGTCATGGGTGACTGGCCTACAGGAGGCTTTTTCTCTGTCACATCCTATATCTTTCTCCTTTCAGCAGTCCTTTTTTTTTTTCCTTTTTCATTTAGTTTACATTCAATATTATTTTGCATTAGTTTGTGTATAGCATAGTGGCCAGACAATCACATACCCGACAAAGTGTTATCTCTTATACTTCCAGAAGCCACCTGGCATCATACATAGTTATTACAATATTATTATTACAATATTATTGACTAAATTCTCTATGTTGTGCAGTTTACATCTCCAGGACTATTTTGTAATTGCCAATCTATATGTCTCAATCCTTTTACCTTTTATACCCAGTCCTTCAACTCCCATCTCCTCTGGCAACCATCAGTCTGTTTTCTGTGTCTGTGTTTATGATTTGTTTGTTCATTTATATTTTTCTTTACACAAACAAGTAAAACCATATGGTATTTGACCTTCTCTGACTTATTTCACTGAGCATAATATTTTTTAGATTCATCCTAGCTGCCACAAATAGTAAAATTTCATATTTTTATGGACAAGCAATAGTTCATTATACTTATGTACTAGAACTTACTTATCCACTCATCTTTGGATTGGCACGTGGGTTGCTTCTATAACCTGGCTACTGTAAATTACACTGCAATGTACATACAGGTGCATATAATCTTTCCAATTAACATTTTGGGTATTAATTTCACCCAAAAGTGAAATTGCTGGATCATAAGCCAGTTCCATTTTTAATTTTTCCAGGAATCATCATACTATTTTCCTTAGAAATTTCATCAATCTACATTCCCATCGACAATGCATGAGGGTTTTCGTTTCTCCACGTCCTTACCAGCACTTGTTGTTTATTGATATATTGTTGATAGCCACTCTGATAGATGTGAGGGGATACCTTCTTGTTTTCATTGCACAGTGAAAATGAGAATCTTTTTATATGTCTATTGATGATCTATATGTCCTCTATGGAGAAGTGTTTATTTAGGTTCTTTGCCTATTTTTAAATTGGATTGTAGGTTTCTTTGTTTTCAGTGTTGAGTTGTATAACTTCCTTATAAGGTTTGGATATTAACCTCTTATCAGATGTATTATTACTGATGGGTGGTCTTTTTGTTTTGCTTATTACTATCTTTTATATGCAAAAACATTTTAGTTAGATGTAGCCCTATTTGTTTGGGTTCTATAATTTTGTTTCCTTACCTGAAGAAAAGTATCAGAAAAAGAATACTACTAAAGGAAATATCCAAAATTTTGCTGCCTATGATTTATTTCAAAATTTTTATGTTATCAAGTCTTATATTTAAGTCTTTAATCTAATTTGAATTCATTCTTCTATCTGGTGTAACATAGTGATCTAGTTTTAGTTTTTGCACATATCTATACAATTTTCCAACACCATTAATTGATAGATATCTTTACCCCTTTGTATGTTCTTGCCTTTTTTGTCAAATATTAATTATCTATATAGATGTGAGTTTATTTCTGGACTCTCTATTCTGTTCCATTGATCTATATATCTGTTTTTATGCCAGTACCATGTTGTTTTGATTACAATGCACTTATAGTATAGTTTGATATCAGGTAACATGAGTCCTCCAACTAAGTTCTTCTTCTTCAAGATTGCTATGCTAATTGGGGTATTTTGTGGTTTTATATGGATTTTTGGATTATTTGTTCTAGTTCTGTGAAATACTATATTGGTAGTTTGATAGGAATCAAACTTTAACAATTTTAATTTTTCCTATTCATGAGCACAATATATGCTTCCATTTATTTGTATCTTTTTCAATTTTCTTCTTTAGTGTTAATAATTTTCTAATTGTAAGATTTTAACCTGCTCGGTAAATTTATTTTTAGTTGTCGTTGTTGTTGTTTAATGCAATTGTTAAGGAAATTTCTTGCTTAGTTTTCCTTTCTGATAGTTTATTATTGGTGTATAAAGAATGAACCCAATTTCTAGATAGTCATTCTTAAAGTTTTGATTTATAAAAACTTAATTACTCTCCCACAAAAACTGAAAATTTTGTACAAACATTTAATTCTGCATGTAATTTCAGTAAGTCCGCAAACTACTTAGGTATTTTTATTGACCACTGGTTAAAAACATCTGTTTTAAATGGCTTGATATGACTCCTTTTATTATTTTTTAACTTTGTTAATTTTTTATATTTTTAGGGAGAGACAGGGGAAGGGACAGACAGGGAGATTCAGACAGGAAGGGAGAGAAATGGGAAGCATTGACTCACAGTTGCAGCCAGAAGCACATTTAACAGCGGTCACACCAGTCATTTGCCCTGGGCCCTGAATTCTGAAGGGCTCCGTCAAACCCCAACTTTACAATTCTTTCTAATGACATCAAGTTTGGTTTCATATGTGCAATTTTAACATTAATGTATATAATATTTTTTATTTATTTAGAAAGATGGTTAACAGTGCCTGACCTATGTGGCACAGTGGGTGGGGGATTGACCTGGAATGCTGAGGTGACTGGTTAAAAACCCCATGCTTGCCTGCTCAAGGTACATATGGAAGTTGATACTTCCTTCTCCTCACCCTCTTTTCTCTCTCTCTTTCTCTCTCCCCCCTCTCGAAAATGAATAAATGAAATCTTAAAAAATATATATGGCTAACATGTTTTTATTGTTCCTCTCCCTCTCTCTCTCTCTCTCTCTCTCTCTCTCTCTTTACAGGAACAGAGACAGAGTCAGAGAGAGGGATAGATAGGGACAGTCAGACAGGAATGGAGAGAGATGAGAAGCATCAATCATCAGTTTTTCGTTGTGACACCTTAGTTGTTTATTGATTGCTTTATCATATGTGCCTTGACCGTGGGCCTTCAGCAGACCGAGTAACCCCTTGCTGGAGCCATCGACCTTGGGTCCAAGCTGGTGAGCTCAAGCCATATGGGCCCGCGCTCAAGCTGGTGAGCTCAAGCCAGATGGGCCCGCGCTCAAGCTGGCGAGCTCGGGGTCTCGAACCTGTGTCTTCCGCATCCCAGTTTGATGCTCTATCCACTGCGCCACCGCCTGGTCAGGCTGTCTCTCTCTTTTTTTTAAGAGGCCCAATATTTGCTTCTGTGCCCAGTGCCTCAACTGACCTTAATCTGCCTCTGTTTGCTTCCTTTATTTGTTCATTGATTGTTTTCTCATATGTGCCTTCATCAGGGGACTCCATCTGAGCCAGTGACCCCTTGTTCAAACCAGCTACCTTTGATTTCATGCCCAAGCCAACAACCCTAGGCTAAAGCTGGTGAGTCTGCACTCAAATCGGCAACCTTGGGTTTTGAACCTGGGTCCTCAGTGTCCCAGACTAATGCTCTATTCACTGAGCCACCGCCTGGTCAGGCTGATATGATTTCTTAATTAAGCCTTGCTTTTTAACTTTTCCACTGGATTAAACTGAACACTGTGGCACTGCTGGCCCTTCTCCAACATATATGCTCCAATGACTGGGTAGGACTTGGAGCATGCCACTCAAAGACAGACAGGTTTGTGAATCATTTCCACTTTCACATTCCACGAGAAATAGCCACATTGTCTACTCAAAACCTGCCACCCCACGAAGCTGATAATATGTTCCCACACTCTTGCTGGAACCTTTATTTTCTTTCTTATTATTATGCTAACCACAATTTCAGAAAGCGTTCACAGTTGCCTTTCCTCACCTATATCCTTTTGTTCTCTGAGAAATATAAGAGATCCAGGAGTAGAAAACAATAAACATCTTTAAATATGCTATGCATTTCTTTGCCTGTGCTTTATTTATCAGTCAGTGGTCTTGAAACAAAATATTCTGCTTGGGAGGAAATTTAAGAAACTTTAATCTGGGTTTTGGAAGATAAACCTAATGCCCCAGTTATTGATAATATTGTAGCGAAGACTTGACTTCGTCGTTGTTGTCAACTCTTTTTGTCATTCTTAAATGTGGAGACATCACTAACAAAATGAAAATAGAAAGCGCCATTTCTCTTTTCTCAGCAAAGCTAAAATTTGTGTTTGTGCTATCTAGGATTTGACAAAGCTTTTAGAATCAAGGAAAAATAATGATTATTTGTGAGTTTCTAAAAGAGAACTGTTTGTAGTGGTCAATAAAGTTAGGTTGTCTGGGAAAAAATTAGAATTGAAAGCCAAGAAGAGGAAAACTGGGATCCTGGAAGGAGAATTTTGGAAGACAGAAGGCACCTGAGTCCAGATGCAGCCAGATGGCTGAGCGCTATCCCTTTATAAGGTTCAGGCTTGGCTTGGTGCTGACCCACAGTAGGGTGGAGGCAGCAGAGTGGGGAAACAACCATTTTGAAGAAGACCATTTGATTGTCCACACTACAAAGGACCCATCCAGATTGTTCCACCACATAAGAAGGCTTAAAATTTTCTCATTTTATGTCACCACTCAGACAATTTATCACCATGTTAGGAGAATTCCAGAAGAACATTTCAAAGTACTTGAATACCCATTACTAGTGGACATGTAATCATACAGAGGAGAAAACAAAGTATGTTGAATTTGTGAACAGAATTTAGTAAATTAATAAATCTTAACCTGGGAACTAAAAGAAATAGATATACCTATTCCATGTACTATGTTTTAAACAATACCTTAATGCTATTTGTACTATTATTTCTAATTTGAAAAAATGCATTAAATAAGTGATGTTTATTATGCAAGTGGTATTTCTAACTCTGACAACAATTCTGAGGTAAATATTATACTCATTCAATAGTTTCAGAATTTGGGATCCCTAGGGTTAACTTGCCCAATGTCAATCAGCTATAAGGCTACAGAGCTGTGATTTAAATCAAGGTACGTATGTAGTACATATTTGTAAGTTAGATACTTATATTTTATATTAACTTTGCACCTTTACATGAAGTATCTACTTAAGTTGTTTTAAGATAAAATTATTATTTATGATGGCTCAACACATTAACTCATCAGATATTATTCCTAGCACTAACCAATTTAAATAACCTGCTTAATACAGTTCTCTTGCTCAACCCAGCAGAGTGGGTACATAAATGTAATCTGGGATTATTTCATAATTAAAAAGGATTTCTTTTGACTTCCCTATTCCTAGTAAAGACTCTTTAAAAAGAGATAAAAATGCTCTTAGAATGACATTATGATATAATTAGAATTGAGGCAATCT
The DNA here is from genome assembly GCA_037038555.1 of Rhynchonycteris naso. Taxonomy (NCBI): domain Eukaryota; kingdom Metazoa; phylum Chordata; class Mammalia; order Chiroptera; family Emballonuridae; genus Rhynchonycteris; species Rhynchonycteris naso. The sequence continues at coordinate 166,027,639 of CM072999.1, read as the reverse complement.
CTTTGAGCAGAATTATAGTAGATGATTTATTGTAATTTGTGAAAGGCAGCTTCCAAACTTCATTGCAATCCTAAATTTCAAAGCCTGGATTTTTTTAACTTAACGAATCATCTCATGTCTTTTATCTTGTCAATGACCTGAGCTAATGCATTGCAGAAATCTTGAACTCCAATATCCCATTCTCTTACTGCACTAACAAACGTATGCATATATTATTCCAAATAAACCTGTTAATGAAACTCAGAAACATCCAGGCTCGAGATTGCCTTGTTGTTGTTGTTTTCATCCTAATCTAATACCCACATGGCTCTTTTTTCTCCTTTCTCTATGTTATAATCTGTAATGGATCATCTGAATGATACTCTCACAATACCTTGCATTTTCTTGCTGCTTTATTTTTATTTGCTCCTACTAAGCAAAACTCGACTCTTGGGTCCTTTGTATCAGCAATACAATACTTTTTTTTTTTTTTTTTTACTATCTCCAGGTTACTAAACACTAGCATATAGATTAGAACTAAATTGATTTATAGGTTAGCATCAATAAAATTGGAATGTAGCCTGACCTGGTGGTGGCGCAGTGGATAGAGCGTCGGACTGGGATGCGGAATACCCAGGTTCGAGACCCCGAGATCACCAGCTTGAGCGCGGGCCCATCTGGCTTGAGCAAAAAGCTCACCAGCTTAGACCCAAGGTCGCTGGCTCCAGCAAGGGGTTGCTCTGTCTCCTGAAGGTCTGCGGTCAAGGCACTTGTGAGAAAGCAATCAATGAACAACTAAGGTGTTGCAACGGCAACGAAAAACTAATGATTGATGCTTCTCACCTCTCTCTGTTTCTGTCTGTCTGTCCCTATCTATCCGTCTCTCTGACTCTCTCTCTGTCCCTATAAAAAAAAAGAAAAAAAATTGGGATGTATTTCAATTACAATTTTAACTGGTCCCATCAGTCATTTTACTTATTATTTATCTTTCACTTTTATTTCTTTTAATTATTCCAGAAATTCAGCTATCCTCTAATGTCAGTTCAATTTATATCAACTTTATTTTTATCAGACAATGAAAAAATAATCTCTCTAATTTTCTTTTCTTTTTAACTTAAGAAAACTATATTATCATCATTCTTACCCCTGCTCAGAGGTGAAAATGTAAGAGAATAATGCAATCTGCCTCATGATTACATGGTTCACTCACCAGTGCGTTTTACACAGAGACCTCCTGTCTTTTTTTTTTTTCTCAGTTTTGTTTCATCAGTCCTGTTCATCTCCAGCTGTTCCTTCTGCAACCGATAAACATATTCAAATTTCTTTCACCTTAAAAAATGTCACTTAACCACCAGATTGAAGGTGACAGAAGACAATTTGACTTTTGGTGATGGGTATGCAACACAATTGAATGATAAGATAACCTGGAGATGTTTTCATTGTACATATGTACCCTGATTCATTGGTGTCACCCCATTAGAATTAATAATAATAAAATATATATATAAAGAAAAAAAAATGTCACTTAACCATGTGCCCTCTTTATACTCCTGAAAAATCTCTTTTTGCCTTCTCATACAAATGTCCAAAAGAAGTAAGCACATTTACTATTTACACTTCTCATCACACTTTCACTCAACTAATTCCAGTAATTCACCTTTTATTACTACCCCACTCCCTAAGCAGCACTTTTTGAAGTCATCAGAAATGTCCTGATTGCCACACCACATGATTGTGGACTATTTGTCTTAATTTTACTAAATACTGCTAGTCAAGTGCATTTGCTGTTTGGTCACTGTCTTCTAAACATTTGTTATATCCTTGGATCCTTGGCTTTGTGATTCCCTCTTGCTATTCTGATTGTCCCCATACTCCTCCAATAACTCCTGTCTTTTTAAAAAATTACACCTGACTACTTAGTGTTTTTATTATCTCCTACTTTTTTTATTCTATTTATACTTCTTTCTCTTTCATGGTTTTAACACCAACCTGTATTGACTACTGCTAAATTTATATAACCAGATCACATTTTACGCTGTTTTTCGATTTATATAGTAAAAGTGGTTTAACATAGTGATTAAGAGAGAATGTTCTCCAGGTAGATTTCCTAGGTTTAAATTCTGGCTTTACTAATTAGCAGCTATGTGATTATGAGCAGATTACTGTACATCTCTGAGCCTTCTACCTCACGTGTAAAATCGTATTTGTTTTGATACTTCATACATGAATATAAATAAATGTTTTGTATAATACCTGCTACATTGCAAATGTTAAATACACGAAAGGTAATCTTAGTAATAGTATATATATATATTTGTATTTAGAAGCTTTGTAGCCACCTCAAATTCCAAATATTTGTAACTCACCCCCTCCTTCTTCCTATTTGGACATCATCTACCCACTCATGCAAACTAGAAAGTGAGGAGTCATTCTTTTCTCTCATGAGCTCACCCTAATTCTAATCAATTTCTAGATCTACTGATTTTACCTTTCAATTTTGCTTGTATCTATGTTTTCTGTTCATTCTTTATCTACTTTTTAAAAAAATTATTTTGCTAACTTATTCTTTTCTATCTGGTCATCAATAGCAACATTTCTCAAGAATTATCATCACCCCACCTTTCTCATTCTACACCTTCTCTTCAGCAAATTTTAGCCCCAAACTCAGATTTAATCACTTTCTTTATGCAGATAGCTTCTAAATTTTTTTTTTGACCAATTCTATTCTTCTGAACACCAGATTTATATGTTCACTTGCCTACTTGACATAGTGATTTAGGTGTCTTGAAAGTATCTCATGCTTCTATATTAAATCTGGTTCTTTCTATAGTCTCCCTGTCATTGACTGGCACCAACATTCATCAGGTTCTACAAGATGGATGCTTGTTTACTGTTCTTGACATCTCCTTCTTTAACCACTACAACTTCCCCCAAATCTAATCTATTATCAAATGCTACAATTTTTCCTTCTAAATATCTTTTAAATATGTCTATTTCTCTCCATCTATACCCCCACTACTGTCATCCTTTGTCCACCAGACCACTTTGATAACTTCTTAAAAGATTCTTTTTTATTCACATTTTCACTTTTCCAACCCATTTCTCATAGTAGGCTGCCTATGGCTAGTGTTACGAAGAATCAGAGGTCTTTGAAGAAAAATGTGTTTCTCCAGAATTCTCCAAAATGCAACCCTGGTCAGTTTCTTTTCATTTTTGACTTGATATTGGACTTAAAGAACAAAGTTCTTAATGTGACAAACAAAAATCGATACATTCTGATGTCTACCTAATTCTTTAGCTTCATTTTGCCTCCAGCCGCATTTGATGCTGCTCTCCACCTTACTTTCTGTAGTTTAGTTTTATTAACTATTTCCACCATAACTTGGTTGTACCATGGTCCCTCCAACTGCAGATATGTACTGTATTTCCCCATGTATAAGATGCACTAGTTTTTTAAAAAGTTGGTACCTAAATCTGTGTGTCTTATACAGTGGTTGTAGATTTTTTTTACTTGTATTTCCTGATTTTTCATGAGAATGAGGAATTGTATAAATTTTATGATGGATAAAACTTGAGTTCTATAACTTTATGTAATACAGTTTTATTTTTCAAATATTGGGCCCCAAAATTAAGGTGTGTCTTATACATGGGAAAATACAGTAGATACTTTGCATTGGACACATTGTGACAGGTACCTCCTCACTCATCATAGCATTCCCTGTAGTGACCAGGTATATACATGCCTTGATGAGCTTCCCACAGGTGCAGCTACACAGCACCTATCTTTGGCTAGGTTCCTCTCACTTCTTATCCAGAGTTTTCTCTGGTGCCAATGTTTGGATACTCACAATTCTGAGATATATTTCAGAAAGTCTCATACTAGTTGCCTCCGATGGGACTGCTGGGATAATATGCTTTGGAATTTTCTTCCTCTTGTTTTACTTCCCCAGCCCCTTGTTTCTGCTCCCTGAGACAGTGCCCTAAATAAAATGTTTGCATGCAATCATTTGCCTCAAGAAACCTCCTTTGGGGTTATTCTGGCTAAGGCCCATATGTTATTTCCTATACTTGGGATCTTTCTTCTAACCACCTTCATGTGGTTAATACTCAGTAATGCTTTGACTATTTCTGAGACTATCTTCTTCATCTTAATATGCCCATTTTACCTTCCCTTTTTGCATGTTTTTAAAGATACATTTCCTTCATTAGTATTTCAATTATAATTTTAAATTTATTTGTGCCAATGATGAGTAAACATATTTTTTATTAAAAAAACCACTTAGTAAATATTTTAGACTTTCTTGGCCATTGAGATTCATTGTTACAATTTTTAAAAAAATGAAGGTGCTACTTTTTAGTATGAGTATCTTAAAAATAGTAGAAATTTATTGTTTTACATTTCAAGAGTTACAAGTTTGAAATCAAAGGCATTAGGAGGGTCATGCTCTCACTGGCACTACTAAGGGAGAATAACTTCCTTTCTTCAAGCTTCTTGTGTTTTCCAGAAATCCCCAGAATTCTTTGGCTTGTAGCTGCATCACATCAGCTCCTAGCCATTCCTACCTGTGTGTCTACATATCACCCTCCCTCTTTGCATGTCTCTCTATGTCCATATTTCTCTATTTTATAAGGACAATAGTCACATTGGAGTAGGGTCCTTACTAATGATATAGTTTTAACATGATTACTCTGGTGAAGAAAGACCCTATATCTAAATGAGGTCACATTCTGAAGCACTAGAGGTTAAGAAAGATCCTTTGAAGAGATGCAGTTTAACCCATAACAAAACCAAAGGCTAGGTTTGACTTGAGAGCTTTTGTTTGCCAATTTCTGATCTATGTGGGTACTTTGTTAAAATCTATCTCCCTCACTATACTGTATAAGTCTCATATTAGGAATGTGTCTGGTTTTAATTAACTTTTTACTACCAAGATTTAGAATATTGCCTGATATAAAGTGATTAAAATATTTATCCTAGCCATGGACAGATAGCTTGTTTGGTAAGAATATCATCCAGATGCACAGAGGTTGCTAGTTCAATTCCCAGTCAGAACACACACAGGAGCAAATCGATGTTCCTTTCTCTCTCTCTCTCTCTCTCTCTCTCTCTCTCTCTCTCCCTTCCTTTTTGTAAAGTCAATAAATAAAAAAAGAAAAGAATTCTCTTAAAGAAAGACAAAAATAACATAATTCAGCTTCAAAAAACTCATTCTAGATTATTAGTAAGGCAGCCAGAATATTCTCATTTCCTATATCTACTTTCTCTCAAATCCGTCCTCTAACATAACAGATAAAGTTGACTATCCTGAGTATCAAATTTACAAATTGTCTTTCCTATATAAAAATTTAAGTGAATTTTATCTCTATAGATACATTTTAAAATTCTTAAAGTACCATTCAAAGATATTCATTTTATGACTGACTGTTGGCTACCTCTCTGGCCTCGTCATCCATCATTTTCTGGATCACATTTTTATGATTCATTAGCATTGTAAGATTTGATGTCTGAAATATACCAAACTGTTTTATATTTTAGAACATTGGTTTATATTTCTTTTCAGTCTTGAAATTACTGACTAATTCTCTTCATTTGAAACACTTGTTAACACAGAAGAGTCAACTGAAGCCTTTTTTTCTCTCAAAAAATAATCCCCAGTTTCCCAATGAGGGGTTAAGTACTTATCTTTATTGTCTTAGTAAGTGCTTCATACATATGTGTCAATTGATTTACCACAGTATATTTCAGGTATCTGTTTCTAGTTTCACTCCACTAATAGACTACACTTTCTTAAGGATAAAGGTAGATTTTTTAATTGTCTTCTCAGAATTATATGCAATTTCTGGCACAAGGAAGGTATGTTATTTAAATGTTTACAGAATAAATAAATAGTTCAGTTAATGAAGAGAGAGTGCTGGTATTAAGTATATAAACACTTTCAGAGTCTACCACAAAGTGCTCCTGACAACTCAAATTGAGGTGAGACAGAGGGCACTAAAGTAAAAACATCTTTTTTACCTTTCTACTCTTCAGGTGTTCAAAAACACTTCTTTCAATAAATCTATTTTACACGCTGGTCAATAGGGACAAGTAGAATGAAGTAACTTACCAAAGATAGAAAGACAAGGGCAAAGGTCATATGACAAAAAAGAAAAAATATTGTGTGCCAAGTCTAGGCCTTGGGTACCCACTGTCTCGCCCTTCCTTTTGTGTTATTACTTTTGGTCTCATCTCTGTTAATAGAAATAAATACCATTGACACAACTGACAAAAAATATTAAAGAAATTTTAATCTCTAAAGATTTGATTGTCATCTTACCTAAATAAACTAAAGAAATACTCTAAGAGCTAAATACAAAATGATAAAGCCATAAAAATCAAGGAAAAGAAAAATATAAGCAGGAATGAAAATGGATTTGGGCAAGTATGTAATATTTTCCACCCAGTTTGTATCTTAATTTGCATATAGAAAATTTTTGATAATTTCAAAGTTATAAAATATTATCATAATTGATCAAATTTATCTATATATAAAGGAACATTTATAAGATAACATTCCTTTGAATAGAGCCAGGGTAAACTAGGGAATCATGGGTGGAATTCAGTGTTATACAGAGCCAAAAGAAGTAGTCTGGAAAGTCCATTATTTTGAAATTCATGTATGTTTTTGAAAATAACAACAGAAAAGAGGCATTCTTTGAGATAAATAAATCTATTAGGTGAAAAACTATCACCTAAGATATAATTACATTTTTATGCAACCAATGAAATACAGAAGGTAAATGCTTTTTAAAAAACCCAAAAGACCCTTTCTTTTTAGAAATTCTCTTTATTTTAACAATGGAGGAAACAACAACCAATTCTAAATGTACAATTCTGTCTAAACTGTACACTTTTATAACCCCCAAAAATGCTTTAATAGAAAACTTTCTTTGTAGTTATTTGGCCACTTCTACAAAGGAAGCTCATATTTGGTTCTTTATCTCTGTTTATAATAATTTAAGAAAATGATCAAAGATAAAAATGATTAAAGCACTCTGTCTGTTTGGCACAGTGGTACAGCATTGGCCCAGCATGTACAAGTTCCCGGTTCAATTCCAGGTTAAGACAAACAGGAGAAGCAACTATCTGAATCTCCATCCCTTCCCCTCCCTCCTTCTCTCTCTCTCTCTCTCTCTCTCTCTCTCTCTCTCTCTCTCTCTCTTTCTTTCCTGTAGTCATGACTCAAATGATTAGAGCAAAGTTGGCCCTGGGTGCTGAAGATGGCTCCAAGGCCTTGCCTCAGGTGCTAAAAGAGTTCAGTTGCTGAGCAACAGAGCAGCAGCCCAGACAGGCAGAGCACTGCCCAGTAGGATGGACCCAGGTCAGAGTGCATGTAGGAGTCTGTCTCTACCTTCCCGCCTCTCACTTCATTAAAAAAAAAAAAAAAAAGATAAAAGCTACTAAAGCTAATGGATACATACATTATTTTTAAATAGTTTTTGCATCCTTTAATTTCTGTATAACCATGCAAATGGCCCTTTACCAGAATAATCTATTATCTATATGCATAGACTTGCTACCAGAATCTTCATGATCATCCTTAAAATTAAAATTCCCTTTATGTGTGTATCCTTGTGTGTATGTAAGTATACTTGAACTCATTGGATTTTTCAAAAACTGTCTAAAGAATTTGATTAGAAAGATATCTTATTTTACTCACCTTAGTAAAATTAAATAAGGTGCCAGTTTTCAATTTTCCATGCTATACTTACTATTTATTTTGGTATTTTTTTAGTTACATTTCAACCAGCTCCTAAATGGTGAAGTGTTCAATAAAGTGTTGCCGCAGATACTTATCTGAGCTTCCGTTTCGGTCTACCTTCTTCAGAGAAAATTTACATGACTTTTTGTATATTTAAAAATTTTATGTATACTCATTATTTCTGTAAGTTCACACAATAGTAATTAACCATATGTATATTTGAGATACAGATATTATAGCTATATAGCTATACCTATTTTTACTAATAATTTCAGCAAAGCTAAGATGACGAAGGACAATGTGCATAACAGAGCATCCAATAGGTGTGTGGTACAGGGACCTAGGAGCAAATGTGCCATGAGGTTGATGAGTGGAGCTAAATACCACACCAGGAAGGTGGTGGTAGCCCATGGCTATTGTGTCCAGTGGTGTTATGTCATTCCAGTTGGCACTTAGGAAAGGAAGATAAAGAATCTGGAGGATACAAAGAAGTCAGTTTCCAAAGTGGGAAGAAGAATCACAATCACATCACTTCTGAAAGAATCAAAATATTAATGTGGAAAATGAGACAATGTTTTAACTATTTAAAATTTTTTGTTTGTTAAGTTCAGTTAGGTAGAACCATATTGGAGTGTTCTTAGAGGAAGAGAGACAGACAGAAAGGAAGGTTGAAAGATGAGAAGCATCAATTTGTAGTTGTGACACCTTAGTTGTTCATTGATTAATTTTTCATATGGGCCTTGACTGGGGTGAAGTTCCAGCCAAGCCAGTGACCCCTTGCTCAAACCAGCTACCTCCGACTCAAACCAGCAACCTTGGGTTTCAAGCCAGCAACCTTTAGGCTCAAGCCAGCAACCATGGGGTCATGCCTATAATCCCATGCTTAAGCCAACAACCATGTGCTCAAGCAGGATGAGCCCATGCTCAAGTTTGCAACCTCAGGATTTCAAACCTGGAAACTCAGTGTCCCAGACCAACACTTCATCCACTGTGCCACTGCCTGATTATGTGGTTGGAAGTGTTAGATTAAGTACTACAGGGAAAGTTGTTTAACACAGTAGTTAATACATAGTAATGATTCAATAAATATTTTTGAGTGTTAATACTGCTCGTTGTAGTAGCAGCAGCAGCAAAAATAAATTATCTTCATCTTAGAAATTCTGTGATTTACAAATAGATGAAATGGGGTGGATTTATTTTAAAATTGTGACACCATCTGAAATTGTAAACAGACATGATTTTTTTATTTAGTGCCATATTTTATTTTAAAGAAACGTTTTAGATTTTATTTTCTTCCCTGATACATTTGCTTAGAATTTACAGTTGCTATGACCCCAGAACACAGACAAATAATGCCTTAATACTTAGATCAGAAAACTGCATGCTGTCATAAGTCATAAAATTAGTGGAAAGGACCTTGTCATTTATTCAAACATAAGGGAAAGAAAGTATAGGTCTATAGTAATTCACATTCCTGACATGATTTTCAGAAAGTTTTAATAAAGTTTGTGTTTCATAGGCCTGTAACAGTGAATTTTTGACAGGCTTTGATATATCAGAATCTCTGGAACTAAGAATGCAATGAAAAGAATAAAGGTTGAAAACTCTTTTCCCAGCTGATGCTGACACATAGTAACTTGTGAGAACAAATGATTCAATACTAATAAATTGGGCATACTCCCCAATAGAAAAATAGAGTGAAGGACTGAATTTATTTTACTATGAATTAATATAAATTTGAGATTCAGGTCATTCAAACTTTTGTTTTTAAAGCTCTTTGACTCTGCCATGGTAGGTGTTCAAGTCTGGACTGCCTGATTGCAATGCTAACATCAAAACACTTGGCTGTTCAGTGGACATGGAATTCAGAAGAGACAGGTCTTGGAGCATGCATTTATAATAAATGCACAGAAATCATAAGAGATAGCACTACAGAATAAAATTCACTGGCATCAATGTTTCTGTACTGAATTGTTACAAAATAAATGCATTTCAGATATTCCTTTATGGTAAATTTTTACTGAGAAAGTAATTTTGTTAACTTTGAAATTATACTGGAAGTTCTTCAGAACTCTGGAAGAGAAAGTTCATGTCAACCCCCAAAATAACAAATGATCATAAACAAGAGTCCAATATTGTTACATGTTTATCATAAAAAATATATTCACCTTAGTGTAGGGAAGGCTAGTAATCAACAGATAATATATACATTAAAAAAACATGCAGTGTCATGACTTTGGAATTGAACATTGATCACTGTTAGCTTATAAGTTCTCCCTTTGCTTGGAAATTCTGAAATCACATTTATCACTTGCTTTATTTTTACAACTTTAATGAGCAGATCACCAACACTTATCTCATTAACATGTTGTGAAAAACCATTATTGACAGAGATAATAATAGGTTGAATATTCACTACACCCAAATTCTTAGAAAATAATACATACAAACCAAACTAACATATATATTTCATAGTGAAAAAATTGACCTTGTTTAATAGATAGGCTATTTTTACATTTGTGTGTGTGTGTGTGTGTGTGTGTGTGCACGCTAGATAGGCTATTTCTACATTTGTGTGTATGTGTGCATATATATATATATTATATATACATATATATATGTATATATATATATATATATATATACACATATATATATATATGTATATATAATATTTACATGTATGGCCAATAGTCGCGGCCATCACAGACATTCACATGCAGGTTCTCATTGAATTTGAGCAGATGGTAAAGAAACAGTCTTCATAGTGCAGCCAAAAAATGGTGGCCATTCCTTTATTCAAGTTTCACACCAGCCAACAAGTAACACACAGGGAAAGCACTTTCCTTTTATTCAGAGCTCCCAAAGCCCTGACACATTCTCCAGTTCCACAACCAGGAGAATCTTCTCGGGTTTCTCCTAGAATTAAAGGCCAACACAAACCTCAGTAAGGTTCCCGAAGTCCCTCAGCTCTGGTTCCCATCTGCACACCTCTCTCTCTGCACAAACTGGCTTCCTCTTCAGCACTCTGCATTCCTTCTGCTGTCACTCTGCAAACATGATTTCTTTTCTCTTCTTCTGTTATTCTCTTCTCAAAATTTTCTGGCACCAAAACCTCTCCTCCAGCAAACATTAGCAAAACAATGACCCTTCCCAAGCAGAAAGGTAATTTGGAATTTCACAGACCGAAGTATACCTGGCACTACCCAGGCCCCTATGCAAACTATAAGCGAGCAAACATAAAAAGTATATTTTGCAAACTTATTTGACCAACATTACCTAATTATATAACTCCTATGACTCACAAAAGCCAATCATTTAAAATAGTATTTAATATTATACTATTAACTTTGAATATTATATATATATATGTATTATACTATATGTATTCTGATATTGATCATTATTACTATTAGTATATGTATTCTGATATTGATCATTATTACTATTACTAAAGTGTTGGGCAAATGAGTTTTTAAGATTTGTATTTTTTGAGTTTGTTCACTTTTATTGTTAGAAAATGGCGATGGGCAGCACCAGGTATATGCGGTCAATGAAATTGCAAATTACCTTCCTGCTTGGGAGAAGTTATTGTTTTCCTAATGTTTGCTGGAGGAAGGATCTTTGTGGGCCCAGCCAGTTTTGCAGGAAAAGCAGAGAGAATGCAGAGAGAGAGAGAAGCCATGTTTGCAGAGTGAGAGAGGAGAGAATGCAGAGTGCTGAAGGAGCAGCCATGTTGGCAGGGAAAGAGAAGGTGTGCAGATGGGAATCCAGAGCTGAGGGGCTTTCCGAGCTTCTCTAAGACTGGTGAGGCCTTTGATTCTAGGAGGAACTGAGAAGATTCTCCTGATTGTGGAACCGTAGAATGTGTCAAGGCTTCAGGATCTCTGATGAGAAGAAAGTGTTTTCCCTGTTTGCTCGTTGGCTGCTGTGATACTTTAATAAAGGAATAGTCCACTGTTGGTCAAATAAATTTGTAAAATACAATTTTTATGTTTGCTTGCTTATAGTTTGCATTGGGGAATAGGCAATGCCATGTATATGTGGTCTGTGAAATTCTAAATTACCTTTCTGCTTGGGAAGGGCCATTGTTTTGCGAATGTTTGCTGGAGAAGATGTTTTTGTGCCAGAAAGTTTTGAAAAGAGAGAGCAGGAGGAGAAAGAGAAAGAAGCCATGTTTGCAGAGTGAGAGCAGAGGGAATTAAGAGTGCTGAAGAAGAAGCCATGTTGGCAGGGTTGTGGAACCGGAGGGAAGTGTTTTTCCTGTGTGTTTGCTCATCGATGGTGTGAGACTTTAATAAAGGAATGGTCCACCATTTTTTGGCTCCACTATTTCTTTATCGTCTGTCCAAATCCAGTGAGAACCTGCTGTTCATGGCCGCGATATCAGTAACCTCTGGCCATATATAAGGTCAGTGTTATGTTTAATAAATATTTTAAAACATTTCAGTTTAGACTGACTTGTGGTGGCACAATGCATTAAGCATCAACCTGGAACATTGAGATCGCTGGTTCAAAATGCTGGGCTTGCCTGGTTAAGGCACATATGAGAGCTGGTTTTTCCAGCTTTTCCTCTTCTCTCTCTTTATCTTCTCTCTAAAGTAAATAAAAAATTGTGGAAAAATTTAGTTTAACTATGTTTAGCTATAGTAATAGAAGTCGTAATATAATTACATAAATTTTGAGGCATATTTTAAAATTTAAAATCATATGCTCATAGTTATAATAAATATAACATATAGGAAACATGTATTCTCTTCCACAATTTTTACAAAAATGATAATTTAAATATTTAAAATAATGATATAGACCCAAAGGGGCCATAAAAGAGGGAAAATTTATAGAAGATATGGATGTTTTCAATATTTTGGAAGAATAATAACAACTGACATGCAGGTCAAAAGAAGTTGGAGGATAAGGAAGACCAGACCAGTTTGAGGCAGTTTGATTTCTTCTATGAAAGCACAGAAAGTTTGGGCGATGGAGACATAAGGAAATCTTTGAAGACTGGAACAGAAGAAACCAAGATAATTGATTGCATATCATTATAAGAAGTAATTATATGCAAGATTCCCTTCAACCAAAAGGACATCCCTTTTCCATCTAACACAAGACCAAAGTTTTTCTTTGTAAAAAAATTGAAGAAAAAATATGAATTTTGTGACATAAGTCACAGTTGGGAGTGGTGGTAGGGGGCTCAGAGAGTACAGGGCTCTATTAAATTCTGAAGATTCAAGTGAAAGTATGCGTACTATTTCCTGAAACCCTAACCCCATTATGCTGTTAGCAACAAAGCAGATTTACAATTTGCTGTTACATAATTATAATTTCTTTCTTTCTTTTTTTTAGGTGGCAGGAGGGAATAACCAACACAAGATAAAATGCATATAAATACCAATAGATGGGCTGGCCCAGCCCCAGCACCTTTAAGAAAACTTCAAATCAGCTAGATCTCCTCAAGTATTCAGATATTTATATATGCTTTTTAGTATGTTGATCTAAATAAAAATTAAAGTAAAATATAATCAAAGAGTTGAGGAATGCCTCTAACATGAAACACAGAGGCCCAATAGAATAAACAGCAATAGAGACACTCAGGAGAAAGAAAGGACAATGGAATGAGAAGGATAAAAAACATTTTTAAAAGTTAAATATCTTCAGAGAGATAGAGGAAGATATATATCTATTCAGAGCAGAATGCTTTTAAAAGGAATATTCAGAGAAAAAGAAAAAGTTCTTTGAAACTAAATGTAATATGATAGCATTTTTCAATTCAATGAAGAGGTTAAAATATAATGTGGAAAATTGTCACAGAAAATATATTTTTTTAAATGATAGAAAATAAAGGGGGAAAAGGGATCAATCCAAAAGACCTAACAATAAAACTAGGAAGTCTAGAAAGAGAGAATGAAGAAAAGGAAATTATTAAATAATACATAAAAGAATATACCAAATCTGAAAATCATTTCTCAGATAGTTGTAACCCATTAAGTGCTTTATACAATAGACAAAATAAATCTTGTACCAAAGAACATGGCATAATATTTCTGAATTTTGAAATAAAAGTAAAAGCTGAAAATCTTTCAAAAAGGTAAAAAGCATTTTTAATAACCTTGAAAGTTAAAAGAGAAATACCTTCAATATCTGAGGAATAATCATTTGAGAGAACTATGAATTGATTCTCGATACAAAACAATATTTTTAGACTTGTCAGGTATTAACATTTTGAATCTATGTATTTTTCTTTCTTACAATGCTACTGAAGAAGGTGTTTCACTGAAATAAAAGGGAAAACCAAAACTACAAAATTTAGGGGACCCATAAAAAAAGGATCTTCAAAGTAGGTGATTGGCAAAGGGAATTCCTCAGATTATAAGGATATATCCCAGGGTAATAGGCATATAACTGGCTTAAAGAGGTTCCACATGAAAAACTATGTAAATTGGCAACAGATGAAACAAGAGATAGAACAATACAAGAACAAAGAGTGCATAGCTTTTCATTCTCTTGAATATTTGCTTATTAGATGTCATGTGCAAGACTATTGAGATTAAAAGGATAAAGTCAATATTGTAATGATCCTTAAGTAATCAACAATCTAGTAGAGAAAATACAGTGTGTTGGTAAAGCCATGGTGCACTTTTGACTGGTCACAGGAAAGCAGTGCACCATGACTTTATGGACACACTGTATATATATAATATACAAGGAGACATCACAAGTGTTATCACAGGAACACAAAATACTAGAGAAACTCAGGAAAAGGAGAGACCAAGAGATGGCAAGAATGTGGTGTTTCTGAAGACTGAAAAGACTAGGAAATGGGACTTAAACTGCATCATTAGATATTAACATCAGGAAAGGGAAACATCTCTTTTTCCCTGGCCATTATTATTAGAGAAAGACTAAGTAAAAGTTATTCCTACCATAACACGTTTTAACAAATTTGTAGATATTTCTCAGTTGGTGAAAAAATTAATAAGCTTTTTAAAAAAAGTCATAGGTAAGTCATCCTTAAAAAAGGGGGAAATAAAAAGAGATAAACAGGAAAGTAAAAGCTGTAGAAAAGAAGCGGGAGAATTTGGTGAAATAATGGATGTATTCCTCTGCCTGGATTGAGGCTGCCTGGCTCCTCTCTAACCAATTAAAGCTTGAGTAGCCTTCAGCCATAAATCCATCTTGTCTCCTTAAAGAAATCTTTGTTCCTATCTTTTCTGTCTCTTCTGTGATTTCTCTTTTTAAGTATTCTTACTTTATATGGTGTATACTAATAATATAAACATATCATATACATGCATGATATTTTCTTCTAAAGATTTTATAAATATGTCTTGCTGTAAATACTGTAAGGTGCTAAGCCTAGAGATCCCATTTTATGTTTATCTTTTATTGTTTATGGTCCATAAATATTCAAAATTAATTCCCTGTAGAATTTGAACAAAGATTTATATAAACAGAGTTATGAAGAGCATTATAGAAAGGAAAATATTATATTCCCTTTAATATACCAGAAACTATTTTACTTTTGTGGGACTGGAATAAATAAAAATTTTGAAATTAATCATATTTGTATTTATATATATATAAAACAAGATCAAACCATATGAATCACAGAATTTTATATAATGACTTTGTATTTATAAATAAAATCCTCACTGCAATAATGAAAATAATTTTGTATATATGCTCAGAAAGGTAGAAAATGAACCAAATCTAATTAGGTTATTAATATCAAGAGAGGCCAAATGATCTATTACATAACAATATTAAATACCCTTAAAGGTATACAATCACAGAGACTACAGAAAAGATAAGTGTAAAGTTAAATAAAACATTGACTCTAATGTTTATTAAGCGTAGAGACTAAGTTGATTTATCCCTTTGTAAAACAAGTAACTGGCACAGTCATAATGATGACTTATTTTTACTAATTGACATACAAATATCTATTATAGTTTCATATTTAAGGTGTAATAACTGGGAAATGTAGACAAATATACAAGAAACAGTTAAAACCATCCATGAACACTCCACCAGAAATAGCCAGTGGTAACAGTTTGATATATAATATTGCAATATTTTAATACATATAAAAATGTCAAGCACCTGTCTTACTGGAAAATTAAAGAAGTTGAAGAGAAAGATGAAAGCAGAACTAGAGTCTTAAAGATACCCTGGGAGATATATATCTTCTGCTGCATCATGATTCTGTCTAATCACAAGGAAACCATGTATAGTATATAAGAGACTCATTGGTAGATATTTATTGAGTTCTTATTTAATTTAAAAGAATTGGGTCTGGCAGTATAGGGACAGAAAAGAAATGTTTCCAGTTTTAGGGAATAATATTCTGGTTCAAAATATAAAACAGAGTAACAAGTAAAAACTTAAATATTGATAATATATTAAAGGAATAATTCAAGACAATCACAAAACAGGTACCAGTAGATTATATATGATTTAACTATCAAAAAAAGTACACAAACAATAATTGCCATTTGAGTTCACAAGCACTTGAATGTAATTTAAAGCAAGGCATATTTAGATAGCAACTTCTGAAAAAAATCTGTGAAAATGACAAATGCATACAGTATAGACTTTCAAGTGTGCACTGACAAATTGAAGCTATTTTATTTTGGCTGGTTTGTCAGAGTTTTCCCCACTTATGCATCTTAAAAAATAAGTGGTCAAGAATAGCCTGTATATATATACACACACACACACAATATAAATTTCAATGGTAATATCTAAATTTATATATATACATATGTATATGCGTGTATATATATATGTATATATATATATGTGTGTGTGTGTGTGTGTGTGTGTGTGTGTATTATAAATTCAGCAGATATTATCATTGAAGTTTACATCCTTGTTCCACCACTGACAGTGGTTTTAATCATAGTCCAAATAAAAAATATGTGCAGATGACCAATCCTGACAAAAGTAGTCTTTATTATCCTCTGGGTTTCCTCACACACATGCCCTAGGCCACAAGGAAGTCTCTGTTCCTCTAAGGTAGCAAGTATTCTAAGTGAGCTCCCTTTTTTGGAAGACCAATTACTGTTACCAATATAATATCAAGGGGGGAAAATGAGTGCTGAGTATACATCCTGAAGATAGGAAATCCAGAAAGGAGACAGTATTTCTTTCTAAGTGCTACTTCAGACCTCTCCTAGTCCAACCACCCAAGCCTAAGGAGCCAAGGGACCACTGTCAAGCACAAACAGCCGGAGCCATTTCGTCACAGAATTTGAAAAAGGAATGAATGAATCTTCTAAGGGATACGTCCTAAGAGATAGTTTCTTCTTGAATTACACGGAAGAACAGGAATCACTCTCTTGGGTATGGGAAGGTGCTGACAGAGAATCTCACTCATCCAAAAAAATTTCTAAAAGTTTTGGAACCACAAAAGAGATGATGCCCGTTTGTGGTCTGCTTGCATTCTTAGACTCCACCTATCCACATTAATACTTCCTAATCTTGTGGATGAAATAATAATAAAAAAAGGATTAGAAAGTGAATAAAGATGAGGTTTTTAGGTCCTTTTAGAAGGCAATAATATGGGCTAGTCAAAAAGTTTCTAAAAGTATTACACCATGACTTTCAGAATTTACCATTGTTATTTTTATCACCCATGGTTTCAGAGAAAACAATTGTATCTTATTGATAGGTTGACTTATTGATAGATTGTTGATAGATTGATTCTGAGTTAGCTCAGAAAAAATGCTAATTCATTCAGTCATACATTTTGAGGGTTTGGTAGAGATTAAAAGGTAGCATATTCAAAATTCTCTGTTTAACTTGTGTTCATGTCATTAATATTTAAATATTTATTAATTTTAGAGAGGATGTTGTTCCACTTATTTATGCATTCATTGGTCGATTCTTATATGTGCCTTGACTGGGGACTGTATCTGCAACCTTGACATACTGGAACAACACTCTGAGCAACTGAGCTACCTGGCTAGGGTGGGTTCATGTAATTTAAACTAGAAAGATAAAACAACATTTCCTGACTGTCCTTAGTCCAAGTTCAGCCATATCACTTAGTGTTCCATCAGCCATGGAATTGTGAGCAGTGTAAGATGAGGAGATCAGATCTTTTAGGAACCACAGTGGCAGATGCATCCAGTTCTACTTCAGTGGAGTTCAGGCTTCTGGGAGTCAGGAAAACTAGAGCAGCAAGAGCTGCCCAGTGTGGTGTCTTGGTATTTTTCCTGGCCAAATTATCTCTGACTTGATTATTCAGAAATAAGTAACATCCTGTGTAGACTTTTCTGACTAAAATAATTATTTCTGACAAATTTGGAAAGCGTTGATTAATTAAATTTATCTGGTCATTCTAAAAAGGAAGTTTAACCCTGGCCAGATAGCTAAGTTGATTAGAGCATTGTTCTGAAGCACAGAGGTTTCTTGCTCAATCCCCGGGCAGGGCACATACAGGAACAGATTGATGTTACTATTTCTCCCTCTCTCTTCCTTCTTTTTTTCTAAAATCAATAAAATAAACATTAAAAAAAGTTTAACGAAAATGTGCAGATCAAAAAATTATACTTTTACTGAAAAAAGCATTCAAGCATCCATGAGCATTTAATAAGCACCTAGTATCTGTCAACTGGCATGCTAAGTACTGGGACTACAAAGATGAGTAAGATGTTGTCCTCATTTTGAGACTCTCACTGGTGAGGGATATAGACACCCTGTAAAAAGGCAACAATAGGGGAAAACAATAGATGGACTATAGCTTAGGAAAAGTGAAAGTTCAGTGAAAAGCATTAGAGTAGGAATGGGTGGGGCATTTTCACCAGAAAATGTGGAAGGAGCATGAAGTCAAATAAGAGGCTGGTGTATGCTAAAGTTCTAAGTGAAGTACATAGTAGAGAGGGCTGTAGGATGACAATAGGAAGTAGAGGCAAAGAGGAGTCAGATGATGAATGTCCCTGTAAGATATGCTAGATAACTTAGATTATACTTGTAGACACTATATGGAAATTAGTTATAGAGTTTCAAAATGATGCCAAAATGCAGGTTTAAATTCACATAATAGCAGTGTGCAGAAGCTAAGGATAGCAGTATGAAAGGTGTTGTCACAGACTGTATGTAAAAAGCATGGCTTTGAGTTAGAACAAAAAATGCAAGGTATTTAGAGGTAAATGATTCAGGACTTGGTATTAAAACATAAAGAGACTTCCCCAAATTTCCCTCTGGAGTGTGTGAAAAGGAAGTAAGCAACAGAACATATTCCACCTGGGTGTTACTCAATAGGACTATTGTCCAGTTGTCTGTAGGTAGAGTTTAAGAATATGGCAGCCCCAGTCAGAGACGATTTCATGAAGATAGTTTATTATTTCAGGAACAGTGCCTAATACAGTGATGGCATGGTATAATGGACAGGTCATAGAGCCTTTTTATCCTCCATATTACTTTGTTCCCCTTTACCTTCTTGAAATAATGTTCCTTAATAATCTATTGACTGATGCATGTTATTAATTATAAAGTGGGCATGTACAAAAGACAAAATACCACACCCTTTCTCATGGGAGACAAGGAAACATAGTAGAAAATGATTAATAAACATTCCGTGTCCGCTTCAGAGTAAATATTTGTTTCAAAACAAATTACCCGTATTACTGATATGAGAGTGAGGTGCATTTCACACCTCATTGGTAGATGAAAGTGGATGCTATATTGCATTATTAAAGAATAGTGAAATGATACTTCTAATGTATCAGTTGCATGCTTTCTACATACTGCTCAAATTTAAAAAGATTGCCTTCACAAAATTCATGCTTAAACAACTTTAATGTAATTTAGTGATTCTGTCAAGTGAACTCAACAATGAAAATATTAGGACAATCCCAATTAATATGACAGAATGGCAAGGGAAGCAGCTAGCTGAAAAATATTTTCACCTCTGGATGTTGTTTTCAATTAAATTTTCTATTAAATAAAAGAATTGATTAGTCTCTTCAAGCAAAAAGTCTCGCTTCCTGCAAGTGTACAGAATCATTTCCACTTAAGCTTTCAGGACCTTTAGGAGGTTTTTATCTCTGGCAGGTGAAACAGTTTAGGCATCCCAGCAGCTGCTTTCATTACATGCACTTATTTGGCAATCAGTGGCATGCTGCAAGTTCAGAGCCATAATCTACAGAGGCCACAGTTGGACTACTGAAAAAGAGACCAAAAAGGTCAGCTCATTATTGTCGAATATTATGATATATATTTCTATGCTTTGATATGTAGTTGTGTATACACAAACTAATTAATGCCGATGCTGGCTTTATAACAAAAACAATCTATTTTTTTACTTGATATCTCATTTCTGACATCTTTGATTAAAAAGAGCAAATGCTATTTGTTGATTGCAGCAAGAATGGTTCTCATTAGTGCATTTTTAAAGCAATACACTGAGCAAATGAATTTGGCCAGGAAAAGAAATCACACTTAAAATAATTATGTTGAAGTGTTTTTAATGGAGATAATTACACATTTATTTGAAAACACACATGAGCTTCTAATTCTTGGGATAAACTTGGAGTTGAGATATCTTGGATATTCAGACTATAAAAAAGTATAAAAAGTAATAAAGATATATTTAGTAGTTCTTATTTAATAATCAAACTAAATTGGATTCAGTTTATGCCTTGGCTGTTTATGTGTCTTAGTTATCAATTATTTTTAGTAACTTTTATAAAATGTGCTTACTGATTACTTTTATTTACTTTCAGGTATTTAGTCATGGTACCTACGGCATACATTCTCATGTTTATATATACATTTTTATGTAGTTTACAGTGTGCATTATCCAACCTCATAATGAACCTCTATTGTGGAAAATATTATGCTTCCAAGATTTTTTTCCTTACTATTTATATATCATTTCTAAGAAATGCATTTTTATATAGTCTATTATCAGAAATATTGTGGCAATCAAAAGACTTTATACGTATATTGGGCACTATTATTGAGCCTCATTTACACCTATCATGCACATATAAGCAGATGTATAAGCAGTGAAAGATAAGGAATGGAAACACGTACTGTTAAGTAAATCACATTATATACTTATAATTGTATGTAAGTGTAATTTGAAGATATAAAGAAAGATGATGTTTCTGCTTCAGAAACTCAGCAGCTATCATCCAACCTAGTGCACAGGAAGAGCTCACAGACACTTTTCATATAGGTGTAATTTATGTTATAAAAAATACAAATAGAATTATTATGTAAGTCTGAAACTATCACAAAACTTGAAAATTATGTTATGAGGTAGCTCTTAAATATATGCAGTAGCTGGAAATATAACTATGCTTTGATTTTATTCTTGCTTTGATTTTTATTTTGATGACTTTGCCAGTGATGTGTGTTCTTTAAATATGTTTTATCAAAGGACACTACCAGGTCTCTGCTCTATTCATCATTGCATCTAGAAAAATAAGACACACCTCTTAGTTCTTTGATCCATGACACATCTTACTTTTCTTTTTTATTATAAATCAAAATACATTATTAAATTGTCAAACAAATAAGGAAAAGAAATCACAATAGTCATACCACCTAAACAGAAAAATTATATAAACTTTGTTATCTTCTTATTTTTTTAATACATGTTTTTATTTTTAGAAATTTGTTATCATACTGGACATATAATTACACATCCTGCTTTTCTCCCCTATTTTACTGCAGATATTTTAGTGGATCAACTTTTTAAAAATATAAAATATGTACTTAATAGTTTAGAATAGTTTTAGATATTATAAAAAGATATAAACATTTTTATACAATTTTAATACAATTTCCCTGATTCTGAACATCTTACCTTAGTATGATACATTTGTCATAATTAATGAAACCTTATATTGATGGATTATTAACTAAATTCAACACTCTATTCAGATTTTCTTGTTTTTTTATCCCTAATTTCCTCTCTTATTCCACGATCCTATCCAGGATAACACATCATATTCAGTTCTTATGTCTCTGTAAGCTTTTCTTTGAAGGGACAGTTTCTCAGATTTTCCTTTTTTGAGATGACCTTGGCAGTTTTTGAAGATTGTAGTCATGTATTTTGAAGGATACCCCTCTGTTGCAATTTGACTGATGTTTTTCTCATGATTAGATGAGGGGTATGTAAAGACCTCAGAGGGAAAATGCCACTGTTCTTACATTATATCAAGGGTACATACTATCAACGTCATACATTACTGTTGGTATTGCCTCGATCACCTGGATAAGATAGACTTTGTCAGGTTTTTCCACTGTAAAGTTAGTCCTTTATTCCTCTTTGGAAGGAAGTCATGGTGAGCAGCCAACACTTACAGAATAGGAAGTTCTCTCCACTTTCTTGAGCTCAGAGTATCTTCATAAATTCTTTGAAATAGATCTCATGGGATGTTTGTTTATTCTTCCCCATTTATATTTATAGTCAATAACTTAGTTACATTAGCGTAGACTCATGAATATTTATTTTATACTTTGGGTTATGATAAAATGCCACTTTGCTTATTTTGTTGCTCAAGTAGTTTTAGGTTTGACTATCACAAGCTCTTCCAATTGGCTTGCGTGTCTCTTTAAGATATCCCTATCAGGGTGGTGGTCTTTTTAAACACTTTCTGACTTTTTGGTACAACAGTAAATCACCTTTTCGTCTGCTTCTCAGTATCATCAATTATCAAATGTAATACTTTTTTTCTCAGACTTCAACAGCCCGGAGTTTAATAGAGAAATAATAATAAAACATTAGCTCTCAGATACATCATCATTTTGCTGCAGAATCCCTGGTGTACAAATTCAAATTCCTCACCCAGGGGTTCAGATGGATTGTAGAGTTTTCCCTTGAGACATTGTGAATAGCCACGAATGACCACATCTACCACCTTGCATTTACAATCATTTATTTATTCATGCCTAGTGACTAGTGCAGTTCCTCTTATAATTATTGATGTCATGAATGCTGATAAACCAAAATTATCTACATATATAGAGAGAGAGCATTCTGAAACTGCTACCTCCTCCAGAATATTTGTTGAGTAGATGGTAAAAGTGCATGAATTGCTGCAGTGTTCTTGCAGGTAACCACAAGCATTTTAAGTGGCCCTTATAATTTCCTGGTTCTCTTTTACAATGGATTAGTGTATTTGATTTTGTATCAAAAGATGTTATATAGAATCTTCAAATTTCTCATATCCTGTACTTTTTAGTTGAGATACATATTACAATGTGACTGGTAAATTAGAGAAAATAATTAATCAAAGTTCCCCAGTGGGAGCTGGAGGGAAGAGAAACTGTAGTGAGCGCCAAAAAGAATAATTGGAGGCAAATGTTTGTGCATTATTATACCTGTGATTAAACTTGTGACAGCAGTTCACCCACCATGAGAAATTAACCTTTTCCATTTATTCCTGATAATATAATGATGTTTGCTGCTACACATCTTGGAAATAATATTAACCCAGCAAATTTGAAATATTTTCTGTGACATCTTCCTGCTAACTGTTCTTTCTATATATACCCAGATAATTTAGGCCTAACTACACAAAGCAGTTAGGTCATTTTGAAAGGCTAAATTCAATTTAAGTTATTTTTAAAATAAGGTTTACTTACGAATCGTTAACAAGTTAATATCAAGTATTGGTTTTCTATTCCCATGAACTTTCTTTTGGAGATGAAGCTGCCGGGGTGGCGCTTGTTTGAGTCTTGGTTCCTCACTTTGGCCCCCATACCCGCTTGCCAAAAAAACCCACTCTAGAGGTCCTTATCACTTTCTCAGTATCTCACACCTGGCACCAGCCATTCCTCACCCTCAAACATGCAATTATAGAGCTTGATTTAACTACTTGAAGATCTTCATACTGGGCTGAGACCTCTCTGATCTATGCCATAACTGTTCTTTCTAAAAGTCTGGAAGTTAATCCCATACAGATTAACCGCTTCTCAGTTCTGACATGTCTATCTCCGTTTCCAACCTCTGAGCACCTCCCACGCACTTAGACTTTCCCAAATCTTGCTAGCCCACGTACTAAGTCAACAGAGGCTTGGCTCACCAAAATTTTAGCAAAGACCCATTTAAGGTGCCAAGATATATCTTAATCCAAAGTAGTAGGTGGGAGTAGACAGAGGGGAAATAAAAGACTTACTTTATTGATCACTTATTTGTCAGGATGTGGGCTACGTTCTGTATGTAGGACATTACAGCAGCAGACTGAGAGCACAGCGGCAGGCCTCAGGTGATATGGTCCATGGACTTATACTACAGCCCTCAGATGCCACCCCAGCCAAATTAACACCGACACATTCACTCCCTTCTAGAGTCTGTTTTTTGGCTGAAGAGAGCTGCCTTTTCCAAGATCATTTCCTTCATTCCCCATTCTCAAAAGCAACCTGTACACAACAACTGGTGGATACTGGTGTGTACAGGTCGCCTTACCCAACTCTGCAAGGCTATCCCAGAATTCTGAAACAGAAGCCTTTGTTGTGCCTTTTTTGCAGCTCAATTTCCCTCTCTGCCTAATTCTGTTTCTTTCTCCCTGACACGTACATTGATTTGAAGAGCCCTTCCCAGTGTATTTCCTCCACACTAATTGCTAATTTCCTTCTCAAGTGTCTGCTTCAAAGTAACTCACCTGCCACACCTGAGTTCTGCTCTAGCCGCTCACCACATTGGGCCTCACAATTCTAATTGAAAAGTTAAAGGAATCTAGTCTAGCCTGCTAAGTCCTATTTCCAGCTCCAAGATTATAACAAGAAAGGGAATCAGGGAGAGGAGAAACTTTGGTAGCCTTCAATCACACCAAAATAGCTTCCTTTTCCTGGCGCAAAGCCTTAGTCCTAAAGCTGTGCAAGGACCTGCATGGGTGAGAAATCCCTCCAGCAATTCTTCACTGTCATTGATCAGTGTGACTTACTATATATTTTATTCTTTTCTAGGCTTTTCTGTTTTTCAACATGTAGTTATGTATGCTATGTGTGAGATCATTTTTTCCCTTTCAAATAAATCATGTAACTTCTGTGTTTGTCAAGAAATCCAAAGTAGAGAAATGTGAAATGTGAATTGAGAAAGGTTCAGCTGACTGAGTTCCATTAATCCTCAGGAATGACAAGTCAAGGTCAGTCAAAGGAAAAAGAATGAAAAATATCACAAAGTGATTTTCTTTTAAATGGGAGAAAAACAAACGATTGGAGGATGTTGACCTTAGTTTTTATTCAATATTTTATAGCCAATAAATATGATATAGGAGTTAATATAACAAAGCCCACAAAGGTAATACTTTAGAAAAGTAAAAAATTTGACAATTTGGTATATTCTGAATATATTTAATATCATTTGAAATTAAATTATTGTTATCTTCCACCATTATTTCAAATTTTCCTTAAAAAAGCTAAAGTCATTCACTTAGTTTATTTTATGTTAAAGTTTCAAGTTTCTTTAAATAGATACCAATACATATTTATATATAATTTGTATTTATATATTTAATATTTAAGGATTATGTTTGATGATTTAAGAAAACACTGAGTTAATCATTTTTTAATCCAAATATTTTAGCATCACATAAAAAATCAATGCCGGCAACAAGGCCAAAGGTAATGAAAGTATGAAATTTCCCCAAATAAATTTGAAAGGTATTTTCACTGCCCTTTTAAATATTTCTAATTTCTTTCCTTAAGAGTCTCAAATATCTCAATAAATAAAGCCAAAAATTATATATTTGTGGCCCACACCAATAACAGTTCTTTAGAAATTTACATTTCTGATAAACTTCAATACATTGACTCTAGTGTTGAAACCAACCTGTTATCCTGAGCTTTGTCTTCAGCTGAATGAAAAGACCACTGTGTTATTTCTTCTAAGTGACTACAATAGTCTCCACACTGAATGCTCTCCTTCTTCTCTTCTTCTTGTAACCTATTATTTAAACAGCAGCCAGTGATAGTCTACAACATAAATATGATTATACAACTTAACTGCTCATAATTCTCTCAAGGATTCTCATCATACTTACATTTTTTTTTTTTACCATGGTCTAAAAGCTCTTAATGACTAATCTTCTGTCTCTCTCTCTCTCTTAAGCTGCTACTGTTCCTCTTTCTCCTACTCCTCTTCTTCCATCTCTCTCTCATTTGTTCTCTCTGTTTATATGTACTATACCATGAATTTCCTTTTCCTTTAACTTATAAAGCATGTTGCAACCCCTGGGTCTTTGCACTATATCTCTCATAAGCATAAACAGCACATAAACTTTTAGTTTTACCACACAAAAAAGACTAATTGTAAATAATTCATATTAATGTTTTCTTAGACCTACATGCCTCAGATTTTATATTGCTGGCTTCCTTTCATAATTCCAAATCTCAGTTTCAATTTAATTTCACATCACAAAAAAGCTCTCCCTGACCACTGAGTCTAAAGTAACATCCCTCCTTCCTGGCATACATTATCACATTAGTCTGTTTTTTTTTATTACTACATGAAATTGTTTTGTTAAATTTGTTTAATGTTCATTTTCCCTCACTAAAGAAAGGTCCGTAGAGTCAAGGAACTTGGCTGCATTTTTAACACTTAAAATAGTTCCTAGAATATAGCAGGTACTATGATCTGTGTTTAGATATTGAATCAATAAAGAAAAACATAGGTCTTTGCTTTACAAACTTTCATCAATAGACATATCCTCAGGAGAGATACTGGGAATATATTAACTGAATCATTATAACCTAGATTTTAATTAGTTCCCAAATAAAGTACATTATTTCTAACACTTATCTACAACATCTTTTTTTTAGTCCTTATAATCCATTGAGTTTGTTTACTCCATCAAATGACCAATATATAAATAACCTACTATAAAAAACAATTATGTTCCTTAATTGCTTTTTAAAGAGGGCTATCTACATATTAATTTTAAAGATCATTTTATTATGAAATTAATATGAGATAATTGTATAGGGTATAGAAAATGCTGATAAACAACAAAAATGATACAAGTAATCTGTGATTCTGTCATTTAACTTTAAAAATTTATGTATGCTTTCTACTTTTTGTTTCTTAACTTGGATAATTACAGAATTAGAAATTTGACCTATACTCTTGGAAATTAATCGTGATGCTCTAGGTAAGAGTTACAAGATTAGAGAAAACTGGAAGTAAAGGTAGAAGATTTTATAGTATCAAAAGAAATTTTAATAAAGTTATAAATTATGCTTGAGGTAGTAAAAATACAAATGATAAATTTGAGAGATTATATATAAAACCTAAAACTATTAGATTTGACAAACAAGAAATAAAGAGCAGTCAAAATTAATATGTAAAGTTATAAAATCATGAATTCATAAATTTATTTATTGAGTAGTTCTTTACAATAATATTTTCACATATTAGATGTTGGGCTAAATATTGCAGGTGAGCTGAAAACATATTAGAAAAGAAACATACTTTCACAGGGGTTTCTATTTTGGCCTGTGTGGTATTCTTAACAGAAATAAGAGATATAAAGGGAAAAGATGTAGAATTCAGTTACTAAAAATGTAGTTGGCTCTGGAGGAGAGAGGTGGCTATTGTAGGAAGGTGAAAAAGTACAGCACCTTCATCAAAATGAGTAGGTGAGATACTCTGACTGCCAAGGTGCTACAGGAAAGTGAGGACTTCCTGGAGCTCTAAGACTCATGGCAATTTACACAGACTTCAGATTGGTGGATGACTTTTGTGAAGAAGCCATATTAAGCCCCGATGCCTAGAAGGCAGTGCTAAGTTTCCCAACTTGAGTCAAGCAGTGGACGGATATGATGGCCCTTTCTGAGTCTTCCTGGAGCAAAGGGTTCAACTACATGTGACCAAAAGTGCAATGGCAAAGTTGGTCACCTTCAATAAAAGAAAATCTGGCTTTTTCACCTCTCCCAATTTTCTAACAACACATGACTACAGTATGAGCCAAGAAAATCAGATGAGAAAACAGCAAATTAGATTTTGCTCTAGTTATGAAAATGTAACATGTCTTAGATTCTAGTATTATAGATAAAAATCCATACTTACTGCTCAAAGAAACAGAATTAAAGGTATTTTTCATAAGCCTCAGGAAAGCTTATGTTTCAGTGAATAGAAGAAAATAATAATAAGAGGAAAAGCAGAATAGACTGGAATATTGAGTAAATAAGGGGTTACCAAAGATATTTTGATCAGAAAGTAATCAGTAGCATCAGGTAAATAGGAAGATTATCAGTATCAAATACTATGAAAGGTCAACAGAAAAAGACACAAACAAGCCCCTTTGATAATCATTTAAATGTTTTTAAAATTTTATTTAGAAAATTAAATTTAACAAGGTTACATTGATCAGTAAGAGAACATAGGTTTCAGGTAAACATTTCTATAGTATTTTAACTGTTGATTATGTCGTATACCCATCACACAAAGTCAAATCATTTTTCCTCACCTCATATGTGTCCCTCTTTATACCCTTTCCCCCACTCCCTCTCCCATGTCCCCATGTCCCCCTCCCCCTGGGTACCACTTCACTTTTATCTATATCTATAAGACTCAGTTTTATATTCCACCTATGTGTGAAATCTTACAGTTCTTAGCTTTCTCTGATTTACTTATTTCACTCAGTATAATAATGTTCTCAAGGTCCATCCATGTTGTAAATAGCACTATGTTATCATTTCTTTTGGCTGAGCAGTATTCCATTGTCAATTATCATTTTTAACCTTAGAAGTTTTCCAGAGTACAATTTCTTATTGTGGTAAGAAGAAAAATAAAACTACTAGACTAACTTTGTTGTTTAAATGTGAGCATCAATAAAAAGAATGTTGCCCTATTTTATGAAAAATGCAAATAAAAGTGCTGGAGGAATATAGCTCAAGATTAAAAAGCATGAAACTTTTTCATTCCAAACTTATTTCAAAGACCATCCCAGAAAAAGTTAGATTGTCAAAATAGAGAATCTTTATAGTTTGAAATGTGAAATGACACTTAAACTATGCTGGTATTACCCTTTATCATTATCATGCCTCTCTACTTCCTCTTGTCTATTTTTCTTTCTCTTACTTTCAACCCAGGGAAAAGTAGCTCAATGAAAGCTAGCAAGAGGAGTTAGGAAGGCAGAAGAGGAAAGTGGCTGCACTGGTTTTCTCCTGCTACCCCTGCTTGGGCAGTGATCATAATATGTCTCCTCCCCACCCATGACTACAGCTCCCATAAGGTCACCCACTTCATGGCTTTTGACTCCATCTTGCGCCAAGGAATCTATTCCAACCTTTGTTCTTTCAAAACCTGTAGTGGTTAAAACAAAACAAAACAAAAACTTGTAGTGGTTTATAGCTTTCCACTGCCATTGGGAGTCTCTGGTTACTTAAATGTTCTTTCTCTGTCCCTTAACCAGATACATGCTGTAAGTAATCCTTTAGATTAAAGTCTCTTGTATAATGTCAGCTGGATACAATTCCCTTCTAGGACCCTGAATGATATGCCAAACATTTTCTACAATTTTCAAATGTGAATCACTATTTTTAAAGATTCTACATAAGATATATAAGGTGAAAAACTTATTTAAAAAAAAAAAAAAACTAAGGTCACCGATTTTAAACCCTGGGCTTGCCTAGTTAATTCACATGTAGGAATTGATGTTTCCTGCTCCTCCCTCTTTCTCTCTCTCTTTTCCACTCTCTCTCTTTAAAAATAAATAAATAAAGTCTAAAAAATAAAAAATAAAAAAGCATGATCTGTGGTGGTGCAGTAGATAAAGCATTGACCTGGAACGCTGAGGTCACCAGTTCAAAACTCTGGCTTCCCTGGTCAAGGCACATATGGGAGTTGATGCTTCCTGCTCATGCCCACTTCTCTCTCTCTCTTTTTTTCTCTCTCCTCTCTAAAATGAATAAGTACATCTTATAAAAAGAACCTAAATATTTTTCACTGAAATCTTTGCTTTTTCAAGATTCATAATCACATAAAGACTTATAGCAGCTCTGAAAAGTTTTAAACAAAATAAATAAATTGCTTCCAATAGAATAGAGTTGGCATCAGACAGAATTAGAAGGCCACAACTGCAATTTGTACCTTACATTAAAATTGTTCCTATCATATAGTGCTAATTCTATGGTTAGTTGTGAATTGCTTTCCTAAACACTGAGCTTGAGTTCTTTTTTGTCCCATATTTATGAATTTGTTATTGTCACAGGGTAGAATAAAAATTATTCTCAAGATGCACACCAAGTCTGAACAGTACACTACCCCTCAAACAGGCTTATCTTTAACTTATAATTTTTCAGGTTTTTTTTTAAATTTCTTTTTATTTATTCATTTTAGAGAGGAGACACAGTGAGTGAGTGAGTGAGAGAGAGAGAGAGAGAGAGAGAGAAAGGGGGGAGGAGCTGGAAGCATCAACTCCCATATGTGCTTTGACCAGACCAGTGCAGGGTTTTGAACTGGCGACTTTAGTGTTCCCAGGTCGACGCTTTATCCACTGTGCCACCACAGGTCAGGCTAATTTTTCAGGTTTTACCTCTCATAGTGATTAATATCATACCACCGTATACCACTTAGGTCATTCAGCTATGTGGTCACCATGCTTTAGAAGTCAGACAGTGGAAAAACACTGTGCTATGAAAATAGCACCTTTTGATGTCTTGATTAATGAGCATTTTTGTTGCATAGAATAAAGATGCAGAAAATATCAGGAGTTGATTTTGCAAGCACATGCACATATACACATGCACAGACTCATACACAACAAAAATCTTTACTAAAAGAAAAAGCACAAAAACATTTTTGAGGCCCTGGATGGATAGCTCAGGTAGTTGGAGCATCATCCCGATATGCCAAGATTGAGTGTTCATTACCCTGCTCAGGGCACATACAAGAATCAACCAATGAACAAATAAATGGAACAACAAGAACAAAGCATTTTTGCAATTAAAAAGCAATAACTCACAAAGTGAAACTTTTAAATTAATGAAAATCCTAGGGGATTAAAGGAACAATTTTTATTGGTGAAAGGCTGAAGCAAGATGAAGTAAAAATATGAGCTTAGAGTCTTGGGTCCAGACCCATTTGGGTAAAAAATGTGAGGGGGTCTTACCATTTGATAGAGCACATATTAGACTCAATAAAATGATGTGCTTCTAAACAAAGGCAGTAAAAAATTAAAATAAGTGTGGGAAATGTTAATAACAGTGTAGGAAAGGTTTATAAGAGTGTGAGGAGGGTTTATAAAGCCTTAAAATATATATAAATAATAAAATACATATAAGGTTGCTACTTCGTGGACTTTTGCCTATTGCAGGGGTTTCTGGAACCTAATTTCTGCAATAGACAAGGGACCACTGTACTAATTCTTGTACAAGTGACAATATAATGATTACTTTGTAAGAATACATACATGATTATTTTCAATAAATATATGTTCATTTGAAAAATAATTTTATGATACTCAAGAGAGGTGTGAAACATATATTGTTTTATGCAAAGCTACAGGTAATTCTAATAAAGATTAATTTTTATCCAGTTGGCAACTGATAAACCTCCACAATTGTGAATATACTGCCACATGTCAATATAATGTAAAATAAATTATATTGAGTGAGATACACAAAATCAGGATATCAGCATGGACTAACTAGAATGGCACCTTCTTGTCTAATTTATTCAATTCATTTGGTTTTAACAATACAAGACACACAGCAGACAGCTGGCAACATTTGGGCCATGTTCCAAGTTCACAGCCCAGTCAGTGACTATTTAGAATTTTGTTGTCTAGGTCTACATAAGGGTAAGAGCACTGTAGCTTTCAGTGTTTCTATAAAACAAGGCATGAGGGATTGCCTTCTTGTAAAACTCATTTTATGATTTCATCAGGAAAGGCTTTCCATAGTTCAGTAGTTTTGTCACTCATTAACAAAATTGCTTCCCAAGGTCAGTGTGGCACAGCTCAATATTAAAGTGCATTACTCAGTCAGCAGATGTCTTAGAGTGCATGGAATAGTAAACAGTGAAAAATTAGCTGTTATTCAGGGATGCACCTTACTGTTACTTGCCAAGAGTTCAAATTAAATAAGTATAGTAGCTGTTGTCTAAATGGATCCAAAAAGAAAAAAAAAAGAAGAAAAAGAAGAAGCCCATTTGCAATTCACAAGAAAAGGAAAGAGTATCATTTGCATGTTGTATTCTAAGAGATTTATGAATAAATTTTGAACTCAGATTCAAGTAAAATGTTTATGAGCTCTGTGTACATTTTAGAGCAAAAAATTGCTTTTATTTAGTGATGCTGTTTTCCTGAAATGATATTTCCATGCAAAATTTATTCATCATAAGTTTTAGTATTCACATTGACCTTAGTTACTCTGAAATTAACACAGACTGTTTTAATCAAATAATAAATATGATATTTCTCAATGTAAGTGCACTGGCACTTTTTTCAGACATGTCATAATGTGGATGAAAAAGTTAAATTTCCTAGATATCCAAAATATGAAATGTTTCTTGAAGTTCAACTATAAATGCTCTTTCTTTATTAAGAGGCAATGGCACCAAGCATCACTTTTCTCATCTGAAAAATGAAAATAAGAATACACCCTAATTGATAGGACCCAGCACATATATAAGGACCCAGCACATATATAGGACCCATCACATACCACTCAATAAGTATTTGTGACCATTATTATTCACAAAAATTGAATAGTCTCTTTGAATTTCTATTTGCCTTATAATCTTACATTTTGCTTTATTTGAATGCCCTTCCCAATAAAAATATTAATAGTTATGCATACTAATTATGGAAATTAAAGTGTTTCTGTAAAGCATACAATTAAATGACAAACATGAAAAAAAGTTTTTATTTAACCAGACTTTATATTTATACATTGTGCCCTAGCCTGATAGTTTAGTATAAGCAGAAATTTTAAAATATATTTTTCATACCTATTAGGAAGCATGTTAAGTATGTCCATCTTCTTTCAACCTCCACACTATGTTTCTAATTTAAGCCACCATTATGTCTCACCAGGATTATTTCAATGGTCTCATAAAACATCACTCCTGCATTCACCACTGGGCCCCTTCAAGTCATTATCCATACAGAAGCCAGAGAAATGTTTTCAGAACCAAAATGTATGTGCCACTCATTTTCATGAAATCTTGATGCCTGACCATTGTACTCACAATAATATCCAAAACCTCAACTAG
This sequence comes from Rhynchonycteris naso, assembly GCA_037038555.1. NCBI lineage: Eukaryota > Metazoa > Chordata > Mammalia > Chiroptera > Emballonuridae > Rhynchonycteris > Rhynchonycteris naso. Next base: position 165,994,735 of record CM072999.1, on the reverse strand, counting down.
GTGGTCAGGCCTTTCAGGACTTGTCATGTTCCTTTCTGTCTCTCACCAACATTCTTCCAATTCCTTGAACTGACCAAACTCATAGCTCTCAGAACTGAGTTATGTTTGTTGGATTATTTGTTAAATATGTGTCTGTCTCTCTTGCTTATCTGACAGTTCTAGGAAGAGAGTGTTGCATCTATAGTTTCTATTCTGGTACCCTCAGCACTTAGCATAATGCCTAACACAACTAAATAATGTGCAGTAAAGATTTGTTCAAGAAATGAATGAGTATTGGTTAAGTACTTACAAAATGTAAGCTACTGTGCTGGGCATAGAGACATAAATGAATTTGAAAGAGTGTCCTAAAACATTTCATTTCTTTGGCTGATTGTAACTTACTATTATAGTCATAAAGCATAAACCATAATCAATTTTTGTATTTGACCATTTTGAAGTCTTCTTCCCCAATAGATAAGCTAGAAAGCTTTTAAATCCTCTGTTAATAATGCAGTTATTATTGACACAAATAATTCCAAAACTGGAAAGATAAATATTTTCTTTCTTACCATAAGGGTCTTTACTATCACATTTTATAAAACTAAGTACCTTATCTATAAATGCATCAAAGGACAAAAGCCACAATTTTTTTTCTAATATTACCAACTAACATTAAATAATTCATCTAAAAATGACTCCATATTTTATGTTTGTTTGTTCATTTGTTTGTCTAAGAGAGAAAGAGAAAGAGGGGGGAGAAAAGAAGGGAGAAGTGGGAAGCATTAACATGTAGTAGTTGCTTCCCATATGTGCCTTGCCTAGGCAAGCCCAGGGTTTTGAACCTGCAACCTCAGCATTCCAGATTGATGTTTTATTCACTGCACCACCACAGGTTAGGTTAAAAATGACTCTATATTTTAGAAATGCATCCCGCTCATAAAATAATTCAGGAGTCTATTCAAAACCTACCAAATTGTCTTTGGTAGATTCCAGTAAAACTGGGCCCTTCTGATTTTAGTTAACATGATAGAAAACTAAGTCAACATTAATGCATAAAACTAAGAAATTAATTATACACAGGCACATACACACACAGGCATGCAAAATCAATAGATTCCCACACCAGTGCCTCAGATATGCCTATTTAACCTTACTTGTTGTTTTTTTTTTATAATGTGAGCATAAATATAGTGGTGAAAGCTCAAATTTTTCTTTGAGTAAGCTCAAATAAAATCCATCATGGTCTCATAACAAGGGGATTTTATACATAAAGCCTGTAACCATATACTATATCAGACATTCAGCTTAGTAACACTTCTTGACTATCTCTCAGATGGGATCATACATTGGGGCGAGTTAAAAACTAAGGCAAACTTCTGTACAGATATTCTGGAAGGCAATAGTTATTTTCTAACAGATCATTGCTTCAGAGATTATTAGAATTAGAATAAATAAACTAACAGATCAGAGCAGTGACAATAACATTGTAACATTAACCTGAAGTCTCTGCAAAGAACTGCCTATAATTGATTATCAGTATTGGTTATTTTCAGTTCATCTTTGCTATCATTGCTTAAATTCCTAAAAGTAAGAGTGAAGGGGGATGATAGAATGGGATAAACCTGAAGGGAATGGGGGAGAGCACTGTAGGGAGGAGGACAAGGGAGAGGTTGAGGGGTATATGGTGGAGGGGGGATGAATTCCGGGTGACCCTTGAATCTATGTAAACACAATTAATTAAATTAAAAAATTATAAAAATAAATTCCTAAAAGTAAACTCCAAATTTGTATAAAAAGTCAAAAGTTTCTTCAAAATATAACCTAGTTTTTATATCAGTCACCCCTGACAATGCAAAAATATTACATATGTTATTTAAGCTGTTTACAGCATTATATATTTATTTGACAACTTTGTGGTTTGGTCAATCAAGTCTTGATTATTTATAACCTTTGAAAACAGAAAACTTGATTAAAAATTTTTGGAACAGTTATTTACATAAAACTTTAATGGAATGCCCTTTGAATTCATTGAAAAACATGCAAATCCTTTCATATTCATAAAAAGCCTTAAGATCAACATTAGGCCTCTAACTTTCATGGGTAAGGAAAGGCCTTCATAGGGATATAGAAAATTTAATTTTTGACTAAAAAATATAACTTACATTATGTATCTGTTACAGTAGAGGGAGAATTTATTGTCCAAATTAGGACACATCTGGACTACTAATGTAAAAAAGTTTGCCTTAGCCAGTGAAGAATGATCACACAGAGCAAGAAATAACAATATAATTTAATATTTGATTTTAAATATGTACATATAAATAATATATATACATGCATAAGCATGTTTTATATATATGTGACATATATGTATGTTCATGCGTATTTACATATATATGTGTGTGTTCTATAAAATTACAAATCTAGACAATGTATACAGTATAAAAACATTTTGTATTTCTTTTATTTTACTAGATCACATTCTACTCTTTCAGATATACAATAGTATAACATATACTCTAATGAATTCAATACCACTCAGAATAAAATGACTTCTAATGTTGAGAGTGCCATAGGTAGTGAGGTGAAGATCCACCACCTCCTTAGATCACTAAGCTGACACATAGAAATATCTGACTCCAAGATGTCAGAGTAGATTTCAGTATACCCTAGCTGCCTGCAGTTAATACACTGCCTCTCCAACACCCCAACAGGCAAGGTCTTCATGACATAATAAAACACAAAATAATTTAGCCTAACCTACCAATCTGCCCCTTCATTTTTTATGTTGTTTATTTTTATTCAAAACTTTAGTTTTCCTGAATTCACAGGTATAATGAATACATTGATAATCTTAAGATACCATTTTAGACATGGGAAAGAATCATAATTCATTAGAGAACATTTGTTGTATATTGCTTTGTTTCTTGACATTTTACCATCATTATCTATTTATTGATGCAGAACTCCACAATAATAAGCTTAGAGCTTTGGATGTTAACTCTTTCCTCTTACTTGGGAGACTAAAGTATTATTGCAATGACCTAAAAGACTTAAGATACTCAAACTTTCAAGTTAATGGGGTTCTCAAATCATAAATTATATTAAATTGCAGGGTTATAGAATTCTAGATCCTGTGGGAACTTTTGAAGGCATCTATTTAAGCCTCCCACCAAATGAAGCAAATGGAAGCAATGGTTTATTCCCAGAATGATTAACTGGCTCATTAGTTCTGTAATTACTCCACATACCTCATCTCAGTTCTATGCCATATTAATACATCTTCTTTAACCATGTCCTTGTCACTTTCTTTAACAGTATATGTAGTTTAAACATCTGAATTTCAAATCTATTTGTCTGTAATTACTTTTAGGTAATAAAAGTAAATAAAATATTAAAAGTCGAATTCAGCCTGACCAGGCCATGGCGCAGTGGACAGAGCGTCGGACTGGGATGTGGAAGAGCCAGGTTAGAGACCCTGAGCTCTCCAGCTTGAGTGCGGTCCCATCTGGCTTGAGCAAAAAGCTCCGCCAGCTTGAACCCAAGGTCGCTGGCTCCAGCAAGGGGTGACTCAGTTTGCTGAAGGTCCATGGTCAAGGCAAATGTGAGAAAGCAATCAATGAACAACTATGGTGTCACAATGGCAACAAAAAACTAATGATTGATGCTTCTCACCTCTCTCCATTCCTGTCTGTCTGTCCCTATCTATCCCCTTCTCTGACTCTCTCTTTGTCCCTGTAAAAAAAAAAAAAAAAAAAAAAAAAAATTTGAATTCACATTATTATTTCAATGCCAAAGAGCTATGTCGTAGTTGATTTCTTATTAGCAGTTAGTGGTAGTAATAGCTGCTTTGCTTTGCAGTTGATTTCTGAGTCTAGTATAGTAAAATGTTAGAAACATGGAAATAGAGACATATTGCAATTCTGACACACAATGATGATTCATTCTGCTCGCAGGGAAAATTTACAATGACACTTTGCACCATTATGAAAATATATTTGTTTTCCACCATCTCTCAGTAGTGATTTACCTTAACTTTTGGATTACTTTATATTGAATCAAATTGACCTAAAGGTAATTTTTTATTAGGAATTTTATACCATTTTATATCAAAGCATGAAATATTATCAACAATGAGATTATGATTTGAAAACAGAATATAATTACTGTTCTAATAATTATTATTCTTAATCATTTATAATATTTATAATAATAAATATAATCACATATTATATATTTTTAAATATTTGTAAATATTTAAGGAGAAGTTCAGAGTTATCCTTGATCATGGTGATGCCATTTTTAAATAGAAATAAAACTATAATCTATAATATTTTATTGCCATCACTTGTGCAGAATATGATATTCATCAAACAGTTCATTTCAATGATGTAATTTTTCTTACTTAAAACCAAGGACATTTATAAATTACTATTAAACACATATATGTATATATATACATGTTTATAATTGAACAACAAAAGAAAATTTATTAATCACCTCTAATTTAAAATATATGGCTGCTTAATCACATATACAAGATCTCTGGGAATTTAACAATTTTCTCTTTAGAAAACTGCTTTGACACTGGAAAGTAGAAAACAGGGACATTGGTATGAACTGCTCATGACCTCATCCTCCTCAATATTGATTTGATTACTATCAAGCAATGATCTGCACCACATGATACAAAATAAAGATAAATTTTAGTATAAAAAATGATTAGCATTTAAATAATAGATAAATTTTACAAAGTAAGATGGTACAGACAAAAAAGCACTATATAGCAAGTCTGTGTTTAGCCCCAACCACATTAATAAAATTCTCTTTAACATCCTGTGAACTATAGCAATAAAAAGAAGTAGGTCACAGACTGTGTCAAAGCACTAAATATTTTATTTCCCTTCCCTTTGAATAACATCTTTCTAGTGCCATAGGTGAAACTTCCCATTATTTTATCACTTTCAGCCTGAGTTGTAAGAAAGCCAAGAGAAGGAGAAAAATATTAAGGAGAAAGAAGATCAAGAGGTCAAGAGAGGACAAGATATCAAAATAGTGCTTACTTATGTTTTTTCTCACTCTCCTCTTTTTCTTCCAGATATCACATTTGTAAAAGAATATTAATTCCTTAATAAAAAATACATTCAGAGTTGTTTTATTTTGTTTTAGGAATATGAGAGAGAGAAAGAGACAAAGAGAAAGGCGAAAGACAGAGGCAGAGACAGAAATACAAAGACAGAGAGATAGAGTGACAGAGAAAAGGAAATCAGTTGAACTAAAGTCAAAGAAAATTAAGACTAAGATAAAGACGCTCACTCTGACCCCTCTTACTCAGCTAGTTCTGCAAGTGCTAGCTGGAGCAAATAGTCAAGAATAAGAAATAAAAATTATCAAAATATGGAAAGAAGTAAAATTGTCTCTATTTGCAGATAATATGATTTCAATAGAGAAAACCTTAAACATTCCATCAAAATACTATTAGAACTAATGAATGATTTCAGTAAAGTTGCAGGATCCAAAATTAATTACAAATATGTTATTTGTACAGCCATCTAAAAACTATCAGAAAAAGAAATTAAGGATAATGAAATGCCATATATCATGTTATCAATAACATTTAAATTCTTGGGAATAAATTTAACTTAAGAATGTAAAAGATCTATACACTGAAAACTGTAAGACTTGAAAAAGATACAAATTAATGTAAAGGTATCCTGTGTTCATGGATTAGAAAAATTAATGTTAAAATGTTTATACTACAGATTCAATGTAATCCCTCTCAAAATCCCAATAGCATTTCTCACTGAAATAGAATAATCAATCCTAAAATTTTTATGGAACCACAATAACCCAAATAGTCAAAGTTATGAGAAAGAATATAACTAGAGATGTCATACTTCTTGATTTCAAGCTATTTTTCAAAGCTATACTAATCAAACCATATAACATTGACATAAAATTAGACATATTGATCAATGGAACAAAATAGAGAGCCCAGACACATATCCATGCTTACATACTCAACTTATTTTGGCAGAAGTAATAAAAATATAAGAAAAGAATATTTTATTCAATAAATTTTGTTTGAAAAACTAGCTTAGCCATAAGAAAAGAGTAAAATGGGATCTTGGTCTTACATCAGGCACAAAAATAAACTCAAAGTGAATTTAAAAAAATGTGTAAGACCTGAAACCGTACGACTCCTAGAAGATAACATGGTAAAAACTAATTGACGTGGGTTTTAGCAATGCTTTTTTGATAAGACACCAAAAGCAAGGTAAGAAAGCAAAAATAAACAAGTGTGACTACATCAACCTAAAAAGCTTCTGCGTAATGAAAGGAAACATCGTAAAATGAAGATGCAACCTCTAGAACTGGAGAATGTATTTGCAAAACACATATCTTAATTAGGGGCTAATATCCAAAATATACAAGGAACTCAAACAACTTGATAGGGAAAAATGCTATTTTTAAAATGAGCAAAAGATTATAATAGACCTGTTATCAAAGAAGACATATAAATGGCCAGTAGGTACATGAAAAGATGCTTAACAATATTATTCATAATTGTCAAAAAGTGGGAACAACTCAGTGTTTATCAATTGATGAATGGATAAACAAAATATAGTTTATATATGCAATAGAATACTATACTATACAGCAAAAAAAAAAAATGAAGTTATGATTCATGCTACCACATGGATGAACCTTGAAAACATTGTGCAAAGTAAAATAAGCCCATCACAAAAGACCACATATTATATGCCTTTATTCATATGAAATGTCCACAATGGTCTATCTTTAGAGTCATAAAGTAAATTAGTAAGCACTAAAGGTTGGGGTGGGAATAAAGAGGTGATACTGGAAGGATACAAATTTTCCTCTTGAAGTGATAAAAACATTCTAAATGTTTTAATGTACTACAGTAGTAGTTTTACATATGTATAATTGTGCACATATGTATCAATGTACTAAAATCATTTACTTATACACTGTAAATGTGTAAACTGTATGGTATGTAAATTAAAGCTTACTGACGCTGTTATTTTAAAAAAAATACAATGAGATATTATTTTACACCTATAAAGATAAATGCTGAGAAAAACATGGAGAAAAGGGAACTCTTGTGTACTGTTGGAAGGAATGTAAACTGGTGCAGACACTATGAAAAACAGTACGGAGTATTTTCAAGAAAATAAAAATAGAACCAACATATGATCCAGTGGTTTCACTCCTGGTTAAATATTCAAAGGAGATAAAATGATTTTCTCAAAGAGATATTTGTACCTCCATGTTCATTCCAGCATTACTTACAATAGTCAAAGTATGGAAACAATTTAAGTGTTCCTTGACAGATAAATGGATAAATAAGTTGTGAGATGTATGTATATATAATACACACACACACACACACACACACACACACACACGAATGTTGTTAGATATTTTAAAAAAGGAAATTCTGTCTTTGCTCAATATAGTTAAACCTGGAAAGCATAATGCTAATTGAAAGCCAGACAAATAAAGAAAAATACTGTATAATATTATTTACATGTAAAATCTTTTTTGAAAATGTCAACAGTGTGGTGATAGGCAGAGTGAAAGGGGAGGGGGCTAGGGGGAGGTGGGCAAAGGGCGGAGGTGAGGACAGGTTGGGGACAAAAATGGACGTTGCTAAAGGCAAATGGTGCACAATATGGTGGGCAGATGATGGTTTGTCGAATTGTACACTTGAAATCGGTATGGTTTTGTGAAACAGTAAATTCAATAAATAAATTCAATAAGTAAATTCATCCCAATAAATTCAATAAAAATAAAATAAAATGTAACAATAGAAGAACATACAGAGGGAAGAAACAAAAGTCATGCTCAGAAACCAAGTGTAGAAAAGAGTGGGGGAGATATTAGAGGTTAATAAAATTGTGTAAACTTTCAGTGATAAGATGAATGACATCTATAACACAGTGACAATAGTTGGTAACACTGTACTGTATACAGGCATGCCTTGGAGATTGCAGGTTCAGTTTCAAACATGGCAATAAAAGGAGTCATAATCATTTTGCTGGTGGAGGATCTTACCTTCAATTTGTGAAATATGCAAAATCTTTGAAGTACAATAGAGCCAAGTGCAATAATATGCCTGTAATTGAAATTTGCTAAGAGAATAGGAAAATGTTCTCACACTCACACGAAGTAAATATGTGAGGTGACGAATGGGTTATTTGACTCATTGTGGAAATCCTTTCACAATGTGTACATATATCATCACATTGCATACTTTAAATATTTAAAAATTTTATTTATTTGTAAATTATACACCAATAAAATTGGAAGAAATGCTGTTTTTTCTTTATAGATCATCTTAGAATCAACACGATTCAACTGATCTTTCATGGCACTTGGAAGGTTTTATATGCATTGAATTCTCAGAGTTATGAGCAAAGCATTTAAGTTAGTTCAAACATAAATTTATTGTAAGTTAAGGGCCAGGTATTTTACTACATGCTTTGTAAAACTAAAATGTGGACTTTTTACATACTTCCTGTTTAATCTTTTAGCATCTATTTTTTCATCTGTAAAATGAGTTATTAGCATCTTCACAGATTATTTTAAAGTGTAAAATGAGGTAGCAGATAAGAAATTATTTTCAAATTTAAAGGTCTTAATGAATGTTTAGTGATGCATCCATCCTTCGAAAGCAAATATGAACTTAGAAAACCACAATTAGATTGTCTATGTATCAAAATTGAGTCAAATATTCATCAAAAACGCATGTAATAAGATTTGTTTTTATTTTTGTTTATTAATATGGTTAAATACCAAAATAGCTACTTATATGTATACCTAAATGACTAATGGGATAACAGAATTTTCTGTGTGTATCTGAAACTGACATTTTTTTAACAGAAGAAATGTTCAGGAAACCTGACTTGGAAGAATTCTATATATGTATCCTAATATCACAACATGGTAGAAGAAACATAATTTGAAATAATGTTTGAAAGTCTAACTGTGCTTATTTATGTAAATAATTTACATCTAGAAAGAAATATAATATTTAAACCTTAAAAACTTTCAGTCAAGTGCCTGACCTGTGGTGGCTCAGTGGATAAAGCATTGACCTGGGAACACTGAGGTCGCCAGTTCAAAACCCTGCACTGGTCTGGTCAAGGCACATATGGGAGTTGATTCTTCCAGCTCCTCCACCCTTTCTCTCTCTCTCTCTCACTCTGCGTCTCCTCTCTAAAATGAATAAAATAAAAAAAAATAAATAAAATTAAAACCTTAAAAAAAAACACTTTCAGTCAAACAGGACTATTTATTAAAAAATATATTTAACCTGACTAGGTGGTGGCACATTGGATAGAGCGTCATGGGACTGGGATGCAGAGGACCAGGTTTAAAATCCCGAGGTCGCCAGCTTGAGTACGGGCTCATCTGATTTGAGCAAGGCTCACCAGCTTGAGCCCAAAGTCGTTGGCTTAATTAAGCAAGAGGTCACTCAGTCTGCTGTCATTCCGCCAGTCAAGGCACATATGAGAAAGCCATCAATGAACAACTAAACAGATACAACAAAAAATTGATGCTTCTCATCTTTCCCCTTTCCTGTCTGCCCCTACCAGTCCCTGTCTCTGTCTCTCTATGTCTGACACACACACACACATACACACACACACACCACACACACACACACACACACACACACACACACTATAATTTTCACTAAGCTGTTTGTAAGAATGAATCTGATTCTTCCACTTGGGAGAAGAAATTTTTGCCTCCTCTGTATACACACATTTTAGGCAACAATGTCCTTGAAAATAGAACCTCTATCCTCAAACAGAAACTGGTGCCAACCCCCACAAAGCTGTGCACTTGAAGACAATAGAAGAGCTGAGAACACAGTCACATATGACTAATGAGTCTTGTTCACAGTGGCCGTCAGTATTTCTCTGGTAGAAATTTCTTCCTGAAATGTTTGAGTCAGCATAATAAATGTTTACTTCATTTTTATAATAGCAATCATTGCATTATCTCATCTACATCCACTGCACATCTCAACGTGGCTGTATCATAGGATCCCGGAACTCAACATTATCATAATAATTCTTTTTTTTTTCCTTCAAAGCAACTCATTCTTGTTTTTCCTATCCACCCTATTACCAAACAGAGTAATCACAGAATTATTTCAAACTGTTTCATATCCTCCATTAGCATTGTAAAGTTGAATTGATTCCATCCCTGAACTTTCTCTTGTATATGTTCTTTCATGCAGCTATTGTTTTAATTAAGGTCTGTTTATTTCCTGCCAAATTTTCAATAACTTGTCTCCTTATCTAGTCTCTCTTCTTTTTCCAATCTACTCTTCACAGTTCTTAGATCCCTCTAAAGCAGAGCAGATTTTGACAGTTCTCTATTGAGAAACGAATTGAAAGTTCTATATATACATAAATAAAAGTGTAAATTGTTAATATGGTTTAAATAGATGCTTTTGCCCCAACTCCAACACACCTCTTCAGGTTAATCTCGTTTCCTTCTACTCTCCATCTGGGGATATAAGCCTAGTCATCTCATACTTACCTACCTTTATCAGATGCCAGCATTCATGCGATACCCTTGCTAATTGTATTTCCTCACCTGTAGTCATCTTCCCTTACTTAGTAAAGTCTCAAGAGAATATCTTTTCTCTATGAAGATTTTCCATGAATTTTCCCGTTCCTAATTTAGTATAAAATTAATCATTTCATTTATCCACAGTACCTTAACCTTTTATACATCTATGATGGTATTTGTCCCACTGTAATAATATAATTGTTACAAGCTCTGACTTTGGAGTCAGATAGCCAAGGTATTATACCTGTTCTGTCATGGATTTTCTATGAGACTTGAAGCAATTAACTTCTTAAACAAACTTAATTTTCTTTTTTTTAAAAAAAAAAAATTTATTTATTTTTAATGAAAACATCTCCAGGTTATCTTAACATTCAATTGTGTTGCATACCCGTCACCCAAAGTCAAATTGTCCTCTGTCACCTTTTATCTGGTTTTCCCAGTGTCCCACCCCTCCTCCCTATCCCACCCGTCCCTCCCTCCCCCCACCCATAACCACCACTATCTTGTCCATGTCTCATAGTCTCACTTTTATGTCCCACTTATGTATGAAATCGTGCTGTTCTCAGTTTTTCATTTTTTCTGATTTACTTATTTCACTCCTTATAATGTTATCAAGGACCATCCATTTTGTTATAAATGATCCGATGTCATCATTTCTTATGGCTGAGTAGTATTCCATAGTATATATGTACCATAGCTTTTTAATCCACTCGTCTTCTGACGGACACTTGAGCTGGTTCCAGATCTTCGCTATTGTGAACAATGCTGCCAGGAATACGGGGGCGCATTTCTTCTTTTCGAACAGTGCTAAGGTGTTCTTTGGGTATATTCCTATAAGTGGGATAGCTGGGTCAAAAGGCAGTTCGATTTTTAATTTTTTGAGGAATCTCCAAACTGTTTTCCATAGTGGCTGCACCAGTCTGCATTCCCACCAGCAGTGCAGAAGGGTTCCCTTTTCTCCACAACCTCGCCAGCACTTATATGTGTTGTTTTGCTGATGAGTGCCATTCTGACAGGTGTGAGGTGATATCTCATTGTGGTTTTAATTTGCATTTCACTAATAATTAGTGATGTTGAGCATTTTTTCATATGCCTATTGGTATCTGTATGTCCTCTTTGAAGAAATTTCTATTCATTTCTTTTGCCCATTTTTTGATTGGATTGTTTGTCTTCCTGGTGTTGAGTTTTAGAAGTTCTTTATAAATTTTAGTTATTAACCCCTTATCAGATATGCTGCCAAATATGTTCTCCCATTGTGAGGTTTGTCGTTTTATTCTGTTCTTATTGTCTTTAGCTGTGCAAAAACTTTTTAGTTTGATATAGTCCCATTTGTTTATCTTGCCTTTTATTTCATTTGCCCTTGGAGATAAATCGGCAAATATATTGCTGCTACAGATGTCGGAGAGCTTGCTGCCTATGTTTTCTTCTAAGATGCTTATGGTTTCACAGCTTACATTTAAGTCTTTTATCCATTTTGAGTTTGTTTTTGTGAATGGTGTAAGTTGATGGTCTAGTTTCATTTTTTTGAAGGTAGATGTCCAATTTTCCCAACACCATTTGTTAAAGAGGCTGTCTTTACTCCATTGTATGTTCTTTCCTCCTTTGTCAAATATCAGTTGTCCATAAAGCTGTGGGTTTATTTCTGGGTTCTCTGTTCTGTTCCATTGATCTATGTGCCTGTACTTGTGCCAGTACCTGGCTGTCTTGAGTATAATGGCCTTATAGTAAACCTTGATATCTGGAAGAGTGATACCTCCTGCTTTATTTTTTCTTTTTAAGATTGCTGAGGGTATTCGTGTTCTTTTTTGATTCCGTATAAAGTTTTGGAATATGTGATCTATATCTTTGAAGTATGTCATTGGTATTTTAATTGGTATTGCATTGAATTTGTAAATTGTGTTGGGTAATATAGACATTTTAATGATGTTTATTCTTCCTAGCCATGAGCATGGTATATGCTTCCACTTGTTTGTATCTTCCTTGATTTCTTTTACCAATGTTTTATAATTTTCCGAGTACAAGTCCTTAGCCTCCTTGGTTAAATTTACTCCTAGGTACTTTATGTTTTTGGTTGCAATAGTGAAGGGGATTGTTTCCTTAATTTCTTTTGCTGATAATTCATTGTTGGTATATAGAAGTGCCTCTGATTTCTGAGTATTAATTTTATATCCTGCCACCTTGCTGAATTCATTTATAAGGTCCAGTAGTTTTTTGACTGAGACTTTAGGGTTTTCAATATACAATATCATATCATCTGCAAATAGTGACATTTTTCCTTCTTCTTTTCCAATTTGGATGCCTTTTATTTCTTCTTCTTGTCTGATTGCTGTAGCTAGGACTTCCAGAACTATGTTGAATAAGAGTGGTGAAAGTGGGCAACCCTGCCTGGTTTCTGATCTTAAGGGGATTGCTTTTAATCTTTGTCCATTTAGTATGATGTTTGCTGTGGGTTTATCGTAGATGGCCTTTATCATGTTAAGGAATGATCCCTGTATTCCCACTGTACTGAGAGTTTTGAGCATGAATGGGTGCTGGATTTTATCAAATGCCTTTTCTGCATCTATTGAAATTATCATGTGATTTTTTTTCCTTCCTTTTGTTTATGTGATGAATCACATTGATTGATTTGTGAATATTAAACCAGCCTTGCTTCTCCAGAATAAATCCCACTTGATCATGGTGTATGATTTTTTTGATATATTGCTGGATCCGGATGGCTAATATTTTGTTGAGAATTTTAGCGTCTAAATTCATCAGGGATATTGGCCTATAATTTTCTTTCTTTGTGTTGTCTTTGCCCGGTTTTGGAATCAGAATTATGCTCGCTTCAAAAAGGAGTTTGGAAGTCTTCCTTCCTCTTGAATTTTTTGAAATAGCTTGAGGAGGATAGGAGTTAGTTCTTCTTTGAATTTTTGATAGAATTCACTTGTGAAGCCATCAGGCTCAACTTTTCTTTTTTGGGAGTTTTTTGATAACTGTTTCGATCTCATTTGTTGTAATTGGTCTGTTTAGGTGTTCTGATTCTTCCAGATTGATTTTTGGAAGGTTATATGATTCAAGAAATTTGTCCATTTCACCAAGATTGTCTAATTTTTTGGCATACAGTTCTTCAAAGTATTTTCTTACAATGCTTTGTATTTCTGTTGTGTCAGTTGTTATTTCTCCACTGTCCTTTCTAATTTTATTTATTTGAGTCCTCTCTCTTTTTTTCTTGGTGAGTCTAGTTAAAGGTTCATCAATCTTGTTTACCTTTTCTAAGAACCAGCTTCTGGTTTCATTGATCCTCTGTATTGTATCCTTCACCTCTATGTCATTTATTTCTGCTCTGATCTTTATTATTTCCTTCCTTCTACTTGTCCTGGGTTTTATTTGTTGTTGTTTTTCTAGTTCTTTTAGATGCAGGGTCAGGTTGCTTATTTGAGCTTTTTCTAGCTTCTTATGATATGCCTGTAGTGCAATAAACTTCCCTCTCAAAACTGCTTTTGCTGTGTCCCATAAATTTTGAGTTGATGTATGCTCATTATTATTTGTTTCTAGAAACTTTTTTATTTCTTCTTTGATCTCATTGTTAATCCATTCATTATTTAATAACATGCTATTTAGTTTCCATGTGTTTGAGTATTTTTCAGTTTTTCTTTTGTGGTTAATTTCTAGTTTCATGGCATTGTGATTAGAGAAAATGCTTGATATGATTTCAATCTTCTTAAATATATTGAGATCAGTTTTGTGTCCTAACATGTGGTCTATCCTAGAAAACGTACCATGAGCGCTTGAGAAGAATGTATATTCTACTGCTTTAGGATGAAAAGTTCTGAAGATATCTATTAAATCAAGTTGATCTAGTGTCTCCTTTAGTCTGCTATTTCTTTATTAATTTTCTTTCTTGAGGATCTATCCAGTGTTGTTAGAGGGGTATTGAAATCTCCTACTATGATAGTATTGCTGTTAATCTCGCCCTTTATATCCATCAAAGTCTGCTTTATGTATGTCGGGGCTCTAATATTTGGTGCATAGATATTTATAATAGTTATATCTTCCTGTTGAATTGTTCCCGTTATCATTATGTAGTGTCCTTCTTTATCTCTTACTACATCCTTTGTTTTAAAGTCCATTTTGTCAGATATAAGTACTGCTACCCCGGCTTTTTTTTCATTTCCATTTCCATGAAATATTTTTTTCCATCCTTTTACCTTCAGTCTATGTGCATCTTTTGTTTTAAGGTGTGTCTCTTGTAGACAGCATATGTATGGGTCCTGTTTCTTTATCCATGCAGCTACCCTATGTCTTTTGATTGGATCATTTAATCCATTTACATTTAAGGTTATTATTGATATGTAGTTGTTTATTGCCATTTTATTCTTTAAAGCTGTATTCTTCTTATGCTCTATTCATTCCTCCCTTTAAACTGTTCACAAGAGGCCCCTTAGTATCTCTTGCAGAATTGGTTTGGTTTTTATGAATTCCTTCAAGCTTTCTTTTTCTGGGAAGCTCTTTATTTCTCCTTCAATTTTAAACTTTAGCTTTGCTGGATAAAGTAGTCTTCGTTGTAGGTTTTTGTTCTGCATTACTTTGATTATTTCTTGCCATTCTCTTCTGGCCTCAAGTGTTTCTGTTGAGAAGTCCGATGTCATCCTTATGGGGGCTCCTTTGTAGGTGATAGCCTTTTTTTCCTAGCAGCTTTTAAAATTTTTTCTTTGTCCATTAGCTTTGGTATTTTAACTATGATGTGTCTTGTTGTAGATCTTTTTGGGTTTCTCTTTAATGGAGTTCTGTGTGCTTCTTGAACGTGTGAAGTGTTTCCCAGCCTTAATTTAGGAAAGTTTTCTGCTATGATTTGATTGAACAAAGTTTCCATTTCCTGTCCTCTCTCCTCTTCTTCAGGTACCCCTATGATGCAAATGTTGTTTCTCTTCAGGTTGTCACAGAGCTCCCTTAGAGTTTCCTCACATTTTTTTAGTCTCTTTTTCTTTTTCTTCTCTGCTTCTGTGCCTTTGTTTATTGTGTCCTCTAACTCGCTTATTCGATCTTCAGCGTGATTCATCCTGCTTTTAATTCCTTCCATTATGGTCTTTAGTTCTGATTCTGTATTTGTCATTTCTGTCTGATTCTTTTTTATTATTTCAATTTCATTTTTTATACTTGTTATCTCTTTATTTAGGTGCTCATAATGACTATCATTGTGGCTCTAATTTCTTTGAACATCCTAACTATCATATTTCTAAATTCTGCATCTAGTAATTTGGTTATATCTGGTTCATTCAGGTCCTTCTCTGGGGATTTCTCTTGATTCATTTGGTTTGCATTCCTCTGCCTGCCCATTTTATCTGTGTATAAGCAAGTTGTGGCCACTGGAGTCCAGTAGCTGTTGCCTTTGTGTTTTTTAGGTGTTGTCTGTCTGCAGGCCCCCCACCCCCTCTGCCGCTGCCTAGGGTGGTTGGGTATGGGCGTTGCTAGAGCCGGCCCACTGTGGCTTTTGCTGTGATTTCCGCCTCTCCTCCGCAGGAGGGGCTGTCACTCAAGCCACAAGCCTCAGGACCAAGGATAGAGGTGAGCACCTTTACTCAGCTGGGGACCAGCCTATTTCGGACTTCCGCCCAGAACCAGCAGTCGGAGCCTGCTTGCTACAATTTTGCGGGTTGGGAGGGGCTTTTGACGTGCTCTCGGCTGTAAGCCTTTGCCCGTCTGGAGCTTTAGCCCCGCCCTCGAGGCCAGTGCCCTTCTGGTCAGGGTCGGAAACCAATGTTTATTGGGGCGGGCGTGTTTGCTGGCTTCCGCTCAGCTGCGGACTTCCGCTCGTCCCGGAGTCTACCCTGCCCCCGCGTTCCGAGCCCGCTCATGCACGTGGGATGGCAAATCGCAGTTTCTCCGTCTGGGCGGGGATATTAGCATGGGCTCAGCTGCGAGCTTCCACTTGTCTCCGGGTCTACCCTGTCCCTGTGCTCAGAGTCCGCTCGCGCACACAGAATGGCAAACCTCGGTTTCTCCCGCTGGGCGGGGCTGGTAGCGTGAGCTCAGCCGCAAGTCCCCCGCCCGTCCCTGGTCCTAGCCTGGTCCCCGTGGTCAGGGCCGGCTTGCACAGGCTCGCAGAGCAGATTTCTGCCCATTCCTGGCCTCCTGCTTTGTCCCCACAGGTCGGACTACAGGCGGCCCGCACCTTCCGGACCGCTTTCGTGCATCCCCTCCGACCCTGCTGGTCTAGACCAAGCTCACACCGGCTTGGCCTCCGCCCACGCCGACAGAACCGCGTTTCAGCATCCTGCCGCCCACCATACCTTTCAGCAACCCTCGGCAGAGTAGGATGGGACCTAATACTCCACACTCTAGGCCTGGGAGCTCCCTCACTTGTTTCACAGCTCAAAACTGTCCAAACGCCTCTTCTAGGCTCTGGGACTATAGGCTGGGGCTTGGTTCCTGGGACCCAGGTCCCTCCCTCTCCGCCAAACTCTCCTCCCGCCACGTGGGTCTCTCCGAGCTGCCGTTTGCTCCGGGGAGCTGGGCAGCCCTCTTCGCATTTTCGCTATTTCTACCAGTCTCAATGTGGCTTCTTCTGTGTTCCTTGGTTGAAGAGTCCACTTAGTTTTGTTCAAAGTTGGTTTATCCAGGTGATAGTTCTTAAAATTGAGTTATAATCCACTTTGGTTCTGGGAGTTGGAAGTTGGTACGTCCGCCTACTCCGTCGCCATCTTGCTCCCCAACAAACTTAATTTTCTTAATCTGACAAATGGCATTACATCTACTTCATAAAATTGTGGTGATAGGTAAATTAGGTCATTTATGTAAAGTACAATACCTAGTGAATAGTAAGTATTCCAGAAATGGAAATTATTACTATTTTTATTATAATCAGTAATAGTTAATGCACTGGTCTCTTCTGCTGGACAATAAGCTATTTAAAAGGCAAAAAAGTTACATTTTCATCATTATATCTCTAGTCCCTAATCACATAGTGCTTGGTATATACAAGGAAATTTATAAATATTTATCAAATTAAAAAAGAACATGAATGAAAAAAGTCAAAGGAAAAATAAAATTGTATACTCCTTGAATTTATCTTTATCTCATCCTGATTTATAACATGATCTGTCCAAATGAGTATTTTATAATATCATTAAAAAGCCAATAATGTTTTTTATTCCAAAACACTAGGTAAGATATTATATGCTATGAAAGCAAAAATAAAATGCCTTTCTTCCTGCTATTGCCTCCAATCCAAACTGAGTAACTTCTTGATGCACGAACTTAGTCAAGTGAGACACAAAAAGGTAATGCATTTTCTTTACAAGTTAAAAGGATCAACCGCATTGGAAATGGATGGCAATGAACAATATGACACTGCAAAATTGTATTTTTTAGAAGCATAGAATCCTATTCTCTAGAAGTGTTTTAACTCCAGTTCTCAGTCACATTATCAATTTTCAAGCCCCAGCAGTATGATAAATTTTATTTTATTAATGTCCCACACGTCTTTCTTTTCATTTACTTACATTACTCATGTTCCACTTAATAGTTTCTCTTTGCTTGGAAACTTACACTCTGTCACTTCTAGAAGATTCATAATTATTATGTTTTTAAAAGAAGGCTAGAAAAGAGTTTGAAAAGTTAGTAGTGATGATATGATAGCATTTGAGAAGATATATGTAGTGTAAAATATCCAGTCGTGTTAGAGTGCATTCATCACTTATGTGCATAGATAGCGGTGTCAGTTTTTCATTGACCTGACAAAGAGTAGAGAAAACTTGGAATGACAAGAAACAGGGGCGGTGATTTATAAATTCCATACCATTTTATTCAGGAGCAAACTGAAAAGAAAACACTACATCAACCTGAAAAAATCACTGATATTTCTCTATTTAGATGGATCACTGAGGCATAGCACATGGTCAAAGTGAAATGAAAAGCACAAATTATACTAAGCTTCACATAATAATTTTGAGCAGGTAGCAACACCATGCTTACTTATCTCATCTATCTATAGAGTTTATATATGAGAAAATTAAGACCCAGACATATTAAGTTTTTATGTTTAAACTCAGCTTTATTTAGGAAATGAGTAAAATTAGAACATGTATATTAACATGTATATTGCTTTTATCATTATGTCTTCCCTTACATTTATACCTTAAGTCAGGGGTCCCCAAACTACGGCCCGCAGGCCACATGCGGCCCCCTGAGGCCATTTATCCGGCCCCTGCCACACTTCCGGAAGGGCACCTCTTTCAGTGGTGGTCAGTGAGAGGAGCACAGGGTTCCTGTGCTCCTGGAATACTATATGTGGTGGTGCCACAAAGCGTGGTGTCGCTCACGTACAGTACTACTTCCGGTGACGCGGGACGCATGTGTTACGGCTCTGGAAGTGCATCATATGACATGTGTGCATATATGTGCAGTGTGCATAGGAATTTGTTCATAGTTTCTTTTCTAGTCTGGCCCTCCAACGGTCTGAGTGACAGTGAACTGGCCCTCTGTGTAAAAAATTGGGGGACCCCTGCCTTAAGTTCACACTTCTCACTTTATGAAAGAGAGTTTCATCTACTTTTTCCCAAGAGGGAAGAGTATTAGTATATGTCACTATGTAGCTGAGTTAAATTAAATGCATTAATTGTTAAATTTCCATACATCATATTGATTGTATTAGTTTAGGATTTTGAAGAGCTAAGTTAATTGATTTGCCAAATAGTAGTAGAAGAAAGTAATAGTCAGTAAAATGGTTCCTATGTAGTCACAATTAAGGTCAGTCAAGAGTGGTTTACCAAAAACGACACTTGAAGAATGTCTAATACTCTGGAGTTCTCTGGGAAAGAGAATCCTACACAGATGAGTACTTTGCCCATAACATCTTACTGTAATTCTAATTATGGCTTCTTGTCTGACTGCAGAGAAAACTCCCTATGTATTTCCAACAAGACTCTTTCCAATTTATTATTTTTATCTACACATAAATAGTGAAGATCTATAGATGAAGTTTTAAACTTTCTAATTTGTTTTATTTTATGCCAAATTACCAATTAAATTAAAATGTCTTATATATATCTTTAATCTTTCTTTTTGTTAAACAACTCTTCTGTCATGTTCTAGAGAAATTACTTCCCACTGAATATTTATTCTATAGATAATAATTCAAAATTAACCATTACTTAAAGAATAAATGAATGAAGTCTAAGCTTTGATATCTCTGAGATATAATTTAAAAGTAAACTTATAATAACAGAACATACCAACATTATTTTGTTGAGAAGATAACTTTAATTTCTGGAAACACATAAACCCATACTGATTTTAATGGCATCTAATTAGTATGAGGCTCCTACTCAGGAGAAAAGTTTTCATCTCTTTTCTTCTTTAAACTAGATTGAAACAAAGCATAAGCTGTTTCCTAGCTCCTCTAATCCAGTGAAAGCCTAGAAAATAATCATAAAATCAAATACATAATAATTAATAATGTCTTACATTTATATAATGCTATATAATGTATAAAGTTGTTTATAAAACTTACCTTATTTGATCTTCAGAACTCCCTTTTGCATTTTACAAGACAAATATAGATATATGATCTTTCATCTGCTATTTCAAAGTACAACAAGCTCTGAAGCTGAACAGGTTTCTTGTTTTTGTTTGTTCCCTACCAAAACTCATTTAAAGGCAAAACTAATTTAAATATTTGTAGAATGTTTATAGATATTATTTTTCTCACTTAATATAAATATTTGTGAATCACTGAAAATATCTGAATGCATTTCTTTATGGAATGCTTCCCTAGACCCCAACCAGTATTAAATAATATATGATAAATGCACTACATAATATTTTTAAATTTAAATTTAAACATGACTTAATCCACAGGTTTGATAATGCATGAGGGTCATTTTAATTATGATAAATTTAGTGATGAGGAAACTAGTAGATCAAGTAGCTCACCCAAGGTTACACTACAAATAATTTTCATTGCTGGTCCAGTGCTTTGATGACCTTCTTCCAAAACGCATTTGCTAAATAAATGAGACTTCCAGTCAGCACAATAAATACTTAGTAATTTTAAATCACAGTAGCTCTTTTTCAAATATATTATTCATATAGAATAAGTTGAGGGCAAAAATATATTTTTCATTCTTATATAAATTGGTCTAGGCTTGACCTGTGGTGGCACAGTGGATAAAGCATCCACCTGGAACCCTGAGGTCACTGGTTCAAAACCCTGGGTTTGTCCAAGGCGCATATGGAAGTTGATGCTTCCTGCTCCTTCTCCCTCTGTCTCTCTCTTCTCTCTCCTCTCTCTAAAGTGAATAAATAAAATCTTAAAAATAAATTAAAAATACAAATTGGTCTTTGGTTAGCCTATTCACAAGTCCTCTGAGAAGAAAAGAAATATGGAAATGTCCCTCAGTGTATAACTTACTAAAGTCACAGTCCTTCAAAAACCAGAGTGAAAGTTTGTTTTTTAATTAGCATTCAATATTCAACTAATAGTGGACACTCACTGATACTTTAAAAGTAATAAGTTTTGAAAAGGAACTATTCTTAGCAGATTCAACTCTCCTATTCTTCCACTCTCCACATACTTAAATTTCTTTTTAGAAATATAAAAGTTTATACCAAAATATTATTAAAGAACTTTTTAGGTGGATATTAACAAGTAATATAACATTTATTCTTCTTAATGTACCTTTTACTCACCAGTGCACTGTCATTGGTTTTAAAAGATGGTGGTGTGGGTATAGGCATAAGTCTCTTCCAGTATATGTGTCAGTACTTCCCAGTCTTCCACTCTAAGGTTCACTATAAGAGAAAGATATTTCCTCTTACTTGATATACAGAATTGGAATCCAATAGCATTACTGTAGAGATAAAGAAAGTTTTTTCTCCCTTAGAATGCTACTCAAAATCATATAGTCCTTAAGAATTAAAAGATAATCCGAGGCCATCTAGTTTAAAGTGTCATCTCCTATACTTCCAGAAAGGAGAATCTCTCTGCTTGTGTTACATTTTGGTCATCTCTATTTATTAGAAATTCAAATTAAGCCTTTCTGTAGTTTGTATACATTTTAGCATTTGTCCCTTAGAAGCAAAATAATTTTAACCCCTTCCACATAAGAGGTCTTCATATATTTGAAGTTTGCTACCAAATGTTTCATTTCCCATAACTTTCACATGCGTACAGTGCTCTTTACTTGTTTCTTTTTAACCCTTTGAGTAGTGAGTTTTTTTTCATGCTCGCTGACCCCCAGGAGTGAGTTTTATTTTTTTTTTCAAAATATAAAATTAGTCCCAGTTACAGTTTTATTCATTTAAAATCCTGTTTGTTTGATAACCAATTTATGGAAACAAGAAGAACATACATTTGTCTTTTTTAAATGTTGCCATCATACATGTACGATCCTACTCTGGATGGTCAGGAGGCACGAGAATGTAGACGATCGTTCGTACTACTCAAAGGGTTAATCATAGTTTTTATAGCAGGAAAAATACCAACATTGTATTGAAGGGAAATGACAAGTAGCAAAGTTGGGCTAAAGACAAATGGCAATTATTACAACAATAATTGTCTTACACAAATTTTATAATATGCCAGAGCTGTTCTAGCACTATTCAAAGTGTGTCCAGTATAATAACATATAATCCTCACAATAATTTTATAACCCAAATACAAGAAGACGAAGAAGAAGAAGAAGAAGAAGAAGAAGAAGAAGAAGAAGAAGAAGAAGAAAAAGAAGAAGAAGAAGAAGAAACAAATGAGAAGATAATATCAACATATAGTGTCAAATAATAAAATTAAGCAAATGCTGTAGTAAAGTTAACCTGATGCAAATTTACCAGAATTTTAAACTTATAAAACCACCAATAATTAATAATAATTTGTTTGGAATATTTTTTTCTGTAGGTGAGATCACATGGTCTCAAAATATATGAATAAGGAGAAGAGAAGCTTGGGAATCAATGAAATTGATAGTTGCATCCAGTGATATTTTAATCATACATATCATTCTCCTTTATACAAAAAATGGAATAAAATTATTTTACTCTCTATTATAGGTTCACTTTACATAAGACCCATTCATTATATGAATCATTATTGCATCATTGCTATATTTCAGGTACTACCAAGTATCAAAATACCATAACAAAAGACATTAGTGCTGTTTTCAAATTGCTCATAGGCTGGTGGAAGAAACAGAGAAGTAAATCATAAATTACAGTCCATTCTAAGAGGGAAAATGCAATCACAGTTATTGTGAGAACAGAGATGGTTTAGGTAACCCTGATAGGAAGGAGGGAATCATGCAATGAGTCTTAAAGAATCTGTCAAATGAAGTATGGGGAAAAAATGGGAAAAAACCTCTGAAGAGAAGTAAGATATGCTACAAAGCCTGGAGGTAAGGGAAAATTGCAAGCAATTTCTTCTAGCCAGAGAAAGACTGGCTGATAATAGATGAATCTGTCAAAATGTAGAAAGACCAGATTATCCAGCATCTGATTGGTTAACTAAGTAGTTTGGCTCTGATTCTGTTGAATACCATGAGGTATTCAAAGATTTTAAGTTTTCAATTTTTTTTTATTTGACATAATTTTAAAAGAAAAAATGTAAATGTATTGTTTTTATGTTTTAAGACTTCTTCCTTTATTTTTAAAAACTTTTAGTATATCTTAACCCAGCTTCTCATAATCTTAACATGTTTCCATGTGTACCATTATTGTTATCAGGAAACTGATGTCCCACTATCAACTAATCTACAGAATTTCAAGTTTCATCACTTTTACA
Source organism: Rhynchonycteris naso (assembly GCA_037038555.1). Classification (NCBI taxonomy): domain Eukaryota; kingdom Metazoa; phylum Chordata; class Mammalia; order Chiroptera; family Emballonuridae; genus Rhynchonycteris; species Rhynchonycteris naso. The sequence continues at coordinate 165,971,388 of CM072999.1, read as the reverse complement.
TTATTTTTATTTTCTGGTCTGGGATCCAGTCCCACACTGCATTTAGCTGTTATATCTTTTTAGTCTCCTCCAGTTCCTCAGTCATTCTTTGTTATCCATGACCTTGGCACTCTTCAAGCATACTGGTTAATTATTTTGTAGATGTCTTTCAGTTTAAAATATTTTGATGGCATTTTATACATAAATTGATGCTGTATCATTCTTTCTGGATACATTAGGATATACAGGATATCAATATATCATTATTACCTGTGATATTAACTTTACTTACAGAAGAGGGGTTGTATACTATGTTATAAAGTCATTATTTCCCTTTGTAATTACTAAGTTATTTTGCAAGATGATATTTTTTGTCTATGTAAATATCCTGTTTCTTATCTGTTAGCTCACACCACTTTTAACATTCAACAAATAATGATTTTGCCTGCAAAATTTATCTATATGATGTTTACTAAATAATGATTATCTATTCTCATGATCTTGTAAACTTATTGATTGAAAATTTATTTAAGAAATAACTTTTCATTTTCCCTTAATTTTTATTCAATACTTTATATCAGTACCAAGTCATAGATATTTGGTTTATTCTATGGATTGTATTCCAATACTGTCATGATTTCATATTTCAAGTTGTCCCAAATTTGACCATTTGTAAAATCTTCAGGTTCACTCATATGCCCATTTGATAAGTTGATTCTTTATTCTTTTCTTGAGTACTTATTTTTTTCTGACATCACCAGTCTAGATTCATCCTATGTATTCTCAGGCCTAGGCCTAGAATTAAGCATTTCACCAAGGAGCTCTAGAACCTTTTATTAGAGAAAGGTATTTAGAAACCAAGATCTAGAAAAATAAAATAAAGTAAGTAAAAAAAATCAAGATCTGGAGATATTTTACTTTATTAACAATCAAATCTGACAGAAATGTGTAATATTAATGTTTTTCACTAAAGTAAAATCAAGACAAATTTAGAAATTAAAATTCTTGTATGAGTGAAGGAGTATTGAAATAACAGAGTGATCAGGCTTTCATTAAATATATCAACTCAAGCCAAAATTATTTAAGAGAATTATTTTTCTTGCATAAAAGATTATTCACCTTTATGCTCACACTGATTGGTATGGTATGTTTGCTTGTTTACTGCAAATATTTGAATCCAAAGTTATAATGAAAGATAAAGTATATCTAGATCCTTTAGTGCTCATTTGTTCTTATGGCCAAAATATGCAAAAAAATAAAAAGATTAGATATGAAAATTTCTCTTGCGTTTCCTCAACATGGCAGGGAATCCCTTCCACCTAAGACAATTGCATTGAATAATACATAATAAAATTTAGTTTTAAATGCAAAGTTATGTGCCCTTAATGCAATCAAAATTATTTCAACCAAAATAACAAGAAAAATATAAATCAGAGCAGACAGTATGTTGGCATACAATAGTTACAAATTAGTATTTATGTGTGCACTTTGGTGCTGTGTGCAGGATATATATATATAATGAGTGGAAAGAACTGATAGATCAATCCTTCCACTATCTTATCCCAGGTGGATGCACACATTATGGTAACAAGAGGCTGAACAGACATAAATAATACATCTTTGTACTGTCTGTCTTTTCTGAGTTGCTTCAGTCATTCTATCTTTAACATTTGTTTTCTGGATTGCACTCTTCAAAAAAGTACATTGTCTCAGACTCTATTGTTTTACGAATCCAGACTAAAATAAGGAACCAATACCCACTATGAGAGATGAGAAAGATACACCCTCAAATAAAGATTAGATTTTAACAATAATATAGTTAATATAGTTGAAGAACAATTGATTAATGAATAATTGTCTTTAAAAATATAGCCTACTAAAACTGATTTAGAAACATATAGAATGCCCATGTATTTTCCATTATCCATCAGTCTATATGTCTATATATAAATTAAAGAACATATTAAAATTTAAAGAAAACTATACATGCAAACTTAAAAACAATAAGGCAAAGAATTTTAACTAATAAGATAAAGGAAATAAAGTTTAATCATAAAAAATATTCATCTTAAATGAAGTTCATAAAAATAAGAAAGGAGGAAGAAAAAGAACAGTTGGGGCAAATAGAAACAATAGCAAGAAGAAAGACCTAAAACCTGTCTTATCAATAATTATATTAAACATATATATGACCTAATAATCCTTACAGATTCTCAGATTAAATGGCAAAAGCAAGACACTCCTATAACTGCTTATAAGAAATACAATTTAGTGTTTTCTTTATTAATTTTAATGGGGTGACATTAATAAATCAGGGTACATATGTTCAAAGAAAACATCTCCAGGTTACCTTGTTATTCAGTTATGTTGCATACCCATCACAAAAAGTTAAATTGTCCTCTGTCACCTTCTATCTGGTTTTCTTTGTGCCCCTCCCCTCCCCCCTCTCCCTCCCTCTCCTCTCTCCCCCGGGAAACCATCACACTCATGTCCATGTCTCTTAGTCTCGTTTTTATGTCCCACCATGTATGGAATCATTCAGTTCTTAGTTTTTTTCTGATTTACTTATTTCACTCCATATAATGTTATCAAGATCCATCCATTTTATTGTAAATGATCCGATGTCATCATTTCTATGGCAGAGCAGTATTCCATGGTGTATAGGTACCACATCTTCCTTATCCAGTCATCTATTGAAGGGCTTTTTGGTTGTTTCTATGTCTTGGCCACTGTGAACAATGCTGCAATGAACATGGGGCTGCATGTGTCTTTACGTACCAATGTTTTTTAGTTTTGGGGGTATATACCCAGCAGAGGGGTTGCTGGGTCATATGGCAGCTCTGTTTTTGGTTTTTTGAGGAACCACCATACTTTCTTCCATAATGGTTGTACTACTTTACATTCTCACCAACAGTGGATGAGGGTTCCTTTTTCTCCACAGCCTCTCCAACACTTGTTATTACCTGTCTTGTTGATAATAGCTAATCTAACAGGTGTGAGGTGGTATTGCATTGTAGTTTTGATTTGCATTTCTCTAATAGCTAATGAAGATGAGCATCTTTTCATATATCTGTTGGCCATTTGTATTTCTTCCTGGGAGAAGTGTCTGTTCATGTCCTCTTTCCATTTTTTTATTGAATTGTTTGCTATTTGTTGTTGAGTTTTATGATTTCTTTGTATATTTTGGATATTAGCCCCTTATCTGAGTTGTTGTTCGAAAATATCATCTCCCATTTAGTTGGCTGTCAGTTTATTTTGTTGTCAGTTTCTCTTGCTGTGCAAAAGCTTCTTAGTCTGATGTGGTCCCATTCCTTTATCTTTGCCTTCACTTCCCTTGCCTTTGGAGTCAAATTCATAAAAAGCTCTTTAAAACCAAGGTCCATGAGTTTAGTATCTATGTTTTCTTCTATGTAATTTATTGTTTCAGGTCTTATATTTAGGTCTTTGATCTATTTTGAATTAATTTTAGTACAAGGGGAAAAACTGTATTGAAATTTCATTCTTTTGCATGTTGCTTTCCAGTTTTCCCAGCACCATTTGTTGAAGAGGCTTTCTTTTCTCCATTGTGTGTTGTTGGCTCCTTTATCAAAAATTATTTGACGATATATATGTGGTTTTATTTTTGGACTTTCTATTCTGTTCCATTGGTCTGAGTGTCTATTTTTCTGCCTATACTATGCTGTTTTGATTGTCGTGGCTCTATAATATAATTTGAAGTCAGGTATTGTAATGCCCCCAGCTTTGTTCTTTTTCCTTAGGATTACTTTGGCTATTCAGGTTTTTTTATAGTTCCATATAAATCTGGTGATTTTTTGTTCCATTTCTTTAAAAAATTTCATTGGAATTTTTATGGGAATTGCATTAAACTTGTATATTGCTTTGGGTAATATGGTCATTTTGATTATATTTATTCTTCCTATCAAAGAACAATGAATATTTTTCCATTTCATTGTATCTTTTTCGATTTCCTTTAACAATGCTTTGTAGTTTTTGTTATATAGGTCCTTTACATTCTGTTATGCTTATTCCCAGGTATTTTGTTGTTGTTGTTGCAACCATAAAGGGGATTATTTTTTTGAGTTTGTTTTCTAATGTTTTGTTGTTGTCATATAGAAAGGCTATGAACTTTTGTATATTAGGTTTGTATCCTGCGACCTTACTGTATTGGTTTATTGTTTCTAGTAGTTCTTTTGTGAAGTCTTTAGGGTTTTCGATGTATAGGATCATATCATCTGCAAAAAGTGAAACCTTTGCCTGGCCTGTGGTGGCGTAGTGGATAAAGCGTCGACTTGTGAACATTGAGGTCTCCAGTTCAAAACCCTGCACTGGTCTGGTCAAGGCACATATGGGAATTGATGCTTCCAGCTCCTCCCCCCTTTCTCTCTCTCTCTCTCTCTCTCTCTCTCTCTCTCTCTCTCTCTCTCACTCTGTGTCTCCTCTCTAAAATGAATAAAATAAAAAAATAAAAATAAAAAGTAAAAAAAAAAAAAAAGTGAAACCTTTACTTCTTTTCCGATATGAATCCCTTTCACTTCTTTATCTTGTCTGATTGCTCTGGCTAGAACTTCTAGCACCACATTAAATAAGAATGGAGAGAGTGGACAACCCTATCTTGTTCCTGATTTAAGGGGGAAAGTCCTCAGTTTTATGCCATTTAATATGATGTTAGCTGATGGTTTATCATAAATGGCCTCTATCATGTTGAGATATTTTTTTTCTATACCCATTTTGTTGAGTGTTTTAAACATAAAATTGTGTTGTATTTTATCAAATGCCTTTTCTGCATCTATTGATAAGACCATGTAATTTCTGTTCTTTGTTTTGTTGATATGGTGTATTACGTTAACCATTTTACGTATGTTGAAACATCCTTAAGATTCTGGGATGAATCCCACTTGATCATGGTGTATTATTTCTTTAATATGTTGTTATATTCAATTGGCTAGTATTTCGTTTAGTATTTTAGCATCTGTATTTATTAGATATATTGATCTGTAGTTTTCTTTTTTTGAGCTGTCTTTGCCAGGTTTTGGTATGAGGGTTATGTTGACCTCATAAAATGTGTTTGGAAGTATTGCTTCTTTAATTTTTTGGAAAACTTTGAGTAGAATAGGAACCAAATCTTTGAGTATTTGATACAATTCACTAGTATAGCCACCTGGGCCTGGACTTTTATATTTGGGGAGGTTTTTAATAGTTGTTTCTATTTCCTCCCTGCTTATTGGTCTATTTAGGCTTTCTGCTTCTGCATGACTCATTCTAGGAAGGTTGTTTTGTAGAGGAATTTATCCATTTTTTCTAGATTGTTGAATTTGGTGGCATATAGTTTTTCATAGTATTCTACAATAATTCTTTGTATATCCATGATATCTGTGGTGATTTCTCCTCTTTCATTTTGGATTTTGTTTATACGAGTCCTTTCTCTTTTTTACTTGGTGAGTCTGCCAAGGATTTGTCAATTTTGTTGATCTTTTCAAAGAACCAGCTTCTTGTTTTATTAATTTTTTCTATAGTTTTTCTGTTCTCTATTTCATTTATTTCTGCTCTGATTTTTATTATTTCCTTTCTTCAGCTGGTTTTTAAGTTGCCTTGTTTCTTCTTTTTCTAGTTTCTTAAGGTGTGACATTAAGTGGTTTACTTGGGCTCTCTCTTGTTTGTTCATATAGGCCTGAAGTAATATGAACTTCCCTCTTATTACTGCTTTTGTTGCATCCCAGAGATTCTGATATGTCTTATTGCCATTTTCATTTGTCAGTATGTATTTTTTTATCTCTGTGCTTATTTCTTCTTTGACCCACTCATTTTTTAAAAGGATGTTTAGTATCCACATTTTTGTGGGTTTGTTTACCTCTTTTTTGCAGTTGAATTCTAGTTTCAAGGTTTTATGGTCAGAAAATATGCTTGGTTCAATATCAATTTTTCTAAATTTGCTGATGTTATTTTTGTGGCCCAAAATATGGTTAATTCTTGAGAATGTTCTATGTTCACTAGAGAAAAATATGTACTCTGTCACTTTGGGATGAAATGTCCTGTACATATCTATCATATCCAATTGCTCTAGTGTTTTGTTTAAGACCAATATTTCTTTATTGATTTTCTGTTTGGATGAACGATCTAGAGGCGTCAGTGGTGTATTGAGGTCTCCAAGTATGATTTTATCTTTGTCAGTATTTGTTTTTAGGTCAGTCAGTAACTGTCTTATATATTTTGGTGCTCCTTGGTTTGATGCATATATATTAAAAGTGTATGTCTTCTTGATTCAGTTTCCCCTTAATCATTATGAAATGACCATTTTTGTCTCTGATTACTTTTGTTGTCTTATAGTCAGCATTGTTAGATATGAGTTTTGCTACACCTGCTTCTTCTTGGGTGTTATTTGCTTGGAGTATTGTTTTCCAGCCTTTCACTTTGAATTTGTTTTTATCCTTGTTGCGTAGATGTGATTCTTGTAGGCAGCACACAGTTGGATTTTCTTTTTTAATCTATTCTGCTACTCTGTGTCTTTTTATTGGTGAGTTCAATCCATTTACATTTAATGTAATTATTGACACTTGAGGGTTTTCTATTGTCATTTTATATATTGCTTTATGTTAGTTTTAAATCTTATTTGATTCTTCTCTTTTGTTTCTCTATCATTTGTTTTTGTTTCATTGTAATTCATACTTCTTTCTTCTGTTACTTCCTATTTCAAGTCATGTGCTTCTGTGGTGGTTTTTTCATTAAGTAATGAAAAGGGTACCTACCATGTTCACTGTAGTACACTATCTTATGAGTGCTTCTGCACTCCATTGTCTTTTGCTACTGTTAATCTTCGTCCTCTTCCCTTTATTTTTTTGTTGTTGTCTCAGTTTAAATTTGGTTTTATTGTGCTCTTGGTGGAGCTTTTACTTGTGGTTTTGTTTTGTTTTCTTTTTTGTATCTGGTTGGAAAACCCCCTTTAGTATATCCTGAAGTGGGAGTTTTCTGATGACAAATTTCCTCATCTTTTCTGTATCTGTGAATGTTTTTATTTCTCTTTTGTATCTGAAGGATAGCTTTGATGGGTATAGTATTCTTGGTTGGAAGTTTCTCTCTTTCAGAACTTTAAATATTGGGGTCCACTCTCTTCTAGCTTGTAGAGTTTCTGCTGAGAAATCTGATGATAATCTAATAGGCCTTTCTTTATATGTTGTATTCTTCTTTTCCCTGGCTGCCTTGAGAATTTTTTCTTTGTCGTTGGTTGGTGCCAATTTCATTATTATGTGCCTTGGAGTAGGTTAGTTGGGGTAAGATAGCTCGGTGTTCTATTTGCTTCTTGAATTTGAGGCTTTAGTTCTTTCCATAGTTTTGGGAAGTTCTCGTCTATTATTTATTTGAATATGTTCTCCATTCCATTTTCTCTCTTTTCTCCTTCTGATATACCTTCTATTCTTATGTTACTCTTTTTGATGGAGTCAGACAATTACTGTAGGGCTTTCTCATTTTTTTTTAATTCTTGAATCGTTCTCTTCTTCTCTCTGTTGTGCCTCAAGTTGCCTGTCTTCTATGTCACTAATTATCTTTCCTGTCTGGCCTGTCCTATTAGCTAAGCTGGTTACCTCATTTTTCAGTTCATAAATTCAGTTTTTTTTATATCTGATTTGTTTTCATAGTTTCAATTTCCTTGGTAATATATTCTTTGTGTTTGTTGAGTTGTTTTCTGAGCTTACTAAATTACCATTCTGTGTTTTCTTGTATATCTCTGAGTATTTTTAGGATTTCTATTTTAAATTATCTGTCATTTAACTCCAAGGTTTCCAATCTATTAAAATTGTTTTATAGACTTTTTATCATCCATCTGTGCTACATCTCTGTCTTTTTTAACCATGATATTTTATTTCCTTTTCCTTAATGGCATCTGAGGGTGGTTTTGTTAATAACACTAATGAGAATTAATAAAAAATAAAAAGTAAAAAAATAGACAATAAAAAAATTAAACAATTATTATTCTTTTCTTCCTTCTTTGAGAAAATACCATGAAAAACTGAGAGTTCTATTGTGCTTAATGGGAACAAAACCTACTATAATGGAGGGCCTGAGTTGGAGAGAAGTGATAAAGGAGCAAAAAAAAGAGGTAGGGACCCAAAAAATGCAAAAAAAAAAAAATCTGGATCAAGAATAAAATAATTTGCTTATAAAGGATGGTCAAGTGAGAAATATCATGAAAGAAATAAGAAGAAAACAAGAAAAAGAAAATAAATACTATTGTATTAAGTGGAACTAAAACTACATAGAATGGAGAGCTGGAGTTGGGGGGAATGCTAGTGAGTTAAAAAGTGAAGTAAAAAGCACACAAAATGCCACAAAGAAAAAATTTGAATCCAAAATAAAATAATTTGTTCATGAGTTGAGGATTGAATGAGAGGAAAAGTAAGAAAAAAGAAGAAACTAAGAGACAGGGAGAAAAAAGAAAAAGGAGAAAATTAAAATAAAAAGAGAGGGGAGGATGGAAGATGGCGACGGAGTAGGCGGACGTACCAACTTCCAACTCCCAGAACCAAAGTGGATTATAACTCAATTTTAAGAACCATCGTCTGGATAAACCAACTTTGAACTAAACTAAGTGGACTCTTCAACCAAGGAACACTGCAGAAGCCACATTGAGACTGGTAGGAATAGCGAAAACGCGAAGAGGGCTGCCCAGCTCCCTGGAGCAAATGGCAGCCCGGAAAGACTCGCGTGGCGAGAGGAGAGTTTGGCGGAGAGGAAGGGACCTGGGTCCCAGGAACCAAGCCCCAGCCTTCAGTCCCAGAGCCTAGAAGAGGCGTTTGGACAATATTGAGCTATGAAGCAAGTGAGGATACTGTTTGTGAAAAAGAGTATTCTCGGACCCAAGAATCTTTTCAAAGGGACAGCGCAGAAACCCTCTCTCACAACCACGCACCTGGGGCTCCGAGAACGGGGACAGAGGAGAGGAACAGAGCAGCGGGAACAGAGAGTGGACTGAAGGCACGAGGACACTCTGAGGGACAGCCACCCTGACCCCTGGGCTAAGTCATTTCCCTAATCGAAAACGAATATTTTCCCTGGAACTAGCAATCCCAGCAAAGGGAGACAGGACACTAGCCAAACAAGCTCTCCCACAGCAATTAGAGCAGAGCTGCATAGGGGGAGGGAGCTCCCAAGCCTACAGTGTGGAGACTTAAGACACTGCCATCTCTCTGAGGGTTGCTGAAGGGATGGTGGTGGCAGGATGCTGAAACGCGGTCCTGTCTGCGTGGGCAAAGGCACAACCAATGTGAGCTCGGTCTAGCCCAGCAGGGGCAGAGGGGACGCGCGAAAGCGGTCCGGCAGCTGCGGGCCCACCTGTGACTCCACTTGTGGTAAAAAGTACGGGCAGAGATCCGTTCTGCAACCCTGCGCAAGCCGGCCCTGACTGCAGGGATGGGGCTTGGACCAGGGACGGGCGGGGGGCTCGTGGCTGAGCTCACCCTGCCAACCCCACCCGGACGGAGAAACCACAGGTTGCCATTCTTTGTGCGCAAGAGGGCTCCTAACGCAGGGACGGGGTACATCCTGAGATGAGCGGAAGTTCGTGGCTGAACTCACGCTACTAGCCCCGTCCGGCCGGAGAAACCTCGGTTTGCCATTTTTTGTGTGCAAGCGGGCTCCTAACGCGGAAAAGGGGTAGACCTGAGAGGAGCGGTTTACGTGCGCTTGAGCTGGCTTTGGCAGCTGAGCTCACGCTACTAGCCCTGCCTGCCCAGAGAAACCCCAGTGGTCTGCCATTCTACCTGCGCGAGCTGGCCCTGAATGTGGGGCCGTGGTAGAGTCGGGATCAATCAGAAGCTAGCAGCTGACCTCTCGCCCACAAACACAACCAGCCCAATAACCCACAATTTGCGACCATGAGCAGAAGGTCCCTGGCCTCGAGGGTGGGGCTAAATTCTGGACGGGCAAAGGCTCACAGCTGAGAGCATGTCAAAAGACCCGCCCAACCCGCAAAACTGGCGAGCAGTCTCTGACTGCAGGGGCTGGGCGTAAGCCTTCTGGAAACGGATTGGGTCCGCAGATGAGCAATGGTGTTCACCTCTGCCCTTGGTGCTAAGGCTTGTGGCTTGAGTGACAGCCCTTCCCGTGGAGGAAAGGCAGAAATCACAGCAACAGCCGCAGTAGGCTGTCATTGGCAATGCCCATACCCAATCACCCTAGGCTACGGCAGAAGGGGTGGCAGACCTGCAGGCAGACCTGCAAACAGACCACACCTAGAGAACACAAAGGGAATACCTAATAGACTCAAGTGGCCACAACTTGCCTATACACAGATAAAATGGGCAGGCAGAGAAATGCAAACCAAATGAATCAAGAGAAATCCCCAGAGAAGGACCTGAATGAACCAGATATAACCAAACTACCAGAAGCAGAATTTAGAATAATGATAGTTAGGATGTTCAAAGAAATTAGAGCAACAATGGATAGTCACTATGAACACCTAAATAAAGAGATAACAAGTATAAAAAATAAAATTGAAATAATAAAAAAGAATCAGACAGAAATGACAAATACAATATCAGAACTGAAGACCACAATGAAATGAATTAAAAGCAGGATGAATCACGCTGAAGATCGAATAAGCGAGTTAGAGGATACAATAAACAAAGTTACAGAAGCAGAGAAGAAAAAGAAAAAGAGACTCAAAAAATGTGAGGAAACTCTAAGGGAGCTCTGTGACAACATGAAGAGAAACAACATTCGCATCATACGGGTGCCTGAGGAAGAGGAAAGAGGACAGGAAATGGAAACTTTGTTCAATCAAATCATAGCAGAAAACTTCCCTAAATTAAGGATGGGAAACATTCCACACGTCCAAGAAGTACACAGAACTCCATTAAAGAGAAACCCCCAAAAATCTACACCAAGACGCATCATAGTTAAAATTCCAAGGCTAATGAATAAAGAAAAAAATCTTAAAAGCTGCTAGAGAAAAAAAAGCTATCACCTAGAAAGGAGCCCCCATAAGGATGACATCGGACTTCTCAACAGAAACACTTGAGGCCAGAAGGGAATGGCAAGATATAATCAAAGTAATGCAGAACAAGAACCTACAACCAAGACTACTCTATCCAGCAAGGCTAACATTTAAAATTGAAGGAGAAATAAAGAGCTTTACAGACAAAAAAAGCCTCAAGGAATTCATTAAAACCAAACCAATTCTGCAAGAGATACTAAGGGGCCTGTTGTGAACAGTTCAAAGGGAGGAAAGAATATAGCAAAAGAAGAATACAGCTTTAAAGAATAAAATGGCAATAAACAACTACATATCAATAATAACCTTAAAGGTAAATGAACTAAATGATCCAATCAAAAGACATAGGGTAGCTGCGTGGATAAAGAAACAGGACCCATACATATGCTGTCTACAAGAAACACACCATAAAACAAAAGATGCACATAGACTGAAGGTAAAAGAATGGAAACAAATATTTCATGCAAATGGAAATGAAAGAAAAGCCGGGGTAGCAATACTTATATCTGATAAAATGGACTTTAAAACAAAGGCTGTAGTAAGAGATAAAGAAGGACACTACATAATGATAAAGGGAACAATTCAACAGGAAGATATAACTATTATAAATGTCTACGCACCAAATATAGGAGCCCCAAAATACATAAAGCAGACTTTGATGGATATAAAGGGGGAGATTAACAGCAATAATATTTGAGAGGTCTCAAATAAATAAAATTAAAAAGGACAGTGAGGAAATAACAACTGATAAAACAGAAATACAAAGCATTGTAAGAAAATACTATGAAGAACTCTATGCCAAAAAATTAGACAATCTAGATGAAATGGACAAATTTTTAATATCATATAACCTTAAAAAATAAATCTGGAAGAATCAGAACACCTAAACAGACCAATTACAACAAATGAGATTGAAACAGTTATCAAAAAACTCCCAAAAAGAAAAGTTCTGGGCCTGATGGCTTCACAAGTGAATTCTATAAAAAATTCAAAGAAGAAGTAACTTTTATCCTCCTTAAGCTATTTCAAAAAATTCAAGAGGAAGGAAGACTTCCAAACTTCTTTTATGAGGCGAGCATAATTCTGATCCCAAAACCGGGCAAAGACAACATAAAGAAAGAAAATTATAGGCCTATATCCCTGATGAATTTAGACGCTAAAATTTTCAACAAAATATTAGCCAACCGGATCCAGCAATATATGAAAAAAATCATACACCATTATCAAGTGGGATTTATTCTGGAGAAGCAAGGCTGGTTCAATATTCACAAATCAATCAATGTGATTCATCACATAAACAAACAAAAGGACAAAAATCACATGATAATTTCAATAGATGCAGAAAAGGCATTTGATAAAATCCAGCACCCATTCATGCTCAAAACTCTCAGTAAAGTGGGAATACAAGGAACATTCCTGAACATGATAAAGGCCATCTACGACAAACCCACAGCAAACATCATACTAAATGGACAAAAGCTAAAAGCAATCCCCTTAAGATCAGGAACCAGACAGGGTTGCCCACTTTCACCACTCTTATTCAACATAGTTTTGAAGTCCTAGCTACAGCAATCAGACAAGAAGAAGAAATAAAAGGCATCCAAATTGGAAAAGAAGAATAAAACTGTCACTATTTGCAGATGATATGATACTGTATATAGAAAACCCTAAAGTCTCAGTCAAAAAACTACTGGACCTTATAAATGAATTCAGCAAGGTGGCAGGATATAAAATTAATACTCAGAAATCAGAGGCATTTCTGTATACAAACAATAAACTGTCAGCAAAAGAAATTAAGGAAACAATCCCCTTCACTATTGCAGCCAAAAAAATAAAATACCTAGGAGTAAATTTAACCAAGGAGGTTAAGGACTTGTACTCAGAAAATTATAAAACATTGATAAAAGAAATCAAGGAAGATACAAACAAGTGGAAGCATATACCATGCTCATGGCTAGGAAGAATAAACATCATTAAAATGTCTATAATACCCAAAGCAACTTATAAATTCAATGAAATACCAATTAAAATACCAATGACATACTTCAAAGATATAGAAAACATATTCCAAAAATTTATATGGAACCAAAAAAGAACACGAATAGCCTCAGTAATCCTAAAAAGAAAAAATAAAGCAGGAGGTATCACTCTTCCGGATATCAAGGTCTACTACAAGGCCATTATACTCAAGACAGCCTGGTACTGGCATAAGAACAGGCACATAGATCAATGGAACAGGACAGAGAACCCAGAAATAAACCCACAGCTTTATGGACAACTGAAATTTGACACAGGAGAAAAGAACATACAATGGAGTAAAGACAGCCTCTTTAACAAATGGTGCTGGGAAAATTGGACATCTACCTGCAAAAGAATGAAACTAGACCATCAACTTACACCATTCACAAAAACAAATTCAAAATGGATAAAAGACTTAAACATAAGCCGTGAAACTATAAGCATCTTAGAAGAAAACATAGGCAGCAAGCTCTCCGACATCTGTAGCAGCAATATAATTGCCGATTTATCTCCACCGGCAAATGAAATAAAAGGCAAGATAAACAAATGGAACTATATCAAACTAAAAAGTTTTTGCACAGCTAAAGACAATAGGAACAGAATAAAAAGACAAACCACACAATGGGAGAACATATTCGACAGCACGTCTGATAAGGGATTAATAACCAAAATTTATAAAGAACTTATAAAACTCAACACCAGGAAGACAAATAATCCAATCATAAAATGGGCAAAAGAAATGAATAGAAATTTCCCCAAAGAAGACACACAGATGGCCAAAAGACATATGAAAAAATGTTCAACATCACTATTTATTAGAGAAATGCAAATTAAAACCACAATTAGGTATCACCTCTCACCAGTCAGAATGGCCCTCATCAGCAAAACAACACAGAATAAGTGCTGGCGAGGATGCGGAGAAAAGGGAACACTTCTGCACTGCTGCTGGGAATGCAGACTGGTGCAGCCACTGTGGAAAACAGTTTGGAGATTCCTCAAAAAATTAAAAATCGAACTGCCTTTTGACCTGGCTACCCCACTTGTAGGAATATACCCTAAGAACACCATAGCACTGTTCGAAAAGAAGAAATGCACCCCCATGTTTGTGGCAGCATCGTTCACAATAGCGAAGATCTGGAAACAGCCCAAGTGTCCATCAGAAGACGAGTGGATTAAAAAGCTTTGGTACATATATACTATGGAATACTACTCAGCCATAAGAAACGATGACATCGGATCATTTACAACAAAATGGATGTACCTTGATAACATTATACGGAGTGAAATAAGTAAATCAGAAAAAAAAACTGAGAACAGCATGATGATTTCATACATAGGTGGGACATAAAAGTGAGACTATGAGACATGGACAAGAGAGTGGTGGTTACGGGGTTGGGGAAGGGAGGCGAGGGTGGGAAAGAGAGAAGGGTACGGGCACAGGGAAAACCAGATAGAATGTGACAGAGGACAATTTGTCTTTGGGTGATGGGTATGCAACACAATTGAATGATAAGATAATCTGGAGATGTTTTTATTGTACATATGTACCCTGATTTATTGGTGTCACCACATTAAAGTTAATAAAAAAATAATAAAAAATAAAAATAAAAAGAGAGAGTTAAGGGTTTTGTAGAGTAACCCTCTTAGAGAGAAAGAAAAAAAAGAAAAAAATGGGGACTGTAACACTTATGGGTAATGTAGTTCAAGATGAAGAGAAAAGAATAAAACAAGCAGAGGATAAAAGGACCAAGGTGGAAGAAAAATAAATAAATAAAGATAAAAAGAAAAGAAACAAAAAAAAGTAGAAAATGTTATAAAGATTGTGGATTTTTCTTGATTTTGAGAGGTTATCTTCTTCCTTTTTTCTTCTTCTTCCTCTTCCTGGTCGGTGGCATTGTACCCCAGGCTCTGCCCCCGTGGCACGCTTAGGTAGAGAGATTTGCTATTGATGTGTTGCTACGATGATGTTATATACTAGGCCACAGTCTCATTGGTAGTCGGGTCTTGTCAGCATTTGCAAGCTCCAACAATGGGAGAGTCCGTTTTCCTGGACCCTCTCTCCTTCCTGAATTAGCAACCTGATGATCCAGCTATTAGGTTGCCGCTGCCACTGCCTGGAGAGTAAGAGGCTCAAAGAGCTGACAAATCTCCACTCTATCCCCACTTAGCGCAGGGGTCTGGGTAAGGCTCTGTCAGTCAGAGCCTTCAGTGTAATCAGGCAGGGCTGGGAGCCAATTGCTTTCAAGGCGTCTTTCTTTGAGCCTCAAGGTGTGTCCAGTATGCCTCAGCACTCTGTGGGACCACTATCCCCAGGCTTTTGGCACTTTGTAACCTGTCTTGGCTGGAAAGAAGATGCCCTAGTTGCTGCCTGCAGAACAGGAGGTCTTAAAAGCTGCCAAGTCCCTCCTTTTAGCGCACAGCCCTGAGTATGAAAGCTCTGCTAATCAGAGCCACCAGCTTAAGCAGGTAGGGGGACGTGTTGGTTTCTGTTCAGGCCCCTTTCTAAGGTTCCCCAGGTGTATCTAGTTAAATTTTCCTTAGCGTTCCATGGGATTGCTCTCTGCAGGCTTATTCCTTGTTAAAAAGCCTACAGCCTAGCCTGTCTAACTTCTTCAGTCTTCTGTGAGGTTTGTGTTTTTCATCCTGAATTTGCTGACCGGAAGTTGCCCCCGCCCCTACATGCAGAGCAAGAAGCACTAAAAAAAAAATCAGGTCTCTTGTCTTAGATTGCTGAGCTGAGAGAGGCCTTGTCAGCCAGAGCTTCCTAAACCAGTTGGGCGGTGAGCAGACTATGGGTTAAGCTAATTTCAGCGATTGGATCTGCAGATCTGCTCCAGAGACTGTCTGAAAGCTGCCTGCGTGCCTGTCGCCCTAGCGCTTCTGTATTTTTCTTCCCCAGTATGTTAGTATGAATGGCTGGAGGCACCCCATCTGCGGGGAGGAGTTCGGGCATAGGGAAGTTCGCTTTCACGCACTCCTCACACGCTGTTCTTAGGGAGCAGGGATTACACCGAGACTCTGGTCGCAGCCCATGCAGAAGTCTCTGACCCTGACCCTCTGTCTGAGAACATGGGTGCCCACTCCCTGGTATGAAAATTTACTCTTTTAAGTTATTGAACAGCTTTGAAGCAACTGTTATATAATACTTCAAATACTTTAAAATAGTTCAGACTTAGAAAGAATGTGTGAAAAAATAAGACTAAATATCTAATTTTAAAGCATGGCAAACAAAAAGAGAATGTCCCTTGCCTATGAAATATTTAATTAATTTTATGTTATGTTTAGAGTTTCAACTTCTTGCTATACATTACATCCTACACTGTGCTATATAATATGGTTCAGAAATTGTGGAAATTCTAACAAATGTGCTCAAGAACTGTAACATTTTCTGCAGGCTCTGTCTAAATATGAGAATTATTTATCAAAAAGAAATGGTTTGTAAAGTCCAATTACGAGAACAAACTTTATACAGGTAGCTCTTCACATACAAATAAGATTCATTCAAAAACAACCTCCCATACAACATCTTGGATGCCATGTCTTCACTTTCAAGTCTTCTCCTAGCCATCCCCCTGCCCTGTGCCATTATCACTTCTCCTGGGCCATTTCCACAGATACTGCCTCTATATGTTTTTCCTTCACATGCTCCATATTACCAAAGTTGTATGAAACGTATTTGGGCCAATGTGCTGCCATTAAGAAATTATATTTTTTATTTCATTTATTTATTTCTCTTTCTATCTCCCTTTTAATGTGGGATTGCTGAATAAAAAGTTTCTTTTTACTGTCCTTGTTTTTCTCTAGTCAAAATTATAGTCACTGGCCATGTTCTATCTATCTCATTTCCCTTGCGAGAGACTTAATTCAATAAATAAAAGGCAAGAATATGGTTGATAAAATGGTGCCCTTCACCCCATTCTTTTCCCAAATTTCTATTTGCTCAAGTGGCTGTAACTGGGATGAATATTACTTTAAATTTTCTCATAAGAAATGAATGAAGTATCTACAGTGTTAGATGTAATTTCCACAGCATCATTTTTTTGGGGGGAGGCAGCATTTTTCTGAAGTGAGAAGTGGGTAGTCAGAGACACAGACTCCGGCATGTGCCAGACTGGGATCCACCAGGCAAGCCCACCAGGGGGAGATGTTCTGCCCATCTGAGCCTTTGCTCCACTGCAGTCGGAGCCATTTTTTTTTAACACCTCAAACAAGGTCCATGGAGCCATCCTCAGAGCGCAGTCCAGCTTTGCTCCAATGGAGCCTGGGCTGTGGGAGAGGAAGAGAAAGATAGAGACAGAGGAGAGAAGAAAAGATGAAGAAGATGGGCGCTTCTCCTGTGTGCCCTGGCTGGGAATCGAACCCAGGACTTCCACATGGCAGGCCGATGATCTACCCTCCACAGCATCATTTCTCCTTTGCAAGTATCTTTCTCTTTCTTCTACAGTGTGTCTGTAAAATCATGGTGCACTTTTGACTTTTGACTGGTCAAAAGTGCACCACGACTTTACGAACACACTGTATATATTTTTTTCTAATATTTAATGGGAGACTTAAGGTTTAGACTATTTAATGTTAATTTTCATCCTTACATTTTCTTACAATTTTTATGTGGAACTAATTCCTCAAGACAGATGTGTATATTAGTCATCTATTTTATGTCTTTTATGCATTGACTGGATAGTAATATTTTGAAGAAAAAAAAGATGTGTTTTGTTGCATTACAATATATTGTATATATACTCTTTACTGACTATATTACAGATTGGATCAGCATTTCTGCATTTGAGTCAGAATTTAAGCACATATATTAGATAAGGTTTGATTGTGTTCTTGGAATATAAATTGACATATTGTGAATTTTACTTTTTAGTAGTGTTGGGCAAATGAGTTTGTAAAATATGATTTTTTAGTTTGCTCATTTTTATTGTTAAAAATGGCGCTGAGAAGCACCAGGTACGAGATCTAAGAAATTGCTAATTACCTTTCTGCTTGGGAAGGGACATTGTTATGCTGTGTGCTGGAAGAGAGGTTTTGGCCCCAGAAAAGTTTTAAAAAGAGGGAGAAAGAGGAGAGGAAGAAAGCCAAGATGGCAGGGAAAGAGTGAGAAGCCAGTTTTGCAGAGTAAAAAGCCATGTAGGCAGGTGGGGAACCAGAGGTAAGGGGCTTTGGGAGTGGTGAGGCCTTTGATTCTAGGAGAAACTGGAAAAGATTCTCCTGGTTGTGGAACCATATAAGCAGCTTTGTGAATTCTGAATGAGTGAAATGGAACTGTTTCCCCTGTGTAGTGCTTGTCGTTGGTCAGTGTGAGTCTTGAATAAAGGAATAGCCCACCATTTTGGGGCTCCACTGTTTCTCTCACATCTGCCCAAATCTAATTAGAACCTGCAACTGCATGGCTGCAATGGCTGTGGCTACTGGCCTTAGGAGTAGATTTTAAACCAATAATTAATTAATAGTTTTAACAACCTTTTTTTTTTTTTTTTTTTTTTTTTTACAGGGACAGAGAGAGAGTCAGATAGAGGGATAGATAGGGAAAGACAGACAGGAACGGAGAGAGATGAGAAGCATCAATCATCGGTTTTTTGTTGCCATTGCAACATCTTAGTTGTTCATTGATTGCTTTCTCACATGTGCCTTGACCGCAGGCCTTCAGCCAACTGAGCCTGCCCTTGCTGGAGCCAGCGACCTTGGGTCCAAGCTGGAGTTCTTTTGCTCAAGCCAGATGAACCTGTGCTCAAGCTGGCGACCTTGGGGTCTCGAACCTGGGTCTTCCGCATCCCAGTCCGATGCTCTATTCACTTCTCCACTGCCTTGTCAGGCTTTAACAACTTTTTATTTCAAAAAACAAAGTTCTGAAGAGTGTTTGGCATAAGCGAATACCTTACCTTCATTCTCTAAATATGATTCCATTGATCTAAGAAGCTCATGACATTGTGATGATGGATTTCATCCTTTTGTTAGAAGTCTTGTCTTTTCCTCTGTGTGCAATGTATTACCTAGAAGTTTCTTAAGATCTGACCCGACAAAACTGTAGCTATGTTGAATAACTTTGTTATGATCTCAAAATTATTGGCTTAGACTTACATATCCTTGAACAGTAGGGGTTTACTTTATCACCTTTTTTATAGAAAGAAATAAAAGCACAAATGTTTTGTAAGGTCACTAGACTATTAAGACCTGTTGTAAATTTTGTATGATTTGGCTTGTTTTATGGAATCTTTGATTAAATTCTCCACTATAGCAAAACAGAACTGAACTTTAGCCACATTCCAAGAAATATTCTTAGGAAAAGTTGCATTGACTTGCCTGAGAGCTTCAGCAAAATCATGAAGAGCTAAGAAGTGTAACTCAATTATTCATGAGTAAAGGAGAGCCAGAATTCATAGAAAATGCATGGGTCAGGGAAGTACTGAGTTTGCCTTTGCTGGAAGTTTTAGGGTCTTGGAATGATAAATTTATGTAGGTATGTTCTTTCCTTGGGAATTTTCTTTCAAGTGTTATAAACTTTAGAAAAGTATTTTAACTGCTAAAGTACTATTCACATTTAGGGAAGAAGGGCTAAATATAACTATTAATAGAGAAATATTTTCTCTATCTTAGCAAAAATATCCTGATGAAAGAACCCAGTGTGTGATGAAGAAGAGAAATGAGGTGAGTATTTTTGAGGCAGAACAGTAAGAAGCTAGAAAATTTTTTTGGCAAGTAGAATGAAGGAAACTGAGACAATTAAACAAGGCAAAGAAATTAATAGCCTGCTAATAAATTGAAAGATCTTATCTTCCCTAACCACAGACACTCAAGAGCTGATGGTTTACACAGCTCTTCCTCAGGGTGAGTAGCTAAAATCATTCTAGTCTAGGGGAGATAAAATGGAGACCCAGTTAGTGTCATTCATTAGTGCCTACCAAACCCCAGAATGAATAAAGTCAAGGGAATAAATAACAAAACCTTCACAAGACTACAAAGGACCTGCATTGTGGAGGGGAAAGTGTTAGAGTAGGCAATAAAACAGATATTAACACACACACACACACACACACACACACACACACACACACACACACACACACACAAAGGTGGGAATGAATAGAACTGGACATCTGATTAAGCTTGATCAGGCAGGAAAAAATAACTTTTAAGTCACCCTGGAAAGTAACCAGCATGTTTCACCAAACAGACAAAAACACCCAAGTGTACATGGGGGAGAAAATGGTGAGGGAATTCCTTTTGCTAAGTCAACACACAGTAGAAACCAAATGGCCAAGCAAAATGAGGATGCACGCACAGGAGGAGTCAAAATGGCGACCTTAAATAGGAGACAGCGCAAGCCTGGGAAAATTTAGAAAAGAGATTGGATAGGGAGAAAGCACAAACAGAAGCCTGGGAAAAGTCTGGAAACAGTTTGGATAGTTTGAGAGAAAGCCTGATCTTTCACAAACCCAAAGAAATCTATGGAAGTTTTGTAAGGACCTGGGGGCAGCCACTACCCTCTAACCTACCCAATTTCTTCCTCTTCCAGTGTGTACTATTGCATTTGCTCTAAAAAAATCTTGCTACTAGTACTTAAAACTCCTCCTGCATGAGTGTCCCTGAAATTCTTTTCCCATGACACTGCTAAGGAACCTATTTTGTCTGGTAACATTTTGATAGGGATATAAAGAGATTGTGTTTCTGATCCCAGGTCCAAGGGTAATCTCTAAAACTCCTGTAAGAAAGCCTTTCGTTGTTCCAGGAAAAGGAAAAAGGTTCACAGAATGTCAAAGGGATGGAGGATAGAACACCTTCAAGTAAATTAAACAAGCTCTTCCATATGACCTAAATTCTTACTCTTTGTCCCCTAGAAATTATTTAGTGAAATCTACATTATTCACTAAGACTTTGCAAAATCGACCTTTAAAAAAATGTGATTAAAATATTGTTTTGATGTTGGCACAGAGCAAAAATAGAGGCTGCCTCTAGGACAGCCAATAGAGACTGGATTAAATGTAGCATGAAATAAGAGATTGTTACAAAGTAGCAAAAATAAATCTAAAGTCTCAAACAGTTTTCCTGGATTTGTGGGAAAACTGAGAGCTAGAATACTCTCTCCTCTTAGACAATGAGGACATTATGATATCTTAACAACTGTGGCTGACATATTATTGGTGTCACCTAAACTGCAAAAGTACTCCTAGAAAATTGAGGATATAGTGAGGAACATCAGAATGCTGAAGACTAAAATGTTCTAAATGTTCCCCTCAATCTAACAAGAGGCCCTGACCTCCCTTTTCTTAGAGCATTTATTTTAGAAAACTTATAACTTAAAATTCTTTCTCTACCCCTCTGAAATGTATATAAATCTTCTCCCAGACTCTTGCCGGTTTTGCAACCCAGGAAATGTCTTTCCCCAAGACCTGGAGACCATCTCTTTGAAATGTAAACATTGAAGGAGATAACACCCTCTACTCTACTTCGTTGGGCAGGTCAGAAGCCCAACTTGGAAGGAAGTCAATTAGCAAACACCGATGGACTAATTATTAACACATTGATATTATCAAGAAAAACTCAATGGATGTCATATATCTTAGTGATCAACTTCCCGATGATGTACTCCATGATTTTTCTACTAACATGACCCAGCATTTAAAAACTCTCTACCTTCTGTTTCAGTGGAGCTAAGTGTCTGGACGTGGTCTGTGCTTTCTCCCCTATTGCTGGCAATAATAACATTGGGATAAAGTCAACTTCTGTCTACTCATCTTTTCAAGCCCAATATTTTCTTTAAGATTAGGTAATTAACTTTAACAGGATACCAGAAGCATACTTAAGAGAAATGTGTTTGAAAAAAAAGTGAGAAAATAACCGACAATTTTCAACAAAGCTTTCTGTTTTTCATTACTTGCAGTAATGCAGTACTATCTTATGGACCTGTCCTAGAGATCATTAAAGAATTAATCAGTTATTTAGAGTTTTAAAGTAGTAAGGAAGTGAATATATTTATGATCCCAAAAACTTCAGAAAAGTTTAGCCCATATTCTGTCATATCCCACTACATAACACATCTGAACTGCAACCTGACCTTCAAAGAAACACATTTTTAAAGAAAATATAATTTTATGTTATAATTTTTGTAGATTTGTATAGGTATATTCAATGCAAACTAAGTCTTAAATGTCATCATTTAAGTAGTGGCTCTGAAAATTAAATTCAGTAGTGCAGATAAAGAATTTAACACAGTGCTCAGCATCTTAAAGATGATGAGCCCTGTCAGCAAGTGAACTCGCATCCATGAAACTTGGTTTCTTCATCTGTGAACAGAGATAGAAATAATATACATTTCACTAGGTAACTGAAAAACTAAAAGAGACAGTGTCTATAAAGAGCTTAGCATATTGTTGGGCAGATGAAGTATATTATGCTCACTTTGTTAAAGATGGCGCTGCCCACTTGCAAGTTGTAAAATTAAGCATTTCCCCACACCCTTGACTGATTGGATGATGTAGGGTGGTGCACTCTCATGAGGAATCCCTCCAGTATGTCTCAGATAAGGGACTTTCTCATGAGGAATCCTTCCAATATGTCTCAGATAAGAGACTTTGTGTCAGAGACTTCCTTGTTTGTAGATTGGATTAAAGGTTTTGAATCTACTCTATAAAGTGGGGCAGGCTGGGAGCTTGCTCTCTCTCGGTTCCTGAGGTTAGTAATAGAGAGGAGAGCAGATTCATGCCACATGGAGGAGAGGAGAAGCAGCCAAGATGGCAAAGTGCTGAAGAAGAAGCCAGTTTGTGCAATATGTGCTGGAGAAAGAGATGGGGAACAGAGATGAATAAGTCTGGTAAGCTAGAAACCTTTGATTCTAGGAAACTCGGATAAGTCAGTAGCTTTGTGAGCACTGAATGAGTGGGTTTTGGAGCCCAGTGTGTGTTTTTTGCTTGTTCACCAGGTGCAAATTAGAATTAAAGGTGATGGCTCACCAGTTCTTGGCTCCGTTGTTTCATTACTGACTCTCCGAATGTAATGTGAACCTGCATGGGCCAGGCAGCTGTGATGGTGGCCTCGGCTACTGGCCATACATTTGGCATAGTCTCTGGCAGGATTTGATACTAATTGGTATGGAGCCACCACCACCTTTGAGCGGTGGAGTAGAGAACTGGCTGCTGTTATGGTTTCCCATAGCTGTTTCTTGGGGGACTGTAGGCTGGCTAACTTTTACAGTCATGCGTGAGAAAACCAAGAGCTCTATGCAAGAGGCGGCACGGGACCTGCAAACCAAGCAGTGGAAGGAGCTGGAGGAAATGTGGGAGAAAGAGATGTTGACCCTGGAGCTGGAGGAAGCACTAAAGGAAGAGGCTGACCAGGTTCGTGAGATTCACTTGGAAATGGAGCAGCCACTGGAGGAGGAATCACAGGTTCGTGAGTTGCAGCTTTCCCTGGATGTTGTGGAGAGTCAGCAGCGGCAGGACGCTGGGACTGAAGCTGAGGCTAGGGCTGAGGCTGAGGCAGTGGCTATAAGACCCATGGAGCAGAAGGCAGCGGTGGCCTGGGGCTCAAGCCCAGCAGCAGAAGCTGATGTTTTCAGTTCCCTTTTGGAGGATGAGGAGAATTGGTTTGGAGTTGCAATCAAAAATCTCCAGAAGGTGAGAGCCCAGCAGCAAGGAGTAGCTACGCTCCTAGTAGGTCTGAGATTTGGGGACATAGGGGTGGATGCCATCATGCTCCCCAGAGCAGATGGAAATGTTGACTGTCATTACTACATGCTCCTCTTTAGGACAGTGTGAAAACTGTGAGGATGGCAGGAATGAGGGGGATGGATAACACACCATGTGTGTGGACTGATTTTCTGGACTACGACCAGAGTGAGCACTGGCTCCTTTGTTGAATGGACTTATGGATTTTGGACAATGTAAAATACACTGATGGGGGTGGGGGCAGCTTTGATGGAGGCCCTCCCCCTGCCCCGGGAAGCCTTTCAAATGACCAGAAAGGCCGAGAACATTTTGCGCTTTTGGCAAAGTGTTCAGAGACTGGTGAAATGTACCTTTGTAATTGTTGAAATTGTATGATTTATTATGCATTTGCAATTTGTGTAATGTACCTAATTTCCTTGTACAGGGATGCCGGTGGTGTAGATTATGGGTAGTATAGTGAGTGTTGGGCAGATAAAATATATTATGCTCACTTTGTTAAAGATGGCGCTGCCCATGTGCAAGTTTTAAGAGTAAGCTTTTCCCGACACTCTTGACTGATTGGATGATGTGGGGTGGTACACTCTCATGAGGAATTCTCCCATTATGCCTCAGATAAGTGGCTTTGTATCAGAGTTCCTTGTTTGTAGATTGGATTAAGGGTTTGTATTTCTACACTATAAAGTGGGGTGGATAGGGAGATTGCTCTCTGGGTTCCTGAGATTCGTATCAAAGAGGAGAGCAGATGAAGGCCACGTGGAGTCCAGGAGAAGCAGCCAAGATGGTGGAGTGCTGAGGAAGAATCCAGTTTGTCAGAGTTTGTGTAGAGAGAAGGAAATGGGAAAAAGGTGAATCAAGTCTGGTGAGCTAGAAACCTTTTGATTCTAGGAAACTCAGATAAGTCAGTAGCTTTGTGAGCACTGAATGAGTGGGTTTTGGAGCCCAGTGTGTGTTTTTGCTTGCTTTCCAGGTGCAAGCTAGAATTAAAGCTGATGAGTCACCAGTTCTTAGCTCCATTGTTTCATTACCAACTGTCTGAATATAATGGGAACCTGCACAGGTAAGGCTGCTGTGATGGTGGCCTCGACTACTGGCCTTACTTTGGCGTAGTCTGTGGCAGGATTCGATACAGATCGGTATGGAGTCAGCACCCTTGAGGTGCATAGTAGAGGACTGGTTGCTGTTATGGTTTCCCATAGCTGTTTTTGGGGGGACTGTAGGCTGGCTGACTTTTACAGCCATGTATGAGGAAACCGAGAGCTCTACGGAAGAGGCTGCCAGGGACCTGCAAACTGAGCAGTGGAAGGAGCTAGAGAAAACGTGGGAGAAACAGATGCTGACCCTGGAGCTGGAGGAATCACTGGAGGAGAATCCAACCAAGTTTGTGAGATTCATCTGGAAATGCAGCAGCTGCCAGAGAAGGAATCACAGGTTCATAAGTTGCAGATTATCCTGGACATTGTGGAGAGCCAGCAGTGGCAGGAAACTGAGGCCGAGGCTGAGGCTGGGGCTGGAGCTGCAAGGCCTGCTGAGCAGAAGGCAGCGGTGACCCAGGGCTCAAGCCCAGCAGTGGGAGCTCGCATTTCCAGCACCTATCTGGAAGATGAGGAGAATTGGGCTGGAGTTGTGGTTCACAGCATTCAGAAGGTAAACGGAGGCAGCTGCGGCAGGAGGATGAACAGACATCCCGGGAGCCAGGCATGCATCGCCGAGTGGCCGCTGGGGCAGCAGGGAGTGCCTGCCAAGCTGCTGGTAGGTCTGCGATTTTGGGACATAGGGGTGGATGCCATCATGCTCCCCAGAGCAGAGATGAAAATGCTGACTGCCATTGCCACATGCTTCTCTTTAGGACAGTGTGAGACCTGCCATGATGGCAGGTATGGGGGGGGGTAGGTTAAATTGGTGAGGGTGTTAAAACCAAAAGTACCTTCAGGAGGCTACCTGGTTCGATTATCCAGTGGGTTCTGTGGCCTGGCCACAGCAGAGAGGAACAGTTTCCTCTTCTTTAGGGAGGGAGAGATTTCAGATAAGGCAACTCCCAGAGTGTTTTGGGATTCTTATGCCCCACAGCCAGCCTCAGTTCTCAGGGTGGTCAAGAGTTGAGGATTGGTGTCCCAAAACCCAAGCTCTGGCCACAGACAGATAAGGAAAGTGGATATGTGCTTAGACATCTCCAGGATACTTGGATGGAAAAGGCTTCCCTAACATAGCTATGGTTTTTGGACAGGGAGCCTCAGTGGGAAGAACCTGAAGGGGGATTGGAGGCATGGGACTTACCACACCGTGCGCTGAAGTTGGTGGATTGTCGGAGATCCTGGGTCCTGGTTCTTTCTTGGAGGGGATGGGGAGAGAGGTGCGGTCTATTGCAGACTTCAAACTCCTCCCGGGTTTTGGCACCAAAATCTAAGGTATTTTTCCCCACCGAGAAAGAAGAAATGGGCAGCATGAGAGCCACAAAATGTGGAATAAAGGCTTTATTAAGTATCCTGCATCCCACCCGACAATGTCCTCTGGTCCTGGGGTTCAGGGGCCAGACAAGTCGCCAAGGTTTAAACAACATGGAGGTATTTAAAGCGGTCTTCTAGGGTGGGTGAGCTAATATGATGTAGTGGAAGTTTCATTGGATGACGGACAATCGCTTTTCTCCAAAAGGTTTCTGTAGTTCCAGCAAACCTGGCCATGTGGACAATTCCAAACAATGACTGGGGCTCTGATTTCCCCACATGACCACCCCCTTAGTCACCGACCCTATACTCCTAAACCTATCCACTGGCGGCATTAATACTTTCCACATCCTTCATGGACCTGAGGTTCTAACAGTGTAGTAGGCAGTTAGACAAGAGTAGAGCAAGGACAATGGTCCAGGTAAAAAAGGTCACCAGAGTGAAAATCCCTGGGTACCTAGCAATGGGAAAATTTGGGAAAACAAGGACCTTTCCCCTAGGGTGATATTTCCTCCCCTAACATATCACTAGTCATATGGTTTGAAATCCCCTGACCTCCTATTACTGGTTGTGTGGTTTGCACTTTCCCCTGACCTATTCTCCCCTTTGTATTCTTAGTCATGTGGTTTTAGACCCCCTTTGAGGAGGAACAAGGGGCAAGACGGTAGCCTCATATGTCGCCCATACCAGCCCTTGCATAATCACTGAGTTTCTAGCCCACAGTAAATAATCAAGAGCAAAGCCTCGGGTCTGCTAATTATGGAGACTGAGTTTTGGTCAAACTGGAGATGACATTTAAGCCTCAGTTGTGTTTCAGCCACAGACCCAAAAAGCAGCAAAACAAAAAGGAACAGAACCATGGCTGACAACAGTACCAGATGCAATGACTGACTATTGACCCCCAACCCCACTCAGTGCTAACCAATCAGTGGTAACCATAACCCTGAAAAAACACACCTGAAAAGTTGATAACTATTCTATTGACATCCTCCCTTGAGAGCTCCCCTAGAATATCCCACCTTTGAGATAAAGATAGCCAGCTACATTCCTTCTAGATCATGCCCACACCTTTCTACCCCCTTTCTCAGGCATGTATCTCTGAGCTTTTCCCCTTAAGCTCTAAGGTTACCAGAGAGACTTGCAGCCAGGGGAGCAATAGGTAGTGGTGGGTAGTTCCAAGCTAACCTTATGAACCTGTCTCCAAGACCCCTTCTTTCTGATTTTTCAGTGAGCTAACAGAAGCCTTGTCTTGGCTTATTTCTGTGACTGGGACTTTTACTTCTCAGTGATTATACAAAGTCCCACATGGCTCACTTGTTTCCTATAACATTTCTAGATGTCAAATGCAGCACTACCTAGGATCTTTTCTGTTGCTTCTTTTGTCCTAAGTCCTTCCTCTGTTCCCAGCTTTAATAAACATACTCTCACAAGCACCAGGACTCATGTTGCAAAATCTTTCCTGCACAAAGTCAAGAACCCACACATTACAGGCTGGCCAGAGGCAGATTGCTCTGGGCCCAATCCCTTTCTAGAGACAATAGAGTTCAACCTAAAATCTTTTTCATTCACAACTTAATCAAATGAAATCCCAAAGTGTGAGGTTTACTGTGATGAACAAGACATAGCCTAGGCTTTTGAAACTCCATACTGTGCAATATCTGTTTGCTCAATGGCTTCTTTTAGGAGCCTACCAAAATAAAGCAAATTTAGTCCTCCCACAGCTTTCTTCAAGCCCTCCTGTGTCCAGGCTCTTGACTGTTCATGCAAATGACTAAAGGACCTTTCATCAGTACTCCTTCAAACTGCTTCCTCTTATAGGACAGGCACATTCAATTGTTTGTTAGTTCTTCCAGTTTCCCAAGACCTCACCCATGCATACATATGAAATCTAATAGAAATAGCTTGATTTTTTTTTACCATTGCCTTCATATCCATGATGAAGTTTCGCCAGTCCCATGCAAAATTTCTTCTGAGTATTTGTTTGATCCTGTGAATTCTCACATATGCTTAGCAATGGATTTATTTCACTTGGCATCATGCTGCCTAGGTGAGGGTGGCAGACCCTTTTGAGCACTATAAGGTTTACCAGGTGCCACCACAATGACAGTGTCCCTATGGTTACTTCAGTGGTTTCAGCCACTTACAGTCCTCAAACAGCAGCATGTGGTAAATTAGGGGGCCAGAGGGAAAAAGTAACACATCTGGTTTGCACTTTTTCTATATTTTATTAATGATCTCTCATGGTAGTACTTCTTTTGTCCCCACAGTACTGTCTTGGGCCAATAACTCAGTAATACCAAAAATGATCTGCTTGAAATGCCTTTTCTTCTCAGAAAATTGTGTTTAGTATTCATGGCTATCCTTTAATCTTGTAGAATAAATTTTCCTCAGAGACTCTCCATTTCTAATGTAGCTAGAGCATGGCCAGCAACCCAAAATGTAGGTCCCCTCCATTTTGCCAGACATACCCAAGCGCATCGGATTTTCCCTCAGGGTTCCAGATAGAGCCACACACAAATTCAAACAAAATTATAAAATTTTCATTCATCACATTATAAAATTTTCTTTCATTACCTTACTTGTCAATTTGCATTATCTAAACCAAACAGATGTTACCATTTACACAATTTTCTTCTTTTCTTATTAATCAGCTTCTTACATTCTCTACTTAACCAATAAAAGTACTTTAAAAATTCTTCCAAACTTTTATTTTGTGACAGAGAGAGGGACAAATAGGGACAGATAGGAAGATAGAAAAATGAAAACCATCAATTCTTTGTTACGGCTCCATAGTTGTTCATTGATTGCTTTCTCATATGTGCCTTGATCAAGGGGCTACAGCAGAGCAAGTGACCCTATGCTCAAGCCAGTGACCTTGGGCTCAAGCTGGTGAGCCCATGCTCAAGCCAGATAAATCTGCGCTCAAGGCAGCAACCTCAGGGTTTCCAACCTGGGTCTTCTGAGTCTTAGTCTAATGCTCTATTCATTGTGCCACTGCCTGGTCAGGCTAAAAATTCTTCTATACTTTTGAACTCTACGCAGACACAAATATGCTAATATTAGCACTCATGTTTGTGCTAGGAATATTATGCTAGAAAAATAAAAATGGACTCTTAAAATATGGAAAATATTGATAAAACTTTATTTTAAGATACTTTTTGCTTTGTTTATTATGAGATAGATTCTATGCAGGAACTTAAGTGTATTTGCTGTTGGCAAATAACTTTTTAATATTTAATGATACTAATACAAAGCCAGGTTTGGCTGCCTGCTGCTTGAAAGCCATAATCAAGAGACAGAGTTGGTGGAAGGAAGATAGGTTTATTCAAGAGAAGCTGGAGGACTCACATCACAAAGATTTTCTTAACACTTAAACACAGGCATGGGTTTTTTAACAAGATAGAAGGAAGGAAAAAATGGAAGGAAGGAATCAAAAGGAGAGGGTTGAAAATTCTCCATAGAGGAGAATACTGCAAATCAACATAGTCTGTTCAGAAAACTGGTTGAAAGTTAGCAAATATTCTGGAGCCAGAATGTCTGAAGGTCAGAGTCTGCTTCTTTTGAAGTTAATTCCCAGAATTCTTAAACAAACAGGTTGTTTATCTGTGGTCACATACTAGTTAACAGGTCATCATTTACAGAAATAATGTTAAAAGAATGGTGAGGTATGCTACAATACTCTCTTTTGATCAGAGTATTTTTAATGTAAATTATATAAAAAGTGGCTGCACTCCCAGGTTTTATATCTGTGTTAGCTACTTCGAGAAAAACATTGGGCAAAGATAGAATTTATGGATTTCAAAAAATAGCTTTACATAAACACATCTTAAAATTATGCTTTGTTGACCTCTGTTTCAGACAACACCTGGCATGTCCAGAGCAGGTGTTCTAATTTTCTTGGTGCTTCTCAGCATGTGCCCAAATGCTAGAAAGAATACACTGTAGAATATGGAAAGTCCTCCTCTGTTTTTATTAGAAAACTACAGTGTTAGCATCTTTTCTAATGTGTTTAGAAATGAAATTGGTATTTTACATGATATTTTCAAGTATCAGAGAAAATGTTTTAAGAAACAATTAGCATATCTCTAAATACAACTTATTGCTTAGTTTCTCTGCCAGGTAAAATCAAGTTATTGGATTATTGTTCTAATTAAAGAAAAATTTCTAAAGAATGATATGTCTTAGTAATTCTAATCAAATATATTTTGTCACCAAGGAGATATCATGTTTTCAACTTGTTTTTCACACCAGATGTCCATTTAGGCCCAGTTCCAATTTTAAATATATTTCAAATACATCAATGGATACCAAGTAATCTGATTCCATGCACAAAGGTTAACATCTATGTAGTAAAGTATATTTTAAAAATCTAATAAATACAACTAAATAAAAATAGTTAAAATGATATGAATAATAAGAACTGTAGAAATTAAAGGAAGTAAAATTCTGTTATCTTATCCTCAATGTTAAGTTAGCAGAGCATAAAATTCTAGGTCTTGGAAGGATTTTGAAAATATATTGAATTCAGTAACATACCCTGAGCTCAATTTAGACCTACTTTTGCCTTATGGTATACACTGTACCATCACATTATTCCATTTAATCTTCATAGTAACATGTGGAAGTAGATATTATAATTACCTAGCAGGTTGTTACATGGCAAGGTTGGAACATACCTGCAATCTCCAGTTTTATCTTTTGCATTCCTTCCATCCTATAATACAGGTGAGAATTTATTGAGCCCCAATGACCAAATTTAAATTACCTGGAATTATTATACAACATCAGTTATAATAAAACTGTACAAATTTAGGCATGAGGGAAAGGTTAACCCATCCTAAGAAGTATTTGTGATAGCTTAACTATTGAAATAACACTTGGACTCATTGAAGAACACATAAAATATTATCAAATGGGGCAGGAGTATAATTAAATTTGGGATTGAAAACGGCCCAACTCTATACACCTCTTGCTTCATTCTATCTTGTTTGCTTATAGTGCTTTAAAAAAGTATAAGAAAAAAAATAGATGTACTTATAAAAGAAAATTCTTCCTTTAATATCTGTATTGTATTATTTAACTATTATTTTCTATTATAAAAAATTTGAAGACTCTCTCACTAAGTCAGTAGTTTCTAGCCTTTCATAGTCTACAACACATTTATGATTTTATGGGGATTTTTCCTAATACCTACAGGAATGTGGTTCCTATTTTATATATAGTTTATTATCTTTAGGCTGGGGAAGGCAGAAGGTGAAATCACTGGAAAAAATTTTAAAACAATTCTGACATTTGCCCTTATTCCCTACTCTGCTATCATTAGTTTGGACGATGCTTATGTAAGGGCAAATGCAAATTAAAAATAAGTGACTGAGTCATATTATTGTTTCATTCTTAATTTTTTGAGGAATCACCAAAGTATTTTAAATAGTGGCCACAAAAATTTGTATTCCCGCCTGACCAGGCGGTGGCCCAGTGGATAGAGCGTCGGACTGGGATGCAGAGGACCCAGGTTCAAGACCCCAAGGTCGCCAGCTTGAGCACAGGCTCATCTGGTTTGAGCAAAGCTCACCAGTTTGGACCTAAGGTCGCTGACTCAAGCAGGGGGTTACTCGGTCTGCTGAAGGCCCGTGGTCAAGGCACATATGAGAAAGCAATCAATGAACAACTAAGGTGTCACAACGGCAATGAAAAACTAATGATTGATGCTTCTCATCTCTCTCTGTTTCTGTCTGTCTGTCCCTCTCTCTTACTCTCTCTCTCTCCCTGTGTAAAAAAATAAAAATAAAAATAAATGTATTCCCATCAATAGTGTATGAGGGTTCCCTTTTCTCCAAACTTATTTACTGTTTTTTTCATAGTAGCCATTCTAACAGTTGTGAGGTAATATCTCACTGTGGTTTTGGTTTACATTTCCCTAATAATTTGTTCTGAACATTTTTTCATGTGCCCTTTGGACATCTGTATGTCTTCTCTGGGAAAAAAATGTTTATTTGTAACTTATGCTATTTTTTAATTGGATTTTTTAACATTGGTGAGTCATGTGTTCTTTATATATTTTGGATATTAACCTGTTTAAGTGGAAGTTCTTATTCTGTCTCTTTAAAAATATGTAAATCTTTTTAAAAGCTAAATGAGTCTTTTGACAGCTCTTAAGGACCCAAGAATGCCTTTTTGAAAAGCCTGAGAACCAACTCATTGACGTAAATCTCAAGAAAAATAGCAGTACCCTCATCTCCCAGTTTCTTTTAAAGGATAGCAGCCTAATTTCTTCACACTTTTAACAAAAGTAAAAGTACTGATCTCAGTCTGCAGGGATTCATGACGTACAAATACAAATAGAATTATATAAAACATTGTATGTTAAATTCTCAAAGATGAAATCAAAAAGAACTTCAGCAATTTCAGAAGCTTTTTTGGAGGATTTAAGACCTCCTGTGGATAAAGAAGAAGCATCATAAATATCAGAGGGCATAGCAATGATGACAAAATGGAAAAGTGTAAGTCAGTATGCTCAGAACACAGTTTTCCATAGAAAAGTAATAGTTGTTTTAAGAACTGAGTTGGAATTCTGCATAATATGCTAAGAAATTTAATATAGTATATAGATATGGGAAACATTTTAATTTTCTTAACTATGGAATGAATATAGAAAATAATCAGTTGATATGACTTACCAGGTGATACTTTATGATATCTGATACTTTTTAAAAAAATGTAAAAGTCTGATACTTTATAATAATAATGAATGATCAAAACTTATGTATTTTTTCTACTCCTAGATACTCTAGGAGAGTGTTGGAGCTGTGCACTTCACCTGTTTGTACAATGTCACTGACTGAGTGGGCTAGGTCAAAGTCTAGCTTTTGTGATATTAGACTCATTATGATGATAGACCCTATTTGGGGCTTGAGCCACCGGCCAAGAGCACAAGTGTCCCAAGAACGTCACATCAACTCTCCTTAGGAATTCAGTAGGAGCCACCCTGACTCCTGAGCTGCAGTGCAAGGCCCTACATCCACAACACAGTAATTGTGTATTTCAACACCAAAAAAGCAAGTATTTCAGAATAAATACCTTGGTGGAAAAAAAAAAAAAACTTGTTTGGAAATAAAAGCAAAATAAGTGAAAAATCTAGAGATTAGAGAAGGAAACAAAATGTCCCAAAACATGAATAAGAATGTTAGGGATTTGGAGATGTTTGAAGGCACATGTGCAAAAGTACTTATAATGGAGACAAATTTTGTTTGATATGACATTAGTGAACTGAAGGATAAATAAATATTGTTCACATAGAAATTGTCATAGATAAAAAAATCTATTTTTCCACATATGTATTCCCATGCTACTCCGAAATAATTTTTAGATCTGATGAAGAAATCTTCCTGATCTTCTAACCCTATAGTAGAATAAATGCATAAGAGAGAAATCTCTAAAAGGTAATGCTTTTATCTCAATATAATGAAAACTATGCATTTAGAATTTTACCATTTTGTGCTCATCAACAAAGAACTTTAGATTAGTTAGTGCAGAGAGCCTCACTCACCTCAAGTCTTGGCACAGAATCTGGAATTACCTGTGTCACACAGAGGTTTTTTTTTTCTTTCCTTTTTCTTTTTTTTTTAATTAAGTGAGAGGCGGGAGGCAAATAGATAGGCTGCCACATGCACCCTGGTCAGGATTTACCTGGCAAGCCCCCTATAGGGCATGCTCTGCCCATTTGGGCCTACTCCTCCATTGCTCAGCAACAAAACTATTGAGTCAAGGTCATGGAGCTATCCTCAGCACCCAGGGTCAACTTACTCAAACCATTCAAGACATGGCTGCAAGAGGGGAAGAGAGAGAGAGATAGAGAGAGAGAGAAGGGGGGGTGATAGAGAAGGAGATGGACACCTTTTCTGTGTGCCCTGACTGGAAATTGAACACTTCCACATGCTGGAATTACATTTAACATTGAGCCAACTGGTCAGAGCCACACAAAGGTTTTTGTGACAGACTGCTACCTCAGGGTAGTACAACTACCAAAATATAAGTCCCTGGGTTCAACCACCTGGTGTTTATTCCAAACCTTTAAGTTAGTATCTGTGAAAAATTCAGTTTTGGATAATAAATTGTACAGAATAAACTCTCCAAGCTTCAGAAAGCAAATAAGAAAAATATTTAATTTGTTTAACAGTTATTGAGTTCAATTAGCATAGAAATGGTGCTCATGTATAAACTTCATATGTATCTTATCTTGTAAGAGTTGCACATTGTTCAGTTTTTAATATTTGCTGTTACAGTCCTGATTACATACCAGAAAATTACCATTTAGGTTGAAATGGATTTTATGATTATATCTTGTGTCCAGGACCAATATGGAAAGAATGGAGTCATGAATCCATAGAGGCAGATTTTTCAGGAGGCCAGAGAGGGAAGGAGTATTTTTGCCACTAAATAGCAGCACACAAGTTTACCTTTTAAAATGCATGGCCTTCCTTAGAAGTCAGTACAAAGCCCCCCAGGCAATCAGACAGACTGAAAGATTGAAATGAGCATCCCTTCAATTCCTTGGTTGCATGGCTTTGAGGCATTCGGAGAAATAGAGTATCTAACACTTATGAAGCTGGAGACTTGGGGACTGTAGTGCTACCCTGGAGCATCGAGGCTGCAGGAGAAGCAGAGAGGTACCTCCTCTCTCATCTGTTTCCCAGTGCATAGCAGAAATGAAGGAGCATATGTTCAGTTTGATACTTAAAGAGCAGTAAAGAATTCAAATGTTGATCATCACTTCATTTTTATCATTCTTGAATTTGTATCACTTTAGTCTTATCCAACTTGGTTAGTATTCAAAATAAAATCCTCAAGTCTCAAATCAATTATGATTAGTCAAGAAATTTTAGTTAAGCCAAAGCTATTTATTGTTAACCTCAGTTTTGTGTATAAGCAAAACAAAGTTTAATGGGTCTTTTTCTTAATAATCTTTCAAACCCGCTGTATGTATTTTAAGTAGAGTTGAAATATCATAAATACAATTATATACACAGTTAATGACAGTGTGAAAAGAACAAACCAATTTATCTTTCTGCATAAGCAATGACAAACATTTCCAAACCACCCTCAGATTGCATGTCAGCAAAATGGCCATTGTCAGCCTGTTCAGCTAACTGGTGACTCCTTTTGTATGTAGGAAAGGCATCTGTAATAAGCAATGGAAACAGGAACTGTATTTTATACATGACGAAAAGCTCCATTTGATTTGGATAAAGAGTGATAATACAAGTTCTTTATTCTGTACTCAGTTTTTAATAAAATTTTTTATAATTTAAAAAATTATTTCATCTATTTCTCCATCTATTTATTTAATCAATATATTATACATTTACCATGTGTTAGACACTATATTTGGCACTGGAAATACAAAGACAAATACATTCTCCTCAAGAATGAATTTTGAAAGAAAAGAAAGTAGAGGCAGATAGAAGAGGATAGAGGGGGGATGAACAATTACAAATGGAGACGACTTGTGGTGGTGAATACACAATACAATACTGTATAAGGATGAGGCATTATAGAATTGTATGCTTGAAAACTATTTGATTTTATTAACCAATAAAACCCACTTCTCCTAGGATAACAATATCTGAGCAAATAATGGAAATTTAGTGTTATATATACAATAAATTATGCATTTTGAGACAGAATGGTCCATGATAGGACAGAAGATATTTGACTGAAGTGTTGAAGAATGAATGTGAGCTGGTCATGCTGACATGAAGGATAAGATCATCTATGCGGTGAAGAATAGAATTTTCAAAAGCATGGGGCATGTATTTATATGGCACATTCCAAAACATGACTGGAGCCAACAGGAAAACAGCCCTAGTGAGTTGGAGAGACAGATACATGCATTTTATTATGTAAGCAGTAGGGAGTCACTTAGAGATTTTATGCAAGAAAAGAAAAAGTTCATTTTTGATTTTAGTGGGATGATCCTGTGAGTATTACAGCAGGAGAAAAACTGGACTCAGGGTATCATTTAGGGAATCACTGAAACAGTGAGTTTCAAAGTGATACTGTATTATATAGAAATAGAGAGGTGGGGGAAAAATTGATATCCCGGTTTCTGGAAAGTATCTTTAAAATAGATTTCAAAGGAGCTAAAGAGCTTTTGGAAGACAAGAGTGAATCAGTTTGGGACATGTGGAATATAATATGTTTTTGGAACATTTATATGAAGGCGTTTAGTTGTCCAAGGTGTTGTGGGTAAATTAACTATAAATTATAAAATAAAAGTGAACCTTGGCCCTCTTTGTTTCTCTTTTTCTACCCAAAGGCTCCTGAGGAAGTGACCTGTAAAAGATTTATTTGTTCCACATTGTTGCATTTAAAAATCTCTTCAAGCTCTACCTTGTAAACCTAAGTGTTTCATTTGTTTGTTTTCAGATACAGACCATTTGTTTCCATCCATTTCTTATTCTCATTCCCTTGCCTGACCCCTAGCCACCTACACCAACAGAAGAGATAGAAATCCACTAAGATGGAGTAAGAGCAATGGACATAAAGATATCACTACTTGTGTGATTAATGATTTCAAGGGGAATAAAAGCAATAAAATACAGAATGAGGCAAAAGTAGATTTACAGTTGTGAGTACAGGAAACAAAATTTATTCTTATATTATTATTTATTCATTGTTGTATTAGTTTATACAAACAAGTTTAAACTTACTTTGGCCCTACCCTGTATTTTGGATACATTCAGACCAACCTGACCACACATATACAATCTGCAAAATCTAGAATGTTTAAATATATCACACACACACACCACATTTTTTTTCTTTCTTTTTAAATTCGGTGAGAGGAGGAGAGGCAGTGGGACAGACTCCCACATGTACCCCAACTGGGGTCCACCTTGGAAGTCCCCTAGAGGGCAGTGTTCTGCCTATCTGGGACATTCTTCCAATGCTCAGCAACTGAACTCTTCTTAGTGCCTGAGGTGGAAGCCATGGAGCCATCCACAGTACCCTGAGCCAACTTGGTCCAATCAAGCCATGGTTACAGAAGTGGAAGAGGGAGAAGTGATAAGGGGAGGGGTAAAGAAGCAGATGGGCACTTCTCCTGTGTGCCCTGACCAGGAATCAAATCTCAGACATCCTCATGCAGGCTCTACCACTGAGCCAAACAGCTAGGGCCTATACCACAATTTCTTTATCCATTTATCTGTCAGTAGACACTTGAATTATTCTATATCTTACCTATTGTGATTAATGATGCATTGAAGATGGAAATGTAATATCTCTTTTACATCTTAACATTCATGTTTTAAAGCATTTACTCAGAAGTAAGAGTACTGGAAAATATGGTAGTTATATTTTTAATTTTTTGAGAACTTTCTAAATATGGTAGTTATATTTTTAATTTTTTGAGAACTTTCTATCATTTTTCATTCTCACCAAAAATGTACAACCAATTTGCAATAAGCTAAAAAAGAATAAAATAGGTATAAAGTTAACCAAGGAGAAAAAAGACTTTTACACTAACAGCTACAAAACACTGATGAGAGAAATTATAGGATACACAAATAAATGGAAATATATGCCATGTGTATGAATTGGAAGACTTAGTAATGTTCAACTGACTGTATCACCTAAACAGTCTATACCACTCATCTATAGATTTAATGCTATCCCTATCAAAATCCCAATGGCATTTTTTACATAACTGAAAAAACACTAGTAAAATTTATATGGAACAGAAAACAGCAGCATAGCCAAAGTGATCTTGTCATGGTATTAGGAAATGGGGTTTTGGTAGGTGTGTAGGACAGAAATGGGATTAGTGGCCTTATAAAAAAAGTGTCAGAGAGCTTGCTTGCCTCTTTCACTACATTTGTACACAGCAAGAAGTCACAGTCTACAATCTAGAAAGGAGCCTTCACCAGAATGTGACCATGCTGGTGCTCTGATATTGGACTTCCAGCCTTCAGAACTGTGAGAAGATCTGTTGTTTAAAAGCCACCCAGTCGATGGTATTTTGCTATAGCAGCCTGAATAGGCTAAGACAATGTGGCAACCTCAATCAAACAAAGTTGTTTCAAAAATAAAAAGGATTTAAGAAAGTCAATTTTCACTAAATTTGCCTTATCAAAATATAATGTGCCTAACCAGAGGGTGGCACAGTGGATAGAGCGTCGGACTGGGATGAAAAGGACCCAGGTTCGAGAGGCCGAGGTCGCCAGTTTTGAGGGCTGGCTTATCTGGTTTGAGCAAAAAGTTCACCAGCTTGAACCCAAGGTCACTGGCTCAGGCAAGGGGTTACTCGGTCTGCTGAAGACCCACGGTCAAAGCACATATGAGAAATCAATCAGTGAACAACTAAGGTGTAGCAACGAAAAACTGATAATTGATGCTTCTTATCTCTCTCCGTTCCTGTCTGTCTGTTCCTGTCTATCCCTCTCTCTGACTCTCTCTCTGTCCCTGTTAAAAAGTAAAAAATGATGCTGTATCAGAAGCTCAGTACTGATCTCTGTTGCTGGCAGGTGGGACAATTAGCAGTAGTAAGTGAGAGTTTTGGAAAGATGGCCAATGTTGTTGGGTCTATGTATACTATCCATCCCTGTCAATATGCTTACCACATTTATTTGCCTAATTTGCCAGCTGTGACTGGTCAATGACAGAATTGACTACTGTCATTTGAAGGCATTACTCTAGCCGTATGATTATGTCCTCTTACTTCTATTCATAAATGTGGATTGATAAAGTCTGAAAATGTATGTGAGTGATAGCCTGACAAGGCTGTGGCACAGTGAGTAGAGTGTCGGACTGAGATGCAGAGGACCCAGGTTCAAAACCCTGAGGTTGCTGGCTTGAGTGCAGGCTCATCCGGCTTGAGCACAAGCTCACCAGCTTGAGTGTGGGGCTGCTGGCTTGAAATGAGATTGTGGACATGACCCTATGGTCTTTATCTTGAGCCCAAAGGTCACTGGCTTGAAGCCTAAGGTCGCTGGCTTGAGCCCAAGGTCACAGGATTGAGCAAGGGGTCATTTTCTCTGCTTTAGCTCCTCCCCACAACCCCCAGCCCTGGTCAAGGCACATATGAGAAAGTAGTCAATGAACAAATAAGGTGGTGCAAGAAAGAATTGATGGTTTTCCTCTCTCTCCCTTCCTGTCTGTCTGTCTCTATCTGTCCCTCTCTCTCCCTTCCTGTCTGTCTGTCTCTATCTGTCCCTCTCTCTGACTCTCTCTCTGTCCCTGTAAAAAAATATATAAAAATATAAATAAGTGATACAAAAAACCTATACCCAGCCCTGGCCAGTTGGTTCAGTGATAGAGCATCAGCCTGATGTGTGAAAGTCCCAGGTTCGACTCCCAGTCAAGGCACATAGGAAAAGTGACCATCTGCTTCTTCATGCCTTCCCCCCTTCCTTCCTCTCCACCCCCGCACAACCATGACTTGAATGGTTTGAGCAAGTTGGTCCCAGTCACTGAGTATGGCTCCATGGCCTCACCTCAGGTGCTAAATAGCTCTGTTTGGAGCTGTGGAGCAGTGACCCCAGATAGGCAGAGCTAGTATGCTTGCTGGGTGGGTCCCGGTCGGGGTGCATGCAGGGGTCTTTCTCTCTGCCACCCTGACTCCCCACCTCTCACTTAATTAAAAAAAAACCAAACCTACACCCTTTGTAATCATTCCCATTTGCCCATTCACATCTCTCTTCCATAGGCCTAGTTACCTTCCAACTTTTATCCTCCAGACCCCTGACTAACCTTCCTGACCATTCACTATTAGCTGTGAATCTGTCAACATTCTTACCTTAGGCACTTCTCTTGCCACACTATGTTGATGACAAAGAAGATGGTGTGGAGTTTTTTCTTTTGTGCAGACTTTCCATCAGCACTATCTTACAGGGCCGCTTCTACATGGGTTTGCTGTGCATCAGTACTCCATTTTCAGTTAGCACCAACAAACCAAATGGATCCATTCGTGAACCAGCCTTGATGTTTTCATCTCTGTTATAAGAGAACCCACTTCATTTTGACATAGGTATAAGGTGAGGATAGGCAGCAATGTAACTGTGGTGGAAGACCATAATTTGGCCCTGGGCCATCTGTTAATGCAATTTCTTGTGCCTTTTATGCTGCTCATTACTGTCCTAATAGACCACTCCCATTTTGTAATGGACTGCTACTGAGCCTACCTAATCATATGAAGTAATTGGTGTCTGCATCTCTGATTGCATAGACACTTGATGTCTCATGGTTAGATACTTCATCTATATTAAGGCTTAGCAGAATAACAGAAGATTTTTTTTAAATATTCATTGATTTTAAAGAGAGATGGTGGGGGTCAATAGAAAGAGAGTGAGAAAGAGAGAGAGAGAGAAAGAGATAGACAGAATCATTGATATGTTTCTGTACGTGCCCCAACTAGGGATTGAACTAACAACCTCTGCATATTGGAGTATGCTCTAATGAACCGAGCTATCCAGCCAGGGCCAAAGTTGCATTTTGAATGACGCTATAGTTGGCCTAGTGTCTTTCTCTGAAAACTGAAGGGTATTTATTTTAATTTTTCTATTATAACTTAATATCATCTCCTTCCACTACAAATACAAAAGGACCTACTAGGTCCATGACTGAAGTGGCAGAGCTACTGGCATAACACATTGGACCTGCTTCAAAACCATATTGAAAGCTGTCAACTTTTTATGTCACTGAGTAAATTAGTTGGGGCAATATTCTCAAACACAGAATATGCTGCCCTCAGAACTGAAGATGCCTAAGAAAAACTCTGCTTCTTTCTTAAATTAGGAGGTCAGAAAAGACCCTTTGGCTATAAAAACACACACTTCCCATATGCAAAATATACTCAGCCGACCTCAGACAAAATATCTTTTCCAATAATAGCATCAGGCTAAAAACCTGGGATTTTGTGATTTATATGAAGTCTAGAGATATATCCTATTGATCTAGAAACTTATGGATTTAAATAAAAAAAGAGAAATGAACTAACAAGTAAATTTTTTTCAAACAACTAAAATTTTGACCTCATATACACATTAAACAATTTGTGAAATAGAGGAAAGAAAACTCCAATAAAAACACTGAAAAATAAAAGAAAGGGTAACCTATAAAAATCACTACTCCATGAAACTCAGAAATGCTGTTCTCAAGTGTTGCCATGTCTTCCAACTCTGAATGTAAGGAATGTTCCTGACTAGATCTCAGTTCTGCTTCTTGGGAGTAGTTCACAGTCTACAGGACCCCAGGTCTTTTATCTCAAACTCAGGGGAATTACTCTTTTTTTCTTCATCATCTTTGTTCAATTCTAAGGAAGTTGTTAGAAAATATATCCTCTATGGCAGCTAAGTAGATTTCTTAGCTTAATTTTTGCTTGACAAATTGAAGATCCAGAAGTTATTTTAGATATTAAACAATCTCAATCCCTTTTAGCACTTGCTGATGGTGATTTGGCCAAGTCTCATCAAATCCCTGAGGACTGTATGTACTTGATCACCATCAAGTCTAATTTTCAAAATGACAAATTTCTGGATTTTATTATGTATTCTGTTCCCATGACCTATATTTAGAAAATTCAAATACATTTGGGTGTTTTGAATTTTATTAACTCATCAGAATTTTTTGAGACCATAATTTCTAGAAGTCTTATTATACCCTGAGATGATATAATGAGTACCACCATAATTATTTTTTAAAGTTTTATTGAATTTATTGGAGTAACATTTTTGATATAATTATATAGGCTTTAAGTGTATACTGTATTTTTCACTCCATAAGATGCACCTGACCATAAGACACACCAAGGGTTTTAAGGAGGAAAATAAGAAAAAATAATTCTGAACCAAATGGTGTGTTAAAATATTTAATAATTTTTTTATTTACCATATTTTTTGCTCCATAAGATGCACAGGCATTTTTCCCTCCACTTTTTTTTTGGGGGGGGGGGGAGTGCATCTTATGGAGCAAAAAGTACAGTAACTCCATAATACATCATCTGTATATTTTATTGTATGTTCATCACCAAAGTCAAGTCCCATTCTCTCACCATTTTACCCCACTTTACCCACTTCTACCTTCCAAGCCTCACTTTTCCTCTAGTAGTCACCATAATGTTGTCTGTATCTATGAGGATTTTTATGAATGTATGTATGTATGTATATTTATTTATTTATTGCTTAAGCCCTTCACTTTTTTGACCCAGCATCCTAAACCTACTCCCTTCTAACAGTTTTCAGTATTTATGAGTCTTTTTCTATTTTTTTGTTTATTTTGTTCATTAGTTCACACATATAAGTGATATTATATGGCTTATTTCAGTTAACATAATACTTTCCAATTAGTTCATCCATGCTGTTACAAAAGGTAAGATTTTCTCTTTTAAAACCTAGTAGTATTCTATTGTATAAATGCACAACAGCTTTTTTATCCACTCATCTAATGGTGAACACTTGGATTGCTTCTAAATCTGGGCATTGTAAATAACGCTATATTCTTTTGAATCAATTTTGGGTTTTTTTAGGATAGATTACTGGAAGTGAAATTAGTAGTGGGTTATAAGGCAGTTTCAGTTTTAATTTTTTGAAGTAACTTTCTACTGCTTTCCACAGTGGCTGCTCTATTCTTTATTTCCAACAACAGTGCGTAAGGATTCCCTTTCTTCAACATCCTCGCCACACCTGTTGTTTGTTGAATTTTTGATGATGGCCATTATGAAGACAGTTGTGAGGTGATAGCTCATTGTGATTTTAATTTGTATTTCTCTGATGGTTAATGATGTTCAGCAGAAAAAAAATCAATTAAAGAAGGAATGAGATCCAAGTCACTACCAAAATACTTTTGTAGAAAAGATAATAAATTATGTATATTTTATATTAAAAATGCAAGTGCATATCCAGGGTATATCAAGGAGGCAACTTATTATAAAGATTTGGTAATATTAAAGTTAATGAAATAGATTTGGGCAACAATGGTATATAAGTATGTAACAATTTTGCAATGTATACAATATAACAAGCATAAGAGGGGTCATATTTAGAACAAATACAAACCCATGATGGTTGAGAGCAGAAAAGAAGGTAGAAGATAAGGCTAAAAAGAAATAT
The DNA here is from genome assembly GCA_037038555.1 of Rhynchonycteris naso. Lineage (NCBI taxonomy): Eukaryota > Metazoa > Chordata > Mammalia > Chiroptera > Emballonuridae > Rhynchonycteris > Rhynchonycteris naso. The sequence goes on along the minus strand of CM072999.1, from coordinate 165,928,196 downwards.
TCATGTATACAGTGCACATGAGTGGTGTGGTAGAAATCAGAATAAAATGTTTTGAGGGAGGAAGAAGTTATAACATGTGTAAAAAGGCAAGTAAGGCTGAAACCCGGAAATTGATAATTACATTTGGCAAATAAAAGGTCTTATTTCCATGTAACAGATGTATAAAGTAATTATATAATTTGTACATGGTTTAATGATATGTAAATACAAATCAAGGATCATAGCATCTGAGTTTAAGGCTTCCTGCCCTAAGACCAATTTAATAAACATAAGACCTTGCTCATTATATTCCTAGGGGAAAATTAAATATTAAGATCCTTTGATATCTACATCTAAGAAAGTCTTATAATTAGATGAATATGGGAAGAGAGTAATCTAAATTACAAAGCTGAAAGAAAAAAATTAGTCTGGTAGTACCTCTTTAGTCTACCTCATTTTCAATATGAGTAATAAAAATATAATTAGAATAAAGCACATTAAGTAGACTAAATTCCCCACACCTATCCTACAAGTTTTGACTCTGTGTTCCAGGGAAATTATCTAAATGAGCAAAAATAAAATGCAACCCACTGTGAATAACAAAATCATGAGTAATATCAGTAAAGTTATTTGCTCCCAGGGGAGTACACCCGATAATATCAGTTGGGAATTCATACAAAGAAGAGACATCACAGTATTCTATCCCATCAGCAATAACTTGCTATCTATTCAAACCTAATTTGTTCAGATTGATTAAATAGTTAGAGACTGCTATGCATGAAATATGCCCAAAAAACCTTCAGCTACATTTTAATTGACATAGAAAGAAATAAAAAGGGATTTGGGCCACAAAGTTTGATTTTATGTATGCAAGTGTTTTGAGTTGAATTGTGTATGCTTCCCTTCTCAACTCCCACCCCTGCCATGGCTTTGTTAAAGGCTATGTTGAAGTTCTATTTATCAGAACCTCTGACTATAAACTTATTTGGAAAGAAGCTTGTTGCAGATATAATTAGCTGAGATGAAATCATGTTGAAGTAGGATGGGCCTCCAATACAATATCATTGATCTCCATGTAAGAGGAGGGCCATGTAAAGATGGACATAGAGAGAAAGTTATGTGGATATAGAGGATTAGAGCAATGCATCTACTAACTAAGGAACACTTAGGATTTCCATCAAATCTCCAGAAGCTAAAAAGAGGCGAGGAAGGATTTCCCTGCAGGTCTCAGAAACATAATGGCCCTGCCAACATAGAAGTCTTGATTTCAGACTTCTAGACCGCAGACTGTGAGACAAGAAACTGCTGCTTTGAGTCATCCAATTTGTCCTACTTTGGTTGGGCAGTCCTAGGAAATAATACAATAGTCCCTACTTGACTGAATATAAATAATTTAAATATAAATTTGTATCCTGTATGAAAAATTTGTGGCAACCTTAAAGGTATCCCTTTTTCCAAATTATAACAAGCTAGACAAAAAATTTAAAACATAAGATGATCAGAGTTATTGATGAATATTAAAAAGGTGAGAATATAGATTAGCAATTAGTTTAAGTGAATTAATGACAAAATCATCTCCCCTGATTAGGTGGCAGTTTTTAACAAGACAGAATAATACATGGTGATGAAGATTGTGAGCCTTGAATTTAAGCAATCCTGGCTGGCCACTTAACCTCAGACAGTTTACTTAAATTCTCTAAGACCCATTCCCTCATCTGTAAAATAAGTGTTATGATGATATCTGCCCTATAAAGTTTTTACAAAGACTAAAAAATAGTTCTCTAAAACACTGTGCCAGCACATAGTAGGTGGATAAGTTAGGTGCCATTATCTTTCTAATTCTATAATATAAACTTTTGAATCATTTTTAGAAATTCTTATTCCTCGTTATTGTAAATCAGCTTATTCCCCTTTCACTATCTTTTATCATAGCATTTCTATACCATTTTCTAACCAACCTCAACTTCAGAGATAAAGTATCTGTTATGGCTTATCAACTTGACAGAAGAGATATGTGATAAAGTGTGAACACTTACTGTCTGTACAGTCAGATGATCTGGTCTTTCTCTCTTGCCGGAAAAAAAAAAAAAAAAAAGACTTGAGTAATTTATCCAAACTCTCACAATTATTCTCCTGTAGAATAAATATCATAATTGTATGCACCTTATTGAGACTATTAAATGCAAAATATAGACAAGAGTATCTGAAACATAGAAACTCAGAAATTGGTAGAGCAACACTCCCTAAGTTCTCATTCCATTCAGGTACTAGTTTAACCCATTGCCATCCCATCCCATGGCAGGTAGTTTGCCAGGGTCTCATTGTTTCATGATAGAATCAGTCAAACAGCTTCTTTAACTGGTTCCCCTGGCTTTGATCGCTCCATGCAGTCCTATACAACCTGCAATGCCACTAACACAATAAACTTTATGGTATTATTGTACGTAAAAAGAATAAAAAAAAGGACATAGTCACCAGTCTTATTTTCAATTACTCTAAACCATTTTTTCTGTCTTTATAATCTGTTCCCACCTGACTGGGGTGGTCACTGTAATGCACCTCCCAGAGACTGGTTGCCCCAGCAGCAGGGAGTGCTGACAGTAAATAGCTTACAAATGTCAGAGCCTTCAGAGATTACCTGCCTTACCTTTAGGGAGCCACTTTTCACAGGGGCATGCCTTTTCCCAGGGTGCCCTACATCCAAAGACTCATTAGTGCATGCACATGAAGTCACGATCACCTTAGTTTGTAAGCCTGTAAGGTTACTGTAGATCCAGAGCTCACCAGAGGGTGTGCTGAAGCCATGATTGGGGTTGCATTCTCCACTTCTTCTTCTGCCCAACCCTCCTGCTTTGTGCCCTCCATTTCACAGGCATCGTGCCAAGCAGCTGCCCTTAATCAGCACACTGCTCAACCAACTCCATCTCACATTTAGCTTTTTGGGAAATGAATTTGCAACACTTATCTAAACCAACTTGGTTTCAAAGAAGTCATCACCATATATGCCTGTTAAGGCTGTTTATCATTTTCTCTTTAACAAATTAATCACACTCGTGCAATTATTTGCTAGTTTATTCATTTATTTAGTTTTGAAAATGCTTTTTTTCCCCTGTAGGCTTCTTTCCATGTAGACTAGGGGAGAAAAAAACAAGCATGCAAAATAAATGGGAATAAAACAAGATAGTTGCTCATCTAGAGATAGTTGTGAAGTCCAGCGGAGCTCACATGGGGAGCCAGAAACTGGTGTGGTTGTGCTGGTTCTCCGGTGATCTGCAGTGCCCATTCTCTTCTCTTCCTTTGTAAATCCTGCACATCTATCAACGATAAGTCAAGATTTACCTCTTCTAGAAAGCTTCTCTTTTTTCAGACTTTTACTGACAATAATAAAAATCTTCCTGATTAAAATATTACTACCTTTACTTTTAACTTTAACTATGTGCATGCAATAGGCAGAGTACAAAGTGCAGAATTTCATGGAATTGACTGGAAACATATAAGTTAACCTGAATTCCTTAGTTGTCAATGTGCAGAACTCTCTGGAAAGTGTAGAAATGGAAATAGGTTTCAAGATAAAATGGGCAAGTTCCCTTAGGCCAGAGTTTATTATTTTCCAAAGATAAAATAATATTGATTTTTCCAGCTCTGCTAAAATGTTCTCTGTCTCTTTCTATATCTCTAGATAAAGGCAGAGAAGTTGAAAGAAGTTGAAAAAATAATAAAAGTTATTTTTCACTTCACCTGCACATTTTTCATTGATCACTCCATTAGCAAATTGCTCTACATGTGTCAAAATGATACCATATCATCTTACTCAGAATCAATGGAAAGAATCAGGAACACAATAAGCATCCAAATGAACAACTTAATGACTAAATTCATAGAAAATCACCTTCATTTTCTTTTCCATTATAAATCTCAAAATTACACTCTTTGTAAGGCGTTTTTACATGTGTACACTGTGAACTTGACATATTATAAGGCTTCACCTCTTAACTTGGGGGTTAAATGAGTTAAAGATAAGGTTGCTAAAAAAGACCTAGTATGCAAGTAATGATCAGTGCAATTGCTACCACATCCCAGCAGAAGCAGCAACGTATACAGAAGTTCTACATTAAACCTTTTTCCATGTGTAATTGCATTTTCAGATATTATATACTTACAGTTATTCTGCACTAGTATATTTATAGACTGTTCTAGTGATAATTCTGCCAAATTTTGTGTCTAAATCACTAGTCCTGTATGAAATTGCTTTAAAAGTGATATTATACTCAACCACTGTTCCTATGTTTTCTGGCAGCATTTCAACAATGTGAAGAGAAGATATTTAAGAAAATTATAGGTATTCTATTTCTTATGATAAGCACACTCATCAACTACCCTTTCCAAGACACTTAAATATAACCTCAAATAAGAAAAAAATTCTTGGCTTTTTCATTCTAGGTGTGGGTAGCATTAACAGCTTTAAAATAAAGAATTGCAATGCGCTGACTATTCCACCATCATTAGACTACCATAAGTCATAAGAGCAACCCAAGGCTTAACCCCTTGTGTGTTTTCACTACAATGAGGTTATAATCGATTGTTCAAGACTTTTTAACAAAGCCTTGATATTAGAACACTTATTTTAAGCGCTGTAGGATTCTGGAGTAAATGGAGACTTCAGGGCAGAAACAGCACAGCAGGATTTGGAATAAAGCAATAGGAGGTGACTGACTTGAATCTAACGTTTGAATTTAAATGTGAATCTACCCTGATCTCTAGCAGTTTACTGCTTACAGTTAACTTGTAAAATTAGTCACTAGGTACAGCCAAAAAGGTATATTTCTATAGAACCTGGACAAGTTGGTAGCAATTGAATTCATGAAAATAACCTAATATACACACTCTGTATATTTGAAGAACACTGATATACATGAGAAAAAAATATTATTGCTAAGAACCATCTTCAAATGACAGGGTTATAAATTTGGTAAAATTATTTAATTTACTAGCTTTTAATCCCAGGAAATGTGAAAGCAGGAGGAGGGAAGAGAACAGGAATAAAAGAGAGATTAAAAAAACTATTATTTCTAAAAAGTTTTTGGTCCTTCACTCTAATTTTTCAGGTCTGGAGGTTAAAACACAATGTCTCAGTTTTTGAATGACTTTATTTTCCCCACTTAGTGAGTAAGCAAGCAAAAACTGCAGGGAATGTTTCACAGACTTAGGACAAGGATTCTAAGAAATAGCAGGTAAACCTTATAAGGAATCCACTATAAATACAGTGTGTCTGTAAAGTCATGGTGCACTTTTGACCGGTCATAAGAAAGCAACAAAAGATAATAGGAATGTGAAATCTGCACCAAATAAAAAGAAAACCCTCCCAGTTTCTGAGGATGATGTGGCAGCATTTGCGCATGCGCAGATGATGACGTAACATCATGTATACAGCGGAGCAGTCCACAGCCATGCCAGTCGAGATGTGGATGGTACAGAGGAAAGTTCAATGTGTTCTGTGGCTCGCTAAATTAGAATCTGTGACCAAAGTGCAACGTGAATATCATGCGTTTATAATGAAGCGCCACCACATAGGAATAACATTACTTGGTAGGATAAGCAGTTGAAGGAAACTGGCAGTTTGGTGGAGAAACCCTTTTCTAGTAGGCCATCAGTCAGTGATGAGTCTGTAGAGGCTATACGGGATAGCTACCTAAGAAGCCATAAAATATCTGTGCGTGCATGTGCTTGACAATTACCCCTAAGCAAGACTACAGTTCATAAGGTGTTAAAGAAACGTCTCTGTTTTACGGGGTACAAATTGCAGCTGTTGCACACTATCAAACTGGCGGATAGACCCACATGATGCGTGTTTGCTACAGATATGCTTCATGAGTTCAACAATGATGCAAGATTTTTGCAGAAGATTGTGTTTAGCGATGAGGCAACCTTATCTGTGGACATGTCCATCGCCATAACGTCCGAATATGGGCTGCTGAACATCCTCATGCCTACGTTGAGTATGAACGTAACACCCCTAAAGTGAACGTGTGATGTGGCCTGAAGCATAATAAGATGATAGGCCCATTTTTTTTTTCGCGAAGCAGTCTGTGACAGCAAACATCTATCTTGACATGTTGGAATTGTATGCAGTGCCACAATTTCCAGAAGGTGTCATCTTTCAACAGGATAACGCTCCTCCACACTACGCCACCATTGTTTGTGAGTTTCTGGATAGAACATTCCCCCGGCAGTGGATAGGCAGGGGTTCTGTCAAGGCATGGCCACCATGATCCCGGGATCTGACGCCCTTAGACTTTTACTTTTGGGGTTATGTGAAACAACATGTGTACATTGAACATATCAATGACATTAATGACTTAAAACAGAGAATCACAGACGTTATTCACTCTGTTACACCAGACGTCCTTACCCGTGTGCGGCAAGAACTTCACTATCGTTTGGATGTGTGTAGGGCAACAAATGGAGCCCACATTGAACTGCACTGAATAGGTATGAAACCAGGAGAGTTTTCCTTTACTTGGTACAGATTTCACATTTCTATCATCTTTTGTTGCTTTCCTGTGACCGGTCAAAAGTGCACCATGACTTTACAGACACACTATATTTTCCCAAGATTTGTCAGTCTTGAAACGGCATATGAATCCTATTCAAGTTTATGAATTCTTGAAACCTAGCACCTATTATAGTGAACGATTTTACACAGCACTTAATATTGCTGAAGATCTTCCTGTCACCAAACCTAAAATCGTGAGTGAGGATCTCATGTAGGAGAGCAATATAAATAGAGTAAAGGAACGAGAAATGGAGAAAACAAGAACCAGAAAAAGATCAAGCCTGAGCACACTGCTTCTCTCAGGTAATTAGGATAACAGCAGAAATAAAGATAGAAATAATTAAGGTTTAGCCTTTGTATCAAAATAAAAACTTAACCCATTAGCAAACGTTTTAGCTTTTTGAGTTGCATGAGGCTAGATGTTTAGAGCATCAAGAGCCAAGTTCTTGGTATTACTATAGGCAGCGGTGAATAAGTGATTGAGTAGTTAATGATATTTTCGGGCACTTAAAACTGGTAAAGATTTTTTCAAAATGAGAAGAAAGGAAAAGAAGCACAGAGTAATAGGCATTAATGGGTTATTGAGTCTTGCCCTACCTAACATTAGCTCTAGAGCACACATATGCGCACTTGAAGGGTTGATTTATTCTACAGATGTTTCTGGAGAAAACATATTACTTGCATGCAAGGAAGTGGCTTGAGGCAGTGTTGAGACACCCCCACACATACATGCTTTGATAAGGCAAAAGAACAACCAACCTCCAGTCCTCTCCATTACTCTGGGCTGAGACAGTCAAGGATCTGACATTCAGAGCTGGTGAGCCTGTGAAGGACTTGCAATGGTTATAAAAAGATGCCTTATGTAATCATTTCCTATGGCTGAGTAGTATTCCATGGTATATATGTACCACATCTTTTTTATCCCGTCATGGATGGACCTTGATAACATTATACTGAGCAAAATAAGTAAATCAGAAAAAACAAGAACTGTATGATTCCATACATAGGAGGGACATAAAAATGAGACTATGAGACATGGACAAGAGTGTGGTGGTTATGGGGTGGGGGGAGGGAGGAGAAGAGGAAGTGGATGGGGGAAGGGAAGGGGCACAAAGAAAACCAGATAGAAGGTGATGGAGGACAATTTGACTTTGGGTGATGGGTATGCAACATAATTAAATGTAAAAATAACCTGGAGATGTTTTCTCTGAATATATGTACCCTGATTTATTAATGTCACCCCATTAAAATTAATAAAAAAGATGCTTTGTTGAGAGGGGAGAATAAATCAGATGGAAGGGCTTTTGTACAAGCCATTGAGAAAGATGTCAGTAGCAGTAACTGGGAGCCTCCCATTCCCCCAGATGTGATGATATATATGGTTCAGGAAGAGAAATTGTCCCTGGGAAGATGCAGCATTTATGAAGAAACCTAAATTTATTTTATTTCAAATCTCAAATTGACTGAGTTTATATGAATTCACTAGGTAAGATTATGTTATCTTTCATCAAGTACAATGGGAACATTTCATTAAAAAAAAAAAAAAAAAACAATAGCTATTGGCACACTTGCATCATAGCCTGAAACTGTATCTATATATTACATGTCTCTATTTGTGTGAACTTTCAATTATTTATTTAGGTTGTCTTTTGCAAAACCATAGTCTAGTCTTTAGTCTCCATATTATTGTTTACTTGTTTTTCTTATGTCTCCAGCATCCTGAATTATGCTTCTGGAATTAGGTTGGTACTCAACAAACATATATTAGGGAGGAAGGAAGGAAGAAAGGAAGGAAGGAAGGAAGAAAGGAAGGAAGGAAGGAAGGAAGGAAGGAAGGAAGGAAGGAAATAAGGAAAAAAGAAAAAAGAGGGAGGGAGGGAGGGAGGGAGGGAGGGAGGGAAGGAGGGAGGGAGGAAAAAAGGGAAGGGGAGAAGGAAGAAAAGAAAAAAGGAAGAAAGGAAGGAAGAAAGGAAAGAAAGAGGAGGGAAGGCAGGAGAAAAAAAGGATGGAAGGAAGGAAGGAGAGAGGGAGGGAAGGGGAGAAAGGAAGGAAGGAAGGAAGGAAGGAAGGAAGGAAGGAAGGAAGGAAGGAAAGAAAAAAAAGAGGAAGGGAGGGAGGGAGGAAAGAAGGGAAGGGGTGAAGGAAGAAAAGAAAAAAGAAAGAAATGAAGGAAGAAAAGAAAGAGGAGGGAGGGCAGGAAGGAAAGGGGATGGAAGGAAGGAAGGAAGGAAGGAAGGAAGGAAGGAAGGAAGGAAGAAAGGAAGGGAAGAAGGAAGGAAGGAAGGAAAGAAAGAGGAAAGGAAAGAAGGAAGGATGGAAGGAAAGAAGGAAGGGGGAAGAAGAAAGGAAGGAAGGAAGGAAGGAAGGAAGGAAGGAAGGAAGGAAGGAAAGAAAGAAGAAAGGAGGGGAAGAAGGAAGGAAGGAAAGAAAGAGGAAAGGAAAGAAGGAAGGATGGAAGGAAGGAAGGAAGGGGGAAGAAGAAAGGAATGATGGAAGGAAGGAAGGAAGGAATGAAAGAGGGAAGGAAAGAAGGAAGGATGGAAGGAAGGAAGAAAGGAAGGAAGGAAGGAAGGAAGGAAGGAAGGAAGGAAAGAAAGAAGGAAGGAAGGAAGGGAAGAAGGAAGGAAGGAAGAAAGGAAGGAAGGAAAAAGGAGGGAGGGCAGGAGGGAAGGGGGATGAAAGGAAGGAAGGAAGGAAGGAAGGGGGGAAGAAGAAATGAAGGAAGGAAGGAAGAAAGGAAAGAAAGAGGAAGGAAAGAAAGAAGGATGGAAGGAAGGAAGGAAGGAAAGAAGGAAAGAAAGAAGGAAGGATGAAAGGAAGAAGGAAGGAAGGAAAGAAGGAGGGAAGGAAATAAAGAAAGAAGAAAAGAAGGAAAGAGGGAGGGAGGGCAGGAGGGAAGGGGGATGAAAGGAAGGAAGGAAGGAAGGAAGGAAGGGGGGAAGAAGAAAGGAAGGAAAGAGGGAGGGAGGGCAGGAGGGAAGGGGGATAAAAGGAAGGAAGGAAGGAAGGAAGGAAGGAAGAAAGGAAGGGAGACAGGAAGGAAGGGAGGAAGGAGAGAAGGAAGAAGGAAAGGAGGAAAGAAAGAAGGGAGCAAGGGAGGGAAGAAGGGAGGGAGGGAGGGAGGAAGGGAAGACTACTTGATTGTCCTACTTTTCACAAAGTATCCCAAATAAGGAAAACCATGGTTTAAATCTTAACCTTTCCAGTGAAATTACTTTAACTTTCTGAGGCTTAATTTTTAACATATAAAATAAAAATAATGGCACTTCTCTAACTGGAATTTTACGAACATTAATCAGATAATGCCTGTACAAGGTTTAGTGCAGTGTGAAATATACAATCAGCTTTAAATATATGGTGGTTATTATTATTATTATTGTTTACATTCCTGCTAATAGTGTACACTATTTATGTCTCATTACTTAACACTTATTAATTTCTAATTATTTCACTTTTATTATTTCCTAATTTAGCATGTAATATTTCAGGTGCAATATTAGCATGTTTCAAAATAAAAAAAAAAACATTTATTACTCCAATGAAAATCTTATAAATACTGTTATTACTTCCATTTTGTAGACAAAAACACTAAGGCACAGAGAATTTAACCTATTCAAGGTCACAAGCATATAAATGGCAGAGCCAGAATTTAAACCTAGGAATTTAGACTCGAGTTCACATTCATTATTCCAGTATTGTGATGCCTCTCATGTATGATTTTCTCTTCTCTCCTACTAACTTTCAGTTCTGTTAAAAACAAACTTTCTGTTTACAATCTACTTTTAAATCTTCGTTGGCTCCTAGTACAGTTCTGAGAACTTGTTTGATACATTCTAAGCACTTAGTAATTGATATAAGTTCATCTTTTTTATTTTAAGCAGATAATGGCATCATATTTCACTTGTAAGAGAAAAAATGTGTTGGTAAAATTTACATTGTAAAAGATACAAAATTAATGCTTTGCTAGCATTGCTAGCACATACTGACTTACCCTGTAAATTATCATATTTGATCATGGTTGCCAAGTTTTTATGGTCAATGTTGGGTATCACAGGAATGTTTCTGTATTAACAACTTTAGAAATTCCATTATCTTAGTAAAAATTGCCAACTTTTGCTTAATGTGGCTAAAGAAACCTGGGCACAGGACTTTTACACTATTGGGCAAACCATTGAGAAACTAATCTATTATTAAGCCGAGTTTTATTAACAGAGATAAAGCAAATTAGTAATACTGAACAGTAAGATTCCTGTGATGTGTGATTGGGTTTTCTAGTATTGTATCTAAAAATAATAAGTAATACCTAACAGCAGACTCTGTTAGGTGCTATTATTTGGATTGCATCTACTGCCATTAGCTGACCAGTTCAGTACTTAGTAGTAACCAGTTTGGCCTGCAAGAATATTGACTAAATATAAAGAAAGATATTGAAACCTAAAAATAAACAAATACATTTACTGCTTTTGAATGACTGGCCAAAGTACTAGCTGTATGGGATTCCAATTGAGTCATTGGAGAAAGGTCTTCCTATAGATATTCTGCCATTTCTTGCTATAAAATGAAACCAGTCATGGTCCTATCTACATTTTTTTCCATCGTTCTCTTCTTTTTTTGCATCATTCTCTATATCAATTCCCTGCTTCCCATGAACATTTGGGTATTTAACAGTTCTTTCTCTTTAGTGGTCATGAATGTCACTTGATAGATATTAGGATATTGTTGTGAGCTGCTTTGGTATCTATTTACTCATATTACTGCTCTTGTAGTTACTTCGGTTCAAATGCAGTTAGTCAGCAGCAGTGGGCTGTGATCTGAAAATCAACATGAAATTGGGAACAATCTCTAAGGCTATAAAACTAATATCTCCTCGTACTTTATTCAACATGTCCAAATGCATGGATATTCACTATTTGTCTTGACATCATACTTGGTAGATGGTTTACTTGTTCCCAGTGTAAGAAGAAAGGGAAAGCACACATGGGAAAGAATAAGATACCGGTAGAAACAAGTGCTCCCATGAGAGGAGATTCTGTTGGGCATTTGACTGAAACTACATTGCTGTTGATTTCTTTGGCTGTGCAGAAGCATTTTAGTTGGATATAGTCCTATTTATTTACTTTTGTCCTTAACTTCCCTTGATTTGGGAGTCTAATTTATATCATGTTCTCTACAACCAAATTCCATAAGTTTAGTTACTGTATTTTTCTATGTAACTTATTGTTTCTTATATTTACATCTTTGATCCATTTTGAATTAATTTTGTACATGGGGACAAACTGTAATCTACTTTTATTCTTTTGTATGTGGTTTTCCAATATTCCCAGCATTATTTATTGAAGAGGCTTTCTTATCTGCAGTGTGTGTGTGTGTGTGTGTGTGTGTGTGTGTGTGTGTGTGTGTGTGTTGATTCCTTGGTTTGCCCATACACATGTAGTTTTATTTCTGGGTTCTCAACTGTGTTCCATTGGTCTGTATGTCTCTTTTTCTGAAAATACCATGCTGTTTTGGTTATCATAGCTCTGTAGTACAATTCGAAGTCAGGTGGTATAATACTTTCATCTTTCTTTCTCAGAATTGCTTTAGCTATTTGGGGTCTTTTGTGGTTTCCATACAAATGTGGTGATTTTTTTGTTGTTGTTATATTTCATAAAAAAATGACATTGGCATTTTGATGGGGGTTGTATTAAATCTGTATATAACTTTGGGTAATATGGCCATTTTAACTATATTGATTCTTTCAATTCATGAAAATAAAATATATGTTTTTCAATCTCTTTAAGTAATACTTTCTAGTTTTCACTATACAATTGCAAAGAAAATTGTTCATTTTTTATTTCTTTTTCTGAAGTTTCATTGTTAGTATATAGGAAAGCAAAGGATTTTTGTGCAGATTTTGTGTCATGCAACTTTACTGTGTTTATTGTTTCTAATATTTTTTTGTGGAAGTTTTAGGGTTTTCTCTATATAAAATCATGTCATCAGCAAAAGTGACACTTTTAATTCTTCATTTCCAATTTGGATGCCTTTATTTCTATCTCTTGCCTGATTGCACTGGCTAGAACTTTCAGAACTATGTTGAATAAGAGTGGCATCTTTGTCTTTTTCCTGATTTTAGAGAAAATGCTTTCAGTTTTTCACTATTTAGTATGTCATTGGCTGAGGGTCTGTCATATATGACCTTTATTATGTTGAAGTATTTTCTTTTTATACCCACTTTATTGAGTGTTTTAATAAATGGATGTTGTATTGTATCAAATGCCTTTTCTGCACCTAGTGATTGGATCATATGATTTTTGTCCTTTCTTTTATTAATGTGATATATTACATTGATTGATTTGCTTATGTTGAACCATCTTTGTGCTCCTGGAATAAACCCAACTTGACTGTGATGTATTACTTTTTAATATATAGTTGTATTTGATTTCTTAGCATTTTATTTTAAGTTTTTGCATCTGTGTTCATCAGAGATATGGATCTGTAATTTTCTTATTTTGTGTTATTTTTGTCAGGTTTTGATATCAGGTTTATGTTGGCCTCATAAAATGTTTAGAAACTGTTGTTCTTTAATTTTTTGAAAGACTTGAGAAAATGGGCATCAAATCTTCTTTGAATTTTTAGTAGAATTCACTAGCGAAGACTTCTGGTCCTGGAATTATTTTTAGGGAGGTTTTTGATGGTTTATTTAATTTCCTCATGGTTTTTCAGTCTACTTAGATTTTAGATGCAACTTTTAATATCAGTTATTAAATTGTCCCTCATATTCTTATTGATTTAAAATGTTATTTTTATAAAAAATGATGATAAAAAACATAATCTACTTTTGGACTTTGTATACTAATCTCTTGATTGGTAAATTTTATATTCTTGCATTATATTAATTACTTTGAAAAATTATTTCTGTTCTCCTACTCTCACTGTTTATTTCTACAGATTAATTTTTATAATCATTTCATACAATAAAAAATTATTTTGAATATAAATATACTTCTGTAAAACCTAACCTAATATAGCAATTATCTATAGCTTTACAAATGTTGAGAACTCTTACCTACACACACAAAAAAAACAAGCACCACAAGACTAATCTGAATATTAAACTGCTTTCAATACTGATTCAGTATTAAACTGATCAATAAAATAAAAAACAATATATTTTTAAGAAGAGAAAATTTATATAAACAAAAATTTTACAAAATAAAAACAAATTTGGAAATTAATGTTCAGATTCATTCACCAAAAATATACTATTAACAGCAATAACATTACATTTTAAACTGCCAAAATGATACAAGACAAAGTACTTCATAAAATCTTTTTAGTGAAGCTATGATAGAATAGGTATTGTCATTTATATAGTTGATAGAATATGTCTATTTTTGAAAAGCAATTTGGAATTGTAAATACAAGAATTCTTATTGAAAATCAACACATCAACAAGTCCACTTTTAGGAACTATATAACAGCTTTCAAACTTAAAGTTTTAAAGATATTCCTGAAAATTTCTTTAAATATGAAAAACAATGAATAAAATAGGAGATAAAACCAATAAAATGACTTTAAATCTGTACAATGGAGTATTATGCAGAGATGATAAAAAGGATGTGGTAAATTGACATGAAAAGTTACAAAATGTTGATTGTAACAAATGACCAATGAACATGAAAGGAAAGGAAAGAAAAAGAAAGGAAAGGGAAGGGAAGGGAAGGGAAGGAAGGGGAAGGGGAAAGAAAAGGGGAAGGGAAGGAAGGGAAGGGAAGAGAAGAGAAGAGAAGAGAAGAGAAGAGAAGAGAAGAGAAGAGAAGAGAAGAGAAGAGAAGAGAAGGGATGGGAAGGGAAGGGAAGGAAGAGGAAGGGGAAGGGGAAGGGGAAGGGGGAAATGAAGGGGAAGGGAAAGGGAAGGGAAGGAAAAGAAAGGGAAGGAAAGGAAAAGAAAGGAAGATCATGGAATGGTGTCTTAAGCATAATTCTATTGTAAAAATAGATTAATACTACACGTTCTATCATACAAAGCTGGCAAATTCTCGAAAACAGAAGAAGTAATCATAAAGACTGGCTTTTTAACTTTTATTCATATAATATACCCTCTGTATCTTCCTATAGGTATTATTTGTATCATATACTGACATTATGTATTACTTTTTAAATAGACAATTTAAAATATTGTAAAATATTCTAATATAAAATACCAAGCAGTATTATAAAAATACTTGTTTTTCATGATATGGTCAAGTTTTGTTTCTATGCTTATTTAAATATAAAACCCATAATCACATGGCTTTATAATTCAAACAAGAAATAATGCAATATAACATTGATGTTTTTATAACTTTATATCTTGAGATTTCTAAGTGCTATAAAGAAATTAAAATTGAACAGAAAGGTATTTTATATCATAAATATAAAGTAATTATTAGTACTTACATAAAATATATAGTATTTATAATATCCAACCTTTTAAAGTTGTCAAAGGCTTATAATGTGCATCATCTTATTTGAGCTTCATAACAGCGCTATAAATTATAGATATATATAATACAATTTTAATGAAAATGACCCCAAAATCCTTTATTTCACAAACACAAACATCTTATACAAGGATGAATTTTGCATTTAAAAATATAACATAAATAGCTTGACCAAGTGGTGGCGCAGTGGATAGAGCGTTGGACTGAGATGCAGAAGACCCAGGTTTGAAACCCCAAGCTCACCAGCTTGAGCGCGGACCCATATGGCTTTAGCAAAAGCTCATCAGCTTGGACCCAAGGTTGCTGGCTCCAACAAGGGGTAGCTCAGTCTGCTGAAAGCCCGCGGTCAAGGCACATGTGAGAAAGCAATCAATGAACAACTAAGGTGTTGCAACGGCAATGAACAACTAATGACTGATGCTTCTCACCTCTCTCCATTCCTGTCTGCCTGTCCCTATCTATCCTTCTCTCTGACTCTCTCTCTCTCTGTCCTTGTTTTTAAAAAAATGTAACATAAATATAAAATGAAACAGATATCTAAAATGTATTTATTGTGAAATTTACCTCACTAAGAGGAATGAAAAGGACCACACTAGCATGTCCTATGTACAATAACAAATTGTTTATCAATATTTAAAATCCACTCTTGGAATCATTCTCATATATAAATTAAGTCTAGTTTGCTCCACATGCATTGAATTTGTATAAACTGGGCTAAAAACAAAACCCATTCTCCCCCGTTGCAGCAGTATATCAAGCTGCTACACGCCATACTTGTCAACTGGAAAACCACTCAAGGATTCCTAGACACAATAACAAAGCAAATTTATTCTCTTTTTTCTCTGTCTCTGCAAACCATTTCAGTGAGGCTTCGTTTTCTCGTCTTCTGGATGAAATCTCAAGAAGAGTCTCAAACTTTTCCTGTCCTTGTCTGCTTTTATAAAGGACTCCAGTCATATTAGCCCTAACATCATCTAAGAGATTCATTTCAGTAACTGTTATGTCTTCTCAAAGTAATATTTAAAATTCTAAACTTCATTAAAATTCAAAGCTTTTCCCCTAACTCTTCTTGGACTACTGAAGCAAGAGCATGTTAGGTAGAAAGGGGCGGTGGCTGCCTGACTTCTCTCTTTATTCTCCTGCTCCTCCACCCTTATCTTCCTCCAATTTAGGAGAAGCATCAGAAGGTTGGGAGAGCCTTTCTTCTGTTTACTCTAAGCTGTCCACAGATACCGCCCCACTTCCCAGGGAACGTGGCTCTCTTCTGGGCTTTATTGTCCCTCCAAATACCTCATGTCATTCCAAAGGACTATTGGACAAGAAGTATGCCTCTCCTTCTAACTTGTCATCATGAAACACAGGCTGGAGAAGAATGAGGGTGAATGTAGCTGAAGATGGTGGAGCCTGGACAAGGATGGGAAATCCCAAAACAAATAAGCCAAATGCGACTGCTTTGGGAGAATCATTATCACACACCAGTATACCTAAGCCAGCATTTGTGCTTTAACTCTGAAAGCTTTGGTAAAATCTTAGCATCTAATTTAATATTATTAATACTATTGCATAAGTGCCCATAATGCTATTTTAACATTGAATATAATTACATTTATGTGTATATACTTGTAGGTACAACTTTTGTATTTGTATATATTAAAATATATATGATAGCTTTAAGCTTTAAAAAGGAAATTTAGTGTTAGTTTTTATATTGAGTGGTAGGTTAAATTTTTTTTTTCAAAATAATCTCAGCATCAAGAAAGACTGTTAAGCCAGTGGCCAAGGCCACCATCACAGCTGCCTGGCTCATGCAGGTTCACATTTGATTCAGACAGTCGGTAATGAAACAATGGAGCCAAGAACTGGTGGGCCATTATCTTTAATCCTAGCTTGCACCTGGTGGGCAAGCAAAAACACACACTGGGCTCCAAAACCCACTCATTCAGTGCTCACAAAGCTACTGACTTATCTGAGTTTCCTAGAATCAGAGGTTTCTAGCTCAGCAGTCTTATTCACCTCTGTTCCCTATTTCCTTTACTCTGCACAAACTCTGCTCAAACTGGCTTCTCTTTCAGCACTCCACCATCTTGGCTGCTTCTCCTGGCCTCCTCCATGTGGCCTTTTTCTGCTCTCCTCTCTAATGTTAATCCCAGGACCAGAGAGAGAGCAAGCTCCCTGTCTGCCCCACTTTATAGTGTAGAAATCCAAACCTTTAATCCAATCTACAAACAAGGAAATCTCTGATACAAAGTCACTTATCTGAGGCATAAAGGGAGGATTTTGAGAGTGCACCACCCCAAATCATCCAATCAGTCAAGGTTGTGGGAAAAAGCTTACTCTTTAAAACTAAGCCTTAGGCCATAATGACCCAGACTGCCCATAACCTGTCCCCCAACACACATTACCATCAATGGACTTGCACGTGGATAGCGCTATCTTCAACAAAGTGAGCATAATATATTCCAATTGCCCAACAATCCACCCCTATGCTCACTTTACTACCCACAGTCTACACCACCAGCATCCCTGTACAAGGAAATTAGGTACATTACACAACTTAAAAATACATGACAAGTCATACAATTTCAACTATTACAAAGGTACGTTTCACCAGTCTCTGAGCACTTATTGCCAAAAGCATAAAATGTCCTCGGCCTTCTTTCTTGTTGTTTGAAAAGCTTCCCGGGACAGGGAGAAGTCCTCCATCATAGCCGCCCACCACCCCCATCAGGGTATTTTATATTGTCCAAAATCCGTAAGTCCATCCAGCAAAGGAGCCAGTGCTTACTCTGGTCATAGTACAGGAAATCAGTCCATGCACATGGGGACTTAGCCTCCCCCATCATTCCTGCCATCATGGCAGGTTTTACACTGTCTTAAAGAGGAGCATGTGACAATGGAAGTCATCATTTCCATCTCTGCTCTGGGGTCATGATGGCATCCACCCCTAGTCCCAAAATTGCAGACCTATCAGGAGCGTACCTCCTCCTTGCTGCTGGGCTCTCACCTTCTGGAGGCTGCGGATTGCAACTCCAGCCCGATTTTCCTCATCCTCTAAAGAGGAACTGAAAACACCAGCTCCTGCTGCTGGGCTTGAGCCCCGAGCCACTGCTACCTTCTGCTCAGCAGGCCTTGCAGCTTCAGCCCTGGCCTCAACCTTGTCCTCCCACTGCTGCTGGCTCTCCACAATGTCCAGGGCAATCTGCAACTCACGAACCTGTGATTCCTTTTCCAGCATCTGCTCCATTTCCAGGCAAATCTCGCAAACCTGGTCGGCCTCCTCTTCCAGCATTTCCTCCAGCTCCAGTGTTGGCATTTCTTTCTCCCACATTTCCTCCAGCTCCTTCCACTGCTCAGTTTGCAGGTCCATGGCAAGCCTCCTCCATAGAGTTCTCAGTTTCCTCATGCTTGACTTAAAAGTCAGCTATCTTACAGTTCCCAATAGGACAGCCATGAAAACCATAACAGCAACCAGTCCTCTACCATGCACCTCAAGGGTGCCGATCTGTATGGAATCCTGCCACAGACTATGCCAAATGTAAAGCCAGTAGCCAGGGCCACCATCACAGCCGCCTGGCCTGTTCAGATTCGCATTTGATTCGAACAGTCAGTAATGAAACAACGGAGCCAAGAACTGGTGAGCCATCAGCTTTAATTCTAGCTTGCACCTGGCAGGCAAGTAAAAACACACACTGGGCTCCAAAACCCACTCATTCAGTGCTCACAAAGCTACTGACTTTTCCAAGTTTCCTAGAATCAAAGGTTTCTAGGAGTAAGCAAGATGGCAACGGAGTAGGCGGACGTACCAACTTCCAACTCCCAGAACCAAAGTGGATTATAACTCAATTTAAAGAACCATCATCTGGATAAACCAACTATGAAATAAACTAAGTGGACTCTTCAACCAAGGAACACAGAAGAAGCCACATTGAGACTGCTAAGAATAGCGAAAACGCGAAGAGGGCTGCCCAACTCCCCGGAGCAAACAGCAGCCCGGAGAGACCCGCGGGGCGGGAGGAAAGTTTGGCGGAGAGGGAGGGACCTGGGTCCCAGGAACCAAGCCCCAGCCTGCAGTCTCAGAGACTAGAAGAGGCGTTTGGATAGTTTTGAGCTGTGAAACAAGTGAGGGAGCTCCCAGGCCTACAGTGTGGAGTATTAGGGCCCTTCCTACTCTGCTGAGGGCTGCTTAAGGGTATGGTGGGCGGCAGGACGCTGAAACATGGTTCTGTCGGCGTGGGCGGAGGCCAAGCCGGTGTGAGCTCAGTCTAGCTCAGAGGGGCAGAGGGGACACGCAAAAGCGGACCAGCAGCTTCCGGCACGCCTTTAACCCCACTTACGGGGACAAAGCGGGAGGCCAGGAACAGGCAGAAATCTGCTCTACAACCCTGTGTAGGTCGGCCCTGATAGCGGGGACCGGGCTGGGACCAGGGACGGGCAGGGGCTCGCGACTGAGCTCACGCTACCCGACCCGCCCCCAGCCGGAGAAACCACGGTTGGCCAGTATACGTGCGCGAGCGGGCTCCGAGCACAGGAACGGGGTGGACCCCAAGACAAGTGGAAGCTCGCAGTTGAGCTCACACTACTATCCGGGGCTGACCGGAGAAACCGCGGATAGCATTGATACGTGCACGAGCGGGCTCCGAACGCGGGGGTGGGGTAGAGTCTGGGACGAGCGGAAGTCCGCAGCTGAGCAGAAGCCAGCAAACACGCCTGGCCCAATAAACCTGGGTTTGCGACTCTGCGCAGGGGGCCCTGGCCTCGAGAGCGGGGCTAAATCTCCAGACGGGCAAACGCTCACAGCTGAGAGCACGACAAAAGCCCCGCCCAACCCGCGAAACTGTGGCGAGCAGGCTCTCACTGAGGGTTCTGGGCAGAAGTCCGGAAATAGGCTGGATCAGCAGCTGAGAAAAGGTGCTCACCTCTACCCTTGATGATAAGACTTGTGGCTTCAGTGACAGCCCCTCCAACGGAGGAGAGGCAGAAATCACAGCAAAAGCCACAGTGAGCCAGCGCTGGTAACACTCATACCCAACCACCCTAGGCACCGGCAGAGGGGGTGAGGAGACTGCAGATAGACCACACCTAGAGAACACAAAGGCAACACCTACTGAACTCCAGTGGCCACAACTTGCTTATACACAGAAAAAAATGGGCAGGCAGAGGAATGCAAACCAAATGAATCAAGAAAAATCCCCAGAGAAGGACCTGAATGAACCAGATATAACAAAATTACCAGAAGCAGAATTTAGAATAATGATAGTTAGGATGTTCAAAGATATTAGAGCAACAATGGATAGTCATTATGAACACCTAAGTAAAGAGATAACAAGTATAAAAAACGAAATTGAAATAATAAAAAAGAATCAGACAGAAATGACAAATACAGTATCAGAATTGAAGACCACAATGGAAGGAATTAAAAGCAGGATGAATGACGCCGAGGATCGAATAAGCGAGTTAGAGGACACAATAAACAAAGGCACAGAAGCAGAGAAGAAGAAGGAAAAGAGACTTAAAAAATGTGAGGAAACTCTAAGGGAGCTTTGTGACAACATGAAGAGAAACAACATTCGTTCGCATCATAGGGGTGCCTGAAGAAGAGGAGAGAGGACAGGAAATGGAAACTTTGTTCAATCAAATCATAGCAGAAAACTTTCCTAAATTAAGGCTGGGAAACACTCCACACGTTAAAGAAGCACACAGAACTCCATTAAAGAGAAACCCAAAAAGATCTACACCAAGACACATCATAGTTAAAATACCAAAGCTAATGGATAAAGAAAAAATTTTAAAAGCTGCTAGGGAAAAAAGGCTATCACCTACAAAGGAGCCCCCATAAGGATGACATCGGACTTCTCAACAGAAACACTGGAGGCCAGAAGGGAATGGAAAGATATATTCAAAGTAATGCAGAACAAGAACCTACAACCAAGACTACTTTATCCAGCAAGGCTAACATTTAAAATTGAAGGAGAAATAAAGAGCTTCCCAGAAAATGAAGGCCTGAAGGAATTCATAAAAACCAAACCAATTCTGCAAGAGATACTAAGGAGCCTCTTGTGAACAGTTTAAAGGGAGGAATGAACAGAGGAAAAGAAGAATACAGCTTTAAAGAATAAAATGGCAATAAACAACTACATATCAATAATAACCTTAAATGTAAATGAATTAAATGATCCAATCAAAAGACATAGGGAAGCTGCATGGATAAAGAAACAGGACCCATACATATGCTGTCTACAAGAGACACACCTTAAAACAAAAGATGCTCATAGACTGAAGGTAAAAGGATGGAAAAAAATATTTCATGCAAATGGAAATGAAAAAAAAAGCAGGGGTAGCAATACTTATATCAGACAAAATGGACTTTAAAACAAAGGCTGTAGTAAGAGATAAAGAAGGACACTACATAATGATAAAGGGAACAATTCAACAGGAAGATATAACTATTATAAATATCTATGCACCAAATATAGGAGCCCCGACATACATAAAGCAGACTTTGATGGATATAAAGGGCGAGATTAACAGCAATACTATCATAGTAGGGGATTTCAATACCCCTCTAACAACACTGGATAGATCCTCAAGAAAGAAACTTAATAAAGAAACAGCAGACAAAGGAGACACTAGATCAACTTGATTTAATAGATATCTTCTGAACTTTTCACTCTAAAGCAGTAGAATATAGATTCTTCTAAAGCGCTCATGGTACGTTTTCTAGGATAGACCACATGTTAGGACACAAAAATGGTCTCAATAAATTTAAGAAGATTGAAATCATATCAAGCATTTTCTCTGATCACAATGTCATGAAACTAGAAATTAACCACAAAAGAAAAACTGAAAAATACTCAAACACTTGGAAACTAAATAGCATGTTATTAAATGATGAATGGATTAACAATGAGATCAAGAAGAAATAAAGAAGTTTCTAGAAACAAATGATAATGAGCATACATCAACTCAAAATTTATGGGACACAGCAAAAGCAGTTCTGAGAGGGAAGTTTATTGCACTACAGGCATATCATAAGAAGCTAGAAAAAGCTCAAATAAGCAACCTGACCCTGCATCTAAAAGAACTAGAAAAACAACAACAAATAAAACCCAAGACAAGTAGAAGGAAGGAAATAATAAAGATCAGAGCAGAAATAAATGACATAGAGGCGAAGGAAACAATACAGAGGATTAATGAAACCAGAAGCTGGTTCTTTGAAAAGGTAAACAAGATTGATGAACCTTTAACTAGACTCACCAAGAAAAAAAGAGAGAGGACTCAAATAAATAAAATTAGAAAAGACAGTGGAGAAATAACAACTGACACAACAGAAATACAAAGCATTGTAAGAAAATACTATGAAGAACTATATGCCAAAAAATTAGACAATCTTGGTGAAATGGACAAATTTCTTGAATCATATAACCTTCCAAAAATCAATCTGGATGAATCAGAACACCTAAACAGACCAATTACAGCAAATGAGATAGAAACAGTTATCAAAAAACTCCCAAAAAAGAAAAGTCCTGGGCCTGATGGCTTCACAAGTGAATTCTGTCAAAAATTCAAAGAACTAACTCCTATCCTCCTCAAGCTATTTCAAAAAATTCAAGAGGAAGGAAGACTTCCAAACTCCTTTTATGAGGTGAGCATAATTCTGATTCCAAAACCGGGCAAAGACAACACAAAGAAAGAAAATTATAGGCCTATATCCCTGATGAATTTAGACGCTAAAATTCTCAACAAAATATTAGCCAACCGGATCCAGCAATATATGAAAAAAATCATACACCACGATCAAGTGGGATTTATTCAGGAGAGGCAAGGCTGGTTCAATATTCGCAAATCAATCAATGTGATTCATCACATAAACAAAAGCAAGGACAAAAATCACATGATAATTTCAATAGATGCAGAAAAGGCATTTGATAAAATCCAGCACCCATTCATGCTCAAAACTCTCAGTAAAGTGGGAATACAGGGATCATTCCTTAACATGATAATGGCCATCTACGATAAACCGACAGCAAACATCATACTAAATGGACAAAGATTAAAAGCAATCCCCTTAAGATCAGGAACCAGGCAGGGATACCCCCTTTCACCACTCTTATTCAACATAGTTCTGGAAGTCCTAGCTACAGCAATCAGACAAGAAGAAGAAATAAAAGGCATCCAAATTGGAAAAGAAGAAGTAAAACTGTCACTATTTGCAGATGATATGATATTGTATATTGAATACCCTAAAGTCTCAGTCAAAAAACTACTGGACCTTATAAATGAATTCAGTAAGGTGGCAGGATATAAAATTAATACTCAGAAATCAGAGGCATTTCTATATACCAACAATGAACTGTCAGCAAAAGAACTTAAGGAAACATTCCCCTTCACTATTGCAGCCAAAAAAATAAAGTACCTAGGAGTAAATTTAACCAAGGAGGTTAAGGACTTGTACTCGGAAAATTATAGAACATTGATAAAAGAAATCAAGGAAGATACAAACAAGTGGAAGCATATACCGTGCTCATGGCTAGGAAGAATAAACATCATTAAAATATCTATATTACCCAAAGCAATTTATAAATTCAATGCAATACCAATTAAGATACCAATGACATACTTCAAAGATATAGAACACATATTCCAAAAATTTATATGGAACCAAAAAAGAACACGAATAGCCTCAGCAATCTTAAAAAGAAAAAATAAAGCAGGAGGTATCACTCTTCCAGATATCAAGGTTTACTATAAGGCCATTATACTCAAGACAGCCTGGTACTGGTGTAAGAACAGGCACATAGATCAATGGAACAGAACAGAGGACCCAGAAATAAACCCACAGCTTTATGGACAACTGATATTTGACAAAGGAGGAAAGAACATACAATGGAGTAAAGACAGCCTCTTTAACAAATCGTGTTGGGAAAATTGGACATCCACCTGCAAAAAAATGAAACTAGACCATCAACTTACACCATTCACAAAAACAAACTCAAAATGGATAAAAGACTTAAATGTAAGCCGTGAAACCATAAGCATCTTAGAAGAAAACATAGGCAGCAGGCTCTCCGACATCTGTAGTAGCAGTATATTTGCCGATTTATCTCCATGGGCAACTGAAATAAAAGGCAAGATAAACAAATGGGACTATATCAAACTAAAAAGTTTTTGCACAGCTAAAGACAATAGGAACAGAATAAAAAGACAAACCACACAATGGGAGAACATATTCGACAGCACATCTGATAAGGGGTTAATAACTAAAATTTATAAAGAACTTATAAAACTCAACACCAGGAAGACAAACAACCCAATCAAAAAATGGGCAAAGAAATAAATAGAAATTTCTCCAAAGAGGACATACAGATGGCCAATAGGCATATGAAAAAATGTTCAACATCACTAATCATTAGAGAAATGCAAATTAAAACCACAATGAGATATCACCTCACACCATTCAGATTGGCACTCATCAGCAAAACAACACAGAATAAGTGCTGGTGAGGATGTGGAGAAAAGGGAACCCTTCTGCACTGCTGGTGGGAATGCAGACTGGTGCAGCCACTGTGGAAAACAGTTTGGAGATTCCTCAGAAAATTAAAAATCGAACTGCCTTTTGACCCCGCTATTTCACTTTTAGGAATATACCCTAAGAACACCATAGCACTGTTCGAAAAGAAGAAATGTGCCCCTATGTTCGTGGCAGCATTGTTCACAATAGCGAAGATCTGGAACCAGCCCAAGTGTCCATCAGAAGACGAGTGGATTAAAAAGCTATGGTACATATATAGTATGGAATACTACTCAGCCATAAGAAATGATGACATCGGATCATTTATAACAAAATGGATGTACCTTGATAACATTATACGGAGTGAAATAAGTAAATCAGAAAAAAAGAAAAACTGAGAACAGCATGATTCCATACATAGGTGGGACATAAAAGTGAGAATATGAGACATGGACAAGAGAGTGGTGGTTATGGGATGGGGGGAGGGAGGGAAGAGTGGGATAGGGAGGAGGGGAGGGACACAGGGAAAACCAGATCGAAGGTGACAGAGGACAATTTGACTTTTGGTGATGGGTATGCAACACAATTGAATGATAAGATAACCTGGTGATGTTTTCATTGTAAAAAAAAAAAAAAAAAAAAAAAATTAAGCTATGGACATTTAAAAAGTGATAACAGACATCAACCTAAGAGATTATTTACTCTGAAATATTCATCAGGAGAGTGAATCATCACAGACTTAATATCAAGTTTACATTATTCAGTTATGACAATAAATTCTAATTGTTTGTGGCTTTAAAAAAAAAAAAAAAAAGGAGTGCTTAAAAGTCTTAAGGAAGCACAGATGGTCACCACTCTCGCAAGTCTTATTCTTTGTATATAGTTTTCTTTTTCATCTTTGTATAGTTCCAATTATGTTGATATTTCTACACTTAATAGTACATATTATTTAATATTCTTTTATAAATATTTCATAAGTTCCTATACAGTCTTTATGATAATTGTAAAAAAAAAAAAAGGTTTCTAGCTCACCAGACTTATTCAGCTCTGTTTCCCATCTCCTTCTGTCTGCACAAACTGGCTTCTTCCTCAGCATTCCATCTTGGCTGCTTCTCCTCTCCTCCACGTCGCCTTAATCTCCTCTCCTCTCTAATACTAACCTCAGGAACCAAGAGAGAGCAAGCTCCCAGCCTGCCCCACTTTATAATGTAGAAATCCAATCTACAAACAAGGAAGTCTCTGATACAAAGTCACTTATCTGAGGCATAATGAGAGGATTCCTCATGAGAGTGCACCACCCCACATCATCCACTCAGTCAAGGGTATGGGGAAAAGCTTACTCTTAAACTAAGCCTTAGGCTATAACAACCAGGTCTGCCCACAGCCTGTCCCCCAACACACATTAATATCAATGGACTTGCACATGGGCAGCGCCATCTTCAACAAAGTGAGCATAATATATTCCATCTGCCCAACAAAAACCCAGGAATAAATTATTTTAACAATATTTCTTATATATAGGCATATTTTTAGCCTATCCAAAGGATGACTTAAAAATAACTAGAAAAAGAAAACAATTCATCAAATAAGGGATTTTCAGGTCAAAATAAGTTGATATTGTCTATTTATATTAAATTTTTTTTGAAATTTGATATTTCAAATAAATAAATTCAAGCTTTGTATTTGTTGAGAAAACTAACACAGGGACACAAAAGACAATGCTTACTTTCACATTCCTAGTAAGTGCCTCAGTGTGTGTTATTTTAATCCATAAATTTACTTTCCACCTTCACAATCAAAGTCTATCTTTTGAAGTTGATACATATTTTGACTTGTTCCTTGTAGGGAAAAGATAGAGATGAATATCTTATCATTCACTTAATGCCTTAAAAAATAAAATGTACATTTCTGCTACAGGCTGGTATCACAACACAGCTATAAACATCTGAATTTAGAATTTCAACATTCTAATGACAAGATTGTTCAATTGATATTTATTTGGCAACCAGTGGAAAATGATTCCCTTATTACTGTTTATCACCAGCAGCAAAAAGCGTGGCCATGTCAGTGTCCTATGTGGTTAATCTCTCATAAATATCAAGTCATTTTAAAGACTAGGGTTTATGGGTTGGTTATAAATGAGGAATGATTTAATCTTAATCACATTTGAAAAATATAAAATGTGTTTTTTTTAATCTTTGCATTCATAGAAGAGATTATTTGGCAAATTTGTTTATTCTACAAAATATGTACTATATCTACCTAATTTAAGTTCAATATTTAGTAGTCAGAATACAAATATAAGGGGTAGATTAGTCTCCATCTTCTAGGAACTTACAGAATGAAGATAGAATGGAGGTAGGCATGCTAACCAAAAACTATAATACAATGTTTTGTTGCTATAATAAAATTACATTCGAGATGCAGAAAGAATTTAAGGCAGGTTGCTGTCAGATATCTGGGATAATTCAAGATTTATTTAGATAGCAGGGGAGCCTTGAGCTAAGACTGACAAGATGAAGAGACACTTGGGTGACAATCAGCAGCAGGTATGACAGATGAAAAGAAATCAGGTGTGAAGGCATGAGTGTGACAGGTTCTGGCAGCACTAAGTAATTCAGAAAGGGAAAACGGAATGTTGAATCAGTTGACTAAACATTTACATAAGGTTCATACTTAGAAGAATGTGGTACATTATGCAGAAGACCAGATTTTATTCTCTAATTAAGTATTTTAAAATTACACTTCTATTTGTAGTTAACCAAGATAACTGTGTTAGAGAGATTGTTCTGGAGATGGTATTGAGGATGGACTAGAGAAAAGTAAGCATAGATGAACAAAAATATGAAAATTAATGCAATCAATTATTCAAGTGAGAAAAAATGAAGGAAGAAAATTAGGGCAGGACTGTGAGGATCAGAGGAGGGGACCAAAAAAAGAGCTATTTAAGACAGTGAGAATGTGCTTCCAGAAAGCAACCAATAAGAAAAATCTAGTATGTAGTTTCTCTGTTTCTGTATTGGACTAATAGGAGGAGGATGTTAACAACATAAATAATATAAAATGGAAAATAAGATTGTTTACTTTATATTTTAGTAAGAATTTGAGGGAAAGGTTTCTTTAAGTTATATTAAATTGGAAGTTTCAATAAAAATATATGGATATTTCTACTGTGGAATAAATTTTTTTTTGAAATCTATTTTCTTCTACTTTACATAATTAGGTGTTTTTTATGAAATCACTATAAATGATTAACTAAAGTATTTAAGTCACTAATGTTAGGTAATTAATCTAGAAGCTGAATTAGAACTACATAGTGTTTTTAAAAATCTCATGCTTTGAAAAAGATTGTTTATTAATGTCAACTTGTTATTCTTAGTATTATTCTCTAAGGCTTTGTCTCTCAAATGTTTTTGAACATGGCTCACCTAATATACCCATACATACTTTCCAATGAAGTCAGGGGAGGTAAGAGTGAGAAAGTTCAGTGATAATAAGAGTGCCACCACCAACAGCCAAATTACAGCAGGGCCACCAGGAAGCTGACACAGCCCCTGGAGTGAAATAAGATAAATAACATTGCACTTTAGCCAAACTCATCTTGAGCAGAATATTGAATGTGGTTAAAAAGAAGATGTTGATAAATCATGCAGGTTCAGGATAGAGGTTAATGAGAATCCTGTGGGTCCTTCTTGAATAACTACATATGGTTTCTAAATGGTCTTTCATGGAATGTTCTTTCTATTTGATTTGAGGCCTTTCTGGAAAAAGGCATGCAATTTCTGGGACAGCAATTTCTCAGTTATAATATAAGAAATGGCTGGCTCTGTGTCTATGGTTTCTCCCTCTCTGACTTAGTCTCAACCTCTTCTCCAGAAAATGTCCAAATTGTATTTGCTTAAGAGTTCCAAATTATTCAGCATGTGTAATAAAGTACCCAGTTATTAATATTCCTAGAGTTTCTGTGCATTTAATTCACCTATTCCAAAAAAGATAAATTTTAAATGTTTTTATTAGTCCCCAAAAAGGCCTTGACAGGCTGAAAGGTTTGTTTCTTTTTCCACTTTTTACTTCTACCATGTGTTATTGTCTATGGTGTGCTTGCAAGAGATAGAAAAAGCTCTTTTAGGGTCAGCACGTTTTATACCGGCATGTTTATGTCTAATATCCAAACTTGAACTTGAACAGGTTACGATTATGAAAAAGAGTCAATATGCTTGGGATACTAGTATATAAATCATTGTCAGGAAACCAATCCTGTGTTTCAAAACAGCAAAAGCCTTTAAAATATTGATATAAGTTCAACCAAAAGGGCATGTGGAATTTTCTCTTTTGTCCTAACTGGATATTTCCTAAAGATATGGCTTTTAATAAATCTCAAGAAGTTCTGTTGTTTAAACTTTCTTATAAACAGAATAATTTAAAAGACTTTGATTTTTAAAAACTGTCCAAATTGACATTCTTTTCTGAATACCTATCCTTTTTAAGATTTTTAGAGTTAAAAATGTAAATTGCCCTTTTGGAACGAGAGCACTTACCCAGAACAACTAAACATTTTTCTAAAAGAGAAAATAAAAAGACAATCACTTTAATTCATGTTGAGAATTTAGAACAGTAGTAAAGATTTATAGTTAAGATTGCTCAAATTCTACCAAATCAGTTATGCTGAGACCTTCATAAGATGTGTATTTTTAAAATATCATTCAAAAAATCTTTGTTAAAATATTTACATTTAGCTAATTATTTCATCCCTTGATGTCATGAAGTAAATCTGCTAGGTGATACTGTAAAAATATGATCTAAATGAGAACGTTAAGCAAAAATTTTAGTTCACAATCATTTACATCATTATGAAAGTAAAAAAGCTCAGAAAGAGACTCCAGTGGGCAAAAGAGAAAATCATTTTTAAATATTTAATATGATAAATTTTTTAAATTACTGAGATTAGAAATAAAATGAGACCTGGTCCTGCTATGGTTGTTTGCATCTGGACTATGAATAAATTATAAGTCTTTGGATCCCAGCTTTTCTAAAGAAGAAATAAATGGGAAAGAAAATTAGAACTTTTCTATAAAAGCACTCTCTTCCACTGTTTTATGATTCTATGATAAATGTAAGTCTAAATAAAGAATTATTGTTCTATTTTTTTCCTTATATCATATTCTCTGACACAACTCCTTAAAATTTTTATTATAAGAATATAAGTGAAATTAACTTAATTTCCTATGATACTTCTCTTTTCTTTAAAGAAGCAGTCATTATTCTATATGATGAAGGTAAACACAATAAAAAGTCTTCAACTAATTGACCACCATAGTTATTTTAACAGAATGCAAGTTTACAAAGGAAACCTACTTCAAAGAAAACAGTAGAAGTAGAAAGGGAAAAGTATATATCAATTGGAAACATGTTTTAGCCCAGACATAATCAATAGTTCAACAGAGTGGTCAGCAGATGACAGAAATAGAAGTGAGTTTGAATTATGATACCATAGATTCCTAATTATATAACCTCAATCAGATAAATATCCATCCCTTTAAACCTCAGGTTTCTAATCTATACAATGGGGATGAAAATAGAAACCAACTCTGATGTGGCTTTAAAGATGAGGTGAAATAATGCATTAAAGTTGCTTAGCACTATACCCAGCAAGTGTTCAATAACTGAACTGGATTTTAAATCTCCCTAGAGTTCAGTTGTGCTAGAGACCACAGAATACTTGAAAAATTAACCTTCAGGTTACTGGCACTATAGTAAATAGTAGTGAATAAGCAGTGGCAGTTTTGTAATATTTCAATGCTCATAAAACCCAGGCAGACTTTTAGGAGCATATCCAGAAACACCAAAAAAATAAAATAAAAATAACAAGACAACTGTGAAAAAAATGGAAGAGAGCAAGTTTCTCCATCAGTCAGAATTCTTTCCTGTGTGAGTGGTGTGCTGTTTACATAAGTTTCTGTGGGGAACTGATGAATAACTGAGAAAGCTGTACCTTCCTCTGGAATTATGTCATAGCTATATTTGTATATATGTTTTATATCTTTTGCCATGAGAGAGAGATTTTATTCTTCAACTTTCCAGCACTCTCATTTCCCCTAATTTTTCTAGCTATCAGGAAAGGTATCAAATTTGGGGGTTCCATTGAATAGTCTTTACTTACCTTGGCCAAAGGTCACTTTCCAATCACAAACTTTCATAGAAAGTCTCATGAGGTGTCTTAGGTAGTAGACTGTGAACTGCACCTGGAGATTACTGAAGTGGATTCATTGGGAAAGAGTTGAGAAGGTAAATTGGATGTGGTCCAAACAGTCTTTAACAAAGGCTTTAATTTTTAGAAACCAGATTTTTTCTGAATCTTTGCTTCCTTTTAGGTTTAACTACTCATCTTCACCTTGTTTCCTCTCCAATGCCATGTTTCCATCAAACCCCCAAAATAAAATTATTTTATAATCCTTGATTTATAAATGTGTGCTCCCATTTGTGGCTGGCAGAAGACTTTTAAGTAACAATCCCAGGTGAATTATATCACCTTTAAATAATTATCCCCAAACTGTAAGAAATCCTTAGCCATTTATTTTGTTTTTAATAAATATAATACCTTCCCTTGTACTCAGATATTTTTTATAGAAAATCCAAATGCCCTGAAATAAAATTATTTGTCATTAAATTAACAAAACAAAATATCCAAAAAATTTTTAATTTCAATATAAAAAACTTTTAACAATAACCCTAATTTGGAGACGCTAAATATGTCAGTGAGTGGTTTTTGTCCAATTAAGCTTTACTTAGTCTTAGAAAATCCAATGAGAATAACAGGCAACTGTCCACCCTTGAAAACAGTCCCTCTGTGTTGCTCATTTAATTGATCCTTCATGCTGTGACTATAGCAAATAATTAATATGTGTTTGTTGAATGAATTTTGCCCAAATTCAAACCCAAATGATATAAATCATGGAGAGGAAGGTACAGTTATTTGCAATTCATTGTCCAAAATTATTTTCTACACTGACAACTAAAAAAACAATTGTTGCTTTTTTTCTTTATTTTGCTTAGCATCTTTTTTTCATACTCTCCTTCCTATATATTGTTGTTCTTGTGGGGGTGGGCTGGGAAAGGGGGACTCATATTACCAAACTGAAACTTTAATATAATTGCATCAGTAGTACTATAAGAATACTATAAAACTAATATAACCACTGTGAATTAAAGGACCTATTCAGCTTTGAAGAAGGATAAAAACAAAAATTCATGATGTGTGTGTAAAAGTATTTGGTCACTGCTATCCAGGAAGGCACTCAGATTATTACATAAACTCGAGCAATGACAAACTGATGCTGTGCCAGCTGGGTTTCTATCTTTTGTAAATTGCAAAAGATGCAGCAAGTATATGATGTGGTAGTCATTACAATGTTGAAATTGAAGAGTTTGAGATATCAGAAAGCCAGGGTTTTCTGTTGCAGAAAGTCTACAAAGGAATATTAAAACACTGTAATAAATTTGTAAAGTCATGGCAATGCTTTTAGGCTGTTAAATTTTAAGAAACAACTTTTTTAGTGTTTATCAATCATTTTTACCATATGTTTTTGGTGGTTCCCTTTGTGAATTTGACCTAGATCTTGGGGAAGAGATAGAAAGGGAGAAAAACTAGTTAATGAATCAATAAAAATGAAAGAAATTAAGTATAAAAAGCAATCTAAAAGAAGATTTTAGTATTATTAAGCCCAATATTTGTCTGCCAACTTTGGTCGGTTTTCATACATGATGCAACAGGAGTAAGAGACTTTGAAAGATATAAGACTGAATCTGTCCATTGGAAGAGGCTTTTCTAATCAGTATGAGGATTATTTATAAGCATCAATGTTACTCATCATCATGCTAGACTAGAGAAAAAGATTGAATGTCACTGAACTTTGTGACCAATCTCAGTGATTACATTTAAAAGGACATCATGAAGATAAAGCCACAGAAATACAAATGTACATAGATCTCCAATGTGCATGAGAAAGAGCAAGAAAGTCAAGTTCAGGCCACTAGCAGTTCAGCAAATACATTTTTGAAGAAAAAGCTTTCTTTGTCTAAAGAACTAGGGACAAGTAGGTAACACATCATTGTAGTGTAATCCAATAAGAGTGGGGTAAATCTTCAATTCCCATGAGTTCCAGGAGACATTCTCAGACACAGTGGTAGTATCGGCCAAGTATCATTAACTGTTTTAAGCCCCAAATCAAGCTACAACACAGATAAACCTTAAAAGCATTATGCTAAGTGAAAGAAGCCAATCATAAAAGTAGGAATTCCATATAGTAGGAATTCATTTATATAAAATATCAAAAATAGGCAAATCTGGTGATTACCTAGGTCTGTGGGGTATTGGAGCTGGGGGCAATGAGGAATGGCTACTAATGAATACAGGGCTTTTTAGAGTGATGAAAAGACTCTAAAATTACATAGTGATGATGATTGTACAATATTGCCCATACACTAAAAAACATCAAATTGTTCACTCTAAATGGGTGAATAATACGTGAAATATATCTCAATAAAGCTGTTATAAAAAAAATCAAAAAGAGGATTCTCACAATATTAGATGAGATCTGTGAGTTGTTACACTGTTTGAAATACTAACTGCTAAAATAATTCCTGTGGCCAGAGAAATGATGTGCATGGATTGAAAGAGTCTAAGCATTGCAACTCTACTCATAAGACGGTGAGTGGGATAAGTTGTTAAAAAGCCATATGGATCTCCAACTGCAATTCAGAAGTTTTGAAAGAAGGTAGTGGGTGCAAAGAATGCTATAGAAGCATATAGGAGTGTCAGTCAAATATAACAATTGTTTTTTCTTTATATTAACCTTTTATTGGCTGAAGTAGTGATTATTCTGCAGCTTGGTAAGTAGAGAGCACTCCACACATTGCTTTATTAAAGCTTCACAAACCTCAGTTATATGAAATACTTCTCTAATTCCCATTTTATGGAAAAGGGAACCAAAAAAAAATAAAAAATAGAAAAACTGAATAATTTGAATAATCCAGAACCGGAAAAGGAAGGAGCTGAAATTAGAGTATAGGCCTTTTAGTACACCCTGTGTTCTTTTTGAATATCATACTGCCTGACTGTCACTAGATTCTATCAATTTGTCACATTTACAGTTCTATCTTGTTTGGGAAAAAATGCCCTGGAAATAACTGCCGGAAAGAGAACATTCTACTCTTTTGAAGTTCTTATTTAGTTTATTTAACAGCATGAACATAACCTGGATATAATGGCTTTAATTAGATTAATATGTTTTGGGGGGTGTTGTTTGTTTGTTTTTAAGTGAGAGGAGGAGGGATACAGAGGCGGACTCCCACATGTGTTCCCTCTAAGATTCGCCTGGAAACAAACCCCCAACTGAGGCCAATGCTTGAATCAACCAAGCTATCCTCAGAACTCTGGGCTGACGTTCAGGCAAAAAGAGCCATTGGCTGAGAAAGGGGAAGAGAGAGAGAAGGTAGAGAGGAAGGAAAAGAGAGAGAGAAGGGGAGGAGATGAAGAGAAGCTGATGGTCGCTTCTCCTCTGTGCCCTGACTGGATATTGAACCCCAGATATCCTCACACTGGGCCAATGCTCTATCCACTGAGTCAACTGGCTGGAGCAGATTAATGTTTTATTCTGTGCTAACATCATACATAAAAAGTAAAAAAAAAATCAAGTGGGATACATTTATGTTGGAGTAAAATTTCATATAGTTGCTTTATAAAACCATTTGTCAATATTCACTTAAGTCATCAGGTATATATTCTGTAGCCAAACAATTTCAGTCCTAGTCCCACCAGACACTTACCAAATACATGACATACAAAAATGTCTGTAGCGGCTTTTTCTTAACAGGCAGAACTCCTGAAAATGATCCAAATAAAATAAACACATTTTTTCTATTCCATTGGAATAATATAGAATAACCTCCACCTTAAAAAATCTGTAACTATACTCAGCAACATGGAGGAATATTGAAAAACAGATTATTGGGGGGGGGGAGAGTATACACAGAGGAGCACATATGGTATGATTCTATTTATAAAAAGTTCAAAACCAGGAAAAACTAATGTAATCTCTTAAAATTCAGGATAATCGTTAGCTTGGAACAGGAGGAGGTGATATTACCTGGAAAGGAAATGAAGCTGGCCTCCCGGAGCCTGCAATGCTCTTTCTTACTACGGATGCTGGTTCATGGATGTGTTAACTCCAAAAAATTCAACCAAATGATGCACCCATGATTTTGTATTCTGACGTATGTATAAGTGTGCATATTCAAATATATTTAATATTAGTTTCTTCAGAGGAATCATCCTGAATTTCTAGTTTTTGCCAACAAAGTGCCCTATATAAAATACATATGTGACTGGTTCTTTTCTCTTATGCAATGGAGCAGTTCCTACGAGATACATAATGGATGATACATCTGTTTCAAATGTGCACCTATATACAAACACACAACATAGTGTGTTATCATGTGGTTGTGTCATCTTCACAAGTGATCTAGTGCTCCAGGGCCTGTACCTCAGGAGACCGATGTCACCTGAGAGGCGATTTTGACATCAAAGTGATATAACGCAAGAAAAGCAACAAAGGTGCACTTGTGACAGTCCAGGGAATCTTCATGGTCAGGTTGCAGTGAAGAGGTGACACTTGACAAGAAAGAGGCAGCAGTTAGCAACACTTGGGTCAAAGTTTTCTTGGCAAGAAGAAAAAGAAAATGCCAAGCCCTCGAGGTGAGAACAAACATGGAATTCATGAGAAATAGAACAAGGCCTATTTGCTGGCTACGCTGGAGACCCAGAGAAGTGACAAAGATGGTAGGACAAGCAGGCAGTGGTTGGGTGTCTCAGGTCACTGCAAGTAAGAAAAATAGATTTTAGTGAAACTCTGAAGCCATTGGAAGGTTAAAACAGGTCAGTAACATAATCTAATTGGCATTTTTAAAAGTTCACTCTGTCCGCTGTATAGAAAAATGAATTGTATGGGAAACAATGAAAGCAGAAAACCTATTACAGTCCTGATGGCAGGTGATAGTAGCTGAGAGTAGTGATTTTCAACCTTTTTCATCTTATGGCACACATGAACTGATTACTAAAGTTCTGTGGCACTCCAAGAAATACATTATTTTTTGCCAGTCTAACAAAAAAATATATGTGACTTTGATTCATTCACAACAGACAGCTATTGTTGTGTTGGCTGTCTTTATTTTTATTTTTTTATCTATTTTTACAATCTAAGAGAAAAGAGTCAGTACCCCTGACTAAATGGTCAGGTATTGCATGTTTTAAAAATCTTGTGGCACACGGATTGAAAATCACTGGCTTAGAATATAGGACACACTGAAGGGTTGTATGTAGAGATCAGGGACATAGAAGTATCAAATTTTGGGGACCTTGAAAAACCCTATAGTATATAGCATTTAGTGCAAAGTTTTAACATTTTTAATTAATATTATATTTGTCATTGTTATCATACCAAATTGCCTGAATTCCTAACACATGATTTGTATACTTGACTATGGTGGCCATAAAAAATCTCATGCAAGGTTATCAACATAAGTATTTATACTGAAACTGAATCCTGAAATGTGCTTCCCTTTTACAGGTGATGAGACTAAACATTAAAGAGAGAAATATTTTTTTCTCAGGCCAACTTTGTTCTGTGAAAATTATTAAAGGAAACCCCAACTAAAATTGGAGTTAGAAAGCCCTGCAGAGGGAGATCAAACAGGAGGATGCCGTCAATTACACCTACAGTTAATTCAGTTACCCCAACAGGAAAAGACTACCTTACACTCCCAAAAAGAAAGTGCACAACTGTACTACTACAGCAGGAGGAAGGAAGATTTTTTTCCTTGCCCAGCAACAAGCTCAGCCAGTGTAAAGAACACATCCCAGTCAATAAAAAGCCATTATTGCCTGAACTCTTACTTTCCTCCAACAAAATCTCATTTTTCCTTGCTGATAACTTTTTGTCTGGTCATCATTTCTATAAAAGATTCCCATGTTGTATAACTCTGGCGAGGATCTTTCTGCCTGTGAGGTGACATGCTGCCTGATTCATGAATCATTTAATAAAACTGAGTTGATCTCCAAATTTACTGAGTTAACTTTTGTTTTTAATAATTCTCCAAACCAGAGTGTCCTTAAACATACTCTATAAATATGAAATCTATTTTAAATTGCTATATAGTAGAGTAGAAATATCATTTATAACCAAAATTAGCAGTAGTCAAGTAATCACTTGCACTATCTCAAGGCTTATTTGAGTTGGAAGTGCATTTCTATTCTGCAAATGCCAAAACTGCTTCATATGTCATATACTACTAAATGATGAAAACTGAATTAGATAATCTGTTGTCAAGCACAGCACATTAATAAATCTCTTTTATGGCAAAGTAGAATCAGGTCTATAGAACTAAATTCCTTTGTATGTTAGAATGAGTTGAGTTTTCAAGGAACTTACAACCTTCTTGAAGGCTTATGAATATGAGGATGTATACAAAGAACTCAGGATTATAAAGTAGAGAAAAGATTGAGCAGTTCAGTCATATGAATACACTCTTTACTACAATTCTTCAGTAGAAAAGGCCACACAAAAATGTTTTGCATGAATTTGTTATTGGTGGTGGTGGTGGTGGTGGTGGTGATAACATTATAAGAATTGGATTGATGTTTTATATCTGGTTAGAAGAAGAAACAGAGGAAATGAGGTAGCTGATACTTAACATTAGGAGGTAAATAATAAATTGTGTTAATTTGAAACACACACACCCATGTGTATGCACACAAACACACATCTATCCACATACATTAACACACACATACATATAAGTATGTATTTATTAAAATCTAACAAGTATGGCAACTTTTTATTACTTAGATAAACAAAGATATTTTCAGGAAGGAGAATTTTATCATCAGAAACATTTAAAATTGTTGGCATATGGTGAATAAAAATATCAATTTTGAGGTTTTATTATTATTTTTTTATTTATTTGAAGACAAAATCTGCATTAGGGGTAGACTACATCTATTTTCCTTCCCGGGTATGGCACTGTAGAAAAATAAAATGCAAAGATGAGTTACTAAAATAAACATGCACACAAGAGTGAGGCAAAAGTAAGTTTAGAGTTATAATACAAATAAATAATACAATAAAAAAGAATAAACTGTTGCATACTCATAACTGAAAATCTACTTTTGCAAACCACTGTATAAATGCATCTATAAATCTTACATATTGCATATATATATCACATACATGTATACATATTTTTCAAAGGGCAGGGTGACCTCAGCTGACATTTGTTATAGTTAGAATATATTAAATGTAAAAAGCCATGATTTATCAAAAGATCATTAATATCTAAAAGCTGCAAAAATACAAGCCAGCAGTATAAACATTTTTTAAATGAGTAAATTTTATAGTGCATACAGAATAGTTTGGCTTTCACAATGTAATCTGACACTACACACAGTATTCAAATATATAAATTTTATAAGTAATACCAGAGTTCACATAAAGATAATCATTTTTCATAATGTTTATATAAAATGAATGTAATAAAAATTTTGATTCTACATTATAAAGATACACATCAAAAAGATAGAAAATACTCTGTATATTAAAAACTTTCAAGTTCTCATAATTCTGTAAATGTCATTTTTTCCATAAAGAATAATGATATCTCAGGATAAACATCCTAAACGTCAAACTGTTCTTTTTGTTATCATGTAAAAGACACAAAAATAAATGCCATGAGTTAAAATGAGGAATTTGCTTAAAATTTAGCTTGAATGTCATCTATCTCTGTAAAGTGACTCTTGATGCCAGCAAAAAGTCAGTCAATATAGATCATACATGCAGTAAATCTTCTGGAATTTTCTTTTTATGTAAGTTTCCCCTATGATGCTACTCATAGTCACTCTGTGCTGTTAGTTTCTCTTCTGAAGTATAGAAAAGAAAGGCTCTTAGCATGAATAATTTTTGTCAGAACTTACATTCTCTAAAACAAAGAGACTTTTAACAAAACTTACTTTTTCAAAAAGGACTCCCTATTCCTGGCCTTGAGGCTGGACTCACAGACTGTGGCCTTGGGATAGCTTTGCAAGGTTGCAGGTGTTCTCAGAATATTTCTCCTTGAATTAACCCTATAGATGAACATTGTAAGAAAGCTTGTTACACTGCTTTGTCCTACTGCTATGCTTCCTCTCCTCCCCATTCCTCAATCAGTATGTAATTTTGCCTTTAAAAGCTAGTCTCAGACTGTAGTTAGCACTGCATTGATTCGAATGATTTAGGCCTCCCTGTGGCCATGTGGTTGTGCGCCAGCATTAAAGACTCCCTAGCCTGACCAGGCGGTGGCGCAGTGGATAGAGCGTCGAACTGGGATGTGGAAGACCTGGGTTCGAGACCCCGAGCTCGCCAGCTTGAGCGCGGGCCCATCTGGCTTGAGCAAAAGCTCGCCAGCTTGGACCCAAGGTCGCTGGCTCCAGCAAGGGGTGGCTCAGTCTGCTGAAGTCCCGCAGTCAAGGCACATGTGAAAAAGCAATCAATGAACAACTAAGGTGTTGCGACGGCAACGAAAAACTGATGATTGATGCTTCTCACTTCTCTCCGTTCCTGTCTGTCTGTCCCTATCTATCCCTCTCTCTGACTCTCTCTCTGTCCCTGAAAAAAAAAAAAAGACTCCCTAATTTGGCTAATTGATTGTTGATTGTGTGGCAGGACATCTGTTTCTTGCTGTTCCATTACAACACTTCATAATTTTGGAAATGTGTTAAACAATAAAACCTAGAAATCTAAATTGAAACAGTACATGTAAGAAGAAAGTTACTGGAAATTGTTGAGCTATCTTTATGCTATTTTCTGACCAGGATCATGTATTTAAAAGTTGGGGACAGAGAATCAATATAACACATTAAGCTTGATTTGGTTCCACTGGTTAAAAAAATAAATAAAAATCAAAACATAACCTCTTATTCCTTTTAAAATACATGTTCACCTACATGGTCTCAAACCTCCAGATGCACAGCCTATTTTAAAGAATTTTCTTATAAGATCTAATAAATAAGAGGGCCAAGATTTAAGATTCACACTGTTTTACTGCAACTGTAAATAGTATTGATTATGCTCAAACAGCTGAAAAATATTTCATTTAAGCCCTTTTTGGCCCACGACAAAGAAATATCAGACTTAATTCAAATTGTTAACTTACTGCATTAAGGATTAAGTACTTTTTAAACACCCAGTTCTGGTGAGTTTCTTTGTATTTAGCATCAACCAAATTGGTCCTGTAGAAAGCAGAGACTTTGCAGAGAAACTTCTAAGGGAAGAACTTTGCCCAGGACTAATCCTTTGTGTCCTGAGTCACTATCTCAGAGAGGCATTTGGTATTAGAGCTTGTAAAAGATGTAGCTTTTTTTGTGGCTCCACCTGCTGTTTCAGACTCTGCTTGGTCTTTTAGTTCTAGAGGTGGTTATGTATTGCTCTGATGTCAAAGAAAGCATCTTGTTTCCGTGCAATTTGTTGTAGATCTTCTGGTCTGCTCACATTCTGAAAACATCACTCTGCTGGTTTGGGGTTTCTACTAGCCTACTTAGAGTAAACACAATTTTTTCCACCACCGTGTCCCAGTAAAGCTGTAAGAACCCTGCGTTCCTGCAGCTTCCAACTACAACTAGTCTAGTAGAGTAGACACATCCTCCAGCTCATTATATCAGTGATTTTCAACCTTTTCTTCTCATGGCACATATAAACTAATTACTAAAATTCTGCAACAAAAAAATAAAAATGTGCAATTTCTTTATTCATTTGCACTGTATGGCTATTGTGTTGGCTGTTGTCATGCTTTAGTTTGACAATTTAAGGGAAAAGAGGTCAGTGTTCCTGACTAAATGGTCAGGTATTACATATTTTAAAAATTCTTGCAGCACACCGGTTGAAAATCACTGTTACATGAATCCTAATAGATTGACTTAGCTTCATGACCTTGGCAATATCAACATGTCATCCAATGTTAAAATTTCTGCCAGGATTGTATGTGTCCTTGAGAATAGTGTCTTATGTCAACAGATCTTAAATTACTATTTGGTTAAAAAGAGGAGGTAAGGGAATAGACCTATCACCTACTGTTCTAAACGTGAGATATAAAATAAGTGATTATTATATGTAATAAGTCAGTCATTCAGAAAGAAATCAATGAATTGGTTATTCAGAGATTCATTCATCCACTCATTAAAATATAAATTCCATACAGACAGGAGAGTTGTTTTTCTTCTCTGGGAATCCAGTAGCAAAAACTGTATAGACAAATATGCTTATATTCAGGAAATACAAAGATATATTAAAAGAAATAAAATAAAGGTAACCTTCTGCCCTCAAAAATCTTTCTACTCCATAAGCAATTTAGCTGTGCTACAGTAATAAATGCTCATTGGGGAGTGGGACTCAGGTAAGCAGAGTCCCCTCTTCCACTTTGAAATCTACTTTGGATATAATTTTTGACATCATTTCACCTCTACGTACCTCAGTTTTGTCTTCGGGAAATGGCATAATGTGAGGATAATATATTGAATTGAGCCACATATGACAGAAAACCCAAGTAAATAAGAGAGGCTTAAACAAGGTGAATATGTATTTTTCTTCACATAATAAAAATTCTATGGTTACAATTTAGGGCAGGTTTACCATTAGAAACCCAGCCTCTTTTTGTCCTCTGCTCATTTCTCCTTAATATGTTCATCTCATTTTATTGTGACAGATAGCTGTTGGGGCTTCAGTATCACAACCCTGTTCCATGCAGAAAGATGGGAAGAGTAAAAGGACAAAGGGTCATTTTGGCTGAGATGACTTCCTTTTAAGGAACTAGGCACATGCTATACTTTCCCTTAAGTCACAATGGCCAAAATTGTATCCCATATTTACAAAGGATGCTAGAATTGTATCCCATATTTACAAAGGATGCTAAAAAATGCATTTCTTTTAAGGTAGTCACTTTCATACACAAAAAGAGTCAAAGCTCTGTTAGTAAGAATATAGAGAATAATAACTATTAAATAATAAACTAGTTGTTTCTGTCAAAAGTACAATCTGTTTATGTATACAACAAACATTTATTGCACATGTGTTTTAGGTCAGGTATTTTGTGATAGTTGGTATGGAAAGAAAGGGGTGTCCAGAGATGAATAAAGTGCTTCCTATAGACTGAATAATTGTGTCACCTAAAACTCATATATTGAAATCTAATCCCCAAAGTGATGGTATTAGGAGATGGGGCTTCTAAGATATGTTAGGTCATGAGAGTAAAGCTCTCCTTGTGAATAGGATTATGCTCATATAAAAGACACCCCCAGGCTCTCCTTCACCCCTTCTACCAGAACACAGGACTGTCTATGAACAAGGCAGTGAGTCCTCACCACCAAATACCAGATTTACCAGAGCCTTGATGTTGGTTTTCATATCATCCAGAAAAGTAAAAATTATTCGTTTTCGTGTGTGTTAAATCACCCAACCTATGATATTTTGATATAACAACCCAAGATGATTAAGACAGTGCTGTTCTCAGTATTTTGAATGAGGTATAATAATATTTATAAATTTTTTACCATTGACAAGCCTATTTTAGAAGCCTAATAAAACTTGATGCAGAATCCCCATAGCTAGTCTGTATTCAATGCATGGGGTCAGTGATTTTATGTCTTGGCTGGAGGATGATGGCAAGAATTGCAACAATCATCTTTGAAAGCAATTTCTTACATTCCATAAGGTCCGCAATGTTAGTTTGGTTAGCTGAGTTGCTAATTACTTGCCGTGCTTACTATCCTTACCATAGTCAAAATTCTCTAAAATAGACATTCACTGCACTCACTAGGAAATAGCACACTGAGACTACTAATTTTAAACTAGAAGAGTACAGTAGTTGCCCCCTTGAAAAATATAAATTTCTCTACCGTAGCTATTTTGTACAGTTTAACCCAGTTCTGTAAATTTCAAATTGGGTATCTTGGTTTTGACAGTTCTTATTTTTTTAGTTTCTTCATCTTGGAATGATACTGTCTAGCTTATTAATCAAAGTTTGTATCTCAGATGAAATAATGGATGTTCTTCACCAGCTACCAGTCACTATACAAATCAGAATTGCTGTTATTGTTATACTTGGCTTTGGCTCCTCATGCTCTGCTCTATCACCCTTATCTCTTCTCCCACCCAAAATTCTTTGCTCAATCATGATTTCATTACAACTCATCATCATCTTATGACATGACACTCCTTTATAACTAAAATGAAAGCAAAAAGAATCATGTGAATTTATTTTCTTCTAAAAATAGCCATCCCACTTATTCTCATATATCACAGTACTAACCAATGTGAATTTCAAAGTATACTTAAATATTT
Source organism: Rhynchonycteris naso (assembly GCA_037038555.1). NCBI lineage: Eukaryota > Metazoa > Chordata > Mammalia > Chiroptera > Emballonuridae > Rhynchonycteris > Rhynchonycteris naso. The sequence continues at coordinate 165,885,272 of CM072999.1, read as the reverse complement.
GAATAACTATTTTTCCATTTTTCTAATTTATAGTGTTTTTGTTTGCTATATACAGCTTTGTTCAAATAAATTATTTACAGAAGATTTGACAATTAGTTGTAATGAAGGGAAGCAGGACACGGAGAATCTAACAGAGTGATATCAGCATTTTGTTTTAGGATGCATTTATTCAGAGGTTTTGTTTTTATAATTATATTTTTTCTTGAAAGTACTAAACTTACTTACATGCCTTGGACAAGGAAAAGAAGGTACTGAGAAGAATTCTGAGTACAGAGAGATGATGATTATGATATAAACAAAACTCCATCATAGTGAAGCCACACATTTTAAAATATACTGAACATTGAAACTTGACCGCAAAACACATTTCTTATGTTCATTCCATTTCTATACCATATTTTAAAATCCTTGAGTAGTGGAGAGGATCTTCAAACAATTATATAAGTACTAATATGTAACATACTGAGACCTAAGTCTAAATATGATAAATAATTTTTAGTGGCAAGAAACCTAACTCTGTGGATGATCCAAAAGCTAATTAGTTGATGTGACTTTATCCTGTCTTATATCTCCTCTCTTCTGTTTCAAATATTTGTTGTTGTTGTGTATGTGTAGGAAAAGAAAGTAGAGGAGAAAACTGAATGAAAAAATGTGAGGAAATGGTATTCTGACATTTACTTTTATGCCAAAATTCACAGTAGCATAAACAACGGTTTCATAAGGGGAAAACAAGACAAACATTTAACACATATATCACAAATATAAAATGATTTTGTAGCTTACCTTAGTAAAAGCAATAGAACACTTATTGTTTTTATTTAATTTAGAATGGTATATATATTAGCTGCATCTTAGCTAGGTTCTTTTATAAACTATTAATGATTTAATTTGCATTTTCATCAAAAGGCAAAAAACATAGTTATTGCATAAGTCTCTTTTTCTCCACACACTAGTCATTATTTAATTATTATTCATGGTTTTACATACCAAATTTGCATTTTTTTCTAATTGCTTTTTTGAGTAAACATATTTTATTTGTCATCTTATATATATTTTTTAATTAGTGATATGAAGATCATTAACTGCCCTTACAATGCCAAGTTTTCTTCAAATTCTTTAACACAGAGACAACAGTTTCACTTCCTTTCCTATGAAAATCATGTTAATAAGTTAGAGACCAAAAGAAAACCAAATTATTCTGTACAGCTCTTTAGTGAAGTAATTGCATTTTTACTATGTATTGTGTGGTGGTGCTTCCAATCACTGTTTAGCACAGATATGATTTTCCCAACGCAGGTCTCCTTCTAAAAAGCTATATACATAGTTAAACATATTTTGAAAATTCTACAAAATCCTTAATAAAGCTTAAACTAAGATAAATAAAAAGAATTATTAAAATGGAAGAAATGGAGCCTGACCAGGCAGTAGCGCAGTACATAGAGTGTCAGACTAGGATGCAGAAGACCCAGGTTCATGACCCCGAGGTCGCAAACTTAAGCGTAGGCTCATCTGGTTTGAGAAAAATTCACCAGCTTGGACCCAAGGTTGCTGACTCGAGCAAGGGTTACTTGATCTGCTGAAGGCCCATGGTCAAGGCACAAATGAGAAAGTGATCAATGAACAAATAAAGTGCCACAACGAAAAACTGATGATTGATGCATCTCTCTGCATTCCTGTCTGTCTGTACCTATCTATCCCTCTCTCTGACTCTCGCTCTGTCTCTGTAAAAAATAATAATAATAACAATAAAAAATAAAATGGAAGAAATGAACATAATACATAAACTCAAGACTGTGTGATCGTTATCTACAATTATAGGAAAACTTTTTCAGGAAATAAATATAAAGTACAAAAATGAAAATTGATTTGAAATATTATGGAAACAGTATAAAAATCTAAAATGATAAAGAACTGTTCTGAGCTAGCTAAAATAACTCCCTGATGTAGAATGATTTATTGGCTTCTTTAAAAGAATATGAAAGCAAAGTGTCAGAAAAAAGAAAACTATAGCTATCTTTCGTCTTTTTTTTTTTTTTTTTTGTATTTTTCTGAAGTAAAAAGCGGGGAGGCAGAGAGACAGACTCCCTGGATGTGCACAACTAGGTTCCACCCAGCATGTCCACTAGGGGGCAATGCTGCCCATCTGGGACATTGCTCCATTGCAAGGAGAGCCATTCTAACACCTGAGGTAGAGGCCATAGAGCCATCCTCAGAGCCCAGGCTAACTTTGCTCCAGTGAAACCTTGGCTGCAAGAGGAGAAGAGAGAGATAGAGAGAAAGGAGAGGGCGATGGGTGGAGAAGCAGATAAACGTTTCTCTTGTGTGCTCTGGCCAGGAATCAAACCTGGGACTTCCACATGCTGGGTTGATGCTCTACCACTGAGCCAACCAGCCAGGACCTATAGCTATCATTTTATTTATTTATTTATTTTTTATTTATTTATTTATTTATTTATCTATCTATCTATTTATCTATATCTATCTGTTATTTCTATTTCACTGTTTTCATTGTGCCTGTGTTTAATGAGAACATTGAAAAACTTACCAAAACTTCACTAGATAGATGGGGTCTCCCTAAGATGAAATTCACTCTTTATACTATTGTTCTCTACACCAATGGTCAGAGAAGTCTCCAGGCTATACTTCCTCCCTCCTAAAGAGACCAAAAGTCAAAGCTTCCGTAGCCTGGAGTTACAGCATCAGAAAGCTGGACCTAAAGATGATGAAGAGAAATTTGGAGGCAGAGAGCCAAATACATAGCAGCTAAAGTTGGAGCAGATGAGTTGGTGGACTAGACTGAGCCTAGATTCCTTTTGTCTTATGACTATTGGAATAGTAGTAATGTGAGAACATTTTCTTGATACAGGTCACTGCCAGAATTAGAAACAAACCATATATGGAAAAATGCTTGTTCAATATACTTGCAAGATTAAGATCACAGGCAAAGATTACTAACCAAGCTAGAAGCTAAGACTCTAAGATGATAAACAGCAGAAACAGAAAACAAAGATTTGAAAGCAAGAAATGCAGATGTGGGGACTGCTGGATATAAATTATAGAATAGATATATAGAAAATATAAATAAATAAAAAATGTATATCAAGTAGGCATAGAACAAGTAGATATAAAGAATGTTTGGCAGATTAAAAAGTAAATTAAATTTATAGAAATGAAAAATATAATCATTGAAATAAAAACAAATTTAATAAATAGGTTAAAAGACAGATTAGATGTATTTGAAAGAGAATTTGTGAACTTAAAAAATATATGTAAAAAATACTTTGTAAGAAAGAGGAAAGACCAGGATATAAAAAACAAGGAAGATTAAGAGACATAAAAATAGCCTGATCAGGCGGTGGCTCAGTGGATAGAGCATTGAACTGGAACCCAGAAGACCCAGGTTCAAGACAGCTTGAGCACAGGTTCACCTGGTTTGAGCAAGGCTCACCAGGTAGAGGCCAAGGTGGCTGGCCTGAGCAAGGAGTCACTCGGTCTGCTGTAGCCCCCTGGTCAAAGCGCATATGAGAAAGCAATCAAAGAACAGCTGAGGTGCCGTAACGAAGAATTGATGCTTCTCGTCTCTCTCCCTTCTGTCTGTCTGTCCCTATCTGTCTCTCTGTCTGAAAATAAAAAAAGAGAGATACATAAAAATAGAATAAATGTTCCTAACTTATATCTAGTTACAGTGCTAGGAGTAAAGACTAGAGAGAATACTGAAGAGACAATATTTAAATTCATATTTGGAGTAAGTCTTTCCCCATATAAAAATACAAATCTATAGTCAGTGCATTCCAATCAAGATTTACAAAATGAAATCTATGCCAAAAACAATAATTTTGAAAGAGGGAAAGGCAAGATGACCTTTAATAAAATGACTGTCAAAAGGACTGCAGAATTCTCAATAATAGCAACAGGAGCCAGAAGACACAAAAAGTTATCTTTAAAGAATTAAGAGCTGCTTGACCAGGTGGTGAAGCAGTGGATAGAGTGTTGAACTGGGACATGGAGGTCACTGGATCAAAACTCTGAGGTTGCCTGACCAGGCGGTGGCGCAGTGGATAGAGAAAGGAACTGGGATGCAAAAGACCCAGGTTCGAGACCCCGAGCTTGCCAGCTTGAGCACGGGCCCATCAGGCTTGAGCTAAAGCTCGCCAGCTTGGACCCAAGGTCACTGGCTCCAGCAAGGGGTTGCTCGGTCTGCTGAAGGCCTGTGGTCAAGGCACATATAAGAGAGCAATCAATGAACAACTAAGGTGTCACAACGGCAACGAAAAACTAATGATTGATGCTTCTCACCTCTCTCCATTCCTGTCTGTCTGTCCCTATCTGTCCCTCTCTCTGACTCTCTCTCTCTGTCCCTGTAAAAAAACAAACAAACAAACAAACAAAAAACACCCTGATGTTGCTGGTTTAAGCATGGGCTCACCAGCTTGAGTGCCGCAGGGTTGCCGGTTTGAGGGTGGAATTATAAACATGACCTCATGGTCGCTGGCTTGAGCCCAAGATCACTGGCTTGAGCAAGGGGTTACTCGCTCTACTGGAGCCCCCATGTGAGAAAGCAATCAATAAACAACTAAGGAGATACAATGAAGAATTGATGCTTCTCCTCTCTCTCCCTTCTTGTCTGTCTGTCCCTATCTGTCCCTCACTCTTACTCTCTCTCTGTCTCTGTCAAAAAAAGAATAAAAAAGAAAGAAAGAAAAGAAGAGCTAATAACTATTGATAGGAATTTTAATATAAAGTATAATTTATTGAGTTATATTGTTATGATACTCTTTTATATAATTCCAAAATTGTCAACATAAGCACAATATATAGAATTGCATATATTTTTGATAAAACTAGTATGTATGATATGGTAGGTGGAGATATATATACATATATATATATGTATATCTATATATGTGTGTATGTATATATAATGCAATGTATAGTAAAATATAGTATATTATAATATTGTGTAGCATGATATACTATAGTGTAGTATACCTACCATTGTATACTATTTTTGGAAAAGTGGTTATTCTAAAATGAAAGAAGATAGGACAATGAGATAGGGGAAGAATACATTCACAGCATATTACAAACAGTGAATTTTTATATGTATTTTGATTCATGAATTTCATTGTATCGTAGTAAAAAAAGTACACAAATGTTGACAAAGATAATAATGAGTTAACCAAGGACTCTGTTAAAATCAAATATCAAATAAAAACAGTCTAGATCCATTAAGTAATTGAACATAAGAAATAGGTAACAACATAAAATAATCACTTAATACTCTTATTTAACTGCTAATAATCTTTAAAATGTCACTAAAGAAAAATAGTAACTGAGTATATAGATGTACTGTGTGAATGGTTTTTCTCATCAGCATCGATTGCTTTACTTTCCTCAGGGTTGAGATGGAAAGCACAGCTCCGGAATGATTTCCTAACATCGTGGACTCTGAATTTTCTTTCTATCACACACAAGCACTTACCAGCAAAATAGATACTAATCTGCTTCTAATGGTTCTATGCAGACTCAGAAAAAAATAGCATGAAATTGAAATTCTGTATTAATATAGGAGTCATAATATGTAGAAAATAGCTTAAGGGCAATATTAAATATATATTACTTGCAGGTAAAAGATTTAAGATGACTATTTTAGGAAAATTCTCTGATTTTATAAATTATTAAATGGTATCATTTTAGGTCATGATGCATTTTAAACGACTGTCTCCATTAGTTCTACATCACTTAATATTTTTCCTATATCACTTTGTATCACATTGGTCATCTATAGCAATATAAAGAAGAAAGACATTGGTTTGGATTAATCTTGCCAGAATTTGATGATTCTGTGATAACTACTGACATCATTGGAATAAGGCTGTAGAATAATTCAGCTAATATTACAGAAATATTTTTAACCAAAATTGGTATTAGCTAAACACATATTTCCAACTTGCTTTTCATTGTAACAACCATGTTCTTTTAAAAGTATTGTTGTACTCGTTTTTAATATTTAATTGTGTTGTTTTTGTTTGTTTGTTTGTTTTTTACTGATTTTAATTTATTGTGTTTACATAGATTCTAGTGTTGCCCCGAATGAATCCTCCCTCTCCCGTATTCTCCTCAACATCTCCCTGGCACCCCTCCCCATAGCACCCTCTCCCCTTCCCTTCAGGTTTACCCATCCTATCATCTCCTTTCCCTCTGTCCTCTTATCCTCTGGTCCCTTTGATCTCTCCTCTGTCTCAATTCCATTCCTCAGTTCACCTTGTTCATTGGATTCATTAAATGAGTGAGGTCATATGATATTTATCTCTTTCTGCCTGGCTTATTTCACTTAACATAATAGTTTGCAGGTCCATCCATGTTGTTGCAAAAGGTAAGATTTCCTTCTTTTTTATTGCCCCATAGTATTCCATTGTATATATGTACCACTGCTTTTCAATCCACTCCTCCACTGATGGACACTTGGGCTATTTCCAGATCTTCGCTATTGTAAACAATGCTGCCACGAACATGGGGCTGCATTTCTTTTTTTGAGTCAGTGATATAGTGTTCTTGGGATATATCCCTAAAAGTGGAATGGCTGGATCAAAAGGCAGTTCGATTTTTAATTTTTTGAGGAATCTCCATACTGTTTTCTACAGTGGCTGCACCAGTCTGCATTCCCACCTGCAGTGCAGGAGGGTTCCCTTTTCTCCACATCCAGCTAGCACTTACTCTGTGTTGTTTTGTTGATGAGTGCCATTCTGACTGGTGTGAGGTGATATCAAATTGCGATTTTAATTTGCATTTTCCTAATGATTAGTGATGTTGAGTATTTTTTTATATGCCTATTGGCTATCTGTATGTCATCTTTGGATAAGTGTCTATTCATTTATTTTCCCCATTTTTTAATATATATTTTATTATTATTAATTCTAATGGGGTGACACCAATAAATCAGGGTAAATACGTACAATGAAAACATCTCCAGGTTGTCTTATCATTCAATTGTGTTGCATACCCATCACCAGAAGTCAAATTGTCCTCTGTCACATTCTATCTGGCTATCCCTGTGCCCCTCCACTCCTCCCTATCCCACTCTTCCCTCCCTCCCCCCATCCCATAACCACCACTCTCTTGTCCATGTCTCATATTCTCACTTTTATGTCCCACCTATGTATGGAATCATGCTGTTCTCAGTTTTTCTTTTTTTCTGATTTACTTATTTCACTCCGTATAATGTTATCAAGGTACATTTATTTTGTTATAAATGATCCGATGTCATCGTTTCTTATGGCTGAGTAGTATTCCATAGTATATATGTACCATTACTTTTTAATCCACTCGTCTTCTGACGGACACTTGGGCTGGTTCCAGATCTTCGCTATTGTGAACAATGCTGCCACGAACATGGGGGCGCATTTCTTCTTTTCAAACAGTGCTATGGTGTTCATAGGGTATATTCCTTAAAGTGGGATAGCTGGGTCAAAAGGCAGTTCGATTTTTAATTTTCTGAGGAATCTCCAAACTGTTTTCCACAGTGGCTGCACCAGTCTGCATTCCCACCAGCAGTGCAGAAGGGTTCCCTTTTCTCCACATCCTCGCCAGCACTTATTCTGTGTTGTTTTGCTGATGAGTGCCATTCTGACTGGTGTGAGGTGATATCTCATTGTGGTTTTAATTTGCATTTCTCTAATGATTAGTGATGTTGAGCATTTATTCATATGCCTATTGGCCATCTGTATGTCCTCTTTGGAGAAATTTCTATTTATTTCTTTTGCCCATTTTTTGATTGGGTTGTTTGTCTTCCTGGAGTTGAGTTTTACAAGTTATTTATAAATTTTAGTTATTAACCCCTTATCAGATGTGCTGCCAAATATGTTCTCCCATTGTGTGGTTTGTCTTTTTATTCTGTTCTTATTGTCTTTAGCTGTGCAAAAACTTTTTAGTTTGATATAGTCCCATTTGTTTACCTTGCCTTTTATTTCATTTGCCCGTGGAGATAAATCGGCAAATATACTGCTGCTACGGATGTCGGAGAGCTTGCTGCCTATGTTTTCTTCTAAGATGCTTATGGTTTCACGGCTTACATTTAAGTCTCTTATCCATTTTGAGTTTGTTTTTGTGAATGGTGTAAGTTGATGGTCTAGTTTCATTTTTTTGCAGGTAGATGTCCAATTTTCCCAACACCATTTGTTAAAGAGGCTGTCTTTACTCCATTGTATGTTCTTTCCTCCTTTGTCAAATATCAGTTGTCCATAAAGCTGTGGGTTTATTTCTGGGTTCTCGGTTCTGTTCCATTGATCTATGTGCCTGTTCTTATGCCAGTACCAGGCTATCTTGAGTATAATGGCCTTATAGTAAACCTTGATATCAGGAAGAGTGATACCTCCTGTTTTATTTTTTCTTTTTAAGATTGCTGAGGCTATTCGTGTTCTTTTTTGGTTCCATATAAATTTTTGGAATATGTGTTCTATATCTTTGAAGTATGTCATTGGTATTTTAATTGTTATTGCATTGAATTTATAAATTGCTTTGGGTAATATAGACATTTTAATAATGTTTATTCTTCCTAGCCATGAGCACGGTATATGCTTCCACTTGTTTGTATCTTCCTTGATTTCTTTTATCAATGTTTTATAATTTCCTGAATACAAGTCCTTAGCCTCCTTGGTTAAATTTACTCCTAGGTACTTTATGTTTTTGGCTGCAATAGTGAAGGGGATTGTTTCCTTAATTTCTTTTGCTGACAGTTCATTGTTGGTATATAGAAATGCCTCTAATTTCTGAGTATTAATTTTATATCATGCCACCTTGCTGAATTCATTTATAAGGTCCAGTAGTTTTTTGACTGAGACTTTAGGGTTTTCTATATACAATATCATATCATCTGCAAATAGTGACAGTTTTACTTCTTCTTTTCCAATTTGAATGCCTTTTATTTTTTCTTCTTGTCTGATTGCTGTAGCTAGGACTTCCAGAACTATGTTGAATAAGAGTGGTGAAAGGGGTCATCCCTGACTGGTTCCTGATCTTAAGGGGATTGCTTTTAATTTTTGTCCAATTAGTATGATGTTTGCTGTGGGTTTGTCGTAGATAGCCTTTATCATGTTAAGGAATGATCCCTGTATTCCCACTGTACTGAGAGATTTGAGCATGAATGGGTGCTGGATTTTATCAAATGCCTTTTCTGCATCTATTGAAATTATCATGTGATTTTTGTCCTTCCTTTTGTTTATGTGATGAATCACATTGATTGATTTGCGAATATTGAACCAGCCTTGCCTCTCCAGAATAAATCCCACTTGATCATGGTGTATGATTTTTTCATATATTGCTGTATCCGGTTGGCTAATATTTTGTTGAGAATTTTAGCGTCTAAATTCATCAGGGATATAGGCCTATAATTTTCTTTCTTTGTGTTGACTTTGCCCGGTTTTGGGATCAGAATTATGCTCGCCTCATAAAAGGAGTTTGGAAGTCTTCCTTCTTCTTGAATTTTTTGAAATAGCTTGAGGAGGATAGGAGTTAGTTCTTCTTTGAATTTTTGATAGAATTCACTTGTGAAGCCATCAGGTCCAGGACATTTCTTTTTGGGAGTTTTTTGATAACTGTTTCTATCTCATTTATTGTAATTGGTCTGTTTAGGTGTTCTGATTCTTCCAGATTGATTTTTGGAAGGTTATATGATTCAAGAAATTTGTCCATTTCACCAAGATTGTCTAATGTTTTGGCACAGAGTTCTTCATAGTATTTTCTTACAATGCTTTGTATTTCTGTTGTGTCAGTTGTTATTTCTCCACTGTCCTTTCTAATTTTATTTATTTGAGTCCTCTCTCTTTTTTTCTTGGTGAGTCTAGTTAAACGTTCATTAATCTTGTTTACCTTTTCAAAGAACCAGCTTCTTGTTTCATTGATCTCTGTATTGTTTCCTTAGCCTCTATGTCATTTATTTCTGCTCTGATCTTTATTATTTCCTTCCTTCTACTTGTCTTGGGTTTTATTGGTTATTCTTTTCTAGTTCTTTTAGATGCAGGGTCAGGTTGCTTATTTGAGCTTTTTCTAGCTTCTTATGATATGCCTGTAGTGCAATAAACTTCCCTCTCAGAACTGCTTTTGCTGTGTCCCATAAATTTTGAGTTGATGTATGCTCATTATCATTTGTTTCTAGAAACTTCTTTATTTCTTCTTGATCTCATTGTTAATCCATTCATCATTTAATAACATGCTATTTAGTTTCCAAGTGTTTGAGTATTTTTCAGTTTTTCTTTTGTGGTTAATTTCTAGTTTCATGGCATTGTGATCAGAGAAAATGCTTGATATGATTTCAATCTTCTTAAATTTATTGAGACCATTTTTGTGTCCTAACATGTGGTCTATCCTAGAAAACGTACCATGAGCACTTGAGAAGAATCTATATTCTACTGCTTTAGGGTGAAAAGTTCTGAAGATTTCTATTAAATCAAGTTGATCTAGTGTCTCCTTTAAGTCTGCTTTTTCTTTATTAATTTTCTTTCTTGAGGATCTATCCAGTGTTGTTAGAGGGGTATTGAAATCCCCTACTATGATAGTATTGCTGAAATCTCACCCTTTATATCCATCAAAGTCTGCTTTATGTATGTCGGGGCTCCTATATTTTGTGCATAGATATTTATAATAGTTATATCTTCCTGTTGAATTGTTCCCTTAATCATTATGTAGTGTCCTTCTTTATCTCTTACTACAGCCTTTGTTTTAAAGTTCATTTTGTCTGATATAAGTATTGCTACCCCTGCTTTTTTTTTCATTTCCATTTGCATGAAATATTTTTTTTCATCCTTTTAACTTCAGTCTATGTGCATCTTTTGTTTTAAGGTGTGTCTCTTGTAGAAAGCATATGAATGGGTCCTGTTTCTTTATCCATGCAGCTACCCTATGTCTTTTGATTGGATCATTTAATCCATTTACATTTAAGGTTATTATTGATATGTAGTTGTTTATTGCCATTTCATTCTTTTTAGCTGTATTCTTCTTTTGCTTTATTCTTACCTCCCTTTAAACTGTTCACAAGAGGCCCCTTAGTATTTCTTGCAGAATTGGTTTGGTTTTTATGAATTCCTTCAGGCCTTCGTTTTCTTGGAAGCTCTTTATTTCTCCTTCAATTTTAAACATTAGCCTTGCTGGATAAAGTAGTCTTGGTTGTAGGTTCTTGATCTGCATTACTTTGATTATATCTTGTCATTCCCTTCTGGCCTCAAGGTTTTCTGTTGAGAAGTCTGATGTCATCCTTATGGGGGCTCCTTTGTAGGTGATAGCCTTTTTTTCCCTAGCAGCTTTTAAAATTTTTTCTTTGTCCATTAGCTTTGGTATTTTAACTATGATGTGTCTTGGTGTAGATCTTTTTTGGGTTTCTCTTTAATGGAGTTCTGTGTGCTTCTTGAACGTGTGGAGTGTTTCCCAGCCTTAATTTAGGGATGTTTTCTGCTATGATTTGATTGAACAAAGTTTCCATTTCCTGTCCTCTCTCCTCTTCTTCAGGCACCCCTATGATGTGAATGCTGTTTCTCTTCAGGTTGTCACAGAGCTCCTTTAAAGTTTCCTCACTTTTTTGAGTCTCTTTTTTTTTTCTTCTCTGCTTCTGTGCCTTTGTTTATTGTGTCCTCTAACTCGCTTATTCGATCCTCAGCTTCATCCATCCTGCTTTTAATTCCTTCCATTGTGGTCTTCAGTTCTGATACTGTATTTGTCATTTCTGTCTGATTCTTTTTATTAGTTCAATTTCGTTTTTTATATTTGTTATCTCTTTATTTAGGTGCTCATAGTGACTATCCATTGTTGCTCTAATATCTTTGAACATCCTAACTATCATTATTCTAAATTTTGCTTCTGGTAATTTGGTTATATCTGGTTCATTCAGGTCCTTCTCTGGGGATTTCTCTTCATTCATTTGGTTTGCTTTTCTCTGCCTGCCCATTTTGTCTGTGCATAAGTAATTTGTGGCCACTGGAGTTCAGTAGGTGTTCCCTTTGTGTTCTCTTAGGTGTGGTCTGTCTGCGGGCCTGCCACCCCCTCTGCCAGTGTCTAGGGTGGTTGGGTATGACCGTTGCCAGCGCCGGTCCACTGTGGCTTTTGCTGTGATTTCTGCCTCCTCTCCATGGGAGGGGCTGTCACTGAAGCCACAAGTCTTAGCACCAAGGGTAGAGGTGAGCACCTTTGCTCAGCTGCAGACCCAGCCTATTTCCGGACTTCCGCCCAGAACCCTCAGTCAGAGACTGCTCGTCACTGTTTCGCAGGTTGGGCGGGGCTTTTGACATGCTCTCAGCTGTGAGCCTTTGCCCGTCCGGAGCTTTAGCCCCGCCCTCGAGGCCAGGGCCCTTCTGCGCAGGGTCGCAAACCCAGGTTTATTGGGCCGCACGTGTTTGCGGGCTTCCGCTCAGCTGCGTACTTCAGCACGCCCCGGACTCTACCCCGCCCCTGCGTTCAGAGCCCGCTCGTGCACGTAGGAATACAATCTGCAGTTTCTCCGGCCGGTCGGGGATAGTAGTGTGGGCTCAGCAGTGAGCTTCCATCTGTCTCGGGGTCTACCCCATTCCTGCGCTTGGAGCCCTCTTGCGCACGTATAATTTTAAACCGCGGTTTCTCTGGCCCGGGGGCGGGGGGGGGTAGCATGAGCTCAGCCGTGAGCCCCCTCCTGTCCCTGGTCCTATTCTGGTCCCCGCGGTCAGGGCCGGCTTGCGCAGGGTCGCAGAGCAGATTTCTGCCCGTTCCTGGCCTACCGCTTTGTCCCTGTAAGTGGGATTAAAGGTGGACCCGCAGCTCTCGGACCACTTTCGCGCGTCCCCTCCGACCCTGCTGGGCTAGACCGAGCTCACTCCGGCTTGGCCTCCGCCCACGCAGACAGAACCGCCTTTCAGCGTCCTGTCGCCCCAAACCCTTCAGCAACCCTCAGCAGAGTAGGAAGGGACCTAATACTCCACACTGTAGGCCTGGGAGCTCCCTCAATTGTTTCACAGCTCAAAACTGTCCAAACGCCTCTTCTAGGCTCTGGGACTGCAGGCTGGGGCTTGGTTCCTGGGACCCAGGTCCTTCCCTCTCCGCCAAACTTTCCTCCTGCCACGCGGGTCTCTCCGGGCTGCCGTTTGCTCCAGGGAGCTGGGCAGCCCTCTTTGCGTTTTCGCTATTCCTACCAGTCTCAATGTGGTTTCTTCTGTGTTCCTTGGTTGAAGAGTTCACTTAGTTTAGTTCATAGTTGGTTTATCCAGATGATGGTTCTTTAAATTGAGTTATAATCCACTTTGGTTCTGGGAGTTGGAAGTTGGTACGTCCGCCTACTCCGTCGCCATCTTGCTTCCTCTTTTCCTCATTTTTTGATTGTATTGTTTGTCTTCCTGGTGTTGAATTTTACAAGTTCTTTATTCTTTTTTTCTTTTTTTTTTTTTTTTACAGGGACAGAGAGAGTGATAGACAGACAGGAACTGAGAGAGGTGAAATGCATCAATCATTAGTTTTACGTTGCCATTGCAACACCTAAGTTGTTCATTGATTGCTTTCTCACATGTGCCTTGACCGCTGGTCTTCAGCAGACCCGGCAACCCCTTCCTGGATCCAGAGACCTTAGGTCCAAGCTGACGAGCTTTTGCTCAAGCCAGATGGGCCCACACTCAAGCTGGTAAGCTCAGGGTCTCGAACCTGGGTCTTCTGCATCCCAACCCAACGCTCTATCCACTGCTCCACCGCCTGGTCAAGCGAGTTTTACAAGTTCTTTATAAATTTTGGTTATTAACCCTTTATCAGATGTGTTGTCAAACATGTTCTCCCATTGTGTGGTTTGTCTTTTAATTCTGTTCATATTGTCTTTAGTTGTCCAAATTTTTTTAGTTTGCGATAGTCCCATTTGTTTATCCTGTCTTTTATTTCACTTGCCCATGGAGATAAATCAGCAAATATATTGTGTTGTTTTTTAAATATGGAATGCTTTACTAATTTTTGTGTCATCTTGTCCAGAGACCATGCTAACCTCTGTTTCATTTTAATTTTAGCATATGTGTTACCAAAAGTGAGCACTACTGTTATTTTAATAGATGTCAAAGTACTATAATAAACTCTTACATCATCTATATATATATCTGTGATGAAAGTTTTTCATACATAAAAATGTAGATAGCATATGTTCATTTTAGCAGTTTATTAATTTAAACGTTTTTTAGGAGATTATATAGATGTAAATGTGTTCTTGGAAAACTTGTTATTGATTATTTTAAGTAACAGTACTGCTTAATATAAAAAGAAGACTTGAAATAAATCTGACAAATATATAGTAATATTTAATGATAGTAACTGACAGAAGAATAAGGCTGTAATTAAATTCTACTCCATGAAAAGGAAACTATTCATAATATAGCTTCCAGAATTTATTTTCTTATATCATTAACGGTTTTAGAGCAAAAAACAATCAATAAATACAGCAAACAGTTCTTGTTTTATACTATAAAAAGCACTTTATTGCCCATATGGAAATATATTTAGGCTAATAAGATATACAGCACAAATAAATATAATAAGGCACATTATTCAATAAATAAAGTAAGAGTATATTCAGCCTCCAGATTTACCGATGTTGTCACTAATGAGAGGAGTTCCTTCTTTTATAGACTAAATAATATTTCTTTGTATGTATATCTCACATGTTTCTTCTCCATTTATTTGCCCATGTATATTAGATTGCTTTTTATATCTTGGCTATTGTGACTAATGTTTCAATAGATATGGGAGGGCAGATATCTCTTCAAGATTCTGATATCAATTCCAATATTAATAATACGCAGTAATGGTATTAATAGAACATATGGTAGTTCTATTTTAAAATTTTTGAGGAACCTCTATATTTTCTATAGTGCCGGCCTCAATTTACATACTCATGAACAATGTACAGCCTGACAAGGCTGTGGCGCAGTGGATAGAGCGTCAGACTAGGATGTGGAGGACTAAGGTTCAAGACCCCAAGGTTGACTGCTTGAGCGTGAGCTCATCTGGCTTGGGCAAAAAGCTCACCAGCTTGGACCCAAGGTTGCTTAGTAGGGCAAGGGGTTACTCAGTCTGCTGAAGGCCCGTAGTCAAGGCACATATGAGAAAGCAATCAATAAACAACTAAGATGTTGAAACGAAAAACTGATGATTGATGCTTCTCATCTCTCTTCATTCCTGTCTGTCTGTCCCTATCTATCCCTCTCTCTGACTCTCTTTCTGTCCCAGTAAACAAACAAACAAAAAATAACAATGTACAAAGGCTCCCTTTTCTCCACATCTTTTCCGAAACTTGGGAATTATTTTGTTTTGTTTTTGATAATAGCAATCCTTACAGTTGTGAGATAATATCTCATTGTGGTTTTGATTTGCATTTTCTTGATAAATAATGATGTTGAATCACCTTTTTATATACTTACTGGTCATTTTTATATCTTCTTGAAGATGCTGATTCAGTTACTTTGCTCATTTACTAGTTAGATTATTATTTTTTCTTGCTATTGAGTTGTAGGAGTTCCTTATCATTTTTTATTGCTTTTAATTTATTGTGTTTACATAGATTCTAGTGTCACCCGAATGCATCTACCCCCGTATTCCCCTCAACATCTTCCTTTCCGCCCTCTCCAGCTCACCCTCACCCCTTCCCTTCAGGTTTATCCCTCCTATCATCCCCTTTCCTTCTGTCCTCTTTTCCTCTGGTCCCTTTGATAGTAAGTAACCCTTTATCAAACATATGGCTGGTAAATATATTCTCCTATTCTGTATGTTATCTTGTAATTTTGTTTATTACTTCTTTTGCTGTTCATAAGCTGGTTTTTTAATGTTCTGTGTTTCTTTTACTTTCAACCACTTTATTGAGGCATGATTGACATACTAAAAGCTGTACATTTTAAATGGGAACAACTTTATGAGTTTGGAGGCAAATAGACACCTGAGAAACCATCAAAGCTTTTTATTTATGATAAATTTACAAGAATTTATGAGAAATGTAAACTAGCCAAACTTAATAAAAGCAGAGTAGAATAGTGATTTCCAGGGTGGGGGAAGGAAGAAAGAGCAGGTGTGAGTCAAAGGATACAGTTTCAGTTATAAAAAATAAATAAATGCTAGTGATCTACTATATATTGCTGTATCTATAGGTAATAATGTTGTATTATATAGTTGAAAATTTATTGAGGGTAGATGGTAAGGCTTTTTTATTAAGAAATAATTATTATAATAATAAAGACGTTTGGAGGAAAGTTTAGAGTGATAGATATGTTCATGGTTTCACAAGTATATGCTTCTCTTCAAACTCATCAAGTTTATATAGGTATGTACAGGTTTTTGTATTTCAACCATACCTCAATAAAGTGTTTTTTAAGAAAGAGTATATTTTTCTAAAATAAACCTTACCTTTTTTCTTCATGTCATATATGTATGCCCAAAATCTCAAATATGACTGATTGAATTATGATTACCTATTTACCGTAATAAATTAAATGTTCGGAGGAAAACTTAAAAATGTGCAATATTTTGGGACAGGCAGTAAGAGTGTGCAAATACTGATATTTAAGATATCAGTAAATGTTCATGCTTTCATGAACACAAGCATAAGTGATAAAACTGAGTTTGAAACTTGGCTCAACTGCTTCCCTACTGGTGACTTTGGGCAAGTTTCCTTATCAGAAAATGGAAATGGTAACTACCCTAAAGGTACGTTTTTAACATGAAATGATAAATGCATACAATGATTTGGGAAAAGCTCTGTCATTTAATAAGCACTCAGTAAAAGATTATTATGTCACTAATCAATTTTGAAGGGTAACATGAAAAGAGAAATAAAAAGAAAAAATGCTAGTCCAAGTACTGATAACCTAAATATTCAGTGAGCTGAATACCATTCAGAGTTTAGTCTGAGAAAACTTAATTAATAGTCATTCATTTATTTTCTCATATAACATTTTGGGAGGAATTCTGATATTTTTTGAGGAGATGGACTCTACTATTTTGCAAATGCTTGCATTAGGATCATGATGTAAAACAGCTAAATAGATATGATGTTAGCAATTATGGGATAAGAGAGTATTAATTTGGTGGGCCAAATAGCTACCTGATACTGTATTTCCATAAGCATCCTCAAAGTAGCATGAGCCACAAAACGCTTAGCTCCAAGCCTTCCTGGTTTGCTGCATTATAACTTTGCTTATCAACTTTGGAAAGCTTTACAGCTGAACTTTAAAATAAATCCACATGATTTGGGGCTTTAAATTTATTTTTTTGGAATATTAATCCAGAAAAACAACATACATTTGTTCTGTCCAAATGTGCCTTTGGCTGTCTTAAACCATGCCGCACAATTCCTCTGTGAATGATTGAGAACCTTATATTACCTTCCTGTCACTGTAAGTTCCATGAAAAGCAGTAACTCCTTAATGGATATTTGTTCACCTGTCGCATCTATTCCAATAAAAAGCTGAAATAAACATATACTTCAATTGCTCAGAGGATTTATTCACAGAGAAATTATCTGTCAGGAAGTTAGTAATATCCATGAGACATCCATTTCTTCTCTGTGTGTAGTAGGCCACCAGATGGTAGCTCTCCACAGCTCTCACGGGCTATGAATTGGCACTAATTGAAACATCAACACTCACTTTAAGGCTCCTATAGAGAAGCCGTGTCCCCTGATCTCCAAATCCTCTAAACCATAAATTTAGAGTGTACTGCATTTAACGTTACTGTTTTTATTTTGCAAAAATCAATAACATCTTTACAGAAAATGTTATCCATATGGTAGAAAAAAAATCTTTGAAATTCTATCATTTACATTTCACATAAATTTATCCTGATTCTAAATGGCTCCAAATAGCATTTCTTTCCAAGATGATATGAAACATTGCTGTAATGAACTTCATTCTAAGAAGGATATTATTTTGAATTGCTTTGATTTCTTTGAAGATATACATAGATATTTTAATGATGGGAAATAAAAATAAATTACTTTTTATTATCTTCTGTATCATTTTTATGGCCATGAGCTAGTCAGACAAAAATACACTTAAGCCAATAATAGCGACTCAAATAAGTAAAGCTCCTTCTAATTATTTTTCAGCAAATATTTCATATTGGTCAAGTTCTGAATTGTTGACAAAATACTATAATAAAATCTTGATGCAATTTAGCAAATATTGATTGAGAATTCAATGTGCTATTCACTGTGCCAGGCATAGAAGAACAAATATGGTTAGGAAATAATTTCCAAATATCTAAGGGAGAAATCAGTGTAGATGCAGAGACCAGAGAATGATTTTGGGGAAATTATGGTGTTATATTAGAGACACAAAAATAACTTTTCATGGGAATTTTGGGAAAAACATTGAAATATCATGAGAAATAAAATGGATTAGAATAAATGAAGATGGGTCAAGAACATTCCAGACAGAGCAAAGTTATCAAAGAATAAAATATAAAAGTAGTTGGAGTAATTTTCAGAAAAGAGGTTGAGTAAACAGAGTAACATGATACATAGACTCTACTCTGGCAGTTGATTGGTGACTTTATACAAATACAGTTTTCATTGACATGGAATTTTCAAAATATTATGAGAAATTAAGGCAGCATAATGATTTTTATCCTGAAATGAAGGACTCTGCTTGTATCTCAAAACAAGCTTATCTTTCAATTGCATAGCATTTCCTGGGTAAAGTTAAAAGTCAGATTACAAAGGAATCAAGGACTAAATTGTAAACAAGTAGATCAGCATAAGAAATGTTGATGTTATGGTATTTGAGAAAACATGAGCAGAGGTTAGATAGCATGTAAGAGGACAAAATCATAGTAAAGAAAATTCTGTTTTAGATTAAGGGGTGGATTTTCCAAAAACTTGATTTAGCAAAGAGGTTAACTTTAGCAGGGAAAACAAGAGCATGAGAAATTCTGGAAAGCAACTGAGAGTTGTAGGTAGAAGTAGTTAAAAAAAAGTTGGAGCCCAACAGACTGTGTTTAAATCCAGATTGTGTTTGTGTCATTTCTGGCAAATTACTGAAACTTTTGGTGACCCTAGTTCCTCATCTATACAGTAGGTTGTTACTAATACCTACTTCAAGTGTTGCTTGTATATAAATGAAATATTTTACATTAAGTGGTCTGAATGGTGCTGAAATAAAATAAACACTCAGTAGAAGGAAGTTATTAAAAAATGATCATGGCTTACCAACTGGATAAGCAAACAAAGAGTTGATTAGAAAGAACAAATGATTTGTTAAAAAATCTGTAACTTCGTCCTTTTGTACATAAAAGTGGATTAAAATATTTTTGGTCGAATGTCCTCCCAGAGCTAAAATTCTAATTATTCTGTCTTCTCAGTGGGACCAGCCATGCTCATAAAAATATTTTGAGTGAGGCCTGACCTGTGGTGACGCAGTGGATAAAGCATCGACCTGGAACACTGAGATCACCGGTTCAAAACCCTGCACTTGCCTGGTCAAGGCACATATGGGAGATGATGCTTCCTGCTCCTCCTGCCTTTCTCTCTCTCTCTCTCCTCTTTAAAATTAAAAAAAATTAAATTTTTAAAAGAATATTTTGAGTGATATAAGTTGTTTAAGATATTTTTAAATAAATTATTTAATTAATAGTTAGTGCCTGCTGAAGTCCTAAAACCAAATGAGTTGAACTACAAAAAAAAAAAAAAAATTGTAATGATTTTAAGTACTGATATCAAAAAATTGTCTTCAGTAAGGTTTGTTTGCAACTCTCACAGGGTTTCTCTTTTTGTCTCTCTCTCTGCTCCTCTTTCTCTGTTCCTCTTTCTCTTTCTCTCTATCTTCCTTTCTCATCTTCAATGGGTTTTGAAGGTCTCAGTGGACTTCACAGTAAGTCTCATGGGTCTCATAAATTTCACAGAGATTACCTTATTCAGACAGTACTTAGAATGTTACAGTCCAAGGCATTTAGAATGTGGAATGGCTTTAGAGGTGTCTCCTTAAAATAAGTTGACTGGTTTATGGCACCAAAGAATCAAAATACATGTTTCTCAACATCCCTAAACTGAAAAAATTCAAAAAACGTCATGCTAATAACTACAAGTGCAAAGAACAACCAATGATTTGTTTGAATAAATTTATTTTTATAAAAATGCAGAATATTGTTAAACTTTCGGGGGAAAGTTCAAGATTTAAAAACCATTATGTATTGATCGATTTTATATCTTATACAATATTGTTTCCTTTTATTTTTGCTTTCCTGTATGACCCAGTCATGTATATATTTTATATAAAATTATTATTGAGAACTACTTCAAAAATTTAAAAAGACCAACTATTTTGAAGACAGTTTGTATAGAAGAAAGAGAATCTGACTGCCTTGTCATAATGCCAGCATTACCACTTTATTTGTCTACCATGGTCTCTCAAATAATAAGAATCAGTATATTATAGTAAATATCAATAATAAAAAACACAGTTAATAAATTATTAAACATTTACAAAAATAACCTGTACTTTCAAATGATCCAAGAAGAATTCATGAACAGATACAAAATAATTGAGCTTAACTTTAAAAAATAAACATAATTTTTCAATTTTTTTTATTTTTTATTTTAAAATATGTCAAACAAAAGAATGTATATATATATATATATATGTCTTTCAGAAGTAACCACTAACCTTGGATTGGAAGCTGATCATTATTTTCCACTTCAGTATATTTTTGCCAAATACATATGTATCTATAAGAAATAGATAATCTTTGTATAGTTATTTTTACCTTTATATAAATAAAATAATACTATCTGTATTTTTCTAAAACTTGTTTTTGCTCAATATTTAAATTTTGAAATTTAATCATGTATATTCATATTGCTATTAATCAATTTGTTTTCACTGTAGATGGCATACCAGTTTATAAATATACTGCTATCTATTTATATAATATTTAGGTAATAGTTCGAGGTCATTTCCCAGTGGTTTTTAATTACTAAATAAATGTTATATATATATTCCTAGAATATCCTGGGTACACACATACAAAAGTTTGTCTAGGTAATATATCAAAGATTGTAATTTTTTAGTCAAAGGTTATGTGCATCTTCAATATCACCAGATAATGGCAAATTCTTTTTCAAATTGCTTGTAGCAATTTATACAACTATAAGTATTAGAGAAAAGATCCTGTTGATATATACCCCTTTTAATATTTTATATTTTTGGACATCCTAATTTTTTGCCACATAGATGTATATTGTCAAACAGATTCTTAGCTACTGAGTAAAAAAGAAAGCAAAATTTTACATGATCTTAAAGTTCTAGTCCTGGAGTATTGGAAATAGTATTTTATTATTCATACTGTAACTCATATTTGGAATAACATGCATTTAAATATAACCTATAATATTTTATTAGCAACTAAGATTAGAAGTAGTCAGTTCTTTGCTATTTTTGCTAATTAAATAAAAAGAATAGCAATGATAGCAAAATAACACAGACAAAATACATTTGCTCAGACACATGAACAATCTCCCCACATCGTGACAAATGAACACTTGTACTGCTCTTTCATACCCACCTTCCCTGATGCTTTATGGCATAAAAGCTGTCCCTGGACGCCCCAAACAACTCCTCTGATTACTTATGTGATAGAACACTAAATTTGACCATTTGGCAAAAGCAATAAGATTGCATGACATAATTATTTCAAATTAATAGAGCATTTATAGTCTTGGATATGAGACAATGTGTCATCATATTAGAGGCTTTGTATGGATTAACTTTTAACTCTATTTTCAGTAGTGGGCAGTGAATGGAATTATCAAAATCACAGAGACTTTATGCATTTAATGTTTTTAGTAGCCCAATTTAATCACAAGGAGATAAAATATGTAAAACTTTGTTGATTACATTGAACCATAGTATATCTTAGAGAACTATGGTGCTAAGATGTTAGGAAGTTAGGAAAATAGTTATTAACAATATGAATTGAGTTCATTTTCCATGTTTATACCTTATTTATAGGCTATTTTTAGATGTAATATAAACAGAGAACAACTATTTAAACTTTCTATTTATTTTTCTCTATTTTCACAATGATTTTGTTTTAGCAATGTTCAAATATTCTTTAAGCATCCCATTGGAATACTTTGTATAAATTCCTGTACTGCTTTGTGATTTTCTTGGTTCTCATTGCCAATATCAGTACAGAATCTATATAAGTCTACAAAATCCTTAATCATTAACACCATTTCCCTCAGATTAAACTCCAACTCAGTCATAAAAATACTAATGAATCTTAATATGAGTCCATAAAAAACTTTAACGGTGACAGTTCTGAGCGTGTGACCACTGTGTGTGTGCACCAAGCTGACTGACCTTGTTTTTCACCAATAGCTTTTTAGTTCGGTGTAGGGAGGAAAGAGTGCTTTTTCACACACTGCCAAACCTTAAATAGTTCCAATTTCAGCCTAATCACACTGTCCTTAAAATTTTACTCTAGTTGAATAATGAAAAAGTAGTGATATGAAAATTATATGAAACTAGCATGCCCAGGCCAGGTAAGGTGGGATGTAATTACATGTGCTTCAACAGCTGGAGCAGTGTGCTGTAAGAAAGCTTTTAAGGAGACAGAAGTTAATTGCATAGATTTTTAAAAGAAAATGTATGTGAAGCAGCAAAGGGAAGGAAAGGACACAGGCCTCTAAGAGAGTGTCAGATTTAGAAATTTTATTTAAAAAGAATTATTTCAAATTAGATATGGACATACAAATGTAGATGGTAAGCCACTTTTTCCAACATATGAAATAAAAAAGGAGAATCTTGACTGGATGAAAAGCATTGTATTTCAAACTAGCCACCCAAGCATAGAGCCCTTTCTGATGTACCTACATGTAAAATAAGACAGCCTTCCATAAACCAGGCTGATATTTCCCCAGTGACACTGGTCCACAGGGCAGCTCAGTGAGAAATAGCACATTTTCCTGCAATATCTGTAATGACAGGGGCTTCTTTCTTGAACTAGATATTCTAGGGCCATAGAAACCATGATGTATTCAGTCTTGTCTCCAGCTGAAAAACACAAAGCCTTTGAAAGAGACCCTTTTGGTGGCATTTCTTTAATGATGGCTGAATCACTTTTGTCAAGCTGTGTGAGTCTGTCACAAAGAAGAGAAAGTAGCTGTGTATGAGAGTAGGTGTCACATTGAAAATAAAAGTTTCAAAAGGAAAAAGGTAGTAAGTTGTGTCATCAATCTTGGCCTTATCCATCTTCCCCAGAGGCCTCCTTTTAACAAAGCTAGTTGAACATGAGCTATGCTGCTCACTCCTGGTGGGTGTACAATAAACACAATATCTTACACAGAAAATCTTCACTTCCTGAGTGCTTTCAGAAAGTATGTGATAAAATCACTAGAAAAAAATCATCTGGGATTTTGCATAATTATGTCTTCTACAAATATGGAGCGGTACAGAAATGTTTTTAATAAACCTAATACTGAAAGTGATAACGCATTAGATCACTAATTGATAGTAATAAATAAGTTGTGTGGCATCAAAATACTTAAAGACTGAGGTTTTCTCCTAGAGTGAAAGATTATTGTTGAAATTTAATGCATAATTCAAACATATCAATTTAATTGCCCATTATTCTTCACTCTTTGGACATTTCATTTGATCAGCTAAATATGTTTTGAAGACTTTTTTTTAGTTTGCTGAAAAAGTCAAAACCTTGTCTACACTAGAATGTAAACACAAACACTAAATGACTTGCTAAATATCTATCAGCAATTTACAATTTCATAACCTCATTTCACCTTAAAATCTCTTAATGTTTCATCATTCTCCCCAGGGGACATCAACTTAAAATTATCAAGGCAAATACATATTTCTCTTCCAGATTCAACTTAATCCTGATTTCTCATTAGAAGGCTTATTTAGAGTAACATGATGTAATATGCTTTCTCATTATTGGTAGCTATGTTTATCAGCCTCCAGATGTATTAAAGGTACAGATATATTTATTTACAATCTTTTAAAAAGTAAAAGCTATTTTAGGGCCCTGGATGGGTGGCTCAGTAGATAAAGCATTAATTCGGCATTTTGAGATCACAGGTTCCATTCCAGGTCAGGGCACGTGTGAGAAGCAATCACTGAGTGCACAACTAAACAGAACAACAAAGTAGAAACAACAAGTTGATGCTTCTTTCTCTCTCTCTCTCTCTGTCTCTGTTCCTTCCATTCTCTCTGTCTCTCTCTCACTACCTTTTGCTCTCTCTCAAATAAATGGAAATTTTTTTAAAGGTAAAGCTACTTAAGTCTTTTTGTATGTTTTTAAATATACCTTGGCATGACAACTTTACCTTCATTATTCAGTATGTGGTCAATTTCCCTTTCATCTCACCAGCCTGCTGCTTATTTTAAAGAAACCAGTTGTTTAGGAAGGAAAGAAGAATCCAGATTTTACTTGTCCTTATAGTGTTTTTAATGAGTAAATCCACATACATGTACACAATTAAAAGAGTTATATCACATTTGTGTACATACAGAAGTATTTAGGAAATTCATGGAGGAAGGTGGTTAAAAAAAATTAAAGACCGATAGGAACAAAGATGGCGATGGAATAGGCGGACGTAACAACTTCCAACGCCCAGAACCAAAGTGGATTATAACTCAATTTTAAGAACCATCATCTGGATAAACCAACTTTGAACTAAACTAAGTGGAATCTTCAACCAAGGAACACAGAAGAAACCACATTGAGACTGGTAGGAATAGCAAAAATGCGAAGAGGGCTGCCCAGCACCCCAGAGCGAACGGCAGCCCAAAGAGACCCGCATGGCGGGAGGAGAGTTTGGCAGAGAGGGAGGGACATGGGTCCCAGGAACCAAGCCCACGCCTGCAGTCCCAGAGCCTAGAAGAGGCGTATGGACAGTATTGAGCTGTGAAACAAGTGAGGATACTGTTTGTGAAAAAGAGACAGTTTTCTCAGACCCAA
The DNA here is from genome assembly GCA_037038555.1 of Rhynchonycteris naso. NCBI lineage: Eukaryota > Metazoa > Chordata > Mammalia > Chiroptera > Emballonuridae > Rhynchonycteris > Rhynchonycteris naso. Next base: position 165,860,324 of record CM072999.1, on the reverse strand, counting down.
GATTCTTTTTAAAGTGACAGTGCAAAAAACGTCTCTCACAACCACGCACCCAGGGCTCCGGGGAACAGGGACAGAGGAGAGGAACAGAGCAGTGGGAACAGAGTGTGGACTGAAGGCACGGGGACACTCTGAGGGACAGCCACCTTGACCCCTGGGCTAAGTCATTTCCCTAATCGAAAACGAATATTTCCCCTGGAACTAGAAGTACCAGCAAAGGGAGACAGGACACTAGCCAAACAAGCTCTACCGTGGCAATTAGAGCAGAGCTGCTTAGAGGGAGGGAGCTCCCAGGTCTACAGTGTGGAGACTTAGGGCACTTTCATCTCTCTGAGGGTTGCTGAAGGGATGGTGGCGGCAGGTTGCTGAAACGCAGTTCTGTCGGCATGGGAGGAGGCACAACCGATGTGAGCTCAGTCTAGCCCAGCAGGGGCAGAGGCGACACGCGAAAGCGGTCCAGCAGCTGTGGGCCCGCCTGTAACCCCACATGCGGGAAAAAAACGGGAGGCCAAAAAATAGCAGAGATCTGCTCCACGACCCTGCGCAAGCCAGCCCTGACTGCGGGGACAGGGCTAGGACCGGGGCAAGGGGGGCTCACAGCTGAGCTCATGCTGCCTGCCCCTCCTTGGTTTGCCATCCTGTGTGCGTGAGCGGGCACCTAACGCGGGGGCGGGGTAGACCCCGAGACAAGCGGAAGCTCACGACTGAGCTCACGCTACTAGCCCCGCACGGCCAAAGAAACTGTGGATTGCCATCCTATGTGCGCAAGCTGGCTCCGAACGTGGGGACGGGGTAGAGTCCAAGACGATCAGAAGCTAGCAGTTGAGCGGAAGCCAACAAACACGCCTGGCCCAATAAACCGCGGATTGCGATCCTGCGCAGAAGGGCCCTGGCATTGATGGCGGGCCTAAATTCCGGACGGGCAAAGGCTCACAGCTGAGAGCACGTCAAAAGCCCCACCCAACCCACAACCGCGAAACGGTGGCAAGCAAGATCTGACTGCGGGTGCTGGGCATAAGCCTTCCGGAAACAGGCTGGGTCCATAGCTGGGCAAAGGTGCTCACCTCTGCCCTTGGTGCTGAGGCTTGTGGCTTGAATGACAGCTTCTCCCATGGAGGAGAGGGGAAAATCACAGCAACAGCCGCAGTAGGCTGACACTGGCAACGCCCATACCCAACAGCGCTAGGCAGCGGCAGAGGGGGTGTCAGGCCTGCAAACAGACCACACCTAGAGAACACAAAGGCAACACCTACTGGACTTCAGTGGCCACAACCTGCTTATACACAGAAAATATGGGAAGGCAAAGAAATGCAAACCAAATGAATCAAGAGAAATCCCCAGAGAAGGACCTGAATGAACCAGATATAACCAAATTACCAGAAGTAGAATTTAGAATAATGATAGTTAGGATGTTCAAAGAAATTAGAGCAACAATGGATAGTCATTATGAAAACTTAAATAAAGAGATAACAAGTATAAAGAACAAAATTGAAATAATAAAAAAGAATCAGACAGAAATGACAATACAGTATCAGAACTGAAGACCACAATGGAAGGAATTAAAAGCAGGATGAATCACACTGAGGATCAAATAAGCGAGTTAGAGGACACAATAAACAAAGGCACAGAAGCAGAGAAGAAAAAGGAAAAGAGATCAAAAAATATGAGGAAACTTAAAAGAGATCTGTGACAACATGAAGAGAAACAACATTCGCATCATAGGGGTTCCTGAAGAAGAGGAGAGAGAACAAGAAATAGAAACTTTGTTCAATCAAATCATAGCAGAAAACTTCCCTAAATTAAGGCTGGGAAACATTCCACACGTTCAAGAAGCACACAGAACTCCATTAAAGAGAAATCCAAAAAGATCTACACCAAGACACATCATAGTTAAAATACCAAAGCTAATGGATAAAGAAAAAATCTTAAAAGCTGCCAGAGAAAAAAAGGCTATCACCTACAAAGGAGCTCCCATAAGGATGACATCAGACTTCTCAACAGAAACACTTGAGGCCAGAAGGGAATGGCAAGATATAATCAAAGTAATGCAGAACAGGAACCTACAACCAAGACTACTCTATCCAGCAAGGCTAATGTTTAAAATTGAAGAAGAAATAAAGACCTTTCCAGACAAAGAAAGCCTCAAGGGATTCATTAAAACCAAACCAATTCTGCAAGAGATACTAAGGGGCATGTTGTGAACAGTACAAAGGGAAAAAAGAATATAGCAAAAAGAAAAAATACAGCTTTAAAGAACAAAATGGCAATAAACAACTACATATCAATAATAACCTTAAATGTAAATGGATTAAATGATCCAATCAAAAGACATAGGGTAGCTGTGTGGATAAAGAAACAGGACCCATACATATGCTGTCTACAAGAGACTCACCTTAAAACAAAAGATGCTCATAGACTGAAGGTAAAAGGATGGAAAAAAATATTTCATGCAAATAGAAATGAAAAAAAAGCCAGGGTAGCAGTACTTATATCTGACAAAATGGACTTTAAAACAAAGGCTGTAGTAAGAGATAAAGAAGGACACTACATAATGATTAAGGGAACAATTCAACAGGAAGATATAACTATTATAAATATCTATGCACAAAATATAGGAGCCCCGACATACATAAAGCAGACTTTGATGGATATAAAGGGTGAGATTAACAGCAATACTATCATAGTAGGGGATTTCAATACCCCACTATCAACACTGAATATATCCTCAAGAAAGAAAATTAATAAACAGCAGACTTAAAGAATACACTAGATCAACTTGATTTAATAGATATCTTCAGAACTTTTCACCCTAAAGCAGTAGAATATACATTCTTCTCAAGCGCGCATGGTACGTTTTCTAGGACAGACCACATGTTAGGACACAAAAATGGCCTCAATAAATTTAAGAAGATTGAAATCATATCAAGCATTTTCTCTGATCACAATGCCATAAAACTAGAAATTAACCACAAAAGAAAAACTGAAAAATACTCAAAAACTTGGAAACTAAATAGCGTAATATTAAATAATGAATGGATTAACAATGAGATCAAAGAAGAAATAAAAAAAGTTTCTAGAAAGAAATGATAATAACATACATCAACTCAAAATTGATGGGACACAGCAAAAGCAGTACTGAAAAGGAAGTTCATTGCACTACAGGCATATCATAAGAAGCTAGAAAAATCTCAAATAAGCAACCTGACCCTGCAGCTAAAAGAACTAGAAAAACAACAACAAATATAACCCAGGACAAGTAGAAGGAAGGAAATAATAAAGATCAGAGCAGAAATAAATGAAATAGAGGCTAAGGAAACAATACAGAAAATCGATGAAACCAGAAGCTGGTTCTTTGAATACATAAACAAGATTGATGAACCTTTAACTAGACTCACCAAGAAAAAAAGAGAGAGGACTCAAATAAATAAAATTAGAAAGGACAGTGGAGAAATAACAACTGACACAACAGAAATACAAAGCATTGTAAGAAAATACTATGAAGAACTATATGCCAAAAAATTAGACAATCTTGGTGAAATGGACAAATTTCTTGAATCATATAAACTTCAAAAAATCAATCTGGAAGAATCAGAACACCTAAACAGACCAATTACAACAAATGAGATCAAAACTGTTATCAAAAAAATCCCAAGAAAGAAATGTCCTGGGCCTGATGGCTTCACAAGTGAATTCTATCAAAAATTCAAAGAAGAACTAACTCCTATCCTCCTCAAGCTATTTCAAAAAATTCAAGAGGATGGAAGACTTCCAAACTCCTTTTATGAAGCGAGCATAATTCTGATCCCAAAACCGGGCAAAGACAACACAAAGAAAGAAAATTATAGGCCTATATCCCTGATGAATTTAGATGATAAAATTCTCAACAAAATAATAGCCAACCAGATCCAGCAATATATGAAAAAAATCATACACCATGATCAAGTGGAATTTATTCTGGAGAGGCAAGGCTGGTTCAATATTTGCAAATCAATCAATGTGATTCATCACATAAACAAAAGCAAGGACAAAAATCACATGATAATTTTAATAGATGCAGAAAAGGCATTTGATAAAATCCAGCACCCATTCATGCTCAAAACTCTCAGTAAAGTGGGAATACAGGGATCATTCCTTAACATGATAAAGGCCATCTATGACAAACCCACAGCAAACATCATACTAAATGGACAAAAATTAAAAGCAATCCCCTTAAGATCAGGAACCAGTCAGGGTTGCCCACTTTCACCACTCTTATTCAACATAGTTCTGGAAGTCCTATCTATAGCAATCAGACAAGAATAAGAAATAAAAGGCATCCCAATTGGAAAAGAAGAAGTAAAAATGTCACTATTTGCAGATGATATGATATTGTATATAGAAAACCCTAAAGTCTCGGTCAAAAAACTACTGGACCTTATAAATGAATTCAGCAAGGTGGCAGGATATAAAATTAATACTTAAAAATCAGAGGCATTTATATATACAAAAATGAATTGTCAGTAAAAGAAATTAAGGAAACAATCCCCTTCACTATTGCAGCCAAAAAAATAAAATAACTAGGATTAAATTAACCAAGGAGGTTAAGGACTTGTTCTCAGAAAATTATAACATATTGATAAAAGAAATCAAGAAAGATACAAACAAGTGGAAGCATATACCATGCTCATGGCTAGGAAGAATAAACATCATTAAAATGTCTATATTACCCAAAGCAATTTATAAATTCAATGCAATACCAATTAAAATACCAATGACATACTTCAAAGATATAGAAAACATATTCCAAAAATTTATATGGAACCAAAAAAATAACACGAATAGTCTCAGCAATATTAAAAAGAAAAAATAAAGCAGGAGGTATCACTCTTCCGGATATCAAGGTTTACTACAAGGTCATTATACTCAAGACAGCCTGGTACTGGCATAAGAACAGGTACATTGATCAATGGAACAGAACAGAGAACCCAGTAATAAACCCTCAGCTTTACGGACAACTGATATTTGACAAAGGAGGAAAGAACATACAATGGAGTAAAGACAGCCTCTTTAACAAATGGTGCTGGGAAAATTGGACATCTACCTTCAAAAAAATAAAACTAGACCATCAACTTACACCATTCACAAAAACAAATTCAAAATGGATAAAAGACTTAAACATAAGCCGTGAAACTATAAGCATCTTAGAAGAAAACATAGGCAGCAAGCTCTCCGACATCTGTAGCAGCAATATATTTGCCGATTTATCTCCACCGGCAAATGAAATAAAAGGCAAGATAAACAAATGTGACTATATCAAACTAAAAAGTTTTTGCACAGCTAAAGACAATAAGAACAGAATAAAAAGACAAACCACACAATGGAACAACATATTCAACAGCACGTCTGATAAGGAGTTAATAACCAAAATTTATAAAGAACTTATAAAACTCAACACCAGGAAGACAAACAACCCAATCAAAAAATGGGCAAAAGAAATGAATAGAAATTTCTCCAAAAAGGACATACAGATGGCCAGAAGGCATATGAATAAATGCTCAACATCACTAATCATTAGAGAAATTCAAATTAAAACCACAATGAGATATCACCTCACACCAGTCAGAATGGCGCTCATCAGCAAAACAACACAGAATATGTGCTGGCGAGGATGCGGAGAAAAGGGAACCCTTCTGCACTGTTTGTGGGAATGCAGACTGGTGCAGCCACTGTGGAAAACAGTTTGGAGATTCCTCAAAAAATTAAAAGTCGAACTGCCTTTTGACTCGGCTATCCCACTTATAGGAATATACCCTAAGAACACCATAACACTGTTCGAAAAGAAGAAGTGCGCCCCAATGTTCGTGACAGCATTGTTTACAATAGCGAAAATCTGGAAACAGTCAAAGTGTCCGTGAGAAGACTAGTGGATTAAAAAGCTTTGGTACATATATACTATGGAATACTACTCAGCCATAGAAATAATGACATTGGATCATTTACAACAAAATGGATGTACCTTGATCACATTATACGGAGTGAAATAAGTAAATCAGAAAAAAGAAAACTGAGAACAGCATGATTTCATACATAGGTGGGACATAAAAGTGAGACTATGAGACATGGACAAGAGTGTGGTGGTTACGGGGTGGGGGGAGGGTGGGATAGGGAGAAGGGGAGGGGCACAGGGAAAACCAGATAGTATGTGACAGAGGACAATTTGACTTTGGGTGATGGGTATGCAGCACAATTGAATGATAAGATAATCTGGAGATGTTTTCATTGTACATATGTACCCTGATTTATTGGGGTCACCCCATTAAAGTTAATAAAAAAAATTAAAGACCATCTTTAAACAATCCTCCCATTTTTAAGAAAAATGTATTTATGTCATACCGATGGAAAATTTTGATGAAGTTTTAAGACATCCAATGAAATTTACTCACCAACCTATCTCCAAGAGACTCTTCCCTATATATACATGAAACCTGCCTTAGGGTAAAGAACATCATTCTTCTTATTCTTTTCTTTCGCCCCTTACACTTAGCTGAATTTTCTGGTCTTAATATTTGCTTACCTACATCAAAAGTATCGAATGGGCTTTTCCTGTTCAGTCATCCTGATTTTTACTGTTGTTGGTTTGTCATATCTTATTGTCCCCAGACCCTGTCATGACACAAGGGCATCCCACCTTTACACAGAAGTTACCATAAGTCTTTCGTTCCTTCAAACCCTATCAGTTATGAATAGACAGTGCAATTGAGAAGCATAAGCGAAAGGTAACATGACCAAATTTCAATGATCACTAAAGAAGAATGGAAGTCTGTCCTTGGGGAAATGGGGACAGTTAGAAAAACTCACACATTCAAAAATCAAATTAATGCTTTCATATATAATAAGCCAGTGGTTCTTAACCTGGGTTCTATCGAACCTTAGGGGTTTGAAGAGTCGGTCTCAGGGGTTCGGAGAAGCCTCTGCCGCGGAGGCCAGAATAAAGTAATACCGTAATTTGTTGTGAGTTCATGTACTTTGTTGGTTTTGTTCTTTGAGCAAGGTGATGTTCATGCACGACTCATTTTGTGCACCAGTAAAAAAACATATACCTATGTCTTAAATTTGGAAAAAAAATTGTATTTTATTTATCACTAAAGAAGGGTTTGGTGAATGCGCATATGAAACTGGTGGATTCAGTACCTCAGTAAAGGTTAAGAACCACTGTATTAAGCAAAATCAAGGTAACACTGAATAATAGGTGGAATAATATGGGAGGGGAGAGGAGAGAAAGGACACCTATATATATCTGTGTTTATCTAAATGTGTTTATGATACTCAGAGGTTTATGGAATGATTAAGACTATAGTTAGAATTTTCATCTTGGTTTGCCAGGAACAGTTGTGAATTTTGCCTTTTCCTGGTGTAATTATTAATTGCAGGTTTTCTACTTTGAAAAGTGTCCCAGTTTCTATAACAAATCTCATGATCATATTATCAATAGTCAGAGAAGCATCATGGTGAGGATGAGTTATAAAGAAATTATTAATTGAGAGAAGAATGTTTTGACTTGTAGAAAGCAATGAGCCACCAGTAGACAGTGAGTAGATAGAAGACCAAGATTCAAGGTTGAGTCTGGATGAGTCTGGATGAGTCTGCTGAGTTTTGTGTGGTGAGAATGAGTATATTTGCTTTCATGAATCACAGTGTTTGACTTTAAATGTTACAGAAAATGAGATCAACTAAGCAGAGAAAATCCTAGTGATTAAGAATTTTGAAGCCCTTAATTTAGAATTCTAATTAGACTTGAACCAGTAGTTATTTTCCTTCTCAGCAGGAGCTTTGCTGTCCAATTTATGCTGAAGGATTCTTGATTCTTGTTGCTTCAGATAGCCTCATCTGAATGTGCGAGATACGGAAATCAGCAGAAGTGGCTGTTGTCCTGCTCTAGACACAGCGTGGATAATATATGGGACCATGCTTGTGCCTATGCAAATTGAGAGCAGTCAAAAAGTAAGGAATCAAAATCTTAACTATAGACACTGAGAGAGTGAGATAAATTAAGTGTTCTTTCCCAAATGATATATGCACATCCCATTTACTTCTAAAGTATAAAGATAAAAGAATTCTAAATACTAATTAATAATATGCATCACATTTAATTTCAATGGAATTTATTTCTTTGTTTCTTTCCTGATTTTTCTCTTATCTGTCTTTCAGTTAAAAATAAATAAAAGCAACATTTAAAAAAATAGTATAAATACATCTGAGATTATTTATTACTTATACACATGTCTTATAGATTTTAATGAACAAAAATGAATGAATGAATGAATGAATGAATGAATCTGAGTTGCATTGTTTTGTGCCCTGGACTAGAGACATTATTTCTGCCAGAACTTTTCAGTTTAGTGCCTGTTGCCCATTTTGCGTTCCCAGAGAGCTCTGTAATGGTTAATAGAGAAATTTAGCTCATGTGAAAAATCACACTAAGTTCAACTGTACACAAGACCTGAATAGCACAGTTTACTGATCAGCATATTTGTCTTGTACTTTGCTTTTCATTCTCTTTAAATGCTGATTATATTGGATGTGGTAACCATTTACTTAGTTGTTCTCAGATCCATCCTCCTCCCTTACACTTTTCTGTCTTAGATCACTGGGACTGGCCCTGCAAAGTATAATTCCCAGGCTCCTTTAGGAGCTGATCTTCGATTCAAACAAAAAGAGGTCCTGGTAGGAGATTGGAGAGCAGGAGGAAGGGAGAAGCCAGGGTAACTCCCACCCCTACCTCCACTATCTGGATGTGTCAAGGCAGTGCCTGTGTCTCCATGTGGTTCCAGCCTATGCAAACCACTCCTTCCTGGCTCCGGCCTGGCCAATTCTACAGTGGTTCTAATCCCTACTTCTCAATCCTAATTCCCAACTCTTGTTACAACACCTCATCCCTTGGTTGCAGGCCTGGGGAAATCTCAAAGGAATTTTTAAGTCACATTGTTCCCTGTTTAAATCCATCTCCTCTAACAGCTTTGTGATTTATATTTCTGCTGATACCGAGGTCTTCTCTACTACAGCACAACTAGAATGACTTCCCTTCCCCAGCACCATTCTGATAACAACATAATATCCTTTTATAATTATGTAGGTGGAGGTTTGGAGACAAAAGTAACATCAGAATAAGGTTGTTCTAAATCCATAATCCAAGGGACTGCCTTATGATTTTCATAGGTAATTCCCAGGTTAAGCCTGGTGTCCTGGTATATGAAGATCAGCCCTTTTCAGTCAAGTGTTATAATTCACAAACTGTATGGTCTCTACTCATTTACACTCTAAATATATCACAATTTTTACCAATTAAAGATGGTAAGTTTCTACATGAAATATGAAATTCATTTCTGTGCCTGTTTCCGGACAAGTCCCAGTTCTTAATTTGAGGTATCTCAGCTTCCTTCTTACCCCAAAAGTCTTGGAGTATGACTAGCTTATATTTTCACAGATTGTGCAAATAGTTAATAAGTTCTAAAAACATAATCAGTTGAAGAGTTGAAATCTATATTGATTATAGTTTTAAAAATTAGTAGAACTTGGGTAAATGGCTAATTAAAGCAAAATATTTTTATATAGTAATGTCCAAAGCAGTGAAATAGATACTAGATTGGAATAGAAACTGACCTTTTCACATTTATTTATTATGAAGCAGTGTTTTATAGCTTTTTGTGTGTGCCAGTTTATGAACTAGGCAATGAAGAAAGAGGAACAAAACAGGAAAAGTCTGAATTGCTTTCAATGGGTTCCATTGCTAAGTAATGAAGAATTGGAACCATACCCTTTTGGTCAATAACACAGTGATATATATCAAGGGTATATATGTTCATATCTTTTAGCTTATTAAAGCTCCTCAAAAATTAATTCTAGCCTGACCAGGTGGTGGCACAGTGGATAGAGGGTTGGACTGGGATGCGGAAAACCCAGGTTTGAGACCCCAAGCTCTCCAGCTTGAGCGCGAGCCCATCTGGCTTGAGCAAAAAGCTCGTCAGCTTGGACCCAAGGTCGCTGGCTCCAGCAAGGGGTTGCTTGGTCTGCTGAAGGCCTGCGGTCAAGGCACATGTGAGAAAGCAATCAATGAATAACTATGGTGTAGTGACGGCAACGAAAAACTAATAATTGATGCTTCTCACCTCTCTCCATTCCTGTCTGTCTGTCCCTATCTATCCCTCTCTCTGACTCTCTCTCTGTCCCTGTAAAAATAATAATAATAATAATAATAATAATAATAATGAAATAGAACAATTATAGATAAAGCCCAGCACACAAGATATAGCTTGGAATAGTGTTTGTAATTCCAAAAACTGGACAAACTATACAATATTAAACAAATGCACCTACACATACACATATCATTGTATGTTTGCTATTACTACAATTATGTGAAAAACTAGAATGCAAAAGTATAAAAATAATTTATTTTTTGGAATAGTGATTTCATAGATTCTTTTCTTTATTTAAAAAAATTCTGTGGTATTTTTCTCAAGTCCATTTCAATGTAAAAATAAACTAAGAAATAAATTTACATTGGCTTAACAAATAATTAAGAATGTAACATTAAAGTTTGAAATTACTTTCTGCAAGATAAAAAAGTAAATACTTGTGAAATGAATATTTCTCTGCTTTTTTCCATTAATAGTAATGAGGTAAAAGCTCAGTGTGATGAAAACGGCTGTAGGCTGAAAGTCATGAGCTGGGGTTTTTGTTGCTTTCTTACCAATAACTCACTTTGATTCAAACTTCTTAGCTTGTGTTTTCTTACCTGTAAACTGATAAATCTGAATTCAGTTAACTATTAGTCTATAAAAAGCTTTATTATTTTTAATTTGAAGTCTATGAAAGACTGTTGCTAGAAGTTATTACTAATTACATTTTCATTATAAAGTAGACATTATTTGAAATAAGGCTTACATTTGTAAATCTGCCTTCATCATTTTGTGTTTAAAATGTATTTTTATAGATCACTGATAAGCCCAAGAACATACAATTTTTATAGAAACGCTGTAAACATACTACACCTTATTATTCTCATCTTGGACACAGTAGTTATTTCATCTTCCTTCTTACTGCAAGAGTGCTGGTATGTCAAGAGGCTGTTATGCAGAAAAATCTCAGCTGCGTTGTGACATCATCACTCTTTACTAAATGAAACAAAAAGATAGAGCCCCCTGGGTAAAATGTCCGTAATGAACAGAGAGTTGACTAAAATGTGACAAGCTGACAGACAGAATAATTAGAAGAACTCAAACATTCTTACTGCATTTGTATAAATAGCCAGAGATGGGTGATAGACAAAATTACTATCATAATTTATTTTATCATTGTAATAGCCTTTTAATTGACACAAAATTGTTTGCAAGTTTGTTTTTAAAGAATGTTGGATTCATTAAAAAGAACTTATGTGAAATGATAGCTTAAATGGAGTCAGGGCCTATGCCTTATACATATTTATATGTATACTTAGTGTGTCATCCATACATATTATTTAATAAATAATTAATAACTAACACTGAAAGTTCCATGAGAACAGGAATTTTTGTGTCTTTTTAAATTCATATTTAATGATTTCATTTATTTATTGAACTTGTTGGAATGACATTAGTTCACAACACCATACAGGTTTCGAGTGTACAACTCAACAAAACATCATCTGCACACTGCATTGTGCACCCACCACCTAAAGCAAAGGCTCTTTTTGTCTCCATTTATCCCCCATTTGTCCACCACCACCTCCCCTAACCTCCTTTTCTCTCTGATTATCACCACACTGTTCTTTGTGTCCATGTGTTATTCACTTAATCCCTTCAACTTCTTTTATCTAGCCTCCCAACCACCTTCCCCTCTGACAGCTGTCAATCTGTTTTCTGTCTATAGGTCTGTTTCTATCTTGTTCATCAGTTTCTTTTGTTCATTAGATTCCACATGTGAGTAAAATCATATGGTACCTGTCTTTCTCTGACGGGCTTCACATAGCATAATACTCTTTTCTTAAATTACTAAGTGAGAGGCAGGGAAGCAGAGACAGACTCCTGCATGTGCCCCAACTGAAATCCACCTGGCAAGCCCCCTACCAGGCTATGCTCTGCCCATCTTGGGGCACTGCTTGGTTGCCTATTTTAGCACCTGAGGCAAGGCCACAGAGCAATCTTCAGTGCCAGGGGCCACCTTGTTCAAACCGTTTGAGCCATGGCTGCAAAAGAGAAAGAGAGAGAAAGGGAGAGAGAGGAGGGGGAGGGGTGGAGAAACAGATGGTCGCTCCTCCTGTGTGCCCTGACTGGGAATCGAACCAGGGCTTCCACACACTAGGCCTACGCTCTACCACTGAGCCAATCAGCCAGGGCCAGCCTAATACTCTTGATGTTCATCTGTGCTATTGCAAAAGGTAACATTTCTTTCTTTTTTACAACTGATTAGTAATCCATTATGTAAATGTACCTCAGCTCTTCTATCCACTAATCTACTGATGTGCATTTAGGCTATTTCTAGATGTTGGCTATTGTAAATAACACTGAAATGAACATAGGGGTGCATATAATTTTTTGAATTAATGTTTCAAGTTTCTTTGGATATATTCCCAGAAGTGAGATTGCTAAATCAAAATGCAATTCCATTTTAAATTTTTTGGAAGAAACACTATACTATTTTCTACAGTAGCTCTACCTATCTACTGTCCTACCAACAGTGTACAATGATTCCCTTTCTCTACAACTTGCCAGCATTGGTTTGTTACCTTATTGATGATAGCCATTTGATAGGTGTGAGGTGATATCTCATGTGGTTTTAATTTGCATTTCTCTGATGATTAGTAACATTGGCCATCTCTATGTCCTTTTTGGAAAGTGCCCATTTTTTATTTGGGTTGTTTGTTTTCATGGTGTTGAGTTGTATAAGTTATTTATATATATTGGAAATTAACCTTTTTTCAGATGTATTACTGAAGAATATATTCTCCCATTCAGTGAGTTTTGTTTTCATTTTGTTAATGGTGTCTTTTGCTGTGCAAAAACTTTTGAGTATGATGTAGTACCATTTCCTTATTTTTTTCTTTGGTTCTCTTGCCTGAGGATATATATCAGCAAAAATATTGCTAACAAAAAATGTTTGAAAATTCATTGCCTATGTTTTCTTTAAGGACTTTTATGGTTTTACCGCTTACATTTAAGTCTTTAATCCATTTTAAGTTTATTCTTGTGTATGGTATAAGTTGGTGGTTCTGGATTTATTGATTGATTGATTGATTGATGCATGTATCTGTCCAATTTCCCTGGCACCATTAATGAAAAAGATTATCTTTACCCCATCATATGTTGTTGCCTCCTTTGTCAAATATTAATTGACCATAAAGGCATGAGTTTATTTCTGTGTTCTTTATTCTGTTCCATTGATCTATGTGCCCACTCTTGTGCCAGTACCATGCTGCTTTGATTACTATTGCCATGTAATATAGTTTATTATCAGGTAGTGTAACACATCCAACTTTGTTCTTCTTTCTCAAGATTGCTGAGGCTATATGGGGGTCTTATGTAGTTTCATATAAATTTTTGGAATATTTATTCTAGATCTGTCTATAATGTCATTGGTATTTTAGTAGGAATTACATTGAATCTCTAGATTGCTTTGGATATTACGGATATTTTAATGATATTAATTTTTCTTATCCATGAACACAGAATATGCTTACACTTATTTGTATATTTCTCAATTTCTTTATTCAATATCATAGAATTTTCCATGTACAACTCTTTTATGTCCTTGGTGAAATTTATTTCAGCTCTGGCAGTTGGCTCAGTGGTAGAGCGTTGGCCCAGCATGTGGGTGTCCAAGTTTCAGTTCCCAATCAGGGTGTACAGGAGAAGCACCCATCTGCTTCTCCACTCCTCCACCTCTCACTTCTCTCTTTCTCTTCCCCTCCTGCAGCCATTGCTCGATTGGAGTCAATTAACCCCAGGTGTTGGGGATGGCTCCATGGCTTCTGCCTCAGGCATTAAGAAGAGCCCAGTTTCTGAGGAATGGAGCAATGCCCAGATGGGCAGAGCATTGGCCCCTAGTGGGTTTGCTGGATGGATCTCAGTTGGCGCACATGAGGGAGTCTGTCTATGTCTCCTCTGCTCTCACTGAATAAAAAAAGAATTTAATTCCAAGTACCTTATTTTTTGTTGCAATAGTAAATAGTATTGTTTCTTAAATACTCTTTCTGATAGTTTATTATTGGTGTATAAAAATGACACCAATTTCTGAATATTAATTTTGTATCATATTACTTTGCCAAATTTATTTATTATATGTAGTTGTTTTTTTGGTGGATCCTTGAGGATGTTCTATATACAAAATTATGTTATCTGCAAATAATGACTATTTTACTTCCTCCATCCAATTTAGATGCCTTTTATTTCTTCTTGTCTGATTATTATGGTTAGGACTTCCAGTATTATATTGAATAAGAGTGGTGACAGCAGGCATCCCCATCTTGTTCCTGATCTTAAGAAAAATGCTTGTAGGTTTTGTTTTAAGAGTATGATGTTGTCTGTCAGTTTGTCATATGTGGTCTTTAATATATGGAGGTATATTCCTTCTATTCCCACTTTACTGAGAGGTACTGGATTTTATCAAATCCTTGTTCTGCATCTATAGATGATTTAATTATTAATTTACTGCATATATAAATGTTTTTAATAATTTCTTCATAAAGTGGAGTTAGAGATATTAGCATGACATATAACTACCACCTGAGTGTGCCTGCTGGTTATGTAATGCTGCATACCCAAAACTTCCTGTCTTAAAAAACAATGAACTTCAGTAGCTCTTACAGTTGCTATGTGCCAGATATTGGAAGATGGCTTGACTAGGCAGTTCTGGCTCAGTGTTTTTTATGAGGCTGCAGCCAAGAAATCAACCAGGGCTGGAAACATCTAAAGGTTTGTCTAGGGTTTGAGCGTCTACTTTAAAAGAACTCACATGACTGACAGGTTGGCATTGACTATTAGCAGGAGAGCTGAAACACCCATGTAGGCTTTATCAGGACCTCTTAACATGCTCACATCATGGCAGCCTGCTTCCCTTAGAATGAATGATGAAGAGAGCTCAGGATAGAAGCCACTGTGTCTTCTGTGACCTAGCATCAGAAATCATGCTGTCACTTCCACAATATTCTACTCCTTCAAAGAGTATTGCTACTATAGCTCACTTTCAGGAGAAGAGGACAATTAGGCTACTTCTTCTGAAGGGAGAAATATCAAAAAATATGTGAACATATTTCAAAAGCATCAAAATTTGAACAATTATTTAACTGACTTTCTACATAAGTGCCATTATTCATTAGTATTACCATTTAAAGGAAAATATGAGGTTGAGGGATTTTCAATTTTATAATAAAATGAATCATATAATCAATCCTCCAAGAAGATATTCCTGCACACTGAGGATTATTTCCAAAAAACTAGTCAAACTATTATTTTCATTTTTACTTTATTTTATCAGTAAGTACACATTATATGTACAGGATAACTTGATTATAAGGGACCTAATATTTATTATGTGAATTATTGTAGGATCCATAAGAACCTCCTGGGACACGTACTAAAAGTGCAAATCATTGAGTTCCATCCCAGGCTGAGTAAATTATATCATGTGTATGGGATGTAGGATCTTCATTTTTAACAAGCTCCCGAGAGTGATTCTGATTCAGGTTGTCCATGACCTCTAAGATAGTAGTCTGAAGTAGAAAGAACTTATAAAACAGGGCATCACTTTTACTGTCACCTTGCTAGGAAGGAGGTCTGGTTAAAATTCCCCATAACAGGCCCTGGTTAATGGAAATAAGATTGCAAATGGGATGTTTTTTCCCCAATTATACAAACTACAGACAAATTGAACTTCTAGAGGAAAATCATAATGTTTTGCACAACTCTGCTGTAGATTAAAAACTAAATAAGAAATATTGATAGGCCTAAATCATTAACAAACCTAAAAAAAAATCTAAAGTGAAAAATAGCATTGTTTAAAATTCGGTTTCTTAGTTGCAAAGCAGGAAAAGCAAAGAAATCAGGCATCACTCATGACCAATTAAGAAGGATATTATCGGAAATGTTGTTTCATAATGATAAAGAGAAACAAAAAGCCTGACAATGACTCTTTCCAGACAACAGAAATGTTTGCAATTTCCTTCTTTTAAAAACAAAAAATAAGCCATGGTTTAATATTTATATTGAATAAAATGTCAGAAAATAATTAAATGAACAGCTCTAACTTTATTAAATTTTAATTGCATTGAAAGAATTTTCAATGCACATTATTTTACATTACCTACTAAACAAATTTGGAGCTTCATAGGGATGGTCATACAGTATTATTTTTTATTCATTACTGGAAGAATGCAGGGTACTATATATGACAGAGATGTAAAGAAATGACACGGTTTTTAATGGATATCTTCTGGACATGCATACATAAAAAGTATGCATTTCAAGATATTCATGTGGTCAGAACATAGACTTTTTGCTGATGCCATTGGTGCAGTTAGGAATTATTTTCAAAATCAGTTAATAAAATTTGCACAGAACAATGTTTTCTGTGTGGTCTATAGAAGGCAGGAACATGAATCTCAAAAACAAAAGTAACTGAGCTCCATACCTATAATTTGAATGACATAATCCGAGCCACAGAACCCATTTACCCAAATTACCAACATCATACCACACTTCCTCCTCAATGTGATACGTACACATTACTTTCAACCACAAGAGTCACATTCACTCGAATTCCCAGGTTTTCACTAAACTTTATGTGAATGTTTTAGATTTTATTTGCAATTAGTCTTTTCTTAGCTATAATTCTGTCTTCCTTCCAATGTAAATAACATTATTTTACATAGATTCTGCTTATAGCCACAGACACACACACACACACATACTGAAGTGGTGGTAATTGTAAGAATCAATTTTTAATCACTAATGTACTTATGATGCTACTTTTTATATATGAATTTAGAAATGGAATCATAATGATATCTTAAATTTGTACAGTAAATATAACTTATAATAGGCCTATAAATATTCATTTGAAACCTATATTTAACTTGTGTAGTAGACAGCATTTACTTTGTTAACACTGAAGAACTAGGACCAAACAAGTTAGATAAGTTGACTAAAATTGTAATTCTGAAAATATCATTGTCTGATATAGCTCATATCCTAAAAATCAGATGTCATATTTTCAATGCTCAAAAGAAAAGTCCCTCAGCTTTTTTATTACTGTTCTACTGAAAAAGAAAATATTTTCTTACTTTTCAACACCTACTGGCTATGTATAATGTTGAAAGAAGAAAGAAAGAAGGAAAGAAAGAAAGAAAGAAAGAAAGAAAGAAAGAAAGAAAGAAAGAAAGAAAGAAAGAAAGAGAGAAAGGAGCAGGGGAGGAAGGAACCAATTACCAATAAGTGACTAATTAGGTAATTTTAAGTTTTGATAGATAAAACCATTTTTAATCTGTTTTTAGGTTATATATTGAAGAGAAAACTTTCTCCAAACCTAACCATTTTATTATATCTAACAAGATTGTGAATCAAGAATTTTGTCAGTGCTCAACTAGTTGATTCTTTAACTCCATGTAGTGTCAACTGACGTCACTCAGTGGTATTTGGCTACTTGTTTTCTCTAGTGGATTGGGTCTCAAATGGATAATCTAATTTGCAGAGTCCAAGACAATTCTAGTCAACATGCCACATGGCTTGGCCTGAAAGCTATTCTCAGCTGGGACTGTTTATACCCAAGTGCTTACACAATTCTTTGTCTCTTGATTTCTTGACTATATTAGTCCCAGGGCTTTTGGACTTTTTCCACTGTGTCCAAGAGCTCCCAGAGGTTGTGTTTCAATAGAAAAGGTACAGAAAGCACCAGTTTCTTAAGACCTGGAAGTGTAAACTAGCATAGTGTCTCTCCTGCCATTCATTATTAGGCATGGCAGTCATAATGCCCACCAGGATTCAGGGATGGGGGGAATCACAGACTCAATGTCTGAATAAGACTAATATCTAAGAATCTGCAGCCATATTTATCCTGCCATGATTACCCAGGGCTCTTTTGATTGTAAATGACTAAGCCCAAACTGAATTAAATAATAAAGAGAAATTGTCAGTCATCTAATTAAAAAATTCATGGGAATGGGATGGAGCATGATCCAGGGGCTTGACCTTCAGCTCTTGGACCTGGTCATTTTCCAACTTCTGGCTCTGAGCTAGCATCAATTGGGAACATATACTAGCACCATTGCTGTCCACAACTTTATACCATATTCTTTCCAGTTCAAATCTTGTGAAAAAGAAATTTATTTTTTTCCAGTCCCTCAAATAACCAAACAAAATCTAATTGACTTGTTTGGAATTAGTGTGCATTCCTGAACCAATCACTGTTACTCAAGGATTTGTAAACTCTAATTTATCTGGTCTAGGTCACACATGGCCACTCCTCAAGCCAGGAGTTAAGTCACCTCCAACCAAGGAACATCAGTGGGGAATAATGGAGAAACTAACTCCCTAGCACCCAATCGGTTTACTGTTACCATAAGGAATAAAGGCTGCTGAGCAACAGAAAGAGCAAATGTCCAGCACACAATTATATCTCATACATAATACAAAAATATCTGTCTTCGAATCAAAGAAAAGAAAGAGTGGTCAGACACAAGACATGCAGAACAGACTTGGGATAAAAAGTCCTGGAGGTTCCCCAATTCAATCTCTAAAGAGTAGTGACAACTTCTGTTACCTCCCAGGATCTGGCTATTTTCACCTTCTGGAAATCTGCTCTATAATCTATTTATATTAGATTGTTTTAGCTCTCTATACCAGTCAGAGAGTACAAGAGTGTGTTATACTTTACAGGATGCTTTACCTGCTTATATTTGCTGTTCAGTCCTAAGCTGGAAATATGTCCCCACCCCTGGAGTCCTCTCCTTTATTACCATGTTTTGTCTTGTACACGGTAAAAGCCAGAGGAGTTGTGCGCATATCAGAACCTTTACATAAAAGTCAGTCTTCAACTTCTAATTATTTACTTTGAGTGACTATGCACCCATTCCATTGATCTAACATTGCTAAAAATTTTTTAAGTCTTCATCTGAAACAGATGGTTCTCATTCCCTGCATGTATTCTTTTAAACAGCTGGAAGAAGAACTGTTGTTTGTTTTAAAATAGCAAAACTCGCTGATAACCAGGTTGCAAATCTGTCTCTTGAATTAATGTTCAGTGATCTTTCCTGTATAGGACTCCATTATATTATGTGAGTTTTTAAGTTGAATCATCAAATTTAATTCATGTTATTTGCATATGCATGGATAAGTCAGTATGGATACATAAATTAATTTATTATTATTTTTCTAATTAAGTGATTGAGTGTGACATAGTATCATGTAAGGAGCAATTTAAGAGTACAAATTCTAAAACTTTGCTCCCAGAGATTCTAAGTCAGAAAATCTCAGGTAGGGACAATAATATACGTGGTTAAACTAATTTTTAATACAAATTTCCACAGTTTTTTTTTAAACAGCACATTTTAAAAATACTTTTTAAATCTAAATATTCACAAAATGTAAGTTAAATATTCTCCTGTATTATTACCTTCCTTTTTCAAACCTATTAGGTGACAATCTGCTATGAATCCTCTACACTTTTCTTTATGATCAAATTTATAAATGTATTTATCTCTTTTGTTTTCAAATGGGGTTATATTCTTCAGCTTTTTTTTCCACTTAGAATGCATTATAGATATTAATTCAATAGAGTTAGACCAAATTTATCATTAAATTGTGTACAGTATTTTATACCTTGATATATTACAATTTTTGAAATCTTCTCCATGTTGACAGACATTTAAGTATTGCTTCTACACATACATTCTTTTCCCCACATTGGGTGCCCCTGGAGGTGAAACTGAGAAGAATTTTTTAAGTGGCATTCAAAGCCTATATATTTTATTTATTTGTTTTTCTCTTTTTTTCAAGTGAGAGGAAGGGAGACAGACAGATTCCCGCATGTAGCCCAACCGGGATCCACATCACAACCCCTGTCTGGGGCCAATGCTTAAACCAATCAAGCCACTGGCTGAAAGAGGGAAAGAGAGAGATGGGGGAGAGGGAGAGTATGAAAAGCAGATGGTCGCTTCTCTTGTGTACCCTGATCAGGGATCGAACCCTGGAGGATATCCACAAGCAAGGCCAACACTCCTTCCACTGAGCCAACCAGCCAGGGCCTATATTTTTATTAACATAATATAATTTACTGATAATTACAGAAGACAGAGAATGAAGGTTATATAATAGCAACACAAATAACTTTAACAAGGACATTAGTCATCACCATTTTTTATATTGTCTTGAATACCTACTAAAAATGTTGTCTTCTATAGCTTTGTCTGTTGGTATTTGACTTCTAAACATAAATGTTTTAAATGTTACATTAATTCAAACTTTATAACCAGTACAATAGGGTGCTTATTTTCTCGTGTTACTGCCATTAACAGCTATTCTCTTTATAATTTTTCTAAATCTAATCAGATTTTCATGATACTTCATTACTGACTTAATTTTAAAAATATATGACACAAGTAGTTAATACAATCAAAATAAAATAATCTCTTGGCCCTGGTCAGTTGGCTCAGTGGTAGAGCATCGGCCTGGCATGTGGAAGTCCCAGGTTCGATTTCCAGCCAGGGCACACAGGAGAAGCACCCATTTGCTTCTCCACCCTTACCCCTCTCCTTTCTCTCTCTCTCTCTCTCTCTCTTTTCCCCTCCCACAGTCAAGACTCCATTAGAGAAAAGTTGGCCTGCGCACTGAGGATGTCCCCATGGGCTCTGCCTCAGGTGCTAGAATGGCTCTGGTTGCAATGAAGTAACGTCCAAGATGGGCAAAGCATCGCCCCCCTAGTGGGTTTGCCGAGTGGATCCCAGTCAGGCTCATGTGGGAATCTATCTCTCTACCTCCCTGTTTCTTACTTCAGAAAAATAAAAAAAAAAATACAATAATCTCTTATAAACTAATAACAAAATAAAAGAACAATAGAAAAATGCATAAGGATTAAAAATAGGCAATTCAAAGAAAGGAAACTGAAGTGGCCAATTTTTAATTAGATTGGGAATAAATGGTGATGGATGAAGACTTGAATCGGGAGAGGTGGTGCACGCACAATATGGTATACAGAAATGTATTGTAGAATTGGGCCCCTGAAACCTGTATAATTATGTTATCCAGTGTCACTCCAATAAATTCAATTAAAAATAATAATAAAAATTAAAATAAATAAAAATGCTTAGCCTCATGGGAAATGAAGGAAAAACTTGTTTACCTCATGTTCTTTTCCTCAATGGGAATTTCCCCAACTCCCTACATGCAGTTTTAGGAAATGACTTCCCAACCACCTTCATCCAGTTTCATGAAGTTAATGCTATTTCCACCTCTCCTCACCCCCTACACACACACACACACAAACACACGATTAGCTGGCCAATCAGGAAAGAGTAAGATTGTACAGTCAACACCCCAGCAAAAGGGGTAAGACCTAGCCTAGGGCTTGTGTTAGAGATAAAATCAGAATCCAACGCCCTTGGATTCTTGCACTTGCTGAACAGTTTTCACTAACAGCAGCATGCCCTTTCACAGAAGGTATTAAAAATTGCCTTGCCAAGGTATTTTATCTCCACAAGTCTTATTTAATTGCAACTCTAATAGGGAGTAGAGGAAATAAATGTCTTTCCTGCTAGGGTGTAAGAGCTACAATAGAGTAATTTTTTCTGTTTTGATTACTGATGTATAAGGCACATTTCCAGCACCAAAAACAGTGTGTAGCACATAAGTGCTCAGTAAACATGTGGTGACTGTAAAGAGAGGCTGACAACAGTGAAAAGAAGGAATCTTCTTAATAAATGCCAGAATGACTCAAATTTACTTACATCAGATATAACAGGGAAAAAGTAAAAAGTAAGATAAAAATCAAGTTTAACTGAAGGTACTCTGGTATGCAGAAAGGCCAGCGGCTAGTCTTTTAAAGAAAGAAACAATTTATAATAAACCCTATGCACTTTTGTGTGATATAGAGAGAACACTGTCTACGTTCAGATATTTGAGGAACCTTCAAGGAAATAAGCAATTTTCCATGGCTAAGCATTACTTACCATCCAAAAATTTTATCCTTATGAATAGAAATTCAAACCAATTTCCCATCTTTTCATTCCTATTATAATGACCAAATGAGAGTCATAAACATTTGAGAAATTCTTACAACTAAAATGAGAAAACAGAGATTAAAAAGGAAATAGAACTTAGAGAAAAATTCAGGGAACCAAAGAAATTCAGGAAAGGTAACAAAAAATGGAAAAGAAGAAAGGAAGGAAGGAAGGAAGGAAGGAAGGAAGGAAGGAAGGAAGGAAGGAAGGAAAGAAGGAAGGAAGGAAGGAAGGAAGGAAGGAAGGGAGGGAGGGAGGGAGGGAGGGAGGGAGGGAGGGAGGGAGGGAGGGAGAAAGGAGGGAAGCAGAAAAAAGAAAGAAAGCAGTCTAATTAGTGTTTTTATGACATTCAATATGCATTCACAAAGTAAGAATCAGATCCTATAAAAAAGTAACAAATAAAAGTGAGAACTAAAGCTTATCAGTCACTAAGTCAAAACATAAATCTAAAGTTGAAAATCAAGAAATAGTATAATGCCTGACCAGGTGGTGACGCAGTGGATACAGCATAGGACTGGGATGTGGAAGGGCCCAGGTTCGAGACCCCAAGCTCGCCAGCTTGAGCACGGGCTCATCTGGTTTGAGCAAAAGCTCACCAGTTTGAGTCCGGAGTCGCTGCCTCGAGCAAGGGGTTGCTCGGTCTGCTGAAGACCCCCAGTCAAGGCATATATGAGAAAGCAATCAATGAACTAAGGTGTCAAAACAAAAAACTGATAATTGATACCTGTCATTTCTCTCTATTCCTGTCTGTCTGTCCTTGTCTATCCCTCTCTCTGACTCTCTCTCTGTCTCTATAAAAAAAAAAAAAGAAATAGTATAATTATTTTTTATTATTTTATTTTTCAATCACAATTTGCATTTAACATTATTTTGCATTAGTTTAAAGTATACAGCACAATGATTAGACATTCATGTAAGTTACAAAATGTTCCCTCTGATAATTCAAGTGCCCACCTGGCACCATAAAATGTTATTACAATAATGTTACCTATATCTCCTATTATTTACCTTACATCCCAAGAACTATTTTGTAACTGCCAATTAGAGTAATACAATAATTTTTTTTTTTTTTTTACAGGGACAGAGAGAGAGTCAGAGAGAGGGATAGACAGACAGAAACGGAGAGAGGTGAGAAGCATCAATCATTAGTTTTACGTTGCCATTGCAACACCTAAGTTGTTCATTGATTACTTTCTCACATGTGCCTTGACTGCTGGTCTTCAGCAAACCGAGCAACCCCTTCCTGGAGCCAGTAACCTTGGGTCCAAGCTGGCGAGCTTTTGCTCAAGCCAGATGGGCTCACGCTCAAGCTAGCGACCTCAGGGTCTTGAACCTGGGTCTTGCGCATCCCAGTCTGAAGCTCTATCCACTGCGCCACTGCCTGGTCAGGGAAAGTAGTACAATAATTTTTAATATATAAAAAGATAAGTGTAAAATATACACAAGTGCCCTGGCTAATTGGCTCAGTGGTAGAACGTCGGCCAGGCATGTAGAAGTCCTGGGTTTGACTTCCTGACGGGGCACACAGGAGAAACGCCCATTTGCTTCTCCACACTTCTCCCTCTCCTTTTTCTATATCTCTCCTTTCTTTTTATCTTTCTCTTCCCCTCCCACAGCCAAGGCACCATTAGAGCAAAGTTGGCCGGGTTGCTGAGGATGACTCTATGGCCTCTGCCTCAAGCACTAGAATGGCTCCAGTTAAAAGGTAGCAATGTCCCAGATGGACAGAGCATTGCCCCCTAGTGGGATTTCCAGGTGTATCTCAGTCTGGCGCTTGCAGGAGTCTCTCTCTCTGCCTCCCCACTTCTCATTCCAGAAATATAAAAAATTAATATATATATATACATGGTTAAAATTAGTTACCTCAATGGAGTAAAACAAGCGGGGTCCGGAAAATTTCCAATAGTGATATGAACTGAGAACAACAACAACAGCAACAAAAATAAAACTGTATGATTAAAAACATATTACTGACAGGAGTTACTCATTTAGATTAAGTGTGAAGCTATGCAGTATTGAAAACTTACATTTTACATAAGACTTGAATAAAATAAAAGAGAAGACCCAGGGAAAGAATATTCTGATAGAAAGATAATCAAGGATAAATGACCTGAAAGAATTAGTTTGGCACTCCAGAGAGAAGAAAGGCCAATGTTCCTGGAGCATAGAGAATGGACGGGAACTTTGTAGATGATAAAGTCAGAACAGACAGCTGGGCATGAATCACATCCTGAAGGATCTATAGGCTCGGGTAAAGATTTATTCTAAGTGCAATAAAAGGCATTAAAATGTATTAAGCTATGGGTATCTATTCTAGTTAAGTTTTCAAAAACTTTTGCTGCCTCCAAATTGTAGAATTGATTTAGTGGGGCCAAATTTGAAGCCTTAGACCCGTTGGAAGATTGCTGCAAAAACACAAGAGAAGATGGTTATCTAATCTAGGGTAGTAGCAGTAGAGACAGGAATCATGGGACAGAAGAACAAAGCTCAAGGCATCACACTTCCTGATTTCAAACTTTATTACAAAGCTATAGTAATCAGAACAGTATGATACTGTTCAGATACATAGATCAGTGCAACAGAGTAGAAAGCCAGGAAATAAACCTCACATCTGTTAGTATATGGTTCTGATCAAAAAGATGAAAGATAATATGCTGGTGAGGAGGTAGAGAAAAAAGAACCTATGTGCACTGTTTGTGGGAATATAAACTGGTACAGCCACTATAGAAAACAATACAGAAGTTCTTCAATATATTAAAAATAGAACTGCCACGTGATCCATCAATCCCACTTCTGTTTACAATTGGCCTTCCATATCTGCAGGTTTTACATCCATAGATTCAATCAACCATAGACTGAAAATATTTTCTTAAAGCACCATAAAACGGTTCAAAATGCCAAATTTGAATTTGCCATGCGATGAGCACTACATTTAATCCATGTGAATGGTGATATGTAGATAAAGCCGGCTGTAGCCTATATGCAACTATAGTTTAAATGCAAATACCATACCATTTTATATAAGGAACTTGAGCCTTTGTGGATATTTGTATCCACAAGGGTCCTGGAACCTTTACCCCATAGATACAAAAGAATGAAATTAAATGAAATCACTATTTCAAAGAGATAGCTGCACTCATGTTTCTGCAACATTATTTACAATATTCAAGACAAGGAAACAATCCACATGTCCATCAACAGGTGGATGCATAAAGAAAATATGATGCACACACTCACACAAACACAATGGAATATTTGTGAGCTATAAAAATGAAGACCTTGCCATATGCAACAACATGGGTGAAGCTTGAGGGCATTACCCTAAGTGAAATAAGTCAGACAGAGAAAATCACAGCTGTATAATCTTGCTTATATGTGGAGTCTAAAAAACCAAACTCATAGAAATAGGGAAGAGATTGGTGGTTGCCAGGAGGTGGTTGAGGGCGGGGGTGGAGGGGTGGGGGAGCTGGAATATGTGAAAGTTGTCAAAGAATGCAAACTTCCAGTTATAAGATGAATAATTTCTGGAGATGTCATCTGCATCTTGGTGACTATAGTTTACAATACTGTAGTGTGAATTTGAAATCTGAGAGAGATTTTTAAAGTCTCACCACACACAAAATTGTAATTATAAGAGGTGATGAATGTGTTAGCCAGCCTTATGGGGCAATCATCTTGCAATATATACATATATAAAATCACTATGTTGTACACCTTAAACTTATACAATGTTGTGTGTCAATTATATTTCAGTGAAGCTGAAAAGAAATCACTGAACCTGAGTAAAAAATAATAGATTAATCATTGTAATATTCTATCTTTACATATATTTAAAATTCTTCATAATAAAAAATTTGGAAATTAAATAAGTAGCTTTATATGAATTCCCTTTACTAATTTCTCACTGTTATTACTGTAGTTCAAAAATCATCATTTTCTTTCCTGTGTGATTGCAATAATTTCTGAACTGATAATTCTACAGTGTTGGCTGTGTTAATGCATTTTTCACAGACCTCTTTTTTAATATGTGATAAACCTAATTCAATCACCATGTGTTAAAAATTCCTCCATGCATCCCCAGTTATTTCAGGAAATAGTCTAAAATATTAGCCAAAAATGCAAGGCTCTTCACCGTGTAAGACCTATATTAATGATCCAGCACAATTCTCATTCTTCCTGCCATGATTGAGCCAAAACAATAATTTGATTTTATTTTGAAAATTTTGTATTGACTCTGTACTACGTATATGAAGTCCCTGATGAACTGTGAAAGTGGAGATCAAAAGACTGCTGCAGGAAGAGGTCAGAACATAGGATGTACTGGATGAAACTGAGGTGAAACTATGTAGACATGAAATGTTATGACTATCTCAAGAAATGTATTCAGGAAAAGAGAAAGAACAACAGAATGTACAATACAGGGGCCATGCTCAGGTCTAATGCAGATAGATGTTTTTCTCATGTTTTGTATTGTTTTAGTTTGGTGCGGTGTGGTTTGGAGAAATGGATTTGAAAATGTTTATAGGCATAGAGAAAAGTTTTTATGTTGGAGGATGCAAGGGGTTGATTATTAAAACGAGAACATAAATGATAAAGCAGGTCTCATGAGATGAGGCAAAGGGTATATGTGAAAAGATTGGTTCATCTTAAAGAACAGATTTAGTTGTCCTTGGAGACAAAGGAAAAAAATAGTGAGAAAGATGATTATAAATTTTGATATAGAAGAAGAATGTTGTTATAGTGAACTTTTGCTAAAAGGAATAAGACTAAGTTATTTTTTTCGTTTTCTTCCATTTTCTTAGTAAAGTATTACCCACTTGATTACTGCTAAGAGTGAGAGGAGAAGAAGTAAGATTAAAGTTTGAGGAAAGTGTATGCTTTAGAAAAGAAAAAGCAGTAAACAAAATGGGGACTCAAGGGAGATGACTCAAAATGTTGCTGAATGTCAGCGAAGCAGCAGATAAGAGCATGAGCTTTGACCCGACAAATAGTGATTAATGAGCACAAGGCACCTGCCAGACGTCAGACAGTATGCTAATGTTGTTGCTTCTGGTGTTCAGTATTTAATTCTGGCTCTACCCACATCAATTTTTTATATCCTTAGTTATATATACTCTTGAAATTTCAGTGTCTGTTATCTGCAAAATGGGGATAACCAGTAGTGAAATTCAAATAATTTGACAACTGGTTATCTGCCCTAATGACTGTTTTAAGTATAAACAAAAGATATATAAAAGGTAGTTTATTATCTCGTGTGTTTAATACTTAAATAAGAACAATAAAAGAGGTACAGAAAGGTAGATTACACTATATGAAAGTTTTAAAATATTAATGAAAAAATATTAATGTAACATACATTTTCACATTTTATCAATACTAAATGAAAATTTATAGGCTGAATTAATAAATGGCATAAGCGATGCAGATTAAATACAATTGAATAATGTATACAACAAACCTGTTTGTACTGGCAAACTTGTGAGCATTCTTCCACGGCTTCCAAAATGGACAAATCCCTTGAAATCTATATTTCTATTAGTTCACTGGGTCTTAGTTTCCTATTGATTTCACCATTCTGAAAATACCAGCACACTTATAGTATCTTGGGGGAATTTTGGGCATAACACAAAGCTGAAACAAATGACAGCTTGTCACCTGCTGGCTGTTTGGCACTTTTTCTCTTTACGTCATATGGTTGTTTATTGAAGTAACAAATGTGAGGGCATTAAAATGTAGTATTTCACAAGGATATAATGAGTTTTATTAAATGAATAAATAAATATTACAAACAGAGTTCTGTCATTTATTTTTTATTATTATTTTTTTTTACCTATGGATGGAATGAACATTACTACGGGTGCTTAGGATACAATGCTGTACAGATAAATGTTAAAAAAGAGTAAGAAGGCCCTGGCTGGTTGGTTCAGCCATAGAGCATTGGCTTGGTGTGTGTGTAAGGTATTTTCCCCACTGAGAAAGGATAAAATTAGCGTAGTTATTAAGTCTTAATTATTGAGGCTTTATTTGCTACAGAGTGTTACTCGGTCAGGACTCACTGGCACGGGTGATGAATGCCAGGAATCTTGGGCCAGGGACCGCCCAAGATTGGGTTATCTAGCTAATATGACGTTGTGAAATCTCACTGGCTGACAGACAGTCGCTTTTTTTGCCAAAGGTTTATGGGAAGTGTAGTTTCCGCTCGCTTGGTCATGTAGGTGATCCCAGACAAAGACTGGGGCTCTGATTTCCCACTCGACCACCCCATTGCTAACCATCTTACAGTGTGGAAGTCCCGGATTTGATTCCCAGCCAGGGCACACAGGAGAAGCTCCCATCTGCTTCTCTACCTTTCTTCCTCTCCTTTCTCTCTCTCTTTCTCTCTTTCCCTCCTGCAGCCAAGGCTCCATTAGAGCAAAGTTGTCCCGGGTGCTAAGGATGGCTCCATGGCTACCTCAGGTGCTAGAATGGCTCTGGTTACAAAGAAGCAACAGCCCAGATGAGCAAAGCATCACCCCCAAGTGGGTATGCCAGGTGGATCCCCGTCGGCGCATGCAGGAGTCTGTCTGCCTCCCACTTCTCACTTCATAAAAACACACACACACAAAAGAGTAAGGAATGTAAATTTGTGATTTCTACATGGGGCACCCACCTTAGAGAGAACCCTGATTACAAGTGTCATTATAACTACCAGTTTGCCTAACTCAACAAAAATTAGATATCTGTTCTGCTAAACTGGAATAAACCAGCTGAATCCCCCCGATGGGAAAAACCATTCCTAACACAAAGAGTTGTTGTGATATTTCATGAAGATCTGATACACAAGCAGCCTTACTTGGTTGGCATGGTTTTGTGATTTCAGCAGCAATGTCTTCTAGAAACAGGAGAAGAAGCAAAAGTGAAGAAAGTAAACAATGGTGATGACACAAAGTTTGGAATTTGCATCACAGGTCACAGAATTATATAAAATATGTAATAATAATGATCAAATGTGGCATTTCCAGTGGCTTCTGACTGCAATACACCTGTAAGAATTGTTGTATTCCAAAAAATTATGATTGATAATAAGTCTCTGCTATATGCCAGCATCTAAAAAGCAAAGATAGCCCTGGTAGGGTGGCTCAGTGGATAAAGCATCGACCCAGCAAGTCAGAGGTTGCAGATAGGGAAGGTACAAGAAGCAATCAATGTGTACACAACTAAATAGAACAACTAAGTGAAACAAGTTGATGGTTCTCTCTCTTTCTCTCCCTTTCCCCCATCTCAAATCAATGAGGGAAAAAAGCAAAGGTATATGAAAGAACCCTCGCTCTAATCCTGTCCTAGAAGTAATCACTCGACACTTTAAAAATGTCACATAGGGCCTGACCAGGCGGTGGCACAGTATAGATAGAGCATCGGACTGGGATGCGGAAGACCCAGGTTCGAGACCCAGAGCTCGCCAGCTTGAGCGTGGGTCCATCTGGCTTGAGCAAAAGCTCATCAGCTTGGACCCAAGGTCACTGGCTCCAGCAAGTGGTAGCTCGGTCTGCTGAGGGCCCGAGGTCAAGGCACATGTGAGAAAGCAATCAATGAACAACTTAGGTGTTGCGAAGGCAACGAAAAACTAATGATTGATGCTTCTCACCTCTCTCTCCATTCCTATCTGTCTGTCCCTATCTATCCCTCTCTCTGACTCTCTCTCTGTCCCTGTAAAAAAAAAAAAAAAATGTCACATAGGTGTCAGCACTTTCTTTTTGTAAGTAGGTATACTGGATTGATTTTTCTTTTAAATACCAAATTCTATTATCATGCATAAAGAACTTCAAATGTCTTAGATACTCATTTTCACATTCTACATGGCCTCCCAGCCTCTACTTCTTTGAATGTTATCTCTGGGTTTCACCACGTCTCTCTACATGTGAAATTCAGAATACTCTTTGAGGTGTTGCCAAGATGTACTTTGAAATGTATCCATAAGCAACGTAAAATTTACCAGGGAAGAGAGGAGTACTTTGTGCCATATCACATAAATAACCTTCAAAGGAACGTGAATTAACATACTTTTAAATTGTCTTTTAGCCTACTCACCCAGCCCCTAAAGCTTACTAATGTCCATCATTCCAGTTTATCTTCATTTTATGAGTTCTTCCTTTTCTTCTCATCTTTTTCATTACTCCTCATTCCTCTTTTCCTTTCATTTTGAAGCCAAAACTACAAATTTTTAATCCCTTGCTTTATTATGTATGTGTTTATTATGATGATTTGATAACTGACAACATTCATGTCTCCTGAGGCCCATTTATCCTGAAAATGTATACAAAAGCATTAACACATGAAGGTATATCTCTGCCCAAAAGGTTTCTACTGCAAACTAGTAAAAAAAATTAATAAACTTCTCCACCTCCTAATTGCTCAAGGGTTGTGATCCCCCTTACTCTGAAGGATAAATATTGCAGAGTTTAATAAGGTGACCTGGGATTCAGGAGACCTGGGCTCAGTGTCATCCCTAGCTGTAAATTATTTATGTATCCTTGAACTGCAAACGCAATAATGTCTATTGTCAAATGTTGTGGAAATTAAATAAAGGATACTTTCAAAATATACAGTACTATGTCCAGTACATAATACGTACACAATAAAGAGTGGATAGATTGCCTGACTAGGCAGTGATGCAGTGGATAGAGCGTTGGACTGGGATGCAGAGTACCCAAGTTCAAAACCCCGAAGTCACTGGCTTGAGTGCAGGCTCATCTGGTTTGAGCCCAGCTTACCAGCTTGAACCCAAGGTCACTGGCTTGAGCAAGAGGTCACTCGCTCTGCTGTAGCCCCCCAGTCAAGGCACATACAAGCAAGCAATCAATGAACAACCAAGGAGCTACAACAAAGAGTTGATGCTTCTCATCTCTCTCCTTTCCTGTCTGTCTTTATCTTTCCTTCTCTCTGTCTCTGTCACACACAAAAAAAAGAGTATTATTTTTACCTTTATTTCGGTATTATTGACATGCACTGTGTAAGTGTGACAACAGTGTTAGTTAACATATACACATTACATAATTACCATTCTCTTGCTGTGGTGTGAACATTGAAGATCTTAGAAATTATAAAGCAAGTAATACAGTCTTATTAATTATAATCACTAGGCTGCTTCCATAAAGAGTGGATGTTATTTAATTTCTTGAAATAGAAGAGTGAATTTTTAGTCTACCTCCAGATCTCTATAACTTAGCTCTTTTCGTATCTTAGAGTTTATGCATGTGTTTCACTGACTACATCAAAGAATAAGACCCTTTAAAAAGAATTTTCACAGATCTCAGATTTGACCCCAAGGTCTGGTCTTTGCCTCCTTCTGACTATAGTTTCCCAAAGTAACTTTCTAGAAGTAACTATCTTGAATTGGACACAATATTAGAAAAGGTTCATAATCAATCAGTAAGCACATAATATACCTAGAATTCACACTTCTTTTTGGTCTAAATTACAGTGATCAAGTCTTAAACTAATGGGCCTCAGTTATGCTTAAGAAAACAATTACCAATGTCTTCCCAGAGTCCAGTAGAGATATAGAAAAAATATTTCATAAAATATTGTTGTGAGTTTCAAAGTAATATTTTGTAATTGTAATACAAATCATAATACAAAATACAAAACAAAATGTAAATTTTGTAGGCAAAAACAATCAGTTAATTTTTTCACATAATATTTTTCTAAGAAAATTCCAAGATATTTTTATGCTTACTTAAACATTGTTTCCTGAGACACAGACATAAGGACCATACTACACAAATACATTGAGTGACTTCAGGCACATTAACTACTTTTTTTCTATAAAAAACACACTTCCCTTTCAAATTAAATTTGAACAGTCTTAGATAACAGTAGCAATGGTTTCTTAAAAAGAAATTTTGCTCTTAGAATTCCAGGTTTTTATAATTGAAACTTATAAAGTACCTAAGTGACTTGGCAATGTAACAGAAGTAAGCAAAAAAGTAGAAATGAGTAAGACAAAACAACATGTTTTGGGGTGATTGGTTTTGTTAGTCTTTGATTATGACTGATAATTTGAATTTCATTATCATTTATTCAGTATTGGTGTTTATCTTGTTTATCATGAATTATTGTAGGTAGCTACATACTAATGAATGTCTTTTTATTTTGGTAAAATCTACCTAGTTGTATGGTGATTGTCATTATAAAATGGGTAAAATAAAATTAAGACCACTTCATGTCTAGAATACGATCAATGATGTAATGCTCTAAAAGCAGGCATTGGTTGTTTTATATATTGTTAGAGCACCGAAATAAAATTATGTTTTCCCTAAACAGTAAGTTTATCTAGTTTTACATTATTATAAAACTAAGAAAAAGAAATGCTAATATAAAGTGATTGCTGAAAAAATGAATTATATGTAATGCTCTTCATTGAAACTAAGAGTATATTGTTTTTGGTTCAGAGGTTATAAAATAAGAATTTTGAAAACACAGTTCATAACTCATATTTTTTTCTAAATACATAGTTTTCCCTTTTTACTCATGTGACATCAACAAAAGAAAATAGAAAATATATTTATTTTTAAATGACTAACTGAATCACTACTTGTTGTTATTTGACAGACAACAAAGAATAAACAGTTCTCCATATCACAGGGTTGTTTCCTTGTTATGTTATTGTTCACGCATTCATTCTTTCTAAATTCAAAATGTGTTTTTCAATGACAGCAGATTGAATATAGCTTTGGAGAATTTGAGAAAATATCCTAGAACTCATATGCTTGCACTACCTCTTGTTTACATCAAACAACACTGCCCATCACTTTATCAGGAGCAGAGAAAAGCTTATGGGAGACTGAAGAAAAGAGTCCATAAATTGTAATCTGCTCTCTTACATTGTGAGAAGTTTGTAAATCGATGCCTTACCAGATGCTGTAATTCTTTTGGATTGAAGATAAATTGTTGAACTCCAAGATAATGCAATACAAAGAAAACCATTAACCTTGACAATTCATAGACAAAATAAAACACATTATTCATTCAGTGTTCTTGTAAAAGGGTATCAGGTTTTAAGAGTTAAAGGAATGCTCACGTAAATCTTTTCACCTATTTAGGAAAACTAATTGGCTTATTTCTGAAAAACAAGGGTGCACATGTCGTTAAGAAATGTAAAATAAATTGGTGTGATGGAAGCTGGGTATCTCATAAAGTATAGAGCGAAATCTTGTCATCATATTGACTGTCATAGTTTCCCTTTTTGTTTTGTTTTGTTTGTATTGTTTCTGTCTTTAATAATCTGGCTCTGGGGACCTTTTTCTTAACTGAAAATATGAAGAGTCTGAGGCATGTTAGCTATTAGAGATTATGTCTTGAGATTTTTCACTTCAAAAAATAAACTAGTAAATTTCCTTTCTTCCCACATGCAGAAAAAAGCCCAGGATCTAGGAGAGAGAGAAGAGAAGATTTATTTTATTATCATGCACCCATCTCCAACCTCTGTGAATTTATCATGATCTCAATCACCGCCTGTCTCACCATGGAAATTAACATATATTTTACTTTTCTTTCACTAACATTAAAAATGCATTGCAATGAATAATATAGCAGGGCTGTGTATAAAACTAAACCTTCTGCATCCTCTTTTAAATGTTTATTCTTCTGCAAAAATCCTCTGAGGGAAGCATATTGAAAGAATGAACAGTAATTTAATTTTTTATCATAAGCATCAGTGGCAAATAAAGAACAAAAGTACTTTGCAGTGCTAAAGAAAAAAGATGAGATATTCATCAAGGGAAAATGCAGCCTTCAGATTGACTCATGCATATTCTTTTTCTCTTCAAATAGAAAAAATCGCAGGATTAACATGCAACCCTGGAAACATTGTCTATGTCTTTTAAAAATAGCAAATATTGAGGACATTTGCTATATATTGTTGGTGATTTTAGAGACATATCTGTAAGCTTTTATAAAAAAAAAATTAGATTACTAAATAGCATTTTTTAAAATATGAAGCT
Organism: Rhynchonycteris naso; assembly: GCA_037038555.1. Taxonomy (NCBI): domain Eukaryota; kingdom Metazoa; phylum Chordata; class Mammalia; order Chiroptera; family Emballonuridae; genus Rhynchonycteris; species Rhynchonycteris naso. Next base: position 165,826,124 of record CM072999.1, on the reverse strand, counting down.
AAAATTTAGAATTATGTTTTTCTCAAAGTTGCTTGAATTATGACCTATCCTTAAAATGAAATAAGAAAAAAATCTGTTGTCAAGTTAGATTGTTAATTAGCTGTGTAAAGGAAGAAAAAGAAACAACAACAGAAGCTCAAAAGTCATAGGTCCAAAGTCATAATAACATGTGGTAATTCTATATTAATTTCTTTCATTTGACTGATAGAAGGCTTAAAAAAGGCTAAAATCAACTACAGGTAAATCTCAGTAAAACAATACTGCCAATCATTGCTTTTGAATTTTTCAACAGTATTAAAAAGAAGGACAAAAAAAAAATAGAACCTGACATTTCTAAAAGAAAGTTTAGAAATTACTTTATATTTGCCTGTCATGTTTCTAGGTTCAATAGTATTTGATCCATGGATAATTTTAAAAGATTTAATGGGAAGGCTTTATGGTCTATGAGGAAATAAAACCAAGTCTCATGTAACAATAACTCTATTAAACAATAATAAAATTAAATTGTTCACCTTGTCTTGAATTGAAGGTCTCTATTTAATTATTTGTCCTGACCTTCAATTGCAGCCCAATATTCAGGAACAAAACCATAATACTGGCAGCATCCCACCTTCAAAAAACTGAATCTTCTCCTCATAGATCCCATTTCTAGATTTTTTTTTAATTTTTTATCCTTGAGCAAAGATCCCCAAACTTTTTCAATTCACAGTACTCTTAGTGTCTCAGTAATTTCTTAACAATTCCTTTAAGCCAAAATAAATACCTAACAGTTCCATTTATTAAGTAGGGCAATGCAAATAAGTTAATTATTTATGTCCTGGAAATCTTGTAGACATTTGAAAAGATATACATATAAATTGAAATGGGTTATTTCATTCTTAAAAAACTGTGATTTCTTGCTAATAAGTGTGTGTTCCTTTTAGGCACTGCACAACATCTAAAATTTTGGAACTGGATCAACCAAACATTTTCATTCTGTACTTGCTTTTTACGGCAACAATAGTCAAATAATTAATTTTTAAAGATATGATATAATTGAAGAGAAGGTGTTATGATCTAATGTTGAATCTGTGAACTACCTTGATTAGTTGCTATCTCAGCATTCAACAAAATGTCAGGTATTGATGTTTTCCTCAGAAAAACTGAAATTTCTCACAACACCTCTACAAGTATTGAAACACCAGAAATCAGCTGAGAGTTCTGGACAGTCACACAAACACACATACACTTGATCTCCTTTCACTACTCATTTCTTTCATTCATTCATTCATTCAAGAAGAACTATGAAGTACCTACTACAGACACCATACTGTATTTTATGGACACAGCAATGAACAAGATTCAGCCTTTGCTCACACACAGAGCTAGTGATAAAGCTAGAGAAACAATTGGTCAATAACAATGCTATTGTCCTAAAAATAGGAAACAAAATAGATTAATTACAGCAACAAATTGTCAAAGCAAATCTGGAGGATTTGAGGAGGAGTCATTTAAATCAATAGTCTGAGATTATTCATAGCTATTACTTACAAATATTATTCTCACTAGAGCTCCATGTTCCCTTAGGAAATCAGCTGTTTTAAACTTGCTCCCTGGTTTACTGGCTGCAAACACGTTGCTTGTTAGTGCGTAAGCACAGGGCAGCACTACTTGTGGATAGTCTAGGTAAAGCTAGGTGTGCTTGTGCACAGGGCAGTGGAAATGGATTATGGATTGCCTGTCCACCACTGTGAGGGGTTATTTTTGCTGTTTGTTAACTTGCTGCCATGAGAAGAGGTTTTCCCCTGCTCATTTGCTTGTCTGTTGCAAGACTTTATGAAATAGTAATGGCCCAACACCTTTCTACCATCTGCCTGAATCCAATGTGGACCTACCTGCCTTGGCCACCAGTATTCCATTCCTTAAATGGCATACTCTAAAATAAACATACTTTCTTTTTCTATTGTATAAAGATAAAATTTCTAAAATTAGGAAGTATTTGAAAGAGTTTCACTTTTTAAATTATTAAAGAAAAAAAATAAAGCCTACATCAAATACAAATGTACTCAAAAAATAGCATCAGAAATAGACCAAAGCAAATATGTAAACCTAAGAGAGTTTTCTTTGGAGATGATATTTTTAAAAATAAAAAACTATTTTTCCCTAGGAATTTCATTGGAAAAGTATCAGATTTGCCAACTCACTGAGAAGGATTTTAGTATTCAGAGTACCTTCAAATGCATGCTTTGATTTGTTTTGTCTTAATGTTTATAATTATACATGCATGTTCACTTAGGTATATGAAAATCTCATTACAACTGTACCAAACATCTATTAATTTTTGTTCTAAAAATATTTCTGCTGGGAAAGTCATTTAAGGACCTATTTAGGTATATAGTTTACAGGTTTATCCTATCTGGCTGTTAGTGGCAGACTATCATCCTCATTAAATATTCCTCCAATATACAAAGTACAGTCTATAACACCTATGATGGCAGAAGTCCAGGGCATATTATGAAAGGAGACAATGTCCTGGCATAGAGAATGAGTATGATTGGAAAGACTACTCATCTGTGTGGCCAGTAGTCACCGCCGTCATGGCCATGCACATGTAGGTTATCATTAGATTTGGATAGATGGTAAAGAAACAGTGGAGCCAAAAAATGGTGGGCCATCCTTTATTAAAGTCTCTTACCAGCCGATGAGCAAACACACAGGGAGAACACTTCCCTTTCACTCATTCAGAGTTCACAAAGCCCTGACACATTCTCCAATTCCACAACCAGGAGAATCTTCTCCGTTTCCTCCTAGAATCAAAGGCCTCACCAGTCTTAGTGGAGCTCACAAAAGCCCCTCACTTCTGGCTCTCCATCTGCACACCTTCTCTCTCTCTCTGCACAAACTGGCTTCTTCTTCAGCACTCTGCATGCTTTCTGTTCTCACTCTGCAAACATGGCTTCCTTCTCTTTCCTCCCCTTCTCTTTCTAAACTTTCTGGTGCAAAAACCTCTCCTCTAGCAAACATTAGCAAGACAATGGCCCTTCCCAAGCAGAAAGGTAATTTGCAATTTTACAGATCACATACCTGGCACTGCCCAGCACCATCTTGTAATAATAAAAGTGTACAAACTCAAAAAATACAAATTCTACAAACTCATTTGCACAACACACCCTCCCTAGTAAAACTTCCTTTCACAGCCCCCTCCTCACCTGAGTAAACAGGAACAAAACAATAGCAAGTTCTTATGCCACATTTACTATGAACCTGATTATTTTCTTCATGCTTTACCTGTATAAACTGATTGGCTCCATACAAACCCATAAGTTGGATAGTCTTATTATTTGCAGATCAGAAATTGAGGCATATGAAAGAAACCAGCAAATTGTGGCACTTTATATAAAGGAAAAGACAATCTGGTTTCAGGTCTGTTTCAAACCACCAATATTTATGCTGGTTTAACCACCAGAAAATGATAAAAATCATCTACACCTCAGGAAGAAAGGGAACACAAGAAGAAATGTGGGAAATTTTTGAAAAACAGGAAGATACATACTCTCAAGTTCAGTAGAAAGATTCAAGCTTATAATTATTGCTAATTAAGATTCTCTTCTTGTCTCAACTTTCCTCCAAAGGATGTCACTATACATCACAAAACAGAAACAGTTCCCTCAAATTGGTATTAACCAATATGTCTAGTAGGCATCAGCACCTCTCTCAGTAACTAGATAATATACCTCCCTGCTGTCCCTCTACACTTGCTGCCTACGTGTTAAGTTTGCTCATGGTTTCCTTGATTTGACTTTTGGCCTTGCCCTTATTTTAAACTTTAAAATAGCTTTGCAATATTGACCTATTTGCATGATGTTGCAGATATTTAGGTGACATGACTTCTAGCCTCCCTGCCCTTCCCTGGGTCTTTCAGGAAGACATGAGCTCATGTCTGCTCCTGGCACTCATCAACCCTCTCAGATACAGCCAGGGGCCTCGGGATGTACCCATCAGACTTTCTGGTACATGCAGGGGAGAACAGGCTCCTTTTCTGGCACCTGAGCTTGCTTGAGTACCAAAGCAAAGAGGTATTGATCCAGTGAGCAAACCATAGTCAGAAAATATTCTTTCATTATTCTGTGTTTGGAAAACATTGATATTCAAAGGCAACAATAGTGTGTTTGTTTTAAATGTGTGGCTTTTTCTTGTAACTGGTGAGTCATCCGGGTCCCTGGATGTTTTGCTGTCACTGCAGATAATGTTAAACCTCCTTGCATGGAGGAAAACATGTACTATATTTTAAATTTTTTTCACACAGCTTCTAAGATTTGCATCGGCTGGTAAGAATACTATGGCAGGAGCATTCTTCAGGCCAGTTTTAAGCAGAGAAGTAACTGAAGTCAAATGCCAAAATAAGTTTCAGTTGACTGTGATATTTTTTTTGTCTAGTAAAGAACTTGACCATGAGTTTGATAAGAAAATGTGGGGCTATGGATTGTTCCTGACCAACAGCACCACCTTCTGTCTGCAACAGTGTCACTCACATCCTGGTGAACAGATGGCTCGTTTGGCAGCCTAACTTGGGGCTTAAGCAAATTATTTTAATCCCATTTTCTCTTGAGCTTGACATTAGTGAAGTCAAAATCATTTTTAAATAGTACAAACTATATTTTAGGACAAATAAACTGAAAAATTTTAATTGAGAATAGCACAGAGAAAGAAATCTCACAGCTTCAATATAATTCTAGAACTGTTAAGCTCCTCCAGGTATATTCTTTTATTTATTCTTCCAACATGGAAATTCTTCAAAAAAGGCTGCAAATTTTATGAACTTTACAGAAAAAGAAATGTGAATTCTAGTTTGTTACCATTTTAATGATTTAGAAAACCATGCCTCAATCTTGTAGTCACCTTCACTTGAATGTTACAATAGGGAAGAAATAAAGAGATCTCAATGTGTAAATAAAATCACAACCCCTTTAACTATATATATTTTCCAAACAGAAACCTACGTGAAATACACATAGTCACTCTTTTCTGCACTCTAGTTTAGATAAGTGAAATAACTGAAGCTTGAGCAACTGGAGAAAGCATAAAGCAAAAGTTAATTTGCTACTAAATAAATAAAATTCATAATGCAATGAGTGGCAATCCAGGTAGAGTGTGAAGAAGGGTCACAGCATGAGTTTAAGTGGTACTTATATCTATCAGCATAAGTCTATAAAATAAGGAAATGATTTCTCAGAAGTCTTTCTTCAGGAAAGCTCTTAGAAGAACTCATTCTGAGACAAAATAGAGCCAGGCACGATGATCTTAAACCTGTCATGCATCCTAAACAATCAACAGTAGGAGTATTGTAAGAGCATGACTTTTGGTCTCAGATCTGCATTTCAAATAATTTTTTCAAAGAGCAAGGGAATTATAAAAACTGAGGAAGTTGCCTGACCGGGCGGTGGCACAGTGGATAGAGCGACGGACTGGGATGCGGAAGACCCAGGTTCGAGACCCTGAGTTTGCCAGCTTAAGCGTGGGCCCATCTGGCTTGAGCTAAAGCTCGTCAGCTTGGACCCAAGGTCGCTCGCTCCAGCAAGGGGTTGCTTGGTCTGCTGAAGGCCCGCGGTCAAGGTACATGTGAGAAAGCAATCAATGAACAACTAAGGTGTTGCGATGTCAACGAAAAACTAATGATTGATGCTTCTCACCTCTCTCCGTTCCTGTCTTTCTGTCCCTATCTATCCCTCTCTCTGACTCTCTCTCTGTCCCTGTAAAAAAAATAAATAAAAATAAAATAAAAAAACCCGAGGAAGTTATGACACTAAAACTCTTAATACATTGGAAAACAAGCAGACCTACCTTTATAAGGACATCACACAGGAGGAGTAAAGATTTCTCTCCAAATATGCCTTGTACCTTTGTACAATGTTGGACTTGTAGAAATCTCATTCCTATTGATGACGATGTGTGACAAAGTATCTCCAGTGCTTTAGATGAAAAGTTTTCAGAAGATACTTTGGTTGAATCCATTTGAGAAACATCCTAGTAAGACTTCCAAATGGCGGTAGGAGTCAAATGGGCAGGAGGGATTCATAAGGAGGTAGGATTCTTAAGGAGGGAGATTTTCAGGGAATGAAGAGGCTCATTATGAGAGACAGGAAGAGAGAATGCAACATCAGTTGTTATTGTTATAATAAATCCATTTATTCCAGCTGGTGAGATTATAGAATCCAGGTGTAAGCATAGTAAGGTTCAATTCTGAGGGGGAAAAAGGCAGAGAGGATATATATTATTGATATTTTATAAATCTCAAAGGAACTCAAATCATTTTAGCATCCTCTTTTGAATTGCATACACAATCAAGCTATTGTAGAGAGTTATGAGTTAATTTAAGATGGATTCTTTAGGCAGCAATGCAATATTTCCCCTGAAAAACACCTACATTGCCTATAAAGTCAAACACCAGTCAGTGGAGAATTACACAACTTTCCACTGAATTTTGGCTAAATAAGTAGACCCTGACATTATTAAAGAGTTATTATTTCTATGCCTGAAGATATGGAAGGGAACATGATTTCTTGATATCTCTTTCTAGCTGTGATTCTATTTGTTAAATATATTAAATTTTCTACAGAAAAAGTTCCAATTATAGCCAAAAGTTTCCATACATATTAATGGCAAAACACTCCCCAAACCCCAAAGTTATTGATTCCAAAAGACAAAGCTACAGTTCTAATACACCTGTGTATACCAATGAAAACAAAAGGGCACTAAGTATAGAAATTTAAGTGCCGTGAATGTTACTTCAATGGCAAACAAGTGACATTTCTTGCACAATAAAAAGGCTTATGTATGTCTCAATCATTGCAACTTAATTTTTAAAAACAATTGGCTCCAAGGCTAACGTTTAAAATTGAAGGAGAAATAAAAGGCTTCCCAGACAAAAAAAAAAACTCAAGGAATTCATTAAAACCAAACCAATCCTGCAAGAGATGCTAAGAGGCCTGTTGTGAACAGATCAAAGGGGAAAAAGAAAATAGCAAAAGAGGAATACAGCTTTAAAGAATAAAATGGTAATAAACAACTACATAACAATAATAACCTTAAATGTAAATGGAATAAATGACCCAATCAAAAGACATAGTGTAGCTGCATGGATAAAGAAACAGGATCCATAAATATGCTGTCTACAAGAGACACACCTTAAAACAAAAGATGCACATAGACTGAAGGTAGAGCACTTCAACAGGAAGAAATAACCATTATAAATATCTATGAGGCCGAACATAAAAGCACCAAAATAAATAGAGCAGACTTTGATGGATATAAAGGGCAAGATCAGCAGCAATACTATAATAGTAGCAGATTTCAATACACCACTAACTTTACTGGATAGATCCTCAAGAAAGAAAATTAACAAAGAAACAGCAGACTTAAAGATACACTAGATCAACTCGATTTAATAGATATCTTCAGAACTTTTCATCCTAAAGCAGTAGAATATACATTCTTTTCAAGTGCTTATGGTGCATATTCTAGGATAGACCACATGTTAGGACACAAAAGCAGTCTCAACAAATTTAAGAGGATTGAAATCATATCAAGCATTTTCTCTGATCACAATGCCATGAAACTAAAAATTAACTACAAAAGAAAAACTGAAAAATACTCAAACATTTGGAAACTAAATAGCATGTTATTAAATAGCAAATAGATTAACAATGAGATCAAAGAAGAAATAATAAAGTTTATAGATATGAATGATAATGAGCATACATCAACTCAAAATTTATGGGATACAGCAAAAACACTACTGAAAGGGAAGTTCATTGCACTACAGGCATACCAGGAGAAGCTAGAAAAAGCTCAAATAAGCAAACTGACCCTGCATCTAAAAGAATTAGAAAAACAACAGCAAGTAAAGCCCAAGGGTAGTAGAAGGAAGAAAATAATAAAGATTAGAGCAGAAATAAATAACATAGAGACTAAAGAAACAAAACAGAGGATCAATGAAACTAGGAGCTGGTTCTCTGAAAAGGAAACAAGATCAATGAACCTTTAACTAGACTCACCCAAAAAAAAAAAAAGAGAGAGGACTCAAATAAATAAAATTAGAAAGGAGAGTGGAGAAATAACAACTGACACAACAGAAATACAAAAGATTGTAAGAAAATACTATGAAGAATTGTATGCCAAAAAACTAGACAACCTATATAAAATGGACAAATTCCTTGAAACATACAATCTTCCAAAAATCAATCTGGAAGAATCAGAAACCCTAAACAGACTGATCACAACAAAGAAGATTGAAACAGTTATCAAAAAACTCCCAACAAAGAAAAGTTTTGGGCCTGATGGCTTCACAAGTGAATTATACCAAAAATACAAAGAACTAACTCCTATCCTTCTCAAGTTATTTCAAAAAATTCAATAGGAAGGAAGACTTCCAAGCCCCTTTTATGAGGCGAGCATAATTCTGATTCTGAAACCAGGAAAAGACAACACAAAGAAAGAAAATTATAGACCAATATCCCTTATGAATTTAGATGCTAAAATACTCAACAAAATATTAGCTAACCAGATTTAGCAATATATGAAAAAATCATACACCATGATCAAGTGGGATTTATTCTGGAGAGGCAAGGCTGGTTCAATGTTCACAAATCAATCAATGTGATTCATCACATAAACAAAAGAAAGGACAAAAACCACATGATAATTTCAATAGATGCAGAAAAAGCATTTAATAAAATTCAGCATCCATTCATGATCAAAACTCTCAGCATAGTGAAAACACAAGGAACATACCTTAACATGATAAAGGCCATCTACGACAAACCCACAGCAAACATTATACTCAATGGGCAAAAATTAAAAGCAATCCCCTTAAGATCAAGAACAAGGCAGGGTGCCCAATTTCACTACTCTTATTCAACATAGTTCTGGAAGTCCTAGCCACAGCAATTAGACAAGAAGAAGAAATAAAAGGCATCCAAACTGGAAAAGAAGAAGTAAAACTATCATTATTTGCAGATGATATGATACTGTATAGAGAAAACCCTAAAGTCTCAGTCAAAAACCCACTGAACCTGATAAATGAATTCAGTCAAGTGGCAGGATATAAAATTAATACTCAGAAATCAGAGGCATTTTTATACACCAAAAATGAACTGTCAGAAAAAGAAATTAAGGAAACAATCCCCTTCACTATTGCAACAAAATAAATAAGTACCTAGGAGTAAATTTAATCAAGGAGATTAAAGACTTGTACTCGGAAAACTATAAAACATTGATAAAAGAAATCAAGAAAGATTCAAACAAGTGGAAGCATATATCGTGCTCATGGTTAGGAAGAATAAACATCATTAAAATGTCTATATTGCCTGACCAGGCAGTGGCGCAGTGGATAGAACGTCGGACTGGTATGCGGAGGACCCTGGTTCGAGAACCCGAGCTTGCCAGCTTTAGCGCGGGTCCATCTGGGTTTAAGCGAAGGCTCGCCAGCTTGGACCCAAGGTCGCTGGTTCCAGCAAGGGGTTGCTTAGGTCCGCTGAAGGCCTGCGGTCAAGGCAATGTGAGAAAGCAATCAATGAACAACTAAGGTGTCGCAATGGCAATGAAAAACTAATGATTGATGCTTCTCACCTCTCTCTATTCCTGTCCGTCTGTCCCTATCTGTCCCTCTCTCTGACTCTCTCTCTGTCCCTGTTAAAAATATATAAATAAATAAATAAATAAATAAAATGTCTATATTACCCAAAACAATTTATAAATTCAATGCAATACCAATTAAAATACCAATGACATACTTCAAAGGTATAGAACACATATTCCAAAAATTTATATGGAACCAAAAAAGAACACGAATAGCCTCAGCAATATTGGAAAAGAAGAATAAAGCTGGAGGTATCACTCTCCCTGATATCAAGTTATACTACAAGGCCATTGTACTCAAGACAGCCTGGCACTGGCATAAGAACAGGAATATAGATCAATGGAACAGAACAGAGAACCCAGAAATAAACCCACACCTTTATGGACAACTGATATTTGACAAAGGAGGAAAGAACATACAATGGAGTAAAGACAGCCTCTTTAACAAATGGTGTTGGGAATATTGGACATCTACTTGCAAAAAAAAAATGAAACTAGGCCATCAACTTACACCATTCACAAAAACAAATTCAAAATGGATAAAAGATTTAAACGTAAGCCGTGAAACCATAAGCATCTTAGAAGAAAACATAGGCAGTAAGCTCTTCGACATCTCTCGCAGCAATATATTTGCAGATTTATCTCCACGAGTAAGTGAAATACAAGACAGGATAAACAAATGGGACTATATTAAACTAAAAAGGTTTTGCACAGCTAAAGACCATAAGAACAGAATAAAAAGACAAACCACACTATGGGAGAACTAATTCGACAACACGTCTGATAAGGGGTTTATGACTAAAATTTGTAAAGAACTTGTAAAACTCAACACCAGAAAAACAAACAATCTGATCAAAAAATGGGCAAAAGAAATGAATAGACACTTCTCCAAAGAGGACATACAGATGGCCAATAGGCATATGAAAAAATGCTCAATATCACTAATCATTAGAGAAATGCAAATTAAAACCACAATGAGATACCACCTCATACCAGTCAGAATGGCACTCATCAACAAAACAACACAGATTAAGTGCTGGCGAGGATGTGGAGAAAAGGGAACCCTCCTTCATTGCTGGTGGGAATGTAGACTGGTGCACCCACTGTGGAAAACAGTATAGAGATTCCTCAATAAATTAAAAATTGAACTGCCTTTTGATCCAGCTATCCCACTTATAGGAATATACCCTAAGAACACCATAGCACTGTTCGAGAAGAAATGCACCCCCATGTTTGTGGTAGCATTGTTCAGCGAAGATCTGGAAACAGCCCAAGTGTCGTTCAGTGGATGAGTGGAATAAAAAGCTGTGGTACATATATACTATGGAATACTACTCAGCCATAAGAAATGATGACATCGGAGCATTTACAACAACATGGATGGACCTTGATAACATTATACTGAGTGAAATAAGTAAATCAGAAACAACTAAGAATAAATTATTTCATACATAGATGGGACATAAAAATGAGACTCAGAGACATGGACAAGAGTGTGCTGGCTATCTGGTGGGGGGGTGGAATGGGGAAGAAGAGGGATGGGGTAGAGGGAGAGGAGGGGCACAAATAAAACCAGATAGAAGGTGACGGAAGACAATTTGACTTTGGGTGATGGGTATGCATTATAATCAAATGTCAAAATAACCTGCAGAGGTTTTTCTCTGAACATATGTACCCTGATTTATCAATGTCACTCCATTAAAATTAAAAATTAATAAAATTTTTAAAAAACCAATAAGAAAAAAAAGAATGATAAAAAAATACTATTGGCTCCAGAAATCCATTGATAAGATTATCCATGTAAAAAATATATAAATGAACCATTAGGTAGAAATAACTTATATCTTTTTAATCTTTCACAATCTGCATTAAAACCTCATTTAAGAGTTCTCAGAACCAACACTCATGATGTTATATTTTCCTAGTCTGCCTCTAGTAATAGCCCTATCTTCTAGTAATTTATTCTCATTGTATCACTTTATAGTACCTGATCTTTCAAAATACTATAATGAGAGAAGAAAATGTTGTTCTATGGAAATATTTCTTAAGTTCTCCCCAAACAGTAGACCATTTTCAAGATATTGGCCACATGATTACAATTTAGAGAGTTTTATTTATTTAGTTAGTTTTTACAGCTGATATCTAAACAAGTACCTTTCAACACAGTTGCCTATATTGTAGAACGACCTTCCTGAAACAGCACAGCCACAGCCATTCAGTTCAGAAAAGTCCATCTACTTTATTAACCAGTCACTAATCAGCTGGTAATCTCTAGTCACTCCCTTTGCCCTGTGTTCCCTGACAAACTTAATCCAGGGAAAATAAGACATTTCATGTCGGGACTCAGCTTTTTAGTCAAGTAGATGCTTGGCCCACTTTGAACTTTTTTTTTTTTTTTTTTTTTTTTTTACTAAAATATAGTCTTTTTAGGTTGATTGGCAGTCATTTTCTTTTTTTAGGTGAAACGAAAGGAGATAGTGAAGTAGACTCTCACATGCAGCCCAACCAGGATCCACTCAGCAACCCCATCTGAGGTCAGTGCTTGAGTACCGAGCTATTTTTAGCACCTGAAGCTGATATGCTCCAAAAGAGCTATCCTCAGCACCCAGGGCAATGCTCAAACCAATCAAACCACTGACGAGAAAAAAAGGGAGGCCGGGGGAGAGGTGAGGATGAGGGGGAGAAGCAGATGGTTGCTTCTGCTGTGTGCCCTGACCAGGAATCGAATCCCAGACATCCACACACCAGGCTGACACTCTATCCACTGAGCCATCATTGAGGGCCAGCAGTCATCTCCTTTATTTTATTTTATTTTTTTAATTACAGTTGGCTAACAATATTATATTATTTCAGGTATACACATCAGTGATTAGACATTTATAGAACTTACAAAGTAATCACCCCGGTAAATATCATATCCATGTGACACCATACGTAGTTATTACAATATTATTGATTTTGCTCCCTATATTGTGCTTTACATCCCCATGACTATTCTGTAACTGGCAGTTTGTACTTAATCCCTTCACATTTTTCACCCAATACCCCAATCCCCTTCACATCTGAAAACCATCAAAATATTCTCTATGAGTTTGTTTCTGTTTTGTTTTGTTCATTTATTTTGTTCTTTAGATTCCACATGTAATTGAAATTATATGGCATCTGTCTTTCTCTAGGTATATTTTTAATGTAAAATGGCTTCAGGGACAAATCATTCAAGACAAAAGGTAACATGTTTGTTTTCTAAGATATTTGCCTAACTATACCATTGCCTTATTTGGCTGTCACAAAATTAGGGGCAAAATAAGCATGTGAACTCTTTCTGCTCAAAGCTAGGACCCAAAAGACTAAGAATACAAAGTCAGTTCTGAATAAATCCTGATACCAGGGAAATGGGTGTTGTAAACACAAGACTTTAGCACGTACCTCTTAAAATTCAAAATTAATAAAGATTCTGATTAGAAAACCTTAAAGTGAACAAATTTAAAGAATTCATTAAAGGGAAAGACTCTGGTTAAAAAAAAAGAAATTATCTTTCCCTTTCCCCTCTAAGATCAGAAAACATTGGTATTTATTGACTTTTCTAAAACAAGACTGTTTGTTGCTTTGTAAATTACTAAATCAAGAGAAAGGGCAGAGTTAAGAGTAAAAACCTCCAAAATATATCTCATTATGTAATTGTTCAACAGAAATATAGTGATTTTGCAACCAGAGTCATAAATAAGAGGTTTCTACTATCTTTTTAACAGATAGAAAAAATATTGTTGGTCTAAATGAAACCAGTCCCTACCAAATCTGATAATTATTCAATTTCTTTTATACCTATGCTATTAACTTCTGCTATTAATAAAAATCTTTTTGTTTATACAGCAAAAATAAAGCTTTATACCAACATTAAATAAATCTAAAATTATCCTATTTTTACCTATTTGCATTCATTTCAACAACAAAAAAGTATTAAGACTATTCTTTAGAAAAGCACTAGTTCACTCAATATTAATTGAGTACCCACTCATTAAGAGCTATGTAATGTGGTAGGCAAAGTTTCAGTTTAACAAAAAGATATTAGCTTTAGTAATGTTAAAAAATTCAACTGTTTCTTTCTAAGTTCTTTAAAGGATGCAGGTCAAAATATTTTATATTACATACATTCCCTTCTACTTTACCAACTGTAAAGCCAGTAGCCGAGGCCACTATCACAGCCGCCTGACCCACGCAGGTTCGCATTGGATTCAAACAGATGGCAATAAAACAATGGAGCCAAGAACTGGTGAGCCATCAGCTTTAATTCTAGCTTGCACCCGGCGGGCAAGCAAAAACACACACTGGGCTCCAAAACCCACACATTCAGTGCTCACAAAGCTACTGACTTATCTGAGTTTCCTAGAATCAAAGGTTTCTAGCTCACCAGACTTATTCACCTCTGTTCCCCATCTCCTCCAGCATAAACTCTTAACAAACTGGCTTCTCACTCAGCACTCCACCATCTTGGCTTCTTCCCCTCCTCCACGTGGCCTTACTCTGCTCTCCTCTCTGATACTAATCTCAGGAACCCAGGAACCGAGAGAGAGAGAGATCAAGCTACTGTTCTCTCCCATTTTATAGCAGACTCAAAACCTTTAATCCAATTATACAAACAAGGAAGTCTCTGATACAAAGTCACCCATCTGAGGCATAATGGGATTCCTCCCTACATCACCACCCTACATCATCCAATCAGTCAAGGGTGTGGAGAAGAGCTTACTCTTAAACTAAGCCTTAGGCTATAATGACCCGGCCTGCCCACAGCCTGTTCCAGAACACACATTAATATCTACGAACTTCCATGTGGGCAGCGCCATCTTTAACAAAGTGAGCATAATATATTATATCTGTCCAACACCAACCTTCTATAAATCAAGAAGTTAAGTATTAAAAGTATTTACCATGTTCCTTCTTTTGGTATTTGCTCAAATATAAGAACTGCCACTTGGAAATATCCTTCTACGCCGTGGTTGGTTGGCTCAATGGTAGAACATTGGCATGTGTAAAGCCAGTAGTCAAGGCCACTATCACAGCCGCCTGACCCATGCAGGTTCACATTTGATTCGAACAGTCGGTAATGAAACAATGGAGCCAAGAACTGGTGAGCCATCAGCTTTACTTCTAGCTTGCACCCAGCGGGCAAGCAAAAACACACACTGGGCTCCAAAACCCACACATTCAGTGCTCACAAAGCTACTGACTTATCCGAGTTTCCTAGAATCAAAAGGTTTCTAGCTCACCAGACTTATTCACCTCTGTTTCCCGTCTCCTCCTGCACAAACTCTGCACAAACTCGCTTCTCTCTCAGCACTCTACCATCTTTACTGCTTCTCCTGGCCTCCACGTGGCCTTCATCTCCTCTCTATCCTAACCTCAGGAACTCAGGAATCAAAGAGAGAGATCAAGCTACTGGTCTCTCCCACTTTATACCGTAGAATCAAAACCTTTAATCCAATTATACAAACAAAGTCTCTGATACAAAGTCACCCATCTGAGGCATAATGGGATTCCTCAGGAGAGTGCACCACCCTACATCATCCAATCAGTCAAGGGTGTGGGAAAATCTTGCTCTTAAAACTAAGCCTTAGGCCATAACGACCCCGGCCTGCTTACATTACAGCCTTTCCCCCACACCCATCCCAAGCATAAGGGCAAATAATATCATCTGGGTGACAGGCTTCCATGTGGGCAGTGCCATCTTTAACAAAGTGAGCATAACATATTTTATCTGCCCAACAGCATGGCATGTAGATGTTCTGAGTTTAATTCCCAGTCAGGGCACACAAGAAAAGTAACCATTTGCTTCTACACCCCTCTTACTCCCCCTTGTCTCTCTCTCTTTTCTCCTACTGCAGCCATGATTTGATTGGTTCGATGGCATTCACCCTGGGCTCTGAGGATGGCTCCATGGATCCTCTTCTCAGGTGCTAAAAATAGCTCAGTTGTTAGCATGGCTCAAGATGGGCAGAGCATTGGCTCCAGACAGGGCTTGCTGGGTGGATCCCAGTCAGGGTGCATGTGGGATTCTGTCTCTCTATCTCCCTTCCTCTCACTTGGAAAAGAAGAAGAAAAAGAAATATCCTCTTGGTGTCATAAATTTCAAAGTATTCATTGTTTTTGTTCAAAACATCTGATAAGTATTTCTTTGTCATGAAGGCCCTCAAACAAATGAATAATTTCAAAAGATAAATAAGGGATTATTCATTTACAATCAGATTATAAAGCAAGTCAAGTCATTTGAAGTAAATGGGAGCTCACTTTTTTTTTGAAGTACAGGGAAGCTAAGAGCCTAAAAAATCATTAGAGCTTATTTTACATTGGTGAATTGGGAGGTCAAACCATTAACTTTGTGAATTTGCAGAGGTTTCCCAGAAGCTTACTCAAATCCACTCTTAGGCCAATGTTAAACTTATTCAACTTATTAGCATAATGACATAAATGACCATTTGCAAAATGAAGACTAACGAGAGTTTCTAAACACTACTAGTGAAATCTCAGGGTCACATTGAAAAATGGTAAAATGATCAAGAGAAATCTACACCAGCACCAAGCCAGGCAAGAGATAAGTGGGTCCTTTATTCTCCTATAAAAGATGACTAACTTTATTTCTCTGCATAAACTTGTGTTCATTTTAATTACTAGAATTAAAAACTAGTCTATTCTATAATTAATAAAAAGTGGATATAGGTTGAAAAAATATAAAAATACTATGTTCTTTTATTAAATATTTTCAAAGCATTTACTAAGGAAGTTTTTAATTACTTTATGTTGCTTTGCATATAACAAAAATGAGATAGTAAATAATAGTTTTTAAACAATGCATTCCTTCACTTATGCCAAGCTAAATCATAGCTCCGTTTAATTCAAGTAACTAAAAGAGGTGACAACATATAGCCATGACAACTCTTGGCATTCATAACAATTTTGAGTCAAAATTCATACTTTTTCTGTTTGCTCCACCAACAGTATTTTCTTCAGCCAAACATCCAATATGTAAAAAAAATACATTACTTCTCCAGTGCCTAAAAAATGCCTAGAGAGAATAATAGATTTCAAATGCATCTATATGACTTGGTCAAACCACAGAATCTAAGAGAACCATATTACCATATAAAAGTAGAGCACTTATACAAGACTTCAGATTAGAAATGCTGACAGATCATCATTTAAATTGCATGAGTTATTCAGAGATATATTTAGACAGGCCTAAATTCTGATCTTGGTCCCACTACTTATGTCATATGGTTGTAGTCAGTATTAAATTAGGTAATGTAAGTAAGTACCTAAAGCTTATTGCTGCAAAAATAAGATTCTCTCACATCCCATTCAACAACTTGATAATGAAAAGTTACTTTGTAGACAGCGTTGTGCTAGGTTTTGTAGGGTATTTGAGGAAAGTATATATGGTCTAATTCCTGCCCTTAAGGGGTTTACAGTAAAGGTGGGCTGTTAAAATTATATTTTGGGTAAATAAAATCTGTAGGAGTTCAAAAGTAAATAGCAATCAAGAAACCAAGAAAAATATTATAACTTCAGAAAATGTTCTAATTGAAAGAAATCTTACAATTCTCATTTGGCATACCTCCTTCAAAAGGGAAATATTTCTTAGGCTCATCTTTTTTATTTTTTAATTGATAAAGAGCTCTCGATTTTTTGAGTCAAGATCTTCCTTTATGGTATTTTCACTACTGGATCCCATTTTGCCTTCTAGAAAGACTTCAAAATTTAGATTTTTTTTCATGTTAAACATTTTATGAAGGATAAGGGTTTAAAATAAATATATTTGCAAAAAAATGATTAATAAAATTAAGAAATCACTTATTTTTTCTATTAACAGATATGGTTTAACATTATTTTATGTTCTCTTGTTAAGAAATGTAAATCTATGTTCATCTTCTAAGTCTGCAGTAAAGTTAATTTTTCACTAATAGCCTGACCAGGCAGTGGCACAGTGGATAGAGCATTGGACTGGGATGCAGAGGACCCAGGTTTGAAACCCCGAGGTCACTGGCCTGAGTGCGGGCTCATCTGGTTTGAGCACAGCTCACCAGTTTGAAACCAAGTTCACTGGCTTGAACAAGAGGTCATTTGATCTGCTGTAGCTTCCCCCAACCCCTGTCAAGGCACATACAAGAAAACAATCAATGAACAACTAAGATGTCACAACAAAGAATTGATGCTTTTCATCTCTCTCCCTTCCTGTATGTCTGTCCCTATCTGTCCTCTCTCTGTCTCTCTCTCTGTCTCTATAACAAAAAAAAGGAAAAATTCACTAATTATTTGACTTGATGCCATCCTGAAAAGCTACATATGATTACACAGATTCATTCATTTATTCACTTAATTAGTGAATGTGAATAAAACTGCTTCTATGTGCTAAGCAATGTTATAAGCACTGAGGATAGAACAGTGAACAGAACAGATGGAAGTCCTATTGTTAATCTGTCTTTCAGAAAGCATGTTGATAAATGTGACAGTGATTTTACTCACCTTCTATTTGCTTAAGTCTTCCCAACACCAGAAGTAGAAACATTTTATGTCTAAATAAACCAGAAGACCTCACAGAGTGCACATAGAGAGCCTTGCTAACAGTGAATTTATAAAGCCTCTGGGGAAATAAAGTGATTTGTATTCAAAATCCCAAATTCACCTAAGGAAAGATATAAAGTTCAACATTCAGCCAAATATGTTCAGACTACTATAAACTTTTTTCTTTTACCAATTCCTGACAATGAGAATAACCTAGCCTTTGACATTTGTTTTATATTATAATACTTATATACATCCTGGAAAGTATTCTGTTAGCTGTTGTTAAAATTTCTGTACAAATAGTAACAATTGAAGAATTTGGCTATTTCAAAAGATCTGTATAAAGAATTGAGAGTACTGAATGTTAGCCAGTTCTCCAAATCACACTGAATGCTTGAAAATTTACAATTAATATACATCAAAAGAGTTGAGTCTGCAGCATTTCCTCAAATAAATCAGGCTAAGAATTTCGAGATGGCTGCAATTTATTTTATTTTGCTATTAGTGTAATTGAAAATAACTCCTAGAGACAAAATTTTGTCCCACACAAGTCACAAAAGAGTTCAAAGAAATACCATATGAACTAAATAGTTTCTATACTAAGCTGAGATAAAATGACATCTAGAAATATGCAGAGAAGGTAGTCTGCTTGGTTTCTTGTGCAAATTCTTGTACTATCCCTTAATTTTGAAGATGAAGAAAGATTCCTTATGTATTTATACTGTTAGCTGCACCTAAACTAAACTGACCCTTTAGTTCTCTCCAAAACTTATAATAATTTGGTCATAAGCCATACCATTAGGCCAACCATTTACCATACAAAAATACTACCTCACCATAGTCTGAGGAACAGCTGAGACTTTCATATAGAACACAAAGGAGGAGAATAAAAAAAAATCCACATTTCTTCATATTATTCTCATTCTGTTCCCCCAAAGAGTCTTCTTCCTAGTATGTCTTTGCTTAATACTCATATTCTACTCTGTATATAAGTTTAATGTCCTGCAATGAGCAAAACCATACAGTGACTTTTTCTCATTTCCTCCATGATTCTATGTAAACAAGTTCTTTCCCCACTGGATGTTGGAAGAAGCACTGTAACTTGTCCATTTAAGCTTCTTAATAAATTTAGATGTATTTTTAGCCAAGCAAATCACTCAAATCTGTTTTTTCATCTACAAAATAAGAACACAATTATTAAGTCATAGAATTGTTAGAAGAATTACATTTAATAAAAAAACATAATGCTCCTGACCAGGCGGTGGCACAGTGGATAGAGTAGGACTGGGATGCAGAAGACCCAGGTTCGAGACCCCGAGCTCGCCAGCTTGAGCGCGGGCCCATCTGGCTTGAGCAAAAGCTCACCAGCTTGGACCCAAGGTCGCTGGCTCCAGCAAGGGTTTGCTCGGTCTGCTGAAGACCCACAGTCGGGGCACGTGTGAGAAAGCAATCAATGAACAACTAAGGTGTCAAAACGGCAATGAAAAACTAATGATTGATGCTTCTCACCTCTCTTCATTCTTGTCTGTCTGTCCCTATCTATCCCTCTCTCTGACTCTCTCTCTGTCCCTGTAAAAAAAAAAAAAAAGACATAATGAGCTAGAACTTCTCTATGCCAAGCTGGCAAAAAGTAGCTCCTACATACCTTGGAAATTTGTCTTATTTACCTATTGTCCACAACACATACTTTTTTTTCTCACCCATCACTGAGATATTCATGTGTCCTTCTACTTTCAATAGATCAGCTTTTGTTTCATTATTCTGCTGATCGTGTATTGCTTATGAAATTATGGTTACATCTGCCCCATTGTAATTAACATTTATATAAAGTATTTTCTAAACAATAACACACAGATTCACAATATAAATTTATTTCTCTTATCAAAGAAGTTAAATCCCTTATCAGTAATTTCTCCTTTCTCTATACTATTATAATCTTCTTTTTGCAATTATAAATATTGTTCTTGTGGATAGCCACATCATATGTATGTGCATATATGTATATATAACATAAACATAAATATGTGTGTGTAGCAGGATGTGTGTATATATACAAATAAAGAGAGTGGTGGAGACAGGGACACAGATTAGTAGGGAAAGAGGACCTTTATTTTTGAACATAAAGATAAAACTTCATTTACTGTTATAGCAGCAATGAGACACAACAGTGTATATTACACATAGCAGCATACATCTTGAAATGTTTACTGAATTAAATTGAATAAGGACAGGAATTACAAATCACAAAAGATTAAGATGCCACAATAGTGGTGAATCACAGTGCTTCTTAGAAATACATAAATCTTGATACATTTATTCAAGTGGCAATTCATTCTTGTTTCTTGAAACTTGATGTATTCTTTGTACAACTTAGATGGGTGCCTTGTCTAAGTCCTGCTCTCTCTTACTGCCTAGCCCAATAAATGACCTCTTTGCCATGATTATAAACCCCTAAGAGTCATAAGTGAATTTTGTTTTCTTCCTTTTTTGTGCGATTACCCACTGTGCCTAGGGCTCTGAACAAATTGGGCACTCAATGAAAGTTATTGTCACATTCATTTACCTAAGATAATTCATATTCCCAGCATCTGACACCTGAAAAGTTCTGCTTATGAAAACTCATTGGATTCATACAATAGGGATGTGGCAGGGTGCGTGGAGGGAGGTGCAGTTCTACTTTGCCAGTGGCTAGGTATCACTAGGCTTAGTTTCTGTCAAATTTTCTGGAAGGCAAACATTTAGACTGTTGCATTAATAACATCATATTAATTATGTTAATTCACTTAGAGAGGCCTGTCTAAGTCAATTTTATTGCTATTACAGAAAATTGCTTATGAAGTCACATGACAAATATTTCCCTAAAATGAACTGAGAATAAAAATTGCATGCTTTCTTTATCCCCATAACATATATTCATGTTACCAAAGTGTCAGACTTCATAATAATCTATCTGCAGTAATTCTGCCCATGCATAAGTTAGTGTTATATTTAACAACTCTCAATGTTTTAAAGCACCCACTTCTTAACCACATTTGTCATTTCTTGGCATCTCTAACTATCCTTCGGCATTAAATGGACACACAGAGGTTTACCAGTCATTAATAATGAACCAAGAGCAAAGTAAAGAGCTTTAGGGACTAAAGAATAGATCTTCCAATGCACGGGGGGGGGGGGAATCAATTGTGAACCACATAGCGAAGCCCCAACTTAATTTAGGTTTTAACACTGTTTGAATTTGGGTTTATAAACTAAAGAGAAACAGTATAATTAAAATAAACAATATAGAACATGAAAGTTTATTAAAATTTCAATAGTTTAGTAAAACTATACTCCAGGTTTATATTACAGGCTAACTAGTGACAAGTTAAAAAAGGGAAAAATTAAAAACAGTAAGGGGGGCTATGCACATTTTTTAAAAGGCATAGATAAAAAGAAAAGAAACTCAGAGGAACATTGATACAGTCAAAATGTTTTCCTAGAACAGTTTTATTTTGTATTCTTTAGAAAACTTCTTCCCAAAGCTAGTAGAACTTTTTGTCTTCCTGAGATGACAGGAAAAAGGAAATTCCAACAGTTGGCACATGATTCATTGGTATAAGAGACAATAAGCCCTTTTCAGGAATTCAGTTTTGAAAAGGCAAGCTATTTTAGCATTTTAATAGGGCTAATTGTATTATTAATTTATAGCTGCAAATGCTAATACTTGACTAGAGCAACAATTAGTTAATTACTGAGTTTATGATAATATATCAATCAGGAAAAGGACAAGAATGCAATTAGAGAAAGAGGACAAAATTGATTAGCAGTAGGTGAGTCAAGAGTAACTAAAAGTTAAAATAAAAGACAATTTAAGTACAGGAATAAATAATAGTAAAATCAAACTTAGCTATTAACATGTACCTAGACTCTACAAGGTTTTACAACCAAGAAAACATAAAAATAGGATGCATAGTGGGAGAAATGATTTTTAAATATCTTTCAAAGTCTTTGTGTCCTGGAAATAAAAAGTAAGAATTATCAAGAAGGCAATGCCAAAGCAGCAAAGCTTAAACATACTCATTGTGTTTTATATAAAAAAGACCATTCCATTGAAACCAGCTCTGAACAGCTGTCTCACTTTGCCACAACTGTAGCTGGCCAATAGATGCTCTTCTGAGAAGATTCCTCAAAATTGGAAGAATGTCAATAAAATTTGAAACATAATATATTGATGTTCTTGTTAAACTGTGATGAAAAGTCATTGAAGGAATCAGTATAAAACAAGATTATGGGAATTAGAGTTATTAGGCAGAAGAGGTACAATTTGAGCAAGACACGCATTCACCTCTTCCTTCTGCCAAAAGTGTCCCCAACTCGCTTCTATTTCTCTGAACTGGAAAGTTATGTAGAATGAAAACTAAAGATATTGAAGATACTAGAAAGATATTTGGGTTCATTGATTCAAATAGTACTTTTCTTCTGACATGGGAGCAGTTTTTGCAAATTTATAGGTACTTTTAATCATGCTGTTTAAAAGGACATTTCATGGAAAAGTAAAATTTTAAATATTTTTTTTATTTATTCATTTTTTGAGAAGAGAGCGAGAGAGAGAGAAGGGGGGAGGAGCAAGGGGCATCAGCTTCCATATGTGCCTTGACCAGGCAAGCCCAGGGTTTCAAACCAGCAACCTCAGCATTCCAAGTTGATGCTTTATCTACCATGCCACCACAAATCAGGCTAAAAGTAAAATTTTAAACATCAATAAGATTGATTGTAAATTGGTCCTCTGGTGCTATTAGCAACATTAAAGGTCCAAAGTATTGTACCCAATTCTTTTGTTTTCTAACTATAATCATAACTGATCAAACAAAAGCAAAGACTAAGAGCAAAAAAGGGGTATTTGTATAAGTTTCAGGATTGTATGCTAATGCAACTATACATCTTAGACATTCAGCATCACAGTGTTTCCATAAATGTTTCTAATTATAATACTCTGATTAAAAATGAAGTTCTGATCTAAGTGTAATGCTTTGGTTAGATATTAATTACCTCTATACATGAACTCAACCATTATTTTCATTAGCTGATTAAACACTCCAAAGGAGCTAGTATATCCTGAAAGTATTAAGAAACTGGAAGATATACCTTGGGTTTTTCCTTAAATATTCTCTAAAATACTCTGTTATGTTTCATTATTTACAGATATGGTGATAATTCTTAGACCATAATTATACAGATAATTGTTACCATTGATATATAATTTATAATAATTTTACTTATAAAATTTTAATTTTCTTTTTAAAAAGTATAATTTATGTTCATTTAAAATGTTCTAGAATATGGCTCAAAAGAAATTTACATCTAAAATATGGTTCAAAAAATTTATATATTTATTTAAATATTACATCATTCTCCCACTTGACCAAGAGGGCCTTAACATGATCCTCAACTTGATTAAACTATAGGTAAGTTTCTTCCTGACGCTGCACCACTGACCTCCCTTTGCTTAGAACATTTACTCTAGAGAGTTTGCAATCAGAAATCCTTCCTCTGTGCCTTTGCACAGAGCTTCTTGCATGTTTTACAACTCCAGAATGTGTTTCTTAAGGACCTGAGAGCCACATTTTTGGAATGAAATGACCAAGAAAGACCTTACCTCCCAGTATCTGAGGGATAAATAACAATTAGCAATTTGATAAGTGACAACTAGCAACCAAAGATAGCATAATCATATGGACCAATTTCCTTCCTAACTTCTTCCAGTACTTTTTCACTAACTTATACTAGTGCTTAAAAGTCTTTCCCGCTTTTTGTTTCAGTGGCCTTTAGTCCATCTCTCTCCCATTAAAATAGTCTTGAATAAAGTCTTCTTTGCCTGTTTAACCTATCTAATTTAACTTCTCCTTGACACATTACACCCAGTATATTTTACAGAGTTTCATATATTTATTTTACCTCTGATTTAATTTGAAATAGTAAACTCTTTAATATATAGCATATTGCCTGACCTGTGGTGGCGCAGTGGATAAAGCGCCGACCTGGGAACACTGAGGTCGCCAGTTCAAAACCCTGCACTGGTCTGGTCAAGGCACATATGGGAGTTGATGCTTCCAGCTCCTCCCCCCTTTCTCTCTCTCTTTCTCTCTCTCTCTCTCTCACTCTGTCTCCTCTCTAAAATGAATAAATAAAAAGAATTAAAATATATATATATATAGCATATTATAGTAAACATAAAATTATAACATAAAATTAACAAAATGTAAAAAGGAAACTTAGGGTGAATTAGGTGTAACCAGTTATGCCCTTTTGAGATAACTACATATCTTTCAACTGAGTGTATGAATTAATGTGATTAACTATATATGTTTTACATAAAAGCCCACTATGTAAGGTGGGATTACCAAGGTATAATAGATTTATTTCCTTTTCTAATAATTCCATCTGTCCACTTTATCAAGCCCATGTGTGACTTATGTTTGAAGTGTGATAATGTAACCCTGTGATGTGATGAGTGGCCAAACCACATATAAGTAGCTGGGGTAAAGATAAAGGCAGTTTCCTGAGACTCCAATGCAGACTCCGCATTGCCCACTGAAGCCCCTTGGTAACTGCTGTGAAGCACTCTGCCTCACCAAGCAAGTTCATTTGGGGCCCCACGGAATCGAGGACCTAGACTTGGCCAGCAACTCATCTTAACTGGAAGTAAATTAAAGTCTATGATATTTAGCTTGCTATGAGTATCTTTGCCTATTCAGTTGACTCCTAATTACTTTCATTTTACTCATGAACTACCTAACTAGCCCAGCTATAACTTTGTTACAACCAACTAATTAGTTTATCACGACATAGCACTTTTCAAAAATTGAGTTAGAACCTCTTAGTGAAACCATATTTTCTCCTAAAAAAATGTCTTTAATTCTTAATAGGTTAATATACTTTTTCTTTTCCAAAATGGAGAGTTATTTTTCAACTCACAAAAATAATTTCAGCCTGACCAAGCAGTGGTGCAGTGGATAGACTGTTGGACTGGCATGTGGAGGACCCAGGTTTGAAACCCCCAAGGTCACCGTCTTGAGTGCAGGCTCATCTGGTTTGAGCAAGGCTCACCAGCTTGAACCCCTGGTCGCTGGCTTGAACAAGGGGTCATTTGAGTTGATGTAACACCGCAGTTAAGGCACATATGAGAAAGCAATCAATGAGCAACTAAGATGCCACAATGTTGAACTGATGCTTCTCATCTCTCTCCCTTCCTGTCTGTCTGTCCCTATCTGTCCCTCTCTCTGTCTCTATCACACACACACACAAAAGTAATTTTAGACCTTTGGTTTAAGAAGGTAGACTGAGCACATGCGTTATTTACCAAACCTACCAAAATCTTATTGAAATGAAATTGAAAAGTGCCATAAAGAAATATCACAAGAACACTGAAAAGAGCAGAGGGAAAGAGATTAGTAGGCTAGAGATTTTTAAAAACTTTTAGAAAAGATAAATTTTATTAACAAAAAACTGGGGTTGAAGATCTAAAATTTATAGCATGTTCTGTAGATGGCTTCAAATTACACTGCTCACAAAAATTAGGGAATATTTTATAGCTTCAAAATCATTTTGAAATGTCCGCTAATTTTTGTCAGTAGACATTCTTCTTGGCTGATCCTTGGAAAATTTTTAAACTTGTAATTACCAAAGACCAGCTAGCACACATGAGATATGGGAAAGTTAACGAATTAATTTGTTCAGAAACTTCCTGAGGGATAACTAAGCCAGCTAGTTCCTGTCACCTCCCCAACATTCCAAAGTAGCAGCTAACAGAAGTATCTCTCTTAAGACAACTCTTTATCTTTAAAGAACTGAACATTCTGCATAAGGCCACAGGTTAGAGATGGGTTATTTCAGAACTCCTAACACCCACCAAAACAATGCATATAACACTGACTTATTTAACTATTCTCTTAATTGGATATCCAAGTTGTTTTGAGTCATTCTGAGATTATTGTATACACTTGCACTTGTTCTTTGAGACAATTTATAATTACTAACAATTTCAGAGGATCACATTAAAATTAGAAATAAATTCTATCAAGTTAATTTAAAAGGCATTAACATATGTACAAATGGAGGTTTCAGAAGTGATTATGCCTCGTATATTGATTTATAACAGGGGTCGAGAACATTTTTGGCTGAGAGAACCATGAACACCACATATTTTAAAATGTAATTCTGTGAGAGCCATACAACATGTTTAACACTAAATACAAGTAAATGTGTGCATTTTATGTAAGACCAACACTTTTAAAGTACAGTAAGTCTCTGAATTCTTTTTAATAATGTTGTTATGTTATTGCTAACTAATGAAGAATAAAGTACTTCTTACCATTAATGCGACTTCTGGTGCTGCATGGTTTTGCTGATGGCTTTGTAGTCTGGTTGATACATGGTGAGGTTAAGCTTCATGCAGGTGTTGAGACTTCCATCCATTATACATGATCGTAGGTTGGTCTTAACGTTCTTTAGATGTGAGAAAGACTGCTTACATGCATACGTACAGCCAAACATTGTCAGTACAGCAATACTCACACACTTCGGTGTGTGGTATGTGATGGGAAGCGCGTTCCAAGTTTTGACAATCAGTTGGTCTGTAGGTTGAAGTTTTTTTATTTCTCCCCACTTGTGTTTGCTCGTCAACTCTGTTTACTGTTGTGCAGGTCTTTCCAAATCTTCATTCAGTGACTTGAACTTATTCACCCACATGTCTGAGGCCTTCAGGTCAGCAGCTTGTAGTTCAAAATCTCTGAAAGAGACACCGGAGATGTAACTCAGGTCGGCGCTGTCCACTGCACATTCGTATGAATGGGTGATGAATTTAAAAAGATGAGTGAGCTCAGAAAATTCTCCAAAGCGCACTTTGAATGACTGCAGAAGATTGATTAGATGTGAAGCCCGCTAGCTGCTGGAGATCAAGATGCTGAACAGGTCACTCGCTGTACATGCATCTTTAAACTCTCTCAGTTTTTCAAAGTGTAGTAAACAACCTGTTTCAGTGTCAGCATTGAAGAGTTCCAGTTTGTTTTCAAATGCAAACACTGCTTGTTGAGGGAAAAAAAACTGTATTTCCAATGCCTTGTTTTTTGTTTTTTTTTTGTTTTTTTTACAGGGACAGAGAGAGAGTCAGAGGGAGGGATAGATAGAGACAGACAGAAATAGAGAGAGGTGAGAAGCATCAATCATTAGTTCTTTGTTGCCGTTGCAACACCCTAGTTGTTCATTGATTGCTTTCTCACATGTGCCTTGACCGCGGGCCTTCGGCAGACCAAGCAACCCCTTGATGGAGCCAGCAACCTTGGGTCTAAGCTGATGAGCTTTTGATCAAGCCAGATGGCCCGCACTCAAGCTGGCGAGCTAGGGGTCTCGAACCTGGGTCTTCCGCATCCCAGTACGACGCTCTATCCACTGCGCCACCACCTGGCAGGCCAATGCCTTGCATTTTTACTTGAGCTGGTTCAGATATTCAGTCAGGTCGATGAGAAGTAGAACTTCAGAAACCACTCAGTGTTAGCTAACTCAGGATTCTCGATGTTTTTCATTTCAAGAAAAGTCTGGATTTCACTCAAACAAGTCTTGCAATGGCTGAGCACCTTCCCTCTTGACAACCAACGCACATTGCTGTGCAGAAGCAGAACAGGATAATTATTCCCAACTTTATCCAGCAGTGTTTTAAACTGGTGATCATTTAAAGCTCAGGCAACAATATAGTTGACCATTCAAATGACCAGCGACATGACCTCACCAAGCTGCTCACCACACATCTGAGCACAAAGTGCTTCTGATGTAGGATGCAGTGAAAACTTAGGATGGGTCTCTTTTCATGTTCACAAAGAAGCACTAGGAATCCTCTGTTTTTCCCCGCCATGTACGGAGCACCATCAGTATACACCAAAATAAGTTTATCCATCAGCAGATTTTTTTTCTTTAGCCAACTCACTGAAAGACTTGAATAAATCCTCCACTCTTGTTGTCTCTTTCATAGGCAAAACAGCAAGACTTGCCTCACATAGTGTGTCACCAACAGCATACCTTGCAATCATGCTGAACTAGGATAAATGGTTTATGGCTGTTGACTCATCCAAAGCGAGAGAAAAGAATGGTGCTGCATTTATGTCCTACACTTGTGTTGCCTCAATTTGATTTGCCATCATGATGGTACGATTGTGAACAGTTATTGCTGACAGAGGCATGTCTTTTATTCGTTTCATTATCTTGTCTTTATCCGAAATGTCATCAAAAAGTTTATTGGCAACATCAAGCATGAATGTTTTGGCATACTCCCCATCTGTGAATGGCTTTCTGTTTCTCACAATTGCTAAAGCATCAACAAAGCTAGCCGAATTCCAGTCACGTTGTTGGGTCCAAACATGGAGTTGCTGCTGACTAGCTTGCACTCTGCACAGTAGCTCTTGATATGCTTTCTTCCTGCTGTCCCCCGCTGTATATTTCAATGTAAATGTAGTATGGCGTGTGTTGAAGTGCTGCTTTATATTTGACCGTTTCATCGATGCAGTTTTATCATTGCATATTAGACACACTGCAGAACCTGCTCTCTCCACAAAGGAGAATTCCTCTGTCCATTCCTGCTGAAAAGTACAATACTCCTCATCTTTTTTTCTTTTAGCCATCTTCTTCATCAAAAGGTTTTCTGCAATTAGCTAGCTGACTACTTGATTAAAAGGAGGGAAGTTTACTTTCTGACCTCACAATGACCCGTGTACATTACGCATTATCCAATAAAAATTTGGTGTTGTCCCAGAGGACAGCTGTGATTGTCTCCAGTCACCCGCAACCATGAAAATGAGTGGTAGGAAATGAAATGATTGTAATACATGAGAATGTTTTATATTTTTAACGTTATTTTTTTTAATTAAATATTTGTCTGTGAGCCAGATGTAGCCATCAAAAGAGCCACATATGGCTCATGAGCCATAGATTCCCGACCCTGGATTTATACAAATCCCAAATTCTAAAATTAGTGTGTCTATGACAGTGGGGGAAGAAAAGACCATCAGTAACTAAAAATGTTACATCAATTGTCTGAATGGGGAACAGCCATAGAATAAAATAAAATAACACCAGAGTAGAGCAGAATTCTAACTGCTAAATTCCCACTTAAATAAATTAGAATTATAAATTGCATATCTCTCTCAGAAAATATAATTTTCTCATCCCAAATGTGGAAAGAAGACAGAACTATGGGCAATAAAACCAGCTTTTATTTAACAAATACTAAGTGAACAGTAATATTCTCTGAAAGTGACTAAAGTAAAAAAATATAACAACAATAAAATTTACTTTTCAATTATAAAAAAAGTTCCAAGAAAGAAGCTTAAAAAATCAGATCCCCGGCCAGATAGTCATAGAATGTCAACCATAGAATGTCATCCCAATACACAACGGTTGCCAGTTCAATCCATGGTCAAACCACATACAGAAGCAGATCAATGTTTCTGTCTCTCTTTCTCTCTCTCTAAAATCAATAAATAATATTTTTTAAAAATCAGAAAAAGAATTATCATATAATATAATAACTATGAATGGTGCCAAGTGGATACTTGAATTATCAGGGGGGTCACTTTGTAATTTATATAATTGTCTAACTGCTATGCTGGTACTCCTGAAACTAATATAAAATGATACTGAGTGTTAACTATAAAGGAAAATAAAGTAAGAAAAAGGTTTGTCATTTGATTTGTATTTAGTCCAGGATCCAAAAGATTATGGCAAAAAACTTCTAATAATACCTATAAATCATTGCTTCTCTGAGAAAGCAACAAAATAAAATGGAATATTGACAGAATGAGATAAAATTAGGTAGAGAAAATAAGTGAAGATACAAACAAATATTTAAAAAATAAAAATTTCTGTAAAATCTATAAAGTTCAAAATATATAAGAATCCATATTAAGAATTCAATAAATATGAGTTAAATGATCCAATAAATCTTTGGCCCTGGCCAGATGGCTCAGTGGTAGAACATTTGGCTGGTGTGGGGATGTCTTGGATTCAATTTTCAGTCAGGGCACACAGGAGAAGCGACTATCTGCTTCTCCACCACTTCTCTCATTTCTCTCTCCCTGTCTTTCAATATTTTTCGCTCCTGCAGACATGGCTTAATCAAAGCAAGTTGGCCCCCGGCGCTGAGGATGGCTCCATGGCCTTCACCTCAAGCACTAATGAAAAGCTCAGTTGAGCAATGCCCCAGATGAGCAGAGCATGGCCCCTAGTGGGTTTATGGGGTGGATCCCAATGAGGAGGGGCATGCAAAAGTCTGTCTGCCTCCCCTCCTCTCACTAAATAAATAAATAAATAAATCTTTGAGTTTTAAATGTGTGCTTTCTTGAAATACAAAACCAAGTAGATCAAAATAATGGAAGAGAAACTGATTAAAGAAGACCAGAGAATAAAAATTTTATATACATGTAATAAATTTCCTCAAGAATAGATTAAAACAAATGACATAGAGGAAATATTCAGACTTAAAAAGAAAAATAAAAAAGAAAAAGTTATTTCCCAGAGAGGAGATAACTGCATAGAATAATTCTAGAAAATCAGCTTTTTGAAAGCTGAATCTTATATTAAAAGATTTATTTTTACACATTATTGTAATGCTTTAATAACAACAGTAAGGTCCTATTATCAGTCAGAAAGCCTATGGAAAAAAACACAACAATCAAGTTACTTACAAAAAAAAAAGAAAGAAAGAGAGTGTTGTTAAATAATAATGTTCATGAAAGTCAATGTCCATAAATAACATAAAAATGAAACCCCACAAATGTACACTGGCAGAAAAATGGCTACATAAATCTTAGTGTATTCACAAAATAGAATGTTAATAAGCTATGAAAATAAATTACCACAACTAAAAAATGTGGTTTAAACTTAGAAATCTAATATTAAGTAAGTAGAAGAGTACTAATTTTTATAGCTCAAAAGAACTCCAATAAATCTTATATTGATTAAGTGTATAAGCATTAGATGAAGCTATTTTTAAATATCAAAGGAATAATAGACATAAAAGTGAAGTAATTTTAATACTAAAGGGATGATAGTGGGATGTCACAGGGAAGTACACATAGTAGCTGTAAGTCTTTGGTAATGTATTTCATGATTATATGTTGGATTCACTGATGTTATTCATATTATTCTTTATAATTTACATATAAATTGCATATATTCTTTTTATGCATTGAATATTATACTAAAAATGTATAAAGAGGAAAGTTTCACTTCTGGCAAGATGAAATAATAAGAACTGGATTTACCTTCTGTCTAAACCAAACTACTAAAAAATAAATAAAAATACAAAATCAGTGGTTTTCAGGATACTGGACATCAGGTAACAATAAAATGGAATTTTAAGATACAGAAAACAAATGAGATCATTCTTAAGCTCCAGTCTAAAGCATTAAGACAGTGAGTTGTCGCCTGACTAGGCTGTGGCGCAGTGGATAGAGCGTCGGACTGGGATGCAGAAGACCCAGGTTTGAGACCCGGGGCTCACCAGCTTGAGCGCCAGGCCCATCTGGCTTGAGCAAAAGCTCGCCAGCTTGGACCCAAGGTCGCTGTCTCGAGCAAGGGGTTGCTTGGTCTGCTGAAGTCCCGCGGTCAAGGCACATGTGAGAAAGCAATAAATGAACAACTAACTAAGGTGTTGCAACGGCAATGAAAAAATAATGATTGATGCTTCTCACCTCTCTCTATTTCTGTCTGTCCCTGTCTATCCCTTTCTCTTACTCTCTCTCTCTGTCCCTGTAAAAAAAAAAAAAGAGAGAGAGAGAGAGAGTGAGTTTTCGCCTGATCAGGCAGTGGCGCAGTGGATAGAGCATGGGACTGGGATGTGGAGGACCCAGGTTTGAGACCCCGAGCTCGCCAGCTTGAGTGCGGGCTCATCTGGTTTGAGCAAAGCTCACCAGCTTGGACCCAACGTCGTTGGCTTGAGCAAGGGGTTACTCGGTCTGCTTAAGGCCCACGGTCAAGGCACATACCAGAAAGTAATCAATGAACAACTAAGGTGCCCCAACAAAAAACTAATGATTGATGCTTCTCATTTCTTGCCCTTCCTGTCTGTCTGTATCCCTCTCTCTGACTCTGGGGAAAAAAAGAGTGAGTTTTCAAGCTGTAGTGCAGCAGGAAGAATACAGGCAGATTCCAATGAGACCAAGAAAAAAGAGCTTTTAAAGAAGAATACTGGAGAAGTGAAAACTATACATATTATGATTCTGAACATATGCAGGGGGTCCACCTTAGTATGGAGTGTAATAATAATCAGTATATGCATGTGAGGAAATTAACAATGCCTAGGAAAAATCCACCAGAAGGAATTAGAAGGAAATATACAGGCTCTGTTATAAAAAACCAAACTGAAAGACTTTCTAAATCATGGGGAAGTAGAGATACTGCTCAAAAGGGTCTTTCCTCAATAGAGGAGAAAAATTAGCTATAGATTAATTGCTGCTTTGGTTCTGCATAACAAACCTTAAAAGCAAGATATGAGGATTAAAACTGTTTTCAAGTTGAAAAGCTGTTTCCCAGAACAATGTTCAAAAATATTTAAGAAATACAAAACATATCAAGCCCCCCCTAAAGTAAAACTTACAATTGTCTGGCATTCAATAAAAAACTATTAAATATGCAAAGAGATTTCAAAAGATTACCTATAATAAGCAGAAAGAGTAATCAAAACCAATAGAAAACCGATACTTAAAAATTATCTTCCAAGAATGTCTCTTCTCACCACTCTTTTTCAACATTCTACTGAAAGTTCCTGCCAACTCAATAAAACAAGAAAATGAAATAAGAGTAATACAGTTGGGGAAAGAAGAAATAAAACTTTTTTTCTCAGACACAATCATCTATGTAAAAAATCTAAAGAATCAACAACAATACTGGAACTTATAAGTGATTATGGCAAAGTTTCAGGATAATATATAAAGTTCAAGTGCTTTCCAAAATATACTAACAATAAAGAAGTGGAATTTGAATTTAAAAACACAGTACTATTTACATTAGCATCCCATCAGATGAAATAAGTCTAACATCTTTGTTGCGATGTTATACTATAGTTATATTTGTAAAATACTACCATTGGTAAAATATGGGTATGGGGTACAAGAGATCTTTCTGTATTATTTTTCAAAACTGCTTGTGACTCTATAATAATCTCAGAATATAAAATTTAATTTAAAAATCAGGGAAAAATTTAAGATATACATATTGGTCAAGTGTGAAAAACAAGGAACTGTAAAAGTATGTTACTTACAAAACATTTGAAAGTATATCACTATCAAATAACAAACAAAATTAAGCTCTCAAGGATAAGATATTCAGAATTTTTTCAAAGTGGCAAGCTCTGAAACCAAGGAAACAAAGACATAAGTCTATTTAAAGAAATGCTGTGCATCTGGCTACAAAATTGTTATGCATATATAACAAGTTACCTTTACAAGGAAGGAATATAAATAAAAATTTTATAAAAGTAATTTATGTTTAAATACCAAATGTTCTTGAAAAATCAAAAATGTTAAGGGGCACTTTATGACTTCTGTTTCATATTTAATTCTAAGAATAAGAGAATTATATGTTCTACAAATTGTGATGCTATGACGACAACTTTGAAATCTAAGATATTTTTCATTTATTACTTCCTCACAACTTTTCTATTATACACTAAAGATTTTCTCAAAACAAGAGCAGGATAATATAAAAATCAAAATTACCTATTAAAATGTTATATAAAATTATATGTATCTGTGTTTATTTTATTAAGTACATAATTAAAATTAAAATGAACATTCAAAATATTTATTAAACTTTTTTATCCAATTATTAATCACAAGTCATAGTGGTTAAGTTTCAAAAACTTCATCATCCATAAATTATTTATTTACAGTTGGCACCATATGTCATTTTTTGGCTCTGTGGTTTGTTTATGATTGTGTATTAGGTGCTGTATCTAAAAATGGTGCATATCCTAGGTGGCATTGTGCCATAATGACGTCACAAAAAGCAAAGCAAGTAATTTCTGCATTTCAACGTTCATTTAAATTAAAATGATGCCTGACCAGGCAGTGGTGCAGTGGATAGAGCATTGGACTGGACGAGGAAGACCCAGGTTCAAGACCCCAAGGTCGCCAGCTTGAGCGTGGGCCCATCTGGCTTGAGTAAAAGCTCGCCAGCTTGGACCCAAGGTCGCTGGCTCCAGCAAGTGGTTGCTTGTTCCGCTGAAGGCCCGCGGTCAAGGCACATGTGAGAAAGCAATCAATGAACAACTAAGGTGTCACAACAGCAATGAAAAAGTAATGATTGATGCTTCTCACCTCTCTCCATTCCTGTCTGTCTGTCCCTATCTATCCCTCTCTCTGACTCTCTCTCTGTCCCTATAAAAAATAAAATAAAATTTAATTAATTAATTAATTAATTAAAGTGGCTAAACATATTCTTAATCCTACATAAAAGTATTATGTACCTGTAAAGCCAGTAATTGGGGCCACTATCAGAGCCACCGGACCCATGCAGGTTCACATTGGATTCAAACAGTTGGTAATGAAACACTGGAGCCAAGAACTGGTGAGCCATCAGCTTTAATTCTAGCTTGCACCCGACAAGCAAGCAAAAACACATACTGGGCTCCAAAACCCACACATTCAGTGCTCACAAAGCTACTGACTTATCCGAGTTTCCTAAAATCAAAGGTTTCTAGTTCACCAGATTTATTCACCTCTGTTCCCCATCTCCTCCAGCACAAACTCTTAACAAACTGGCTTCTCCCTCAGCACTCTGCCATTTTGGCTGCTTCTCCTGGCCTCCATGTGGCCTTACTCTGCTCTCCTCTCTATACTAATCCCAGGAACTGAGTGAGAGATCAAGCTACTGGTCTCTCCCACTTTATACTGTAGAATCAAAACCTTTAATCCAATTATACAAACAAGGAAGTCTCTGTATAATGGGATTCCTCAGGAGAGTGCACCACCCTACATCATCCAATCAGTCAAGGGTGTGGAGAAGAATTCACTCTTAAAACCAAGCCTTAGGCCATAACGACCTGGCCTGCTTACATTACAGCCTTTCCCCCACACCCATCCCAAGCATAAGGGCAAATAATATCACCTGGGTGACGGGCTTCCATGTGGGCAGTGCCATCTTTAACAAAGTGAGCATATTATATTTTATCTGCCCAACAGTACCTTTGGCACTTACTGTAAGTTCATAATGAATACCATAAAGAAATGCTTAGATGTTAGGGACTAGATATTGGAATGCTACATCCAAAGCAAAGCCATAGAAATTGTCTTTATTCAGAAAGAGAGAAGAAAAAGATCAAGATATGAAAACTTAAAATACTCAGTCCAAACGTATTATATTTGTATACCAAGGTAAATATTAAAACGTTGCTCTGCTAAAAAGCTTAAAACCCACAATATAATCACCAGTATTATCCATCTAATTGTTTCAACTATTCATCTAATTTTGGTTGAGGTGTTTTAGTTTACACAAAAGTTCTATTTAAATTTTTAACAGTCACAGCCAGAACAATCTTTTGTTACAACAATGTTTCCATTGTTAATTCTAAGGCCCAAAGGTAAGTTTATGAATTCAATAGAATAGGCAGAGAGGCATGAGCACAGTAGGAATGATAGGCCAAGTACAGAAGGTCACCAGGACAGAGAGCCCCAGGTGCCTAGCAACAGACTAAACTGGGAAAACAAGTTTTATAGCGTGGTACTTCACCCCCAGGGTGACCTTTGTTCTTCTAGCATATCAGGGGATCAAAGCATTCAGAAACCTTGACCTTTCATATCACTGGTCATGTGGTTCAGACCCTCCACTGACCTTTACTCCCCTGACATTCAGCTAACCTTGTGGTAGACCCCTTAGAGGAAGAACTGGGGAGCTAGAGAATAGCCTCACACAGCTACTATATAAGGTCTAACATGACCACTCCCTTAAGCGTTACACCCACATCAGATAATCTTAGGAACAAAGTCTTGGGTCTGTTGACCACAGAGACAGAATTTTGATCAAACTAAAGATAACATTTAGGCCTCAGTTGTGTCTCACCTCCTGAAAAGCAGCAAAACCAGATGAAGCTATGCCATCACTGACATCAAGACCAGCTACCATGATTCATGACCTAGCATTGACCAATCAATAGAGACCATGACTATAAAAAGACACACCTGGACAGCTGATGAATATTCTATTGAGATTCTCCTCTGAGACTTACCAAAAAGTCCCCACCTTTAGAAAACAAATAAAACCCCTTAAAATGGAGAACCCAACATGTGCTCGCTCTCTGTCTCTCTCTCACTCTCTTTTGAGCATGCCTGCCCCTTTCTTCACACCCTTCTTCCGTCAGGCATGATCTCTGTCTCCCTTCCTCTCTCAGTTTCTCTCTCTCTCTCTCTCTCTCTCTCTCTCTCTCTCTATCTATCTCAGTCATGCCCATGATTTCCCCCTTTCTTCCTTCAAGGCACATACTTTCGCTTTTATTCTCCTAGGCTTCAAGAACTCTTCTGTTACATCTGTAACTTGTTTCCTAAGCCCATGCAGTCCAACTGGCTCACTTGTTTCACAGCTCACTTCTTCTACCTCTGTGACTTTCTAAATAAACTTCAACTTAAATTTGAGTTCTTGGCTCTATATTCTTTATTAGACAACTCAAGGACTACTGAGGTCTAACTTCACCAGTAACATCTGGTGCTATTCACCACTAACAAATTAACCTAAACAAAATCTTGATCTTCTCTATTTTCTACTATATGTACTCTATGCTACCTTTATTTTAAAAGCTGCTCTTAGAGATGTTATACTATATCCCATAGTGTTTCCTTAGCAAATTCTGTGATGCCCCTGAGCTATAGATCTTAATTCTACCACATGCTGTATTTTTTTTAAGTGTAACACATCTAAAGCTTAAGCTTTAGTATTTACAAAATTCAGCACATTTTCAGGTTTTCCTATGGGTACTTAGGAAACAGCATCTGTTAGTAGCTGTTAGTAAAAGACAAGCTCCCAAAAGACAATGAATAACATGATTTTATAATAACTAAATTATGGTCCTTCTGAATTTAATATCTAAATCCTCTTATGAAGATCCACTATGTTGGATTCACATTTAAATCTTTTTTTCTGTGCTTGGTCCAAATGAAGAATTACTGTCATCTGAATAGCTTGAAATTCATCTCCCATAGATAGCCCAAGGATATTACTTTCTGAATTCCTTAATCCCAAACCTCATGAATGTTTCTGCATTTAAACTGAGTCCAAATGCTTTTAAGCTTTAATGTGTACAATTATATGACAATGGTTTTGCACCATTTTAAAATTCAATTTCTATCCATTACATTTCAAAAGAAAAATGGAAAATGCAAGAAATTTCTCACTACAGTATATTATTAATTTACTCTCTTATTTATATTAACATTTTCACCCATCTTCTCTATAAAAACAAAAGAACAGATGTTTTATTGTATTAGGTACTCAAGAGAAATAGCTAGTATAATCACAATGTATGTGTGTTGATTGCATTTATTTCTAATAGTAAGCCTATTTATTCTGTATACACAAAATTGTTCTCTATTCTGTATACAAGATGCATGGTGATGATATTATATAAGAAGCATAGCCTGACCAG
Source organism: Rhynchonycteris naso (assembly GCA_037038555.1). Taxonomy (NCBI): domain Eukaryota; kingdom Metazoa; phylum Chordata; class Mammalia; order Chiroptera; family Emballonuridae; genus Rhynchonycteris; species Rhynchonycteris naso. The sequence goes on along the minus strand of CM072999.1, from coordinate 165,788,296 downwards.
GAGGTGGTGCAGTGGATAGAGCGTCGGACTGGGATGAGGAAGACCCAGGTTCGAGACCCTGAGGTCGCCAGCTTGAGCGCGGCCTCATCTGGTTTGAGCAAAAGCTTGTCAGCTTGGACCCAAGGTCGTTGGCTCCAGCAAGAGGTTGCTCAGTCTGCTGAAGGCCTGCGGGCAAGGCACATGTGAGAAAGCAATCAATGAACAACTAAGGTGTTGCGACGGCAATGAAAAACTAATGATTGATGCTTCTCACTTCTCTCCATTCCTGTCTGTCTGTCCCTGTCTCTATCTATCCTTCTTTCTGATTCTATGTCCCTGTAAAAAAAATAAATAAACAAATTAAAAAAGGGGGAGCATAGACTGAATAGCCTGAAAAAGCTTGGTTAAATTCCAATGCCAGGTTTTAACATTTTAATAAGTTATTTACTCTCTTTTTGCCTACTGCCTAAAATATATAACTGAATAAAATGCATCTACTTTAAAGTCTATGAAGGGGTTGTTTTGTATTTTAATCAAAGTTTTTTTCGTACAGGTTATGTCCAAAGATCAAGCATATGGTGATGTTCAACCTTTTGTATCTCATGGCTCACAAAAATTATTTACTAAAATTCTGTGGCACACCAAAGATACATAGTTTATCTTTTGGTGATCTGACAAAAGATAGATATAATTTTTATTGATTTACTAAAATATAATAATAATAGTGATTACTACCCTTTTTGCTCCAGAATGACTTTAAAAAAAATCAGGTGCCTATACTTGTATATCAGGATTTCTGTTACCAAGAATTAATCAATCAGATGCTACCTTTTTATGCAAAAAGACCTTTAAAATTATATTACATAACATATATTTATAGTTCAAGACAAAACATTCACACTGGACAGCTATTGCTGTGTTGCCCACTGTCATTTCTTTATTTGACAATTTAAGGGAAAAGAAGTCAGTGCCCTTAATTAAATAGTCAAGTAATCCATATTTTAAAAAGTCTGCAGCATGCCGCTTGAAAATTGCTGGTCTAGAATAATCCATTCTAGTAAGGTGAAGGAGTCTAACTTGAGGCAGGGTTGACTTATTGGTAGCAATTACTGAGGTCATATTGCCAGATCGGACCATGCTGAGTAAGCAGACCATGGGAAGAGCAGGAACCCTGGCTGCATTTTCAAGGGTGGTTTCAGTAGAGCTGATGTGGACCCAATTTATTTTTATATTTTTCATTTGACTTTTTTTAAAACTACAGTTTACTTCTAAAGTTATTTTTTATTGGTTTTTAGTGTACAACGTAGTGGTAAGACAATCATATACTTTATAAAGTGTTCTTCCCGATACTTTCAGTACCCACCTTGATGGTGAAAAATCTGGATTTCAGAGGCAAAGGATAAAAGACTGGGTTATTTTTTTATTTCTTTTAAGTTAAGTATAATTGGTATACAACATTATAATAGTTTCAGGTGTACAATATAGTGGTTCAATATTTATATACCTTACAATATGGTCACCACACTAAGTCTAGTAATTATTTGTCACCATTCAAACTTATCACAATATTAAAAGACCATTTCAATAATTAAATGAGACTATCATGTTCACAAGTAGTGCTATTTGTAATACTTAATAAACATTTGAAATAAATATTAGTGTCCTATGTTTTGCCGCTTTAATTTTTAAATAACATCTTCTGAAAAATTTTGTTGCAAATGTGAAGATTTTCTAAGTGGTATCATATGTTTGTTATATACACACTTAGATAGAAATAGAGATAGTAAGTATATAATCAGATATCTAATAGTAGATGTGTACTCAGTTTCTAACCCTGTGCAAAAAACTTTACATTAGTTGTCAACAGAGGCTCTATAATATGGCTACTATTATTACTCTACTTTGCAAATGAGTAAACTGACATTTTCATAGAAAAAATTACCTGCCTAGGAAAAGGAAGCCAGCACTAAACTGTTCAACTCCAGAACCTACTTCCTGACAAATGTCAGAAATAAAGCAAAATGATTATGCCAAACACATGTGATCATATATTTTAAATAAAGATTAGACACACTTACACTTCGCCATATAATTTTAAATTTATTTAAAAATTTTCTTAAGGTTCAGATAATTATTTTAATGAAAGTTACAAAAACTTGAATTCACATTTCATTTGTTTTATCACAGATTTTTAATTAGATATTTTGTGCTTGTAAAGAACTCTACTGATATGATCATAGATAACAAATATGAAAAAGAAATTCCTGTTTTAAAATAATAAAAACTCCTACAACTATCAAATGCCTAATATAAATCTCATCTGCAAATATAAACACTGTCTTTTTTTAAAAAGCTATACATTGGGTTCTCAGAAATAATAGATATCTATCAGAAAAGACAGCCTATCTTAGAAGTCAACCCCAAACTATCTAACTCAGTAGGAGATAAATAGATATTTGCCTGGAGAGGGAAGAAAAATATTAGCATGAATCACCTCCCTCACAGCAGTCCTGAAGCTTTTAATTTTCAGCATTGCTGGTCTCCAGGTACGTGCAGTTGATTAACAGTCAACAGAAATTGGACCAACTCCATGCGGAGTCCTCAACGGTAGAATGTAATAATATTTTAAATGTCTTGCTTCTTTCTCTTATTCACATGGATATTACAAATGTATTCCAGACAAACTAAGAAACATATCTGACTGAACTTTTGTATAATTATACTTTTTCTTCTTTGTCCACTGTCATTTCCTAAACCTTATGAGTAAAATGATCAGACCTCCTTTGGAAAAAATTTCAGCAATGGTAATCCATACACACTGGTGCTGAGAATGTTCTGTATCCTTCCATCCTCTTCTTGTTTCTTGTTTATTTATCATTCTAGTTCTTCATATAGCACTTATCCTGTCCTTTAACTCCTTGGGGTTTTTGGTTTTTATGGCACTTAAAATATTGAATGCTCAGATTTTTTGGGATTTGTGCTAAATAGTTTCCCAAGATATTAGGTGGCCTTGTTTTTTGTTCACAGATAGCATTAAATATATTTATTTTCTGTCTTTTATCTTAATTCAAGAGTATGGATTTTGTAAAACGTGTAACATATATTTGTAATAGTGAGAAGGATTACCTTCTTGCCTCCACCCAAAAACTTAGTCTGCTGGGCAATCCAATACCTACCATGTTATAAAATTTACAGTTTAAAAATATATATTTGATTCAAAAGACTGTGTCAACATCAAATTAGTAAATACCCACTAGAAGTAAAGAGCCCAAAGTGTCATATAATTAGCATTTTTCATTATCAATTAGGGGGAGAAAAACATGAGGTAAACTTCTGAATCTCATATTACATGAAGGGATCAAATATGCTAAACTCTAGGCTCCCACTGTAAACCCAAGGCCCCGCTTCTGTGCCCTGCTGTCTCTGAGGTTTTGCATCCTGGTAGGCAAATGTAGTTGCATTGGTGGTTTCTGGAATATTGTCACCTAATTTCATGGCTTGTGCATAGGTTTAGTCAACTTTTGTGTCCTTGCCTCTTTTTTTATCTCTTAAGGTTGGTTTTAGCCATTTCATAAAAACCAAGGCTGTCCCCATTTCTCATTAGCACGTAGATAAGTATTTAACAACTGGTATGTCCACCTCCTGCAATAAAGTCTAGCTCTTGCACTAAATAGTCAGAACCCAGAAGGAGGATGGAAAGTTATCCAGAAAAGGACCTGTCTGTAAGAATCCCCTCTCCTTTGGTGCTTACATCAGTGCCATGATCCATCTCAGCTCACTGTCCCTCCTTCTCCCAAAGCATAGTTCTTTTTAACCAATTACACACCTGGAGTTGATACTCAAATGTTGTGCACTGGCTTATAGCTGAAGGAAAAATCCCATCTTCTCACAGCTTAAACTATTTCACATCTGCAATCCAACATATAAATCTTTACATAAATACATGTTGAAGCCAAGTATTAGTGAGGGAAAGGCGAAATTGTGTATATATTGGCAATAAATGTTTTTAAAACCCTACATTATTCATCACCAAGATTTCTTGCTAAATATCAATTATATGCTTTTATATGCCTAAACATTCTTTCCAACATTAATTTCTCAAGGCAGCAATTTGGAGTTAATTGCATGGCAAATGAATTTTGGTGGTACATACTTAAGAAACCTCAAGCTATTTTCTTCCTGAGATCAATAGATATTGATATATAATAGCTGCACTTCGTAATCTAATTAAAAGATTATTTGACACACATATCTTTGGCACATTGAGTCCAGACTTTTGACAGAGAGCACTGATGTTGAATGTTCATTTTGTAAGAAAAGTCTGACTTATTACACTGAGGACTCGTTTCATAGTAAAATGCCTCATGTGTAACATGAGCAACCATTTGTATCAGGAAGAGTATTGAATAAGTTCTAGATTACTTAATATTATCCATTTGATGGAGACTGATTATAACTTTATAAACCAGGATAATCAATAATTCCAATTAAATCTCAAGACTGAAAATCTTTCTGAAGAAAAAAATAAAATATTGCTTTATGATTGCAATTTGTCATTTCCAATTCTTTAAGTTAGTATTTGATGTTTATAATCAAATTTTGTGTCTCATTTAAACATAATCCATTTGATGCAATTTATCTTTTCCACTTTCAATAATTATATTATTCCCAGACTAATTATAATGAGTGTTTTTATTTATATATTTTTATAAAATACAAGCTTGCATAGCAAATTTTTACCACTTGTGGTGTAAAGCATATTGGTCTCCTTTTATCAACAATAAAATCAAGGTTCAGATAGCTTGTTTTACAGCTGTCACACAACTAATGAGTGTTAGACTTAAAATAAGAATAAAATCTTTTGTTTTTAGTATATATATTCTCAACACCACATGCCCTCTTCTTGTGCCCTCAAAGGAAGCTTACCAGTATATGGGGATGAAAAAGCAGTGGGAAATGTGCTCACGTAGGGTACTGAAATTTTCTGTGCTCCATTCCTTTGCTTTTCTTTGCTGGTTATATGAGAGAGTTCTGAACTAAATCTTAAGACCATTATAAATATGTAAGATAGATAAACATGACTACAAATACCAGGGTTCTTGACTTTAGGATTTTATATTTTTGCTATCCATGTAATCTAATCAATCAAATTCCTTCACTTATAGAGATTATTGAGAGCATGAGTATAGTTATACTTTTAATAATTTGTATAATTATACAATTATATAACCAAGAGGTTACTATACATTCATTCATTTATTCATTCAACAAACATTATAGATTGAGAACCTACCATTTTCCAATTACTTCCTCAAGAACCTGAAGTATAGCAAATATAAAAACAGAGCACTATATTGCCAAGCAGTGATGGCACAATGGATTGAGCACCGACCTGGGATGCTGAGGTCCCAGGTTTGAAATCTCAAGGTCACCAGCTTGAACACAGGCTCACAAGCTTGAACAAATGGTCACTGACTTGAGCATGCAGTCACTCACTTGGCTGGAACCCCCTAGTCAAGGCACATATGAGAAGCAATCAATGAACAATGAAAGTGACACAATTTCAAGTTGCTACTTCTCATCTCTCCCTTCCTCTCTCTCTCTTTCTCTCTCTCTCTTTCTCTCTTTCTGACTCTAGCTCTTGTTTTCACTCTTTCTTAAGAAAAAAATAACAGAGCACTCTAGTAATTTACTTTAAATTATCTTTGCCTCTCAAGTAGCTATGATGATTTTGATGAGAAAACTAAGCTTACAGTTGTTACTTACTAAAGCCTTTGAGAGACGGAATTTAAATCCAAATAGTTGTCACTTGAAGCAATACCACCCTCCCTTTTCCTTCCTTTGTGTCTTTCATCTGTAGCTTCATTTTCATTTCATCAACACCAACCATATTTGGTGCTTACCACCTCACAATGGCAGCCATACTTTTCTATCTGACTGATTAGCCCCTTGCTTCTTTGTAGTTAAATCATGAGATCAAGCTTTTTTTTTATTTTACTTTTAAATCACAGTTTACATTCAACACTATTTCATATTAGTTTCATATATACTGCCTAGTGGTCAGATAATTATGTACTTTACACAATGATCCCCCAAATATTTTAAGTACCCACCTGGCAGCACACATAGTTATTAGATGAATCTTTTTAAAACACTAGTTTCATCATTTCAATCTTTCTCTCAAACAATTTTAATACTCACCATTCTTTTTTCTAGCAGGCAAAGTCCAAACTGAATCCATCATTTCAGTTTCTATGCATTGAGTTGCAACATGCCTATCTAAACTTATTTCTCTCACTACTTACTTCTTTACAAGACCTGCCTCTACTTGTTCTCCTCTAAGACTCTGGCCATTCAACCATATTATACCTATCCTAGATTCTAGTTCATCTGTGGCTGTTTGTCCTGCCTGAAGTGTCCTTCCCTCTATCTCAGTTATCCATGTCTTATTTCAAAGTTCAGCTGGAGTCTTAGTCATTTGATTTGTTTATTCCATCCTTTATAGTACATACTAGGTTATCTTTTCTGAAATTTTAATATGCTTTACCAATCTATTTGATTTTATTCAGGCAACGAAGTTGTTCAACTGCTTTCTGTGCTAGTAACTAGAATGTAACTTCTGAAAATCAAAAACTGTATCTTAACATTTAATTTCACCTTATCCTCAGTACTATGTACATACTAAATTAATACTATTACTTTAATATATTGAGATAGAAAGTATACTTAATATACTATTAACTAATATATTTATCATTAAACTCAGGAATGAAAGACTGACTCTATAATTTGGATAGGAGACTTTTGTACACACAAAATGACATCTTGCTAGTATTGTATTTCATTTAAAAACAATAATAAGACATTGGTATTTTACCTGTATCTTTAATCAAATTTTACTCCAGAGAAGCAAGATGGCGACGGAGTAGGCGGACGTACCAACTTTCAACTCCCAGAACCAAAGTGGATTATAACTCAATTTTAAGAAACATCATCTGGATAAACCAACTTTGAACTAAACTAAGTGGACTCTTCAACCAAGGAACACAGAAGAAGCCACACTGAGACTGGTAGAAATAGTGAAAACGCAAAGAGGGATGCCCAGCTCCCCGGAGCAAAAGCAGCCCAGAGAGACCCACGTGGCGGGAGGAAAGAGGGACCTGGGTCCCAGGAACCAAGCCCCAGCCTGCAGTCCCAGAGCCTAGAAGAGGTGTTTGGACAGTTTTGAGCTGTGAAACAAGTGAGGGAGCTCCCAGGCCTACAATTTGGAGTATTAGGTCCTTTCCTACTCTGCTGAGGGTTGCTGAAGGGTTTGGCATGGCAGGACGCTGAAACACAGTTCTGTTGGCCTGGGCAGAGGCCAAGCCGGTGTGAGCTCGGTCTAGCCAAGCAGGGTCGGAGGGGATGCGCGAAAGCACTCCGGAAGCTGTGGGCCCGCCTGTACTGCAACCTACGGGGACAAAACGGGAGGCCAGGAACGGGCAGAAATCTGCTCTGCGACCCTGCGCAAGCCGGCCCTGACCGTGGGGATCGGATAGGGGCTAGGACCAGGGATGGGCGGGGGCTCGTGGTTGAGCTCACGCTACCATCCCCCCCCCCCGCTTCCAGGCCGGAGAAACCGCAGTTTACCATTATACATGCGCAAGCGGGCTCTGAGCGCTGGAACGGGGTAGACCCCGAGACAAGTGGAAGCTCGCAGCTGAGCCCATGCTACTATCCCCACCTGGCCGGAGAAACCGCGGATTGCCATCCTACTTGCACGAGCGGATTCCTAACACGTCCAGGTAGACCCTGGACGAGCAGAAGTACGCAGCTGAGCGGAAGCAAGAAAACACGCCCGGCCAAATAAAACTGGATTTGTGACCCTGCGCAGAAGGGCCCTGGCCTCGAGGGCGGGGCTAAAGCTCTGGACGGACAAAGGCTCACAGTTGAGAGCACGTCAAAAGCCCCTCCCAACCCACGAAACTGTGGCGAGCAAGCTCTGTCTGCGGATTCTGGGCGGAAGTCCGGAAAAAGGCTGGGTCCGCAGCTGAGTAAAGGTGCTCACCTCTGCCCTTGGTGCTGAGGCTTGTGGCTTGAGTGACAGCCCCTCCCGCGGAAGAGAGGCAGAAATTACAGCAAAAACCATAGTAGGCCAGAGCTGACAACGCCCATAACCAACGACCCTAGGCAGTGGCAGAGGGGGTGGGGGGCCTGCAGACAGAACACATCTAGAGAACACAAAGGCAACACCTACTGGACTCCAGAGGCCACAACCTGCTTATACACAGAAAAAATGGGCAGGCAGAGGAATGCAAACCAAATGAATCAAGAGAAATCCCCACAGAAGGACCTGAATGAACCAGATATAACCAAATTACCAGAAGCAGAATTTAGAATAATGATAGTTAGGATGTTCAAAGAAATTAGAGCAACAATGGATAGTCATTATGAACACCTAAATAAAGAGATAACAAGTATAAAAAACAAAACTGAAATAATAAAAAAGAATCAGACAGAAATGACAAATACAGTATCAGAAGTGAAGACCACAATGGAAGGAATTAAAAGCAGGATGAATCACGCTGAGGATCAAATCAGCGAGTTAGAGGACACAATAAACAAAGGCACAGAAGCAGAGAAGAAAAAGGAAAAGAAATAAAAAAATATGAGGAAACTCTAAGGGAGCTCTGTGACAACATGAAGAGAAACAACATTTGCATCATAGGGATGCCTGAAGAAGACAGAAAATGGAAACTGTGTTCAATCAAATCATAGCAGAAAACTTTCCTAAATTAAGGCTGGGAAACACTCCATACATTCAAGAAGCACACAGAACTCCATTAAAGAGAAACCCAAAAAGATCTACACCAAGACACATCATAGTTAAAATACCAAAGCTAATGGATAAAGAAAAAAATTTTAAAGCTGCTAGAGAAAAAAAGGCTATCACCTACAAAGGAGCCCCCATAAGGATGACATCGGACTTCTCAACAGAAAAACTTGAGGCCAGAAGGGAATGGCAAGATATAATCAAAGTAATGCAGAACAAGAACCTACAAGCAAGACTACTTTATCCAGCAAGACTAACGTTTAAAATTGAAGGAGAAATAAAGAGCTTCCCAGAAAAAGAAAGCCTCAAGAAATTCATAAAAACCAAACCAATTCTGCAAGAGATACTAAGGGGCATGTTGTGAACAGTTTAAAGGGAGGAAAGAATAGAGCAAAAGAAGAATACAGCTTTAAAGAACAAAATGGCAATAAACAACTACATATCAATAATAACCTTAAATGTAAATGGATTAAATGATCCAATCAAAAGACATAGGGTAGCTGCATGGATAAAGAAACAGGACCCATACATATGCTGTCTACAAGAGACACACCTTAAAACAAAAGATGCACATAGACTGAAGGTAAAAGGATGGAAAAAAATATTTCATGCAAATGGAAATGAAAAAAAAGCAGGGGTAGCAATACTTATATCTGACAAAATGGACTTTAAAACAAAGGATGTAGTAAGAGATAAAGAAGGACACTTCATAATGATAAAAGGAACAATTCAACAGGAAGATATAACTATGATAAATATCTATGCACGAAATATAGGAGCCCGACATACATAAAGCAGACTTTGATGGGTATAAAGGGTGAGATTAACAGCAATACTATCATATGAGGGGATTTCAATACCCCTCTAACAACACTGGATAGATCCTCAAGAAAGAAAATTAATAAAGAAACAGCAGACTTAAAGGAGACACTAGATCAACTTGATTTAATAGATATCTTCAGAACTTTTCACCCTAAAGCAGTAGAATATACATTCTTCTCAAGCGCTCATGGTACGTTTTCTAGGATAGATCACATGTTAGAACACAAAAATGGTCTCAATAAATTTAAGAAGATTGAAATCATATCAAGCATTTTCTCTGATCACAATGCCATGAAACTAGAAATTAACCACAAAAGAAAAACTGAAAAATACTCAAACACTTGGAACTAAATAGCATGTTATTAAATAATGAATGGATTAACAATGAGATCAAAGAAGAAATAAAAAAGTTTCTAGAAATAAATGATAATGAGCATACATCAACTCAAAATTTATGGGACACAGAAAAAGCAGTTCTGAGAGGGAAGTTTATTGCACTACAGGCATATCATAAGAAGCTAGAAAGAGCTCAAATAAGCAACCTGAACCTGCATCTAAAAGAACTAGAAAAACAATAACAAATAAAACCCAAGACTAGTAGAAGGAAGGAAATAATAAAGATCAGAGCAGAAATAAATGACATAGAGGCGAAGGAAACAATACAGAGATCAATGAAACCAGAAGCTGGTTCTTTGAAAAGGTAAACAAGATTGTTGAACCTTAAACTAGACTCACCAAAAAAAAAAAGAGAGAGGACTCAAATAAATAAAATTAGAAAGGACAGTGGAGAAATAACAACTGACACAACAGAAATACAAAGCATTGTAAGAAATACTATGAAGAACTATATGCCAAAAAATTAGACAATCTTGGTGAAATGGACAAATTTCTTGAATCATATAACCTTCCAAAAATCAATCTGGAAAAATCAGAACACCTAAACAGACGAATTACAACAAATGAGATCGAAACAGTTATCAAAAAACTCCCAAAAAAGAAAAGTTCTGGGCCTGATGGCTTCACAAGTGAATTCTATCAAAAATTCAAAGAAGAACTAACTTCTATCCTCTCAAGCTATTTCAAAAATTCAAGAGGAAGGAATTCTTCCAAACTCCTTTTATGAAGCGAGCATAATTCTGATCCCAAAACCGGGCAAAGTCAACACAAAGAAAGAAAATTATAGGCCAATATCCCTGATGAATTTAGACGCTAAAATTCTCAACAAAATATTAGCCAACCGGATCCAGCAATATATGAAAAAAATCATACACCATGATCAAGTGGGATTTATTCTGGAGAGGCAAGGCTGGTTTAATATTCGCAAATCAATCAATGTGATTCATCACATAAACAAAAGGAAGGACAAAAATCACATAATAATTTCAATAGATGCAGAAAAGGCGTTTGATAAAATCCAGCACCATTTCATGCTAAAAACTCTGAGTAAAGTGGGAATACAGGGATCATTCCTTAACATGATAAAGGCCATTTACGACAAACCCACAGCAAACATCATACTAAATGGACAAAAATTAAAAGCAATCCCCTTAAGATCAGGAACCAGGCAGGGTTGCCCACTTTCACCACTCTTATTCAACATATTTCTGGAAGTCCTAGCTACAGTAATCAGACAAGAAGAAGAAATAAAAGGCATCCAAATTGGAAAAGAAGAAGTAAAACTGTCACTATTTGCAGATGATATGATATTGTATATAGAAAACCCTAAAGCCTCAGTCAAAAACTACTGGACCTTATAAATGAATTCAGCAAGTGGCAGGATATAAAATTAATACTCAGAAATCAGAGGCATTTCTATATACCAACAATGAACTGTCAGCAAAAGAAATTAAGGAAACAATCCCCTTCACTATTGCAGCCAAAATAATAAAGTACCTAGGAGTAAATTTAACCAAGGAGGTAAGGACTTGTACTCGGAAAATTATAAAACATTGATAAAAGAAATCAAGAAAGATACAAACAAGTGGAAGCATATACCGTGCTCATGGCTAGGAATAATAAACATCATTAAAATATCTATATTACCCAAAGCAATCTATATTATAAATTCAATGCAATACCAATTAAAATACCAATAACATACTTCAAAGATATAGAACACATATTCCAAAAATTTATATGGAACCAAAAAAGAACACGAATAGCCTCAGCAATCTTAAAAAGAAAAAATAAAGCAGGAGGTATCACTCTTCCAGATATCAAGGTTTACTATAAGGCCATTATACTCAAAACAGCCTGGTACTGGCATAAGAACAGGCACATAGATCAATGGAACAGAACAGAGGACCCAGAAATAAACCCACAGCTTTATGGACAACTGATATTTGACAAAGGAGGAAAGAACATACAATGGAGTAAAGACAGCCTCTTTAACAAATTGTTTTGGGAAAATTGGACATCTACCTGAAAAAAAATGAAACTAGATCATCAACTTACACCATTAACAAAAACAAACTCCAAATGGATAAAAGACTTAAATGTAAGTCGTGAAACCATAAGCATCTTAGAAGAAAACATAGGCAGCAAGCTCTCCGACATCTGTAGCAGCAATATATTTACCGATTTATCTCCACAGGCAAATGAAATAAAAGGCAAGATAAACAAATGGGACTATATCAAACTAAAAAGTTTTTCCACAGCTAAAGACAATAAGAACAGAATAAAAAGACAAACCACACAATGGGAGAACATATTCGGCAGCACATCTGATAAGGGGTTAATAACTAAAATTTATAAAGAACTTATAAAACTCAACACCAGGAAGACAAACAACCCTATCAAAAAATGGGCAAAAGAAATGAATAGAAATTTCTCCAAAGAGGACATACAGATGGCCAATAGACATATAAGAAAATGCTCATCATCACTAATCATTAGAGAAATGCAAATTAAAACCACAATGAGATATCACCTCACACCAGTCAGAATGGCACTCATCAGCAAAACAACACAGAACAAGTGCTGGCGAGGTTGTTGAGAAAAGGGAACCCTTCTGCACTGCTGGTGGGAATGCAGACTGGTGCAGCCACTGTGGAAAACAGTTTGGAGATTCCTCAGAAAATTAAAAATCGAACTGCCTTTTGACCCAGCTATCCCACTTATAGGAATATACTCTAAGAACACCATAGCACTGTTTGAAAAGAAGAAATGCGCCCTCATGTTCGTGGCAGCATTGTTCACAATAGCGAAGATCTGGAACCAGCCCAAGTGTCCGTCAGAAGACGAGTGGATTAAAAAGCTATGGTACATATATACTATGGAATACTACTCAGCCATAAGAAATGATGACATCGGATCATTTATAACAAAGTGGATGTACCTTGATAACATTTTTACAGAGTGAAATAAGTAAATCAGAAAAAAAGAAAAACCAAGAACAGCATGATTTCATACATAGGTGGGACATAAAAGTGAGAATATGAGACATGGACAAGAGAGTGGTGGTTACGGGATGGGGGGTGGGAGGGAAGAGTGGGATAGGAAGGAGGGGAGGGACACAGGGAAAACCAAATAGAAGGTGACAGAGGACAATTTGACTTTTGGTGACGGGTATGCAACACAATTGAATGATAAGATAACCTGGAGATGTTTTCATTGTACATATGTACCCTGATTTATTGGTGTCACCCCATTAGAATTAATAATAATAAAATATATATATAAAAAAATAAAAAAAAATAAGAAACACATTTTATATCTAAAAAAATTGTATTCCATTAACTTACCAAATATTTTCATTAAGTTATCAAATTTTAATGTTTTAATTTGTAATACATTTTATATTGGTCCTTTCTTCTATATTTGCATAATTACTATGCTGGTATAGTCACCCATCATCTTACTTTTGAATTATTTTATAACTACTCATGAAACAGTGGTCCCCATTATTAACAAAGAAAGAATGGACAAAAATAAAGCAAAAACTTTTTAATGTTCAAGAAATTAAGACATATGAAGTATATATAGTACTCCAAGAGGTTACAGTCCATTTATTTAAAAAAGTCAGATAGATAATTATAATACAGGTATGATAAAATATGAATAGAAAAATCACCGAAGCAAAACTTGACACTGGGAATATAAAGGTGTACAAGGAGAAAGGAAATAAAGAAATGTTTAAGAGATGGCTTGTTAGAGAAAGAGGTGATCGGGCTGAGCCTGACTGAGTCCGTCTAGGCTAACACTAGGAAGGTAAGATGGTGTAATGGAAGAATTCTGGGCAGAAATAATAATGCAAACACTCTCCCAGTTTATATATACTTCTTTCCATAGAATATTCAAGCTTACATAGGTCATTACTAAGCCATTCAGAGTCTTGGTAGGCCATATCGCATTCAGAGATGGTAACAGACTATCTACAATTGAAATATATAAACTATAGGGCATTAGGGTAACCAAGAGGGAATAGTGCATACCAGGACTGGCAACAGTAGGAGCTTTTAAGACCTTTATGTGTAAAGAAACCTTTGGAAGAAATATTACCTGAATCTGGAGAAATTCATTTGTGAAAGGCTCTGCCAGGATCCTTGAACTTTGGAAGAGAAATGTTGCCAATTGATTGCACCCAAGCACGGAAGGAGCCAGGATAATAAAAGTCTTGGCCTTAATTTCTTCCCAGCCTCTGATCTCCTAATGTTTCTCATGGCTGTAGACAAACTAAAGCCAGCAAGCAAGCATTGCTCGTGTCCTTAGGTCTGCTTGGTGGAGCTCAGAACAGAGAGTTTGAAGGCAGAGTAGATCTGAAGGGGCAAAGAGGAAATATCCAGCATTGTTCTTCCATTTTCCACAGCGCACACCAGCACACATGCGCGCGCACGCACACACACACACACACACACACACACACACACACACATACATATCAGGCTATACCATTTAAAAAATTTTGGCAAAGTGCTTGAATATAGCAGCAAAGAAAAATATCCTTCAAATCTTTCACAAGTGGTTCCTAGAAATATTTCTCCCAGAGCTGTAAAATGTTGACCCTCCCCAACGGTTACGAATCTACCTGGGTCTTGGCTCAGGAAGGGTTCTCCTCTGGCTTGCTGCCAATGTGATTTACTGTGACAGAGGTTCGCTGTCTTTCCCCAGTGCCCGGGACAGTTTCAAGCACATCCCAACTGTCCTGAGTTCAGACCTAATAAAGAAATACCAGGGACCGCAAGGCTTATTTACTGCCATAGGACTTGTTTTTTTTACCATGAGTAAAACTGGAATGTGCACTTATCGTATTTCCCCATATATAAGATGCACTTTATTTTTTGAAAAATTTGGAGTCTAAAAACTGGGTGTGTCTTATATAGTGGTTGTAGATTTTTTTTACTTGCATTTCCCACTTTTTCGCGCTTGTTTTTGCGCTCATTGTTGGAGACAGTGATTCATCATCAGACACAGATGAGGACAAGCTAATGGATGGGAGTTTTGACAGTGAAGAAGAGTTGTATGAATTTTATGATGAATAAAACTTGATTTCAATAACTTTATTTAATGCATTTTTTCAAATTTTAGGCCCCAAAATTAAAGTGTGTCTTACACATGGGAGCATCTTATACATGCGGAAATATGGTATTTTAGCATGTTCTTCATCTTCTACCTATAACTTTAACCTATGACCTTGGTGAATAATAATATTCAAGTGAAATATTCCAATATTTGTACAAAGGGTGCAGTAACAAAAAAAAAACAGGCAGCTCTTTCCTCTTTCACATTTCTCAATATTTGGGTTATTTAACTTTAATAACTTTGGATGCCTTCATCAACACTATGATTCTGCTAGAGCTTCACAAAGCCAAAGAGTTGGGGGGGGCATGTCTCCCTCAAAATAAGATAAAAAATATATATATATAACTCATATCCTGCCTGTAATTTGCAAGGCTCACTTCCAGGCTCTTCTAAGCTGCATCATAAAAAAAAAGTCTATCTTCAAAAGACAAGCAACAATTTGCAATCACACTGTAATTAAAATCTATTTTGAAAAAGATACTTTTCTCAAGAGGAAGTATAACATAGAGATGCAATTCTGCTTACAACACAAAAATATTATACATTGTTACTCGGGGTGATTTAACTAGTTAGAGTCACAACTTCTGACACATCTCAATTCCTGTTTGTGATGGGGTCCTCAAGACGCCACTCAGGACTGATTACGTGTTAGGATTCTCAGAAGTCACAAAAGCTGTTTTACTCAAGGTTACAGCTTATTATACAAAAAGATGCAAATTAAAGTCAGCAGAAGGAAAAGGGTGTACAAGGTGGAGAAAAGGAGAAGCCAGACACAAGCTTCCAGCTGCCCTTTCTCAGTGAAGTCACACGAACAGAACTTAATCTTCCATGAATCATGTATGAGAAGACACTCAAAGTTCTACCAACCAGGAAAGGTCATCAAGCTTTGGATTCAGGGTTTATATAGGGGCTCAGTCACAGAAACATAGACAGCTTGCATGGCTGACCTTAGCTAGACAGTTTCCAGTACCCACAGAGCTCAAACTGATATAGTACAGCTTTGTACCCCAGGCAAGGTAAACAGATTTTAACTATAAATAACACTGTTAGCACAGACTCATTGTCCCTAGGTCCCAGGTATACTTTTATCAGGCAGGATATTCCAAGGGATCTGAGGTTATGCTATAAGACAGTCAAGCACCAATCTGAAGACCTTTGGAATACGTAGGTTTGGATAATCTAGGCCTCTGGCAGTAACCCTTTCAAATCTCAAGCCCAAGTTATAGCCACAGCTCTAACTCAAAGTACCTTATACTTCCCTTTTCCCCAGTAGTTATTAGAAGTAGAAAGTCTCCATCAAATTTATGGCTAAAAATGTATATTCAGATTACTGCCATTTCTGCATTTATGAGCTGAGTCATGTCAACTCTCAGTTTGGGACCATCAAGTCAAGTATATTCTTGTATAGAAATCAATTAATATCACACCTAACTCACAGTGGGAATTCTATGGAGCTCAGTAAAGAGAGAAATTGACAAAATAACAATATTCAACACTATGAATATTAAAAACAAATGATCTCACATTAATAATAAACCAATGTAAAGTCTTTATCATATGTTTTATAAGTGTCCTTTTTGATGCATGCTGTTTTCTTTATTAGAGTTATTATATATGTCATACTTATTGATTTCTATTGAAATGTACATCTGAAATATTCATTTTTCAGGCAAATCATATTGGATTAAATGGTTTCATTAAAAAGAGTATTTATCAGCTAGTCTTTTGAATTATTTCTACTAACCCTAAGGGACTAAAATAAAAATGGTAAGATACAATATCATCAAAAATAATTGAAAGAACCTATAAAGAATGCTCATTCTTGCATCTTTAATTGAGTAGCACTGTAACAGAGCATGCTGGTGTTTGTGTACTTTGAAGAACAAAAGTAAAAGACCGCATATAAGCACTTGCGTGATAATGACTTGTGTATAACAAGTGCAGGGACTTCCAGGTTTAGCCATCCACAGCTAGAACTGGAAATTAGCCCATAAAAGTATAAATTCAATTGCAGTACTTGGAAGCAATTAAACTTCCCGATCACTGTGGGTGTTATAGAAAAGGAGCGTCCGTGGCAGGATTAGATCAGTGAGAGACAAGATGGTACAGCATGAGGTAAAACACTGATTTAAATTTTGCCTCAAGGTCTACAGGGACTTGCTTTCATTTACTAGAAAGAAGAAACACACAAGCAGGTTTAGTGTTTCATATAAACAGTTATCAATCAAAAGCTCTACCTAATGCCAATAAACCTTAGGGGAAAGTTAAATGACTTTTATGCCACACATGCTTACTGAACAGCAGAAGAAAACCACAGCATGATGGTAAAAAAAAAAAAATCATATTTCATTTTTATTAAACCATTTATTGTAAATGATAAAATAATAGCAAAGATTAAATTGGGAAAATGTCTGTTGTTTGAATTAAAGTATTTATCTTCTTTCAAGAATGCATAAGGCGTACACAATTATTCTGAGATTCTCAATTCAGGGGAAAAAAATGGTCAAGTGCTTCATGTTGCATTTCTTGGCCTAAGATATGAAGAAATTAATTTGACAATTTATTTTTAATGATGCACTGCTATTTTGTGTGTCTTTGTGCTGGGCTGATCCAAACATCTACAGCTTGCACACAGCATGAATTCCTTTTCAAGGCTTCCTATAATATTACTATTTAAAAAGGGTTTTGAAATGTTCAATGCTTTAGCCAATATAATATTTTTCAAAATTATCGTACCAGTATTTTCATGTAAACATTATAGCTACCTCCTCTTCTGTAAAACAACTTTATTCTCCAAGTCACTAATAAATTTATGATCACAGCATTGACTCTAAGAAAACTAATCATCTGAAATATTTTCTTCCTTTTCCAGGCTTCTGTGTGGCTATTTTTTTCAAGCCTTCTCCCCTTATTAGCTTGGTCTTTTTATTTTACCTCTTATCTTCCTCTTTTTCTTGCCACACCATGAAAGCCAACCACTGAGCCAACTGGCCAGGGCTATTGACTTCTCTTTTTCTGAGGTCTTCACATTATGAAACAAAACAAAGTTATAGTAGAAGAAAAGAATATTCTAGATATTAATCTAAGTTTTGTATCTTTCTAAATATTCTCATTATCCTTATAAAGATATTTATATTTATAAATAGTTAATAATTTTTTGTATTTCAAAATCACATTTTATTTTTTACTTTGAATTTTTTATATACACATTATTTTTTAAGGTCTTTATAACAGTTTTATTGAGCTGTAATGGAAATATAATAAAGTACATAGTACATATATTTAAAGTGTACAATATAATTTTTGAAATACTTATTATTTTTAAATAATAGCTTTATTGAGAAATAATTCACATACACCAAAGGCACTCGTTTTTTTAAAGTCATTCTTCTAAAGTAAATAATTTAGAAACTTTAATAATATTTAGAATTGGCCTGACCAGGCGGTGGCACAGTGGATAGAGCATCCAACTGGGATGCAGAGGACCCAGGTTCGAGACTCCTCCAAGGTGGCCAGCTTGAGCGCGGGTTCATCTGGTTTGAGCAAAAAGCTCACCAGCTTGGACCCAAGGTCGCTGTCTTGAACAAGGGGTTACTCAGTCTTCTGTAGCCCCATGGTCAAGGCACATATGAGAAAATAATCAATGAGCAACTAAAGTGCCACAACAAAAAACTGATGATTGATATGTCTCATCTCTCTCCATCCCTGTCTGTCTCTCTTTGTCTCTGTAAAAAAAAAAAAAAATTCAGAATTGTGCATCTATCACCATTATTTAATGTCACCACAAAAAGAAACTCTATACCCTTTAGCAGTCACTCCCCATTTTTGCTCCTCCCAGCCCCTAGCAGACACTAATTTACTTTCTGCCTCTATAAATTTGCTTATTCTGGACATTTTACATAAATAGGATCATACACTATGTGCCCTTTAGTGTCAGGCTTCTGTCATTTAGAAACATGTTTACAAGTTTCATTTGCATTGTAGCAGCTACCATCACTGTATTCCAGGGATCGGGAACCTTTCTGACTGAGAGAGCCGTGAACGCCACATATTTTAAAATGTAATTCCGTGAGAGCCATACAATATATTTAACACTAAATACAAGTATAGTGTGCATTTTATGTAAGACCAACACTTTTAAAGTACAGTAAGTCTCTGAATTCTTCTTAATAACGTTGTTATGCTGTTGCTAACCAATGATGAATAAAGTACTTCTTACCATTAATGTGACTTCTGGTGCTGCATGGTTTTGCTGATGGCTTTGTAGTCTGGTTGATAGACGGGAGGTTAAGCTTCATGCAGGTATTGAGACTTCCATCCGTTAAATGTGATCATAGGTTGGTCTTAACGTTCTTTAGATGTGAGAAAGACTGCTCACATGCATACGTACAGCCAAACATTGTCAGTACAGCAATACTCACACATTGCGGTGTGTGGTATGTAATGGGAAGTGTGTTCCAAGTTTTGACAATCAGCTGGTCTGCGGGTTGAAGTTTTTTCATTTCTCCCCACTTGTGTTTGCTCGCTAACTCTGCTTGCTGTCGTGTAAGTCTTTCCAAATTTTCATTCAGTGACTTGAACTTATTCACCCACATGTCTGAGGCCTTCAGGTCAGCAGCTTGTAGCTCAAAATCTCTGACGGAGACACCGGTAATGTAACTCAGGTTGGCTCTGTTCACTGCACACTCGTGTGGATGGGTGATGAACTTAAAAGACAAGTGCGCTCACAAAATTCTCCAACGTGCACTTTGAATGACTACAGGAGATTAGATGTGAAGCCCGCTAGCTGCTGGAGACCAAGATGTTGAGCAGGGTCACTTGCTGTGCGTGCATCTTTAAACTCTCTCAGTTTTTCAAAGTGTAGTAAATGACCTGTTTCAATATCGACAATGAAGAGTTTCAGCTTGTTTTCAAATGCAAACACTGCTCATTGAAGGGATAAGACTGTATTTCCAAAGTCTTTTATTTTCACATTGAGCTGGTTCAGATGTTCAGTTATGTCCACGAGATAGTAGAACTTCAGGAACCATTCAGTGATAGCTAACTCAGGATGCTCGACATTTTTCATTTCAAGAAAAGTCCGGTTTTGCTCAAACAAGCCAGAAAACAGCTGAGCACCTTCCCTCTTGACAACCAATGCACATTGCTGTGCAGAAGCAGACCAGGTTAATTATTCCCAACTTTATCCAGCAGTATTTCAAACTGGTGATCATTTAAACTCAGGTGACAATAAAGTTGACCACCCAAATGACCAGCAACATCACCTCGCCAAGCTTCTCGCCACACATCTGTACACAAAGCACCTCCTAGTGTAGGATGCAGTGAAAACTTAGGATGGGTCTCTTTTCATGTTTATGAAGAAGCGCTACGAATCCTGTTTTTCCCCACCATGCACAGAGCACCATCAGTACACACCAAAATAAGTTTATCCATTGGTAAATTATTTTGATAATCAGCTGGTCCACAAGTTGAAGTATTTTCATTTTTCCGCACTTGTGTTTGCTTGCCAACTCTGCTTGTTGTTATGAAGTCTTTCCAAATATTCATTCAGTGACTCATTTAAAGAGAGAGAAAAGAATGGTGCTGCATTTTTGTCCTTCACTTACTTGTATTGCCTTAATTTGATTTGCCATCATGATGGTACGATTGTGAACAGTTATTGCTAACAGAGGCATGTCTTTTATTCATTTGATTATCTTGTCTTCATCTGAAAAGTCATCAAAAAGTTCATTGGCAACATCAAGCATAAATGTTTCTGCATACTCCCCATCTGTGAATGGCTTTCTGTTTCTCACAATTGCTAAAGCACCAGCAAAGCTAGCCAAATTCAAGTCACCTTGTTGGGTCCAAACATGGAGTTGCTGCTGACTAGCTTGCACTCTGCACAGTAGCTCTTGACATGCTTTCTTCCTGCTGTCCCCTGCTGGATATTTCAATGCAAATGTAGTATGGCGTGTGTCGAAGTGCCGCTTTATATTTGACCGTTTCATTGATGCAATTTTATCATTGCATATTAGACACACTGCAGAACTTGCTCTCTCCACAAAGGCAAATTCCTCTGCCCATTCCTGCTGAAAAGTACAATACTCCTCATCTTTTTTTCTTTTAGCCATCTTCTTCATCAAAAGGGTTTCTGCAATCAGCTCGCTGACTACTTGATTAAAAGGAGGGAAATTTACTTTCTGATCTCACAATGACCCGTGTACGTTAAGCATTATCCAATAAAAATTTGGTATTGTCCCAGAGGACAGCTGTGATTGTCTCCAGCCACCCGCAACCATAAAAATGAGCGGTAGGAAATGAATGGATTGTAATACATGAGAATGTTTTATATTTTTAACATTATTATTTTTTTTATTAAAGATTTGTCTGTGAGCCAGATGCATCCATCAAAAGAGCCACATCTGGCTCATGAGTCATAGGTTCCCGACCCTTGCTGTATTCCTTTTTATGCTGAACAATATCCCTTTGTGTGGATCTACCAAGTCCTGTTACTCAACAGTGAAGGACATTGAGGTTGTTTCCACTTTCTAGCTATTATGAATAGTACTACCATGAAAAGTCATGTATAAGATTTTGTACCTGACCACATGTTTTTACTTCTCTTGGGCTTACCTTTAGGAGTGTAATTGCTAAATCATGTGGTAGCTGAGCATTTATCATTTATGAAAATGCAGTGCAGCATTTTATGTTTTCAGTACAATGTCATTTTTCTACATCATACATATAACTTGTTTTCTCAGACAGGGTGCTGGTTCAATTTTTTTTTTTACCTTATTCGTGGACTATTGCAAAAACCTAATTTTTATTATTCTGTCTTAAGTCTTTTATCTATTTCAATACACACCTCAGTTCCATTAACATCAGTTTTATCTCCCTAAGCACTGCTTTCTATCATGGCCCTATACTATCAAACTCCCAAAATTATCAACAATCTAGGAGATAAATTGCTAATAGCTTATTCTAGAAAAACCCTAAAAATTCATTGGCCAGAAAAATTAGATTTCAGTTCTCCAATAGCTGATAGCATCCCACAAAAGAAAAACTCTCTAATTCAAAACAGTTTATGCATAGTATTGCCCAGTCATACCTTCTTTGAGCAGAGCTGGCTTTATGCACCTGCAGCCTGTGCCATTACCCAGGGACCCACACATGGAACACCCTTGACTTAGTTTTGGCTCTCCAGTCACTATCTTGAAATGTTAATAATATTCTAGCAGCAAGAGGTTTCACATTTTCATTTTGCAGTGGACCCTGCTAATGTTGTAGCCAGTCCTGTTTGTGGAAGTTGGGTTTTAGTATCTAAGCCCATCCAATTCAGCATACACTTTCTGCATCTCAACTGCTTTTGTTAAAATTACAGAGCACTTCCCTTCTGTGTTTCGGTATAGTCACTTCTTCATTTAATGCTCACCAGATTTTCATTCTGCTTTCAGTTTCTCTCTTTACTCTTTCAGAGAAGTAATGATACCCATCATTATTTTATTTTTAGTTCATACCCTGAGCAGACATATAATTTGAAATAGGTTAGTGATTTTATTTCTGAGTTTAAGATACAGAGACTTTGGACATTTTCTTTAAAAAAAAGTACTCTAGCTTAGGACAAAGGTTATCCTAGTGGAGGTTTTGATCAAATATATACCTTTATGATGTCAAGGTCCCTAAGGCAAAAAAAGAAGAAAAAAAGTATGCATCCTCTGAGTGGGAAAAATTTCTTGCCTATAAGTTTTCTTTTTATCCTACAAAGCAGGGAATCCATTTCAGCTTAGCAAGCCCATGATTTGGGCCAATATTTATAGACATATTTCATTTTCTGAGAAGTTGCATGCTCCAAAGCAAATATATGTAGATTAAAGTTTTATAAATTATATACATCCAGTTATTACTTTAAATTGTAATTTCAGAGTTAAGATAAAATTCCACAAGAAATAATTTAAAAGAAGGCTTTAGACCTGTATCTTAAGGTCGAAATCCTTTATTCCATTTGACTGCTGCCAGTAATGTTACAGCCAACGGTGGAGTAAGCCCAATTTTAAAACTAGTGAAATTGTTTGCATTTGGTAAGAGGTTAGAAACTATAAAATTAGATTCAATGTTTCTGATCAAAATACAGAAAACACAACACAACAAAAAAATTGAAGAATTTCTAGGAATTAGCAGCTATATTGTCTATTCCAGGATTAGCATAAAGTTTATTTTATTCAGAGTTTAGTTTTTAGAAAATTTTAGATTCACAACAAAAATACAAAGAATTCTCATATATTCCCTGCCCCTACATGCATAACTTCCCCCATTACCAACATCACTCAACAGAATGGTACATTTGTTACTATAGTGAAGCCTACATTGAAATACCATAATCACCAAAGTCCACAGTGTACCTTAGGGTTCGCTTTTGGTGTTGTATATTCTATAGATTTGGACAGATGTATAATGGCATATACCCATCATTATAATATCATAGAATGTTTTTATTGCCATAAAATTCTGTGCACTCAGTACTCTCCCTCCTCTGGCCCCTGCCAACCACTGACTTTTTAATCATTTCATGGTTTTATTTCTTACAGAATGTCACATAGTTGGAATCACACAATCTATATCATTTCTGATTGGCTTCTTTTACTTAGTAATCTGCATTTATGGTCCTTTCATGGTTTTTTATGGTTTGATAGCTCATTTCCTTTTAGCACATAAAAATATTCTATATTTTGGATGATTCAACATTTATTTATTCATTCACCTACTGAAAGACATTTTGACTGAACATTTTGGTTGCTTTCAAGTTTTGGCAATTATGATGAAAGCTGCTATAAACATCCTTATGCAGGTTTCTGTGTGGACATAAGTCTTTCAGGTACATAGCAAGCAAGCACAATCACTGGATGATATGGGAAGAGTATGTTTAGTTTTTTAGTTTTATAATAAACCACCACACTGTCCTTCTTCATGGGTGTACTACTTCGCATATCCAACAGCTTTAAATTTATTTAAATAAAAATGTATTTAAAAGAAGAAATGAAAGTTCTTATTTCACATCCTTGTAAGAATTTGGTGTTGTGAGTGTGCTGCAGTTTGGCCATTCTCATAGGTGTGTAGTGGGATTTCACTGGTGTTTTAATTTGCATTTCCCTGGTGACATATAAGGTGGAGCATCTTCCCATGTGCTTATTTGCCCTCTGCATGTCTTCTTTGGTGAGATAGTGTAAATTTTTGATATATATATATATATATATATATATATATATATATATATATATATATATATATTTCAATGTAGCCTTCTTTTCTTCATAAGCCATTGACTTTATTTAACCAAAGTTTACTACAAGCATTCTCTGTGTTAAAATTTCAGTAAAGTTTCTCTGAATCTGAAATAAGTCAAAGAAAAACTGATCATTAAACATTCATTATTTGTCACCAAGGCTTAAGAAGAAAAGAGGATTCCTGGTCATTAGCTTCTAAATTGATTCTTTACCTGCTTGTAAATTACCTCCTTCTAATCTATTTGCTAAGTAACCTCTACAGGTCTATTTTAAAGTAGACCTGTAAAAAGGCCACTGAAAGTATGAAAGGACTTCTTGTTTTGCCAAGCTGACCTCATCAGTCACAAGAATTAAAGTCTGCTTCTAAGAGTCTCTTGCACCATCCCCCCCCCCAAGAAAGAAAAAGAAGCCTAAATTCTAAGTTATTTAAATGTGAAAATCAATTAGTTTGTCTTCACTAATTATTCCACAAAAGTATGGCTACTAATTAATTACTCATCACAAAACTACCCCAAATGAGAAGATCCACAGAGAATTCACAAAACACTACTACTACCTCAAATTTAGAGCCAGCATAATTCAGTGACTCTCAATCTGGCTACATACATATTAGAATCCTTTACATATGTTGCAGAGGTGGGTGGGGAACAAAAATGAGAAAATACCGATGCGTGAGACCTACCCAGAGGTGGATTAAGGTTGGTTGAGGCCCGGGGCGCAAAAGAAAATATCGGACCCCTCAAAAAAAGAGAGAGACAGGGAAAATAAAAATACACGTTAACCGTATTTTTAAATAAATAAAAAATATTGTGTATTATTAATGTTAAAATTGCACATATAAAACCAAACTTGTTGTCATTAGAAAAAAGTGTAAAGTTGGGGTTTTGCAGGGTCCTTCAGAAGTCAGGGCCCAGGACGCATGCCCAGTGCACCCAATGTGCCTGATGTTAAATAGCTTCTGGACCTACCTTCAAGTTTTATGATTTATTTGGTGCCAGAGGAGCTGGGAATGGATTTTTTAAGCACCCCAGGTATTTCTAATGTGCAGCTGTAGTGGAAAGAATTATTGTTATTTTTCATATTTTTTATCTCTATAGTTTCAGTACAGGCTCAAATGGGTAAGTCATGGGTTAAATGTGGTCACACCCATAGGTCTGCATGAAAAAGTCTTCATATCCTTTTCCCGTGTGAAAGAATTTGTTCTGTGTCATTTTAATCTCAGGAACTTTTCTTAAAGCAGACCCCTGCATTGCAGCAGTGAAGTTTCTGTTTGCTCTGTTTCCCTTTGTGTTTCGTCTGTGGGGAAGATAATTACAGCTGAGTCCCAGCAACATATGGCAGTGGGCTGGGGAGAAGAAAAATAAATGAGGACAAAAGCACAAATACAAAAATAAACATAAGTCAAGTTTGTGCTGCTGGGTAGTTTTCTTTCATCTTTCTGTGAGGTTAATTAATTGCACAATATGTCTTTGCTACTCTGATGCATCTGAAGCGTCTCAGAAGGCTCCTCCTCCACAATCTAAATTATAATGATGCCTGATGATAGCAGAGTTTTTAGTTTAACTAGAGGTGAGTAAATCAGTCTGGGCAACACGAAAGTATACCTTAACTGTTATCCTCATAATCTACTGAACCCCCATGCAAGGTTTCATTGAGGCCAAGAGCTGGTTCTGATAGATTTCCCCACCTGCACAATGCATTCTCATTGTGACAGTCCTTACCCCACATCATATCCAACTCTAGATGTCCCCATGAACCACAATGAATTTGCTTTAAAAGTTTTTGCAAGGAATATTATAAATTTGCTTTTAAAAGTATTTGTCTATGAGCCCTCCACTTAATTATACTTGACTTATTTCTCTATAATTATTGCCCATTGAGAAAAGTTTAGCCCACAAATTGTTTTTCAGTTATGATGATGACATAATACTATGTTTTGTGGACATTTAATTTTAAACGTTATTTATTTTGTTTGTTTAGATTTTCTCTTCATGCTTTGTATCCAACATTATTTTTCCAGTCCAAGATATATTCAGAAGCCCGAGAAATCTTTTGGGTCCTACACTTATGCTTAAATGTCTGACTAGTAAAAAGGTTTTTTATGGCCTAACTCTAGGAGTCCAGTGACAGACAAAATATACCGATGGACGGTAGCAAGACTATATAGAGCGATAAAAGACTGAGCCAGAACCTCTAGAAACCAGCTCAGAACAGTCAGGGCTTGGTTATTGACTGCCAGCTTCTCCATTTTCTTCCACTCCAATGAGAGATTGCCTGGAGCCTTCCACTTTCCCACTCCCCTACCTGACTTGGAATTTCTGCCAACCACAGGCGATAGTGTCTGCTCCCTATATATAGATCCTCTTTATATATATATATAAACTCTGAATAAATAGTCTCTGCATGTCATCCTTGAAGTGGTCTTCATTTATTCTATAGTGAGCAAGGAAAAAGTGGCAATGGGTTGGTGGTTAAATCTCCATCTGACTCTAATGCTATCTCATTTCTGTTTGCGTCCACATTTCATGATAAATCTAGAGGATATTTTGCAACTAACAAAGGGTGAGGAAATCAGTGGCTTGTATTCTATAGACTAAAGAATTGGTTAATTCTATGCCATAGCAATTACAGTTTGTTTTAATTGATAAAATATTATATGCATTTAAAATAATAACGTTCTTATTAATCATATTTAGAAATAGATTAATCTACAAAGAAGCATTCCTTAGGCAAGTTATCATATAAGTCATGCCCAAAAGTAAGAACCATTATGATTATTAAAATCTATCACAAAGAGAAATGGCTGTTATTCTTCTGAATGTCAAAAATAATTTTTGATAATATGAAAAATATAACACTATATAATAACAACACTATATAATCTTATATAATAGTTTATAGTAATGCCCATAATTTAATGAAATAAGTCTAATGTTTATCTGTTTATTGCCTTAGCCTCATCCACTGCTCTTCATTGTATTATTCTTTTAATTTCTTTAATAATGCCAATAGCATAATGTATGAAATCAGCAATTTAAAAATAATCCTTTTTACTATTGTTGTACAAACAAACCAGTGAAGAAAGAAAAATAAAACTCAACATCAAGTTTCCAAACTGTCTAATTGAAATTCAAGTTTATATTTAATCATCCAGATTTCCCCATTGTATAAGTTGTGCCCCAATTTAGGGCATTCTTGTTCACTATAACATTTGATGGCTGACTGATCTACTATGGAAAGAAATAAGCAGATAAAAAATGAGTCTGTGTGTGTGTGTTTTCTAAAGAGCCTTGTTCTTATTGTTTCTACACACCCTTGAAAATATTTTAAAATTTTATTTATTTTAAATAAATGAAAATAACATATATGAAAAAGCATTTGCTTCCATTTATTATGAAATATACATTTTAACATTTAATCATTGATAAAGTATCAGTAGATAATAAAGTTAAGAACAATGCTGAAATAAGTACGTTCTATGAAATGCAATAGTCATTATTTTACTGTAAAACATTCAGGCAAAGTTACTTCATTTGTTCAGCCATTTCACCAGTCAGGGTGTGGTAATTAGCTTCCAAGATGGCCCTTTAATATGGTCACCTTCTGTATTCACAGGCTCTTGCAACCCTCTCCCACATTGTTCCCAGGGTTAGCAGAATATGGTAGAAGTTGTAATTAAATTATGAAAGTAACTGTGGCTTTTGTTTTGGTCATTCTGTCTCTCTTTTCTTTCTCTCTTTTCTCTCTCTTTCTTTCTCACTTCACTTGCTCTAGATAAAACCAGCTGCTATATTACAAGCAAGACTAAGGAGAGATCCAATTAACAAGGCACAAAAGCCATGTGAGTGAGTGACCTTGAGGACAGACAGCCCCAGCCCCAGCCAAAATGACTGTAGTCTCAATGGACATTTGACTGAGGTTGAATCACACAGTTATATCACTCCCAGGAACTTGACTCTCAGAAACTAGGAGATAAGCATGCTCATTGCCTCATGCTGCTATGTTTTATAGTAATTTGTTATGCAGCAATAGATAACTCATTGTAAAGCCAGTGGCAAAGGCCACCATCACAGCCGCCTGGCCAGTGCAGGTTCGCATTAGATTCGGACAGTCGGTAATGAAACAATGGAGCCAAGAACTGGTGGGCCATCATCTTTAATTCTAGCTTGCACCCAGCGGGCAAGTAAAAACACACTGGGCTCCAAAACCCACTCATTCAGTGCTCACAAAGCTACTGACTTATTTTAGTTTCCTAGAATCAAAAAGTTTCTAGCTCACCAGACTTATTCACCTCTGTTTCCCATCTCCTTCTCTCTACACAAACTGTACAAACTGGCTTCTTCCTCAGCATTCCGCTATCTTGGCTGCTTCTCCTCTCCTCCATGTGGCCTTAATCTGCTCTCCTCTATAATATTAACCTCAGGAACTGAGAGAGCAAGCTCCCAGTCTGCCCCACTTTATAATGTAGAAATCCAAACCTTTAATCCAATCTACAAACAAGGAAATCTCTGATACAAAGTCACTTATCTGAGGCATAATGGGAGAATTCCTCATGAGAGTGCACCACCTCACATCATCCAATAAGTCAAGGGTGTGAGGAAAAGCTTACTCTTAAAACTTTCACGTGAGCAGCGCCATCTTTAACAAAGTGAGCATAATATATTTTATCGGCCCAACACTAATACACTTTTAATACATTTTAACCAAAAAAATAATAATTAAGCTGTTGTGACTTACAATGTGGAAATGTACTCATCTGCCAAAGAACATGTATTTCTGTCCTAGTGCAGTATCATTTTAGAAAAATACCAAATAAATAAATATATGTATAGCATTTAAAACAATTGAAGACAAACAGCAAATTCTATGTAAATAGCTAATTTGATAATGATGCTGATTTAATACCAAAAGAAAAAAATTATTACCTAATGAAAAACTTTTCAGACATATAAAGTTGAAATTTTCACAGCCTGGAAACAAGCTACTTTCATATATTACTTTATAGCTAGATGTTAACACCCACCTCTTTCTAAGATAAGAGAGATTTTAATCGGAAAGATTCTAACAGGGGTCCGAAGCCATCCATCCTAGATGACAAAGACAAAACCACATCCTGTCACTCTTGTGACTTAAGATAGACTTCAAAAGGAATTAACAACTTTAACCCCAAAATGCCAGTGTTATAGATTCATAATCTGTAGTATCAACTTCATGTTAACCAGCAGGATATACTTTTCTTACATAAGGCT
Source organism: Rhynchonycteris naso (assembly GCA_037038555.1). NCBI lineage: Eukaryota > Metazoa > Chordata > Mammalia > Chiroptera > Emballonuridae > Rhynchonycteris > Rhynchonycteris naso. The sequence goes on along the minus strand of CM072999.1, from coordinate 165,758,651 downwards.
AGAATATGTTTTTTGATAGAAAAGCCTCCTTGGTAACTAAGGAGATAATTAAACTTAATTTATCTTCCTCTTCAGCCCGGAGGCTATGCCTCATTAGCATTTAATGAATGATCCAGGAAATCGGCTACCTTTAAAACTAAAATCTTTAAATGAAGTAAATTCATTTGTTGCCATTCTGTCAGTGACAGCAGTAGCTTTTATTTATTTATTTTTTTGAATTTTTTAGGAAAACTAGAATTTCAAACTTGAAACCTTCAAAAATGGCCACTTTAGAAACAGGAGATATGAAAAGAGACCATTTAAGCAGCAGCAGTTTCAAAGGATTAGCCTTTTGAGATGGCAGGTGTTAGATTCAGCGGGGTCCTAATGCCAGAAACACATTTACATTCAAATTAAACTAACTTAATTAGATGTTATTTCTTCAAAGTAGGAACCCCTTTTGTGTAACAAAATAATTGCAACTCCCACTTATGTAAAATTTGAATTAAATTTTTACGCTTAAAAACACCCATCTTGGCCATACTAACAAAGATGCCGAAAATCGGCTCAACATTTTTCCCTTTTGAGTACTAATATGTAATTATCCTTCAGTTAACTTTCCCATCATTTACTTTGAATTCTAATGGGAAAAATCAAAAGTGTAAGCCTCTATTTAAAGCAGTAACTAAAAAACTAATTTTCATTATGATTACCAAAGTTATTTGACATTTTCTAAAGATAAGAGACATAAACTTTGTGTGGTTGAAGTAAAACCTATTCTCCTAGCAGCTACTATCTATATATCCATTGAAACAGGTGAACTTTCCTTAATATAAGCTCTGATGGTGACTTATCTGGACTGATCCCCTTGCAGTATTGTCACCGTGACCACTCCTTAGAAAACCTTTTCTTTCAGCTTCATTGTCTGTGCTCTCTGCTATTTCTTCTCTTAGAGTTTTATCCATTACAGTCCAGGCCTCTTAGCTGGCTTCTCTTTACTTTATTACCCATAAATTGAGTTGTTTCCAGAGTTTTGTCCCTAGAACTATGTCCCTCTCCAACCTTCACTGTATAATCTCACTCCACAATTTTTGACTATTATTTTCTGCTGGTCACTTTCACCCTTCAATCTTCTAGGACACTCTAATTAGTTCACATGTTCCACCTTCCTTTTCTTGACCAGCAGGTTTCTAGAACTATTATTTTTGAAGATAGATCTGCTGTACTTTTATAACTCAACATCACATAAGAATTTAAATTCAGCACCTTCTGCACTGATCTCATTTTCATATTCTACCTATATCATCTTATCATGGGAGCCTGTTTTAATTAATTATGCTGCCTTTCCCCTAGTTACTAAATATTTGAGACTTCTATGGCTCCTTTTCTTCACCCTCTCCAAATACAAGTTTATTCTAGCATTCTACTTGCCAACATTGCTTCTTGTTTGTTTGTTTGTTTGTTTTTTGGCTACTACAACTTCTTGAAATTTTCATCATTTCTTGCCAAGATTTATGTATAAACTTCCTAACTTGGAGTACTCATCTCCAGCAGTGTCCTGAGAATAATGACCCTTCAGAGATGTCCATGACCTAATCTCTGTAACCTGTGAATGTTACCTTACATGGCAATGGGACTTTTCAGAAGGTGATTGTAGAGCCATAGGAATGTTGCCAGGAAGATAGCCTAAAGTAAAACCAAGTTCATAGTGTCCTAACTAACAATGAATCTAACATAAGAGGAACTGTGAACTGTTTGTGCATTGAATTTTTGAAAGATAACCGTTTGAATTTGAGCCCGCCCTGCTGTGGCTGACAGAGATAACCGCTATCTCCTCCCCGTTACTTGTTTGTGAAACTTGTTCAGCCTTGCCCAACCGCTAACTGCCACGTCAGCTTCTGTACGTTGCTTGCTTGCTTGGCTCTATATAACCAGTAGTCTGTAAGCAGCAGGCGTGACTCTCATTTGCAGCCCCTCTGGTGGGTAAGGTGTTCCCGAATACCTAGAGAGTTCGCCCCTGTGCAGGTTAAACTTGGCCAATAAAGTAACATCTTAAGTCCTGAAAGTCTCTGACGTCTGTTCGTGGCCTGGCTAATGCAACAGTGATTAATGTCAACAACCTTGCAATTAAGGTCCTCCTGGATTTTCTGGGAGGCCCAAGGTAACCACATGAGTCCTTGAGAACAGAACATTTCCTGGCTGTAGTCGGAGAGAAATGTGCCGACAGAAAAAGGGTCAGAGAGATGCTGCTTTCTGTATTTGAAGATGGTAAAGGGGCCAGAAAGCAAGGAACGCAACTTGGAAAAGTCAAGATAACAGATCCTTCTCTACAGCCTCCAGAAAGAACAAAATCTGCGGATGCCATAATTTTAGCCCAGTAAGACTTATGTTCATCTGCAGAGTGTGTTGTTTTAATCCACTAAGTTTGTGTTAATTTCATAAGGCAGTATAGAAAACTAATACATATTCTTATGAATAATTTTTCACCTCTCAAAGGATCTTTCTATATATGTAAATATGTATTATATAAATATGTATATTCATTTCATGCACTGTGTAACACATTACCACAAATTTAACTGCTAAAAACAACACATAGTTATTATCTCAGTGTTCATGAATCAAGCATGGCTTAGCTGAATCCTCTGCTCAAGATATCAGCCACAGTTGTGATTACATGTAAAGCTCATATTTATCTCCCAAACTTCCTTGTTGGCAGAATTTGGTTCCATTGGTCTATGTGTCTATTTTATGCCAGTATGGTACTGTTTGCTTTTTATTAGGGGGACACTAATAAGAGATGTCTTCCTCAGTCATGTTACTGATGTCACTTAATTTCCTTTTTGATTAACTTAAAGTTAACTTATTTGGGACCTTAATTACACTTGTAAAATCCTGCACTTATCATGTAATATAATTATAGGAATGATCTTTACCATATTCAGTTGGATAGAGGCAAGTTACAGATTTACTCACAGTAAATAAGAGGGGATTATTCAATAGCATATAGGCCATTTGAGTCATTTTAGAATTATGCCCAATGTGTGTGCTGTCCTCTATACTGTTGCCACTAATTTATAGTTTGGTAAATAATTTTCATCCATTATTAGTGACAAAGACTTGTATAAATAATAGTGCTGGTTCTATCACGGAAAATCAGGGAAAGAGAAGTATGATTCATTTTAAAATGTTTTCCACATAAAATAAGTGTGAAAAACAGAGGATAAAAATCATCAGGCCAAAAAAGAAAAATCATCAGGCCATTAGGTAGTGATGAAAATCATTCAATATTATGACACTCATCATAAGTATAATTGGTTGTATTAGACGAAATATATCTGGATAACCTTGGTCTTATGGCCTGAGTCCTGCATTGAACGGTGTTTTAGGGTCACTGAAGAAGCAGGATGAATCCCCACCCACCCCAAATTCAGTTTGAATATTAATGACACACACAAGTGCCCAGGGAGGGTACAAAAAAGGTTTCTTACTTATGTAATAGAAAGCAGGCAGGTATCCCAACCTAGTCTGACATGACTTGAGACAGCAAAGAAAGTACTGGCTTGGAGTTTTTATTGGCCAGGAGTCAGAGCCAGGCTATGAGTTCCCACACATGTGCAGGAGCTAGTATAGTCTGAATTTTTCACCAGTGACAAAGAAGAGAGAATCTGGGTATTTGTAGTTTGCCCAGACATAGAGAGAAAAAGGGAGGGGTGAAGCTTAAAGCTGTTAGTAATTAAACATAGGAAACATGGAGTCAGATTGTTTATTGCAGAAGGATTGAGAAGATTTAGGAAGATTCCACAGTAAAATGCTAGGAATGCATGTGCATAGAGGTACTATACAGAAAGACATATCCAGACACACCTCATTTTTATTGTACGTCATTTTATTGTACTTCACAGATACTGTGTTTTTTATTGTATTTATCTGGGGGTGACATTGGGTAAGAAAATTATAAACTAATAAACAAAACAGAAACAGACATAGATATGGAGAACAAGCTGACAGCTGTTGGAGGAGAGGAGGGGAGTAGGTAAAAAAGGTGAAGAAATTAAGAGAAAAAAGAAATCCTGGACAACAATATGGTGATAACCAGAGGGAACGGGGTGGAGAGAGGCAGGATATAGTGGAGGAAGGATAAATGGTGTTGGAATGAGACTTGACTTGGGGTAGTGAATACACCATGCAATCTATAGAAGATGTATTATAGAATTGTACCCCAGGTATCATGTTTTTAATCAACATTGAGGTAAGACTCTCCATAGCAAAAAGATTACAACTTGCTAAAGTCTCACATGTTGGTTAATGGGTTTTAGTAATATTTTTAAACAAAGATATGCACATTTGTTATACATAATGTAATTGCACATTTAATAAACTACAATATATGATAAACATAGCTTTTATATGTTCCATGAAACCAAAATATTTTATGTGATTTGCTTTAGTGTGATATTTGCTTTATTGCAGTGATCTGAAGCTGAACCTGCAGTATCTCTGAGGTGTGCCTCTATTTGAATTATCATATGCACCATACCCAGGTTTGCATTACCCAGCCATCTACCAAGGGCATACAGGAATGTAAATAATTGCTTATTTAACATTCATATTTCACTAGACTTTGAGTAACATGAGGGAAGTCACTATATTTAGTATGTCCTTGTATTTCCAGGTCCTAGCATAGTGTCTTGCACATAATGAACATTCAATAAGTATTTATTGAATAAATAAATCTATTAACTCTATTAACTTAATTATTAACAGTATGATAGTATTATAGTTCACCCTATGGGCAATTAGATAAAATGTGCAATACTTCAATCAGGATTACACACTCCAAAGTGGTTAGTTAGCATTTTAAATACACTTATCAGAAGTTCTCATTTCAGAGTCAACTTCTACAAAAGCTTTGAGTGTCTTTATTTTATCATAAGCATGTAAAGAGTATGAGTTGACATAAAAGATTTAGAAATGATATTTAATTGCTAAAATGAGTTTCGTCTACAATGTCTAAAGTGACTAGAAACACATCATAGGTCTCAGCCCTGGCATGAGCGTAGTTTAAGAATCTGACAAGACCAATAGTCTATGAAGTTTATAACTTAAAGCTCTATTTAACCTCCTGCTCAGAAATGTGCAGAGGAGCCTGACCTGTGGTGGCGCAGTGGATAAAGCTTCAACCTGGAATGCTGAGGTCACCAGTTTGGAACCCTGGGCTTGCCCTGTGTAGGCACATATGGGAAGCAACTACAAGTTGATGCTTCCTGCTCTTCCTCCACCCTCCCTCTCTCTTCTCTCTAAAATGAATAAATGAAATCTTAATAAAAGAATAAAAAAGAAATTTTCAGAGGAGTCTGAACCTCAGAGCTCCTAGAGATAGTCTTAGGCAGCCATAGCTCATGGGCCAAGCATCTCTGGCCTTGGGGAACCTCGTTCTTTCTCTGCAGTTGTATCAGTTTCTAAGGGTGTCATTCTATAGAAAAGGTTGGGAGGAACTGCTCTAGAGTATCACTGCCTGTACCTTAAGTGATCCTTTTATATAAGATGCTTATTGGATTACCTAAAATGACTGACAGCTGGGACCTCAAGGAGCTTACAAGAACAACAATGAATGATTGTTTTTATGCCTACTCTCTAATAAACACTTTTACATACACAGAATTTTGTTTGCAACTTGTTTTATTTTAATATACAACTAGATGGTGAGGTTTTGTAGGAAGGCTGTTGTCATCACATACCTCCAGTAATTAAAGGCTACTAATATCAGAAGAAGGAAATATAATAAATGTAAGCCACCAAACTGGCTTGTATAAGTTGACAACATACAATCTGTCAGAACAAAGTACTACAAACTGAATGGCAGTTGAAACAACAGAAATTTATTGTCTCAGTTCTGGGAACTTGAAGTCCAAAATCAAGGTGTTGACATGCTTCCTTAAACCTGTAGGGGAACCCTTCCATGCCTCTTCCTAGCTTCTAGTGGCTTGCAGGCCATCGTTGGTATATTTTGGGTTTGTAGACACATCACTCCAGTCCTCTGTCATCCCATGGCCTTCTCCTTGTGTGTCTTTGTCTTCACATGACTGTCTTATTATAAGGACTCCATTAATATTGGAGTAGTGGCCCACTCTCCTCCAATATGACCTCATGTTAATCAGTTTCATCTGCAATGACTCTACTTCCAAACAAGGTCACATTCTAAGGACTTAAGGCTTCAGAATATCTCTTAGAGGGAGGAGAAACACAACTCAACCCATTACAGAGTCTATTTGTAAATTTGATCATCTGAGTTTTCAGGTCCCAAAAGACAGCTGAATTTTAATTATTTAATTGAGATCTTTTTTAGCTTCTCTTAACAATATGTACTAACATCTCAGTTCTTGTTCTCAGTGGGTTTCAGTTTAATGATAAGGCAAACATGCAAGCAAGTGAATACTGTACAGTCACTGTTCTAATGAAGGAATATGCTTATTATGGTGAAGCATAAAATCTGGGAAATGAAAATGGTATAAAAGAGCGTTACCATTTTATTGAAGGTATTTTAAAAAAAGAAAAAATATATATATTTTGCCCTTAATTCTAAAATGCTCTAAGCTCCCATTAAAAACTTGCATTTCTCCTGAAAAGAAAGTAAAACTTTTTAATATCTTATCTCAGAGAAAATGAGGCTAATGGCATAGCAAGATGATTCAGCAATTTAGCAAGCAGTTCGGGCTGCCGAAAGCCAGCGTCCGCTTGTCAGCGCCCACATTTCTTGTGCTGTAGGAAGTAATCAGTGTTGTCAGCTTCAAAGAGGAAAATATGACAATTGCATTTTTGTTTTCACTGACAGATCAAATCATGTTCCAAGTCCTCTACCAACAAAGCATTTTTCCTTTGAAATACAATTTTCCTTTGAAATACTAATAAGTTTAATGCTTATATAATCCCTTTTCCCTTATGCACTTAACATCTAAAAGTCAGGGCAACACTTTCATTTCCTATAAAGAAAAACAAGAACAGTAACAACAGCAAAACCTCAATTTTGCTGCTTAGTAGCACAGGTGAGGTTGATCTGTGAAAGATTTCAGGAAGGCCTGTGACTTCAGGCTCAAACCATGTTTTGCAGTGTACATAGTCCTCAGTAGAAAGGGAATTTTACCAGCTCACCCGCTAACTCCTCAGCTGGGCGTACAGGTTGGCTTGCACCTTTGGGGTATCCCAGGCGCTCTCAAGCATCACTCCACTGGTCCCGGGGGCTCCTAAACCCTTTCCCTATCTCCTTCTCTCCCACCTTCGAGGGTCCTTTTATTTTCACCTTGGCCTCAGAGACCAGTGGAACCCAGATACCCAGCCATGTTTGTTTTTTAGCAGTTTTAATTTCTCTGACGCTGAAGAGACTTCAGAACCATGTACCTGGAGGCATTTCTTTTGTGCACCCCACTAACAATGTCTGTCTCTTTTTTGTCTTGAATTGCATTAAGAAGGCAAGGAGGAGCCCATCTCAGCCTTGGTTTTCCTGAACTGGGAAATGCCTGCTTCCATCATTGGCATAGGCAAGTCCTGTGCCTCAGCTATAGAAAGAGTGAGAGCAAAAAGATTTAATTTTATATTAAACTTAGGTAAGGGGACATAAAAAATCTAACCATGTCTTCCATCTTCAAATTAACTGGTAACAATCTGTTAGAATTATTTTCATGTCTCAAGCTTTATGTTTTACCATGAGGTATATGCTTCCATTAGAACAAAAAGAAAGAAAAAAGAAAGGAAGGAAGGGAGGGAGGGAGGGAGAAAGAAAAGGAGAAAGGGAGAGAGGAAAAAAGTAAAGAAAACAGGAATTCTTTTAGAATATAATGAAAAAGTAGTTACTTATATTGATATTTTGGGTGATAGCCTGAAGGATAGGAATTCTCACTATGAAGTAAAGAATTGAAAACTAATGCCATGCCTGACCAGGCAGTGGCGCAGTGGATAAAGCATGGAACTTGGGATACAGAAGGACTCAGGTTCGAGACCGCGAGGTCACCAGCTTGAGCACGGGCTCATCTGGTTTGAGCAAAAGCTCACCAGCTTGGACCCAAGGTCGCTGACTCCAGCAAGGGGTTACTCAGTCTGCTGAAGGCCTGTGGTCAAGGCACATATGAGAAAGCAATCAAAGAACAACTAAGATGTCGCAACGGCAACAAAAAACTGATGATTGATGTTTCTCATCTCTCTTCATTTCTGTCTGTCCCTATCTATCCCTCCCTCTGACTCTCTCTCTGTCTTTGTAAAAAAAAGAAAAAGAAAAAGAACTAATGCCACTACAGTACTAATAGTCTTTTAGCTTTGAGCCATGCATGGAAAAGTTAATATGTAATATTTTTTAACAGTAATACTGGGTACATTAAGTTTATGTTTATATAAAACAAACAAAAAACTTTTGGCTAAATCATTCCATAAATATCTTCTATTATTCTAAATGTCTTTATAATATCTTAAATATCTTTTAATTTTAATTCTAAAATATGTTTTAAAAATAGGTATTGTTTCAATTCTCTTACCCTCTTTGGCTTACCTTAAATAATTATTTTCTGAATGACTGTAATTTAATAATGAAATAAATTATCTTTACATCAGGAGTATTTTGTGCTGAAAATGTTAAAAGGTATGATATAATTGTCACATATAATTATAAAATCACTTTTCCAAGTCAGGTAAATATTAATTGATAAGGTTAATATTCACCTATATAGATGGTGTTTGGATTAAAGAGTTCATCTCCCAGCAGGAGCTTTGCATGGTAAATTTTTACATTCTCGTTGGCAGAAGACTGAAACTTACAGATTCACAAGGAGTTTAGATGATCAAATTTACTCATTTTCATCATAAAATAATATCATTGAATTATATCACTTTATAAATAAAATACTTTACTGCAGACATAAAATTAGTAGCCATTTTTTAAGACCCATTCTAAAATATGTTTTTTATTTCAGTGAGAATGTGGTAGGCAAAATAGTGCCTCTCTCCCCACCCAAAGATGCCATATCCCAAGTCTCAGGGACTTTGCAGGGGTAATTAATTAACTAAAGCATTCTGAGATGAGGAGATTTTACTGGGTTAGTGTGGTGGGCCCAATATGATCACAAAGCCATGATAAAAGAGAAGTAAGGAGCTCCTGTCAGGGAAGACAGGACCCAGGAGCAGGAGAATGCAGGCTTCTGCCCTCCAGACTATAAAAATAATAAATTTGTGTTATTTTTATACTAAATTTGTAGCAACTTGTTACAGTAGCAATAAAAACTAATGCAGTGAAAGTCATATATCATTTGGTATCAGAGAACAATGGGGTTTAATATTTGAGAGCTTGAGCTCTGAATTCAGACAGACCTTGTTAAAATATGTCATCTGGCCTCTTGTCCAGCGCTATAAGGCTAGGCAATTCACACCCTCATCTTAAATATTTCTCATTTATAAAATTATAAAAATTTCTCGTTTATTAAAAGATAAGGTTTGCCTGATCAGGCGGTGGCGCAGTGGATAGAGCATCGGACTGGGATGCGGAAGACCCAGGTTCAAGACCCTGAGGTTGCCAGCTTGAGCGCGGGCCCATCTGGCTTGAACAAAAAGCTTATCAGCTTGGACCCAAGGTCGCTGGCTCCAGCAAGGGGTTGCTCGGTCTCCTGAAGGCCCGCGGTCAAGGCACATGTGAGAAAGCAATCAATGAACAACTATGGTGTCGCAACGACAACGAAAAACTAATGATTGATGCTTCTCACCTCACTCCGTTCCTGTCTGTCTGTCCCTATCTATCCCTCTCTCTGACTCTCTCTCTCTCTCTCTCTCTCTCTCTCTGTAAAAAAAAAACAAAAAAAACAAAAAAAACCCGATAAGATTTCTGAAGAGATTAAAAGATTGTATTTATAAAATTCTTTAAATTGTATCTGATTCTTAGAAAGGCCTTGCTGCAAATATTAGCTGCTGTTATCACATAGTATAAATATATCAACACTATTTTTTTAACAGACATTCAAGACTATTTTTTTTATTATGATCAGATGAACACCGGAACCACCTTGTCTCAGGTCGCTATTATTATTTCCTCATTTTGGAAAAGAATTGAAACTTCCACAACTGAATTGAACCGAGTTAACCAGAACCATTCTCCGACTTTTACGGTTAAATACAAAGCGGGGATAGAGGTGCTGAATCTGGGAAATATGGTCCATCTGTAACATCGCGAAATGAAGGGAAGAACTGAAGATTACATTGTCACTCGGATCACATTTTTTTAAAATATTCTTTTTCAGACACAAAGCATAATCAGGCCGTTTGTAGTCAGCTTTCTATTATAGATACCAGATCAGACTCTTGGAAAACACGAGGTAATTGACTTTTTATTCATTTTTAAATACCTGGAAGCTATAACTTTAACTTACCTTATAAAACAAATGTGTTCTTTTTTTTATTTTATTTTCACATCAGGATATTTTTAAAAGGTTAGTGTGAAGGGCCTATAAATATGCAAAGATTTCAACAGCTAAGACAAACATCTCAGTAAATAACTTAATTGAGCTGTGAATTTTTAGTGATTGAAATCCGATTACTTTGTGGCTTAATTTGTGTACTGCTTGACTGCGCTGCAGTTTCAGGCAATTTAACAATGTAGACAGAAGATGAAGATGGAATGTTAAATAGTGACTGAGGCATTCAAAGTAAAAATGTCTTCGTTGTGTTCATTTTTGTAGGCATACCACTGAGTGGGCTGCCTTTTCGAATTAAAGTCTTCAAAGAGTCAGACTATATGAAAGTCCTGGGAGACACAGATTCTTTCCCCCCATAACTTTGGACCATTAGTTTTCACCTCTTGTTGAATTTTGCTGGTCATTAGGCTCATAAAGATTAATAGTATATAGTACACAAACTCACCTTCGCTGCTGTAAAACATAGTTCTCTCTATGGTGGCAAATAAGTAGGGTAATTGAGTCTTTGCGATTACTTTAGACTTTCAGAAGACATGTTGGGTCCAGGCTCTTCTAAGAGATTTCTTGTTATCTTAAAACCCAGTAATATGGGATTTCTGATATTTTACAATATCAGCAAGATATACCCAGAGACATTAAATTTTAAGGGATTGACAAGTTTGGTCAATAAGAGAGCAAATTTGGATATCGCATGCCAAACAATGTTTTTTCTCAGTATGTCTTTTACAAGCACATTTCAAAATATTGTTTCTATGGGCAGTTCATGTTATCCTACCTTCAAAATAAAACCATAAATTCTGTCCCTCTGTTCCCTCAACCGTCTATCCTAAGCTACTTAGATTAAAACAAGAGTCCCAATTTTTATTCCTCAGTCTCGTGCCCTCCAGTGCCCTTACCCCACCCATCCTTCTCACAGAAGCCAGATGATTTTTCAAAAACCCATCATGTTACTACCTTCTCAAAAACCTTTCAATGTCTTCTTAGTCAGCTAAGAAAATTCCAGAATTTTTACCACATTCATCGGGATCCTACTGTTTTGACTGTTGCCACCTTTGCAGTTTCATTTTTATTGGTGCAAAAAGATTTACATATAATCATTTGAGCATGGAATCTATATAACAATCTCAGTAAGATATTTATATCCCTTTTGTCATACTAAGTATTAAAAATTCAGATCAACAATTCTCCATTGAGATTGGCCAAACATCTGGAAGTCAATAGCAACAGGTGGCATTTCCGCTGGACAACACAGTTCTAGGGACCCTTAATGTCAATGACGGTATCAGATGAGGAGAAACATAGGTTATTTAATATTTATTGTTGCCTTCCCAAAAAAGAAAATATTTTTCTAGAGTCAAAAAGTGTCTAAGAAGTAAGAAAAATCTTTCCTCCAATGTACTAATTTCAAGCTAAATTATTCTATGCCAATATAAATTATAATTAATTATCTAATAAATTTAAATACTTTAGATTTAATAGTTGTTCCTTTCTCAAAGATTGAGTTTTGCTTTATAATGATTACATATTAGTGTTGTAACAAATTATGAAATTTAAATATAACTATCTCATACTAAATGTGTCTTTTACTACAAAGAAGTATTTCACTAAAACCATTTTTGGCATTTATTATCAAATTAATACAACAGTAACACAATAGCTAGTTTATAATTACTATAATAAATACTGATTAATTAGAGGGAAGCAAGATGGCGACGGAGTAGGCGGAAGTACCAACTTCCAACTCCCAGAACCAAAGTGGATTATAACTCAATTTAAAGAACCATCATCTGGATAAACCAACTATGAACTAAACTAAGTGGACTCTTCAACTAAGGAACACAGAAGAAGCCACATTGAGACTGGTAGGAATAGCGAAAACGTGAAGAGGGATGCCCAGCTCCCCGGAGCAAACGGCAGCCCGGAGAGACCCGCGTGGCGGGAGGAAAGTTTGGCAGAGAGGGAGGGACCTGGGCTCCAGGAATCAAGCCCCAGCCTGCAGTCCCAGAGCCTAGAAGAGGCGTTTGGACAGTTTTGAGCTGTGAAACAAGTGAGGGAGCTCCCAGGCATACAATGTGGAGTATTAGGTCCCTTCCTACTCTGCTGAGGGTTGCTGAAGGGTTTGGGGGCGGCAGGACGCTGAAACGCAGTTCTGTAGGCGTGGGTAGAGGCCAAGCCGGTGTGAGCTCGGTCTAGCCGAGCAAGGTCGGAGGGGATGCGTGAAAGCAGTCCGGAAGCTGCGGGCCTGCCTTTAATCCCACTTACGGGGATAAAGCGGTAGGCCAGGAACGGGCAGAAATCTGCTCTGCGACCTTGCGAAAGTCAGCCCTGACTGCGGGGACTGGGCTAGGACCACGGATGGGCAGGGGCTCACAGCTGAGCTAACGCTACCAGCCCCGCCCGGCCGGAGAAACCGCAGTTTGGCATTATACGTGAGCGAGCGGGCTCCGAGCACAGGAACAGGGTGGACACCGAGACAAGTGGAAGCTCGTAGCTGAGCCCAAGCTACTATCCCCGCCCGGCCGAAGAAACCGTGATTTGCAATCCTACGTGCACGAGCTGGCTCCGAACGCGGGGGCAGGGTAGAGTCTGGGACGAGCGGAAGTATGCAGCTGAGCGGAACCCAGCAAACATGCCCCTCTCAATAAACTTGGGTTTGCGACCCTGCGCAGAAGGGTCCTGGCCTAGAGGGTGGGCTAAAGCTCCAGAAAGGCAAAGGCTCACAGCTGAGAGCATGTCAAAAGCCCCACCCAACCGCGAAACTGTGGCGAGCAGGCTCTGACTGAGGGTTCTGGGCGGAAGTCCGGAAATAGGCTGGGTCCGCAGCTGAGCAAAGGTGCTCACCTCTACCCTTGGTGCTAAGGCTTGTGGCTTGAGTGACAGCCCCTCCCACGGAGGAGAGGCAGAAATCACAGCAAAATCCACAGTGGGCTGGCGCTAGCAACACTCATACCCAACCACCCTAGGCAGCAGCAAAGGGGGTGGTGGGCCTGCAGACAGACCACACCTAGAGAACACAAAGGCAACACCTACTGGATTCCAGTGGCCACAACTTGCTTATACACAGACAAAATGGGCAGGCAGAGGAATGCAAACCAAATGAATCAAGAGAAATCCCCAGAGAAGGACATGAATGAACCAGATATAACCAAATTACCAGAAGCAGAATATAGAATAATGATAGTTAGGATGTTCAAGAAATTAGAGTAACAATGGATAGTCATTATGAACACCTAAATAAAGAGATAACAAGTATAAAAAACGAAATTGAAATAGTAGAAAAGAATCAGAGAGAAATGACAAATACAGTATCAGAACTGAAGAAAACAATGAAAGGAATTAAAAGCAGGATGAATCACGCTGAGGATCGAATCAACGAGTTAGAGGACACAATAAACAAAGGCACAGAAGCAGAGAACAAAAAGGAAAAGAGACTCAAAAAAATGTGAGGAAACTCTAAGGGAGCTTTGTGACAACATGAAGAGAAACAACATTCGCATCATAGGGGTGCCTGAAGAAGAGGAAAGAGGACAGGAAATGGAAACTTTGTTCAATCAAATCATAGCAGAAAACTTTCCTAAATTAAGGATGGGAAACACTCCACACGTTCAAGAAGCACACAGAACTCCGTTAAAGAGAAACCCAAAAAGATCTACACCAAGACACATCATAGTTAAAATACCAAAGCTAATGGATAAAGAAAAAATTTTAAAAGCTGCTAGGGAAAAAAAGGCTATCACCTACAAGGAAGCCCCAATAAGGATGACATCGGACTTCTCAACAGAAACACTTGAGGCCAGAAGGGAATGGCAAGATATAATCAAAGTAATACAGAACAAGAACCTACAACCAAGACTACTTTATCCAGCAAGGCTAACGTTTAAAATTGAAGTAGAAATAAAGAGCTTCCCAGAAAAAGAAAGCCTCAAGGAATTCATAAAAACCAAACCAATTCTGCAAGAGATACTAAGGGGCCTATTGTGAACAGTTTAAAGGGAGGAAAGAATAGACAAAAGAAGAATACAGCTTTAAAGAATAAAATGGCAATAAACAACTACATATCAATAATAACCTTAAATGTAAATGGACTAAATTATCCAATCTAAAGACATAGGGTAGCTGCATGGATAAAGAAACAGGACCCATACATATGTTGTCTACAAGAGACACACCTTAAAACAAAACATGCACATAGACCGAAGGTAAAAGGATGAAAAAAAATATTTCATGCAAATGGAAATGAAAAAAAAGCAGGGGTAGCAATACTTATATCTGACAAAATGGACTTTAAAACAAAGGCTGTAGTAAGAGATAAAGAAGGACACTACATAATGATAATAGGAACAATTCAACAGGAAGATATAACTATTATAAATATCTATGCACCAAATATAGGAGCCCCGACATACATAAAGCAGACTTTGATGGATATAAAGGGCGAGATTAACAGCAATACTATCATATGAGGGGATTTCAATACCCCTCTAACTACACTGGATAGATCCACAAGAAAGAAAATTAATAAAGAAACAGCAGACTTAAAGGAGACACTAGATCAACTTGATTTAATAGATATCTTCAGACCTTTTCACCCTAAAGCAGTAGAATATACATTCTTCTCAAGCACTCATGGTATGTTCTCTAGGATAGACCACATGTTAGGATACAAAAATGGTCTCAATAAATTTAAGAAGATTGAAATCATATCAAGCATTTTCTCTGATCACAATGCCATGAAACTAGAAATTAACCACAAAAGAAAAACTGAAAAATACTCAAACACTTAGAAACTAAATAGCATGTTATTAAATAATGAATGGATTACCAATGAGATCAAAGAAGAAATAAAAAGGTTTCTAGAAACAAATGATAATGAGCATACATCAACTCAAAATTTATGGGACACAGCAAAAGCAGTTCTGAGAGGGAAGTTTATTGCACTACAGGCATATCAAAAGAAGCTAGAAAAAGCTCAAGTAAGCAACCTGACCCTGCATCTAAAAGAACTAGAAAAACAACAACAAATAAAACCCAAGACAAGTAGAAAGAAAAAATTAATAAAGATCAGAGCAGAAATAAATGACATAGAGGCTAAGGAAACAATACAGAGGATCAATGAAACAAGAAGCTGGTTCTTTGAAAAGGTAAACAAGATTGATGAACCTTTAACTAGACTCACCAAGAAAAAAAGAGAGAGGACTCAAAAAAATAAAATTAGAAAGGACAGTGGAGAAATAACAACTGACACAACAGAAATACAAAGCATTGTAAGAAAATACTATGAAGAACTCTGTGCCAAAAAATTAGACAATCTTGGTGAAATGGACAAATTTCTTGAATCATATAACCTTCCAAAAATCAATCTGGAAGAATCAGAACACCTAAACAGACGAATTACAACAAATGAGATCGAAACAGTTATCAAAAAACTCCCAAAAAAGAAAAGTCTTGGGCATGATGGCTTCACAAGTGAATTCTATCAAAAATTCAAAGAAGAACTAACTCCTATCCTTCTCAAGCTATTTCAAAAAATTCAAGAGGAAGGAAGACTTTCAAACTCCTTTTATGAGGCGAGCATAATTCTGATCCCAAAACCGGGCAAAGACAACACAAAGAAAGAAAATTATAGGCCTATATCCCTGATAAATTTAGACGCTAAAATTCTCAACAAAATATTAGCCAACTGGATTCAGCAATATATGAAAAAAATCATACACCATGATCAAGTGGGATTTATTCTGGAGAGGTAAGGCTGGTTCAATATTCGCAAATCAATCAATGTGATTCATCACATAAACAAAAGGAAGGACAAAAATCACATGATAATTTCAATAGATGCAGAAAAGGCATTTGATAAAATTTAGCACCCATTTATGCTAAAAACTCTCAGTAAAGTGAGAATACAGGGATCATTCCTTAACATGATAAAAGCCATCTATGATAAACCGACAGCAAACATCATACTAAATAGACAAAAATTAAAAGCAATCCCCTTAAGATCAGGAACTAGGCAGGGTTGCCCCCTTTCACCACTCTTATTCAACATAGTTCTGGAAGTCCTAGCTACAGCAATCAGACAAGAAAAAGAAATAAAAGGCATCCAAATTGGAAAAGAAGAAGTAAAGCTGTCACTATTTGCAGATGATATGATATTGTATATTGAAAACCCTAAAGTCTCAGTCAAAAAACTACTGGACCTTATAAATGAATTCAGCAAGGTGGCAGGATATAAAATTAATACTCAGAAATCAGAGGCATTTCTATATACCAACAATGAACTGTCAGCAAAAGAAATTAAGGAAACAATCCCCTTCACTATTGCAGCCAAAACAATAAAGTACCTAGGAGTAAATTTAACCAAGGAGGTTAAGGACTTGTACTCGGAAAATTATAAAACATTGATAAGAGAAATCAAGAAAGATACTAACAAGTGGAAGCATATACCGTGCTCATGGCTAGGAAGAATAAACATCATTAAAATGTCTATATTATCAAAGCAATTTATAAATTCAATGCAATAGCAATTAAAATACCAATGACATACTTCAAAGATATAGAACACATATTTCAAAAATTTACATGGTACCAAAAAAGAACACGAATAGCCTCAGCAATCTTAAAAAGAAAAAATAAAGCAGGATGTATCACTCTTCCAGATATCAAGGTTTACTATAATGCCATTATACTCAAGACAGCCTGGTACTGGCATAAGAACAGGCACATAGATCAATGGAACAGAACAGAGGACCCAGAAATAAACCCACAGCTTTATGGACAACTGATATTTGACAAAGGAGGAAAGAACATACAATGGAGTAAAGACAGCCTCTTTAACAAATGGTGTTGGGAAAATTGGACATCTACCTGCAAAAAATGAAACTAGACCATCAACTTACACCATTCACAAAAACAAACTCAAAATGGATAAAAAGACTTAAATGTAAGCCGTGAAACCATAAGCATCTTAGAAGAAAACATAGGCAGCCAGCTCTCCGACATCTGTAGCAGCAATATATTTGCCGATTTATCTCCACGGTCAAATGAAATAAAAGGGAAGATAAACAAATGGTACTATATCAAACTAAAATGTTTTTGCACAGCTAAAGACAATAGGAACAGAATAAAAAGACAAACCACACAATGGGAGAACATATTCGGCAGCACATCTGATAAGGGGTTAATAACTAAAATTTATAAAGAACTTATAAAACTCAACACCAGGAAGACAAACAACCCAATCAAAAAATGGGCAAAAGAAATGAATAGAAATTTTTTCAAAGAGGACATACAGATGGCCAATAGGCATATGAATAAATGCTCAACATCACTAATCATTAGAGAAATGCAAATTAAAACCACAATGAGATATCACCTCACACCAGTCAGAATGGCACTTATCAGCAAAACAACACAGAATAAGTGCTGGCGAGGATGTGGAGAAAAGGGAACCCTTCTGCACTGCTGGTGGGAATGCAGACTGGTGCAGCCACTGTGGAAAACAGTTTGGAGATTCCTCAGAAAATTAAAAATTGAACTGCCTTTTGACCCAGCTATCCCACTTTTAGGAATATACCCTAAGAACACCATAGCACTGTTCGAAAAGAAGAAATGTGCCCCCATGTTTGTGGCAGCATTGTTCACAATAGCGAAGATCTGGAACCAGCCCAAGTGTCCGTCAGAAGACGAGTGGATTAAAAAGCTTTGGTACATATATACTATGGAATACTACTCAGCCATAAGAAACGATGATATCGGATCATTTATAACAAAATGGATGTACCTTGATAACATTATACGGAGTGAAATAAGTAAATCAGAAAAAAAGAAAAACTGAGAACAGCATGATTTCATACATAGGTGGGACATAAAAGTGAGAATATGAGACATGGACAAGAGAGTGGTGGTTATGGAATGGGGGGAGGGAGGGAAGAGTGGGATAGGGAGGAGGGGAGGGACACAGGGAAAACCAGATAGAAGGTGACAGAGGACAATTTGACTCTTGGTGACGGGTATGCAACACAATTGAATGATAAGATAACCTGGAGATGTTTTCATTGTACATAGGTACCCTGATTTATTGGTGTCACCCCATTAGAATTAATAATTATAAAATATATATATAAAAAATACTGATTAATTGTAGGAAATAACATCTATTCTTGATATATTCTAACATTGCTAATAAGGGAAAATAAAATAAATTAAAATTTTTTTTTCAGAGACAGAAGAGAGAGTCAGAGAGAGGAATAGATAGAAACAGACAGAACGGAGAGAGATGAGAAGCATCAATCATCAGTTTTTTGTTTTGACACCTTAGTTATTCATTGATTGCTTTCTCATATGTGCCTTGACCGCGGGCCTTCAGCAGATTGAGTAACCCCTTGCTCGAGGCAGCAACCTTAGACTCAAGCTGGTGAGCTTTTGCTCAAACCGGATGAGCCCGTGCTCAAGCTGGCGACCTCGGGGTCTCGAACCTGGGCCCCTCTGCATCCCAGTCCAATGCTCTATCTATCCACTGAGCCACCGCCTGGTCAGGTGAAAAATTAAACATTTTTTTAATTTTTAACCTAAATAATTGAAAACTACTGAAATTGATGACAATGTGAGCAAAAATTCTCTCAATTAGTTTTGCACTGAATTAGCTTTTTGTCTGGTTGATGATACTTTTCCGGCTTTTATATAACTGAGAACAAAACAACTGTTGAGTTATGAAAGGCCATTTAAATTAGGTGGTTTTTGAATGGTTATTTGGACTTACCCAATACAATTTTGAAGGCCAGTATATAAATTGCAGTGATGAGTTTAGCAAATGACTGATGGCTCATCTATTCCCATAGCAGAAACAAACTCTTTAAATTAATCAGTGGTCACAGACACAGCTGGAAATAGGAGTTTGAATAATTTCATTTAAAGTACCTATATTTCAAACACAAAATTAATACATATCATTATGCCCTGACATGAGGAGAGTTGTTGGCGAATTATTAGGAAAGAGACTGGTAATAAGGGTTTTTTTCAGATCGCTCTCTCATTACTGGCGTGTTTTAGCTCCAACCAGGATAGGCTATTTCTTGAGTTCTTGATAAAAGCCAGGTTATCCCTGTCTAGAATTCATGTTTCAAGTAAAGACTACTTTCCTAAAAGCTATCAGACACTCCAAGCTGCTCATGTTCTGGCTTTCATTATAAATACAGAATCCTCAGAAATCATGTGTCTCCTGGGGCCCTGTCCTACATACACTGTCATTGTCACCCTTCCAGCTCCTTCTTGTTTGATTCTAGTATCTTTTCAAGTTTCCACTCAGCCTCTTAGATCTTCTGATGTTGTTTCTAGATTCTTTTCCCATTTCTATCTCTTATCTTAATTCATACTTCCTTCCTGGGGATTATTTTAGCCTTAAACCCTCTATTATCATTCTTTCTTATTTTAATAACTTTTTGTGACATTAGAAAAATAAATCAACAACTAACAAGTGCCAGTGAGAACGTGGAAAGAAGGGAGCCCTCCTGTACTGCTGCTAGTGGGAATGCAGACTGGCTGGTGCAGCCACTGTGGAAAACAGTATGGAGATTCCTCAAAAAATTAAAAATAGAACTGCCTTTTGACACAGCAATCCCACTTCTTAAAATATAACCTAAAAGTCCCAAAACACTGATGAAAATAATATATGTATCCTTATATTTATTGCAGTGTTATTTACAATAGCCAAGATCCAGAAACAGCCCAAGTGTTCATCAATATATGAATAGATGAAAAAGTGGTGGTAGGTACATGTATACAACGGAATATTGCATGGCAGTAAAAAGAAGAAGAAAATCTTACCCTTTGCAAAAGAATGGGTGGACCTGCAGAGTATTGCGTTAAGTGGAATAAGTCAGTCAGAGAAAGCCAAGTGCCATATGACCTCACTTATATGTGGGATCTAATGAACAAAATAAACTGGCAACAAAACAGAAACAGAGGTATGGATATATGAAACAGACTAACCACTGTCAGAGGGAAAATAGCTGGGGACTAATTCAAAAAAGGTGAATGAACAGCAAAAAAACACACAAACATATGCATAGCACATAGACAACAGTGTGGTGATGTGGTGATAGGGGCAAATGGGAACAGAGAGAGGTGGAGATGGGGAAAGGGGGATACGGACAGAAAGAGACTTTGCTTGGGGCAATGGTCACACAATACCCTGTGCAGATGATGTTTTATTGAGTTGCACATTTGAAACCTGTATGGTTTTGCAAGCCAATGTCACCCCAATAAATTCAATTAAAAATAGCAGCACACCCAAGATCAAATGCTCATCTACACATTCAGGACGAAACCTGTTAACTTGTTTTAAAAAAAGGTCTTTTGGTTTCTTTCAAATTGTGCAGTAAAACCAGAAGTCCCAGTGTTTATAAAGCAATGGTTCTCAATTCCAACAGCACAAAAGAATCACATGATGGTACCGGGGCAATTCTGATTTAAATAACCAGTGACAAGGCTCAAGCATCTATATCCCTAAGAGTAATTCTAATGTGCATTCAAGGATAAAACCCCACCCTACAGTCTCAGATTGTAGGACTCTGTAAAAAGTACAGCCTTGAGTAAGAAAATTACCACCAGCTTAAGCACCATGGAGAGGAAGAAAGTGCTGAAAACAGATGTTGTAAAATGGACTCGCATAGGAAGAGGAAACTGAGCATGCCCGGTAATACTGGAGCCAGAGAATGGGGAAAGAATGTTTGTGTTAAAACTTAAGGATTCTTTGCAAGCAATTTGTACTCAAGTCAAAACACAATTAGTAACAGAAAGACATTAAGGAGATATTTAGTGACTTAAACAGCAGCAAAGCTTAAACTTAATTAGCAAACAGGCCAAAATCAATTTAAAAATTATTTTTTTATGTTAGATAACAAATCAACTCTTAGAAAGAGAAATGGTCAAAAGCAAAGTGCAGACAAGTTAATAAAAAGGGCCCTTTTCTGGACCCTGCATCTATCTCCTCTTTGTCTCTTCCTTCCACAGCCCAACAGCAGCGCTGGAAAATATTGTCCTACTTCTTTGCCTCAAATTCACTTGTTCATTCACTGTGATTCTGCAACCATTTTCTCCAAGATCAGCAGTGAGTTCTTCATCAGTAAATTCCATGGGCCTCTTTGCAGTAATCTTATAGGAATTCTCAAGCAGACTTTGACAGAATTGACCATGCTCCTGAATTTATCTTTTTCTTTGGCTTTTGTGACACTATCTTATTGATCACCCCCCTGCATTTTGGAAAATCTTACTCTTCTTTCCTGAGTGGTTAACCTTCTCCTTTGCATCTCATTCTTACTATTCCCAGGGCTCTCTTTTTGGCCATGACTCACACACAACGCTTTACCCAGGTATTTTTTATCAACTCTTGTGGTTCAGCTACTCTGAAGAGTCTGATGACATTGCATATTTGTCCAGTGCCCAGATATCTAGTCCAAGCTCTAGAACTGGCATGTTCTCTCCTACTTTTCACAGACACTTTACACTCAATATGCTCAAAACTGAACTTGTGATCTTTCTCCCAACTTTTAGTACCAGTTCACTTACCCATGCTAGTCAGAGTCAAGAAACCTTTCTCACCTTATTTATTTCTCTCTCTCTTCCCTGCAACATACATAAGCGAGCTCCCCAAAGTACAGTCTTAGGACTAAAAGCTCTGGCATCATTTAAGACCTGGTTAGAAGTGCAAAAATCTGAACCCTCATCCCCAGGCCTACTGAATTAGAACCTGTATTTATTTTTTTCTATAATCCTCTGTTTATTCTTATGTATAGTAAAGTTTAAGAGTCACTACTCTATAATTCATGCTTTGAAAACTCACTAATTCAACTCCGGCTGTTCATCTCTGATGCTACTACCATAAACAAGGCCATGAGTTCTTAAAATTAGCTGTATATGACAGTTGCTTGGGGAATTTTTTATAAATACCCACTGCAGCTTCTACCTCTGGAAATATTCAATTAGTCTAGCATGGAGCCCAGGAATCAGTAATCTTGAACAACTTTCAGGTTGTTTTATTGTGTAGCCAGCACTGAGAACCACTCATCAAGGCCATAATCACCCTCCAACTGGATTATTATAACAGTTTCCTAAATCTTCAATCTTTAATCTTTCCAATTTCCCTTATTCCTATTAGAGTGATCTTTCCTTCAATGGGCATGTAGAATCCTTACATGGCTACCGTTGTCACCCCAGCACTAAACACGAACTGAAGTAGGAACACACTCGGCCCTCCGTCATCTCTCTGTCTGCTGCTTATTTCTACAAAGCCATTTCCCACCACAACTGCTCCTGCCCACAAGCTCTTCTGCATCACAGACTCCTTCGTTTGCAGTTCATTAAGTGAACCATGGTGTTTTGTGCCTCTGTCTCTTATCCTTTTTTTAACAGCTTTACTGAGGTATAATTGATATACAGAGAACTACTGTATATGTATTTAATCTGTGAAATTTAATGAGTTTGGACATAGGCAAACTCACAATACCAATGCTTCCCGGAGCATTCTGTTTCCCTCTGTTGGTATGTGTGTGTGTGTGTGTGTGTGTGTGTGTGTGTGTGTGTGTGTGTGTGTGTGTGATAAGAGCACTCAACATGAGATATACTCTCTCAACAAAATTTGAAATACACAGTACCACATTTTTAGCTATAGACACTACGTTGTTCAACAAATATCTAGAATTTATTCATCTAGCATAACTGAAACTTTATAACTATTAAAATAACTCCTCATTTCTCCCAATCCTCAACCTAACCCCTGAAAACCACTGTTAGCTTCACTATTTCTATGAATTTGACTATTTTAGATACCTTATATACATGGAATTATGCAGTACTTGTCCTGTGACTGGCTTAATTCACTTACTGATATCTTCAATATTCATCCACATTGTGTCAAATGGTAAGACTTGTTTCTTTTTAAAGACGAAATATTGTATGTACGGTTCACATTTATTTTATCTAGTATTCTGTCAGTGGACATTTGGATTAGTTCCATATCTTGGTTATTGTTAATAATACTACAGCAAACATGCCTCTGGTCTTTATGCCTCCTATACCCATAATGGCCTTCTTAGTCTTAATACTGAAGATATATTCTTTGAACATTCAGTTTAAGTATCACATTCTCTGTTACAGCTGTCCTGACCCCAACCTTCTCTTCCTGTGGTCGTCTTGACCACTCCATTTGTGTGTATTCTTTGTGCACATCTACACTGTTCACAAAAATTAGAGGATAGTTCAAAATGAATATGAAGCTATAAAATATCCCCTAATTTGCATACAGTTACATTGTAATTATTTGTTTTATTCTTGCCTTTGTCTATCAATCTGCTAATTGATTGTAAGATTGGAAGTTTATTATACCATCCATGGTCTGCAACAGTCATATGACATTTAGTCGTCACCCTCTGACTATAAACAATTAGTAGAGAACAGTGGTTAAGAGTAGAACTTTGGTAGTTAGACAGTACCTTGTTCAAATCCCACATCTTCCACCTAAAAGCTGGGCAGCTTTCAACAATTTTTAAACCTCACTGTGCTTTCTATAGAGAAAAGGTTTTATTATGATAATAGAAAGTAAAATAAAATATTTTGGCTTGACTTTTTTTTCTAATTTGGATTGTAAAAAATTTTCTAGTTTTCTCAACTAAATTTTTACCAAATGTATCTGGCACAGTGGATAGAGAGTCAGACTGGGATACAGAGGACCCAGATTCGAAACTCCGAGGTTGCCAGCTTGAGTACAGGCTCATCTGGTTTGAGAAAGGCTCACCAGCTTGAACCCAAAGTTGCTGGCTTGAGCAAGGGGTCACTCAGTCTGCTGTAGCCCCCCAGTCAAGGCACATATTTTTTGTCACACAAAAAATAAAGAAAATAAAAAATGTATCTTTCATGACCTTCTTACTCACAGATACCACTGATCAGTTGATAGATGCTATCAGATGTAGAATTTAAAGGATTTAAGAACATAATCTATATTACAAGGAGAAACTGCCATAACATAACATTTTGTTACAGTGTATTTATTAAATATTCACTGAGTATTTTCTGTACATTAGACAATGACTACGTAAGATAGTAAATCATTCTTGACATTAAAGACATTAATATATAGAAAAAATAAAACATGTACGTAATAATGTTACCTAATACTGACTTAATACCTACTTTATATTATAGCCCCTATAACTCTCATATCAACTCTAGAACATATGTGATTAAAATCTTTGTAGTGTAGATGAGAATAGCAAAGTTTCACAATTTTCTCAAGAGTACCTAGGTAACAGGTGGGAAAGGTCAGATTTTAACCAAGTATTATCTAACTCCTAAGGCCTCACTCTCAAGTACTGCCTTCTACTAATTCTTTACAATCAAGAGATGGCTAAATAACAACTGAGTGCTGCAAACCATTGGTATAATAATCTTGCAATCTTACAATCAAACAAGAAGCTGATTATCTCAAGATAAAAATTCACTCAGTCTTTTGATGATGAAAATTTAGATACTTGGACACATCTGGTTGATTCACAGAACTTTCACTTTTCATCCAGATGGCTTGTCAGTATAAATGTCATAACATAAACACAAGCAAACTTGTACTGCTCAAAGTTTTTCTAAATGGACCTCCAAGCACTCATTGCTCTTTCAGAAGTATGAAGTTGATTTTGCTACACTATCATCTCTTGCCAGATGCCTTATAATTAAAAACTTATGATGCTTCATTACAAAGATATAAAACTCGAAAATACATAGTTGTATCAACGGTAAATCTTAAAGTTTATTTCTTTCTGAAGAGCCTAGAGAACCGACTAAAAGACTATGTTGCAGTCACCTTTGTGGACTGTAGATTTGTGGGCAGTTCTAAGAAGTGAAGTAGAAAGATCCCTTAAACATTTTTCCCAGTTTCACAAAACTATAATTTAATAGCATGAGTATTTCAACATAAATAAAATCCACCAATTTTATTCAAATTTCTCCAGTTTTAGTTGTACTATATTTTTTGTGTGTATACACTTTTATCATCTCTGTAGTTTTGAGTAGCCACCACCACAATCAATATACTGAACAGTCCCAACACCAAAGAAGTCCTTCAGGTTACCTTTTTAATTACATTCCTCTCCCTTCTCCTCCACCCCCACCTCTAACCTCTGGCAATCACTAGTCTGTTTTCTACTTCTAAAATGTTTTTATTTCAAAATGTTATACAAATGAAAAGAACAGATTAAGTAACCTTTAAAGCTGGCATATTGTGCTAGAGATTCATTCATTCAACTTATTTCATATATCAATACTTCAGCCGTCTGGTTGCTGAACAGTATTCCCTGGTATATAAGTGCCACAATTTGTTTAAACATTCACCTGTTAAAAAACATATAGGCGAATTATAGATTTTGGCTATTTCTCTGGAGTAAATGCTCAAGAGTGCAATTGCTGAGTCATATAGTAAGTTGCATGTTTGGCTTCATCAGAAACTATCAAACTTATCTAGAGTGGTTATAAAATTTTCTATTTCCACTACCATTTTGAGTGGCCCACTCTCTCTAGATTCTTTCCAGCATTTCGTGTTGTCACTACATGTATTTTTATTTAGGCCATTCTGATAGGTATGCAATAACACCTTGTGCTTTTACTTTGTTCTCCCTTCATGGATAATGATACTGAACGTCTTTTTATATGCGTATCATCTGTATGTCCTCTTTGTTAAAATACCTACTAGTGTCTTTTGCCCATTATCTAATTAGATTGTCTGATTTTATACTGTTGAAAAGTGAGTATTCTCTATATATCCTGAATGAATACTAGTCCTTTGATAGAGATGTAATTTTGGAACCTTTTTTCCCCACTCACAATTTGTCTTTTTATGCAATTCTCATGAGCTTCCATAGGCAAAACTTTAAATTATTGTGAGCTCCAATTTATAAATTTATTGATTGGTGGTTTTTTTTTAATTCTAAGAACTCTTTGCCTACCCTTAGGTTCTGAAATTTTTCTCCTATATACTTATTTTTTGCACACAAAGCAATATACAGATGATGTATCATAGAATTGCATATTTAAAACTTTATCATCTTATTAAACAATATCCCTAATAAATTTAATTTTTAAAAATCTTTATAGTTTTATGTTTAATGCTATGATTCATTTTTAGCTATTTCTTTAATATATGGCATACATATTAAGTCAACGTTTGTTTGTTAATTTTGCCCATGGATGTTCAGTTGTTCTCACAGCATTTATCTAAACGGCTATTTTTCCTCAATTGAATTGGTTTTATACCTTTGTTAAAAATCAACAGGAAATGACTGGTTAGCTCAGTGGTAGAACATCAGCCCGGCATATGGATGTCCCAGGTTCGATTCCCTGTTAGGGCACACAGGAGAAGCAATTATCTGCTTCTCCACCCTTCTCCTCTCCCTTCTCTCAATCTCTCTCTTCTCCTCCTGCAGCCAAGGCTCCACTGGAGAAAGTTGGCCCGGGCACTGAGGATGGCACTATGGTCTCGTCTCAGGAGCTAAAATGGCTCCAGTTGTAAGGGAGCAACAACCCCAGATGGGCAGAGCATCACCCTCTAGTGGGCTTGCCAGGTGGATCCCGGTCAGGGGCATATGAGGGTCTATCTCTCTGAATCCCCACTTCTCACTTAAGAAAAATACAAAAATAAAAATAAAAAAGACAGGAGAGCCTGATCAAATGGTTGCACAGTAGATAGAGAATCAGCCTGGTACACTGAGGTACCAGGTTTAAAACCCCAAGGTCACTGGCTTGAGAATGGGATCATCAACATGATTCCATGGTTGTTGGCTTAAAGCCCAAAGTTGCTGGCTTGAGCCCAAGGTCACTGGCTTAAGCAGAGTCACTAACTCAGCTGTAGCCCCATGGTCAAGGCACATATGAGAAGCAATCAGTGAACAACTAAAGTGCCACAACTATGAGTCGATTCTTCTCATCTCTCTCCCTTTCTCTCTGTCTCTCTCTCACTCAAAAAAAAAAAAGTCAACAGGGCAGATTTGTATGAATGTAATCTTTGGTAGTCTATTCTGATTCATTGATTTATACATCTATCCTTCCAATAATGCCAAACTGTCTTTATTACTATAGCTAGATAGTAAGGCTTAATACCAAATAATAATTCCTTCCACTTTATTCTTCTTTATTTTATCTGTTTTAGGGATTGCATCTTTCCACAGAAATTTTAGAATTAGTGCCTGACCTGTGGCGGCACAGTGGATAAAGCATCAACTGCTGAGGTCGCCGGTTCGAAAATTTAGACTTGCCTGATCATGGCACATATGGGAGTTGATGCTTCATGCTCCTCTCCCTTCTTTCTCTCTCTTTCTCTCCTCTCACTCTAAAACTGAATAATAAAAAAAGAACTATAAAATTTGTATAAAAAATAAATTTTAGAATAAGCTTATAATGTCCATGCCTCCCTCAAAAAACTCTGTTGCAATGGTTTAATGTAAATTGCTTGATTTTATTTTTAAAATATCAGGTAAAGTGCATCTTAATTATTACTAAAAATTGGTACTTAAAAAACACAGACTCATGGGCAAATGCAGATATCTTCTGTTTCTGCTCAGAAAGTTCACAGATTACATAAGGATGTGGTCAGGTGTTGTTCCAGTAGTAAGATTGTACAGGTCACAATGTCATATATCATGTATTTTAGAAACCAGTATTTTTTTTTGTTTTATATGGATAGCCATGATATGTACACAAGATTAATTTAGTTGTTCTTCATACATCTTGTGAAAAAGAAATGGTAATACCTGCTTGTGTTTATACATGTACAGAACTAAAATTAGCCTGAATTTTGAAATTAACATATTCTCTTTATTGGAGAAGGAACTGGCATATTAGATAACAGTCATTATTATACACTGATTAATTATAAGCTTTTATTCACATTTATCATAATTAGAATCAGAGTTCTACGTGAGGCACTAGTAGCTTCCTTTAGAAAATCAGATGATTGCAATTAGGAATTGATGTGATATTTGGCAGAACTGTGAAGACTTCAGGGTCACTTTCTACATGTTCTCTGTGAAGAGCCAACTACATGAAGCAGCTGGGGGCTCCACAAGGACATTTGACTGGTAAATTGACTTGATTGATTCAAATTTGATTACATACTGGAAACACATTAGGTTCAAGTTAAGCACATTAATATATATCTGTTAAAATAAAGACCCATTTGCTTCCTTGTTATTCATTAATGAAACTTAATGACTTCAACAAACATTAATAAAGAAAAAATATTGGCCTGCATAATTCATTTGGAAAAATTAATTAATTGCTGTATTAAGGGCAGCTTGTTCCACAAAGTAATTGCTGAAGCTTTTGACGGAAAATTGCTTTATGTTATTTATTTAGCAAGCTGTTGTTTACCTTTTTTATTTTATATTGATTTGTTATGCATATACTTGTTCTTTCTCTTACAGAAGAAAATTAAATGTAATTTAAAATGATGATTGTAATATGCACTTATAATTGATAAGATAACTGCATTTTAATATGTTTACTAAATTTAACATGCATTACAAAGACAGAGGCTTATTAGTGGTTATATTTACCTAACTAGATTTTCAACACAATAATACAGGACAAATTATATCCTTATTTAGTAGGTAGCTGGAAGATAGGAATAGGATAAAACTTCAACAAGCTAGCATAAAGTCTTCTCTTGTGATTAGGGAAAACCATGATTTCTAACTATTGTAACATAAAAGTGCCAAAAATAAATATTTAATAAGAAAATTGCAATATTCAATGGTTTTGAAATGCAACATTATGGGCTATATTAATGAGTAACTAAATATAGTGCTGAATCAATATTTAGAATTCTAATTTTCTTTCACTTCTGTTTCCTTCTATGACTTTGTCTCTACACTAAGCCTCATCATCTCTAAATAAAATAGAAATGTTAACAGAAATATTCTTGATTTGTATATACTGATTAGTGACTTTAATCGGTTTGACAATTAATTCAATGGTAAGAATTAATACTATCAAGATTACTGTTTAATGTTCATTGAAATATTTTTTTCATTTTCTATCACTATGAAAGATAAGTACTTTGTTTTAAATTACAAACAGATGATCAAAAGCTATCTTTTTTTAAGAAGATAATTCATTATCTGCTGTGAATAAATGAAAGTATTTCTACATTGAATTGCCTCAAAGAGACCGTCATTCCATTACAGGGTAGATTCTTTTGCAGGTAATAGCAAAACCACTAGCATAATAGCACCAAGTTTCATTAAGATAAAAGAAAGATAAAACCTGAAGTAGTCGCATTTCAGAATAAATCAGTTTGGGTCTCTGCTGATCGACTCTAGCTTTTTCATTACTGTATGGATATGATAGATATTTTTCAAAACCTAGTTTAGACAAAGTGTTCAAAAAGGAATGAGTTCTCTCGATCAAATGAAAATTAAGGTGAAAATGGATGTCCTTCTTCCCTCCCCCAATGGAAATATTTTAGAATAAGAGACAATTATTTTTCAGAACTCTGAAGACCTCTCAGGAATTTTTTTTTCCTTCATACATTATGCAACTACTATTTTAAACTCAGCCTATTTCAGAGAGATGAAAGATGGAGAAAATAAATGAAAGAGTACCACCGAATATCGTTCTTTGTGCCTGAGTCCCTTATTTCTATTATTCCATAGAAGCAAATAACTCAAACCCTTTTTAAAACATTAGATTTCTCCACTTTATTTCTCTAGTAACCACTGGGTGGCAGCATAGGACGATAAATCAAAATGAATCGATTCAAAATTTAGCAACAGAGTTCAACAGACTTGAATGTTTGTTGGTACCTAAAACATAGAACTAACTGGTCACGAATCCATTCGTGGGGAAAATGTGTGTGGTATTTAGTCCACCCGTGTGTGGTGACAATAACACTTCAAGTTATTACTCAATTTTAGCCCAGTAGAAACTATAACAGAATCTATCATTCATGCTGCCAGATCTTGTAGGATCACAGTGTTAGCAATGTGAACATTAATTTGCAGTGAGAAATATTACAGCTTGAAAAGAATGTAAAAATCTTCACATGGCAGCCTTGGAATTTGCTTTTAGAAATCAATACTCAGTTTCCTGTCTCTGGTTTCATTTCCCTCTCTCGTAAAAAAAGAAACTAAAATGTGCAAAAAAATCCATTTTGATTACATCAGGTTATTTTAGCTCATGAATGCAAGATTTTTAATACTTACATTATTTTCTGGAAGAACAGGATATAATTTTTCTCCAAAGTGGATGAGCCAGCCAATTAACTTTAGGTACTTTTTAAAGTTTAAAACTGGCAATATATTCAAAAATTAGTTTAGATTAGTGCCTCCACATTCTGTATTTTGTTACTTTACATGTATTTTCTATTTTCTCACATGCCTACAATTACTTTAAATGATATTATTTGTTATGTTTAGAAATTATCACTAAGAACATCATTTACCTCAGGAAATGCTTCATAAAAAAGGAGTTTTAGTTCAGAAATTCCAGACATGCCTTTTGAAAAAAAATATGCAAAAATACACTCAATCTCTGAGAAGTCCTACAGAAAAGAACTATTTTATCTTTTAGAAATTCAGCTTTTTAAACTCTGCTGCTAACATGCACTAAAATTGCTGATTTAGAACAGATAAAATAGGGCATAATATTAAGATTACATTTCAAGATCTATAATATCTCTCACATACAAAACCAGCATTTGATAGCACAAATATTGAATATCTCAGTTACCAATCAACATAGAATATCCTATAAAATTCCAAAATTCTTGAGATAAGAATTTAATCCAATTTTTAAAATGTATTATCTATCTTTAATGAAATAAATAATTCAGTTTATCTAAAACAAAATTTTTGTGTGGAAACTGTGCCTTATATCTTGGATTTAATCTTGAAGAATAACAATATATGTTGCCATCTAGCGGTCATTTCTTAAATCACATTTTGGACTGAAATAAGAGTGGACATTTGGCTGAAAGGTATTATGTTGAAATTACATCCAGAAACAGAAGTTTAAAACCAATTATCACTGAAGTAAAATTAACTTATAATTTCATAAATATAATTTTTGAGGTTTAATTCATTCATGAAATCTTCTACTTGGTTTTTATTTCATTTATAATTTTCTAAATTTACTGAGTACCTATAGGTATAAATAAGTTTACTATTTCTGGTGGGTTGGATGTTAGGCTTGTTTTGATCTGCTTATTCTTATATATTTTCACCTGGTTTTTTATATGCACTTAATTTGCAAATTTATTAGTCATGTCAAGTTAGTGATAGTCATGTGGCCTTTTCAAAGAAATAATAGTCATTATATATCAATTAATGCAAGCAACTAAAATTAAACTTATGGTCAGTTCCCCACATGATGGATTGTACGTACTCTAAGTGTTAAAGTGGTTAAATGTTATTTATTCAACAAATACTTTATAAATACCTACTTAGGTCCTTGTTATATGCTAGTAAGTAGAAATAACTAATAAGGAATATATACCAAATCTCTGCCTCATGGGGTTTCTAGGAGAGAAAACAAAGGTTAAACAAATAATTATGTACAAAAAATAATATTTCATTGGAACGTAACCTAAGAATCAACCATGCAAGACCACCTGTCTTTGTGCACTGAGAGAAAGGAGCTTTCACATGTCCACCAATCGTGCACCCAGCAGCTACATCTCTGCCTCTTTCCCTGCTGGTCACAGCACGTATCAGCCCCAGCACCAGTACCATGATGCTGTCTCCACACAGTAGTCAATGTGGGTGAACCCACTTTTCTTCACTGGTTTCCTTTGTGGTGTTTCAAAATACCAAAACAAAACATTCTGAGGGTATCTAAGACAGTAGTAAATGTTAAAG
This sequence comes from Rhynchonycteris naso, assembly GCA_037038555.1. Taxonomy (NCBI): domain Eukaryota; kingdom Metazoa; phylum Chordata; class Mammalia; order Chiroptera; family Emballonuridae; genus Rhynchonycteris; species Rhynchonycteris naso. The sequence goes on along the minus strand of CM072999.1, from coordinate 165,726,337 downwards.
GATAATAAGGATTATAACCTAGAAGAGAAACCTATACATTAATCATGATTGGTACCATAGTCTAAATAAATAAGTACTAAGAGGTATATCCTTCAGAACAGACCTTTCTGGATGCACTTCCACACTTAGGATAGTTTTAGCAAAAAAAAGATTTATTAGGGGAGCCCAGACCAGATGTCTTTGTGGATTAGAGAGCATTGTCCCAAAGTGCAGAGGTTGCTGGTTTGATCCCCACTCAGCACATACAGAAACAGATCGATGTTTTCCTCTCTCTCTCTCTCTCTCTCCTCACTTTCTCCCTCTCTCACTAAAAATAAAAAAGATTTATTAAGGAAATTAAGTGCCTAAGGAAACAGATTGAATTGAAGAATTGAATTGAACTGAACAGATTGAATACGTAGAAAATATTATAGAGCCCCATAGAAGAATGAATTTACCATGGAGGTTGCTTCTGCAGTGGCTGGCCCCAGAAGTAAGCCACCACCACCACAGAACAAATGAAATCACCACCATCAGAACAAAGCCACAATCAAGAAGCAGCAATTATCAAGGAGCTGTCATAGTATAATAAGGCACTTCCAAAATACTAATTTTTCAAAAAAACTCAGGAATAAAAAACAGAAATCAGACCTCTGCTTCTCTTCTGCTTTCCATGTGATGGATGGAACCTAAATTGCAGCCCAAATCCTAAATGCAGGAAAGCCTATGACATGTAGCTTATGTATTTCTAGCTTATATGCTACACAGAAGTACAGCAGAGAGAACAGGGAATGGATGTTTTGAGTGGTTCTGGGTCAGTCTGAGTGACAGCTTTTCAAACCTTTAAATTTAAGTCAAAGGAACTCTTGACATCATCATGAAAGACTGTGTAGCCATATGTCCCTTCATCATCACTACACCAGCTTCTGGCTTCCCTTTCCAGGTTGTATGCCAAGCACAGATGCTGGATCATCAATGTCTACAGAGCAAACAGTAAGAAAGAAGAGAGAAAATGGGATCGTGACACCACACCAACTGAGATCCAACTCTGCCTAACGCACACAGGATTCCTGCTGTAACAAGTATGCTTTAGGTTAAGAGTTTTTAAAATATCACAACTTGTTTAAGTTAAAGTTAGTTATAAGTGTTACTTTTTCTCTCAGCAAATTTACAATAAGAAGAAAAACCCATGTGGTCTGAAGAAGAGTTTATTGGTCACATACAAAGGGATAGATCTTGTCCTTTAAGAAATGAGGCACAAATTGACATTAACAATCAATCAAAGAAGTCGTGTCACACATTAGGGTGCAGAGTGTGCACCCCAAATGGATTTGTTGACTACATTAATTTCAGCTTTCTTTCCCTAACCAGCACTCCCTAATGTCCAGCCAATGGATTCTAGATTTTTCCCGCATACTTTGACAGCTGTGGTTTTGCATGCACTGCTATTTTTAAATAGAAAACCACACCAACACCTGAGCACAAACTCACAGTTTCAAGTTATCTGACTGGTCCACCCCATTTTTAATTTTATCAGGGAAGTTTCCTCTCCTTCCTCTATTTTATTTATTTATTTTTATTTTGCTGCTCTTGATAAAAATTTCTATCCTGTTGAATCTCAGTAAAACTTTCCTTAATTCCAGTAGATTTAACTGATATAAAATAATCTAAATCTCCAGATTAAGTGCTATCCTCTTAATACTTTTACATTAGTTTTTTTCCTTACTTTGTCTAAACTCTGATATAGAATTTATTCTTCCAGATAAGAATAAATGACTATTTTGTTTTTATTTTTGTTCATTTATTTAATAAATATCTGGCTATGGTTTGGGTTTGCAAAGTCACAATTTAGGATCTTTATCTACCATTTCCCTTGTTATCAACCTATTGTTTTCTTCTGAAGATCTAGGCCACAAATGTTGCCGTATATAGTATATATGTATATATATATAATTTTCATCAACCTCTCTTTAACTATTGATATAAGAAACCCCATTTATTACCAAGCATCAGAAAAATATCTGTTTCCCATGAGGATTCTCTCTTCTTCTCAGTTTAAACATTTTCTCTCTTCACTATGTTATACAGATATTAAAAATTCATACCTATATGGAACAGGAAACTCCCACATTAAGCATGGTAGCTTAAAATATGGTCTTGAAATATTTATAAATATTTATATTTTAAAAATATTTTTCTGGCACCCTCTCTAATAGAAAATAATTATGTCTACATTTGTAATCCATTTTGGGAGAAAATATTTATAATGTGATAATGTTACTGAAATATCAAGATTTTTTTCCAACTGGAATATCTGTATAAATATTAAACAACCAGTAATAGTAAAAATGAATCAAATGACTAAGTGCTAACTTATTCAAATAACTTTTTTGGTATAACTTCTTATTTGATATATTTTAATAATTGACTAAGGTAATATTTTGTTCAAACACTGTCATTGTTTTCATGGGTCAAGGATAGATAATTTATAATGTCTATTATTAAAAAAAACTTGGGTTCTTGGAATAATATGAATTGAATGCATACAATTCTAGATAATGACATCCTAATGTGTACATACCTGGATACATTTGTAATGGTTTGTCTTTAGAAAAAGTTAAATATCATATAGTATAAAACCAGTTAAAATACATTCACCAGTTGTAATGAAATAAGGAAGTATAATTATGTGCCCAAACTTTAATAAGTAAAACCAAAGTCAAGAAAGAAAAGATTTGTGAATTTTACATATAGCATAGCTTCTGATCCTCCCCCTACTCCGAAGAGATAATAGTAAGAAAATCATATAAATCAATCTTTAAATTTTGAATATATCTAATAGCATTCAATTCTGAGGTAAGCTGCCTGACACTTCAACATCAAATGAACAGATGTGGAAATTACAAAGAAAAATGGTGGGGAAATTACAAAGAAAAATGGTGGGGAGTTGAAATTTCTTACAGTTGACCTTGAGATCTCAGCTTAGGCAGGAAGATCACACATAGCTATTCATCTTTCAACATTCTAGGTCAAGTGGAAAATGAAGCTTTGCTACTATAAAAATAAAAAAGATCTCCAATTAAGATAGCTCAGAATGGCCTGACCTGTGGTGGCGCAGTGGATAAAGCGTCGACCTGGGAACACTGAGGTCGCCAGTTCAAAACCCTGCACTGGTTCGGTCAAGGCACATATGGGAGTTGATGCTTCCAGCTCCTCCCCCCTTTCTCTCTCTCTCTCTCACTCTGTGTCTCCTCTCTAAAATGAATAAAATAAAAATTAAAAAAAAAAAGATAGCTCAGAATGAGGGATTTTGTTATTTATACTTTCCATTTAATGTTTATATTTTTTAGTAATGACCATGTATAATTTTTATTATAACAGTACTTATTTATTAAAATACTAAAAACATAATAAAGTATAATTAAATAATTAGACATATTTACAAAATATATGTGCAAAAGAATATATCATGATATAAGCATTTATTGACTTGTATGGACATCATCACTTTGGCATGATCTTACAGGCTGTCAAAACTGTGAAGTAGTTCCTCTTGCTCTAATGTTTACCTATTGTTTTAAAAATATTTTTTTAAAAGTTATTGGTTTGTTATTCTCTCAAAATGACCTTGTTATTCTCAAAGGACTTATTTGGACAAAATTTTAACCCTGAAACACTTCTTAGTTAATTGCAAAGGTAATTGAAAGCCAAAATCAACGTTGAAGCCTACTTAGGAGGCTATCTCACAATTACATAATTAATTCGGTTAATTAAATCAACACAACTTTGAAAATTACTCTCACAAAGACAATTCCTATGTCTACATATTATAATTTCTAAAAAGAAAAAGTGTTATTTTCAAATAAATATGTAAGAAATCAAAAATAAGAAAAAAAGGATTGAGACATCCAGGCAATGCTACTAGATATTTTAAATTACACATTTAAAAAAGAAACAGATATTTCTTTAAAATAAAACAAACAAAAAACCATTTCTTACTGAGCTTCATCAGAAAAAAATAGAGTAAAATAAAAGTATAATTTTTTAAGTATTCTAAGCATTTCCAGTGTGTCAAGGAAGAGGAGAAAAGAAGAAAAGTATAGTATGACTGAAAAAAATAGTATCTCTCAATAAGTCATTAAAATTTTATCAATGGATCTGTAGTATTAACCTAAAGTTCTAAGTCAATGATTTTCTAGCTTTCTTTTTTTTAAATTAAATATATTGGGTTGACAGTGTTTAATTCCACCTTTCTCTCTAAAATTTAATAAGAAAACAATTTAAAAAAACATTAAAAGCAAAGCAGAATAGACATAAAACCTTGATGCCCCCATTTTCAGTGAAACAAAGAGACAGACCTTGGTGACAGAGCCAAAGGTGATCCCCAGTGATTTGCTGGTATCCATGCCTTTGTGTCATCCCTCTCTTTGAGTGCAAGTTGAACTCATGACTTGCTTCTAGCCAATAGAACACGAAAAAAGTAATAGGCTGTCACACTCATGATTAAGTTACATTATGTAAGACCCTGGCTTAATGAATTGAAGGAAGAGAGAAGTAAGCAGCTACACTGAAGAAGCCCATGTGGAAAGGGCCTGGCTTGACCTCTAGGAACTTGGTTGGCTTGTAGAACCTGAGGGCAACTTATCATGACAACAGTCATCAAAAATTGGGAGCCCTAAGATGTACAGTTGCCAGAGAATTAATTTTGCCGGCAACCTGAAAGACCCTGATAGTGATTCTTCCCTCCTCGAGTCTCCAGATGAGATGACACATGGCTGACATCTTGATTGCAACCCTGTGAGGCCCTGAGCGGATGACCTAGCTAAATGGGGTTCACATTCCTGCCCTGTAGAATTGAGATAACAATTATATGCCATTATAAGCCAAGTTAGTGGTAATTTGTTACACAGCACTAAAAAATAAACATACAGATATTATTCTCAGTCAACAAAACACACACAAGAGCTACTCAGAATAGCTAAAATCAAGCAGAAACCTTCTAAGGAAGAATGGAGCAGTGAGTTGAAAGGGCCTTTGGAGGAAAATTCAGAAAGTGCTAATAAAAACACATCCCTTAAGAGTACCCTGGAGCCTGACCACGTGGTGGCACAGTGAATAGAGTATCGGACTGGGATGAGGAGGACCCAGGTTTGAGACCCCGAGGTGGCCAGCTTGAGCGCAGGCTCATCTGACTTGAGCAAAAAGCTCACCAGCTTGGACCCAAGGTCGCTGGCTTGAGCAAGGAGTTACTTGGTCTGCTGAATGCCGGCGGTCAAGGCACATATGAGAAGGCAATCAATGAACAACTAATGTGTCACAACAAAAAACTGATGATTGATGCTTCTTATCTCTCTCCATTCCTGTCTGTCTGTCCCTCTCTATCCTTCTCTCTGACTCTCTCTCTCTGTCCCTGTAAATAAATAAATAAATAAATAAATAAATAAAAGAGTACTCTGGAATAGCATGACCAGGCATGGCACAGTGGCTAGAGCATCAGACTGGGACGCCGAGGACCCAGGTTCAAACCCCAAGGTCGCTGGCTTGAGCAAAGGGTCACTCAGTCTGCTATAGCCCCCTAGTCATCATTGATTGAGAAAACAATCAATGATGTCTCTGTCTCACATACACTGACACACACACACACACACACACACACACACACACACATACACACACACACATACACACTGAAAGATAAAAGAAAAAGTACCCAGGAATAAATATGCTATATTACTGATTTAGTGATCTTAGTCTGACTAGCCATAAAATAGAGCCAAATAAGAATGTTTGTTACTCTTATAACATGATTTAATATTACTAGTTTAGTAATCAAAGTTATGTGTTCTGTAACAAATCAAAAGTATATAATCAATACAAAGTAACGTAGAAAAATAGGCCAAGCTAAGTTCTCCTTACAGTTGAAAGACCTGTCTTCCTCCCACTGACTGTGCATCAAGGTTTAACATCTGAGCAAGAAGAATAAACATAAACAGGAACTTCATGACTCCACCTCAGACCCCTTCTCCTCACTCCCACCATGCTGAGGTTTGCAGTTCTGATTCTTGCTCAAGGCCAAGCGAGCAAGCTGACTGCAGCGATGTGTGGGCACCTGTTACAAAGAACAGTAACCCTAGTTTATAAGTTAATTGCTGGCTTCAGTTCCTATAACAATAAAAAAAACCAGACTCTAACCTTCAGATATGCCAGCTCCGGGAGATTTGCTGACCTTCAGTAATGAACTGTACTGGAGACTGGCTTGCTCTTGGTCCCCTCAATTAAAAGCTCTCAATCACTATTTTTTATTCTTTTGTTCCATTTTTTGTTATTATTTGTCCTCCCCCCCCCCTTTCTCTTTTCTTATAAAAACCCTTGTCTGGCCTGACCAGGCGGTGGTGCAGTGGATAGAGCGTCGGACTGCGATGCGGAAGACCCAGTTTCGAGACCCTGAGGTCGCCAGCTTGAGCGCGAGCCCATCTGACTTGAGCAAAAGCTCGCCAGCTGGGACCCAAGGTCACTGGCTCCAGCAAGGTGTTACTCAGTCTGCTGAAGGCCCGCGGTCAAGGCACATGAGAGAGAGCAATCAATGAACAACTAAGGTGTCTCAACGGCAACGAAAAACTAAAGATTGATGCTTCTCACTTCTCTCTGTTCCTGTCTGTCTGTCCCTATCTATCCCTCTCTCTGACTCTCTCTCTGTCCCTGTAAAACAACAACAACAACAACAACAAAACCCTTGTCTGCACAAAAAGAGTAAGATAGGTTTTTAAGGACAGGAGTCCCCTCATCTTTTCAGGTGGCTGTCACTTAAATAAATCCATTTGCCTTTCATTAGCACTTATCTTGTGTAATTGGTTTTCATGACAACAGGTAGCCGAACCTTTGGATCATTTTCTGCTTTCAAGTGCTCATTCTAACATAAAAGACTCTTCAATTTTGTTTTTAAAAATCATATGAGATTTTGGGTAAGCAGTTACCATAGAAGACCCAGGCTAGTTCATACATGCAAAGAATGTAGGATTATAGAAAGTGTAGCATTAATGCTCCATAATGGTGAAAAGCTGAAGAAAGCATGAGGGTCTTCAGTGAGGTAGGTAATTAGACCTTCTTTCTCATTGTGAGGAACTTCCTCTAAGAGCTGACTTAATAAATCCCATTTTATTTAATGCTAAGTGATTCACTTTTCCCAGAGAGGAGAAACCTCATTCACTGCATTGAAAGAGTCAAGGATATTTAAGACTGGTAAAAGAAATTTAATTAAGGATCACTGCAAAGTATAAACTATACCACATAGGGTATACTATACCATGTAGAGTATAATAAAATCGTCACTTAAACACAGCATTGTATCCTGTGCCGTGCCACTCAAGTGATTCATCATCAAATACATTTTTTGTTTGTTTAGATCCTTGAACACCCACAGACAAGATGCCCAATAGTGATAAAGGTTAGGATTCTGTATGTACCTGCTAGGTTAGGCCCCTCGATGAATTTTCTATTGGGTCCAGATATTAAGGTCATTCAACTCCCTGTGAGGGCCTTTACAGTATCAGAAGATGTAGGATTCTAGTAAGTAATAAAACCAGGAATTCAAATCCAGTTCTGACCTCAAAACTGGCAATATTAAATGACCAAACAAATGCTGACATTTATTGAATATCCTCTCCAGACCAAGCAATGTTCTTAGAATTTGACTTGAACTGGCTCTGTTAATCTTCCGAGCCATCCAGTGAGGGAGGTACTGGCATTGTAAATCTCTGCTTTCCTCTCACTGAAAACCACCAGTGGTTTATTCAGAGTGAAGTCTCTGACAAGAAATTTACAAGTGTTGTATGTCACTTCCCCCCACAAAAATACTTTATAAAATTCTTCTGATAAATTTCTAAGCCCAGAAATTATTTTATTGAGGTTATATAGCTCAGGGGCACAGCATGTGACTGCAGAAATGAAGCCAAATTAAAGGCTAGAAAGGGACCTGTCCATTAGAACTGCCTCCAATAAAGCAAGACCTCTGATATCCCTAATAATTGCCCGTTATTTCTGCATCCAGGGTTATAGTGAAAATAGTAAAATGCACAGTTCTGTTTGGAAAAGAATTCCCATGAACCCCCAAAATACAGAGATTCTGGAATTGCCCTGATTTAGAAAAAAAAAAAATGAAGTCACCTCACCAACAGAAAACTATGAAATAACTATGGACAATACCTGCATGTTTAGCAAGTATTATTTTAGATATAGATAATAAAAGGCAGGGAGAAAAGGCTACTAAGATTGGTCTCTGTCCTTAAATCTTACCTTTATTAATCTTAAGTAGAATTTTAGAAAAATAGACCAGAGCTCCAAACTGAGATTTGCACATTTGACAAGGTATGAAAAATAAATTAATTTTCTCATAGAAACCATCTCAAGTACATTTATTTGATTCACGTTTGGTATAAGCAGCAGCAGCAGGAAAAAAGCACTTAAAAATAGCTCTCCAGCACACATGAATTGCACTGAGCTTTTATGGTGTGTGAAATAAAAGATTTGATTTTTAACAGAGAAGAGGAATGGGGAAAAAAGAGAAAATAGTAAGTTAACTGTGAGTTTGGGGACAGCTGACATTATTAAGAATATATAGAATGGATTAATTATCAGTGTATATCTACTAGTTATGTTCAATGCCTTCCTGAAATTATCTAAAACATGTTATTTGAAGACATAAACTCAAAAGTAAAATTAGCTCTGCTGTAAAAACAATTTAACAAGTGTCCTCCTCCCTTTGTTTTATTTTTCAATTACAGTTTGCATTCAATATTATTTTGTATTAGTTTCAGATGTACAACATAGCGGGTAGACAGACATTCATATACTTTACAAAGTATTCCCCTCAATATTTTCATAACCACCTAGCACCACTTATAGCTATTATGATATCATTGAATATATTCCCTGTATGTGCTGGACTTTACATCCTCTCTACTATTTTGTAGCCACCAATTTGTATTTCTTAACCTCTTCACCTTTTTGACCCGTGCTCCTAACCCCTTCACTCTGGCAACCATAAGTCTGTTCTCTGTTTCTATGAGTCCATTTCAATTTTATTTTGTTCTTTAGATTTTATATATAAGTAAAACCATATGGTATCTGACTTTTCTGACTAACTTATCACGCTTAGCATAATACATTCTAAGTTCATCCATATTGAAGGTCAGTAAACATTTGAGATTTTTAATTTTTAACACAAATTAAATAAATTGCCCAATTCAGTCTCTTTGAGATTTTTTTTTCTTTGAGATTTTTTATTTCTTAATCATGAAGAAAATTATTCTGCATATTTATTTAACAGACTCTTTGGAGTATAGGTACCTATGTCTTTTTACCTTTCTTACCAGCATGTAAAAGTATGGTGCTGTCAGTACAGAGAAGAATAGAAAACCTAGACTAGATTATATAGAGGGTTCAAGTTATAACTAACGTACGATTAACAAAGACATGCAGGTTCTGTTGAAGAGCGGTATTTTTCAAGCATTGCAGTAAGAATGGGTTGACTCATGGTGGCGCACAAACACCCAAGCTAAGCTGGCTAGAGGGCGAACAATCATGTGAAAGCTGAATCAGTCTCACAGCCGGAAAGACATGTTAGAAGACAAGTTAAATAGATCCTCATTGTAAGAACTAGATGCTAAATGCTGATATTGGCAGCTTAGCTTCTCAGCCACACTTACTGGTTCATGCCTTTCAATGTATTCTTTGCAACAATCCAAAATCACTCCCATGCCATTTCCATGGTGACTTGCAAATGAGGGGATATGCACGCGTCAAAGCTGGGAGGCACACTCAGTTCTACATTGGGGACACAGTAAAATATGACAAAAATCAAGGTGGATAAGAAGGAGAAAAAAATTAGGAGAGAAAAATTCTAAGGAGGAAGAGAAACTTAAGAGAAGGTGAAGGAAGAAGAGGGAGGAAATGAATAGAAGGAAAAAGAACAAGGAAACCCTTTATGTGTAAGTCTCCCTTCAACTGTATGTAGGTACTGTTATAACTCATGTCTCTCATCTACTCCAAACCCTTCAACAGGCTGTTATTAAGAACTTATTTAAAGTAAGATCTTAAATCATTATTGCAGACACAGAAACCTGCTCGATCTGGTTTTCCCAGGGACCCCTCCTCTCCACTTCCTCCGACTCTCTTCCTTTCAAGGTCAGCTGTGCTGGCTTTATGGAACACACCAAGCAAAGCCTTAGCTCAGAGGATTTGTACTAGATGATCATTTATTTGCAACAGAACATTCTATCCCCCGTCCACATGACTTGTTCACTTCCTTCCTTCAGATTTTTACTTAAATGTCACCTCATTATAAGGGACTTCTGTAACCACTCTTAACAAAATAAGAATCCTCCATAGTTTCCTATTCCCTTTATTCTGCTTTATTTCTTTATATTATTTCTTGCTTCATGTCATATGATGCATGATTTGAATCATTAGTTCATTATCTGCCTCCCCTTTCTTCTTGTTTGGGATTTAATTGTCATGAGAACACAGACTTTGGCTGTACATCTTTAGTATTTAGAACTGCACTTGGATTGTAGTAGTTGACCAAGAAATAATTGTCAATAAATGAATAAATGGTCTTACTTTAGACAATAAACTGAAGCACAGAGAGGTGAAGTAGTTTAGCCAGGTTACTTGGCAAGTCAAATACTTTCCGTGTTCAGCCAAAAAGTGCTCATACCTATTTAGAACAAAAATGGCATTCACATCTGAAGCTTCTATTTTGTTTATATACATGTGTATTTATTTCCACTTTGAATCATTGTTACAAAGTTGTCTTATCCTCATCTATCAAGAATAATTTATTTTATTGTTACATGTTTGGCATGGGTGTTGGTTTGTAGAATGGACATAGAAACTTAGTCCAATTGGTTGTTGGAGATAATAACTTTTAATTAGATTACTAATAAACCTAGTCAAAAATATAGGCTAAAGGAAGATTACAAAACTTTTGCAAGTATTAGTAAATGTAGTAAAAAAAAAAATACAAAGAAGAGAGAGCGTGACCTGGATCCAAAGATCTCAGAGAAAGAAACTCCTCACTCTGATCCCAGCTACATAAAAAAGCATAAACTCCACTCATTGAAGAATAAGAAACATAATTTTAATCTAATACAATTTACATATTTACTTCAGTTTTTGCCACCTAACTAAATAAAAGGCAGGAATAGAGTCAAGATAAAGACAAATTAAGTTATGAAAACATGTTGACATATTTTCTACATCTGTACTTGTGATCATGGATATTATTTGTGTCCTACATTTTAACACATATATAACAAAGAATTTCTTCTAAGTAATATAAAATCTTTTTGAATCAAGAGTGTGTGTTGAGTGAGGTTTCCTTTTGAGGAAAAGAGTGTTTTAAAAATTGAGATGACAGAAGATTCCATACTTAATTTTGAGACCCCATTCTTGTGGATCAGATGTAACCAGCTGCATAAAGTAAGAATCACATAATAATAATAATGTGACTACACCAATTTGATTCTAATAAAATTTTTATCACCTTGTTCTCTCTACTATGTTTTTTCTCCTCCTAGGGCTAATCACTTTTTTGAATTTTCTCAAATAACCTTACGACATTATACTTTATCTGTTTAGTTTGTTTATGATGCTTTCTATTAAGAGGAAAACTCATACATTGCAATGTATTAAGAATCTCTGTGAAATTGTACTTCACCTTTGAAGCTGTCATGTCATATCATAGAAACTTGCATAGTCTAAGAGCCAGAATGTCTATGTCTCAGCACAAATCTGTAACTAGTAACGATTACGGTGAAAACAGAAATCTATCTTTCAACAAACTAAATGTGGCCCTGGCCAGTTGGCTCAACAGTAGAACATCAGCCCAGCATGTAAGAGTTCTGGTTTTGATTTCTGATCAAGACACACAAGAGAAGCAACCATCTGCTTTTCCACCCCTCATTCTCTTTCTTCTCTCTCTCTCTCTTCCCCTCTTGCAACCATGGCTTGATTGGAGCAAGTTGGCCCCAGGAGCTGAGGACGACTCCACGGCTTCTGCCTCAGGAACTAAGAAGACCTCAGTTGCTGAGCAACAGAGCAACACCCCAGATGGACAGTGCATTGCTCCTTACTGGGCTTGCCGGGTGGATCCCAGTCAGGGCACATGCAGGAGTCTGTCTCTGCCTCCCCTCCTCTCACTGAATAAAAAAAGAAAAAAAGTAAATGTATATACACATATCACACAGCGTATATTTTTCTTATTATATTTTGAAAAAAAAAACAATAAAATCAACAAAGGTTGAGGGGGAATTTAGTAACAAATACTCGGGTTTTCTTCTGTTATCATATTAGATCTATTAGCTTCCCTGATGTAAGCTAATAACACTGTCTGTTAATATCTAAACTACATATTTTCCTCCCACTATGATTGCATTGTGCACTGAGACAAAGAACAATTATAGAAGAGGTTGCAGAAATTTTTGCCAGCATTTAGCTTTTTGCAAATTGGCTTCTGAAGTTTCTCCTGCTTTTGAAGTCATATGTAATGATAGCGTGTTTCTTTAGGACTGCCCACGTGTTTGTGCAGGCCCAGATGCACTTCAAGCACAGGAGAAGTGTGAGTGACTGAAGGGTGTGTCTCTCACTCTCTTACTGATACCTGAAAAGGAGCCAGGGACACTGGGAGCCGGAGGCAAAGGCAGAACATCAAACCTCTCCTACATTGAGGGTTCATAGAACTTACCTCGCCCAATGAGCCCCATAAACCAGTTAATCATGAATGAAAGTCATTTTATTTTCCCTCAATGCGCTAAAAAAAAAAAAAAGACATAAGATCTAGCCCCCAACAAATGTTTACATGTATAGTATTTTTGACTATAAGCACAGGTATAGCAGATCTCTAGAACTATTTTATCTTGCATAACTCATACTCATCAACCAGTGACTCCCCATTCTCCCCCCTGCCAGCTCCTGGAAACCAGCATTCTATTTTCATTTCTTTGAGTTCGGCTACTTTTGATACCTCATACCAGTAGAATCATGTCATTTTTATCCTTCTGTGACTGGCTTGTTTCACTTAGCGTAATGTTCTTCAAGGTTCATTCATTTGTAGTGTATGACATGGTTTTCTTCTCTTTTGTGGCTGAATGGTGCAACCGCTTTAGAAATAGTATCGCAATTCCTCAGAAAATTAAAAATAGAACTACCATATATATGATTCAGCAATCTCACTTCTGAGTATTCTAAAAAATTGAAATCAGAATCTTGAAGATTAGAGTTGTACTCCCATATTAATTGCAGCATTAATCATTATAGTCAAGAGGTGGAAACACCTAAATGCTCATCAATAGATGAATGGATAAAGAAAATGTGGTGTGTACATACAACGAAAGTCCCTTTCTTAACTGTCTTTCAGTAATCTCTGATTGCTTCTTTGTTTGAATAGTAGATACGAATCTCAGTTTACTTCTCTTCTGTTCCAGAAATACAGCTTTTCATGTTCACCCAGTTTCTATGTATTTCAAGTCCTAGTTGAGTCAAGGTGGCAGAAAATAAATATGTCATTTGGGATTTTATCTTCACTTCCATTTTCTGAGGTTGAGTATAAGGTTCACTTACTCCTATAGAGTACCCATGGGAACTGAGTCGGAGAAGCGTATGATGCTTACTTGTTGACTCACAAAGGTGGTCACTAACACAGCTGCTAATCTCATCACAGTCACCTGTGTACTTGAGACTGGTATCTCTCTGTGTTAATTCCACGGCACATTTACAGAACAGCTGAAGGATTTAGTCACTTAAATGCAATAAGAATCTCAGAATAAGTCTAAAGTATCAGAAGGAGAAACAAGTTACAGGATTTTCTTGTGTATTATAAGCTCATATTTGGGGGGCGGGGGAAATAAGGCTGCCCCACCCCATGCCCACAGCTGAATCATGTGGCTTCTCTGTTTTCTCACAAGCATAAAGTTGGGCAGTCAGTAGACAGGGTCAGAGACTCAGGGGTTTCTTAAAACTCATTAAAGCACAGACTGGGGGCAAGGGCATATTATATACAGGCAAATATTATATTTTCTCAGTAGATAAGATGCTGCCACTTTTTTGGTTAATTTGTTTACAAGCAGGAGGTAGTATTTTAGCATGGACCCCCGTTAGTTATGAATATAAAAAGTCCAGACAAGGACATCCTGGAGATGTGCAATGGTGTTAAACAGAAAGAATCCCAGCATTGTGATGTAATGTGTGTTTCCAACAGCAACTCCAGAATGGATTCTATCTTAGACAGCATGTTGGCCAGTATAGGGGACAGACACACACAAAGATAGACAGATTCATTTGGGTTGTTCAGAACTGAACAGAGAGGCTAAAGCAATTTTTCAGCTTGAGTTTCAACTCTTGAGAACATTTTATTCTGTATTTTTGAGTATAGATATTAGAATTATGCCCATATCAATCATTTTCTGTCCAGGAAATATTTCCTGGTTCATATAAAATTAAGACATTTCACTTTTACAAATACTTGTACTGCTAAATTAACTCTTTACAATTTTCTATTTTATATTATTAAAACTATTTTAATAAGACTAAATTTTATTTATATTTTGTGAAACAATATTGATTCATTTGATCAACTGCCCATTTATGTGAACTTTCAGTAGTTGTAACATTTTCATTGTCAGTTTTCTTTGAGACCTTTAAAAGGGTCAATTTTTACAGCTCTAAATTTTGCCAAGAAGATATGATGTTTTTACAAATAATAGATAGTGGTGCATATGGTTATAAATATCATAAGATCTATTTTTGCTTTATTACATTTGATTTTCACATGCACAAAATTACTCATTTTAAATTTGGTAAATGACTGATAGTCATATTTGTTTCTGAGCAATTCTGAACATGACCTTTCAGATATTGTAGAATTTCTTTCCAAAGTAAAGAGATACACAAAAAAATTTAATTTTAATGAAAAGAAGCCAGACACACAAGGGCACATACTGTGTGGTTTCATTTATAAGAAGTGTCCAGAAGAGGCAAATCTGCAGAGACAGAAAGTAGCTTAGGGGTTGCCAGGAGCTGAGGGAGTGGGGACATGAGGAGTGACTGTCTCATAGATTTCTTTGGAGGAGATGAAAATGTTCTAGAACTAGATAGTGGTGCTGTGGTTGCATAACATTCTGATTACAACTGAATTGTACACTTTAAACAATTAAAATAGTGAATTTTAAGTTTTGTAAATATAAAAAAAAATATTACGGTAAGTGAAAAATGAAAGATCTGGGACATCAATGGGATCAAAATAAACTACCAGGTAGAGAGATCTGTCAACTGAATCTGAGTCTTTTTTTTTTTTAAGTCACAGCCTTTTTAGGCTTCTTGTTCATGCAAACGACCCTGAACTTCACTAAAACAGGAGTCATGAAGAAGCTGCCTAAGGCTCAGATTAATCTTTTAAAACAATTTAATGTTTGCAATGTTGATTGTAGAAAATGAACACAAAATATAAACCAACCATAATTCTATTGTCTGGAAATAATCTGTTCAGAATTTTTTTTCCTATATAAGCATAAGCTTTTTCCTAAAATGAGATTAATTATTTTGTAGTATACTCAACTACATAATTTTACTGCTTATATAACTACCACTTTTAAATCTTTTTATGTGTACAGGAAATATGCTGCATGATTTAACTATATTAATTCATTTAATCATCCAACAACCCAGTGAGGTCAGTATTATTATTTTGATTTTAAAGATGAAAAAACTGAAAAAAAAGAGGATAAGGAGGTTTCTAAAGTCTTCAAAGAGTAAGTGGCAGAGCCAGGATGCAAATTCAAACAGTCTGACTCTAGACTCCATGCTTCTGAATCACTATGATCTAATATTTAAGCAAAGCAATTCTGCTGACATTTGGAATTTATCCAGTTCTGTTATTACAAAATAAAAATATTCAACAATATTCTTGAAGCCAGATATTTAGAGAGAAAAATAATGATCACAATAAAAGTCCCTGAAATTGAAGTTGCGGCTCAAATTATACTAGAATTTAAAGCTATTGATAAAACTAATACATTTTTGAAATGGTCTGCCTTATATTTGTGGGGAAGTGAGCATGTGCACCCATACACACACACACACACACACACACACATCTGGGGAAAAGATTGACTGTGATTTGACCACCACCATAATTCAGTACTAATTAAAGCTCCGAAGTTACGTATCCTGTAAGTGGCAGAACCAAGGTTGAAATATCAGTTGCTTTTTCTTTTTTTAACTCCTAATGTTTTCTCTTGTCTACACTGCTCTTCCAAGTAAGAATCCTTTATCAGCATTTCATTTCCAGAGCTCTCTGTATTTATAACCACCTTTTAGTCCCTCTTTACCCAAAGAAAATCAGATGATAGAAAGATAAGTAAATAATCATTTGCCTCCAAATAGCAATCTCCCCAAATAGTATAATATATATTAATAATGTTGACAATTTTAAAATTATCTATTCTCCAAAATATTCTGCAGTAATACAGAAAAGGCATTACTGAGAAGTTCTATTTCTATACAGGTCTTAAGCACAATTTTATAACGTATTTACAAAATAATTTAATCTCTGAAAACAGCAAAGACAAAAGATGTTTTATTACATCCTCTATCAGTGAATATTACTTTACACATCCGATTTTTGCTATTTTAACCTGCCATATAAAGTAACTTTTAATAGCAAAGTTAAAGCTCTTTTTAAAATGTTGCAAAACACTCCTTACTGCATTTTACACAGATAATTAACTGTTTCTTTATAAAAATAAGAAAAAGAACAACCTGTACATTTACATTAAAGAGTCAAGAACTGTAATACATGAAAGCTCTAAAAAGATCCAAAATAGCATAATTTTCACCTTTCACATAAAAAGAAAGAATACTACATGTTAAAGATGTTTTCATCAAAAATAAGAAAACTTTAGAAGAAAAACTACCCTTTCAAAAGTCTTAGTCTAAACATCTAGATTTCAGGGGCAGGTAAGAAAACCAAAAACATAGCATCATATAAAAAGTTTTAGATCATATTTAATTAAAGACCTTCTATCTTAGGGCTCAAAAGGCTACAGAGGAATAAAGCACATCCCATGAATGCCTTATTTGTTCTGCACAACCAGTTCAGGTACATCCTGTAATAGCCTTCAGACTCGTCCTGCCATCAGCTTGCTTCTCCTGGACTGCTCTCTAATTAAAGAGAGGCACAGAGGAAGGGCTGGTGAGATTTCACCAAAATCAATTGGCAGCTTCCACTGGCTTGAGAAAGAAGTAAAAGAACAGCCTGGCTTAGGAGAAACAATAAGGCCATAATGTTGCTTTTACTATATCACTCATGTCCCTTGGTTGTCCTCTCTCCTTGCCCTTGAAGGCTTGGGTTTTCATGATGCTCCCTAACTGTTTAAATATGCCCCTTGAGCTTGTCCTCCCCCAAAGTTCCTTGTGTCCCCATATATACACACACACATATATACAGTCTATTCAAACTATATAGCTCTAGAACAGTGGTTCTTAACCTGGGTTCTATAGAACCCTGGGGGTTCAATGAGTCTGTCTCAGGGGTTTGGAGAAGCCTCTGCCGCGGAGGCCAGAATAAAGTAATACCGTAATTTGTTGTGAGTTCATGCACTTTGTTGGTTTTGTTCTTTGAGCAAGGTGATGTTTATGCACGGCTCATTTTGTGCACCAGTAAAAAAACATATACCTACGTCTTGAATTTGGAAGAAAAATCATATTTTATTTATCACTAAAGAAGGGTTTGGTGAATGCGCATATGAAACTGGTGGGTTCGGTACCTCAAAAAAGGTTAAGAACCACTGCTATAGAACATAGCCACTTCATGGCCTAGCTCAAAAAATTGTCTCTGAAGTCAAATAAAGAATTTTCTGGGGTGGGGGAGAAATAGGTCCCAATTCATGGCTGCAAAATTTTTAAGTTAATTTTAATTCTTTTTCTCCCTAAATTTTCTTCAGCTAGTGATGCTTAATATAGGGTGGGGCAAAGGTAGGTTTACAGTTGTGAGCACGCAAAACAGTTTATTCTTGTATTATTATTTATTAATTATTGTATTATTAATTTTCATTATAACTGAAAGCCTATTTTTGCTCCTTTGTTTCTAGTACTAATTATAAACTATCAGTTGAAGTAAGTATACAGCCATGTGATTAGATTTACCATAAAATTAGCTATTTATTATTTTAAGTTTTTAACATTGTTGCTTTGATGTACTCTGCAGGCCTCCAGGGGCTCAGTCACTGGAATAAATTTGAGAAGAATTAAATTTAAACAGTCTTGGAAGATATTAAGTTGCACCTAGCAGTTAAGTTTCCCTGTATTCTTTTGATTATTTACAGCATTTTGTAGTACCTATCTGCCTTAATTAAGAGTAATATATTTTATTTGAAAATGGCAATAAATGAAAATGCATGCTTATCCCTCACTGCTACTTATAACTATGATAGGAGTCTGTCTTTTCAGATTTTAAGACATAAATAATTACAATGCTTCAAAGAATAACATATTTTAATTTCAAATGACTACTATTGAGAGAAAATAGGAGCCCCATGTGGTAAAATGGCAAATAAAAATATAAAAGTAGCCTGGCCAGGCGGTGGCGCAGTGGATAGAGCGTCGGACTGGGATGCGGAGGACCCAGGTTCGAGACCCCAAGGTTGCCAGCTTGAGCACGGGCCCATCTGGCTTGAGCAAAAAGCTCGCCAGCTTGGACCCAAGGTCGCTAGCTCCAGCAAGGGGTGGCTCGGTCTGCTTAAGGCCCGCGTTCAAGGCACATGTGAGAAAGCAATCAATGAACAATTAAGGTGCTGCAATGGCAATGAAAAACTAATGATTGATGCTTCTCACCTCTCTCCATTTCTGTCTGTCTGTCCCTATCTATCCCTCTCTCTGACTCTCTCTCTGTCCCTGTAAAACAAACAAACAAACAAACAAAAAGAAAACAAAACAAATATATAAAAGTACAATATTCAAGAGAAGAAAAGCAGCTTTTGGGGGGCATAATTTTCATTACTGGCAAGTTTTGAAATAATAGTCCTGAATCTATCTCTACAAAAAGAAAAATGTTAAGGTTTGGGATTATGATCTCAATAAAAAGATTTTTAGTATTTTCCTTAAAATACTGGTAATAACTCTCTGTATGGTGAACATAGTTTTGTTTCTTGAGTATACGAAAACTTATATTCCTCATAACAATCCTTTATAAACCATAAAACACACTGTCAAAAACATAAAAATAACCATTTCTTGGTATACACTTGCTAGGGTAGTTTAAAGTTGTGGCTATGCATTTTGATACCTTTATTAGGACAATCTAGTAGATACGACTGTACTTCATTACCTTATTAACAAGAAGAAAAACAAAATTTTGAAATCACAAGGTCTACTAACTAATAAATACTGATATTTTTAGAGCTAAATAATCCAACATAATTTTCCATAGTGTTTGAAACAATCCTGATTCACTTAAATCTAAATCTAGTCGAAGAACAAAATTTCTGCCCTGATAGCTGTTTTGCAATGTTCAATCAAATACAGCTTAGCTCATGTTGGACTAATATTTACCCAACGTATTTATTGGAAAAAAAACTGTAGAACAGAGTCTTTTAGACCTTAAGTCCGATACTACAACATGAGATTTGCTAGTTGTCTATTTACACAGCTTTAAAGAAGGCAAAAATCAGTGTTACATTTAAACTTCATGGAAAAATAAGCAATGAATTATTTGAGAAACACAAATTGGTAATTAGCATAATTCAAAATTTAGAAAATTCATTTATAAATTCATATATATATATATATATATATATATATATATAATTGAAATTGAATTTTACAGTATCCCTTTTGGAAACATCCCAAATCTTGTCTGATTACAGCAGTTTGTAATATTTATCTTTTTGTGCATGCTTCTGCTAACGTAGTAAACTTAGCTTCCAAATTATTTAAAAAGTCAAGACCCTCTTCTTCCTGTTTTTCACTGCAGCAACCCACAGAACCAGCTGGCGATCCTTTTCCTTCATAGTGATACGCAAGAACATAATCTTGAGATGAGGTGTGGTCATCACTCTGATTGTATCGGTGCAATTTCTATAAAATAAATAAAAAAACGATTGCATTATTGTTTTAAACACACTTAAGCATATAAACATAAAATTTATTTTTTATTTACCTTTTAGGTTTAATTTTTAACCAGTGTGTCCTCTAATGGAGTCCTACATACAGAAAATGCACATGATTGGTCTATATTACAACCATACCATCAAGTCAGTATATTTTACAATTCTAGTAATCTATACAAATAAAAAATATGTATACAAATGTTCTATGTAGGTATATTTAAATTATTATTAAATTTTTATCTTCAAAATTTATATCTAGAGGTCAGGCTAGTCCACAGAAGGGTAACAATATGTACAGTGGTAAGGAATTTGAGCTTAAATGGTCAAACAGTTCTGATTTTGATTCAACCAGCTATATGACTTTGAGCAAGTTACTAAATATTTTGTCTTTCTCTTCTCCAATCATAAAATGAGAATCTAGACAGTAACCATCTCACAAGACCATTTTTAAATGATGTAGTGCATGAAAAATATTCTTATTCTTCCCAGCACGTAGTAAACAGACAACAGATGTTAACTAAAACATCTACATATTACTGGGCAGTTAGAAAGTAGGTAAGAATGACTTCATTGGCTTCAAAATCAAGTATTCATGATAACCAAAACATGACAAAATAGGGATGCATAATATATTTCAGTCAAATTTAAAAAATAAACAACTCAAGATAAAACAAAACCATGACCCACATTGCAAAAATCTGGTCTTTAGAATGGAGGGCCAAGCTCTCAGCCACATCTCTCTTTACTGTCACTGGCGTATCTGCTCACTTGTCAAACTCTTGTGTCTGCTCCTTTCCTCACCTGTGTGCATTTCCTCTCTAACCCGAGCTTATTTCCTAGTCTCACATTATCAAATGCCATCTTCCCTCATGACCATTTTAGCCTCACATCCCATTACCTGATGTGCACATTGAAGAACATTCTTAAGAGTGTTTCCCAAGCTTTGTTCCTTCTCAACCTGAGATTACATAAAACTGTCTAGAAATAGAAAAAGGATTAACACTTGAATTTTATTTTAAAAATTGCTTTGGACATATGATAAGCTACAGCCGTGTCACAGAATGTTGCCCATATGCACTCCATCAGAGGATTAGGGCTTCCAGTCCAGTGGCTGTGTTACAAAGGCACTGCTACCCTCTGAACAAAGAAGTGACAATTCAGTACCAGAAAGAAATTTTGTCAGTAGATCTTTACCTGGGCTATACATGTCAATCATCTTGGGAGCTTTAGGAAAAAAAAACAATTAAGAATCTTTCAAGGTGGAGTGCAGGCATTAGTATTTTGATGTGCTATCAGGACATTTTGATGTGCTATCAGGATTGAAAATCCCTTATTTAATTTCTCCCTTCTTTCAAATCCCTGTTTTCTTCTGAATAAAACACGTTGTATTTACATGGTCCTTTTCACATTAAAAGTCACTCGGACAGAGCGTATTATTTAATATTAATTCAGGAATTGTGTATAGATGCTTTGTTTTCACAGAGAAGTAGGGATTGGATTTGGGGAGCTTTGTGAGCAATGAGATCCCCCCCACCATTTTTCTGTATTAAAAGAGCTCATGAGGTAAACTCACACCTAAAACTGAAATGTAACTTAAGTCAGAGATATTAAAAAACTCCAACTCTCATGAGATTTTAGAAATTAAGTGATTATGACAGATGAAGTAAAATCCCTTTTATATTAGGTAACACAATCAAAGAGCAGGGGGAAAATAACCCGGGAATGAGAAAGTGGAGACCATAAACAATATGAAAAAAAATGTTTCTTAAAAATATATGTTAATTTCAATTTCCTATTATTCTCCACTTGGACATTCAAATTGTAGAGTGAAGTCACTTAGGGAAACTCACTTCATGAAGACGAGGCTGAGTGAAATTATGCCACTCTGAGTACATGTATCTGGAATTGTCCATCTCCACATGTCCTCCCCGGCAGGAATCCAGGGTATGATGATGATGCCCCCGGCATGAATCCAAGGTATGGTGTCCTCCTTTCACCATTTCAATGGTTTCCTGCCCTCCATTTTTCATTCCTGATCCCATCGTACCACCAAAGCTACAGTTGTTGACTGTGTGGGTCATACACCCATTGGCAGAACACTGAAATAAAATAAGACCATTCATACTGCAAGAAAATGGATTTTAAGCAAAGTCACAGGAAGGCAAGGGAGAAAGAACATTTATTCAACCTTTTTTATTCATTCTTTCCTTCCTTTCTTCTTTTCTTCCTTCCTTTCCAAGACATTTATCATTTCCCAATTATGTGTTCAGTCTAGTAGCACAAAGATGGACATGGCCATTCAGTGGCCCCAAGAAATTTTTACTCCAGTAAGTCAGAATATAGATAATTACTTTAAGAATGTGATTATTCTGATATATAGGTGAATACAGAATGCTATAGGAGAATAGAGAAAGAACATAAAAATTCAAATCCAGACAGGTTAACTATAGTAGACTTGGAAAACTGAGCTGAAAGATTCCTACTGAAAAATGGGAGGAAGAAGCAAAGGATCCTTTCAGGATTCTCAACTTTGACCTGTTGAAAATGGCTACCACGTAGAATTCAGAGAGGAAGCTGGAAATGTTATAAAAAACCAGTGGGCATGAAGACCTGCATGTCATGCTAAAAAAATGTAGACTATCCTGAGATTATGAGGTTCAAAGAACAGTTTGCACAACAGGGGAGGAACATATTTCTTTTTTTTACAGGGACAGAGAGAGAGTCAGAGAGAGGGGTAGATAGGGACAGACAGACAGGAACAAAGAGAGGTGAGAAGCATCAATCATTAGTTTTTCATTGCTGTCGCAACACCTTAGTTGTTCATCGATTGCTTTCTCACATGTGCCTTGACCACGGGCCTTCAGCAGACCGAGCCACTCCTTGCTGGAGCCAGAGACCTTGGGTCCAAGCTGGCAAGCTTTTGCTCAAGCCAGATAGGCCCGCGCTCAAGCTGGCGAGCTAGGGGTCTCGAACCTGGGTCCTCTGCATCCCAGTCCGACGCTCTATTCACTGTGCCACCGCCTGGTTAGGCTTTAAATTATTCTAGGTAATAGTGTGAAAGTCAAAGAGACAAGTTTAGTGTCATGGATATTAGAGAGGTCGCCAAATTATTCTAGGTGAAAATGATAAGGACTTAAGCCAGTGATAATTTTGACTGATTTAGATGATGATTTAGATAGTAAGAACTAAAGACAATGATGATTAAAATGTGGAGGGACTCCATAGAGAGCTTGCTGGTGATTAGACAGATGGAGGAGCAAAGGGAGTGTTCAGAAATAATTCTTATGCATTGTCCTGTACACTTAGACTGATGGTACAATTCATACTGAAATAGGGAACAAGGAAGTGTTTGTGGGTAAGAGAAGGGTAAGCAATTCAATTTTGGACATGGTAAACTTGAGAAACTGTGGGATGTCCAAGTTGAGTATGTGAATACGGGGATCTGTAGCTCTAGTGTTAGAGCTGAGCTAGTGATAGAATTCAGAGAGGTCCTGCCATATAGGTGGTAGTTGAATCCCAGGAAATAAATGACATCACCCAGAGAAAACCGCAGACTGAAGGAAAAGAGGACTAGGAATAAAGCTAAAAATAAAACCACAGGAAAACAGCCATTTTAGCAGATGGATAAAGGAATTACAGCTGTGACAATTGATTAGGAATAGCCAATACAGGGAACCAAAGAGGCATGACTCTGAAGCCATGCAAAGAAGGGGTATGGTAAGGAGATCAATGATCAAAGTAAGATAAGAACTGGTTCAAACAAACTTAGCACCCATTGAATTCAAGTAAAAAAAGTGGCCATTGGTGATGTTGTCCACAGAATTTCCAAGGAGTGCTGAGTGAACAGGAAGTGATAACATAGCAAAATTGAATGTAACTCTTTCATTTTAAAAGTTCAGTTTCAATGAAAAATTGATATAGATGGCACTAGAGACATTCAACATAGGTGTGAAGTTTAGTTATAGTGGAAACCTCAGTGTGTCAATCCTAATTATAAAACATTATGGTCATGACAAGACCTCTGTAACAATCAGGCTCTTTGGTGCCATCTTCTTAGCAATTTAACTTTTTTAGATTTAATATGCAGAGTGTCTACCTAAACTTGAAGATTTTTAAGTTCAGATGATTTACTGAACCTGAAATAGATCTACATACAAAACATCACTGCCATAGAAAAAAAGTCAGAAGAAGAGAACTGAAAAGTAGCCATCTGGTGGCACTATTACCCTATTCTTTTTGTTTAGGTTGCTGTTACAATGAAGTTCCTAATTTTAAGATCAATACTATCAGCTCCAACATCAAATGGCAAAAAACACATATTAATTAAAGTTCATTCATTCCATGTTCAGATAGAAAATGATAACTTGCTATTTTTGTGAGGACTATCAAAGGACTGAACCTCTTTTCTGAATGGAGAGCGAATGACAGGGTTCTACGCATAAACATGTTATGATTTTGTGTGAGGGTGGGGAGGTGGTGAAAGAGAAATATTTGATGAGAAAGTCATCTCCACCCTGAGATATCAAAAAGCTTGATATATAGTTATTGTCCCTGGTCATAGCATCTATCCCTTTGACTTCACTTTTTATTTTGTTACTCAAAAGTAAACAATCTTATCATTTACACATTAAAAATATTTCTTACCCATCCCTAGCTTAATATCCTTATTACCATTATCCCAGTAATCTTACCCTTAAACTATCAAAAGATCCTAATCCTTTCTTCTTCCCTGTCCCTAATGCCTTCCTGTTCTTATTGATCAGTGTGATTCAGCATGACATTGCTCATGTTATACTACTTTCTCGAGAAAAGCCTTGACTGAGTCTCCTTTACAAAGCAATAAATCTGAAATCCTTACTGTGGTCCATGCAAGTCCCATCTCTCACTCCTCTCTTATATCCTCTTTTGCAAAGACTAACTTAAGTTTCAAGACTCTACTCCAAAACATCACTTTTCCTATTTCAAATCAGTTTATTTACAATTTGTTCAATAATCCCTAAACTTTGTTGTCTCCTTTTTAATTCTTTAGGCTGTTTTCCTCCTCTTTACCTATTCCCAACATCTTTTCACTTTCAAATGTTACTTAATCTTTAATTCATAGAGTGAGGTATACCTCTTTCACCAACCTCCCGGCTGGTCCAGATGACACGTGTACCTAGGTATCTTTGAACTCAGACAATGCTCTATCTTATTGGTGTTAATGGTTAACTGTCATGTGCCTAATTATTTTTTCTATAAAAGTAAATTCTATTTATCAGAAATTAAAATATTTTTGAGGAAAGAACATGCTTTGTAAAAGTGTTTTAATATATTTCCTAAAAACAAGAAGCATAGTCCCAAAAATATATAAGAGATTGGCTATTGGCAGTGATCTTCCAATCTCCCACACCTCATACACACACACACACACACACACACACACACACATGTTTTTTTTTTTTTAAACATATATCTCTTTGAAATTTTCTTTATTTTCAGAGCTTTTAGCAAGTTATTTTTCTACTATAAATAGTCAATGGGACAAATAATATTAGGACATATAATTGTAGAGAGCGGCCAAATAGATTATTATAATAAACTTATAACCTCCAATAACAAGTTTTGCATTATAATGCTAGAGAGTGGGAAAAGGAAAATGGAAACAATGCATCTGGTTTAAAAGTTAAATAAATGTCACTACACATATGTTTAAATGTTGACAGATAAAATACTTATGTCTACCAAATCTTACTCAGTTAGAACATAAGTAAACATCTAAATTTCAAAATAACTTCATGAGGGTGAGTTGAGAAATTATGGGAGATACTCAGAGATAAATATTCATTGAAGAAGATTACTTACCACCTTATCATCCCCGGGTGCTTCTGTGTTTGATATAATTAAGTTCTGCTGAGCCAAATCCTCAGAAAATCCTTTTTTGGTTCTGGCACCAACAACTCCACATACTAAAGTCAGCAACACAGCTGAGTTTGAAAAAAAAAGTGAGTATATAGTTTAACTTACATAGAATAAAATACCCATCTTTTGTATCTTATCACCTAAACTATACACAGGAGGCAAATAAAGCCACTAAGCTTAGATTAGACCAGTATTTTGCTAAATTTTAAATTTTGCCGTGATTATATGTATAGTTTGATGATACTCATCTTCAAGAGGTATCATCATACTGAAGCATTTAGAATTATGAGTTAAATAGTACCTATTTAAGACAAAGACTATAAAGAGATTTATTGATTCCTAAGAATAATTTGCCTATAGGAAAGCATGACAAAACATTTTTTCAGAATAAATTTATCTCTAAGAATGTGAATTAAAATTTTTTGTATTTTGCCTATTCAGAATTTTCATTTTACATAATAATTGTGGGAAGTTAAAATTATGATAATAAAAATAATAATAATAATAACAAATTTTTACAATGTTCTGCAAATTGCTATACCACAAAATGTCAAGGTACAGCCCCAAATCCAGCCCACCACATGTTTTTGTATAAACCATTAGTATGTTTTTTATATTGTTAAATACCTGACAAAAATCAGAAGGGGCCCTGGCTGATTGGCTCACTCATAGTTGACCTAGTGTGTGGATGTCCTGGTTTCGATTCCCAGTCAGGACACACAGGAGAAGCACCCATCTTCTTCTCCACCCTTCTTCCTCTCGCATTTCTCTCTCTCTTTTTCTCCCTCTCTTTCTCTCTCTTCTCCTCCCCTCCTGCAGCTATGGCTCGATTGGAGCGAATTGGCCACGGGCACTGAGGATGACTCCATGACCTCTGCCTCAGGCACAAAAATTGGCTCTGGTTGCAATGGAGCAACGCCCCAGATGGACAGAGCATCACTCCCTAGAGGGCTTGCTGGTGGATCCCAATTGGGGTGCATATGGGAGTCTGTCTCTGTCTCTCCTCCTCTCACTAATTCTTTTTTAAAAATCAAAAAAAAATAATAGTTTATTATACGTAAAAAATATATAAAATTCAAACTTTAGTGTCCACAACTAAAGTTCTATTGGAATACAGCCATACCCATCATTTCTATATTTCCTATGGCTGCTTTCTTGATCCAAGGGCAGATTTGATTTGTTATCATTGAAACGGCATTTCAGTTATATACATGGCCTGCAAAGTTTAAAATATACACTAACTAGCCCTAAACGAAGTATATCAACCTTTGCCTACTCTTGTGAACCCTTGTGACCTTCCTGCTTCTATTTCTTACCCCACTTAACCCTCATTCACTGCCCTCTAGCAACATTAGCCTCCTTGCAATTCCTTGATTTTCCCCTACCTGAAACATCTTTCCCCAGGGATTCCATTACCCTGACTCACCTTTTCCAAAAATCATCGGCCGTAACCTTCAGTTAAGCCTGACCTAACCGTTTACTGAAAAGTACAATCACTATCATCAATTTCCACACTCACTCCACACATTCTACAGCGCTATAAATCCTAATTATTTTGCTATACCTTTTCCTCCAGAGCACTTAATTTTCTTTATTAGTTTACTGTCTCGAGACAGATTGTTGTTTTTGTTTTTGTCTGTTTTATTCTTTGATGAGTCCCATGTATCTAAACAGTTTTTGGCATATCACTAATGTTCAATATATATTTATTTTGTTGCGTTGATGAAAAATAATGAACACTTATTAGAAATATACCATACACTGTTGTAAGCTCTTCAGATACATTAATTAACCCTTGGTGCTCGCCCATAAAGTAGGCTACTATAATTATCTTATTCTACAGAGAGGAAACTGAAGCATGGTTAGGTAACTTGCCCAAGTCACATGGCTTGCAAAAGATAAGAGTGGGGTACCAACCCAGACAGACCGATTCCAGGGTCTTGCTCTAATCACTGCTTCTATCACAGAATGAAGGAACAACAGCTAATCTAAGCTGGAGGTTGGGTGGGAATAAAAAAAGGAGGAGGGAGATGTGGTGCCATTGGAACTAGACACCTGATAAAGAAGTTAATAGAATTCAAAATTGGCAAGATAACATCAAAGAGGAGTTATTGCTGAACATCTCTAATAAATCTGTGGCTGAACGGTGGGAAGGCATGCAATGAAAATGACTTTTAGTGAACTTTCCTATAGCAGAAGTTTTAGACAGTTTTATAGTACTAAAACGGGTAGTATTATGACCAAGAAATAAAAGTTTTATGTTGACAGATTTAACACATTGTAAGGAATTTTCAACAGTTCTGTTCAGATATGAAATCTTTTATTGCAAAAAGGATCTTGCTCCTCTCAGAAAATTGTCAATCAGAACTCAGATAATAACACAAAGGGGATTTGTAAAGAGGACTCACACCTGATGGGTGGTTGGACAAGATTACCGAGGTTATTTTTCAAAGACCTTTTCTTGCACTTGGATATTTATTATATAATTATAACTTGAATAAATAAAAGGAGGCACTGGTCAGTTGCTCAGTGGATAGAGCATTAGCCCAGCATGCAGACGTTTCAGGTCTGATCCCTGGTCAGGGCACACATGAGAAGTGATCACCTGCTTCTCTTCCTCTCCTTCTTCCCTTCTCTCTCTCTTTCCTTCTCAGAGCCAGTGGCTCAGTTCATTCAAGCACTGGCCTCCAGCACTGAGGATAGGTCAGTTGATTCAAGAATCAGCCCAGATGCGGGTGGCCAGGTGGATCCCAGTCAGGGTGCATGCAATAGTCTGTTTCTCTATCTTGCCTTCTCTCACTTAAAAAGAAATAAGTAAAATGACTTACAAGAAAGTAATGCTATACCCAGCAGTATCGCCAAGATTGCCCATTTTCCAAGTGACGCTCCTGCACTTCTTGAAGTTGCCACACATTGACTTGGGTGGGTACAGTCACATAGATTAACTCTCAAGGTTTTTGTTGCAGATTGACCTGCTCTATCTTTTACAGTAATAGGAATACTATATTCTTTAAGTTCAGCATTTTTCTGATATGAGAGACGGGCAGCTGTTTCTGCAAGGAAGTAAAAGAATTATATTTTTAGTTAATATTGAGTCATCCCCTAGAATTTGTTTCACCACACTTGTATGTAAAATCTTATTCTCAAAGAACCACCTGCTACATAAAAATGAATAAAAATGGATGACTCTCTTCAATGTGTTCAAGCACCAACACTACCATATATGTGTGTATATTGTAACTTTTTAGAGAGAAGTTTAAAGAAATAATTTGACTCTGGAGGGACCCAGTAGCATTTCAACAATATTTAACATTCCTTATTATTCCCTTATCTATAAACTAATAATGCTAGATTGACTTTTAACATACATTTCAAATATTTTTATGTAGCACCAGTTGATGATACTCATAAAGAATTAACACAAAAGATGTTTTAAGGTCATGTCCTCTCATCCACATACCTTCTGGTGCCTGTCCATTATTCTATCAATATGGAAATGTTCAAAAACACAATAGACTTTTTGTTATTAGTACCTTGCTTCTGGAAGTAATCTCAATACCATAAAGCTAAATAATTTCACCCAGGCTAGGTGTAACATTTATATCATAGCAATACATATTTGTTAATTGTGATATTTCCCCTAACAGTCTTGATACCTGATTTTAATGACCTTATTATCAATTGACCAAAAACTCTACACAATTTCAATGGTAATTACTACCTACTTGAGTTTTTGCAATGCATTAATTGAAATGGACAGAGTAGCATAACACACATCTGGAAGTCATCAGTAATTTGTAAGCTGTGCTTAAATGCACTGTTATAACTGTAAGGACTTTGAAGATTTTTGGCTATACCTCATGTCTGAAGCTTTCCGAAGGAATGTGAATTACTACTTGGATTTATTTTGACCCCTCAGAATTAGACTATGTCTAAAGTAAGATCCTTCAAATCCCTCTGCTCCATCAAGACCACAAACTGAGCCATAGTCATTGTCATTCATTCATAGGAGTTCATCAGCCTCTGAATTGCCTTGCCACTCTACACTGTCCTCTTCAAATTGTCCTCCTAACTGCCACAAACTTCACTGTTTTAAGCCATAAATTTGGGTACAGTATTTCCTTACTTGTACACTCCCAATGCACACCTTTTGTCACCTACTACACAAAAGCTATTCTCTGTGACCTAGTACACAAGGCTCATCACCAGCAGATTCCTCTTTTCTTCCACCCATCTCACAGCATTCTTATTAAAACTTTATAAATTCCAACAACACTGATTTCCTCATTACACTAGTACTTTCCTTCTTTCATGCATATATATTAATGAGTTTTTTAAATTTTTTCTACTGATTGAGAGAAAGAGAAAAGAAAGGAAGGGAGGGAGGAAGGGAGAGAGAAAGAGAGAAAAGCATTAATTTGTTATTCCACTTAGTTGTTCCATTTAGTTATGTACTCATTGATTGCTTCTTGTACGAGTCTTGACCGAGATCAAACCCATGATTTCAGTGCACCAGGATAACACTTTATACACTGAGCCACCCAGCCATAGCATATATTAATGAATTATTGATTCAACAAACATTTATTAAGCAACCAGTATTACTAAGCATTGGACTCGGTACTAGAAATACAAAAATAGATTACAAATGTCTTGAGAAACTCATGTATATATTGGAGGAGAAATGTAAACAGACGATATTACAACATGAAAAGCATTATAATAAAGGTAGCAAAAGGTCACAGTGTCACACCTACTTCAGAAAGACTTCTGAGACATGAGCATCTGAGCTGGAGTCATGTCTGCCTTGTTACTCTCGTGTGTGTGTGTGTGTGTGTGTGTGTGTGTGTGCGCGCGCGCGCGCACATGCACGCAGGGTCTGGAACAGTGCCTAGTAGACAGTAAGTGCTCCATAAATATTACAAATTAACATCAAGTTAAGAAATAGAAAGGGAAGTACTCTAGGCAGTTGGGACAGGCTACGAAAAGTCCTTCTGCATGAAAGAGCATGACATAGTAACAAAGAAGCAGTGAGCGATGGCTGAAATATAGACTACTACACTCCCAGAAGCCAATGTCACAGAAACTGCCCTGAAGGCTCCAGTACCAGACTTCCTCCATATCCCACGTGTTTCCTTCCAAAATATAATAGAGTGCTTGTCTCATACACCCAGATTCCTTATCACCAGTTTGCTTACAATCAAATTTAAACTGACCATCTTACATTGTCTCTTCACCCCACTAGAATTACTTAGAAAACACAGAAACAATTTAATAATGAGCTGCCCAATAGTTTAACAAAGTATTTTTGTCTTTGTTGTAAAAGTAAATTTTGCCCTCATAAAAATTATGATTTCTTTCACTTTACAAACAATATATAACATAAGCTCCCTACAATATTTGTAAAAGTTTATGTTAGACTAATATCAATCTTACATGCTTCATACAAGTAAACAAGTAAATTCGTTACCAATTATTTCTGAGCATATACATCATTATTTTTTATAGAATACCATTAACTTTCTTGAGGGTCCATATCTTGTTGATTTCTGAAGAAGTGTCTGCCAAACTGAAATAAAATGGAGCGCCATGGATAGGTTCATCAGGATCAATAGCTGAAATGTCAGTATACCCCATCTTTGGTTTGCAAATTACTAGATAATCTTGAAGTATTGCTGGTGCATTATCATTCACATCTTCAATGTTAACTACAAGTGTTCCAGTACATGATCTACCATCTAGGAGGAAAAAGAAAGAGTTAGTGTAGTTTTTAAAGTCTTATAGTTTCTTTTAAAAAATCATATAGATTTTAATTATGATATATGAGTTCTTTTATGAACTCTGGATTATAAGAAAAAAATGGTCAGTAAGTACATGGATAGATGAAACTGGCCGATTATCTAAATAAGTACCTTTGTTGACCATATCAGATACAACTGCCAATAAACTTTCTACCAAAGTTATTGTTATTACCAAACAGTACAAATAAATATCTGAATTTCAAACTATTTCCTTGAGTTCCTTCTGGCTCAGATGTTAATGAGCAAGAACATGACTACAAAAATGTTATTCTAATCCTGGTATACATCCAAAACACTTAGAGAGATATTTTAAATTATGTAATGTCTAGGCTCCCCAACCAGGATTTCTTTATATTGTTATTTTTTTTAAAGTGTCATGAATTATTTTAAGATGAAATTGGGGTTGAGATGTTTTGGGTTAATTTAAGGAACAGAATTCAAGGAAAGAATCATTTTGACCTAAAAGTCAGATTAAAGGCTCACAGTGACATGTAGAGCTCTAGAAGAGTCTGGTGAGACCATTTCATTAACCCCAGACTTCAGTTTTATCTTTGTTTTCTAACATAGATTCAATAAGCACTTAAGGTCCACCAGGCTGAGGATATAAAGATAAAAAAGACTCTTGTTCCCAAACAGTTTCACTTTGTTAGATGATTAAGAGAAGTAGTGGCCCTGGCCTGTTTGCACAGTGGATATAGAATGTCGCTTTAGCATGCAGACGTCCCTGGGTCAATTCCTGGTCTGGGTACATAGGAGAAGCAACCCTCTGCTTCTTCTATTTCCTTCCCTCTCCCCCTTCTCTCCCACTTCGCCTCCCACAGCCAGTGGCTCAATTAGTTTGAGCATTGCCCAGGCACTGAGGATAGCTCAGTTGGTCCAAGCATTGGCCCAGGTGCTAAGGATAGC
This sequence comes from Rhynchonycteris naso, assembly GCA_037038555.1. Classification (NCBI taxonomy): domain Eukaryota; kingdom Metazoa; phylum Chordata; class Mammalia; order Chiroptera; family Emballonuridae; genus Rhynchonycteris; species Rhynchonycteris naso. The sequence continues at coordinate 165,693,594 of CM072999.1, read as the reverse complement.
TTGGGTGATTCAAGCATCAGCCTCAGATGGGGTTTGCCAAGTGGATCCCAGTCAGGGTGCATGCAGGAGTCTATCTCACTATTTCTCCTCCTGCCACTTAAAAGAGAGAGAGAGAAAGAGAGAAGTAAGAACAGAGTCTTTAAAGTGATTTCTATGAATTCCATATAGTCATCACAAGAATAATTCTGCACAAGAATAATTGCATTATTCTCAAATTCCTTTAGGAAATGCCAAATGAAAACTTTTTGTTTACCTTGGTCTATTGCCAGGACAGTTACATTATATACCTCATTACGAGGAGTTGCGCTCTCTCTGTCTAGAATTTTGGAAGTTTTGAATGACCCTGAAATTTCATCAATGGTAATCCACCCTTTAGGATCATGCAATTTTTTGTACCTGTTAATAAAAAATAAAAATAGCTTTTAGCAATATAAAATGCATTAAAATAAATTACTGTCTCAATTGTTTCAAATGCATAATCGGTATTATAGATTTCTTTGTACCTTATGCCTCTGTTACTTCTAGTTTCAGGGTCATATGCCTTATAGCCATCAGTCATGGACCCCACTGCTGAATTTTCTTTAATTTGTACATATTGGGCTGCAGGACTGCATTCAGGCCCTTCATCCTGATCTTTCACATAAACTGTGACCGGAACTCTGTTCATGGTTGTCCTGAGTGCAGTATCTCTAGTAAAAGGAGCTTCATTGCTTACTCCAATTTCCAGAACCACTTGACGGTTTTCTTCATAATTCAATGGCTTTTAAAAGAAATACATGTATTTCAGTATGAGTGTAAAACACATTTGATGTTTCGTAGAGCAGGTGAACTTTGGTCAATATGGACAATGTTGCATACATTCCACATTCCCATTTATTTAATACTGACTTTTATCCTCTGCTAAAGAGAGAGTGATTCTTCACTAAGCCTTTAGCAAGAGTACAAAAGTTTCTGCAGGTGGTTTGCGGAGTTGAGGAAAAGCAATTCCTTAAATATTTTTATGATTCACACATACTAAAAAGTTACTCTGAACCTAGAGATGATGCGAAAAGATGACAGTGTTTCGTGGTTCTGCTTTAGTGTACTTGTTGGCTTACTATTTACTATTGACTAGGGCCCAGACATCCTACAGCTCTGATCAAATTAGATGTCAACTTAAACAAAACTGAAAAGGTACAATAATCGTCTTTCCTCCCTGATAGAAAAGGTATTCCCAATGCATGTTTTAATTCATGAATATCATTTTTCTCAGGTATAGAACTGAGCAAACTTATTTCAGCTTCTCCTTTTCTCAAAACCCATCCAGGATTTCATTTTTTCTTAGGAATCTGCCTTGCCTTTCTGCTGGTTCCTTCATTAATTAGTTAAGTAGAACTTTTACCTATGCTGACTATTTTTATGGTATTGTCTGTATGTATTTTATCCTAAGGAACTCTCACCATGAAAATGCGGTTGAGTAAGACAAATATGATATGCTTAATGGTGTTATTATGATGATTATCCATGTTTTTCAGAGTAAGAAAGTGGAGAAGGGATAAGCTGATTTTCCCACGGTTAGAAGATCCCCACCTAAGCTGGACTGAAGGCAGGGGGTAGGGTTTCAGGTCATTCCCTTGGCTACCATCCTGTCACTCCTCTGCTACTCTGCTGTTTAACTGGTTCACTAGCCTCTACAATATTTTTAAATCAATCCTTGGATTATAACTGATTTTCAGACAATAAATCAAGCAAAACCCACAAAACACTTTTTTACACAAACTTTGAAGCTCTTTTTCTTTGATTCTCTTTCTGTTTATCAAAACAATCTTGGCTGATAGTCAAAGAAGGACAATTACTAGGTGATTTCATTCATATGTGGAGTTTAATGAACAAAATACACTAACAAACAAAATAGAAACATATCATAGATAGAAAACAGACTGACAGCTGTCAGAAGGGAGGGGGGGCTGAAGGTCTAGGTGAAAAAGGTGAAAGGATTAAGAAAAAAAGGCTCAGACAACTGCAGAGTGATAACTAGAGAAGAAAGGGGGGAGGGGAAGTAGAAGAGAGTAAAGGGGAGTGAATGGTAATAGGAGACTTGCCTTGGGGTGGTAAACACACAATGCAATATACAGATGATGTATTTTAGAACTGTACACCTGAAATCTATATAATTTTATTAACCAGTCTCACCCCAGTAAGTCAATAAAAAAGTTAAAAAAGAAATCCTGGCTGTACATGGAACAAAACCAAAGCTGATAAGTAATATTTTAATTTTAAACTTTTCCCCATACCTAGGTATTATCAAGCTGAGATAATAATATCACAAGTACACTGAGAAGTCAAAAAAATTTCTGAATCTTAGAATCCACAAAAGGCATGTGAAATGCTTTTTGATTTTTATGACTATCCCAGAAACTATAGAGTCAAGAGGGAATATGAGTTAATATGTTTATTTGTTGCTAATGAACACCATCACACAAATTAAATGTGTTGGTAAGATCATGCAGAGTCAGAGCATCTGTTGACAATGAGAATTGGATGGAAATTTAGAAAACAGCTGCTGAGCAGGAGGAGGTGTAGTTATTTGATCCAGAGCCACCTGCTAATTAAAGCCTTGAAATTTTTAATGTAATTTTTCTAGGCTTAAGCTAGATATTGTCTTTAGTGGCTTAAAATTCTGCAAGATTAGACATCTGCTGGGATGAAATTGATGATTAATGAAAAGACATGAATTCCTTTCCACCACGGGGTATCTTTTCAATTCTTCAATTGAAATAAATTGTTCAAAAAGATCTGCATGGAGATGCTAACAACGGTCTAGAAAATGAAGTGTTGTTTTGTGGAGCTTAGGACCCTTATGTTGAGAATGAAACAAACACCAAGATGAAAAGCTTACTCAAGACTCAGTTAAAAACTGCATCAACTCATGCTTTATGGTTCCAGAAAATTTATCTTCTTTTTTAAGACAAAAGTTATCTTTCAATGGAAAATTATAAACAGTAGTACCAAGAACATGTTAATACCTATAAAAACATAATAATAATATCCAATAGCTTATGAAATACTTTCATTTTTATTATGTTTGAATAGCTACTAGGGAGGCAGAGAGAAGTATTATTTATTTTTTTAAGGATAATACAAAGGCTAACTTATATAAATAAGGAATAGTTAAAGAGCATTGGGAGTATTTGTCCTATAGAAGGTAAGTCTCAAATGGATTTAACAGCCTTTTCAAAAGAACTCTATCTGTTCTGTATAGCATTAGCAATAAAACGTGGATCAAAGACATGGGATACATGGAGAATAATTTAGGCACAGCAGACATAAGGACTTCTGACAATCAGAGCTCACTAAATACAAAATAAGCTGCCAACTGAGATATGGAGATTCTTATAATTGAGAATTTCCAAGCATAAGTTAGATGACTAGTAACTGGAAACTAAATTACAGAGGAAAGGCAGGTAGTAGATGGGAACAGTGGGACTAGATACTGTTTTCTTCCAGCATGTAGTCTATGAACTAAAACTATTTAGTTGATTAAACTATTAGTTTATTTAAATGTGTTAACTTGCCAAGTTGTTATTTATTCATTATTATTGTACCTTTACAACACACAGAATGCCTTCATTAGTTTCTTTGTCTGTAGTAATTTTGAAATGTCCGTTTTCATTGCCTTTTAGAATGGTAAAATTAGCTCTCCAATTGGCACTGTTAATTAAATCCTTGTCCTCTATAGGTAGTCGCAAGATTTCCACATTGTATTTATTTTCCTCTACTTCTGCTCTATACTGTAACAGAAAGAACTCATTAAAAACTTCATAAAGAAAACTTTTACAAAGGAAGTAAAATGTTTAACTACAGAAGTACTTGTTCTTCTAATTTTTGCTTAGATTATTTTAAAAGCATGAATTTCAAATAGTATTGTTTCATGAAGACATCTTTTAAGTGAAAGAAGAATTTTATTATAAATGTAGACAAATGTTACTGGCCTTCAACAAAAGGTCATTAATATAATACTATGAACAAATAAAATAGATTTCTATATCTACTATTTAATTTCATTCAATAAATAAACATATACTTCAAAGTATAATAAAGATTCATTACTTTAGATTAAATTACAAATGATAATAAACATAAATAGATTTTTGAAATGATATACTCACAGCTTTTTGTTTGAAAACAGGTGCATTGTCATTTGAGTCTGCTACTGTTATAACACAAGCTGCTGTAGTCATCAATCCAAAAAATTGACCATCCATGTCTTGTACTTTCATTACCAATGTGTACTTGTCTGCAACCTTAAAACAAACCACATATTTAATTAGCTTTCAGCAACTTTGTTTAGAAAACAATACAAGAAATTCAGAAGACACTTCTCTAATGAAATTAATACTGGCAAATTCGCAAGGGGAAACAAAATAAATGAGTGTTCTTTGGCATATATTGAATTTCACCTGCCTATGGGAAATCTAAGAAGAGAAGTCCAGAAGACAACTTCGTATATGGCCTATATTTATGGGACAGACCACAGCCAGAAATAACGATCTGGGAATCACAAGTAGAGGCTGGTTGAAATCATGCCAGGAATCAGACATTTAGGAGAGGTTAAAGGATGAGAAGAGCAGAGGATATAAGGAACAATAGCATTTCAAGAGCTGAGAATATAAAGGGGAAATAAGACTAAGCAAAAACAAGAGATCAAAAAAGCAGTAAGAAAACCAGAAATCCAAAAAACGAGGAAGTTTCAGTAACTGACAATAGACAGGAACTTAAGGTAACTATTACATCTGATAATTAGAAAATCACTTACTTCTGGGAATAAAGTTTTACAGATGGTGTGTTGATGAAAAAATGGAGACATTATTTTGTGACAATTTTATCGCTCTTGCCTTTATTTTCTATCATACTATTCTTTAGCCACTCTTTGTGTTTAATTTTTCTTAATTTTTTACTTCCCTCCATCCCAGGCTTTATTTTACTTTTCTCCCTTCCACATTGAAAATTAACATTCCCACCCTAAAATGTTCCACCGAGAGGCTGCAGGACTCTGATAGCCTCATTTTTCTTCCTCTAAAGGCACAGTTTCTTTACCATTCTTGTTCATTTCTTTTCTTCCTGTGTTATTTCCCACTAAATCCTGTTAGATTTTTTTTTTTAATTCAGCAAGTAGATCTGAGTTTGATCTCTCAAAGCTGTTCCTTACAAGCTATGCAACCTTAAACAACCTTTCCTGAATCTTATTTTTCAATCTGTAAAAAATGAGGGAAAAGCCTTGTTTTCACTTGATTACATTACCTCTACATATTACACAGATACAAGTCACATTCACATTGGACCCTTCAAACCTTCTCATTTATTATCATTCTGTGCTTTATCATATAAAATGTCCTTCCTGTACAAATGCACACAACCCCCCCCAAAAAAAAAATTATTAAAGCTTCTGTATTATTTCTAATTCATTTTTATAAGTTTTCACTATCCTTCCCTTTTTCTTTGGCATCAAATTCCATCGATGTTTTCACTCCCAGACTTATCGATCCTTCTATTTACATTATTTTGGTTGTAATGGGAAGCATTTAAGTGTTCCAATAAAGCTATTTTGTACATGTGAAACTGATGGATTTGCCTCAAATATAGGATAACAAAGTCAGGTCAATTTTTCTGATTGTCAAACAAGAAAATTATAAAAATCAAATCAGATTATGCATAAATAATTTAAATATGAAATAATATATATAAAAATATACTATTATTGTCATCCAAATAGTGTTATAGATTTTTAATAATCTATAAACCTTGCCTCAACTAATCCTTTCTATATAAAAAACACATATATATAATAACTGGGTAAGAATCAGGGTATGTATATTCATGGAACAAAACAAATTATTCTTTATGAGAATTGAACCCTTTACTGAGCTAGAACCAACTAGACACACATAAGAAAAAAAATTTTAGTGGCCCTGGCAAGTTAGCTCAGAGGATGGAGCATCGGCCCAGGAGGGCAAATGTCCTAGGTTGATCACTGGTCAGGGCACATAGGAGAAGCAACCATCTGCTTCTCTTCTCCTCCCTCTCCCCCTTCTTTCTCTCCTCCCCTCTTCCAGCCAGTAGCTCAACTGGTCCGAGCATTGGCCTCAGGCACTGAGGATAGTTCTGTTGATTCCAGCATGGCCCTAGATGAGAAAAGCATTGGCCCCAGACAGGGGTTGCCAGGTGGATCCTGGTTGGAGCACATGCGGGAGTTTGTCAATTTCCCCTCCTCTCACTTAAAAAATAATAATAGTATTTAGCAATAGTAAATTGCATAATATCTTTTGTCCCCACACCTTCTGAATACCAGTTGATCTGTATTTCTATTCTTCATGGCTTTGCTTACATGTGAAATAGAAATAATATGAAAAACATATAACATGGCCAAGAATTCTTATTATCTTATGCCTAAATAAAATAAAAATGGAAATGGAAACTGAGTTTGAAGAAGAGCAAAGTACAGTAAGTGGGGAAGAAAAGGGGATCTCAACCCCCCCCCAATAAAAAGATATTCTACAAAGTATGAAAACTACCTCTCTGTCCAGATACTGAGAAACCAGGGTGATTGCACCTGTGCTAGGGTGCACGGAAAAGATCCCAGGTGACCTTGGTTTCTGCTCCAAAATGCTGTACTTTAGGCGCGTATGCATCGTGTCCGGTTCATCTTTGTCCGTGGCACAGACCACTCCCACCGTACTACCTACATTTTAAAAATAAAAAAGGTGATTAATTATCTGAATTGTCAAACACATTTAGGAGAATCACACTTTTCAGAGGTTAACGGTGATGGTGAAAAACTAATTTAAAATGCATTTCTTACCAAAGGTAGTCAATCTTTAGATAATATTAACGGTGACTTCCATTTATAATATAAAAAACTTTTGAGGATTGAAGTACACTTTTACATTGCTTACAGCTAAAAGCATTTGATAGCGAATTACTAAAAAATTATTCAAAAGGCATTTAAAAATATTTTAACACATATTCCCCCATATTGCAATACAAACCTAGCTGGAGAGATAAACCATGGCTCCTGAGTATATCAGATGTCTTTTTTTTAATTAAACTGTACTGTATTTGATGGAAATTAAAGCCAAGTAAAACTTTTAACACAGAATATATGTTTTAAATAATTTTGTTACTATAAAATATTTTTAAAGTTTATATATGTGTGCATAGATATGTAAATAAATAAACTATAGTATATTTCTATATTTTATATATTTCTAATTTGTATATTTATATATTAGATATAGTAGATAATGTTTAGTTATATACTTATAACTAATCATAAAATTTCTACCATGGATCAATATAAAGATATGAGGTAATAATATTTTATCATAAGAAAATAAAGGCTATTTACCATTTCTTAGAAAAATGTTTATAATATTTGTAAGAAATTACATTTTCTTCCTGCAATTTTATTGACAGTCAAGAAGACATAAACACTATTTTAATTCTCTGGATAAAGAACTACTTTACTTGCCACATAAAATTTTCCTAAAATCTTACAAATTCCTTTTCCTGCATGTTATGCTTTGTCTAAACCATCTTTGTGTGTGACTTAAGACAAACTCAAGAACACCCATTAGTTCAGTGTATCACAGCCTTAATTGATCTGAACCTACTGGTATGAGATGGTTAAAAATCCCTGGGCTAATCTGGGCATCAAAGTGTTCACCCTTGAATCTTCTGTTACCTCCAATGAGAACAAAAACCTCAAGAAAGAGTTTGAAACCAATCATCTCTCTTTGAAAAAAAAGAAGTGTAACAAGATCATGGGCTTGTGAAGCTAAAAACATTATAGCTCATCTAACACTAATTAACTCACTTTACAGGGCTGAGAACTCAAAGGGAATTTTATGAGTTCCCACAGTAAGTTAATAACAGACCCTAAACCAAAAACTAGGTTTTCTAGACTACACTATGAATAATAAAGAGGTCAACATCAATGACATCAAATTATCAAAGTAAAATATAAAGTGAAATAACAAGTATAATAATGCAATGAAAATCTAAATAACTAGCAGAAACCTTAAGAAGCAAGTTAGCAAAGTCATCCTTTATGATTGAGTTCACATTTTTCAACTTTATTATGAGTGGATACTCTCCATATTGAAAGCCTCAGAAGACATTAGGAATGACACATGAAGAAGCAAACTAAACTGAAACTCTTTGGTTTTCCACATGTGAGAGCACATGTTTAGGATGGAGAACATATAATGTAAGTTTCTATGAAGATATTCCAGTATTCATTCTAAATTGGAAATACTAAGGTAGTAGTTTAATAGAAGAAACAATAAAAATAAGAGCCTCAAAAAAGGTGATAATATTGATAAACCCACAGAATAACATGAAATAAAGTATATAAACCAAATATGGTACAAAGCTTAAACAACTGTCATCAGCATTTATAAATAATTGGTATCATATTGACAATACTACAAACTCTTATAATATCCTCTAAATTACATATTGTTTGTATTTGATGGGATGAATACATTTTTAAATAGAACCTGGTCAAACACCATCTCAGGATGATTGGCCTTGAACATAAAAAATTTAGTATCTCAAAAAATGTACACAAACATATCAACATAATAAATTTTACTATTAAAAGTTGTCTTACCATAAGGTCTGAAAGGGAATGGCCATTCTAAGCCTAATATGAAGAGATTTAACTAAATAAAGACCTAAACTACTCTACTGCACAAAGGAACTATAATAAAATTTTAAATCAACAATATACTAAGAAAATATTTGTAATGTGACAAGTTAATATAATATTTTTAATATGTAAAGAACACTTTTTAAAGTAGATTTAAAAATAGTTAAGAAAAAGACAAATTCCAAAAAAAAAAATAGAGCAAAGGAAATAAACACACATTTCAGAAAAGAAAAATACAAATAGCCAAAGAAAACACACATAAAAAGAAGTCCAAAATAAAGTTTTGTCTTACCAAGTTTACTACTTTCTGGAACTTCAAAATTATAAATTTGTTCTGTGAAAAGAGGGTGGTTGTCATTTTCATCCTCCACTCTGATGGGCAGTGGAAGAGGTAAATCTGCTGAATACCCATCTGCAGTTGACGCATAGGCAATCAACTGAAAGAAAAGAAAAAGCAAGTTCAGTAATCCATAGTCCACTGATATATGATTCCAACAAGAGAGAATACTATGCCTTATATACCACCTTCCTTACAAATCTTTTCAATAATAACCCACTTAATTTCTATTTATTGCTTTTTTAATCATCAAAGCATCAAATGGAGAAACACTTTTAAGGGCAGTAAAGGGTATCTAGTATTTGGCAGAAATGTCTAAACTGCAAATAAAATTTCAGAGTACAAAGAAGTCATGGACAACTGTGTACATTAGATTGATAACTGAAATGTGAATATAGAGACTCAGATTATAGTCCTTATCCTCTCCATAATCAAAACGTTGTATTGAAGAATACAATTAAACTCACTGCAGTGGGAAAAATCCCTATTACATCATCTAAATAATGCAGCAATTTCTAATCTTGAAACTTAACAAGCCCTTTTTTCGTTTTACCTGATAGATCACATATTTTTAAGAGTTTTTTTAATAAAATCCATTCACCAATTTCTGCATTGCTAAGTAATTAAAAGCATTGTAATATCAAATAGAATGTATTTCTATTCAGCATGTGATTACAACACTGAGTTGATAATTTTCTAACCAAAAAGTAAGAAATGTCATGTGGTAGACATCAGTCATATTTGCTTACCCAGATTTCTTTCTTCTTCTAGGAAAAGAATCCCTTTTTCTTATGGGGAATAATTGTCCCTACACCACAAGGATGACCACATGACCCCATAACATTGATCATCTTACACTGAAAATTGTCTTAAGTTAGTCCCAATTGACTGTAAGCTTGTCCATATTGGAATGTGGGTTTATTAACCCTTATTTGGGTTTGATCTCCCACTTTTGTTTCTTATTCAGTTCTCAGATGTAATTAGAGATCATAAAAGTGAAAAAAAAGACAAAAGAAGTAGTTAGAGAAGAAGAGAAAAGACTGTGGCCATGTCCTGGAGAGAGAAAATTGTACCATGACCAGAGAGTGCAAGAGCATCTCATAAGCATAAACAACTGGAAACTTACTGGATTTTGCATTCAAATACAATTAAAACTCTTTGCTTCATTTCAGGCAACAACAGAAGTTGAGATAAAAGCAGAAAATATTCTAAAATATAACATAATCTAATTCTTTTAACTTTAAGACATCATATATGAAGAGTACAAGAAGACAGAAAAAAGAAGATGGAGTATCAGAAGAAACATAGTTTAATCATTTGAAATCATTATTATATCAAAACTCCTACATCAAAAATATCATATTCTTCACGATCCACAGGCCGAGTGCAATATAGATTTCCAGTGTCTTTTTCAATAAAAAATAAATTTAAAGGTTCTTGGTCAACTCCACGTCCACTTATTGAATAAAAGACGGTATAGTTCTGTGCTGCATCGGACTGAACCTAAAAGAAAAGAAATATATATATGTAAAAATATTAAAATTAAATTATGTTAAAATGTTAATTTTTAAAAATGCGCCTTATATATTAATATTTTTATTTTAAAAGGATGAGTTTAACAAAATAGTCATGTATCATTTCATCAACAATAAGCAATAACAAACATTTAGCAAAATATTTTTTTAAAAACTGCTCAAATTTAATGAAAAAAATGCTCAATGTAAACAGTAACCAAAAAAATCTAATTACAAACAATAGGCATAATTTGCCTGACCAGGTGGTGGTGCAGTGGATAGAGCTTCAACCTAGGACGTTGAGGACCCAGGTTTGAAACCCCAAGGTTGCCAGCTTGAGCGTGGGCTCACCAGCTTGAGTGTGGAGTCATCAGCTTGAGCGTGGGATCATAGACATGACTCCAAGGTCACTGGTTTGAGACCAAGGTCACTGGTTTGAGACCAAGGTCACTGCTTGAGCAAGGGGTCAGTGGCTCAGCTGGAGCCCCCATCTCATCAAGGCACATATGAGAAAGCAATCAGTGAACAAGTAAGATGCTGCAACTATGAGTTGATACTTCTCATCTCTCTCCCTTCCTGTCTGCCTATCTGTCTGTCTGTCTCTAAAAAAAAAGTAAAATATTTATATTTAGTAATTTGGCAAAGGTATAAAATAACAGTAATACCCATTGCTGGTAAGAACAAGGCAAACTGGGACTATCATATATAGTGAACGGAATGGCAACTGGGATATAACTTAGGAGGAGAGCTGACAAACTAAAAAAATGAGAATAAACAGGGAAGATTCTTCCTGGTGGAGAAAAACAGGAAGTACAAAGTGACCAGGGTAGAATTGTATGTAGCTAAAGGAACAGCAAGAAGGGTCACTGTGGATGAGAGAGCTAGGGGAAGGGAGTAGAGGATGAAGAGGAATGCAGTAATAGAGGCTACTTCAGGTAAGTGATTCTAAGGATGTTGTCTTTCCCTTGGAGTCTGATGAAGAGATAATTTAGACAAGAGTAATATTATCTGATTGATACTTTCAAAAGATAATACTTGGTGTTTTGTTAGAACTAGACTTGGATAGATAGGTAAGGAAAGAAATAGTAAAACCATTTAGAAAATAACTGCAACAATTCAGGGAGAGTGATAGTTTGTTAGACTAGCATAGTAACAGCAGAGGCGGTAATAGTAGTTAGATTCTGGATATAATCTGAAGATCAGCAAACAAGATTTACTAATGGTTTGCATGTGTAGTGTGATGACACTGTCTCAGAGAATGCTAGTATCCTTTAATGTCTACTCAGTAGATGAGTGGATAAAAAAAGCTGTGGTACATTTACACTATAGAATCCTACTTGGTTATAAAAAAGAAAATCTTACCTTCTGCAACAACAGGGGTAGACCCAGAAAGTACTATACTAAGTGAAATAAGCCAGTCAGAGAAAGACAAACACCATTTAATTTCCCTTATGTGAATCTAATAAACAAAATAAATCAACAAACAAAACAGAAATAGACTCATAGCTCCAGACAACAGACTCACAGCCATCAGAGGCAAAGGGGTTTAAGGGATTGGGTGAAAAGGTAAAGGAATTAAGCAAAACAAACAAACAAACAAAAAACCTCACAGACACACACAACAGCACTGTGATTACCAGAAGGAAAGAGGCGAGGGGGAAAAAAAGAGGGGGCAGCAAAGGGAGAATAAACGGTGACAGAAAAAGACTTAACTTTGGGTAGTGAACACATACAATATACAGATGATATATAATAAAATTGTACATGTGAAATTTATATAATTTTATTAACCAATGTAATCCCAGTAAATTCAATAAAAATGTAAAAAAGAAAATAATAAAAAATAATACAGCACAAGGAAATAAATAGATGATGTATCATAGAATTGTACACTTGAAACCTATATAATTTTATTAAACAATGTCACCCCAGTAAATTTAATTTTAAAAAGGTTTTTAAAATATCTGTTAGTATTGGAATTTATCAAATACAAGGTTGTCCTAAAGTAAGACATAGCTCTACCTGACCAGGCAGTGCCGCAGTGGATAGAGCATCAGACTGGGATGCAGAGGACCCAGGTATGAAACCTCGAGGTCACCATCTTGAGTGCGGGCCATCTGGTATGAGCACAGCTCACCAACTTGAACCCAAGGTCACTGGCTTGAGCAAGGGGTCACTCAGTCTTCTGTGGTCCCCCGGGTCAAGGCAAATATGAGAAAGCAATCAATGAACAACCAAGGTGCTGCAATGAAGAATTGATGCTTCTCATCTGTCTCCCCTCCTGTCTGTCTGTCTGTCCCTGTCTGTTCCTCTCTCTGTCTCTGTGAGTCACAGAAAAAAGAAAAAGAAAAAGAAAGAAAGATGTGGCTTTGCCTCCCTTGCAATTAAGTATGGTTACACAAAAGATCAGGTCAACAGAAGAACAAAAATAATTTGTGCAAGATCTAGACTTTGCTTTAGAAGGTGGAAGAGTGTGTTTTTTCATTTGGATACAGTGATGAGCCATCTTAAACCCGCAGGGATGACCAAGCTAAAAAACAAAGACACTGGGTCTAGTATCTAATCTTCAGATTAGATTCTTGACCTAAACACATATTTACACAAGAAAAATAAATCTCTGTCATGCTTAAACCATTATACTTTGAAATCTTGCTAAACTGCAGTTATACCATTATCCTATAATAATAAGGAATTAAATGTTTAACTGAAAACAATAGAGGGATATGTTAAATTGGGATTCAATCTTATCCTCTTTCTACTGCTCATAATGTAGTTATTAAAAAGATTCGTCAAAGACTTTCCATTTAAAACCAGAACTCTGGGTTTATATACAATCAGGAGTGTTTGCATAAGATTTGGAAGCCATAAATAAGGTAGCTGTCTGTCCGCTGTCCCATTTTGTGCAGTTTTTGCTGGCATCATAGTTTACATAATTTTCTTTATCCCTCTTTCTTTTCTTTCTTTCTTTTTTCTTTCTTTCATCTCTCTTTTTTTCTTGCAGTAGCAGAAGTTCTGGTAGTTTTTCACAAGCTTTATAGATACCAAAAGACAGGGTATAGATTAAGCTTTTTCCTGATTGGAGCAGGTAAGATGCTATTCTAGAGCTGCATTGGGAAGAGCACATCCTGACTGGTGATTTCTTGACCAAGGCAATAATATCACTTTGGCTCTAGAACTAGTGGCTTCTCCATCATGGAGAAAGCAGCATGTCACTGGTGGTAGATCCTGTGCTGTAGCTTGAGGTTCATTCCCAAAAATTCAACCTAAAGTTTGGTTTTCAGTCTTCCCCAAAATTCTATAAACTGTTTAGTACACAGTAGAAAATCCCAATCTGTTAACTACTTAGAGAGACATATGCTTTCTACAACTAAGACCTTACTACAGACTCCAATGTCCCAACAACTGAACGGGGAGCATTGCTGTTAACTGAGATGGGAAAATGTTTTTAGGAGAAACACTTGCTTAGCATATGTTAATTCTAAATGTCTACTAAACTTCCAAGTGGATATATCAGTTAGGTAGTTTGAGCTTGACATCTGAAGTTTTCAACATTTAAATAGTACTTAAAGCTATGATATTGGATGAGATCACCAAGATAATGCATATAAATAGGAGACAAGCGCCATGGACTAAGTCCTGGAACTCTCCAAAGTTTAGACACTGGGTTGGTGGGGGGTTGGGGTGAGTAGGAAGGAGAGCAGGGAAGAACCAGTAAAACATGCTAAGTGGAAAACCAGGTAAATGGTGTTCTAGAACCCAACTGGAGAAAATATTTTTAAGACGGAGAGGTCAGCTATCTCAAACGTACATATGTATTTCAAAGAAATGAGGACTGAGAACTAGTGACTGGTTTAGCAATGCAAAGGCTAAAATTAACAATGATCCATATAACCTTAGTAATCAAAAATCATTTCTTAATATGTCTCATCAGTGCTTAAAGTACAATAATCAAAAAAGAAGAAACAAGGGTCTAGCACTAGATAGTAAGAAATAAGTGTGAAAGACCCTGCAAGGATAGTTAAATGTAAAAAAGTACACAATTTGCACCATTGTTATATATAAAAAATCAACCACAGTAATAGAAATTTAAAGAGAAAAGGCAAACCATACACATCCCTACTTCAGCAATTGTTTTCATTCCATTAAGACCTTTATGAAAAGTAGAACTGACCATGCTTAAAATTTTGTTCTTGTTTTTTGGAAAAAGTTCAACTTCCCAGCAGAACACACGTGTTTCATTATAGTCGGACCCCAACTTGCCTGTTCTGCCATCATACCTGGGATTTTAGGCTAAACAACCGAGCGTTCCTCTAAGGAGCAATGCTCACTTTCACTTCTGTACCTCCCTCTTCCTGTACAATTAATTACCTGCACAGCACTTTTTCCATCCTTCAGGATTTAGCTCAGATGTCTCCTTCTCTAAGCCTTTTCTTGTTTTCTATCCCATTTCATCCCAGATCTTGAGCTTTTCCCATGAATTCTCAGATCTCCCCAATCTATCTCAGGCATAGCACTTGTCACTCAGCATCGTAATCATCAGCCATCTTCTCTCTCCCTAACTAGGCTTAGAAACTACATGAGCACAAAGGCCACGACTAAATTTATTTCTAGCTTCAGTATGTAGAGCAGTGTCTTTTATAGGATATAGCAGGTGCTCAATAACTAGCTACTCAATGAATAAATAAACTAAAATAGATCATTCAATGGCTACAGTCTCATAGTATTATTAATTTTTAATGATTTTCTAGTTTTTCTCGTCATTAGTGATTTTTTATTTTACTTTCTTTTATTATGCTTTACGCCTTCAATCAAATGTGTTTTTTTAATGTTGAAAGAGTTATTAAATGTAAATGAAATAGACTCTTGGAATTAAAACACTGCCAACCAGAAGAAATGCAAAACCTACTTGTTGAAGAAACAAAGGGAAAGGACCCAAGGAATTCTCTTGCATCGAACAGGGAATAGGTGCCCATCTCCTCTTGGAACGCCTGAGAACAGTTTCTTTAGTGTGTCTTTTCCTCAGCACCTGAATTTAGAGAAAGAACATTAAATAAACAAAAGCATCACAGCTTACTTTGTTGTAAAATAACCAACAGCCCATAAACCTAAGGCCTCCCTGGAGGGCCAGTCTCAGGAATGTCCATGATGAAAATAAAGACCAGTTAATAGGGTCTTTTTCATTAGAAGAGTAAAAAGGAATGTATCTAGATGGTTAAGTTTTCATAAACTAGAGAATTTCCTTCCACATATCTTTCTAACACTGACCATACTTTCAGGTTAGGGAAATCATTATTGTACTATTAGTTCTGCTTTTCTGTCCCTAATAGATCAAAAACACATCCTCTTAGGAACAATCGAAAACAGCACTTACTTGTTCGTTCTGCTAAGACCTCACATTCTCAGGTGAATTAGAGTGAGAAAATGCATGTTTTGTTGCCTTAACACTCTCTGCACTATCCAATATGGTAGCCTTAGCCATATGTGACTATTTGAATTTAAATTAATTAAAATATACAATTCCATCCTTCAGTTACACTAGCCACATGTCAATTTCTCCATAGTCATCAATATTGGGCTGCCATATCAGATGTGCAGAATCTCAAACAGTTACATTATTGCAAAAAGTTCTACCGGACTTTATAATGATTTCCATCTTATTTCATGGTATAGCAAAAAAGACATCTTATTTTCTGAGAGTTAATTAATAAATTTTATTAAACACTTTTAAAGTGCTAAGCAGTTTTTTAAATTAATTTTGTTATTAATACACAATATCAATTAGTCGTAATGCAGTCTAAATCTTTCATCATTTCTGTGACTACTTTATGACATATTACTCATGATGTGGAACCTAGACCTGCAATGAATAATCCCCTGAGTGATGGTTAATCATGTCATACATATTCTTTTTCCTACTGACACATACTCCAGGATTTTCATCCTATTTTATCATCAGAAGCACCACAGGCACTTGAACTCAACCTCATCTTCGCTGGGGACCACTGCTCTTAACATTAATTTAATGTATACCTATTGACTATGGATGGGTCAGGTGTTACTGAGGCTATAAGCAAAAATGGAGATCAATTCATGCCCTCAAACAACTACAGAGAAATTGTTTGCACTAATCAAAACTTCTGAATGTTTTAATAAAAGGGTAACCAAAGTGTCACTAGCTCACAAAAGCAATTACTTAGACTTCAGAGGCAGAAGAAGCCTTCACAGAGGAGGTGTCATTTAAATTTAACAAAGCAAACTCCCAGTTTTAGCCAGTGCAAAGAAGGGGGGAAGGGGAAGGGAAAGTAAACACAGGGTAAATAAAAAGAAGAGCAAAGGAGAGGGGAAAATTCCTATTTATCCTTTAGTCCTCTTTGATATTTTTGATAAAAATATTTAAATAACAAGAAAAACATGCCAGACATGTTATTGCACTTAATTACCTTCTTCTGATGTTCCAGGAGCACAGGAATCTTCTTCTGGATCTGTTTCTTCATGTCAGAAAGCCATATGGTGAATGATCTTTTCTCATCAGACAGCACAACAGCACTGGCTGTGTAGACTGACCCGTCCTCCAGAACTCTGAAATCAGGGTCACTTGACTGGATGAAGTCTGCAGACTGGAGGCACTCTTTCAAATTAACTGCGAGTAAAGATTTCCATATTGCAAAATAGAAATACATGCAAAAAAATGTGTTAAAATGATTTATACAATCATCTTCAAAATCATGAACTAGAACAAAATAAACCAATCACTTTGCATTTACCAAATGTTTTCACTAGTCTCTTTACATGTATTTCTTTTAAAAAAAGATAATTCTCTTTCAGTTAAAAAATAATTCTTGTTTGTATATTTGTATTAAGCAGGGTGCTTAAAAACTTCATGTGCTCATAAAAAGCTTATGAAAATGATCTTCCTCTAAAAGAGGTGTATGTATTGCAATCATGACAAAGCTAAGCTACATGTCCCCCCACCCCCACAACACACACACCTGAGTAAACAAACAGCAAAGTTTCCTTAACAATATAGTCTAAGTCTTTTTAGGATACACCTGTCTTTAGCCCCAACAGCATGCAGTGTATTAGTTTAGATAAGTCTTCCCACTGGTACTCTTCTGTTACCCACCTCCTCCCCAGCGCTCACAGTTATCTTTGTGTTTCTAGTTTTTCAAAACTCCCCACCAAAAGTCCACATGGGGTCTTCTCTCCCTGGGAATTTAGCCCCCTAATAAAAGGTCAGCAAACATACATATCAATTTAAGTTTTTTGACACATAAAAATATCAACTCCATCTCATTCTTCAATTGTCTTCCTTAACAGAAACCAGACTGATATATTAATGCTGAATTAAGTAAAAATCTGTCAAAGAATTCATGTTACTTGTGCATAGATTTTTGGTTTTAATTCTTATTTGTCACAGATGGAAACAGTTAGTCAAAAAGAAGTAAACATCTTTAGGAGTGATGGCCTATTTCTCACATCTTCACATTTTTAGCAGAATAATAAGTTCTGGTCTATTTCCCTGCAGTGGTCGGCAAAATGCGGCTCACTAGCCACATGCGGCTCTTTGGCCCTTTGAGTGTGGCTCTTCCACAAAATACCACGTGCAGGCGCTACCTCGATAAGGAATGTACCTACCTATATAGTTTAAGGTTAAAAAAAATTGGCTCTCAAAAGAAATTTCAATCGTTGTACTGTTGATATCTGGCTCTGTTGACTAATGAGTTTGCCAACCACGGCAAAGGAACACCCCTGACCTCTCTTTACAATCTTTCATTTCTTTCTCTCCACAGGAATAAAAGTGATACTTGTTTAATGAAATTAAATGAGGCACTATAACCAGAAATAGTATCCTTTTTTGAAAAAGCTATTTGATATCTCTAGGACAAACTATATCTCTTTTTAAAAAATCATGATGTGTTCCTCCAATATTCCCTGTACTACAGGCAACATCTGCCTGCGCAGAACTTTCTTGATGTTGAAAAGTGTGAGGTTCCTACCTTCTCAGTGTGCAAATGGTTCAATTCCATTATAAATGGAGTGGTTGACCTTGTTATGTTCCTCAATGCAGCCATAGCATTGATAAAAACCTGATCTGGCCTGACCTGTGGTGGCACAGTGGATAAAGCGTCGACCTGGGAACACTGAGGTCACCAGTTCAAAACCCTGCACTGATATGGTCAAGGCACATATGGGAGTTGATGCTTCCAGCTCCTCCCCCCTTTCTCTCTTTCTCTCTTTCTCTCTCTCTCTCTCTCTCTCTCTTTCTCTCTCTCTCTGTGTCTCCTCTCTAAAAGGAATAAATAGAAAGAAATTTAAAATAAAAAAACAACCTGATCTGATTTCTCTCAGCTCCTTATCTATAGTTCTCTAGGGCCACAACCCTAGAGCAATGAAGGACTCTGTTCTACAGGTAACTCTTTATGTAATTTTTAAACCCTCAAACATGACTGACTACAAAAATATGGCTAAGAACATCTGCACTAAAATCAACCACAGGATTCAATGGAGTAATAAAGCACAGAAACATATTTAAATTGTCTTCAATTGTATCCAATTATACATTTTCAAGCTAATTCCAAAATGCAATGATTGGATAAACTGCTCTTTCCAGTGTCGGTAAACTAAAATTTCTGAATTCAAAACACTGTTTTGAGATTTCTCACCTCTGCCAACTATTTTGTCTGCATTTAGTTTAGAAGGTGTATTAAATATCACCTGTTTGCAGGCTTCACAAGCAAAACTGAAGACCTAGAATAAAAAAGAAATAGGTCACATGAAAATGATACAAAATAAAGAACAAAAAATTAGTTATACAGGATAAACTCTAGAGATCTGCATATCATAGTGTTTACACTTAACTATGTGGTATTGTACAGTTAAAATTAAAATAATAATTAATGATGAGGATGGGAGGAACATTTTGGAGGCAATGAATGTTTGCAACACAGACTGTGGTGATGACTTCACAGATACATACTTATCTCCAAACTCATCTAGATGTATCATTAACTATGTACAGCTTTGTGTATGTAAATCTTACCTCAATAAAGTGGGGTTTTTTAAAATAGAATACAGAACAAAACTACATGACTGTTTTAAAAGACTCACAACAAGAAGTTGACAAAATCTGACACTTGTTTTATGATGAAAAACCCCTCAACAAAGTAGGAACAAAAGAAAACATTCTAGATGTGCAAGAGCATCTACAAATAGCTTACAACTAACAACTAACATTACGCTTAGTGGAGGACTGCTTTCCCCTGACATGAGGAACAAGACCACAATGCCTGTCCTCTCCACTTCTGTTCAACACTGTATGAAGCTCCTAGCCAGAGTAGTTACAGAGAAAAAATAAATATAACTAAAGGGACCCAGATTGGGAAAGAAGTAAAATTGTCTCTATTTGCAGATGCTATGACCTTGTCTGCAGAAAATCCTAAGGAATCTACCCAAACAAACAAACAAAATAAAAAATCAAAGATAATCAATAAGTTCAGCAAGGTTGCAGCATATAAAACCAAAATACAAGAGTCAATTGCATTCCTGTACACTAGCAATAAAAGGTCTGAAAACACAAGCAAACAATACCACTTGAGATAGATATTCCTCTTCATGCATCAGACATATTCCCAAAATACACCAACAGTTTCAGTGCAATCTTTATCAAAATCCCAATAACTTTTATGCCCCAATGGACCATTAATCCTTGTGCAAATGCAAGGGATCCAAAGACGCAAATAATCTTGAAAAGAAAACAAAGGTGGAGAACTTACATTTTCCAATGTCAAAACTTACTGCAAAGCTCCAACAACCAAGACAGAGTGGTACTGGCCTAAGGATAAACATACAGCTTGATGGAATAGAACTGAAATCCCAGAAATAGGCGCTTACATTTATGGTTAGCTGATTCTTGACAACAGCTTCAAGAAAGTTCAAGGGAAAGAAATAATCTTCAAAAAATGATGCTGAGATAATTTGATAACCTCATACAAAAAAATAAAAAGAATTTGGACTCCTACCTCATGTCATACATACATATTAACTCAAAATATATCACAGACCTAAATGTAAGAAGTAAAACTACTTAGAGGTAAGCTGAGGAGTAAGTCTTCATGATCTTTGGTTAGGCAATGATTTTTTAGATCTAACACCAAAAGCACAAATTATAAACAAAAAAATGATAAATAGGACTTAATTAAAAATAAAAACTTTTGCTTTTCAGAATACCATAAAGTGAAAATTAAACCTACAGAAAATAAGGAAATATTTTAAGTCACATAACAACAAAGAAGCTATCAAATTATTAATATATAAAATAATCTTACAACTCAAAAATAAGAGACAACACTAAAAACACATTTCTATATTAAGTTTATCTTTTTGAAATTACTGAATATTTGTCTTTTTTTTTTTTTTTTTTGACAGAGACAGAAAGAGAAATAAATAGGGACAGACAGGAAGGGAGAGAGATGAGAAGCATCAATTCTTCATTGTGGCACCCCAGCTGTTCTTTGATTGCTTTCTCATATGTACTTTGACCAGGGGGCTACAGCAGACCGAGTGACCTCTTGCTCTAGCCAGAGACCAAGGGCTTCAAGCTGGTGAGCCTTGCTCAAACCAGATGTGCCCGCGATCCAACTGGTGACCTGGGAGTTTCAAACCTGGGTCCTCCGTGTCCCAGTCCAACATTCTATCCACTGCACCACAGCCTAGTCAGGCTTAAAACTACTGAATTTTTTAACTTGTAGATTTACGTAGGTTGCTTTTTCACTTTTTTATGGTATTGTTTCTTT
The DNA here is from genome assembly GCA_037038555.1 of Rhynchonycteris naso. Lineage (NCBI taxonomy): Eukaryota > Metazoa > Chordata > Mammalia > Chiroptera > Emballonuridae > Rhynchonycteris > Rhynchonycteris naso. Next base: position 165,672,261 of record CM072999.1, on the reverse strand, counting down.
TGCAGTGTCTTTTGATAAACAGTGCCTCCATTTAAAGTAGTCAAATTTATTAATCATCTTTTAGTTTTTAGTCAATTTTATAAACCATTTCTTCTAACTTATACTTTTGTATATTATTAACTCTCTTCCTCTGCTCTGTCACAAATATATTATCTAATATCTGTAATTGTAAAGTAACATCAAACTTTTAAACCTTTTATTCATTTGGAATGCATTCTATGTGTTATTCACTGTCACTATCTTATCTAAAAATTTTAAAGTTACTTCCAACTTTTAAATCTTTTACCCATCTGGAATGTATTCTGTGTGTAATTCACTGTAACTATCTGATCTAATTTTTTGCCACATGGTTCGCCACCTGAACTATCATTACGTACATCTTCCTTTCTTAACTAATGATAATGCCACATAACATATGCACAGTCTCTCGAATACAAAATTTATTTCTGGTCGCCTGAGTCATTTCATCAATATATGTGTTTATCTTTACATTGCTATTATACAGTTTTAGTTAATATATCTTTATTGCAAAACATGATGTTTGTTATGGTGACCCCAATCCTTACATCTGGTTGGATTTTTTAGCCTTCTACTCGTCCACAGTTCTTTTATGATCAGCCGACCAAAATTCTTTTAGATATATTTTTTTTTTTACCCAGAAAACTTGCTTACTTTTATTAGCTTTAGAAGTTTGCAAGACAGTTTGGCTCAGCCATGTAGCTAATCTTATAGCAGGCAAGATGGCAGTTAGATTTTTGTCTTACTTCTGTGCTTGTGAGTACCTCCAGTAGAATACTGAATAAGAAGTGATGGTGACTATTGTGGGTTTGTTTCTAACTTTAAAGAGAATGTTTTTAGCATTTCACTGTTAATTTTGAGCCTTTCTTTTTTTTTCTTCACACACTCAGTCATTTGTAAGTATGCTTCTTTATATTAAGAAGATTAATTTCCTCATATTAAATTTGCTCAGTTTTATAACAATAAATATAGTTACCCACTTATTTTGAAATGAACATATAACTTTTCTCTCTGAATGTATTACTATGTTAAAATACAATACATAGATTTTCTAATGTAAAACCATCTTTCTACTCCTGTGATAAACCTCATAAGACATGATAATTTTTAATACATTATTGATTTCATTTGCTGCTATTTATTTTAGCATTTCAAAGATATGTCCACAATGAGATTAAACTATGTACTATTTTTCAACTTCATACAGTCTTCATAAAATGAATTCACTTTTTTCTATTCTTTGAAACAATTTATATAAGGTACAAATTGTATGCTCCATGTAATCATGGAGGAATTCAGTCATCACAGGTCTGGACCTGATGGATATGAGTGAGGGTGTGTATTTGGCTTCTGTTTCCATGTCTTTAATGGTTCTAAGTCTATTTAGATTTTGTATACCTCCTCGAGTCAATGTTGGTAATTTGTATTTTGTAGAAAGCTGCCCATCTGTGTTTTGAAATTAATTGGAATGATCTATCAATATTATTATCTATTTTTAAAAACATCTGTTCTCTTGACAACTAAGTCTCCTTTTCATTCTTAATGCTGCTTGATCTGTGCCTTCTTTATTTTTTACTTGCTCAATCATAGCAAGTTTTGTCTATACTTTCAAAGAAGGACTTTTGGTTTTGTTCATTCTTTCTATTGCTTGTTTCTTTTCTTTTCTAAAAATGTTCTTTTTAAAAAAAGAAATACAAATGACCATATATAGCATAAATAGGCATTTTAAGAAATAATAAAATGCAAACTAGAGCATTCACCTTCAAAGTTACAAACAAAACATTACTGTTACCTCAAGGCCTCCCCCAATTGTATATCCTTCCCTCCCTCAAGATTTATTTTGTCAGTTTTGGGCCTTTAAATATATGCAGTCATTTGCTTATTGAGCATAACTAGATTTCTTTGCTCAAATTATGTTTGTGAAGTTTATCCATGCTGAGTATAAAGTAGTTCATTTTCATTGTTGTATAGTGCATCATCAGAAAGAATATACAGTTAATTCATTAATATAATTTTTAAGAGGATGATGTATATAAATTTCAGTTATGTTATGCTTCTTGAAACTAAAAGTGATTTGATACAATATTTGTGGGAATTGGATATATTATTGAAAATAAAGTAAAAAATGTAAAATTTTTACTAGATTAGCAATGATAAACTAGTAACCTTTAAAGATATTTTAAAATAATCTTTATATAAAAGAGCGCCCAATAAAAACTGTAGTATACAAAAAAAAAAATTTTAAAGATTAGTGAGTTGTGGGTTGACTATTTGAGTTACAAAATAGAATGCCTTTTAATGGAGATCACTCTGGGGCAACTTTGATTTATAAAATCTAGAGTTCCAAGCAAACTATAACAAATTAAAATTTTTAAATGATAATACAAAGTATTATCTAATATAGTCTGGACAAATAAATTGTTTTGATTCCTTTTACAGTACTACCTAAATTTCATTAATAGCATGATAGAAAACTTATCTAACAAATCATTAAATCCTGATAGAAAAATCTAATGCCAAAAGCAGTGAAAACCAAAGAGGTTATTTGAGATTGTTTCACTTTCATATTGTTTTAAATGTTTATAGTGATTATACAAGTTAGGAGTTCTAAATTGACACTCTTTTATAAATAAGTAAAAAGGAAGCTTAAGTAATCAAAATTTATGAAATGTTTTAAAAATTAAGACATTGTGTTAACTAAGCATAATAGTTACAGAACTTGAAATTCATGTTTTCTGATGGACACCACTTCTGCAAAAAGGAAATATAACCTTTCAAATTCTTATCACTTCAAAGGTAAATTGGAGATTTACTTCTCTGTACTCTCAGTGCTGAGATAAGTCTGCTAAATTTCCTTCTAACGTCTTTGTAAGATGGGGTTCTAGTTAAGTGAAAAGTATGATTAACCGCAAGTCACCTCAGAGCCCATATATGGAATAACAACAGCCAAGGGAATTACAACACAGCCAAAAAACGTGCATGGGCTCACATGTATTAAGTGATTCAGAAGGTGCCTCAGCATCTAGCTGTAACTCAATGTGAACAACAACTATCCCCTTTTAAAAAGGTAACTGGTATTGCACTGATCTAGATATATATAAAACTTTGACATCATTAAGATCAGGTGTTTAATATAATCTAATCCTCATTTACCTCCTATATTTATCTTAAACTTTTTTCACTAATGCAAAAAATAATAGAAATTGCTATACTCACTTTTATTTTAAAAACTTGTTATCAAGAACAAAAAAAAGTCTGTTAAGAGAGTCACATTGCACATTATTCTCTTTGATTAATGTTATAAAATCTAAAACGGTAGAATGCCAATTTGTCAAGATAGTCTTCAGGTAAAATTCATACAATCCAAGGGACAGAGTATGTTACGCTATTTTTAAAAACACCATTTTAATTCCTTTTGAAGAAGAACCTTTTTAGCAAAATGATAGATTGTGTCCAAGTACATATTATCTGTAATAGATAAAATTTGTATAATATTAAACACATATTTAAAAGAACCCAGTAATTGTAATTGGATAAAAGACATCTAAGCAACTGAGCTAACGTAAATCAGTTTTCGCCATCTCTTACAATTTTTGTAAGGTTAGGAATTTCCTCCTTTCCTAGTTTTCTCCTTCTTTGTGTGTGGGGCAAGGGGATCATTAGGAATTATAACATTCTAGAATTGTAAAGGGGTGCAGATGCAAGAGAAATGTGTAATCGGAAAGACTCCTCAACCCAGGATGCAGCTCGTAGGAAGGCAAACACATTAAAAGTCTCTGTATTGTGTTAAAGACTTGCTAGGAAGAGCTCTCACTTCAAACATGGGATTGTTTTTGAGTGCTCCATTAAGATATCTATAAAATGAAACCTATGCTTCTGAAGTGTTATGCCATTATTATTAGGCTGAAATGTTGGTAATCGTATGAGCCAAAAGGAAATACAGACATAGTGTGGTCAATAGAGGTCTTAATCTACCTTTCTGGACAGAAGTTGAAGGTGATTGTTGACTGGGGATTTTAAACGCGAGTGTTTTATTACCGTTTAAAAATCTCCAGATATACAACTAGATCTAAACTCTAGGAAATTATTTGTAAAATAGTCCTAAACGAGTGCCATGTACGACAGCTGATGGTATCGCTAGAGTTACACCATCTTCTTGCCTTGTCACACCCCAATACCCCTTGTCACTGGGACAGGCCTTGCACACCACACCCTAACTGGCAAATCCTAGAAATCTTGGGAACACGGAGCCCCTGTGACTTCTACTCCCCATTCTCCAGTCCCTTTCCCAGAGAAAGCACAAGACAGTAAATTCATGCTTTTAAACACAAAAGGTGGAAACACTATCAAATATCAGACACACACACAACACACTTTGAGAGCAGTTTCCATTTGGAGAGTCATTTTATCAGCATTTTGTTGGAATAGTGGCTTTGAAGGTTGTTGACGCGCTTGTTTGTACAATTCTTTGTCCATAAATATATTTTAGTTCATAACTATCAATCCAAAATTCATAATTTGTTAACCCAAAGAGAGGACAAAACTTGGACCCAATCTCCCTGTTTGGAGGCAGAGGAGTGGCAACAATTATCATAGGCCTCTTCCCTAGCCAGGCAGGGCCTTCTCTCTACCTGACTCCACGCCCATCCTGGGATGCGAAGAAGTCCCTGGTTTCCAGTTCTACGCAGCACCTTCCAAGTGCATCCCTGGTCTCCTCTAAAGCTCGGTGCAGAATCGCGCAGTCGGAGTTTCCAATTTTTCGCTTGATGTCCCCCAAATTCTAGGACAATTGTCCCTAACTTCTCCAGGCAGATCTCGTCCTGGGTCGCAGGTTTCTCGGCACAGCAGATCCCAGGTTGGGCTCTGGTCTTGTGCTGTCTTCGCCAGAGCCCGTGTAAGACTCAACCCCACGCCAGTCTCACCACGCCACCCACCCTATTCTTTCTATTCCATCCCAACTCTCCTCTCACATCACCAGTTCCAACCTAGTCCAAATCCAGGCTTCCCACCACCTCGCGCCTCAGGCACACTCCGCCCTTCATCAGGTGGACAGTATGAAAGAGCTGTTGAATAAATAACCTTTGGGGAGACAAAACCTGAAAGCTGTTTGCTGAGGTGACTCCATGGCGGTTCCCAGAGGCATCGCTCAAACCCCTCCAAGCACTAACGCCCGTATTTCAGGCGACCCTGGGGTATGGGACAGCCCCTGAAACCTCATCTCACATGTATATTTTGCTCACTCAGGGATCCTGAAATAACTGACCAAATAAACTTTACTACTCTTGCCACACAAACGTGTCCCAACCACCAACCCCAGCCTCTGGAGCCAGAGGGGAGTGCGAACTCAGCCCGGTCCCAGTCGCCACGGCGTCCGCCAGCGCGCAGCGAAGTTTGAAACACGGTGTTTCAAACAAAAGCTTCAGTTTTGAGCCGTCCTCAAAAAGGGCGTTTTCTACCTTCATTCCTCCTGGTACGAATTTTGGATCGTCCTTGCCCCCCAGGATTGAGCTAAATAAGCCAGTGGTCAGCATCTTTCCGCCGGTTTAGACATCTCCCGCACCCTCGGCGGGGATCAGGGCGGACCCACCCTATTCCCCATCCCAGCGCCCCGCGGCGGCCCGTGCAGAGCCCCGCCCGGACTCCCACTCACCACAAGGCTCAGCAGTAGCCTGCAGAGGGCTCCGCGCAGGGAGCTCCAGGATCCCGCGGCTGCCATCCCGGCGGGGGTCGGGATGCCGAGGGGCGAGAGCCCAGTAAGGTGCAGCGCGCAGGAGGTCTGTCGGTCGCCTTAGCCTCTCTCTGGCTTGTCTCCTTGGGAGCGTGTTCACTTCTGAGACAGGATTGGACCTAACAGACGCCGAATCGCCCCTCCTAGTTATTTCTCAAGTTTTATCTCCGCGGGGATCGCTGGGGAGGTGCCTGAGCCTGCCCCGCCGCTTTCCCGTGGTCGCGCCAAGCGCTCGCTCGCAAGAAAGCGGTCCCACAAGCGGGTCCGTGCCCGCTCTCCCACGCCCCTCGTCCACCCCGCGGCGCTGCCGCCCCGCCTTCCCTCCGCGAGGTCCTCGCCGCCCAGATCGTCTCCGGCATCCTCCCTGTTGACGCTGCACCTCTCATTCTCCCAGCAGAACCCAAATCCGCCTGCAGGGATCCCTGCCCTGAGAAGGCTGCTGCTGGATGCCAGGAACACTGATCTTCCCTTCGACTCCTGATAAGGTTCCGGGCAATGTCTCCTGGTTAATACAAAACATGTGCATTCTTTCCAAATTTGACTAACATGATATCGGAAGGGAAAACTATCTCAGTGGCACGAACAAGTTGGCATTTGGTATATAGCAGAACCTAAAACCAAGTAAAAGAAATTTCGCTCTCTGACCATATTTACGCACAAAAACGAGAATGATTACACTCAGAGCTTTGTTAACTGCCAATTCTATGGCCTTGTATGAACCGTCTAAGAAAGAGCATGTTTTTCTATGTAAATTATTGATTTAGTAATTACATGTTGATTGTACCAATAGCAATTTTTCGGTTTATGGAAAGAGGAAAATCTTCCACACAAAACCCTCTACTCTAAATTCAACACCATTTGTCAATTTAAAGAAGTTTTAACCTGTAATAAAGAATAAAAAGCATTTCTTTGAACAAAAGAATTACAACCTCAGAGAAGCAGATTCAGGAAACAAACTCAAACAGTGCTCTGGAAAGAATAAAAAAAAGTCAGGGTTTATAAAGGCAAAACCCACAAAATGTAATCCTTTCATGCAAATGAAGGATTGCTGACTGGCTTGACAGGGATTGGTTCGTTTCAATATGCAAAACCAGAGGGGTAACTACAGGGAGGGTGTCAGTTCCATGTGTGTCCGTGGTTGTTCCAAGATGTTTATGGCTCATCCTTCATCTGAGTTTAACAGGTTAGAAATTTTTTTTCTTTATTTTTATTAATTTTAATGAGGTGACACCAATAAATCAGGGTACATATGTACAACGAAAACATCTCCAGGTTATCTTATCATTCAATTATGTTGCATACCCATCACCCAAAGTCAAATTGCCCTCTGTCACCTTCTATCTGGTTTTCCCTGTGTCCCTCCCCTCCTCCCTATCTCACCCTCTCCTCCCTCCCCCCACCCCGTAACCACCACTCTCCTGTCCATTTAATAGCAGCTGCAAACTGAGGAACAAGATATGCATCAGCCTCATTTTGTTACTAGCCCTCCTACTCTCTTAGGAATGCTTAATCCATTTTTTTATTATTATTATCACATTCAACAAACATGTGTCAGGGCCTAAAGTCGCCCAGGCATTGTGTAAGGGACTGAAAGAAAGGAAATGTACAAAACCCAGTTCCTGCCCAGAACACTTTCGCGTCTGAGAGGGAATAAAGATAATCATCATGGCCCAGTATGCTAAACTTTTTAATAGAGAGGTAGCTTGCAACACTGGGGACATCCACAGCCCTTTACGTGTCTCCAGATTGAATTTTGTGTCCTCTCAGCCAACACCTCCTGGATTCAGGAGGAACTCCTTCTTAGATGGGTTGGTGGTCTTCAAAGTCCATCCACAAGCTCCGAAGTCAGAACACTCAGCTAGTCCAGATTAAACAGGGGAGTTGCTATAGCCTTCATTCAGCCCATCCTAACCAGTTGTCCTTTGGCTTCCCTGAAACTCATAGACTTCAGCTCTCAGGACTCAGACATTAAGTTCAGCTTTTCTGTCCCATCTCTGAAATATTCAAGGAACCCATCAGAGATTCTGTCTCACCTCTCAAGGCCTCTGTAAAGGAGAGCTCTTCTATTCTCAGGCATAGCTTTCTGAATTTCTCTCTACTTCAACTGTTTTACCTCCCATTCTCCAAACCTTTACTTTTACCCATAACCTCAGGAAAAGCCTCTCACAGTGTCCTCTGGCCCCAGCTGGCCTTTAGAAACACAAGTGGGTTGTGGCTTCCCTGTAACATAGGTGAAACTATGAAATACATGTGTCCTCTCTAATTTAAAGGTTGAAACCCTAACTCTTATGACTGTATTTGAAGATAGGGCCTAAAAGGAAGTAATTAAGGTTAAATGAGGGCATAATAGTAGCGTCCTGATCTGATAGGATTAGTGTCCTTATGGGAAGAGACATCAGAGAATAGAGAGCTGACCTTCTCTCTCTTGTGTGCTCTCTCTGTCTCCCTCCCCCTCCCTCCCACCTTCTCTCCCTCCTTCTTTCCTTCCCTCTCATGTATAGAGGTAAAGAGAAGGCAGCTGTCTACAAGCCAGGAAGAGAGGTCTCATCAAAGAATAAATCATCCAGCAACTTGTTTTTGGACCTTTCACCTTCTGAACTATGAGAAATAAATGCTTGACTAAGGACCAACAAAGCAAAAGAAAAGGATGTGTTCCAGGCAAAGGCCACAGTAACATCACTAGCAAAGCTGTGCAGCATCTCATGAGGACTTTCCATGCCCAGGAAACAGAAAAGAGTTCCTGCAGAACCAGGGGACAGAAGAACTCCTGTGGCTGGGAATTAAGTTAGGAAGACTGACAAACCAGGCCGAGGAGTAAAATTTCATCCTGGAAGAGAAGAAGGACCATCCACTCCATCTATAAAAAAGGGGTTACTAACTACAGTTACAGAATTATCACCTTTGGTGAGCTAATGAACTCGGTTTTATTAATAAACCTGTTTATGCTTTGATACTGCTTTCCCTTAATATTTAGGGAATAAAAGTCTTTGAAATGTTTGTCCTCATTCTAATTAGTCCTTGCTTTCAGTAATTTTAACTTTATCTGTGAGGGTGAGTTGGACCTGATTATGACTGTCTTCCAAGTGACTAAAACTCTGAGATTGTTATCGTCTGCTTGTTTCATCTGTGCTCTGTAATTGAAGAGATTGTTAAGCCTATCGACTATAGGTTAAGCCTACTGACTATACAGTGAGCTTTCATTTTCAGCTTCTACAAAATGAAAATTATCAAAATCAATTCCAGAAATACTGTAATAAAACATGTTGGAGATTTTTTTTTATCTGTTTTGCAAAATTCTAGGTGCAGTATAAATACTAAATAATAACTGGGTATAGTATTAGTAATTATCTTAAAATTTCCTGTGCTACAGCTTGTTCTTGTCCATCATGAGAATATTAGTCTGTCTTAATATAAAGTAATGCATTTTTATAATTTAAAGAAGAATCTTTATAGGCAGTTTTAATTATCACACAAATATGACTTGGAGATAAATTTAAATTACTTTTATTTTTTCTGTGTAAATTATAATTTTAAAAGAGTTTGTGGGCCTGACCTGTGGTGGCACAGTGGATAAAGTTTCGACCTGGAATGCTGAGGTCATCAGTTCAAAACCCTGGGCTTGCCTGGTCAAGGTACATATGGGAGTTGACACTCACTGCTCCTCTCCCCCGCCCCTCTCTCTCCACACACACAAAATAAATTTTTAAAAAACCTGTAAAAAAAGAGTCTGTGGCAAATTTATTTAAAATATGAGTTTCAGTTTGAATATAGTGAATACTGGAATTAGTTTGAAATCATTATAAGATATCATAAAGCATAAATGTTTTTCTGAAATGTTTTTATTTTAATACCCCACCCCACCCCAAATACAAAGATATTTAAAGTCACTATTAAAAAGATTATGGAAAAAATTGGAAAAAAGAAAGCCCCTTTGTTTTCCTGTTATTTTCTTAGTTTGAAAGATAAGAGCAGCAACAGTAAAGGATCAAAAATGGGAAGAGTTTTTCATCAAAAAAGTACAAAACTTCAGGAATCCCGGTGAATTGTAAAATATTAAGTAGAATGCAAACTTAAGATGGTTAAGACGTCCTGTATTTAGGAGGAATGTCTGGCCTCAGAAACAATAATGACTTAGGAGATGGAAACTGAGTCCTGGCCCACTGAGCCTGGCTGCCTTGAACAACGGAATGCCAACAGCTGCCAGTCTCACCTTACTCAACTCAGTGGCTGGCATGCACAGTGACATGGCAAGTGTGAGTCTCCTCAAACACACCTAAGAAATACAACCAGAGCAACTATACAATGTTTGGAACAAATTTTCTAATAATGAAAATAAAATTTCATGAAAAGAAGCTTGAAACCAAGTAAAAGCTTGGTCTGAATCATCCTTCTTGTGACACAAAATGAGTTCTGCCATGACACATTGACTCAGAATCACTTCTGGAATCTTATTTAAGATAAATAGTGTAATAAGCAGTAATCGAATAAATTACTTGGAACAACAGTGAGAAATACTGTGCAAATGTGAAATCAGATGCCAGGAGCCCTTGCAGATTTTAGAAATTGGTTGCCTTTAATGTATCCACTTGCTGTATTAGAAAGGGTTCTTTCTTTCTGCTTGGCGGTCAGATGCTCTACCCTAGACCACTGTTTTCCCCCTCTTATGACCCCTCGGCTCCTGCCACTCTGCCCTCCAGAGGAGGAGCTGTTTTGCTTATACCACCTTTCCCAATGTGTGACTACAGGCCCTCTGCTAATTTCCCAGAGCATCACTGAGAATAGCCATTACTTTCCCGGTCATTTTAAAAAAACACTGGAAACTTGGGGATAAAGAAAGTGGAACTCAAGAGTATCTCTAATATTGCATTGCTGCTCAGAACTAAAGCCAGTCTGAAATCCCTGAGTTTCACCTCTCTTATCTCCCCATGGTAAGCACCCCACCCAGGTCTACATGGAAATGGCCCAGACAGCAAAGAGAACCTTATGTCTAGTCCAAAAATGGCCTCTCAGGGAAGAGTAGTCTCTCCTTCCTTTTCTGGGCTGGGTCCTCAGTTCTCACCCTAGGATTACCTTCTGCCCAGAATGACAGACAGTGGAGCTATCCATTTCTATAAGGAAAAAACTCATTCCCTTTTACAGAGGTGTGGCCTTTCACTGTAACCCTGGCAAAAATTATACCAACTTCAGGCAAATGTATATTTCTGAAATTTAAAGTTATTCAGTTGAAGTAAACCCATGACAATGGTCCAGGCTCAGAAAAATTTCCTTTCAGTCTCTCCGTGTTAACTAATGATTTAAGAACTATTACAATAATTTTCCTCTTCCTCCACTAAAATCTTCAGATGCCCTTAACAATGATCCTTTCTTCTGCCAACAGTCTTTTTAAGGAGAGAGAAACGATCTCCTAGTGATGTCTCACAGGGCTAGGAGGAAAGGTGATTTCCACGCACACACAAGAACAGATTATCATGTGAGTGATAACTTCTTACAGTAACCAGGAAAAAAACCCAGCAGAACAAAGACCTCACACGTGAATTTTCAGTCCTTCTCATCTTGGAATCATCTCATAATCCTTGACTGCGGTTTCTTTCAGAGTGAAAATCTCCTCCCCCTGGGTGGGGCTATAATTTGTCCTGGATGTTCTCATGTCCCCAGGAGCTCATTGTGTGCATCTGTCTGTTCAAATGGCATTGCTCAAGCATGAAGCTACAGAGGTGAGTGGGCTGACTTCCAGGTCCCAGGTGTCATTTATCCCTGTATCATTCTCTGATTCACTGTCTCATCAGCCTCTTTTTCCCAGAAGTTTAGGAGAGACATTCTTCCCTATCAGTTTGGGGGTGTGGCATATCTCGCAGCTGAAATGCCTGTAGACTAACTAGCTCAGGAGTTAGAGAAGCAGCTTTTCCCAACAGTTCCTCATGGGCACTAAATTATTTAATTAACTTATTCTTATTAATTATTTTATTGACAACTGTATATTTACTAACATTATGTTTTCAAGATTTGCTAATCTTGACTTGTCTTTTCTTTGCAGCCTGCCCTGTTTCCCCAGCCCTTCTGTTACAAGATGCAAAAGAACTCTCCTCCAGTTAGCTATTGAGCAGGCTAATGCATGAACTAGTGGTTCTTTTCTTGCATTGATTTCAAGCATCACACTTGTGTTTGCCTTTCAGTGTTATAATCAGCTACACACTTCCCTAATAGATAAACTCTAGACTTACTACATCAGATACCTGTTTCACTAAACAACCCTAATACACGGATCCTACCTGAACATTAGAAAAAATGAAATGCTAATAATATTCTTAGTAGGAACATAGGCATGTACCAGAAAGGTTATTTCCTGCTCAAGATGATATTAAGTTGCTATACTGTCTAACAACAAATTATCTGATCTCAACTGGCTCTTCCAAAAGTTTAGCAGAGACTGGAAACCACTGCCTTCTCACACTCCTCTCCTCCTAGAATGGGTGAACAAAAAGAGATTGGGAATGGGAAGCACCATGGATATGGCAATGGCATCTTCTCTCCTTTATGGTGACCTGCTGCTTTTCTGTAGTAATCCCAGGATAATTGGCACTGATGTTACCCAATCTCAACTTTTCCTTTTTCATCTTGTACACTAAAAGTCAAGTTTTCTTTCTCCAGAGTGATGTGGAAAGTAATAGCATACACAAGTTCTAATGACATAATGTAAGACAAAGAATATCTTATTTTATGCCACGTTCCCTTATTGTAACATAAAAGTTATTACCTGAAGATAAAATGGGCTGAGCCTTTCTCCACCAGGCTCTCCCAGAAGAAGGAAGTACTGTATATGGCAATTGGCCAGAATATGCCAGGTTTTTCTCCACGTTTGAACAAGGGCCTCTAACTTATTCTTCTCTTCAATTCTTTGCAGGAGGCTCTTTACTCACCATGAAATATAACAGAGATACAAAACCCATAAAATTATGAGACAAATTTTGGAGGAATTTAGGCCTCAACATTTTCCTAAGATGCAGATTCTTAATTTTTGTGTGTGTGTTTCATTTTGAGTTAGAAGTAACATCTTCATTCCCCATTTTTTAGCCCTCTTTATAGCATCTATATAATCTGTCCAGCGTGTACTTTAACAAGAAAAGCTCCAGGCTACTTTTGTGTATTTCCTCAGGTCCATACATGTTGGGCGTGATAAAATATGCAGTAGTTTCTGGCCTGTTATTGCCTGTTTTTATCTGGACTCTTTTATTCTTACTTTCAAAGTATCTCACTTGGTTAAATAAATTCCAGCGGTGGTGTATATCAAAGAATTCCTCCCACATACTCATTTAAGTCTAGATGTTTCTTGTCCTTGGGGAAATATTCATGGCTAGCAAGCTTCCATTGGTTCAGCTTTCCCATCTCAAGGAACATATTTTAACTCTTGGGCTTTTAAATGGTTTCCAGGTAAACCATCTGTGTAATTCAGATTTTTCTCTGCTTAACAATAAACACAGTTCTTATCATTTACTTTGCTGTCCACAACCATTGGGAAAAGAAAAATGTCCCCTATTGTCTTGGTACTCTTTTCCCATTTGGATAACTAAAACTGTCTCATAAAGCTTTTAGCATCATGGTACAATAAACATGAGACAAAGAGAGGTTCCCCCATTACCTTTCTACAAAGTACTGCAATACAACATCTTAATAATCAGGAGTTTGTGCCAGTGTTGAAACAAAACCCTACTTCTCTTTGAGATTGCTGTCTGTCTCTCCTTAATGGTAATAGGTTTTGTTTTTGTTTAAATTTTTGAATCTTTTCCTCTACCTCATGCTCTACCTACTTTTTGCCTTTCTATCCCGCTCTCAACTGGGAAAATACAAATGTTTTTAGATCACATATGATAGACTATGATTCCTGAAGCCATGTATTTCCTTTCATATCTATTTTAGGAAGACCAAACAGTACTGACACCTAAGCTAGTTTAAATAGTCTAAGAAGTTGGTATATTATGAAAGCTATGTTGGAAAGATTTCCTGAGATGTGAACTTTAGTTGGAGACTTGAATGACAGAGGGAACCAGTGATCTGGAGGAAAAGCATTCCAGTCTCAGGGAACAGCAAGTGTAAATGCCCTGGAAGTCAAACAAGCTTGGTTGTTCAGAGAACAGAGAGGAGCCAAGGGATGCTAGAGTGGAGTGAGGGGCGTTGACACATGAAGTAGTAAAAAGCAACACACAAAACTTTTCTAAATCTCATAGACTTTGTTAAAGAGTTTTGTTTCTATTTTAATCCCATCTGTTCATAAGAAACCACTGAAGGACTTGGAAGAGGGAGCAACTTATATATTTTATAAATCACTACCAAAAAAGCAGGTTGTAGAAGGCAATACTGGCAGAGGAAAGTCAAAGATGATGGTGGCTTACCCTGTAAATGTAGTGATTAAATTTGTATTTGTAATATAACTTGAAGCTAGACCTAAAAACACGAGTTGATGGATTGAAGAGGGGATGTGAGAAAAAAAGGAGACCCAGGATGCCTACCAAGGCCTTTGGACTGAGCATCAGTGTCAACAGAGTGAATAAATGGTTGAATGAATGAGGAATATTGGGAAAGGAACAAGTTTGGCTTAAGACATCAAGAGTTTTTATTTTGCAAATAAATTTTAAAATGTCTATTATATATCCAAGTTGACATTTATTTTTTAAACTTTGAGACTAAAAGAGAAAAGCTATAAAATAAGTGAAGGTAGATCCCTGAGGTACGCCAAGAGTCAGGAGGGAGAAAAGAACCAGCTTCCCCTGGACTAAAGAAGAGTGACCAATGAGTAAAGAGGAATACTCTATGAACACGGTGTTCAATAAACCAAGAAAAGACAATTTGTCAACGTGAAAGAAGTAATTAACTGGGGCACAGGCTTTTGAAAACTCAAGAAGGATTAGGGCTAAAAACTGACCATTGCACTTGATATGAAGAAGTCATTACTAATGATGAAAAGGTGAATATTCTGGGAATAGTGGTGAACAAGTCATGTTTGCTGAAAGCCAAAGACAGGCAAGGCCAACTGATGAGGAAACAAAGACAGAGGCAACTCTTTTTCAGGTCATTTCTTACTTGCATTTGTCACACTTTAGTTTCCTTAACAGCAGAGCCTGAAACATGTATGTGAAAGAAGTCATCTATTGGGAGATAATCCTGGAGGCAGACTCAGAGAATAGAAAAAGTGAGACAGGGAAAATATAGAAGTCAACAAATACTTTGCTACTGAGTTGATTAATGCAGTGGGCTCAGTCCTGCTGGTGACTTTCAGGGAAAGGAGGTAGACTGCACTTCAGAATTATATTCTGGAAAGACAGGATATTACCAACTAATTCAATCTTCATACTGAGACCCAGACCTGGGGTTGGGGGGTTTGAATAAAGTATAAAATCATACAAAAATAAAACAAAACAAAAAACCCAGAAATATAATTGTCTTGCATCTACTAAGCCTTGCCCTCTATTAGTGAGGTAGGTCTGTTTGCTGTAAGTTGGGCTGAGAACAGGGGACAGGACTTCACTTCTTATGTGTTATCTTCCAGGCAAAATGACCAGCTCACAATATAATAGTCAGTACTTCCCAGGCTCACACTGCATGTTTCTTTTCCTGTCCTCTGGTCTTTGTCTGAAGGCTTCTTTCTCTCTCCCAGCACATGAGCAGTGCGTTGCCTGTTACAGAATGTTCTCCCAGGCTAACTCAGAGGAAGCTTTTAGATCGGCACCACCTTCCTTGTCTTCTGGTTTCTCAAGAGACTGCTTGTGTCAAGACCTAACTTTCAACACTTAATAATAAACATGGCTTCAACAAATCCTTAAGAATTATTTCTTGAATCCCTAAAACATTAGTGACCTTTAGTTGTTTTATCACAGGGGCTGTGTAAGTGGCCCTTTAGCAAAAATTATTTTTACTACACTATTGGGAATTGCTGACAATGAAACTGTCAAGAATACAATTTTCACATTGGTCAATGAGTTTCACATTGAAAAATATGGTTCTTTAGGCAAAGTTGCAGATTATTTTTGACCAAGGACCTAATGAGTAGGTGAATTCATTCATCTATTTACATAACAAACATACTAAGAGTCTACTGTTCTGTGTGCTGAGCACACAGTCGTAAAGATGGTCAAGACCCTTTGGGGCTCACATTTCAATGTGGTGCAACTGATTACAAGAGCATCATGCAATTATTGGAGGCAAGGAGTGACTCACAAGATCCAGACATGACCTGCCACCCTCACCACCTCAAGGGAGAAGTTGACTCTTTTCTTTAGTTATTATGTTAGGACTCAGAAATGAGGAATATTCGGAATTCCAAAGCTTCACCGTCTTACTTTCTTGCATAAAGTTGTATGTAAATGTTTGATGTTCTATGCATCTAATATCTGTGTTGAAACAAATAATTCAATGCAGAAGAACACATTCATTATGTCTACATATAATGGAAAATTTATGTGAAGGGAAAGTAACATAATATGCTAAGAATCAGAAAACAATTTATTTTACCTTTTTTTTCTTGTGACCTGGGCAATACAATGTGACTCATCAAAATGTACTGATCAGTACTCTATGGCATGCAAATATGTAACACTTTTCTTTGTCTTCATAAAACTTACCAGATGAAAAGAAACACAGACACACAAGTGCTCTCATATACAGACACATACACAAACGCACGTATAAGCTTCTAAGTGAAAACTGAACAGCAAGTAGTGTGCTTTAGACACATAAACGTCTATGCTTAGAGATGGTATTTGAACTAGATCTTCAAAAAGTCATTATTTTCCCAAAGGAAAAAGTGAGTAACGAGTGAGTAAAGACATTGAAAATAAAGGCTCATTGTGACATGGTACAGAGAAGGTGTGTGTGTGTGGGGGGGGGGGTGATATAGGGAATTAGTATTTAAATAGGATTTTGCATCTCATATTTATTTTCTATAAAACCATAGAAGGACCTTTGGCAGGAAAACATCATGATGGTTATCTGTTCTTTGATGGTAGTTGGAAGGAGGAAAGAGATTAGAGTTATAAACACCGTTGCAGCTGAATGATGCTGTGGGTTTGAACCGCAATACTGGCTGGAGAAACATGGAGAGGTGTAGAGTCCAGTAAAAGTAGGGTGCTCCTCCTGGTCATGAACAGTTGGTTTGGGAATACCACAAGAACGAGTGCATGCACTAGAAGAGTCCAGTTTTCTCCCATTACCTGGATTTTTTATGAGCACTTACCATGTGTCAGGTTATCGTGTGATGTGTTTTACGGGCACTGACCCATTGCATATGCACATCCACTCAAAGCTGCACTGTGTCTTGTCCTGTACTAGTGTGTTGGTGCACGCAGTGCTGATTCACCTTGTGCCTTCTCACACCAGCAGTCTATACTAGGAAGACCTTATATGGCTGTACTGAAGAAGGCATTAAGTGAAAGTATGCAAAATAAATTCATGAAAGAGCCTGACCAGGCAGTGGCGCAGTGGATAGAGTGTCGGACTGGGATGCAGAAGACCCAGGTTCGAGATCCCGAGGTCTCCAGCTTGAGCGCGGGCCCATCTGGCTTGAGCAAAAGCTCGTCAGCTTGGACCCAAGATCGCTGGCTCCAGCAAGGGGTGGCTCGGTCTGCTGAAGGCCCGCAGTCAAGGCACATGTGAGAAAGCAATCAATGAACAACTAAGGTGTCGCAACAACAATGAAAAACTAATGATTGATGCTTCTCATTTCTCTCTATTCCTGTCTGTCTGTCCCTACCTATCCCTCTCTCTGACTCTCTCTCTGTCCCTGTAAAAAAAAAAAAAAAAAAAAGTTCATGAAAGAATAAAATTGTGCTTAAAATTCTGAGAAAGTTGGGCAGTTTGGGGTAATAAATCAGATATGTTACGCAAAAAGAGAAAAGAATTGAGGATTCTGTTTTAAGTCTATGTACTTAGGAAGACACTTTTTTATCCTTTTTTTTTAGGTGAGAAGAGGAGAGATAGATAGGGGGGCAGACTTCCACATGTACCCAACAAAGATCCACCTGGCAACCTCCATCTGGGGATGTTGTTTGAATCAAACAAGCTATCCTCAGAGCCCGAGGCCGACGCTAGAGTCAATCGTGACACTGCTGCAGGAGGGGAAGAGAGAGAGAAGGAGAAGGAGGCAAAGAGAAGAAGATGGTCGTTTCTCTTACAAGTCCTGACCGGGAACCAATCCAGGATGTCTGCCTGCTGGGCAGACGCTTTCTCCACTGAGTCAACCGCCAGGGACGGAAGACACTATTTATATAGAAAACCCAGAAAAAAACCTAGATTGATGTGGTAATATGTTTGTCTCTGCATAAATTTAAAGTACTAGGAGAATAATGGTTCTGGCAGAACTGAATAAGAACTGTAGATCTACATAGATATCGTGTTACCTCTAAGAGCTTCACTTATTCAAGCAGGTTAAAAATATGATGGCAGAACAGCAGCAGCTCCATCTGTTTGTTATGTGAATGAGACCTGAAAACTATTATGAGCTATGAAGATCCCACAGTGACATACTGGTCAAGTTTCTAGAAAGATGAAGGCAACACCTTGGTGAGATGTTAGCTGGAAAGCGAAGTGGAGGTTAGAGCTATGATTATTCCCACCTGAAGCGTCCTCTTCTCAGAAAATAGCACCAGCTCACTAATGTATATTGAGGGCTAAGTCTGTGCCAACTCTTTTCATGAATTAACTATGAAGTAGACTCCTCCAAGTCCCCCATCCAGATCATACAAGTGAGGGAACGAGACTCAAAGTTTAAGTGACTTCTGAAATCCCACAGCTAGTAAACATGGAGTGGAGGGCCTGCATGATGCACTCTCTCAGGAGTCTCTGCACTTAGGGTTATACTGGTGACTGGCAAAGAGACTTCAACTGCCAGGCAAGTAAATGCTTGTCTCTGAGGCAAGCCATCTCTCTGGCAGGGCAGCTAGGAGACAGCTCAGGAAAATCTTATGCATATATATATATATATATATATATATATATATATATATATATATATATATATTATAGGACTTTAGAATTAGTGCCCATTTTAGAAAGTGGAGGTGCTTCTTTCTATCTGATTAGTTTCAGAGCATTTCAAACTAACTGATCCATTGCAGATGCTTCAGCAATCTTTGTAATGTATGTTCCGAACCATTGAACACATAATAACCAGCTATCAAGAGAGCATTAGGATGAGACATATAATTAACAAATATTCTAAAGTTAAAAAAATAATAAAGCCTTCTAGTTATTTTCTTGATTGATTTTTGTTAATATGCAATAAGTTGTGCACATGAATTATTTAAAATCATTTATATTATTAGGAATACCTTTTAGGTGGATCATTCTATGTGACTTTGATGATTAAAACCCATTTTTTATTCAAATGATTTATAGTTACCCTAGGAAAGGAGTTCTATTATTTTTCCCCATTTTATGATGAAATAAAGCCAGATACAGAAAAATTGCACAACTTAACCAATATCCTATAGTGTTACAGTCTTTAGAACAAACTAATTATAACAATGGAACAATTAATTATCTCTCCAATGCAAGCTTAATAGTCTAAAAAATATAGAACAGGAGCCTAAAGAAGAGAATCATTTCTCTATGTAAGAAAATAAAATTCCATAAGCTTGTATCACACACATGATTAACAACCTCATTCTAATTTTTAAAAACTACTTGATTTACTTTATCATCACCAGTAATATCCAAGAATTTAGTACATAATTTATTAAAAATAATCTTGAGAAATGGCACATTTGACCAATCAGTAATTAAACTACTAAAAAGATAAATTGATTATTGAATAATTACCCAATGTTAATTCTTAAAATAATTATTTTAAGCCAACCTTGTGAATTCAAGAAAGGTATATTAATTATAATCATAAATATTAGAAATACATTTACAATATCTATATATTTAGCATATATAGCAAATTCATTGGAATTTGGTTGACTATGAAGTTTAATTTTATCTTATTGTTTCAAAATTTAGTTTACTCTACATTGTTAATAACTGTAATCTTAAAACATTAAAAAAAATAACTTTACAAACACAGTGGTATGACTAGCCATGTCATCTAAAAAGTTATAAAATAGCTGTTCCTAGAGAGCTTTCACAATCCCTGTATTAAAAAGCTTATTTTAAAAACCATCACTATTTTGTATGTATAAACTGCATCTTTGCATTAAAACCTTATTATAAACTAAACAGCCACATCCCAATTTTATTTACATTATTCCTTTTGTTAACATAAAATGTTGCAACTAATAAAAGATCACACATTTCTACAATTGCAAAGGTAAAGGTTCTTTGTTGAAGAGATAATGAAGCAATCACCAAGATATTTGAAACAATAAAGTCAACATTACATTGATTTTAATGAAAACCAAGAATACATGCCCTTACATAAAACAGAGAAGGAATAACCCACTTTATAAAAGAGAGAAAAAAAGGGAAGGCTTTTAAAAATATTTAGATATTTCAATCCAAGTAAAAATTTGGAAAAAACCAAGAGGAGAGAAAAGGGTGAGGGAGAGAAAAATGGAAAGGAGAGAAGGAATTGAAAGGGGGAGGAGGAAGAAAGGGGAGAAAGAGAAAGAGAGGGAGACCAAAACCTTGCAGGAATAAAAATACATTCTTAAAGCTTTTTTTTTTTTTTACTTAAACTTTGCTGACAAGGTGGGTAACAGAGGAAATGTACATTTCATATAGAATGAAACCTAGAAATTCAATTTCACCAAAATGGAATTGTCATAATAGTCAGTGCCTGGTTGGGAATCTCTCTTTGTATTACGAAGAGAGGTCCTGTTATAAGAATAAAACAATATTATTAAGAATGTTTAAGAGAACAAGTCTTCAAGTACCACACAAAAAATTAATTTTCTAGGTAACTGAAGATCACCTTACAGCAAGCTCTCTATAATTTTCTATTAGATTATACTTTAAGTAGTCTATGATAAAGACTTAAATTAGTTTTACTTTATTGCACTATAAATTGGCAGTTGTCATTATACACAAATGTAAACAATAATTCAGGCTCCCTTAATATTATTATTTCTTTAGGTCTCCTTGAGCAGAAGATAAAAACTTGAAAACTCTATTAAGAATTGGGAAAATTGTATACTTATTTACAGTATTACTTAGTAAGTGTAAATTTCCCTAAAGACATCCCAACAAAACAAAGGGGTAGTCCCAAACATAATGTTTTCTATTAAAAAAAACTCTGGCTTTTTATATAAAAAAAAAGAAAAGAAAAGGTGATAAAGCCACTGGCTTTTGTAGACTTATTCGTACACAATCACCGCCTTACACATGCTTCTGCTAGTGTCCTAAATTTGGGTTCCAAGTGATCCAAAAATTCAAGTCCATCTTCTTCTGGTCGTTCACTGCAACAGCCTACAGAGCCGGCCACGGACCCTTTTCCTTCGTAGTTGTACGTAAGGACGTAGTCTTGAGCATGTCCAGGACTGTCATCCTGATCACACAGCTGCACCCTCTGCCATGGGGGGAAACACAACATATTTTATTATTATTATTTTAAACACCAAAACTCATGAACATAAAAATAAAGGCTTTGATTTACCTTTGATTGTTTAATTTTTAATCAGAGTGTGTCCTCTAATGGGTTCCTACATATAAAAAATGCACAATATTGGTCTGTATCATAAATCACACTATAAATTCACTATATAGCACGTTTCTAAGAGTCACACATGTGACACAGATACACTAGTGTTCACTTTAAGTAACTTTTCCTTTCAAACATTGTTAGGTGAAACACATTCCTTAAACTGATCTCAAATTGATATAGGGCCAGATCTTTCTGCATGGACATAGTGACTGTGCAGGCTGGAATTGTCTGCTGTGACACTTGGGCTTGCTAAGACATGACTTGTCAGGTGGGAAATATTGACACAAAATCATGAGAAAAATTATTTTAATAGCTCACATTACTTCACTAAGAACTTAAAAATCAACCAACATGTGAGAGAAAGATCCACTTCATATCTGAACATAGAACTAAATTAAAATTAAGGAAAACAGCTTTCCAATTAGTAGACTAATAATGAAAACTAAATGTCATTTAGAAAGTTGGAAAGAAGTTAAAATAGATTTGTAGGGCACTTAGGGAAACTTACTTCACAAAGACGGGGCTGAGTGAAATTCCGCCACTCTGAGCACGTGTATCTGTAGTTGTCCACCTCCACGTGTCCTCCCTGACAGGAATCCAGGGTGTGCTGCCCACCTCCCTTATACGACTCCAGAGTGTGATGATGCCCAGGGCCCCGGCAGGAATCCAAGGTCTGGTGTCCTCCTGTCACCATTTCGGTGGTCTCCTGCCCTCCATTTTTCACTCCCGATCCCACGGTGCCACAAACTACCTGGCCCGAACTGCCCACAGTCTGGGTTGGGAAGCCATTTGAGGAATACTGAAACAAAATGCTTCATATTAGGGAAATACAGAGAACATGCACACGTGCACACACACACACATGCACACACACACACACGAAGAAGAAGAAGAAGAAGAAGAAGAAGAAGAAGAAGAAGAAGAAGAAGAAGAAGAAAGAAGGTGAAGGGAAGGGGGAAGGGGGGAGGGGGAGGAGAAGGAGAAGGAGAAGAGGAGAAAAAGAAAAAGAAAACCATGCAGATGTCCTGAATTTTTTAGCTAGAAGGTAAGATCTTTGAAGGCAGGAACTAAATCTTGCTTGGCAATCCTGAGTACCTAACTATTGTAACCTAATATTTATGATGTAGTGTCCAATATAAGAAACAAATTGCAGCTATAAAGTGGTCTGTACCTTGAGACAAATCAGAAAGCTTAATATACATTGTGTCTTACAAAACTTTTTAAAATTGTACAACTTCATGTGTTAAAACCTCCCAGCATCCCACACCTCAAAATCGGGATTCCATTATGACTGCCTCACATACATTCACCCTGCTTAGTGTAAATGCATTTCATCCACCTGACGAGGGCAGAAACAGCAATAATGATCAGTTTAATTCAGTGTCTTATCTAGTTTCCCTTCAACTAAAACAAAAATCCGAGATAGAAAGTTGCCATAAAAAAATCTTAGCTGCAACAATGAATCTCTACAGACTAAATAAATAAAAATAATAAAAATACATCAAAGAGAAAATAAGAATACTGGAGCTTTGGCCACTAACTTTCTTTTTTACGTAGTTATAGAGAACTCTAAGCTTTATTTTTTCCAAAACCTTCCTAGATATCACATTCTTTTTTTTCTAAATCTATCCTGTAGTAACCATCAATTATGTTTTTGTAGAGAACCTACTGGTTCTTCATTGACTTATTAGGCTAGAAATCAAACTTGGGGTATAAGTCACTTGCTGACATTGCTGTTTCATATATTTGACTGAAGGCTCCTTTCTAACCCAAATTAGAATCAGAAAGACTCCATTAAAGTTCTTCCCATGCTGATCAAAGCTTATGTCATTTAATTGTTGTTTCCAGAAAAAAGAATTAAGCAATTATGCTAATGATCTATGAAGAGTAAATGAAACATTTTTATAACACAAACAACAGTTTCAATATATAAAAAAAACTGGTTCTGAAGTTGAAACCTCTGAAGTGGAAAATAATACTGACATGATAAAAGATTTTTACTATTAAGTAACACTATATGGCTAAATTGAAATGCCATCTATTGTCACAGGGAATGGATGTTATTTTATAATGATCCATTGGACTGGTAACATTTTATTTACATAGTAAGTTTCCTGATTTCAAAATAAGTTTGTTCAAAAAAGGTAATTATAGTTCGCTAGGTCAATTTCTCCTTTGCATTTATTTTTAAAAGACAAACTACTGCCCTTGCAGATAGCTCGGTTGGCTAGAGCATCATCTCAAAGCAGAGGTTGCCAGTTCAATCCCAGGTAAAGGCACATACAGGAACAGATCGATGTTCCTGTCTCTATCTCTGTCTCTCTCCCCTCCTCTCTCTCTAAAACCAATAAAAATAAACATTAAATAAAAAAGACAAACTACTTACCACTTTGTCATCCCCAGGGGCTTCAGTGTTGGACACAATGAGATTCTGCTGGGCTAAGTCATCAGGAAATGCGTCGGGCTTTTTGGCTGCCCCGGTAACCCCACAGACTAAGGTAAATAGGATACCTGGAGGATGAAAGAAATTACTTATATTTACCATAAAACAATGCAAGTTTACAAATTTAAATGAGTAATACAAAGGCAGCTTTCTAGAAAATGCATATATGATGGCTTGTGTTAAAGTAGCATATAATAGAAAAGTCTGCCCTAACCAGATATGCAACAAAGATATGATAACTGCTGTATTTGTGTTAAACTTTGTTTATGCTGAGCAAAAGGTAGAACTATAAATAAATGCATTTTCAATATATAAATTGAATTGGTGTGTTAACTAGGAATACAGCTATGTACAAATGAATAACAATAGATAGTAGTGCTGATCTAAGAATGTGTCTTAAAATTATTTTAAAGGCTATTATTTGAGTTAATGAAGGGACTCACAAAACAGCAAGGCTATGCCCAACAATATTGCGAGGATGGCCCACTTCCCGAGTTTCATCTCTCCGCTGCCAATCCTAGGATCTACGCGAAGTGTGCAATCATTTTCAGTAACACAGTCACACACGATAACGTTTACTGGAGTGACTTGTGACAGCCCATATTTATCTGTAACTTTGATAGGTACTGTATATGGTCCAAATGCAGGGTCATTTTGATAGTAAAGTCGTGCTGCTGTATCTGCAAGAAAATAAAACCAAGTATTATAGAACATCATTGATTTCTCCTGAGCATAAATACTGAGTGATAGGATAGTCATCACATTTCCCTACAGATGGATACTCCTGATGTGGTGGCACTACTGCTACTTACAAGACTGTAACAAGAATGGACTGAGTAGGTCTATCTACAGCCATTGCAAACATATTATGTATAAAGGTTATCTCTGCTGTCTCTCCGAAAAGGTCATTTGGTTTTGTAATTAAATATTTATCTGTCCTTGAGAAAAATTTTCCTATCTGAATAAACTTGTTAAGAGATTGGTTTTTATCAGCATTTTATAATTTTTAATGTGACCATCCAGTGTACTTTTTTTTAAGTACATAATTCATCTGACTATTATTTCATTCTGTTTTCCTTTTCCTTTTCTCAAGACCTTAATTTCCTTATTTGCCCAATGGGGAAATTGAAGAATAGTCATTGAAAGCATGGGGTTGAAAACCATTCCAGAACACTTTAAAGACAGATCCCATTCAGCTTGATGGACCTGGAGTGAGGAAAGCTGGATCGCTGGGGGACTGGGACATCGTGGCCTGTGGGCGGTATAGTCGGGCGATGAAAAATGTGCTGATGAGTTAAGAATTGGTGTATGGAGTGATGCCATGGTGGTATGGAGAGCGGTCCCCTTTACATTTCCTATTCATGTCTCCATAGATATCGGTGTGCTTAAAGTCAGTAGTAATAGACTAGGAGTCAAGTTGGGGGAGAATCCCAAGCAGAAAACATAGATAAGAAATGGTCAGAAGTTAATGCAGCAGAGACAGGAGAGATATACAGTGGACGCTGTGACACACACACAGATACCTTGCCATGAGGGACTCCCTGTCCTAGCTGCTTGGGGAACAATCAGTACCTTTAGAGATTGTGTCTTCCCGCTAAAGGTCATGCCTTTCAGGGTAGCCCAACCCACTGACTGAGCAAGGAGAAAGTAGAAACTCTACTTGGGGCTACTTTGAAAAGCCAGTTAGCTAAGACTCCACATAGGGTCAGCTGAAATGTCCATTGGTCTGAGTTGCAGCTTGATTTCTCTTTTTGTCTAATCCTGTCTCCCTTCCTGTCACAGCCATTGATGCCAAGCAAACTCCTTAATAAATATTCTGACTGAAAAACTCTGTCTCAGACTTGCTTCCTGGAGAATAGCCCTGTGATATATGGGGATTCCATCGTGGGAACATTAGCATGTACAGAATCTACAGAGGTGGGAGGTACACAAGTCAGAAAGTGATTATATTAGACCCACTCAAAGGGTGTGTGTATGTGGAGCAAGAATGAAAACAAGAATTCACGTTAGCTCCTAAGGCAATCATGGCACAAAACAGATGAGAGATAAGTACTAGAGATCCACTTCTCACCACACCAAATCTGAGAAATTGCCTTTTTTCATTGGTGGTTCCCACATGGTGAATTATTCTTCTCTTTCACCAAGAAAAGTATTTAAGGTGGGGGGATAAGCAGGGTAAAGGGGGTCAAATATATTATGATGGAAGGAGATCAGACTTGAGTTGTCCACCTGAAAGTTAATATGTTACCTCAAGACATTTAATTTAAAAAGTATTTTAGACATCCTGATGTTGAAAAGGACAAAATCATGTTTAGAAATACATACCATTCAGTCTTGCCAGTCTCCACATTCTCTGTACTTCTGAATCAGAATCACTGTCCAAACTAAAAGCAAAGGGTGGGCCATTTATAGGGTCATCAGGATCAAAAGCAACAATCACCGCGGAGGACATGACGGGTTTGCAGATTATCGCTGTCTGTCTCAGTATCAACGGGCCATTATCATTCACATCTTCAAGTATAATTCCCAGTGTCCCAGTACATGTTCTTCCACCTAGAACATCAGATGTAAAAATACAACATTTTTAGTTTTGAGTTTTCATTAGAAAATTATGCATTAAAATTTTTAAAAAGATACTTATTAGGCACCTATAACCTATATATGACAGTCACAAGCAGTCACAGGTTATGCCTTAGGGAATATTAAAAGTAAAATGCCATCACTTTCAAATGGGTTGTACAGACAATAACTGATATTGAGATTTGTCATTCATCACTACATAGCTACAATAGACATGGAAACTCTTATAGACGTGAGTTTTGGATAATTTTTAAAAGAAAAAAGGAAGAAAGTACAAACAAGGACATTTCCAGTATATTTAAAAGCACAAGGAAATTAAAAAAGATGGAAAAGTGCAGTATACACACCTACATTCTCAATATAATAAAAGGGAGGCAGAGAGAGAGATATATTGTTTACCTGGCATTCTTTCTACCAGGGCACTATTACCTCATGCCTTAACTTCTCTTGTCCTCACTCTATGTGGTGCTTACTTATTCTCTCTGAGAACTGGGAGTGCTGGATGTCTTGAACATTTCTTTCCATTTGGGTCCACACACAAAGTTGAAAGTATAAGTTTTACCAATTGATTCTGGTTTATTCGGTTAATTGCATTGTTCCTACAGTGTTTGCTCTTTTACTTCTGTGCCAAATGCTTGAATTTCTCATCCCTTAAACATTTTGAGTTGCACATTAAACATCTTTTTGCACACTGTAATTAGTATTGTTATAGAACATTTAAATCAAAGATTTTAGGTATTTAATTCACAATGATTCACAGCTGTTTTCATCTATTGGAGAAATACAGAACACTCTTATTCACTCGAGCATAGGCATGTAATACCTTCTTTTTAAATTTTACTATTTATTTATTTATTTATTTATTTATTTATTTATTTATTTATTTATTGGTGAAAGGAGGGGAGATAGTGAGGCAGACTCCTGCGTGCACCCTGACCGGGATCCACCCTGCTACCTCGTCTTGAGCCGATACTTAAGTTATTTTTAGCACTTGAGGCTGATGCACTCCAACCCAGCTATCCTTAGCACCTGGGGCTGACACTTGGACCAATCAAGCCACTGGCTGTGAAATGGAAATAGGGAAAAAAGTGGGGGGAAGAAGGAGATGGTCACTTCTCCAGTCTGTACCCTGACTGGGAATCAAACCTGAGATGTCCATGCTCTCCAGGTCAATGCTCTATCCACTGAGCCACCGACCAGGGCCTCACCTTCTTATATTAGTATATTTTTATGTGTATGGATAAGTACTAATTCAAAATATAAAGTCAGATCAAGTAGAGGCCCCATGGCCTCATGGTTTATGTGCATGACACTATCCCATTAAATGTTTGAAACAACTGAAAATACATTCCTCTCCATTTGGAATACACAAGAAATAGAGAAACCTGAAATTCACCTGTATAGAGAAGATACCTGGGTGAAACTGCCAGGAGTTTAGATTGAGAAAAGATGGAACAAAAGAGAAATTGAACCTCTTCAGATAGCTATCTTTAGGAGAGGAGAACTTCATAAAAGTAGAAAGCATATGGAAAAAGGAATATATTGAAAAGTAAAGATATAGAAGCTGTAAGAGAGTGTTTCAAAAAGAAGAAACAAATGCTTGGAGAAGTAGGAAGGTGGGAAGTGAGCATGACCCGAAGGTCAGTGCTCCCAAGGAGAGAGCATCTTTCTTTAGGAACTAGCAGGGAAGGCTCAAATGAAATTGAAATTAGCCAGTAGAGATATTAGAAAAATGTAAACAATAGAAAGAAACAAAGTTCTATTTTGTGTTATCTCAGTTCATAAAATAAAAAGTCACAGAAATAATTATTCTTCTTTCTTCAAAAGAATGGGAGAGGGCTCTTTACACATTTATGTGACAATGATTATTAACAGGACCTCTCAACTAAAAACCATAAAAATATTTGTTCTCTCAATTATTTTATTTCCTCCACAACAGAGGAGAATGTAGAAAAAAGTTATATTCACAAACTCTAATTTTATACAGTAATTTTTTACTGATTTTAGTGAGAAAGGAAGAGAGAGAAAGACAGGAGCATCAATCAGTTCCTGTATGTGCCCTGACTGGGGACTGAACCAGCAATTTTTGTGCTTTGGGACAATACTCTAACCACTTCACTATCTGGCCAGGGCTAAGACAGTAATTTTTATCTTATCTATCAACAAACCGTTTGTCAAGAGCTATCAAAATGTAAAAACAACAACTTTGATTTTTATATTTCTTTTCATTTGTGTTTGACCAAAAAATCCATCTCAATTAAGGCACATGAGAAGCTGAGGCCTTAACAGTCTTTAATTGGTTGAAATTAAACTAATGATAACAACTTAACCCATTCGGTCAACAAATATGAGAAATTTTTTATTGATTTGAGAGAATAAGAATATCTAAAACATTTTCCGAAATTATAAATTCTAATTTTGCAAGCTACAGTGTAATTTGTTATTATAGTTAGCATATTTATTTTAAATAGACATAAAGTTCAAACGTATGTTATAATAAAACTATATGCAATAAATGAACCACATAGTCTTTGTAGTCATATCTTTCTAATTTTATAATATAGTATTAATCATGACTAAGTTTTATTTTTATATACTGTCCTTACTTAGAATTCTAAACCTAAGTATACTGTTACTTTCCTGTAAGAAGATAGAACTGTACACTGTGGGGCAATATATGTTCTTTCTAGAATAAATTTTTTTACCAAGATAAATATTTTAAGAGATTTGACTAGATAAATTGAAGCTAATTTTACTGAAGTCATTTTCTCAATTTTTAATGATTATTTAATTCTATAAATTATTAAAAGTTGAAATATTTCTATGACTAAGTTATTTTATAATTACACCTACACCTGAGGGTGTTATTCGAAAGCAGACATGAATTAATAAATTATAAAAAACCTCTCAATTATTTTGTATGTCAGCTGGGGAGAAAAATGGATGCTGTTGGTTTAACAGCTAAGGGTTCATGCTGTTGAAGATGTATGTATCTGCTATAAAAAAGAATTCTTACCTTTGTCTGATGCGAGGATTGTAACGTTGTATATACCATTTCTGATGGCCTCTGACTCTCTATCCAAGCTTCGGAAAGTTGTGATTGATCCTGTGTTTTCATCAACAGTGATCCACCCTTTTGGGTCATTTATTTTCTTATACCTATTAATAACAAATTAAAATAACAAAAAGGATTGTATGCCAAATTACAACACTGATGTTAAAATAAATTATAAGTTTAAAAGAAAACATGGTACATTTGGAGTTAATTAAATTAAATTATAAATACCTTATGCCATTGCTACTTTTTGTTTCTGGGTCATATGCTTTATAGCCATTGCTCCTTGTTTGCACTGGTGCATTTTCTTTAATTCGAACCGTCTGCAGCGCAGGGATACACTCGGGGCCCTCGTCCTGATCTTTTACATTAACAGTAACAGTAGCCGTGCTCATGGCTGATCTTGAACTACCCTCTCTATAATACGGCGCTTCATTAACAACACCAATTTGCAGGGTCAGCTGTTGTGTTTCTTCATAATTCAGAGGCTACAAAAGCAAGTGTGTTGAAAATCAGTTCAAGACGTTTCATATTTGGCAATGCTTACTAGTCTAAACAATTAATTAAACTTAGAAATATGTGCATGCTGTGTTGGGAATAGTCATGAGAATATTAAAGATCTACCCAGATGGTGTTGGTGGGAGGAGAACCTCAACAGACTCAGTATCTGGTGAAGCCAGCAAAACCAAACCAAACAAACAAATAAAAAACCTGTTCCCCTGCAGGTGTAACACAAATAACATCACAGGTCCTGATAACAACTTAATTAAATATTTAATGAAAGTGCTTCAGGGTTACCACCTGAGATATCACTTTAGGAGGTCCATACCCTAATCAACAGTTATTGACTACTCTATTAATTTTTGGACTATTTATGTTACCCTTCTCAGATAAGTAAAATTATTTGTACCTGGTTCGAGGTAGAAAACATGGGTCAAGTATTATAAAACATTTTAAAGAGAGAAGAGATAAGAAAATAGAAAGCTTAGGGACATTACACTTTTTTTTTTTTATCTTTTCCATCCTAGTGACTTTCCCAAAACCTGACAGTATCAAGTTTAATGGCAAGTTTTTATTTTGCTTGGTATATAG
This sequence comes from Rhynchonycteris naso, assembly GCA_037038555.1. Classification (NCBI taxonomy): domain Eukaryota; kingdom Metazoa; phylum Chordata; class Mammalia; order Chiroptera; family Emballonuridae; genus Rhynchonycteris; species Rhynchonycteris naso. Next base: position 165,641,717 of record CM072999.1, on the reverse strand, counting down.
TTGTAATGGGAATGAATGAAACCAGCTAATAAAAGACAAAAATTGTGTCAGGTATTAAACTTTACAGAAATAAATTTCCTTCTTAGAACACAAAGGATTAGGGAAAGGGGTGGGTGAAAAGAGAGACAAAATTTAAAAGGCATTTCTTTGGCGTTTTGAAACAAAGAGAACCTGCAGGCTACAGTTGATTTTCATCACGGTAAGAAAAATGCATTCATTATTTTTGATCCATGCTCCCTGTCAATATGTACAAAAGGAAACCGACAGGCCTGGCCTGTGGTAGCGCAGTGGATAAAGCGTCGACCTGGGAACACTGAGGTCGCCAGTTCAAAACCCTGCACTGGTCTGGTCAAGGCACATATGGGAGTTGATGCATCCAGCTCCTCCCCCCTTTCTCTCTCTCTCTCTCTCTCTCTCTCTCTCTCTCTCTCTCTTTCTCTCACTCTGTGTCTCCTCTTTAAAATGAATAAAATAAAAAATTAAAAAAAAAAAAAAGGAAACTGACAGAACCAGGATTGAGTCACGTTCAAGTTAAAGACGCAGCAGATATATAAGCCTGTCACTCGAACTAACACCAAAAAAGCTCAGATCACTTTATAAGCTAACTCTGGCTCCTGAATTAGCCCCAATTTTGTATTTAAAATGTTTTATAAGTATTTAAAGGTGGGCTTCTCATTCTGAACCGGGAGACTAAGGAACTACAAACAGCCTCTCTATGGGTTTGACTAGGAGCAACTCATCATTTGGGAAATGCAGTACATGGGGGCTCCTTGACCCAGCTACAGAAAGAACGGGCTAGAAAAGCCTGCACTGTTCCACTGACATCCCAGCTGTACTAGTTTTTGAATTGTTAAAAGATATTGGTTACAAAGTGCATTCTATTTTCATATTACTTGAACACATATATATCTAAATATTCTTTAAAAAGCATACCTTTATGTAAGGTTCTTCACACTAGTAATTTTTAATTAATTCATAAGGATAGAGCTGTTTCTGAAATTAAAGTGCTATACTTATAGATTATTGAATAAACTGGCCAAGATGAAAAAATTTCCAGTTATAAAATATATACATCATGGGACTATAATGTATGGCATGGTGATTATAATAATACTATAGTGCATATTTGAAAATAGCAGGAGAGTGGATCTTGAAAGTTCTCATTACAAGAAAAAAAATTTGTAATTATGAATAATGTCTGGACTTTATTGTGGTGATCATTTTGCAATATATAAAAGTATCAAATGAAGTTTTATACCTGAAACTAATATAATGTTAGGTCAATTATACCTCAATTTAAAGAAAAAGGTTCCCAAAATGAACATATTCATCCAATTATATATGAAGAACATAGTATTTACAGTTATATATTTTATTCCTACATTTACTAAAATTTCTCTCTTTTTATTATATTTAGTATACTAATCAATAATAATATAATCTACAAACACTAATTTATTCTTACCTTAACTACACACAGAACTCCTTCGTTTGTTTTGGGATCTGTTACAATTTTAAAATTTCCATTTTCGTTGCCTTTTAAAATGGTATAATTAGCTCTCCAATTAGCAGTATTAATTAAATCCTTATCCTCAACGCTAACACGTAAGATTTCCACATCAACTACATTTTCTTCCACTGTTGTCACATACTAAAACAAACAAAATAAAAACAAAAGAAGTTTAATTAGTAACTCCCACAAATATAGAACACCATGTAAACTAAGCCTGCTTCTTCTAATTTCCAAAGTTCTATGTTGACACGATTTTAAACCCAAACTGCTATCCAGGGTACACTTCATTTGAAATCATGCGACATAGATGGAGATATGTGCATATTTTGCAATTAACACTAGGTTGTGCATTTTCCTTTTATTAATATCATGTACTCACAGAAGTACGAGTAAAGGTTGGCAAGTGGTCATTCACATCTTCAATATGAATGATGCAAGATGCAGTCGTCTGCAAGCCAAAGTACTGACCATTCATGTCTTGTACTTTTATTTTCAACTCGTATTTATCAATCAACTGAAAAAAAAGTAAGAATTTAATCACTGAGCGAAAGCAACATTGTAAGTGAAATCTTATTTTACACACTACAATTTTTCTTGCATTAAAAATTTAAGAGGTACACTATTAAATTTCATAGTTTTCATGCGCTGGCAGAAGAATAATTTCCTCAAACTAATAATTTTCAATTAATTAATTTATGAAAATAGAGTAGTTTCTTGAGTTTAAAGTGCTACTTATAAATTATGGAATCGATTGGTTTTAGCTTTTCTCAACAGAAAGATATAGCCCTGCTACATTTAATATTGCCTAGTAATTAATAAAAATCATTTTCTCCTGTCCAAAGCACATTCTTATGTTCAAAAATGCACAGCAGTGACTTTTATACCAGCCTTACAAGAAAAACAATAATGTGAATACCATTCTGTAAAAAAAATGTATATTTTAAACATTTACTTTACATTGATAAAAAGATAATTAAATTAGAATGAAAACAAGAATCTTGGCTGTGTCACTCTTTGTCTCTAAAAGAAAAGAATCTGGCTTCTAGGACTTTCCATTTATCAGAAATTGCAGAAGGCTTATCACTAGTTAAAAACATGTGTTTCTCCTCATAATGGTTATATTCATCATAAATAATTGAGATAGAGAATGATTATAAACACTGGTAATAATACCTCCAGACTAGGTTTTATTCCCAAGTCCCCCCAAAATATGTAATCTTGGGCAATTGAAAAATTCTCCTCTCCCAGGTTTCCTTTTCTATAAAACAATGACAACAATACATTTCTTACATGCTTCCTTTCCTTTCATAAGACAAAATAGTATGTGAAAAACTACCCTATACTTCTGTTCACCATTCTCTTACATAGCCACCTTCTTCTCATAATTCCATCACTTCTTCAACTTTCTTCGCTTCATACATTTTCTAACCCTAAAATGTCTTTCAATCTTTATGCTTCTAATACACAAAATCTTTCTGATTTGCTTTTCTCTCATAACCAATCACACATGTTGACTTGAAAAGTAACATCCATATCTCATTTAAAAGTTCTAAAAACCTTGTGCTAGTATAATTTCAAGAGGAAATACATAATTTGCTTGTAGTGGACTAAGATTTATCAGAAATAACCAATTAGTTGATAAAACAAAGCAATGATGTCGTAAGGGCCTAAATATTAACTTGTAATATCCTCCAATGGAGGAGAATTTCTGACGTTTAAATTTTTTTATTTATTCATTTTTTAGAGAGAGTGACAGAGAGAGAGAGAGAAGGGAGGGAGGAGCAGGAAGCATCAACTCCCATATGTGTCTTGACCAGACAAATGCAGGGTTTTGAACTGTTGACCTTAGTGTTCCAGGTCAACGCTTTATCCACTGTGCCACCACAGGTCAGACCTGACATTTAAGTTAAGAGGTTGACAGTAAAAGATGAAAAGAGGATCCTGGAGTCTCAAAGTGACCCCAGAGCGCGGGGGGTGGGGGGTAAATGCACTCCAAAGCTCCTCCGTTAGTCTTCAACTGATTCTTTCAGAAGGATCTATTCAAGACTTGATGAGCACATGAATTCCACAAAGAATGTGCAATATATGTAGTCCCAGAACACTAATTCATTCATTTATCCAGCAAATTATCTCATATTCTTCACCAGCACATACAGTAAAAATAAATGAATTCATATTTAATAAGATAAATAGGTGCCAATTTCACTTGGGAATTTCTTTGTGGATTCAATAAAGAAAGTGATTTTACCTAGAGGGTAAGAGGAGATATCCAATACAATTTGGAGAACATGAATTTGAGTCATAATAAAAAATTATTACTAAGAAAAGAATGTGTTGGCTGACCAGGCGGTGGTGCAGTGGATAGTGTCAGACTGGGATGCAGAAGACCCAGGTTTGAAAACCCAAGGTTACCAGTTTGAGTGTGAGCTCACCAGCTTGAGCGCAGGTTTGCTGGCTTGAGCATGGGATCATAGACATGCCCCTATGGTAGCGGGCTTGAGTCCAATTGTTGCTGGCTTGAAGCCAAGGGTCACTGGCTTGAGCCCAAGATTGCTGGCTTGAGAAGGGTCACTCGCTCTGCTATAGCCTTCTCCCCCCCTGCCCCATGAAGGCACATATGAGAAAGTAATCAATGAACAACTAAGGAGACTAAGGAGCTGCAACAAAGAATTGATGCTTCTCATCTCTCTCCCTTCCTGTCTGTATGTTTCTATCTATCCCTCTCTCTGTCTCTGTCACAAAAAAAAGAAAAAAAAAAAGAAAGAAGGAAAAGAATGTATTAATTTAAGAAAGAGAGCATGTTTAGAAAGAAAGAAGAGTTTGATTTTAGACATAATGCTTTTTAGGTACCTGTGAAACATCCAAATAAAGCTTTCTAGCAGTCGATTGAAAATAATAAGCCAAATATTAGAGGAATGTAAACTTTCTTTTAATCTATGCAAGAAGAATGCAAATGAACCTACTGAGGAAAACCTGATACAGACAGAAAAACCAGCCCTGTTATCAGTAGATAAAAATTTTCTACACATTTCCCAAAGTTTTTCTTTTCACATTTGATATTTGTTTTTAATACTACAAAAGTTTATATTAGAGACTTTGATCTTATAAAACACAATTCAGGAGAGAACAAATTAGAGGATCACAATTAGCACACTGCAAAGTTAATGACCACCCTTAACACACTTAAAATGGTAATTTTTCTAAAACGAGATTCACCACATCCTTATGAAAAACACATTCACCGGTAATATACAGAAATATACAGATACTAGTACATAACAACCGGACAAACCAAGTTTTTGTGAATACTGAAGTTACCTCTCTGTCTAGCTGAGATGATGTTGTGGTAATCACACCTGTGGATGGATGCATATAGAACAGGGTGGGCGACGCTGGCCACTGCTCCAGGATGGTGTACTTCAGGAGCGTGTGAAGAGTGCCGGGTTCATCTTTATCAGTTGCACAAACCTGTCCCACGTTGGAACCTGTATATTAAAAAATCCTCTTTAATTTCCAAAACTTTTACATTTCAACCTTCCCTCTATATCATTCCTTCCCATCTACTTCGAATATGTTTTGGAACACTTACTTATATATCAAAGTAATAACAGTTTTTATAACAATATATTATAATACTTTGTAGATTTCTATATAAAGTATCCTTTCCTCTTAAATATCTCAGCAGTGTAACCTTCTGGAATTTGGTGTCCATATTCATATTTACTATGTTTAATATATAATTTTATAAATATTGATAATATCCTTTCATGGTCTTTGTAGTTCTAGAGTTCTAATTATCCTAGAACCTTTTTCTATTTGTAAGCTTGTACTTAAATTTGATCATATGAGTCAGTTTGCTCTGAAAATTCTTGGTTTAGTTAGATCTTTCTAGAAGAAGGCTCAAAAATTGCATTGTGTCTTCCAGCTAAAATGCCCATTACACAAGATGAGAAAGCATTTGTTTTATTCTCAATGACCTTTATAATTATTCCCAGAAAACTGTCAATCATTTAATCACTACAGAACATCAGTAGATCTGTTTAAGGCTAAAACTTCAGCTGCTAGAAGGTTTACTCTTTTTGGAGTGTGTTCTCTTGAAAGTGTTTATTTTACCTCTCCCAGAAAGGCAAGGTAATATTTATTGAGTTATTCCTATTTTTTAGGCACTGTGCTTGGCATCCCATGTGCATTATGCTTCATTTAATCTTCATAACAAACTTGCATATTGATACCCTACGACAGATAAGGAAACTACGGCTCATCAAAATTTTTTTAAGCAACAGGAAGGTGGCGATAGAGTAGGCGGACGTACCAACTTCCAACTCCCAGAACCAAAGTGGATTATAACTCAATTTTAAGAACCATCATGTGGATAAACCAACTTTGAACTAAACTAAGTGGACTCTTCAACCAAGGAACACAGGAAAAGCCACACTGAGACCGGTAGAAATAGCGAAAATGCAAAGAGGGCTGCCCAGCTCCCCGGAGCAAACGGCAGCCTGGAGAGACCCGCATGGCGGGAGGAGAGATTGGCGGAGAGGGAGGGACCTGGGTCCCAGGAACCAAGCCCCAGCCTCCAGTCCCAGAGCCTAGAAGAGGCGTTTGGACAGTATTGAGCTGTGAAACAAGTGAGGATACTGTTTGTGAGAAAGAGACAGTTTTCTCAGACCCAAGATTCGTTTTAAAGGAACAGCGCAGAAAACCTCTCTCACAACCATGCACCTGGGATTCCAGGGAATTGGGACAGAGGAGAGAACCAGAGCAGCGGGAAGAGAGTGTGGACTGAAGGCACAGGGACAAACACTCTGAGGGACAGCCACCCTAACCCCTGGGCTAAGTCACTTCCCTATTCAAAAACGAATATTGCCCCTGGAACTAGCAATACCAGCAAAGGGAGACAGGACACCAGCCAAACAAGCTCTCCCGCGGCAATTAGAGCAGAGCTGCTTAGAGGGAGGAAGCTCCCAGGCCTACAGTATGGAGACTTAGGGCACTTCCTACTCTGCTGAGAGTTGCTGAAGGGTATGGTGGCGGCAGGACGCTGAAACGCGGTTCTGTTGGTGGGGGCAGAGGCCCAACCGGTGTGAGCTCAGTCTAGCCCAGCAGGGGCGGAGGGGACGTGCGAAAGTGGTCCGGCAGCTGCAGGCCCACCAGTGACCCCACCTGCGGGGAAAAAGCAAAAGGCCAGGAACGGGCAGAGATCTGCTCAGCAACCCTGCGCAAGCCGGCCCTGACCGCGGGGACAAGGCTAGGACCAAGGATGGGAAGGTGCTCGAGGCTGAGCTCACGCTACCAGACCTGCCCGGCCAGAGAAACCGAGGTTTGCCATCCTGCATGTGCGAGTTGGCTCTGAACGCAGGGGCGGGGTACAACCCAGGACGAACGGAAGTCCACAGCTGAGTGCACTCCAGCCCAGCCCAAAACCACAGTTTGCAACCCTGCGCAGGAGGGCCCTGGCCTTGAGGGTGGGGCTAAAGCTCCAGACGGGCAAAGGCTCACAGCTGAGAGCATGTCAAAAGCCTCGCCCAACCAGCGAAACTATGCCGAGCAGGCTCTGACTGTGGGTGCTGGGCGGAAGCCCGGAAACAGGCTGGGTCCGCAGCTGAGCAAAGGTGCTCACCTCTACCCTATGTGCTGAGACTTGTGGCTTGAGTGACAACCCCTCCGGCGGAGGAGAGGCGGAAATCACAGCAACAGCCGCAGTGGGGCGGCACTGGCAACGCCCATACCCCATCGCCCTAGGAGCAGCAGAGGGGGTGGCGGGCCTGCAGACAGACCACACCTAGAGAACACAAAGACAACAACACATACTGGACTCCAGTGGCCACAACCTGCTTATACACAGACAAAATGGGCAGGCAGAGGAATGCAAACCAAATGAATCAAGAGAAATCCCCACAGAAGGACCTGAATGAACCAGGTATAACCAAATTACCAGAAGCAGAATTTAGAATAATGATAGTTAGGATGTTCAAAGAAATTAGAGCAACAATGGATAGTCATTATGAACACCTAAATAAAGAGATAACAAGTATAAAAAACGATATTGAAATAATAAAAAAGAATCAGACAGAAATGACAAATACAGTATCAGAACTGAAGACCACAATGGAAGGAATTAAAAGCAGGATGAATCATGCTGAGGATTGAATAAGTGAGTTAGAGGACACAATAAACAAAGGCACAGAAGCAGAGAAGAAAAAGGAAAAGAGACTCAAAAAATGTGAGGAAACTCTAAGGAAGCTCTGTGACAACATGAAGAGAAACAACATTCACATCATAGGGGTGCCTGAAGAAGAGGAGAGAAGACAGGAAATGGAAACTTTGTTCATTCAAATCATAGCAGAAAACTTCCCTAAATTAAGGCTGGGAAACATTCCACACGTTCAAGAAGCACACAGAACTCCATTAAAGAGAAACCCAAAAAAATCTACACCAAGACACATCATAGTTAAAATACCAAAGCTAATGGATAAAGAAAAAATGTAAAACCTGCTAGAGAAAAAAAGGCTGTCAGCTACAAAGGAGCCCCCATAAGGATGACATCAGACTTCTCAACAGAAACACTTGAGGCCAGAAGGGAATGGCAAGATATAATCAAAGTAATGTAGAACAAGAACCTACAACTAAGACTACTCTATCCAGCAAGGCTAACCATTTAAAATTGAAGGAGAAATAAAGAGCTTCCCAGACAAAGAAAGCCTCAAGGAATTCATTAAAACCAAACCAATTCTGCAAGAGATACTAAGGGGCCTGTTGGGAACAGTTCAAAGGGAGGAAAGAATATAGAAAAAGAAAAATACAGCTTTAAAGAATAAAATAGCAATAAACAACTATATCAATAATAACCTAAAATGTAAATGGGTTAAATGATCCAATCAAAAGACATAGGGTAGCTCCGTGGATAAAGAAACAGGACCCATCCTGACCTGTGGTGGCGAGGTGGATAAAGCGTCGACCTGGGAACACTAAGGTCGCCAGTTCAAAGCCCTGCACTGGTCTGGTCAAGGCACATATGGAAGTTGATGCTTCCAGCTCCTCCCCCATTTTTCTCTTTCTCTATCTCTCTCTCTCTCACCCTGTGTCTCCTCTCTAAACTGAATAAATAAAGAATTAAAAAAAAAATCAAACAAACAAACAAAAAAAGAAACGAAACCCATACATATGCTGTCTACAAGAGACACACCGAAAACAAAAGATGCACATAGACTGAAGGTAAAAGAATGGAAAAAAATATTTCATGCGATTGGAAATAAAAAAAACCCGGGGTAGCAGTACTTATATCTGACAAAATGGACTTTAAAACAAAGGCTGTAGTAAGAGATAAAGAAGAACACTACATAATGATAAAGGGAACAATTCAACAGGAAGATATAACTATTATAAATATCTACGCACCAAATATAGGAGCCCCGACATACATAAAGCAGACTTTGATGGATAGATCCTCAAGAAAGAAAATTAATAAAGAAAAAGCAGACTTAAAGGATACACTAGATCAACTTGATTTAATAGATATCTTCAGAACTTTTCACCCTAAAGCAGTAGAATATACATTCTTCTCAAGCGCTCATGGTACATTTTCTAGGATAGACCATATGTTAGAACACAAAAATGGTCTCAATAAATTTAAGAAGATTGAAATCATATCAAGCATTTTATCTGATCACAATGCCATGAAACTAGAAATTCACCACAAAAGAAATACTGAAAAATACTCAAACACTTGGAAACTAAATAGCATGTTATTAAATAATGAATGGATTAACAATGAGATCCAAGAAGAAATAAAAATGTTTCTAGACAAATGATAATGAGCATACATCAACTCAAAATTTATGGAATACAGCAAAAGCAGTACTGAGAGGGAAGTTCATTGCACTACAGGCATATCATAAGAAGCTAGAAAAAGCTCAAATAAGCAACCTGACCCTGCATCTAAAAGAACTAGAAAAACAACAGCAAATAAAACTCAGAACAAGTAGAAGGAAAGAAATAATAAAGATCAGAGCAGAAATAAATGACATAGATGCGAAGGAAACAATACAGAGGATCAATGAAACCAGAAGCTTGTTCTTTGAAAAGGTAAACAAGATTGATGAACCTTTAACTAGACTCACCGAGAAAAAAAGAGGACTCAAATAAATAAAATTAGAAAGGACAGTGGAGAAATAACAACTGACACAACAGAAATACAAAGCATTGTAAGAAAATACTATGAAGAACTCTATGCCAAAAAATTAGACAACCTAGGTGAAATGGACAAATTTCTTGAATCATATTTTCTTCCAAAAATTATTCTGGAAGAATCAGAACACCTAAACAGACCAATTACAACAAATGAGTTTGAAACAGTTATCAAAAAACTTTCTAAAAAAGAAAAGTCCTGGGCCTGATGGCTTCACAAGTGAATTCTACCAAAAATTCAAAGAAGAAATAACTCCTGTCCTCCTCAAGCTATTTCAAAAAATTCAAGAGGAAGGAAGACTTCCAAACTTCTTTTATGAGGCGAGCATAATTCTGATCCCAAAACCGGGCAAAGACAACACAAAGAAAGAAAATTATAGGCCTATATCCCTGATGACTTTAGACGCTAAAATTCTCAACAAAATATTAGCCAACCGGATCCAGTAATATATGAAAAAACTCATACACCATGATCAAGTGGGATTTATTCTGAGAGGCAAGGCTGGTTCAATATTCGCAATTCAATCAATGTGATTCAGCACATAAACAAAAGGAAGGACAAAAATCACATGATAATTTCAATAGATGCAGAAAAGGCATTTGATAAAATCAAGCACCATTCATGCTCAAAACTCTCAGTAAAGTGGGAATACAGGGAACGGTCCTTAACATGATAAAGCCATCTATGACAAACCCACAGCAAACATAATACTAAATGGACAAAAATTAAAAGCAATCCCCTTAAGATCAGGAAACAGGCACGGGTGCCCCCTTTCACCACTTTGATTCAACATAGTTCTGGAAGTCCTAGCTACAGCAATCAGACAAGAAGAAGAAATAAAAGGCATCCAAATTGGAAAAGGAGAAGTAAAACTGTCATTATTTGCAGATGATATGATATTGTATATAAAAAACCCTAAAGTCTCGGTCAAAAAACTACTGCACCTTATAAATGAATTCAGCAAGGTGGCAGGATATAAAATTAATACTCAGAAATCAGAGGCATTTCTATATACCAACAATGAACTGTCAGCAAAAGAAATTAAGGAAACAACCCCCTTCACTATTGAAACCAAAAAAATAAAGTACCTAGGAGTAAATTTAACCAAGGAGGTTAAGGACTTGTACTCGGAAAATTATAAAACATTGATAAAAGAAATCAAGGAAGATACTAACAAGTGGAAGCATATACCGTGCTCATGACTAGGAAGAATAAACATCATTAAAATGTCTATACTACCCAAAGCAATTTATAAATTCAATGCAATACCAATTAAAATACCAATGACATACTTCAAAGATATAGAACACATATTCCAAAAATTTACATGGAACCAAAAAAGAACACGAATAGCCTCAGCCATCTTAAAAAGAAATAATAAAGCAGGAGGTATCACTCTTCCGGATATCAAGGCTTACTATAAGGACATTATACTCAAGATAGCCTGCTACTGGCATAAGAACAGGCACTTAGATCAGTGGAACAGAACAGAGAACCCAGAAATAATCCCACACCTTTATGGCCAACTGATATTTGACAAAGGAAGAAAGAACATACAATTGAGTAAAGACAGCCTCTTTAACAAATGGTGTTGGGAAAATTGGACTTCTACCTGCAAAAAAATGAAACTAGACCATCAACTTACACCATTCACAAAAACAAACTCAAAATGGATAAAACACTTAAACGTAAGCCGTGAAACCATAAGCATCTTAGAAGAAAACATAAGCAGCAAGCTCTCTGACTACTGTAGCAGCAATATATTTGCCGATTTATCTCCACAGGCAAATGAAATAAAAGGCAAGATAAACAAATAAACAAATGGGACTATATCAAACTAAAGTTTTTGCACAGCTAAAGACAATAAGAACAGAATAAAAAGACAAACCACACAATGGGAGAACATATTCAACAGCACGGCTGATAAAGGGTTAATAACCAAAATTTATAAAGAACTTCTAAAACTCAACACCAGGAAGATAAACAATCCAATCAAAAAATGGGCAAAAGAAATGAATAGAAATTTCTCCAAAGAGGACATACAGATGGCCAATAGGCATATGAAAAAATGCTCAAAATCACTAATCATTGGAGAAATGCAAATTAAAACCACAATGAGATATCACCTCACACCAATCATAATGATGCTCATCAGCAAAACAACACAGAATAAGTGCTGGCGAGGATGTGGAGAAAAGGGAACCCTCCTGCACTGCTGGTCAGAATGCAGACTAGTGCTGCCACTGTGGAAAACAGTTTGGAGATTCCTCAAAAAATTAAAAGTCGAACTGATTTTGACCCAGCTTTCCCACTTATAGGAATATACCCTAAGAACACCATAGTACTGTTCGAAAAGTAGAAATGCACCCCCATGTTCATGGCAGCATTGTTCAGAATAGCGAAGATCTGGAAACAGCCCAAGTGTCCGTCAGAAGACAAGTGGATTAAAAAGCATTGGTACATATATACTATGGAATACTACTCAGCCATAAGAAATGATGACATCGATTCATTTACAACAAAATAGATGGACCTTGATAACATTATACGGACTGAAATAAGTAAATCAGGAAATAAAAAACTGAGAACAGCATGATTTCATACATAGGTGGGACATAAAAGTGAGCCTATGAGACATGGACAAGAGAGTGGTGGTTATGGGGTGGGGGGAGAGATGGGAGGTTGGGATAGGGAGGAGGGGAGGGGCACAGGAAAAACCAGATAGAAGGTGATAGAGGACAATTTGACTTTGCGTGACAGGTATGCAACACAATTGAATGATAAGATAATCTGGAGATGTTTTCATTGTACATATGTACCCTGATTTATTGGTGTCACCCCATTAAAATTAATTAAAGAAAAAATTTAAGTTGCACAGGACCGCCCTGGAGGGATAGCTTAGTTGATTGGTTAGAGCATCAACCCAAGATGCAAAGATTTTAGTTTTTATCCAAGGGCACATAAAGGAACAGATTAATGTTTCTGTCAGTCTCTCTCTCCTTTCCTTTCTCTCTAATTTCAATAAATAAAAAACAATTTACATAGTTATAAAATTGCCCTGGGTCATAGTACACAACTAGCTAATGAAAGGCAGAATGAAATTCCACCCCTAGCAGGCCACCCAGTGAGCCCTTTTTCCTTATCAGCAGGATATGCTGCCTCCCGTGGTTCATAGGAAAACTGAATTTTTGAATTGAAACCCCAAGTTGCCAAAAATTGTTAAATTGGGTACTCACCAACCCTGCTATGTTCAGCAATTGTAAAAATGAACGTTGTTTCCGTAAAAATTGGGTAATTATCATTTTCATCCTCAATTTTGATTATTAGGGGAAGTGGTGATTCTGGATTATATCCATCTGGAGTTGTTGCAAAGGCGACCAGCTGTGAAGAGAGTAAAATAATAAAAGCAAAAGCAATCATGAAAATATGCTTCAAACTAACGCTGACTTTTTAAGTTATGACTGTTTCGCATTGCAGTGAGAGGTGAGGCTTACACTTTTTTATTACATTTGGATATGGACATAACCTTCATGCCACAAAAGGTGGTTAATTTCACAGTGGAGTATATAGCATTGAATGTTTGAATCTGTCTAATATAATAAAATTTTCCTCATCATTGCTGTATTGTTGTTCAAGAATATAATGATTTTTATATTTTCCCAAAACAGTTAAAGATTATTATGTCTTGTTTTGTTTAAAATTTCAGGTACATGACTTTTAAATATAATTTTCTGGATATTTTTTAACTTTGAAATCTTAGGGTTTCAAATTTCCCACATGCAGTTAAATAACATGCCTTGTTTTCTACTAATTATGATTTTAAGCATATTGCTGATCATATTTAGGTAACTATCTTCATACAAATTTTTTTATTTAAAAAACAGGGAGTCAGAAATAAAACAAATGAATGACTGTAAGTTGTATGTGGAACATAATTTACTTCTTTTGATTTTTATAATATGAATTTCAATTCCAGTTTTTCTCAGAACAACTATTGTAGAAAGAATGGAACAACACAGAGACTTAGAGGGCCATGTTGTAGCAATTCTCTTCCTATATATTTAATTCAAAGTTTGCATATCTTTTCAGTAAATTTGGTCTACTGGTGAATACTTAATTAATCAAAATAGATGTACAATAATTAAAATTGAATTAAGTTAAATGACCATGTCTTGTTGGGAAATCAATGAATTAGGTTAAATTCTTACATTACTACCTCTCGTTCCACCATAGGAAGTCACCCCGCTGATGAAAAGACTGAATAATCACACTTAAGCACTGTTCATTGACCTTACTTGCTCACCACAAGTTAATTTTCTCCCATTACAAGTGTATTGAGTCCTAATTGTAAACTTCAGTTACCTCCCATCCCTTGCCCTACCATGAAGCGGTTCACAGATCTGCTCTGTTAACTAAGTAACTGTCTTAGAAGTTGTACTTTTCTTTTGAAAATAAAGTAGTAAAACTACAATACCAAGAACTTTCTAATGGAATCTATGAAATTCTTTTGGCCTTAAGCCAAAGTTGTGCCATCAGATGCATAAATGACAAGCTCAGAAAACAGAAAAGTGTAAATGAATTGAGAATGAAAAACAAAAAAAGCCAAGTGTAATAATTACTAGTATAGCATGTAAACTTTAAACTTTACCTCAAAAGAGTCATACTGCTCACGATCCACATGATCCGTACAATACAATTTTCCAGTATCTCTCTCTATGTAAAATAAATTCTGTGGTTCTTGGTCAACTCCAGGACCTCTTATAGAATAGTATATAGTATAGTTTTGTGCTGTATCCGATTCAACCTAGAAGACAGATATTATATACATGAGACAAATTTTTATTTCATCTATGTATTTATACAATCACATTGCCATTTTACTGAAATAGCCAACTATCCTCTTTATTATGATGTATGGAAAACATGGAACTAAAGAATAAGGATGACTGAAAACTGATAAATTTTAAAAGCAAGGCATGAGGCAAAAAATGTAGTAGCTTCTTAGTTTTCTTAGTATTTAGCTTTTAAAAGCTAAAGTATTTAGCTTTTAAAAGCTAAATACTTTAGCTTTTAAAGTATTTCCAGGAATACTTTAAAAGCTAAATAATTCTTAGATGGACCAAACATCTAAGACTTTTCCTGTCTTAGAAAATGAAGTATTCTGAGTGTAAAAAATGTTGTCATTTTTTTAAATCCTGAATTTTTATTGTATACAGCAGTAGGCAAAACAGGTTTATAGTTATAATATAAATAATAGAATAATTAATAAATACCATTACAAGAATAACCTGTTTCACGTATTCACGACTGTAAACCTACTTTTGCCATCCCCATATGATATACTATTTGAGATACTGCATTTGAAGTGTTTTCTTTGCATGGCAAGCACTTGAAAAAATGTTTTCTTTAATTAGTTTTTGTTATTTCTCAGCATCTTCTGTGTTATAGGAACTGAGTTTATGTGTATTTGAAGGGGGTATAATGAGAATAGAAATGGCATAATAACCTAGCAAGTGTAATATTTTGGTACTCAATTCAAAAAGCAACCTTTTTCCAAGTTGTTTTAAACCTCTTGGTAAGGCCTTGACCACAGACCAGGATGATAAACACAATTATTTTCTAACAATTTCTTTTCAACTTTAATGTGCTATTCTCTCAGTTGCATTAACTTTGGGGTGGACTGTAAAGGAGGTTCTTTCTCACCATTTCAAGAACTCAGGGAATGTAAATGCAAATCATAGATTGAATAGTAATGGCCACTCCAGTGGAAGGAAGCAAAATTATTTGCAAAGGTTTCCACTAAAAGTTCTAAAAAAGAGAACGGGAGAAAATGTGGATCTAGTATGATTTAAATAGTAGACTTGGGCATAAGCAATAGAAAGGTACATATGTCTTCCTCCTTCACAACATTTGGTCTTTTATTAGCAGTTTCCATCTTTTTTTTTACGAACGATGTCTGTGAGTTTTCTAGACTATACCCAGGCTCTGCGATACCCTTCTTTATACAAAAATTCATTAAGGAACCATGTGTTTGAGGGTGTTAGATGGGTTTTAGTTTTATTAATGACTTTTGCATGATTAAAACAGAAAAGTATGTGCAGGTATAAAGATCTATATTTATACCCATCTATTGAAACATAGGATATACATATTCATTCATATATTCATTCATATATTCATGTATCTCCTAAATACTATCTTTTAAATTCTCACTGTCTGAATTTTTTTTAAAAAAGTGGAAACCATAGACCATCACAGTAGAAAGAAAGTAAATTGTACCTGTTGAAGAAACAGGGGGAAAGGGCCCAAGGAATTCTCCATCATTGAACAAGGAATTGGAGCCCATCTCCTCTTGGCTCGTCTTAGAACTTTTTCTTGAGGATGACTTCGCTTTAGCACCTCAATTTAGAAAAAAAGAAAAATATAATAAAGTCAATGACCATGTTATTCTCAAATACTAGAACATTGATACATCATTTTCCTTTCAAGAGGATTAGCTAGAGAGGTGTATGACCATCATAGTGCTTGAAAATCAAACTAAACATCAACACTGTAAAAAAATCATTAAGAGATAAATGCTGTAACTTTTATCACAGCCATCCTCAGGAGAAAATAACTTGATGGCTACATGGAATAAAAAGAGATGAAATTGGAAGCCTAGAATCAAAACTGGAAAAGAAATTAACTCTTTCCACACTGCCATGCAAAAACATAGAAGGAGAGATATACTAAGAAAATAAGTAGACATTGTGCCCTTCTAAGTTTGCTATAAGCATCATCCACTCACCAGCAACTAGCAAGAGCTGGGACCCCACAATGAGATCTGTGCCAGAACGAGGAGAGAAACATGGTGACAACTCTCAAACTGCTACAGCAAGTAATAGCCAATGATAGAACAGAAGTCACTTTGACCTTGGATGTTACAATGTAATAATAAGTATGGGTGAGGTCCAAGCCTCAACCTAAAATAGTCATCTACTTTCTAAGACAAAATATGCTGTCTAAGATAACAGGAGGCCTCCAGATAGAGTTTCAAAACCTGTTTTTAAAAAACTATTTTACAGTAACAATCGAGAAATGCTCCTTTGTGTCTAACTGCAAGGTCTCATGCTGCTGCATATCTCAAATTCTCCTATGTCCCAAAGAAAAAGAATTACAACTTCTAATTAACCCATGTTGCACAATCCTTTTCTCTTTTAACACTGTTAAATTGCATCGTGGTTTTCATTCTTCTTCAAGCTGATTCCACATCTTCCCTGTTAACGTCAGTTATACCTGAAGAAAATACTTCATTTTGTAGTTTGGTATACCTTTGTTTGGTGCTCTAAAAGGACAAGTATTTTTTTTTCTTCTTGGTTCTCAGTGTTGGAAAGTGATATGGTAAAATTTCTCTTCTCTGAGGACAAAAGAATAGCATTTGTTGTATAAACTGAACCATCTTCTAAAACTTGAAAATCAGGATCACTTGAATGAATTAGATTTGCAGACTTAATACACTCCTTTAAATTAACTGTAAAAAAATACACAAAGCAATCTTTGTAAGGTAAAACATACCAATATATCATTTTAAAAGTGATATATAAATTGGGGGGTGGGCAAAAACTTAAAATTAACTACATGGAACTTATTTTTCATTTTAAAAAAATATATGAAACTATGGTTAATTAAGTTGTGCTAAAAATAAATACCACATACAGTATATCAGTTTTAATACTTATACTATATCCTTTTAACAAAGAGACATTTGTCTTGTAATAAAGACATAGAAATCTCATTGTCTGAATATTTAAACCAACACTAAAAAGAAACTTTTTTCTTTTTACCCAAGCATTCACAGTAGCTTTATTTTCTTTTTTATTGAATTTATTGGACTGTCACTGGTTAACAAAAAGAAATTTCTTTATTAACTGAAAATTAGTACATTTGAAGTTATACATAATCTAGAAGATTAAGATTAGCAATTATTAACCCTTTGAGTAGTACAAACGTTCATGTATGTCCTCATGCCTCCTGACCATCCAGAGTACGACTGCACAAAAAGGTAAATGTATGTCCTTCTTATTTCCATAAACAGGTTATCAAACAAACACGATTTTAAGTTAATAAAACTGTAACTAAAACTAATTTCATTTTTTGAAAAAAACTCACTCCTGGGTGTCAGCAAGCATGAAAAATACTCACTACTCAAAGGATTAAATTAAAATATTATTGAACTCTTTAAGTCTATTATTAAATAATCATCATATTCTATGTTCTCATTAATCTGATTTTTTATACAGTTGAGTCATGTAAAAAAATTAATATGGAAGAAACAATAAGTGAAAGTCAAAAAGGTCAATAAGATGCCAAAATGTTTTAGGCAGTGGTGGTATTCAAACCATTTAACAACTGGTTCTCTGCCTTATTGACTGTTTTAAGTATTAAAAAACAATATACCAAAAGGTAGTTTATTATTTCATGCATTTAATAATTAAATAAGAACACAAAACTAGATTATAAGAGTTTTAAAATATTAATGAAAAATATTAAATAATACCTGAGAAAAAACAATAAAACTGTTATTTAAGATATTTCCATATTGCTTCTTGACTGGCATCCTCACTTGCAATTTTTTCATCTATGGATGGGATGAACATTACTACGGGCGCTTAGAATATGCTATTGCGCAGATGAACATTAAAAAAGAGTAAGGAAAGTGAATTTGTGATTTCCACATTGGGTGGCTGCTCAGGCACTGACCTTAGAAAACCCTGATTACAAGTGCCCTTTTAACAAGCAGTTCACTGAACTCAACAAAAAATTAGATATCAATTCTGCTGAATTGGTATGAACCAGCTGAATCCCACCACTGGTTTTAGGACAAAAATCCAAAAACAGTTAAACTTAAGAAACAGTTTCAATACTATTTCTTAATTTCATAGAAGCATGTTAAAACATATACCATATCTTTCAATTAATGTAAATATTAATAAATATTTTAGTACTCAAACTAAACCTTTTTTATCTACTTCATATGATCATGTTTTTCAATTAAAAAATAAAACAATATTTCTTTTATTAGAATGATACCATACACATTATAAATGATAAAGTACTATATTTGTTGTAACTCTTAGTTCCTACACAGTTATCCTTCTAAAAGTTTCATTCATTTTACAAGATCACACAAATTAAGATTTTACATATCTTGGCAGTTTCTTACCTCTACCAACAAATTTTTCAGCATCTAGTTTGGATGGAACATGCAGTGTCACTTTATTGCAGCCATCACAGGCAAATGTTAAGACCTAAAAATCCAATTCAATATTATGCATTAAAAAGATATTTCTAATGTATATATAGTTTATTTAAATTATGTTTTCTCTAAAGCTATGTACTCTGGTTGACCAATATCACCCTGTTAAATTTAATTGTCTAAATAAAAAAGAGTAAATTTCTATGATTATAAGTCAGTTTGTGTAATTATCAAAATAACATTAAAAGCATACACTGAGTAAAAAGTCAGAAAAAATTTTTATCGAGGAAGAATAAAATAATAAAGCAAGAGTCATGGCTCACGCCTTCACAGAGCGTGTAAACTCAGAGAATTCCTTACATTTTGGGGCTTTGTCTCATATTCTGTAAAATAAAGTTAATCATCATTTCACAAATCTAGTAGGTATGTTAAGGAACCAATGACAACTTAGACAGGAGAGCACTGAAACTATTATGGAGGCAGCACAGGTGTGTAAATAAGAGAGAGAAACAAAAACAAACTTAATGAGCCAGCAAATTGTTTTCATTAATTGTCAACTGCTTAAATGAACAGTGGTACCAAATCAATAATGGCCTAAAAATAACTATTATGTTGAGTGAAATAAGCTAGGCAGAAAAATAAAATACTATATGACCTCACTCATTTGAGGAATCCAAGGAACACTGAGAACTGAGGAAAGGAATTGAGACAGAGGAAGGATCAAAGGGATCAGAGGAAAAGAGGACAGAGGGAAAGGGGATGATCAGATGGGATAAACCTGAAGGGAAGTGGGGAGGGTGCTGTAGAGAGGGGAGTAAGGGAGATGTTGAGGGGAATATGGGGGAGGAGGATGCATTCAGGATGACACTAGAATCTATGTAAATACAATTAATTAAATAAATTTAAAAAATAAAGAAAGAAAATCTTAAAATAAATAAAGTAAAAAAACAAAACGGGAACAAATACAATATTTAAAATAAAGAACAAGTAAATTTAAATTTAAAAAGTGGCATTTATTCACTGCTGTGGAGTGAATTGGAAAGTATTTATGTAATATTCAACAGGAATAAATAGAGAACTTTGGAATACAAACTTAACTTTGAAGGTGCATCTTCTCATAAATGAGAGTTAAGGTCATTATAGAAAATATTTGGCCCTGGTCGGCTAGCTCAATGGTAGAGCATTTTTGCCCAGCATGTGGAAGTCCAGGGTTCGATTCCCAGTCAGGACACACAGGAGAAGTGCCCATTTGCTTCCCTACCTTGCCCCCTCTACTTCCTCTCTGTCTCTTTCTTCCCCTCCCACAGCCAAGGCTCCATTGGAGCAAAAGTTGGCCTGGGTGTTGAGGATGGCTCCATGGCCTCTGCCACAGGCACTAGAATGGCTCCAGTTGCAATGGAGCAATGCCCCAGATGGGCAGAGCATCGTCTCCTGGTGGACATGCAGGGTGAATCCCGGTCGAGTGCATGTGGGAGTCTGTCTCCCTGCCTCCCTGCTTCTTACTTCAGAAAAATACAGAAAATAAAAGAAAAGAAAAAGAAAGAAAATATACACTTAAAATTTTTTAAATGAGTTAGTGATTTATGGTGAATGAACTCCAATACAATATACATTTGAACATACTGAAATTTAGTTCTGTTCTCTGAAATTTTATAATGGATGTTTCTGAATGATTCACAATTTTTCTTCTACAGTCTAACCAAATGCAAGATAGGTAAAACTAACATTTACATCATTATTTACAAAGTCTATAAACATAAATTAAAATCAGCAAACCTTTTTCTTTTCTTCTGAGCCACTGAGCCAACTGACCAGAGAAAAATCAGCAAAACTTGGATAAAAATTTTTACTCCTGATACACATTAAAGGTCCTTTAATTATCTACTTTTAATTACATGTGAAGAATCAGGTAAAGCAGAAACTGTATTTCACTTAGAAACTGGGGGTGAACACAAAGAAGAGAGTACATTTGAACTCTCTTCATTGTGATGAACAATCAGAGGAGTCGTCAATGGTTGTAGAGTCTAGAGAGAGCAGGAATAGAGAATCAGAAGACTGAGGATTCCAGCTCACAGTGACTGAAAGCATACACCCACTTACTCATTCAGCCAATGTTTATGAGTTGTTTACTAGGTGCTACACAGTGTTCAAAGGCTACAACAATAAACAAAGCAAAGTCCTTAACCTAGATGACGTTATAGTGAGAGACAAAAAAAAAATTAATACACAAATGCACAAAAGTTACATAATGCCAAGAAGTAAGTGTTACAAGATAAATAACAAAGAGAGAGAAGGTGACAAAGGGAATGAAATGAGGAAGCAAACCAGTTAACCAATGAAGAGTATTCCAAGTGGAACAAAACCAGAACAAAGGCCCTGGAAAGGGATGTTACCCATCTCTTGGAGAAACAAAACAGAGGTTATCATAGCAGAGCAGAGTGAGGAAAGAGTGATAGGAGATGATATTAAAGAGACAAGCGGGGGCATATCATGTAGGGTTGAAAAGGCCACATGAAGGAGTGCAGACTTCATTCTGAGTTCAAAGAGAAGCAATGTCAGCTTTAGAAACAGCAGAGAGGCATAATCTGGCAAGCATTTATTTACAACAGAATCATTCTGGTCCTTAGTCCATTGAGAAGCAAGTGTGGGAGCAAGGAGACCAATTTGGAAGCTACAGGAGGAATCTAAGAGAGGGAAGATGGTTACTTCGACTAAGGTATAAACAGGGGAAAAGGAATAAAATGGCTGGATTAAGACAATACTTTGGATAAGTGTCCTATATATCTATTCATTCATGCATTCAAAAAATATTTATTGAATTTCTACTATGTGTCAGACACAAAGAAGTAGACACGATCTTCATGATACACTTGATTCAAGAGTAAAGCTTATTAGTCATTTCAGTGAAGTACAATAATGCTATGCTAAGGTACTATGGCAGAACAGGGAAAACTAACCTCGTTTAAGAGCTTGATAATGGCACCTGAAGAATGGCTACAAGTTATCCATGTCAAGAAGAGGCAGAGTTTAAATGTGCTAAAGAGAAGAATGGCATATGCAAAAGCCCAGAGATGACACAGACTTGAACATGAAAATCAAGAATAGCTGATGGATATCGCATGGGGGGAACAAAATTTATAATGTTTTCAAAGAAGTAAATATGGACAGATTCTAAATAGCATTACAAACTATAGAGGCATTATTTCCTAAAGAGATTAAGACAGAGATTTGTTTTAAGCAGATAAGTTATATATAAGAAGCTTTCAATTTGAAAAAGGTAAGTCTAACCAGGGTGGAGAATGGATCGGAGGAACAATTTTGATTTACAATAATGGCAGCTAGGATATTCACACAATCCCTGTACCAACACTGAAAATGACGAATACATTTCTCTGTAGACACCCTAAAGGAACTGCTAGGAAAATAACTGAGGATAAAGCAGGGACACAGATTGGTACCTAGAAATGACTTCTAATCTGAAAAGATTTGACTCTGTTTTTTGGATTCCATTGAAAAGAATGAATCAAAGCATGTGTCCACCTAGGCTAGAATTGCCCACATTAACCTGGGAACCAAATACAAAGCCTTCATTGCAGGGGAAGCCTGAAGTAAACTGGACCTCGCATGGATCTGTGCTACACATTCATAACACTTGCTTGGTCTAGGGACCTCATACTTTCACTTAACATAAAGGCCTGGCATGTGATCAACACCATAGATGCTGAAAGACATTTGAGCAAATTCAATAACCATTCTTAGATATTTAAAAAAAAAAATTCCCCAAAATAGAATTAATAAGTACTTCTTCAATAAGATTTTTATATTATAATCACAACATCAATGGGAAAATAAAAGCGGTAGACACACTACTCAGAAACAAGACAGACTTCCCAAGGTCATTATTTACAGTTAACACTATGTTAAAGTCTGAGCCATAGATAGGCCTTTTGGACTCCAAATTTAAATAGGAATTTGTCATGATTTCTTCTATTATCTGTATGGTATATGCTGTACTTAAATCTTTCATCTTTTTGGAATTTTCTATGGTGCTCTGAATGAGATATGAATTTAACTTAGTATTTTGCCAAATGGCTTCCTAGATCAAGTACTGTAGTCTTACAACATATATACATAGGATAGTATAATATATATGTATATATCTCCTCAATGATGTTATATGCCATGTATCATAAAATAGCTCTCCAGCTAGTCATATACAAACTTCATGGAGGGGAAAGGGAGCTGGTGATAGCTACCAAAGTTACAGTCCTTTATACTTTTATCTGGCAATCCCATTTCTATTCTACTAATACACCTGCCCATATATGAAGTAACATATGTATACAAGTTTACTCAATGTGACATTATTTGTAATAGCAAAGAGTAACAGCAGAGGTGATGGATAGCAATAAAAATATCTACAAGATATTTCTAACTGTAGATCTAATGGGACTGGATGATTGTTGAAGGGAGAGGAACCGTGAGTAAGGAAAAATAAATAGCTTCCAGACTTTTTACTGGAGGAAAAAGGTGTGTCCTAGTGTCATTTATTGAAATACAGGAAGGACACTAGAAGAAAAACAACATTGTTTGGGAAGATAAACGTTGTGCCATACATCAGAGGTAGAGCGATATAAAGACCTATTATTGTTCAATAAAGAAACCCAAACTAGCAAAATAAATTTACTATATGTAGGAACCTGTATGACATTTTAGGGACAAGATGTAGAATAGAGGGTCCAATTCTGAGTGGTCAGGAATATCAAAAGAAAAGAAGAGTAAATTTTAAGATAAAGGGACAATCTACAAAGAGGAATAATTATATAAGGAGGAATTTAGATTCAGCAATAAAGATGCATGGTCTTAGAAAGAGAAGCTTCCTTAGGTATTTAGAGAGAAGTCAGATTTCAAGTGGTTAAGGCATGTGTGAGGTGAGGCAACATTAGGAAGTGGTGAAGAGCGGATTGGTGAAGTGGTGGAGGATTCTTTGGGTGTATCCTGAGCATGAAATGTCTAGGGTAAATCCCCCCTCCCCCAAGTCATGCTTATTTAATAATATCTTCCACTCAAATAGTCTGTGCGCATTGATTCCACTTGAATCTCACAATGGCAACAACCAGCCCAGGCTGGCAGGGCGCTGCAACGACAGGCCCAAGAGCATCAGAACAACTTGTGGGGAACAGAGGAAGCCTTCCTTCAAGCTTGAATGCATCAGAATGAGGGGCGCAGCCAGAGCTGGGAATCATTTTCTCTCCACCCCACTTCTGGTCTATCCTGCTGTAAAGCTAAAGAAGGCCACGAAATGGGGATTATTTGATTTATTTATTCACTTACAACCACTTTCTTTTAAAAGGGACCTGAGATGAAGGTAGAACGTCCTGTAATTATATACAAAGCAATGCTACTTATCACCTGTGACTAATCACCGTCTTTCCTTCAAAGAACAATGACCAATGGTGTAAAACAGAGGTGGCAACTTTAATAGGAATCTCACCAAAATTTATTTCTTTGTCATCGGATGCGTATTTTGTGACCGTTACTCATTCCATTCTCAGTTTTCCTCAACCTTAAGGTGTTAACTGCGGTACACCCGGCCTTTTCTATGGTATTAATGTGCCCGGGAATTTAGTTAAGGATTTGGACTCCATGGAGTACTAAGTACCTGCTAATAATAGTAACAACTACAATTTTGTTATTTTAAAAGTTAAGAAATTCCTTTAAAATAGGAATGGTAGAGAAGGGGGGAATATCCAAATTTTTCAGCCGCCCCCCCTCGCCCCCCCCCCTGTCCACCACTCCAGGAATCTTCCCACTGTCTGTCGGGTTCGTCCCCTTGTCCTTCAGGTTTAACTGGAGACCCAAACCAGCCAGTCTCAGCGTCAAAGGACACCGGCGACCTGAGCACTCTCACGCATACGGTCAGTCTATTTCAAGTGTCTCATTCCAGACGACCCAGGAAGTCCAGTCTGGGCACCTTTATCCCAAACTTTCTAGGGGCTGGTCTCTATTACAGGATTTCTGCGCCTTCCATTCCCCCGAGGAGATTCCGGTCTTTTCTGCCTGGGAGGAGGGCTTTTCCGCCGCAAATAAGGTCACTCCTTTCAACTCCCAGCTCCGGGTGTGTAGGGTCTTCACTACTGCGGTTTTTAAAGTGGGAAGGAAACGGGAGGGCAGGGGGCAGAAGAAGAATCCAGATGGCTCCCGGGACAAGAGATCTGGATGATCATTTTTTCCAAAATTCAGATTAAGGTAACCTCAGATGGTGACAGGAAAAAATGGAAACTAAAAGTTCACCTAAAGCCAGCGCCTTCTACGGTGTTTAGAAGCGACGAGTCGAGAGCACACGTACACACACACACACACACACACACACACACGCACACACATATATCTCCTAGAGCACACACACATCCCCCTAAAAGCACGGAGTCCTCTCTTACACCCAAGGACCGCGCTTTATGTCGTGTCCACGCACAGGGTCCCCTCTTCAATGACCTGACCTGGCACCGAAGCCGAAGGGACTTCACCTTTCCGGGAAGGTGCGAGAGGAGCTGGGGCAGCGCGGCGGCGGAGCTCCCTGCACTTACCCAGAGGCCAAACTTTCGGAAGGGCGTCTGCACCCGGGCTACGTCTCCACCTGCCCGCGCTGATTACATCTCCGGGAGACACGCTTCTCTTCCCTTCGGGATCGCGACGCCCAGGTCACCAGCCTCTTTCTCTCTGCCCTCCCCCACTGCAACCAGCTCCAGTTTTTAGTTAGCCCAAGGCCCGCCACCCTTGTCCACCGCTGATCCCAAAGTGTCACCCTTGCCCCCGATCGATTGGAGCCGGTAGCCTGGGCAGCCACTCACCGTGAGGGTCAGCAGGAGCTGCCCGCAGAGGGCTCCGGCCCGGGAGCGCGTGGCTGGGGCTGCCGCCATGGAAGGACTCGGGGCAGGTCGCTGGCCCGACACCGGAGGCCGGGGTGGAAGGGCTCCGTGGGGCAAAAGACCGCGGCCGGGACGCAGGCTGGGCCGGCCGCTCTGCGGGAATGCTAGGCGGAGCGTTGGGGGTAGTCGCTTTTCTCCCTGGTCTCTCTGAAGCGTCTGCTCCTTTCTCCAGGGGCTTTACCTCTGGCCGAGGGTGAGGCTCCAGACGCGTCCGAAAGACACCGATCGGCCCCTCCTTAGTATTTTCTTAAGTCTCCATTTCTTTAAGAGCGCTACAGGTGGGAACTCCCTCTGGCCACCACCCTCCTACCTGCCCTAGGTGTTTCTCACCGGCGGACGCCACCCATACACCCCGCCGGCCCCCCACCCCGGTGTCCGCCTGGAGGATTAGCGGGCAGCCCTGCCCAGCACACGCCCTGACAGTACAAAGACTCACTCCCGGAGCGCGCCAGCACCTGGGAGGGCGCGGGTCCGAGCGCGCTCCCGGCCCAGCTCTGCCTCTCGGACAGCAGCGGGCCCTGCCCCGGGGTTGGGGCTGACCGGCAGCGACCGCCTGCCCGCTGGGGACGTCTGATTGATTGAATGTCACAGCTGCCCAATGCTCACCTGTTAGAGGGTGACTGCAGGGAGACTGCTTTACAAACTTTTCGCTGAACTAATTTACTGCAGACATCCAGGTGTAGTTGAGACAGGGCTTTCGTCCGTAGGCACACATTTCTTTGAGGTCTTGGAGAAATTTTAAAGAAATTTCATGGCCAATGCCACAGTAATACAAGAAAGTTACCAGAAGTTAGAACAATATATTAATATATATTTATGCAGGCTACAAGAAAATTACAAAAACGGGTTATTTATTACGGAAAATGCGTTGCTTCAGGTCCTAAAATGTTGGCTAAATGTGAGCTACTGATTTTCTTCAAAATCATCCCTTGTCACAATTAAAATCAACCACTGCCTTCTTATAACTTGTCACTTAACTTGGACCCCTGAACATCTAGTGGAAATTTCTCCCGTCCTTTGCTACCACACAAACCAGAGTTTGTGGTGAGAAAGAAAAAAAAAAAAAAGTATGGGATAAAATTTGCGTTTTGATTTGCAGTGTACTTAAACCAGATGACTTACTGCAGCACTTAAGCTAGAAGATTAAAACATAAAAGCAGAATGCTTTCAGCTCTTCAGAAAGTAATGACAGGGTTTTCTGACTCACTCTTCTGTACTTTTCAGTTACGAACTTAAACCAGGAAACTCTGACCACAAAGGAGAGTCTTATCTGTTCCATTTCATTTAGTTTGTCTCCTCAAGGATGTTTGGAGAAACCTGTTTGAAAAGCCAGCCTTATTTCTCAACCCCATTTCAGTTCTTAAAACATGTACCATCCCAATACCAATACTCACAGAGCCAAAATTATTATCATATTGAGCATTAACTTAAATTTGGAAGTAATGTCAAACAGTACATGCCTTACAGTCTATGTATTAGTCCTGTGTTCTATCTTATTTGTAAATAACCACATTATGAGCTGTTTTCTTGAATTCATATCTATATAATTTATCACTGAATCTTAGCTAATAAATAAGCTTGGTTCATCAGCATGAGACCATAATTGTCATCCTTCTGTTTCTATGTTTTTTCAGCAATGATTTCATAAACACACATCATCCTTTTAATGATGACATCATGAGCTCTAGCATGAAGCTTTCCAGAGAATAAAGAAGCAAGCTAGTTTTTTCAGCTTCTAGAAACTTACTCAGGCTATCATCATAGTCTTTGACTCGAGAACAATTCCAAACTCTTGCCTCCTGTTTAACTTCTAATGCCTTTAAGAGTGGCTCACATTTTCCTCATTCCAAAAAAAGGTGGGAGAGCATTAGAAAAGAATTCATCTTAGATATTACTTTCATCTTTTATATTAGGTAAGTGATTGAGGATATTAAAATGGTGATTTGGGGGACTTGTTTCATCATAAAACTTTTTTAAACAGAGGCATGAAATATGCACTACTTACTCTAAACAAGTAGTGGCTCAATTTATTTAATGTTTTTATTAGATTGTACAGTCACTGAAATGGATTTCTCTACAATACAATTTTGAAACAATAGGTACAAATTTTTTAAAAAATGAAATATGGGTAGAGGATTAAAAAAAAAAGAATATCTTTTTGGCTGTGAAGATGATTCTGCTGACTTTAAATGGTTTTCCATTATATTCTAGTACAGGGTACACTAGACAAAAAGTCAGGAGCAGTTTCTTGTATGCTTTGGGCTACTCAAGACCTTTCAGGCCTCAGCATTCCCATTTGTTAAGATAATAAAAGTTATACTAGATGCCACCCATGGTCACTTCCACATCTAAAATTAAACTAGTTAGATTTTTTGTGACTGATTTTTTTTGTGAAGGTTGGCTAGAAACAGGTGTCAATTTCTGATAGAAAGGCAGAACCAGAGTTGTACTTAAAGAGATGAATGGAGGGTAACCGAAGGTGCATGGGGCACTTCTATGCAGCCTAGATTCACAATTTTCTAATTTTAGAAATTAGAAGGAAAATAAAGTAATGGCAACAAAAATCCCACTTATTCACTGGTGTGTACATAGAGACAGCTCTTCCTTTGTTCCATGATTCCTGCCAGTCCTCCTATGGCTGGAGCCTGGGGAGGAGGAGCCACATGGACACTTGATCTTTAGGACGAATCTATTTTGACAGGGTTTATAAAAAGGAGTAGAACTCAAAAGCAAAAGAAACACAGACCTAAGGGGGCAAAAACAAGATTAAAGGACAATGTCTAGTTACTTTTAGGTGAGAGTAGACAAGGAAATATCTGATAGCCATAATAAAATGAGTACATTGTGAGTATTTACTTATCAGAATTGTTGCAAAATTAAATTATATGATGCATGAAAAACATGTAGAATAAAGCCTGGCATATTCCAAGTGCTCCCTAAGTGTTAGTATGGATAACTAATCCTCTTTGCACCCTCCCCCCATATGTCTACAACCCACTCATGTTCTCCACTCATCCTCATTCTTTATGACAGTCCTGATCTCCCACTACCTCTCTTCAGTTCCTGGTAGAGGGCTGGGCTCCAGTGTTAATTCACTGTCCATTTCCAAATCCTTCAATCCAGTTTCCCTCAACACAGCCTCCAGACCTTGTCTGATGCAAATAGACTATTGAACACTAAGATGAGATGCCACAGTTTGTGGTAGTAGTTTAGTTTCTGGAAATTTGAGCTGATTTTTTAAAAAGAATCTTTTTATAATGGAAGAAAAAAATGTTAATTGTTGCCTTGATCGCTAAATAAAATATTTATTTTTAAATCTGTCTATATTTCTTTGAAGTTCTCTTTCAAAAGTAGCCTCAATAAAACATAGTTTACTAATAAAGATTAATTTTCATTTTCAAAGTATATTTTTGAAATAAATAAGGAATAGAATGTGAAATAAAGTATAAATCAATTCTTATTATAGTATCTTTTACTTAGATCTCAATTTTTTTAAAAAGCCAATAAATGAATTATTAGGCAATCGTGCAAAACATGACCAGAGATGGTTTTCAAGGTTGGGTCTGCATTTAATAAATGCTGTTGACATATGTCCCCCTTGGAGTGCTATGAATGAATATATCCTAGCCCTGGCCAGTTAGTTTAGTAAATAGAGCGTCGGCCTAGCATATGGACGTCCCATGTTCAATTCCCAGTCAGGGCACACAAGAGAAGTGACCAACTGCTTCTCTCCCGTGGCCTCACCCCCCTCTCTTCTTTTTCTCCTCTTCAAACAGTAGCTCAGTTGATCTAAATGCCAGTCCCAGACAAGATTGTCAGGTGGATCCCAGTCAGGGTACTTGCGGTACTTGAGGGAGTCTGTCTCTCTGTCTCCCCTCCTCTTATATAAATAAATAAATAAACAAATAAATAAATAAATAAATTTATATATATATTCAATCTATGAATTTTTATATTTGTTTGCTATACTAATTAACCAATCTGACAAATATTTAATGAATGCCTACTCCTCATTGGAATGATGTGGTGAACAAGAGAGAAAGGACACTTGCTAAGGAAAGCACCTAAGAAAGTATTTAAAAATTAAGTAGAACAAGTACCTTCCATCTGAGATTTACATCATGCTGACTTCTTTCTGAAAGAAAAAGGAAGATTGATTTCAAGTTGAGTGCAAAGTAAAATAACAGCATTCTCTAAAGGATAAAAAACTACGATTGCCAACATAAAAATAATTTGTTAATGTCTGTTTATAGATTATAAAATAAATGTAAACGTTTTTTGTTTTGTATTTTTCCAAAGTAAGAAGTGGGTGGGGGCGGGAGGAGGAGGCAGACAGACAGACTCCTGGATCTTTCCGGTATGCCCACTATGGGATGATGCTGGGCCCCTCTGGGGTATTTCTCCGCTTCAACCGGAGCCATTCTAGTGCCTAACATGGAGCCATCTTCAGCACCCTGGGCCAACTTTTGCTCCAATGGAGCCTTGGCTGCAGGAGGAGAAGAGAGAGATGGAGAGAAAGGAGAGGGGAAAGGGTGGAGAAGCAGATGGGCGCTTCTCCTGTGTGCCCTGGCCGGTAATCGAACCTCGGGACTTCCACACACTGGGCCGATGCTCTACCACTGAGCCAACTGGCCAGGGCCTAAATGTAAACTTTTTAAATGGACATAGAGGCAAAACAAACAAACAAACAAACAAACCTCACTGCTGGTGAGGTAACCTAGTCTAAAATATATATTTTCTTGGCTTCTTTGACAGCAGTGTCTGGTGTTTTCTTCCCTAACTGGCTGTGTCTAGGTGTTCTCGCTCTCTGGCTTCTAAAACATTGCCATACACAAGCACATCTTCTTTTGCCCCCCCCCACCTTTTTACTGCAGATGCTCCTTCTATTTTAGGTGATTTGTACACACTATTTTCTCTGTCTGGAATTTTCTCCTGTCCTTCTGTCCTGGTTAACTCCCACCCAACTTATGAATATTAACTTTCATTTTCTCTCTACCATATCATATCCTTTCTAATCAGGTCAAATCTTCCTCATCAAACAGCCACCTCTTCTTTAGACTACTTGCCACAATTATAATGCTATATTTGTCTGAGTAATCGTTTGATTAATTTTTATTTCTCACCAAGGACTGGACATTTCCATGACTTGTCCTTTTGTCCACCCTTATCTCCCCATCACTATCCATGATGAATTCTGGCACACAGTGGACACCTAATCAGTATTTGTTGAATGAGTAAATAAGTGAATAAATGATTTCTGAGCATTTGGGGGGCAAATAACTCTTTGCTTTTCTTTTTCTATTTTTAATGACTAATAAAATGATGTCTTGGGTGAGATTGGTGCAGTGGGACTTCCTAACTTGATCTCAAACATGATGGTCATATATTAGTATATCTGTTAAAATGTGAGACAAGCCTACCAAGAATTTCTAGTGTGGGTTTTTCACAAGAACGGACAAATAAGCTGATGGATTTTAGCTTAGAACCCAGAAAGAGATCATTGAATAAATGGGAACTTAATACCTGATAATACATACCACTGAGAAAAGAAGAAATTATTGAGTACTGGCATTAGGAAAACTGACTCATTATTATAGAAAAATATAACTAGTCCCCTAATTAACACCACGTACAAAGTAGCCTCCAGATGGTTTAAACTTTCCTGTGATCACAAAGACATAAAGGTAATGGAAGACAATATAAAATAATATTCATGTGACCAAGGGGTAGACAGAGATTTTTGAAATAAAACCCAGAATTCATATATCATAAAGCAATAGGAAGATATATTTAGTTAGATTAAATTCAGGCTTTCATTTGAACAAAGGACATTATGAAAAAAGATAATAGATGATAGATTGGAAGAAAAGTTTAGTTATGATTAAACTGACAAGGGAATAATACTTATAACATGTAAGGAACTCCTGTACATTAGTGCTAATATGACAGGAACCTCAACAGAAAAATAAATGGAACAAGAGCATGGCCAGGTATTCTACAAAAGAAAAAAGAATCTCAGAGCCTACAAAGTATATTTTAAGAAATAAGAGAAGTGCATCTTAAAAATCATAAAATATCACTTTACAGTTGTTGGACTGACAAAAAATAAGAAGCTATTCCTCTCTTGTCAAAGTTATTCCCTGATTAAATCTAACCCTTCACCTTCCCAGACTCTATACACTTAGAGTTTAATGTGTCTAGACGTACACTCATGTCAAGGATCAGAAGTTTCACTTTAAAGACAGGATCAGTATCTTAAGTAGACCTTCATACTGCCCTGCAGTTACACACTATTTGCCAAGACTATTCACTTCCCCATTCTCCTGGGCAATACCTTCATACCTCCTTATCTCTGTTCAAGCCACTTGTGCATCCTCCTCTATCCTCACTGTCCATTACTGACTAGCTTTCTATTTCACAAAGAAAATAGCAATTATCAAGGAGAACTACAAGCTTCCCCACATCTACCCATCTGCCTACATCTGTACCGTATATATGGCTTTTTCTTTGTTACTATGGAAGAACTGCCTGTTTATGGCTGAGATCAACTGCTCCACATGGGCATTCATTCTCATCTTGCACCTATACAAGGACATTGCTCTAGCAATTCTGCTCCTTCTTTCTTACATCATCAGTTTGATCCACCTCTATCTTCTCCAATACTATATAAATCAAACTAAACTAAACATACACACACACCAGAAAGATCTACCTCTCTATAATTGTATTTCTCTCTCTAGCTATGGCACCTGGTTTCTTTGCTTTACAGAAAAAAAAAACCCTGGGAAAAGATGTTCTATATATATTGTCTTGAGTTTCTTTCCCCTTATACACAAGTTTTCTCTCCTATCACTTCAGCAAAAGTATTCTTAGAAAGGTTACAGAGATGTTTATGTTATTAAATCTAATGGTCATTTCTCACTATCTATTGTCCTAATTGCAGAGGGTTGGTATACCTGTCCTTGAAACACATTCTTCACTTGGTTTGTTTCTCCTTCTCTGTCTCATTGATTTATTCCTCTTCCTCTCCATTGCCTCTTACAAGTGCACTGCCCCAAGACTGTTTTTGGGCCTTAATTCTGGTTCTATCTACCCCTTACTCTTATGTTAATCTCATCCAGCATTCTGACTTGAAATACTATCTCCTTGATGATAACTGACAAATCTAAAGCTCTATCCCAGACCTCCCCTTTGAACTCCAGGCTCCTATTGTCTACATGAAATCTTAGCTTATACTGTATGTCTAACAGGCACTGCCAAGTTAATCTTTCCAGTTCTGAGCTCCTGATCTTCTCCATTACAAATGCCCACCTGCCCACCCCACAGTCTCGTCCTTGTCAATGAATGGCAACTCCATCTGTCCATTTGTTTAGGCCAAAATTTTTTGCAGATTTCACTGGCTCTTTTTTATCTCTTATGCTCTAAATCTAATCTCAATAAATCCTATAAACTTCATCTTTAAACTCTACCTGGAATCCTTCCCCTTTCACCATCTTCCTCTAGTTCAACGCACTGTCATCTCTCATTGCGTTATTTAAAAACAAACAAAGAAGCAAAGAAACAAACAAAAACAATTATTAATTGTTCTGTCTACTCCCAACATTACCTACTTCAGTCTGTTTTCAACCCAGAAGCTAGACTGTCTTAGTAATAATTAAGTTGGAGCATGACAAACTCTTTCAGAATTATTTCAAAACTATAAGATTTTAAAATATGTCCTCCAGATAATTCTCATCTCATGTAGATCAAATCCTGAAGTATTTCCAGTAGTCCCCAGGGTCTTACACTCTCCACCTGCATTTCTCTGACCCCAACTTGCACTATTATCTGCTCACACACGGTACCCCAACCACAGGGGGGCCTTTGCTCTTTCCTGAATATGCTGGGCACACTCCTCTCTAGACTTCTTTCCTCAGTAGCTTACATATTCCCTCACCTCCGTCAAGTTTTGACTCCTGTGTTTCCATCTCTGTGAGGCCTTTCCTGAGCTCCCTAATTAAAACATCAAGCATCTTATATCCTTTCTAAGGAGTTTAACTGAGAGCCTGGTGAGTTTGCCATGTCTCTTCTCCTAACAGGTCTTTGTTTCCTGCACCATGAGACTGTGGAGATGCCTTTCTCTTTATCAAAAGGTTTTCCCTTACTTTGTTACTTCCTGCCCAGGAAGGTTTAATTCAAGGAAGTCTTGAAGAGACAAGCAGAATTATGAACAATCCCTAATCTCTAACTTTGTCTTTTCAGTTCTGCACAGTTGCTAAAAGGTCCACCACTTTCGCTCTTTCCAAGAGGAATCCTTCTGCTGGGACCCAGCATGGATCCTCACAGCTAGCCTGTGTCTGGTGTCTTCAAATGCTCCAGGGAAAAGTGTGAAGTTCTCTTACAGAAAGAAGATAAGCAGCCCTCTCTTACAGAAGAGGTGAGCCTTTCTCTGGTGCTCACCTCTCTGGTATATTAGCCTCTCTTTTCTTGTTGATTCTGCAACTTTATTATTATTTTTTTAAGTGAGAGGAGGGGAAATATTGAGACAGACCCCTACATGTGCCCCCACCGAAACTCACCTGGCAACCCCCCCCCCATCTGAGGCTAATGCTCAAGTATCAAGCTATTTTTAGTATCTGAGGCTGACACACTCAGACCAGCTGAGCAATCCTCAGTGCTTGGGGCCAACTCTCAAACCAATTGAGCTACTGTAAGCAAGAGGGGAAGAGAGAAAGAAGCAAGAGTGGAAAGGGGGAGAAGCAAATGTTCATTTCTCTTGTGTGCTCTGACTGAGATGGAACCTGGTACATCTGCAAGCAGGGCTGATACTCTAGCCACTGAGCCTGCTGGCCAGGGCCTGATTCTGCAACTTTCTAATTGCTCAAAACAGATAAATTTTATATCTTATTCAGGTCTTCTAGTTGATGTTGGTGAGAGCATTGGTCTGTCACAAACTACTCTGCCCTACTATTACTGTTCATATTTTACTTATTTTTTCTTCTTATTCTGTCTTTCTGTATTAAAACGTAACTTTCATGAGGTTCTACATTGTTCTCTATTTTAGCGCTTTTAGCCATGCCTGTTACAATGTGGACCTTTAATAAATACTTGCTGAATATAATCCGTAGACTAATTATTAACAAATTAGGATATTACTTTGAGATAACCATATATAAAACATTGCCTATAAGCAAAACAGAAATTTATATTCTGTTTACATGGGGCTTCTGAGAAGGAGCCCCATGTAAAGTCTGTTACCCTGTAGAACTCTGAAAATAAAGCATAAAAGTTTCATGTAATTTTCAGTTGCAAAAAGCATATGAAAATCATTAAGCCTGACCAGGCAGTGGTGCAGTGGATAGAGCTTTGGACTGGGATGTGGAGGACCCAGGTTCGAGACCCTGAGGTCCCCAGCTTGAGCGCGGGCTCATCTGGCTTGAGCAAAAAAAGCTCACCACCTTGGACCCAAGGTCACTGGCTTGAGCAAAGGGTTACTCAGTCTGCTATAGGCCCACGGTCAAGACACATATGAGAAAACAATCAATGAACAACTAAGGTGTCACAACAAAAAACTGATTATTGATGCTTCTCATCTCTCTCTCCGTTCCTGTCTGACTGCCCCTATCTATCCCTCTCTCTGACTCTCTCTCTGTCCCTGTAAAAAAAAAAAAAAAAGAAAGAAAGAAAGAAAAAGAAAATCATTAATGGTACTGAAAAAAATGAGGCTGAAACTGTACCATAA
The DNA here is from genome assembly GCA_037038555.1 of Rhynchonycteris naso. Classification (NCBI taxonomy): domain Eukaryota; kingdom Metazoa; phylum Chordata; class Mammalia; order Chiroptera; family Emballonuridae; genus Rhynchonycteris; species Rhynchonycteris naso. The sequence continues at coordinate 165,606,131 of CM072999.1, read as the reverse complement.
TAAGTCCCACAATTCCTAATTACAAGCACTGGTTTGCAATTAAGCTGCATTTTATGTAGACAATCTTATGTAACTTGCTGCAGAGAAAGTATAACAGAAAGCAACTAATAAATATAGATATATATGGAGAGAGAGAGAGAGAGGGCTATAGATATACAGATAGATTTCCTGCTGAAGATTAAAATTTGATTACCAGGACTGGGCTGGTGAGAGGAGATGGGAAATGTTAGTCAAAGGATCCAGCCTTCAGTTATAAGATGAATATGCCCTAGAGTTCTAATATGTATCATGGTGACTATGTTTTATATTATATTGTGCTTTGTACTTGAACTTACTAAGACAGTAGGTCTTAAGCATTCTCACCACACAGACACACAAAGGTAACTATATGAGTTTGATGCATGTGTTAATTAACCTGATTCTGGTAATGATTTCATAAAGTGTTTGTATATTAAATAATCACATGGTATACTTTATATATATATATATATTGTTTTTCAATTATACCTCAATAAAACTGAAAAAATGACTACCTAATCAATTACCCAGCTAGCTATTGTGTTAGTTCTTAGCCTACTTCCACCCTAGCCTGAGTATCAGCAGAGCGGACTTTCTGGAAAACATTGTCAATAAAATAAAATCCTGTTCAAACACTTTATATGTTTTCTAACTTTTTCAAGGTGTATTCTTAATACACAGCAACCATCTTTAAAATCTTTTCTTTCCATGGCCTTCTCAATATCTCTGACACAGTTTGCTGCACTTCCTGAAAATTTAAATGTACTTTCTTCCTACTTCTCACTTTTTATTTTTCAGCAGCCATCACCACATAAAATAAAATAAACAATCATCTCATTCTCTGAACTCTTCTTTTTTTTATCTCTTTGTTTTTCTTTTTTTATAACAAATACATTGAAATATAATTCACATCTTTCTTTGTCATATTCATTTTCTTTCTCTCAGTAGTAATTCTCACCAGCATATTACTAATTATCTTGATTTTCATAATAAGTGAGGATTTACGGTGGGGGGGTTGGGAAAGATGGGAGAGAAGAGGTGTAAGGGTCTGTTCTCACAGAGGAAAGACAAGATGCTTTCAATAGTCACACAGAGGGAAAAAGTAGTTATACCACTAATTACTAAGATGGGAAGATAAATAAAATGTAGTTCCTGTCCGAAATAAGCTTCTAGTATTTGGAGATGAACTCCATGAATATTAAGTAATAAAAAATTAAGATGTGAGGGTAGGGAATGTCAAGTATGGCTTTTCTTTTTAACTTTGAGACAGGAAATATTCTCCTAAAATTTCCACAAATCCTGAAGTTCAAAATATCCCAAATTGAAGACATTATCTTTTAAATAGGGTTCATGATCCTCCCACTCACTCAAGGCAAAAACCAGGGAGTGATCCTAGACTCCCTCTCGTTGTCTCACTGCACATCGCATCTGTCTCCAGGTTCATTGCTGTATCTGATCCCTCATCCCTCATCAGGACCAGTTCACTGGTCTTCCAGCTTCACAACCCCTTCAACCCATCCTCCATAACACTGGCTTTCAAATTGTGCTTCTTAGAATTCTAATAGTTCTTGTTTTTGTTGTTTTATTTATTTTGTTTTGTTTTGTTTTGCATTTGTTTGTTTGTTTTAGGTTTTGTTTGCTTTGGTAATCCCAACTTTTCCTTCAGCTAGAATGTTTCCTTACATTTTGCTCAGAGAGACTTTCCTAACTCCCCATGTAAGGGAGAGCACCTCCAGGGTGTGCAAACAAACTTCAATATGTGCCTCTGTCACAGTTACAATGAACCACCCAGAGACCAGATGCTCCAAGGGTCCGAGGGGAGGCAACAGCTCCGGTCTGCAGACCAAAGGACTGAAGCCCCATAACCCCCAACCTTACTCAGATATTTTTAACCAGTGCAAATAACTCAAGGAAACAGACTGCAGAAGTTTTCAGGGGGTAAAGTAAAGAACAAGGAACATGCTGACTTATTACCTCTGTTCTTAGAGCCTAAACATTTATGTTACTAAATCTTGTACTGCTGTTTTGCTGTTTCCAGCCCAGGATCAGTGAGGCCCCTGGACTCTTTGCTGCTCAGGGCTTTCACCCTAGCATGCCTCTGCCTCTAATAGTTTACCCTACTCTGCATATTTTTATAGCATATTTCTACATTTCTCTGTTATTTGTTATCTGACCAAAGTGTTGTCATTATTTGATGTATAAATCTGTCTCTTCTGGCATGCATTTATTTTCTATTCTTTGTATGTTTGGATAATTGCAAAATTCTGGGTTCCATATATGTTTGAACAAGTAATGGATAATATGGTTAATTAAAAAAGATAGAGACAGCAAGAAAGTGCTAGCTTGTGAAGCAGTTAAATAATTTGATTTTGAGATTTCTGTGAGCAATAAAGCTAGAAATAATTTAGTAAAGGATTTGAATGTGAAATTCAAAGAAGATATCTCAATTTGATTATTATCAGTAAACGGAGAGTTAGGGTAACTAGAAATGGAAGCAATCCACTGGATCCATTGATTCCAGTGTGGAGAGGATTGCTCCAACATGAGGAAGACTATGGTGTCTTCCTCCTTCCCACAGAAATTTATCAGCTGAAGATCAAAATGTACATAAAAGGGTGTAAATATGTAAAATATTTAACACAACTTTATAGAAAACATTTTTTCTCATAGAGTTAAGAAGCTACAAACATTTTGGCCTATGTATTACGGAAGGTCTTTTCAAGAGAAATGTTCAAGGGGCAATCATTGGTCAGACTTGCATTTAAATCCTGGCTCTATAAAAACCTAGCAGTCTGATTCTGTTTAAGTCAACTAAGCTCTCCCAGACTCAGTTTTCTTATTAGTAAATAGAAATAATAATACCTATGCTTGAAAGTATGTTATTAACATGTTGAAAGAGATAACATTTGTGAAAGCATTTTGTAATGACAGCATATAATAGGTGCTCAGTGAATTTCTTCAGCATTCATTGTGTCCCCTCCATTGCCAGGCACTATTCTAGGCATGGAGATCCCTGCTCTACTAGAGCTTACACTCCAATGAGGAGAGGGGAGAAAAAGCAATAAACAATGAACATAATGAAGAAGAAAATTACATTGTCTGCCAAATGGCAACACAACATAATTCATTTTAAATAGAAAATTCATGTAATGCAAGTAGTACCAGTTTTAGTGCCCATAGGGCCTGGAAAATAATCAAAGTAAGTACCAGCTTGGTTGAAAGAGCAACCCTTTTCCATTATTCTGTTTTGAAGAAAGATAAGAATACAAAATAATATCTCTTGCTTTTGGGTAAATGAGTTTGTAAAATTTGTATTTTTTGAGTATGCTCACTTTTATTGTTAAAAAATAGTGCTGGGCAGCCATGTGTGTGCTTGCCCTCAGAGCAGGGCAGTTGATTGCAAATTGCAGATTTCATTAGTGCTTTGGAGGGGCCATTCTTTTGCTAATGTTTGCTGAAGGAGGGGCTCTTGTGGTCCCAGTCAGTTTTTGCAGAGAAAATGCAGAGTGCTGAAGGAGAAACCCGTTTTGCAGAGGGAGAGAGAGAGAGAGAGAGAGAGAGAGACAGTGTGCCGCTGGGGAACCAGATAGCTGAGGGGCTTTGCGAGCTCTGCTGAGACTGGTGGGGTCTTTGATTCTAAGAGAGACTAGAGAAGATTCTCCTTGTTGTGGAACCAGAGAATGTGTCAGGGCTTTGTGAACTCTGAATGAGTGAAAGAAAGTGTTTTCCCTGTGTGTTTGCTCGTCAGCTGATGTGAGACTTGAATGAAGAAATGGCCCACCATTATTCAGCACCACCGTTTCTTTACCGTCTGCCCAAATTCAATGAGAACCTGCGTGTGAATGGCCACGACAGTGGTGGCCACTGGCCTTAGACTTGTCTCTTCCAAAATTTACCTTTTAAAAAACAAAAGTACAACTGTCATGATTAATAGTAATTGTCATTTTTCCCATCTGAGACATGAATAGCAAGTTTCAGAGGACACTGGGAAAGCCACTTGTCACTTCCGGCCAGTAAGTAGCCTTTGGGAATATAAACTCAGTGTTGTCAGACCTGCCCATTTTGCAAGAGAAGTTACAAATTTACATTTTGGATGAAGTGCTCTGATTTTTAATATAGAAATTTACTCACTTTTTTTTCAAAGATAAAAATTTCCTTTCTCTCTATTCCCACCCTTCCCCGACCTGAGCATGTAGTAAAATTTTAATCTCTAAAAAAAATCTGAGGCTAATATTTATATGACTTTTAAACAAAATTTGGCTCTGCAATAGTTTGTAAAACTTGGCAAGTAAAAAGAGCATGTCTCCTCACTGTAACTATACAGTCCCTTAGCTATTGCATAAACTATTACACATATAAGAAACAAATATTTTTCTAAGCATCATATTGACCTGGGATAGAGTAATGTGGTTAAGAATAAAGAACAATAGTACCCCTGAATATTCACTCTCCCCCCACCCTGACCTCAATTACTGTATGGTATTATTGAACATCTTTGGTTAGAAGGCTGTTGGGCAAATAAGTTTGTAAACTGACTTTTATGCTCACTTTGTTAAAGATGGCACTGCCCATTTGAATGGCTGTCACCCAGGTGATAATATTAGTTACCTTCCTGCCTGAAAAGGGGTTGGTTATGCCAATGTGTACTAGAGGAGGGGGTGCCCAGGAAAAAGTTTTAAAAGGAGGAGCTAAGAGGCCATTTTGGGAAGAGGAGACCACATTGTTGCAGGACAGAGAGGCCACGTGGTTGCAGAGGAGGCAGGGAGCAGGATGGTGGGGAAGTGAAGGGGAACAAAGGTGGGAGCCTTTAATTCTAGAAAAAAACTGAAAGATTGTCCTGGTTGTGGAACAAGAGATCATGTGAGTGGATTGTGGTGCCCCAGGTGTTTGTTTTTATTCATTGGCCAGTATGAGTCTAGAATAAAGGAAAATGGCCCAATATTTCTTGGTTCCGTTGATTCATTACCTTCTGTCCGAATTAAATGGGAACCTGCATGGACCAGATGGCTGTGATGGTGGCCGTGGCTCCTGGACTTACAAGTGTCCTGATTTTGTTCAAGTGAAAAATCACATTTTTTCACTTGCAGATTGAGATGAACATGTGACTAAATTCTCCCAAGGGTATATAGGCAGAAGTTGTTGAAGAGAGTTTCTGAAAACGCTACCTGAAAAGAAAGCCTTCCTCTCACCTCTTTTGTTTCCTATGATGGCTGAAGTTGCATTAGCCATCTTGTGGTTGTGAAATAATATATACAAAAGAAGGTTGAGCAGAAAAAGTGCAGGCTCCTAGGACACTGCTGACAGTAAGAAGCTTCCTTAGCAGTCCAAGACTCTGAACTTGTTTTATATTAGTGAAATAAACTTTGACCTTGACTAAACTACTTTGTTTCTGTTACCAAGTCACTGAGATCAGGTTTTAAATACCTTTTAATATAGTTTCCAATGTGGAAGAGCAGAATTTCAACCCTGGCAATTAGCCTATGAAATCACCATCTATCAAAAAAAAAAAAAAAAAAAGCCATTATCTTCCTGTCACATGCTGAAACTTCTATAATTTCCTGTGTATGTTAAATTCACCTTACACATTTTGAACTCTATTTGAATTGGTATAATGTAGTACTCCAGCCCACTGGGAACTACCAGCGTAGCATGGAAAAAATCTACTCAAGACACAAACTTATGTCAAGAGGAAGAGAGAGGGAGGCCTGCCAAGAGAGGCAGAGAGAGACCTTCTCCTTCTCCCTTGGCTATTATTACACTGGGGAGCAAAATTTTTATGGCATTCACAAAAACAATCTTTCTTACCTAATTTTAGTGTGCTGATCTCAAATATGACATTAGTTTTTCTCTGTAAGATATAGATTTATGCAGTTCAAGATTTTAAGTTTTTGTCTTATTGTAAAATTTTCAACATTTAGTTTAACATAATGAAGTAGAATGTCTTCTTGGGCATCATCTTTGTGAAAATATAGTAATTTATATAATACAATAAATACACTAATACACTAAAAGATATGATTGCATCAAAATATGTCTACAATTTTGAAATAGAACATATAAAAACACTTACTTTAATCATAAAATTTGCATAAAATTTATTTAAATTCTATTCAGGCAAAAATTTGTGTTTGTAGTTCTTGCGTTTGTGTACTTGTTGAGGACAATCTCGTTTGGTGCTTTAGCAGTAGTCTGCTCATCACTAACAGCTCCAAGATTTTCAGGAAACTTATCAAGGTGACTGTTCAGAAAGTGAATCTTAATGCTCATGTTACATCCAATGTCTCAGAAAGCCAACAGCATCCTTTGAACCAAAAGTTCATAGTTTTCTGTTTTTTTGTTGACAAGGAAGTTCTTTGTGACTGCCACAAAAGACTGCCATGTTGCTTTTTCTTTCTGATTCATATTCCTGGCAAATTCTTCATCATGTATGAGGGTTTGAATTTGAGGTCCATTGAACACACCTGCTTTTATCTTCTCAAAAGACAAGAAAGAAAAGTAGAAATAATATGTTGAAAGCATTCACTTTCTCTATTCAAAGCCTGAGCAAACTGCTTCACTATGCCAAGTTTGATGTGAAGTGGGGGAAAAATGATTCTGTCTCAATTAACTACAGGTTCATTCACAGTATTTTGCATCCCTACTTCCAGAGCTTCATGTTTCAGCCACTCCTTCTGTGTCCAGTGTTTCTCCTGAGCTTGGCTGTCCCACAAACACAGAAAGCAAGGATACTTTGTGAAACCTCTCTGCTGTCCTAGCAAGAAATTTACCATTTTATAATCCACACAAATGATCCAGTTATGCTCCTCATACTTCAGTAAGTTGAGGACAATTTTTATGTCATTATAATCTTCTCGCAGATGAGTTGAATAACCAATTGGAACCCCTGCATAAACATTACCGTTGTGTAAGAGGACACATTTCAGACTCCATTTAGAGCCGTCAAGAAATAGTCGCCATTCTGTTGAACTGTAAGTGGTAACACCTAGCTGGCTGAGAACACTACAGATATCATGACAGTAAACACAGTGTTTGTCTTCGGAAAAAAAATCCACAAAAACTTGTTCACACTTCCTGAAATGGGATGCTTTAGCTGACTGGTGAAATACATTCTTTTCTTGAAGTCTGGAGGCTAATAACTCAGCTGCTTTCTTTGATAGGCCCAAATCTCTTACTAAGTCATTCAATTCGGGTTGGGAAACTGCTGAGGGGTTAATGACTGCTTGGCATCAGAAGAATACCCTTCAGATTTTACAACCATTTCCTCATGCATCTTATCAAAATACACTTGATCACCATGTTCAATTTCTTCGTCCTTAGAAGAAATAAAACCATTGAAAACTGGAACCGGGAGTGTCTCAGAGTGTGGGATAAGTCGTATTGGTGAAGGAATATTAGAATATGAGATCATATGCCATTTTGTCTTGCCAATGCCCTTTATATGGGTCAGACAGAAATAACAGTCCCTGCTGTGGTCCTTAGGTTCATGCCAAACTATGGAAATATCAAAAGGCATTCCTTTCCATTTTCTTTTTGTCCAGACACAAAACATTTCCTCAGAATTATGACACACAATATGAGGTGCCCAATTCTTATCTTGATAGTCAAGGGGAACTTGAAAATAGGCAATATATGCACATGTCACAAGTGATGAAATATTTCATCTTTGATGTCGAAGTATGTAACAGCCACATATACAACAGAAGGTATCAGGACTATTCTTACATTTATGCCTACTAGAAGAAGCCATGATTCACTCTTAAAACAAAATAAGAGGGTGTTTTTATCAGATAATATTTTTTTACATTTAAAACAACTATAATTACGTAAAAGTGAAGTTTGTAAAACATTAATTGCCTTGTGGTTATGTTCATTCTAAGGGTCGTTGCCCTTTAACTCCAATTTAAACACCAATGCATGCCATTAACTGTAACAAAAAGAAATTAAAATTGCATAAAAACTAGAGCATGCACCAAAAATGGATTTTATATTTTCAATCAGTTATGCAGAAATATATAGAAACAGTTCTAAAACCTCATGCAACAGAAAAATTAAAAAAAAAAAGTGTTCTCCAGTGATCAGAGGAAGAGCAGATATAGATATAACAGGATTACAAGGGAGGGAGATCAGGTGACAAAAGATAAGAATGATTAATGGCCATGGAGACATGAAGAAAGGGCTAAATTGACCAGAATATTCTTTTTTTTTTTTTTTTACAGGGACAGAGAGAGATACAGAGAGGGATAGATAGGGACAGACAGACAGGAATGGAGAGAGGTGAGAAGCATCAATGCCGTTACGACACCTTAGTTGTTCATTGATTGCTCTCTCACATGTGCCTTGACCGCGGGCCTTCAGCAGACCGAGTAACCCCTTGCTGGAGCCAGCGACCTTGGGTCCAAGATGGCGAGCTTTTGCTCAAACCAGATGGGCCCACCCTCAAGCTGGTGAGCTCGGGGTCTTGAACCTGGGTCTTCCGCATCCCAGTCCGATGCTCTATCCATTGCGCCACTGCCTGGTCAGGCTAATTAGAATATTCTTTTTGTTTGTTAATTAACAAGAACAAAGGAAGGGGCAATCCAGAACCTCTAGGCCAGTGCTTCTTAAAGTGTGAGCCAGGACACACTGGTGCGCCCTAGAAGATTTCCAGCAGTGCCCTATGGTATACCAGAGAAATATGTGCCTGTTGGGGACCAAGAAACCAACAGGGTTTTTGGAGTTTAGATTTTTGGGGGACAGGGGTGTAGGGAATTAGCTGTAAACTGACAGTCTGCCCAAACCCCCACCTCACTTACCTGATTAGGTTGCAAAAGGCTGTTAAGCTGTGGTGCTGGATTGTTCTCTGGAAAGACTGGAAGCAATTTTCTTCTATCCTATTTTGGTGTAAAGTTAAGATAATATGTATGGTTTGCAGCATGGGCCCTGATATAAAAATAAATATAGTTACTCTATTATACCATTTCATTATGGAAATACTGCTCTTTTTGTTAACATATATTTATATTAACATATTTATGTTTATATATATATTAACACATCATTATATTATTTTTAGATAAATACATCCAAATAAAATGGATAGATTTCTCAAAAAGAAGCGTGATATTGAAGAACTCGATTCTGAAAGTGAGTAAAAGTTAACTGTAAATAAAATAGGACTTGAAGGCTGATGGGCAGAATTTAATTTATAGCATTTTTCATCACTTAACACTGAATAATATGATTAGATTAGAAACCCACTCACGGAAGTTTCAAGTGATTTTGGTTTAACATTAAGAAAGAAGAACTGACAGCTATATCCACTGATCGTGGATTGATGATTAACATAAGGAATTATCTCTTGAAGCCTTTTGGATTTCTATAAAAGAAGAATGTATGGCAATATCTAAAAAAGCTTTGAACATTTTACTACAATTTTCAACATCTTATTTATGTTAATTAAGATTTTCTACCCTCAACACAATTAAGAGTAAAAAGAGGAATTCTTCAGTGTATTGGTGAGGAAATGAGGAAATGAGAGTTTGCCTTTCAAATATATGCCCAAACACTGAAGAAATTGCTAGGACACATCAGGCTCATGTTTCTCATAAACACAAGAAAGAAAAAACAACACATTCATGCCAGGACCTGCCAAATTTACTAAATCTTACTAAGAATGTATCTATATATGTAAAAAGATAAGTTTTTGTCATTTTTTAAATTTTTTTAACCCCTCTTTTTATAAATTTTAAAAGCATAACAAAAAATGTAACATAAAAATGTTTTTAATGTCAGAATAAATTTAATTTGTCATATTTATTTCATTTAATTACCATAAAAGCACACTTGGACTTTATATTTTTTTCTTTAATATTTGACTTAATTATTATAACATATTTCCCAGAAATCTGTATATAGTGCACCTACAATTATATGTAGGATTTTAAATGCTCCACAACTTCAAAAAGTTTGAGAACCTCTGCTCTAGGCTAATTTTCTAAAGGCCGTTCACATGCATTCCTTTGTGTCTGCACAAAGGTCACCCACTCACACGTTCTTGGTATTTGCAACCAAGAGACATTCACTCGGAGCATTTAGCTAAAGTTCCCCAGTCCAAGGCACAGAGAGTTCAAGGTTAAATGGGTGATTCCCTACAGCATAAATAAAGTTTTAGATCATGATAAGAATTTATTGGATTAGCAAAAATAATTTTTATTTACTTTTATTTCCATATATATTAATTAACTGAAAAATTAGAAGATGTGTCAGGCTATTAGAAGGTAATCAAATATGGAATCTCTCAAATTTAAGGGAACACAATTTATTCACAATTCATAAGAAAAGAGGAGCAAGTGGTGGAAATAATACAGTAAATTTTAAAACTATGTTTTAGGGAAGATGTTTTTGTTAAGTTTCTTAATATAATGCAGTGATTAAATATTAAATGCTATGTATGTACATACTAAAACAAGAAAACAAAGAAATCGTCATGCACAGTGTTGGGCAAATTAATTTGTAAAATTTGTATTATTTGAGTTTGGTCACTTTTAGTGTTAAAAAATGGTGCTGGGCAATGCCAGGTATATGATCTATGAAACTGCAAATTACCTTCCTGCTTGGGAAGGGCTATTGTTATGCTAATGTTTGCTGGAAGAGGGTTTTTTGCCCCAGAAAAGTTTTGAAAAGAGCAGGAAAAGAAGGGGAAGGGAGAGAGAGAAGCCAAGATGACAGGGAAAGAGAGAAAAGCCAATTTTACAGAAGGAGAAGCCATGTTTTGCAGAGAGAATGTAAGGTGCTTCAAAAGAAGCTAGTTTTATGCAGAGAGGAGACAATGTGTTGATGGGAAACCAGAGGTGAGGGGCTTTGAGACCGGTGGGGCCTTGGATTCTAAGAAAAACCGGAGAAGATATTCTTGGTTGTGGTATTGGAGAATGTGTCAGTAGCTCTGTGAGCTCTGAGTGAAAGGGAGGTGTTTTTCCCTTTGTGTTTGCTCTTCAGCCAGTACGAGACTTGGATAAAGGAATGGTGTTGGGCAGATAAAATATATTATGCTCACTTTGTTAAAGATGGTGCTGCCCACATAGAAGTTTGTTGATATTAATGTCTGTTCTGAAACAGGCTGTGGGCAGGCCAGGTCATTATAGCCTAAGGCTTAGTTTAAGAGTAAGCTCTTCCCCACACCCTTGACTGATTGGATGATGTAGGGTGGTGATGTAGGGAGGAATCCCATTATGCCTCAAATGGGTGGCTTTGTATCAGAGACTTTCTTGTATGTATAATTGAATTAAAGGTTTGGATTTTCTAGGCTATAAACTGGGGCAGTCTGGGAGCTTGATCTCTCTCTCTCTTGGTTCCTGAGTTCCTGAGGTTGGTATTAGAGAGGAGAGCAGAGTAAGGCCACGGGAAGGCCAGGAGAAGCAGCCGAGATGGCAGAGTGCTGAGGAAGAAGCCAGTTTGTTAAGAGTTTGTGCAGGAGGAGATGGGAAACAGAGGTGAATAAGTCTGGTGAGCTGGAAAGCTTTGATGCTAGGAAACTCGGATAAGTCAGTAGCTTTGTGAGCACTGAATGTGTGGGTTTTGGAGCCCAGTGTGTGTTTTTGCTTGCCCGCCAGGTGCAAGCTAGAATTAAAGCTAATGGCTCACCAGTGTTTGGCTCCGGTGTTTCATTACGAACTGTTCGAATCTAATGTGAACCTGCACGGGTCCGGCTGCTGCGATGGCGACCCCGGCTACTGGCTTTACAAATGGCCCACCATTTTTTGGCTCCACTGTTTTTTTACCATCTGCCTGAATCTAATGGGGAAGTGCATGTGCATGGCCACAGTGGTGGCGACGGCTGTGACTACTGGCCATACACACAGGTGTAAAGAAAATGTAATGATGAAAAGAACGTCATCCCTGCATTGAAAAATGACATAGTTTGGCCTGATAAAACTATCTAATAAAATTCTTTCGATAGTTGAAAGGATTGAAGTAAATAAGATCCAATGACTTGTTAAAGATTATGCAATATGTTAAGATGAAAATACAGGTCTCCTTACTCCTAGACCCATGTTTTCCTACAAAGCCAGGTTTCTGACTTTGGAGATGATAGAAAATAATATTTTAGAGTGACTCAGAAAAGGTATACCTTTCTGAATTTCCATGAAATAATTGTTATTTCTTTTTGCCTTGAAACCATTTAGAGAACACTGAAATATCTTCAAGACTCATTATTTTTGAAACTTTGACCAAAAGAAAAGAAGTTCCCAAAGCAGATTAAGTTTATTGAATCATGATTTATGCAAATCAATTATTTCCATCTGGTGTCTGTTCTCTCCCTAAATCAGGTTAAATTCAATACATTTAACAGAAAGCTTAAAATGCCATTGCTTTAAAGTCCAAAGGTTTATTCACTCAAGTGCACAGGTCTAGAGGCAGGAAGTCCATAGCAGATGTGGAGGCTCCACAAAGTCATCAGGGATCCAGCCTCCTTTCTGTATGCTCCACCATGCCCAACAAATGGCTCGTGGCTTCTAATCTGAAGCATCACAACATGGCTGCTGGAGCGCCAGGTATCATATCTGTGTTCTAGGTATCAACAAATACAAGTAAACACAACAAGACAAAAAAAAATCTGTCTACTGACTTAGTGCCTTTAAGTCACCTTCTCAGAAATCTTATATTGTACATAGCATTTCACTTGCTTATCACTGGCTAGAATTTAAGACACATTGCACTTAGTTCAACAGGGTTGGGAAATTATGGTCTCTTAGACAGGTACATGGCTTCTCTAGGTGAAATCAGAGCTTGACCTCTAGGAAAAAACTAGGTTAGGGGATGGTTGGGAGATAGCCAGTGGTTTCTGCCACAACTCCCACAAAATACCAAGGGACATGTGTTTGGCAGTGGCAAATATTAAATATATTTAATATTGAAGCATCAATACCAAATTAATATTTAATATCAATGATCATTACTATAGTTAATAACTGTACTATATATTTATATGATGTAATATGTTTAATATTCATTAATATTAAATTAAAACATTAAAATTAAACCAATTCTGAAAATTTGTCTTTTATCTGATTTTCCAGATTGAAACAGAAAGAAATAATCATGACAGAATAAGATTACTTACTATAACACAACTGGTTCTGACAGGTTCTTAGGCACACCTATGATTCTCAAAGTCAGCTACACCCAGAAAAATAAAACATTAAAAACGTACATGATGATAAACAGGCTCAGTAAGAAGAGAATACATTAAGACACCTATTTGCCAAAATGATCTCAGGATGCTGTATCATCTCAGGATGTTGCTTAAACTATCAGGATTTTTATTAATATTGGTTTTAAAACATTTTTCTCACAAACTCTCAGGTGTTTTGAACACCACTGAGTAGCAAAAAGCTAGTAGTATTAAGGTGAATTTGATAGGACTTCAAGAATACTTAGAGAATCTCACCCGGAAAATTTCCTAGTTAGTGGATCTGGGGGAGAAGAACCCAATAATGAGCATTTCTAACAAGTTCTCAGGTGATGCTGCTGCCGCTTGTCCAGGTATCACACTTCAAAACCCACTGATTTAGCCCTAGTAGTGTAGCTGGGTCGGTTAGAGTATCTTCCTGATACACCAAGGTAGCAGGTTCCATCCCTTGTCAAGGCACAAACAAGAATCAACCAATAAGAAAGAGCACAAATAGGTAGAAAAACAAATCAATGTTTGTTTTCTCTCTCTCTCCCTGCTCTTTCTCCAAAATCAGTTAATAATTTCTTTTTAAAATACAACTGAGGAGGGGGCAAGATGGTGACGGAGTAAGCGGACATACCAACTTCCAACTACCAGACCAAAGTATATTATAACTTGATTTTAAGAACCATCATCTGGATAAACCAACGTTGAACTGGACTGAGAGGACTCTTCAACCAGGGAACACAGAAGAAGCCACACTGAGACTGGTAGGAATAGCAAAAATGCGAAAAGGACTGCCTAGCTCCCCAGAGCGAAAGGCAGCCTGGAGAGACTGGCATGGCGGGAAGAGAGTTTAGCAGAGAGGGAGGGACCTGGGTCCCAGGAACAAAGCCCCAGCCTGCAGTCCCAGAGCCTAGAAGAGGCATATGGACAGTATTTAGCTGTGAAACAGGTTAGAATACTGTTTGTGAGAAAGAGATAGTTGTCTCAGAACCAGGATTCTTCTTAAAGGAATGGCGAAGAAAACCTCTCTCAAAACCACTCATCTGGGACTCCAAGAGACAGGGAGAGAGGACAGGACTGGAGCAGCGAGTAGAGAGTGCGGTCTGAAAGGCTCAGGGAGAAAAGCTTTGAGGTACAGCCACCGTAAACCATGGTGTTGGGCAGATAAAATATATTATGCTCACTTTGTTAAAGATGGTGCTACCCACGTGCAAGTTTTAAGAGTAAGCTTTTCCCCACACCCTTGACTGATTGAATGATGTAGGGTGGTGCACTCTCCTGAGGAATTCTCCCAGTATGTCTCAGATAATTAACTTTGTATCAGAGACTTCCTTGTTTGTAGATTGGATTAAAGGTTTTGAATCCACGCTATAAAGTGGGGCAGGCCGGGAGCTTGCTATCTCGGTTCCTGAGGTTAGTATTAGAGAGGAGAGCAGATTAAGGCCACATGGAGGCCAGAAGAAGCAGCCAAGGTGGTGGAATATTGAGGAAGAAGCCAGTTTGTGTAGAGTTTGTGTAGAGAGAAGGAGATGGGAAACAGAGGTGAATAAGTCTGGTGAGCTAGAAACCTTTGATTCTAGGAAACTCGGATAAGTCAGTAGCTTTGTGAGCACTGAATGAGTGGGTTTTGGAGCCCAGTGTGTGTTTTTGCTTGCCCGCTGGGTGCAAGCTAGAATTAAATCTGATGGCTCACCAGTTCTTGGCTCCATTGTTTCATTACTGACTGTCCGAATCTAATGCAAACCGGCACTGGCCAGGCGGCCCTGTTGGTGGCCTCTACTACTGGCCTTACATTTGGCATAGTCTGTGGCAGAATTCAATACAGATCGGTATGGAGCCGGCACCCTTGAGGTGCATGGTAGAGAACTGGCTGCTGTTATGGTTCCCTATGGCTATCCTTCTGGGGACTGTAGGATGGCTGACTTTTACAGCCATGTGTGAGGAAACTGAGAGCTCTATGGAAGAGGCTGCTCAGGACATGCAGGCTGAGCAGTGGAAGGAGCTGGAACAAACGTGGGAGAAAGAGATGCTGACCCTGGAGCTGGAGGAAGCGCTGGAGGAAGAGCTGGAGGAGGAGGCTGACCAGGTTTGCGAGATTTGCCTGGAAATGGAGCAGATGCTGGAGAAGGAATCACAGGTTCGTGAGTTGGAGATTGCACTGGATGTAGTGGAGAGCCAGCAGCGGCATGAGGCCGGACCTGAGGCTGGGGCCAGAGCTGCACGGCCCATGGAGCAGAAGGCAGAGGTGGCTCGGGGATCAAACCCAGCAGCAGGAGCTGGAGTTCTCAGTTCCTTTTTGGAGGATGAGGAGAATTGGGCTGGAGTTGTGATTCACAGACTCCAGAAGGTAAATGGTGGCAGCTGCGGAGGGAAGATGAACGGACATCCCAGGAGACAGGCATGCATCGCCGAGTGGCCACTGAAATGGCAGAGAGTGCCTGCTAAGCTGCTGGTAGGTCTGCGATTTTGGGACATAGGGGTGGATGCCATCATGTTCACCAGAGCAGAGATGGAAATGCTGACTGCCATTGCCACATGCTTCTCTTTAGGACAGTGTGAGACCTGCCAGGATGACAGGAATGAGGGGGGGACACTAACACCCCATGTGCATGGACTGATTTCCTGGACTATGACCGGATGGGCATAGGCTCCTTTGTTGAATGGACTTACGGATTTTGGACAATGTGAAATACCTTGATGGGGGTGGGAGTGGCTTTGCTGGAGGCCCTTCTGCCCTGGGAAGCTTTTCCCAAAGCTAGAAAAAAGGCTGAGGACATTTTGCACTTTTGGTAAAGTGTTCAGAGACTGGTGAAATGTACCTTTGTAATTGTTGAAATTGTACGATTTTTCATGTTGTTGTAGTTTGTGCAATGTGCCTAATTTCTTTTTACAGGGATGCCGGTGGTGTAGATTGTGGGTAGTAAAGTGAGCATAGAGGTGGATTGTTGGGCAGATAAAATATATTATGCTCACTTTGTTAAAGATGGCGCTACCCACGTGCAAGTTTTAAGAGTAAGCTTTTCCCCACACCCTTGACTGATTGGATGATGTAGGGTGGTGCACTCTCATGAGGAATTCTCCCAGTATGTCTCAGATAAGTAACTTTGTATCAGAAACTTCCATGTTTGTAGATCGGATTAAAGGTTATGAATCTACGCTATAAAGTGGGGCAGGCCGGGAGCTTGCTATCTCGGTTCCTGAGGTTAGTATTAGAGAGGAGAGCAGATTAAGGCCACATGGAGGCCAGGAGAAGCAGCCAAGATGGTGGTATGCTAAGGAAGAATCCAGTTCGTGTAGAGAGAAGGAGATGGGAAACAGAGGTGAATAAGTCTGGTGAGCTAGGATTCCTTTGATTCTAGGAAACTCGAATAAGTCAGTAGCTTTGTGAGCACTGAATGAGTGGGTTTTGGAGCTCAGTGTGTGTTTTTGATTGCCCGCCGGGTGCAATCTAGAATTAAAGCTGATGGCTCATCAGTTCTTGGCTCCATTGTTTCATTACTGACTGTCCGAATCTAATGCGAACCTGCACTGGCCAGGAGGCTCTGATAATGACTGCGACTACTGGCTTTACACCTGGGCTGAGTCACTACATAAATCTGAAAAAAATATTTCCCCTGGAACCAGCAAAAGGAAGCAGGACACCAGCCAAACAGTCTCCCCTGTGGCAATTAGAGCACAGTCGCTTAAAAAAAAGGAGCTTTCAGGACTACAGTATGGAGTGTTAGGGTTGAGCTGCAGTGCCCATACCCACACTGCTGAGGGCTTGCTGGAGGGCCGGCAGTCGTGGGATGTAGAAGCGCGGTTCCGCCCGCAGGGGCAGAGGCCGAGCCAGCTGGGTGAACTAGGTCTAGCCCAGCCAGGGCAAAGGGGACGCGTGAGTGGTCCGGTGGCTGTGGGCCCATTTGCAACCCCACCTGTGGGGGAAAAGCTGGAGCCAGAAATGGGCAGAGATCCGCTGCAGGCAGAGGCAAGTAGGTGCGCGGCTGCATCCAGCCTCCGGGACTTGAAACCCTGTCCAAACTGGCTTTGCCTGCGAAGGTGGGGTGGAAGCCCAGAGCGCAGCTGAGTGCATAGTACCAGCCTGGCCCAGCCGAGGAGCCAAGGTTTGCAGGGACAAAGCTTCCAGCGGGGCTTAGCAGCTCAGCGCGCACCAAAAGCCCCTCTGGGCTGGAGGAACAGGCTGACCGGGACTCACAGCTAAGCAAAACTGCTCACCCTTGCCCTTGATGCCCAGGATTGTGGCCCAAGTGTGGTGCAGGGTTCTACCCGTGGAAGAGGGATGAAGGCCGAGACCGGCTAAGGCTTGTAGAGCCCGGCAAGAGAACACAACCCCTCCTGAAGAGGCGAGGCAGAGACCTCAGCAGCCAAGGCCATCGCCGGCAACACCCACACCCATCCACCCTAGGCAGCAGCAGAGGGGATGGTGGGCCTACACACAGATCACACCTAGGGAATACCCAGTGGACTCCAGTAGCCAAAATCTTCTTACACACAGACAAAATAGGCAGGCAGAGAAATACAACCCAAATGAATCAAGAGAAATCACCAGAGAAGGACCTGAATGAATCAGATATAACCAAACTACCTGATGCAGAGCTTAAAATAATGATAGGTAGGATGATCAAAGAACTTAGAGCAACAATGGATAGTGATTAAAAACACGTAAATAAAGAGATAGCAAGCATAAGAAAGGAAATGGAAATAATAAAAAAGAATCAGACAGAAATGACAAATATAGTATCAGAACTGAAGACCACAATGGAAGGAATTAAAAGCAGGATGAATGAGGCTGAGGATCAAATCGGTGAGTGAGAGGACAAAATAAACAAAGGCACAAAAGCAGAGTAGAAAAAGAAAAGAGACTCAAAAATTCTGAGGAAACTCTAAGGGAGCTCTGTGACAAAATGAAGAGAAATAACATCCGCATCAAAGAAGTTCCTGAAGAAGCAGAGAAAGATCAAAGGATAGAAAATTTGTTCAATCAAATCATAGCTGAAAACTTCCCTAAATTAAGACTAGAAAACATTTCACACGTGCAAGAAGCATAGAAAACTCTATTAAAGAGAAACCCAAAGAAATCTACACCAAGACACATCATAGTTAAAATACCAAAGCTAAGTGATATAGAGAAAATTTTAAAAGCTGCTAGAGAAAAAGACTTTCACCTACAAAAGAACCCCCATAAGAATGACATTTGACTTCTCAACAGAAACACTTGAGGACAGAAGGGAATGGCAAGATATATTAAAAGTAATACAGATCAAGAACCTACAACCAAGACTACTCTATCCAGCAAGGCTAGTGTTTAAAATTGAAGTAGAAATAAAGAGCTTCCCAGACAAAGAAAATCTCCAGGAATTCATTAAAACCAAGCCAATTCTGCAGAAGATGATAAGAGGCCTGTTCTGAACAGTTCAAAGGTAGAAAAAAATATAGCAAAAGAAGAATAAAACTTTAAAGAATAAAATGGCAATAAACAACTACATATCAATAACAACCTTAAATGTAAATGGATTATATGATCCAATCAAAAGACATAGGGTAGCTGCATGGATAAAGAAACAGGACCCATACATATGCTGCCTACAAGAGACACACCTTAAAACAAAAGATGCACATAGACTGACGGTAAAAGGATGAAAAAAAATATATCACGCAAATGAAAATGAAGAAAAAGCCGGGGTAGCAATACATATATCTGACAAAATGGACTTTAAAACAAAGGCTGTAGTAAGAGATAAAGAAGGACACTACATAATGATAAAGGGAACAATTCAACAGGAAGATATAACCATTATAAATATCTATGCACCAAACATAGAAGCCCATACATACATTAAGCAGACTTTGATGGATATAAAGGGGAGATTAACAGCAACACTATAATAGTAGGGGATTTCAATACCCCACTAACATCACTGGATAGATCCTCAAGAAAGAAAATTACAAAGAAACAGCAGACTTAAAGGATACACTAGATCAACTCAATTTAATAGATATCTTCAGAACTTTTCACCCTAAAGCAGTAGAATATACATTCTTTTCAAGTGCTCATGGTACATTTTCTAGGATAGACTACATTTTAGGACACAAAAGTGGTCTCAACAAACTTTAAAGGCTTGAAATCATATCAAGCATTTTCTCTGATCACAATGACATGAAACTAGAAATTAACCACAAAAGAAAAACTGAAAATACTCAAACACTTGGAAACTAAATAGCATGTTATTAAATAATAAATAGATTAACAATGAAATCAAATAAGAAATAAAAAAGTTTCTAGAAACCAATGAAAATGAGCATATATGAACTCAAAATTTATGGGACACAGCAAAAGCAGTACTGAGAGGGAAGTTCATAGCAGTACAGGCATATCATGAGAAACTAGAAAAAGCTCAAATAAGCAACCTGACCCTGCATCTAAAAGAACTAGAAAAACAACAGCAAATAAAGCCCAGGACTAGTAGAAGAAAGGAAATAATAAAGATCAGAACAGAAATAAATGACATAGAGGCTAAGGAAACCATACAGAGGATCAATAAAACCAGGAACTGGTTCTTTGAAAAGTTAAACAAGATTGATGAACCTTTAACTAGACTCACCAAGAAAAAAAAAGAGAGGACTCAAATAAACAAAATTAGAAATGATAGTGGAGAAATAACAACTGACACAACAGAAAAAAAAAAGTATTGTAGGAAAATACTATGAAGAACTCTATGTCAAAAAATTAGGCAACCTGGTTGAAATGGACAAATTTTTTGAATCATATAATATTCCAAAAATCAATCTGGAAGAATCAGAACACCTTGACAAACCAATTACAACAAATGAGATCAAAGCAGTTATCAAAAAACTCCCAACAGAGAAACGTCGTAGGCCTGATGGCTTCACAAGTGAATTCTACCAAAAATTCAAAGAAGAACTAACTCCTATCCTCCTCAAGCTATTTCAAAAAATTCAAGAGGAAGAAAGACTTCCAAATTCCTTTTGTGAGGCAAGCATAATTCTTATTCTGAAACCAAGCAAAGACAACACAAAGAAAGAAAGTTATAGGCCAATATCCCTGATGGATTTAGATGCTAAAATTCTCAACAAAATATTAGCGAATCAGATCCAGCAATACATGAAAAAAATCATACATCATGATCAAGTGGGATTTATTCTGGAGAGGCAAGGCTGGTTCAATATTCGCAAATCAATCAATGTGATTCATCACATAAACAAAAGGAAGGACAAAAATCAAATGATAATTTCAATAGATGCAGAAAAAGCATTTGATAAAATCCAGCACCCATTCATGCTCAAAACTCTCAGTAAAGTGGGAATACAGGGTATATTCCTTAACATGATAAAAGCCATGATGTCAAACCCACAGCAAACATCATACTAAATGGGCAAAAATTAAAAGCAATTCCCTTAAGATCAGGAATCAGGCAGGGGTACCCCCTTTCACCACTCTTATTCAACATAGTTCTGGAAGTCCTAGCTACAGCAATCAGACAAGAAGAAGAAATAAAAGGCATCCAAATTGGAAAAGAAGTAAAACTGTCATTACTTGCAGATAATATATTGTATATAGAAAACCCTAAAGTCTCAGTCAAAAAACTACTGGATGTGATAAATAATTCAGCAAGGTGGCAGGATATAAAATTAATACTCAGAAATCAGAGGCATTTTTATATACCAACAATGAACTGTCAGCAAAAGAAATTAAGGAAACAATCCCCTTCACTATTGCAGCCAAAATAATAAAGTACCTAGGAGTAAATTTAACCAAGAAGGTTAAGAAATTGTACTCAGAGAATTATAAAACATTGGTAAAAGAAATCAAAGAAGATACAAACAAGTGGAAGCATATACTGTGCTCATGGTTAGGAAGAATAAACATCATTAAAATGTCAATATTACTCAAAGCAATTTATAAATTCAATGCAATACCAATTAAAATACCAATGACATACTTCAAAGATATAGAACACATATTCCAAAAATTTATATGGAACCAAAAAAGAACTCGAATAGCCTCAGCAACCTTAAAAAGAAAAAATAAAGCAGGAGGCATCACTCTTTTAGATATCAAGGTATACTACAAGGCATTGTACTCAAGACAGCCTGGTACTGGCATAAGAAAAGGCACATAGATCGATGGAACAGAACAGAGAACCCAGAAATAATCCCACACCTTTATGGACAACTGATATTTGACAAAGGAGGAAAGAGCATACAGTAGAGTAAAGACAGCCTCTTTAACAAATGGTGTTGGGAAAATTGGACATTTACCTGCAAAAAAATGAAACTAGACCAGGGGTGCTCAATAGGTCAATCGGATCTACTGGTCGATTGCGAAGGAAATGTGGGTACATCGCATGACATTATTAAGACATTTATCTTTTGATTGGCATACAGAGTAGCCAATCTGACGTCTGAACTTTTGACACCCCACGCATGCGCGTTAAACTGCGCTAACTTGTTCAGTTACATTGCTGCGTAGTTAGCCTTCAATTTATTTAAACTAAATACAACAAAGGGTATAAAAATGAGTGCCATAGCTGGTCCGAGTAAGAAGCCTAAAACCTACCACTTTCATACAGAATGGGAGGGGATTTTTTTTCACTATGTCATATTCTAAGTCTGTTTGCCTCATCTGTCTGTGTGCCATTGCTATTCTAAAGAAGAGAAATGTAGAGCGGCTTTCTTGGACTGTTCCTACAAACTATGACATTGATTTTCCTCTGAAAAGAGAGCTGAGAAGGAGAAAGGTGAAAGAAGAATACACAATATTAAATAGTAATAATAGTAACTTAAATAATGATAATATAGAAGAAATAAATTTATGTTTTGCATTTTTATTGTAGATAGATCATTTTGACTTGGTCATCCTATAAGCAGTTCGCAAGCTGAAAAAGTGTGGGCACCCCTGAACAAGACCATCAACTTACCCCATTCACAAAAACAAACTCAAAATGGGTAAAAGACTTAAATGTAAGCTGTGAAACCATAAGCATCTTAGAAGAAAACATAGGCAGTAAGCTCTCCGACATCTGACGCAGCAATATATTTGCCGATTTATCTCCACGAGCAAATAAAATACAAGGCAGGATAAACAAATGGGATTATATTAAACTAAAAAGGTTTTGCACAGCTAAAGACAATAAGAACAGAATAAAAAGACAAACCACACCATGGGAGAACATATTCGACAATAACATCTGATTAGGGGTTAATAACCAAAATTTATAAAGAACTTGTAAAACTCAACACCAGGAAGACAAACAATCCAATCAAAAAATGGGCAAAAGAAATGAATAGAAATTTCTCCAAAGAGGACATACAGATGGCCAATAGGCATATAAAAAAATGCTCAATATCACTAATCTTTAGAGAAATTCAAATTAAAACCACAATGAGATATCACCTCACATCAGTCCGAATGGCGCTCATCAACAAAACAACACAGAACAAGTGCTGGCGAGGATGTGGAGAAAAGGGAACCCTCCTGCACTGCTGGTGGGAATGCAGACTGGTGCAGCCACTGTGGAAAATAGTATGGAGATTCCTCAAAAAATTAAAAATCGAACTGCTTTTTGACCCAGCTATCCCACTTTTAGGAATATACCCTAAGAACACCATAGCACTGTTCAAAAAGAAGAAATGCGCCCCCATTTTCGTGGCATCATTGTTCACAATAGCGAAGATCTGGAAACAGCCCAAATGTCCGTCAGAGGATGAGTGGATTAAAAAGCTAAGGTTCATATATACTATGGAATACTACTCAGCCATAAGAAATGATGACATCGGAGCATTTACAACAAAATGGATGGACCTTGATAACATTATACGGAGTGAAATAAAACGGAAAAAACTGAGAACTGCATGATTTCATACATAGGTGGGACATAAAAGTGAGACTATGAGACATGGACAAGAGTGTGGTCTTTATGGGGTGGGGGGAGGGAGGTGAAGGAGGGAGAAAGGGGAGGGGATGGACACAAAGAAAACCAGATAGAAGGTGACAGAGGACAATTTGACTTTGGGTGTTGGATATGCAACATAATTGAATGACAAGATAACCTGGAGATGTTTCCTTTGAACATATGTACACTGATTTATTAATGTCACCTCATTAAAATTAATTTTAAAAAATACAACTGATTTAGAATTTCAGTATGGATCTCAAAGAGGTAAGAAATATTGTTGGTATAGAACAGTAACCCATTCCTCTTATAAAATACTTACTATGAGCAAAACACCTTTGAAAATTTAGATTATAAGTTTTATATAAATGTGCTATATAAATGTCATCTACCCTTAATTCCTAAAGTTTCTATGTATTTTAGTAGAGGAAAAGCCAGAACAAGAAAATTCTTTTATTTTCACTTTGCATTAGAGAGTTCCTTTTAGTTTTTCTTGAATGATTCCTGGCAAAAAATAATTCTGCGTGAATTTTTGTTGTGAAATCCAGGTAAAACCTTGCATATCTCAAAGGAGGCCTTGAAGCTTCTTTTTATATTAATAATTCCACATGATTACATTTAAATATTCTAAACACAGGAACTATAAACACTCCACAATTACATATAATAATTGTTGCACATAGGCAACTAAACATTTTTCATTTTCCCTGAGATAGAGAGGCAGAAAGGCAGACAGGAAAGAAGAGATAGAGAGAGGTTGGAAAGAGATGAGAAGCAACAACTTGTAGTAGTGTCACTTTAATTTTTCATTGATTACTTCTCATATGTGCCTTGATGAAACAAGGGGGGTGATGGGTGGATCAAGCAGAGCCAATGACCCATTGTTCAAGCTAGCAACCTTGGGCTCAAGCCAGCAACCTTGGGCTTCAAACTTGTGACCTTTGGGCTCAAGCCAGCGACCCCAAGATCATGTTGATAATCTCACAAAAAGACAGCGACTTTGTGCCCAAGCTAGTGAGCCTGCACTCAAGCTGTTGACCTTGGGGTTTCGTATCTGGGACCTCAGCATTCCAGGTCAACACTTTATCCACTATGCCACTACTGGTTAGCTGCTACTAAATTTTTAATAATTTGAAATCCTATATATTTTCAGGCCAAACAAAGGAAAGCCACACTTCTCTTAACTGGTTTATTTTCTCTAAAGTTGTGAAATAAACAACCTCTAACTCTACAGATTGGTTTTATTGAAGAGCATTTTTATTTCTATCAATCACAAAACTTACTTTAAGAAGTAGAGGTGTTTAAATAATTTGCTTTATTTTTGTGAAAGGTATATTATAAATCTACTCTACACACTTGTTTTCAGAATGTGTCCTATATGCTTAAATTAGTTTATATATTTGAAAATGGTTATTTTGTTAGTAAGAATTAGAAATCAAGTGAGGTTTTTATTTTATGTTAACACTATCAAGTAGTTTTAAAAATTATGCTTGCTGCCTGACCAGGTGGTGGTGCAATGGATAGAGAGTGGGACTGGGGTGCGGAGGACCCAGGTTTGTGACTCCCCGAGGTCACCAGCTTGAGCATGGGCTCAACTGGCTTGAGCAAAAAGCTCACCAGCTTGGACCCAAGGTTGCTGACTCCAGCAAGGGGTTACTCAGTCTGCTGAAGGCCCACGATCAAGGCCCATATGAGAAAACAATCAATGAACAACTAAGGTGTCGCAACAAAAAACTGCTGATTGATGCTTCTCATCTCTCTTTGTTACTGTCTGTCTATCCCTCTCTCTGACTCTCTCCCTGTCCTTGTAAAAAAAAAAAAAATATATATGCTTTCTTAATTTTATGTTTAAAAATTATGCTTCCCTACATAATACACTAGAGTCTTTCTATTCTTAATAATGCTTTAATTGTACATTTTAATTACCTATAGATTTAATTAAAGAAAAATAATTCATAATGATTCACAATTAGTTTATATTGAGTAATCCATAAAATACAATGTTTTATTAATAAACTAAGTTTGTAAACAGTACAGTGGAGTTTCAGAAATTTCATCAACCATATAATTAACATTTATTTTTTAGTGTAAACAAAAATGACTTTGAATTGCCTACATAAATCAAAAAACAGTTATAGTCACTCTATGAGTTTGATAGATATTTTAATACATTAAAAATAGCCAAAACTTATTAGTAGATATTCACTTCTCATACTTTCTAATAATTCTAGTAATACTTTTAGAATATCTTCTCTTGCTGATCAAGAAATATTACTTTGGCTTTTTATTGTACTTTATGTTCAGATATAAATTTTCTCTTTTATATTTAAGCAAATTTAAGAAATATAAAAACAAAAACAAACATGTTAATGTCTGGCTAGCAATTTTTAACTGTTCAGAAAATATTCTGCACCTACATTTAAGAATATAACTTATCATGATATTATGATATGTTTCAAGATTTTAAATCTAGATTGTAAAATTTCAAAACTGGTATCATTGTTGGAGTAACATGTACGCCCGACAACAGCAATTCCACTACTCCCAAAATGATTTTCTTTACAATGACTGTAAAAATCAATGACTATAAAAATCAGAGAATGTGGATAGCTTATAAAATAAAATCTTCCTTATTAAATCTACTTTCTTATTCTTCTTTAATATCCAATTTTATTTTTAAAAACTTTCATTAAAAACTGCATTTGAAAAAAGGGATTAATTGCAATATTTTTAAATAAGTAACCACTATCTTTTTCAATAATTTACTAGTTTATAGTTATATGAAAAAAGAATTTTCACTGAATAAGAAATTTCTATGTGATATATTCTGTTATTATTTATAAATGTATAGTTTAGCACAGAAGACTCAAAATATTATTTAAATATTTCATTCTAAATGAATAATATATAGTATCTTATCCATATATTATGCATTTAAAATTATTAACTCACATGTTCATTCATCTATGATTCAACAAATGTTTAGTAAATGCTGCTTTACTAGATCTCAGTTTTTACATATACATGCTAGACATGCTTTATTTCTTATTTTCCACTTTCTTACAGTAATTACGGTAGACTGAGTGCTAAATTCCAATATGAATGGTCATGCAATTTTTAGCATATTCAAGGTCTAAGCACTGTATTTCAGAGTTACAAGCTTAATGCCTGCAGGGTTTATTCCACAAATGAATGAAGTTGGTGGACCTGTGGCAAACTAGGGAGTGTGTGTTCTTATAAAAGTATTTATATTTTTAAAATTAATTCTATATCATGATAAGCAAGCAAAACGTATTTGTGAGTCTAAGTCAACCCATGTACATCAAGGTTGCAATTCTTTCATAGAAATCTTCTTATGTGATCCTTATAGAATCTCTGTGGCTTAAATTGCTGTGAACTTGTTTTGGTCCTTGTCTTTCCAATAATTCTAGAAGCTGTCAGAACCTGATAAGGCATTCGCTTGGGAAGAAGATCTAAGGACTGAGTACTAAAGGCTCCTGAAAATAAACAGTGCTAGGAGCAGCACTGCAGGTGAAAAGTGTAGTGAGAAATGAGCTGTTATTTACCAAATTGAAAATGGTACGAAAGTACTTAAAAATCCTTCAATAAATAGCCACTTGGGTAGAATAAGCAATTATCTGGCACCAAGATAATATTCTAAAAGCATAATTCTCTCCAAGATTTTGAAGAAAGTGTTTAATTTTCATCTAAAATAAAAATTCATTTTTTATTAGTCTCTACAACACCCAGCTCTCCTACATACTCTTCTATAGCATACAAAGAACGAAAGGTGCAAGAAAGCGCACAGTACAGTCCTCCTGAAAAGGGCAGTATGTACAGGCATGGAAATTAAATAAACCAATGAAACTGTTATTTCTAGAGAACACGGGTGTGACATCAGACGAGGAGAATTCAGGGAGCTTTACATTTATAGTATCCTTATCTACATAACTCAAAGTTTACCTCCAATAAACAAACACATTAGCAGATGCTGCTATCACGTTACATTCAATAAACTCCTTACATAAGCATTTGTAGATGTTATTCTATTTAAAAGGCACACTTATTTCTTTACACATGTCTTTGCTAGCGTCCTGAATTTGGATTCCAGATGATCTAGAAACTCAAGCCCCTCTTCTTCCTGCCGATCACTGCAGCAGCCCACGGAGCCAGCCATAGACCCTTTGCCTTCGTAGTTGTATGACCGAATGTTATCTTCGGAATGTTTATGCTCCTCATCCTGTCCACACAGATACACCTTCTGCATTAAAAAAAAAAAGAGCACATTTTTTGTGCGTGGGGGGATTCTGATTTTAAAATTTTTTAATTGAATTCATTGGATGACATTGATTCACATATCCACAGACGTTTCAAATTCACAACTCAACAAACTACCATCTACCCACTGCGTCATGCGCCCTCTGCCCCTAGCGACATCTCTATCTGTCTTCATTTCTCCCCCTTTGCCCACTTCTACTTAGCCCTCACCCACCTTTCCCTCTGGCTATCACCATACTGTTGACTGTGCCTATGTGTTATACATTTTATTATTTTTAAAAAACAGCTAAATATATTAGCATAAAAATAATGTCTTTGATTTACCTTTTACTGTTTAATTTTTAATCAGAGTGTGTCCTCTAACGAATTCCTACATATAAAAAATGCACATGATTGGTCTGTATTATAGTCATTATTAAAATACAACAAATATATAAATTCTCCCACTGATAACATTTATGAAAACTAAAGCTACACAAATATCATACAACCAACTTACTATTTTCCATTTGAACATAGATTTGCATAGTTGGAATGGGTCTTTATAGCTTCACATACTTTGGGGAAACCAATATTGGCTATGATTCTTATTGTTTATACACTATTAAATAGCTATCATAAAACAATATATTAAATAAACAAATATTAATTGATATTGATTAATCTGAACATAAAACAAGGAAATAAAACTCAAAATAAACCATAATAGTTTATCTGGTTGATGTTGACAGCCAGAATTTTATAACCACACAAAGGACTCAATACACTAAAAAATATTTACAATTTATGATCTGTGTATTACTCTCTAACAAATATTTCACTTAAAGTGATAGTCCTTATAATTTTTAGGGAAGAAGTTATCGCTCTTTTTATACTTCCTAAATGTGTTGACATATGCCATACCTACATCAGTTTTGTAAATCTTATTTTAAAAATTAAACTTTACAAAATCATTTTTCCCTTTGGATTTAAACTTGACATCCATATCTACAATCATTCAACATTAAGAAGGTGATGAATTCCAGGTCTATGAGGAGTAAAACTTTTGGGGAATCCTGATTTATAAGTAGTGATTAACTTCCATGGACTATGAACCTGACGACGACAACACTTACTTCGCCTAGCCGAGGCTGGGTGAATCGGTGCCATTCAGTGTATGCGTATCTGCCAGTATCGGTTCCTCCTTGTCCTGTTCCTGTGACACATTCCAATGTTTGATGTCCACCTCCTTTGCTAGAATCCAAAGGGTAGCCACCTTTGACCATCTCAAAGCTTTGCTGTGTTTTCACTCCTTGGCCACCAAGAGTGCCAAGAGACATGCTTGTGTCACACATGTTGGACGTTTGTGTGGGAAGTCTAATATTTGCTTCCTAAAAATAAAGTTAGAGTCATAAAATGAATGAATCAAACTGAAACTAACAATTTACTTTCATGTCTTTCCCACCAAAGGCAAATCACATAATGCCATGTCTCTCCATTCCCCTTACACAAAATCAGGATAATAACAGTACCCGTATCGAAGGTATGATGGGTTGAATTGTGTCCCCCTCCAACTTATATGTTGAAGTCCTAACTCCTAGTGCCTCAGAAAGTGATTTTATTAGAAGTCAATATAGATATACTTAGTTGAATTAAGATGATGTCATATTCAATTAGGGTGGGGCTCTAATTCAAAAGGTGAAATTTGGACACAGACATGAACACAAGAAGAATGCCATTTGGACATTTGATTTATGCTGCCCTAAACTAAGGAACTACCAGATTCTCAGAGAAAGGCTTGAGACAGGCTCTTCCCTAGCACCTTCAGAAGGAACATGTCCCTGGCAACAAACACCATGATCTCTTATTTCCAGCCTTCAGAACTGTGAGTCAACACATTTCTATTGTTTAAGTCACTCAGGTCATGGTACTTTATTATGGCAGCCCTGGGAATCTAGTACAATAGAATTGTGAAGTTTGAATGAATTGACACATGCATAGTAAATGCTCAATAAACAATAGCTGTGTTATTATATAAACATCAATTGTCTTCATTGTATCACCATACAAGTGGAAAGAAAGTACAATGTGATTATGATTTACCATTACTTCTTCTCCAGGCCCTTCAGTATTTGATACAATTAAATTTTGCTGGGCTACATCATCTGGAAAACATTTCTTTACTGTTTTCTTAGCAGTAACACAGAAACACGTAAACAGAACACCTAAAAAATAAAAATATTTAGAAAAATAGTATTTTTTCATGATGGTATACATTAAATCATTTGAATCATATGATTGTTTAAGTTTCTTCATAAAACTTAAAAAATTTACTCCATTCCATAAATTGAGATACCCTTGGGTTATAAATTTTAAAACAAAATATTACAAATATATTAGTATACAGACCATCTCTGTCTTAGTGAGAATATGTTATTAGGCTTAAAAAGAAACAGATCAATAAAAAGTAAAGAGAATGAAGTGAGCATAGTTTATTAATCATTCTCTTCCCAGGTCCAGAATTAACTTAAATGCTTCTCTTATTTCCTCCATACTGAAATACTAACTTTATTTGACTAAAATTTAAGCTAGTACTATTGCTATTTAAAATCTATACAGAGCATATAAAGGGTTTAGAGCTATAAAATAACAGTAGACAAAAATACAAACAGGAAAGGCAATCATATAAAATCACTGACAGGTTTTGAAAGAGTACATCACTGAGCCAGTACTAGGAGGAGCATCCAGTTTAACCAGAAACTCACATCAATGAATTAGGGCACACTAAAGACTATGGGAAAAGTTTATAAATGCAAATAGGTTGCATATAGAAAAGCATATTTTTAATAAAGAAAGGTGGGAGAGAGGGAGGGAAGTATGAGCAATGACTTTTATCACTCTTGCATATTTAACAAAGTTGGCAGAATGCAACCTTAGCATTCTTCATATGCATTACTTTTCCTCAGTGGCTCACCATATGACTATTTTCCGCTCACTCCACTCACTGGAGTCTTCTTAAGATGTGTCTTATATCACTTCATTAATAACATTGAGCAAAACATTGAAGTACATTTGGGAGTTAATTTTTTTCACTAATTCTTTTCATACATTCACTACTACATTCATCAGCTGGCTGGTTGAAAGGCTAATATTTTTTATGAGAGGCAATCTTAATATTAATTTTACCCTGCCTGTTTATTTTACCGATGAGCAAACAGAACATAAAGAAGAGGCATTTCTTTTTCTATGACTCAGAACCCTAAGTCATTCTAGTACATGCAAGCTTTTAAAAAAGGCACATTCACCAAAGGTTATAAATGCCATTAATACAAAGAATTGCCATATTTTTAAAAATATTAGAAAAAAATTTCAGCTAACACATTTTAGATAAGTAAGTATACTTACATAACAACAACGCAGAACCCAACACCATGGCAAGAATTGCCCATTTTCCAAGTACTACATTTGCTAGCTTAACATCACTCTCGCGGAGTTTACTACTCATTTTGCAGTCAGATGGAGTTGTACAGTCACATACTCTGACTGACAATATGTGTTTTGCAGCAAAACCATGTCTATCTCTTATTTCAATAGGCACATTATAATAGTTATAATCAAGATGTTGCTTTTCACGAAGAATGGCAGTTTTACCTATGGAGAAAAAAGACAGAGAATATATAGATATATTCTTTCACTAGCAACATTATCTTGACTTGGTATTCTTGGAGTGCTGAAAAGAGATAGGAGGCATAGAGTTTAGCTTAAGTGAAAAATTCTAGTGGCTCATTTTTCTTTCTTAAAAATTATTTTAAATTCTTGAAAACAAGGAAAACTAATTGATAGTGCTCTATGCTTATATTAAACTAATCTGTATTTAATGTGTTATTCAATATTGCATTAAGACAAATTTATGTTTTCTTAAAATAATTCAAAACAAGAGTTTACATTTCATAGATATATTATTTATTGCTTTAAAAAGCAAGATATTGTTTGGGGATCAATAATATAATTTCTTAAAATGAATATTTATTTATTATTATAAAGTTAGGTGAAAGTCAAAACCATCAGCCAGCTTAAGTTTCTATCAATTACCAAATTTAGCATAATTACACACCATCCTTTGTGTCTAAGGTCCAATGTCTGCTGGAAGAATTATCCAGAAAGAATTGAAAAGGTGGACCATTCTCAGGTCCATCTGGATCCACAGGTGCGAGAACAGCAAAATCCTGAGTATGCTGACAGATTGTCACATCTTTGTCGACTTGTGGTGGGTGATCATTATTATCTTCCAAGAGAACAACTAATGTTCCAGTACAAGATCTGCCACCTAAGAATAATAAAAAATAAGACATATATTCACTTAAAAATTTGTTTTCCTCTAGCTCTACGATATACACGTGACTGCTTTCTACTAGCTGAATGACTTGAATTTCACATTTTCCAGATCACATTACTAAATACAGCATCATGACAGGTGGTTTTTAAAACTGAAAGATATGAGACTGAGAATAATGTCACTAAGAGAATAATCAATTGAAAGTAAAATGAATTTCTGAAATCTGTCTTTATGAAGAGCTATAGTCATGCTCAAAATACAAAGACTTTACATTTGGTCATTGTCAGGCATAAGCTAAAAGTTGTTGCCAGAAGCTGCCAGTTTTAGTTAAGATTACAGAAATAACTGGCCCTCACAAAATCACAATAGTTTCAGTCTAGTTGTAAAAATAATTAAACATGAAGCATGATAGTTTCTGTAAGTTCTAACTGCAGGGTGGAAGGACCCTTTTGTCCCCAAGGTCATAAAGAAACTAGAAACCAGAACATCTGTGAGAATGTCTGCCAGACTGATGGACCTGTTAGCTAGATGCCAGCAACCTGCACCAACCGTTCCCCTAGATAACGTCCCCTACCTTTGCTTGGGAAGGTTGTTGTCTTTAAAACACAACCTCCCGCCACTCAAACAAACCTCAAATACATATTCTTCTTGAACAATTTTGATGTCCTGAGACTCCTTTCTGGCCATACCTAACAGACATCAATCATTTCCTCAACCTCCTCTTCACACCCTTTTCTTATACACTCCGCTCAAACTTTATAAAATTTGTCATCAAACCCGTTAGGTCTACTCCTTCCCATGTCTGTCTGCTTTGATACATTCTGTTGTCACTGCTGGAAATATTTTTCTTTTCCTCTTTAACAAAACCTTATTATTTTTCAAGAACCCACTCAAATATCACTTTCTCATGAAATATGCAGGGGCTTCTATAAATAATGGTAGCCACGTTCTCCTTTCATTTCTCACAATATTTGGCTTATCATTGGCTCACATAATGAACTGTGAACATGTTCATCTTCAGAGCTAAGTCATATTTATCTTGAGATCTTAGTGAAAATGCCTAGCATGTGTTGATCAACTTATAACTTAATAACACACTGAACAGAATGTATTTACTCTTGCTATACTTTTTTCTTTTTTACAGGGACAGAGAGTCAGAGAGAAGGATAGGTAGGGACAGACAGATGGGAACGGAGAGAGATGAGAAGCATCCATCATCAGTTTTTTGTTGCAACACCTTAGTTGTTCATTGATTGCTTTCTCATTTGCCTTGACTGCGGGCCTTCAGCAGACCAAGTAACCCCTTGCTTGAGCCAGCGACCTTGGGTCCAAGCTGGCGAGCTTTTGCTCAAGCCAGATGGGCCTGCATTCAAGCTGGTGACCTCGGGGTCTTGAACCTGGGTCCTCCGTATCCCAATCTGATGCTCTATCCACTGCGCCACCGCCTGGTCAGGCTTGCTATACTTAAAAAAAAATAATAAACTATAAACATAAGTCTGCACCCTCAACCTAATTCAATTAATGTGTTCTTGAGAATAGGAATGCTTTCTCATCACTATAGTCACTATTATTGTCCTAATGCTTCACCCAAGTCTCACTAAATATTTTTAAGTAAAATAGTGCTTATTAATTGTGTTTAATAGATAATGAAGTTCAGAAAACATGTTCAAATTTTACCATTTGCAATAGGATAGTAAACTATAACAAGGTGTGTGCTTTCAAAGTTGAAGTAAAGCAATAATTGATGAAATTTCTAAATTTTGTTGCTTTAATGCTCATCTAAATTTAGAGCATTTATGGTAAATTTGGACTCCAGACCCAGAAAAGCTGAACAACTCCACAGACCAACCCTTGCAAAATGAGATGAAGCAAATCCATGGCTAACATGAGGATCAGATGCAATGATCAGCTACCCCTTACCTTAGCACCTACCAACCATGACTCTAACCACAAATTTAACTCCCTTGGTCACCATGATTAATGATTTATTTTCCCTATATAACCCATCCCCTAAAAGCCATGTGGGAGCCAGGTCTCAGAGCAATTGCTCACCTGTGATGCTGGGCGTGGTACCATTTTCTTAAATAAACCTTAACGTTCTTTGTTGCAAACTTCTGTTTAAGTTTGACTGGGTTTTGATGCACACAGGCAAAGAAAACCCTTTAGTTTGGTAACACCTGTATAATTAACATATTCCAGGGATCCCAGGGAAGGAGGGCTTTAAAAGTAATAAGAGAAGAATTGAACACACTCTAGTGGGAACAATCACAGAAGTAGTCATTGCTATTTATTTGAAGAAGTTAAGGGACCTGAATTTCAAAGAGAAGGGGCAGTGTGATTCTAGGCAAAGTGTGTTTAATAGTGTTGTCTAGAATGACAGCAGGAAAAACAGTCTGACTGACAGAAATGATTGACATAAGAAAGAACAGGAAATGGACTGCATTGTAAAATGCTAGAAGGATATCTAGGTAATCATCCTGAAGAAGTTATAAGTATCAAAACTAAATGTAAATGTGGAAATATAAACAATTATTTATATATTTGGCCTTTGGCAATATATATTAATTGATTAAAGTTCCAATAAACAAAATTCTTCATGGCACCATATGGTTTTCCATTAAAAGTTATACCATCCTTATCTTTACTTCTTGAACATATCTGGATTATCCATGAGACAGGGGCATTGATCCCTACATTCTGAATTTGAAATTTCACTGTGTTGACAGACAAAATTAATATTTTATATTTCTGTTCTTTATTTTTTTCATCTCCTCAAATAGAACTTCATTCACCAAGCTACTGTATTTTTCTGAAATCTACTTTTATCCTTTAATCTGAGCAGCAATGAACTGATTTCTGCTTCTTATAATATTTATAGTTTCTTTTATGGAGGAAGTTTTCATACCATGGAAACTCTTATGAGAATATAATAATTCTTTCCTTGATATCATGCTAGATTTTGACCTTGTTATATGAACTGTTCTTTCCTCGGTAACTTGCCTAGACAATCAATGTTTGTGAAATAAATTAGGAAATATAAATTATTGTATACAACATAATTGTAGGTTTGAGCCTCAGATTTTACTTTTACTTATACAGGAGCAGTGAATCACCCAAGCTTATAAAGTAATGGCAACGTTAATTCTGTTTCTCAGTTAATGATTTCCTCATTCTTTAATGTTTTTTTTAAACCTATATTGAAAGAACTATATTAAAAGTATGTGCTCTGTTCTCAGCCTATAGATGAGCAATGTTATGGCTAGATTGGCCATTATGGTTCTTATTATGATTGCAAGATCCCCTTAGGAAACATTTCTTTTTGCATTAAATTTTAATGTGGAAATAAACAAATTTCTTCTCAAGATTTTC
The DNA here is from genome assembly GCA_037038555.1 of Rhynchonycteris naso. Taxonomy (NCBI): domain Eukaryota; kingdom Metazoa; phylum Chordata; class Mammalia; order Chiroptera; family Emballonuridae; genus Rhynchonycteris; species Rhynchonycteris naso. The sequence goes on along the minus strand of CM072999.1, from coordinate 165,571,081 downwards.
TTTAAAATATATCTTATATTTATATTTTATTTCTAGAAAGCTGTACTCACCTGCATCTGTTGCAACCACTGAAATGTTGTATTGGTCATTTTTTACAAATTTTGATTCTCTATCTAGCACTTTTACAGTTCTCAAGTCACCGGTGTTCTCATTAATTTCAAACCAGTTATCTTCATCTCCTATCTTCTTATATCTAATTTTAAGAAATCAAATGGAAATGCTCAAACCAAAAAATTAACATAATCTCAAAATCTGTCACTTTGAAAAATACATAGAACTTTCTTAAACTTGAAAGCAATGTACATCACAATTAAAAATACATAAGGAACTTTTTTTTTGAAAAATACATTACCTTAAGCCTTCACCACTGCCTGTTTCTGGATCCAGTGCTTTGTATCCTAAGAGTTCTTGGCCAGCTGGCAGGCCATCTTTACTCTGAATAACTTTTACTGCTGGATGGCATTCAGGGCCCTCATCCCTGTCTTTAACTTTAACAGTGACAGTAGTAGTACACATAGTAGGAGCTTGTGAGTTTGGTGCATTAGAGAATTGTGCTTCATTAACTACACCAATTTTCAAAATAATTTGGCGACTGACTTCATAGTTCAATGGCTGTTAAATAAACATACTTTAATTAGTCAATATATAATACTATTTATAGAAGATTTATACTGATAATTCTAAGTTTTAGCACAAAAGGGAATATAATTGTATGTACCAAAAGAAGGTGCTATGTATTCAAGACTAATAATTAGGCTGCTATAATAACAAACACTATCAAATGCAAAATTGTTTTTAAATTTAACCAATTTTTCTTCTCACTTTTCTTTGGGAAAGTCCTGCCTTCATTTTTTAAATAAGTTTAAATGTTAATGGGAGTACAGAATAAATGTTTGACTAAATTCAGATAAGTATTCATTTCAATACTTATCAGGCAATATAAGAGTGATAACCAAAACAGCAGGAGTTCCTCAAGGTTAAGTGTATAAAATAATTAGGTTCCTAGCATATGAAATTTGGCTATAATGGGGTAGTTATCTGAGTATATGAATCAAAAGATGTAATGATATTATTTAGCATCACCTTTCAAAGCTCAATATATTTGGTTTACTTAGTTCCTAATCAAAATGCTTAGTTCTGAACTGAATAATTAGAAAGAATCCAAAACAATAGTTAAATAGTTAGAGACTGAAATCTACCAAGATAATGAATGAATAAAAACAAGGAAAGAAAAAGATCTAAAAATGAAGAAGGAAGAGAAGGAGGAGGAGGAGGAGGAGGAGAAGGAGGAGGAGGAGGAGGAGGAGGAGGAGGAGGAGGAGGAGGAGAAAGAGGAGAAGAAGGTGGAGGAAACAAAAGAGAAAGAGGAAGAATAGGCAATATTTTAATATTTTAATTAAAGGACATTTTCTAAAAGTCTTCCATAAAGCTTCTAATAAAATATACTCTGTAATAAGTTAAAGAGAGAAGTATGTAACCTATGTAACCAGTTAGTGAGGGCTATGGGCAGAAGGACTTAGAACAGAACCAGTTTTAATTAATCATTGTAGGTGTCAGTAATTGCAATTGAATTTTTAAAACCCTAACACATTGGCTTCCTCAAATATAGGGGGATTAATGGGAATAGCTGCTCTACATTTAGTCTCATAAAAAACACTACACTTATAATTTATCATCTTATAAAATACACTACAGAGAGGCAAAGACATAATACAAGCATGAAGGAAATTAAAAAGTCAAGAGGTTTAATTTCAAATAGTGATTCTTCCACTTCTCTCTGTCTTGTGTTCTATAAAGTAAGGATTCCAGAAGAGTGGGTGTCTAAGAATGTTTCTAAGGATAATATCTGATTACTAAATCAATATTTCTCTGCCTTGGTTTGTCTTATTTCTAAAACAAGTTTTGTACCAGTCGTGCCTTTCTTCTAAGAGAAAAAAATGAGGGTAAAATAATAGTGATATATTTTTGTAACTTTTTTAAGCCATGTAACCATTTTATCATTCCATTGCAATTTCCTAGTCATGTACACACAGAAATTTGTATACCGACATGTATATGTATGCACATGTGTGAATATATATAAATGTCTGCCTATCAGTTAAGCTAGAATTTTATATATCCAGTAAGAATTCTTCAAATTATTTCTTGACAACTTTTTTGTTTACCTTGACAACACACAAGACTGCTTCATTTGTATTTGGGTCTGTGCTGATTTTGAAGTTTCCGTTTTCATTTCCCTGCAGGATTGTGTACACAGCCTTTGAGTGAGGAGTGTTTGGCAAATCTAGGTCATGTACCGCCATTCGTAAAATCTCAACATCAATTCTGTTTTCTTCTACTTCTGTCAAATACTAAAAACAATTGCTCTTGTTATTATAAATTTATAGCTTTAACAGTATAATTTTCTCCTCTAAAACGTATTTAAAGTAAGAAAAGCAAATATGGAAATGCGCAATCATATATTGGGAAGAGCTTACAAACCTAATGCATAATTCACTTCTTTCCTCACTACTTTTTCAAATCTTATTCATCCTTGAAAGATTAATTTATGTCTTAAATTTCCAAGTTCTCTAATATAATTTTCCTACTTATTCAAAACCTCAAATTTGTCTCTATTCTGAATCTACAATATTTATAGTGTATCACTCCTTTTTAGACATAGCAAGCATTTAATAAATGTTTTATAGTAATATACTTAGCCTCTGATATTTGTAGATAATTAGAAGCTATATTGTTTCTTATTATTACTGGATAGCCTGTTATTATGGCAATTTTTTTTAAAAAATTCCATTTGATGCTTTTTAAGAAAAAAAAAGTCTTTCTTTTTTGGAGGGGATGATTAAACCATAGTTTTTCCTACCTCCTAAAACAATAGGGTTATGGAGGCATATGATATTGAAAGGTTAAAAAACATAGTAAATCAGTATCTTGTAGGAATGTAAGGTGAACTCATAGGAGAATGATGCCTGATAGCCATTGGAGCATAACAGATCTTGAGTCTAATCCCAGTTTTTCCTCTTACATGGTTTGTACAGGGTGGTGCAAAAGCAGGGTTACAGTTGTTCATGTGGAAAATAATACAATCATTGATAAGTAATAATAAAGAACAAACTCTTGTTTTACATACTCATAAGTATAAACCTTCTTTTGCCATAACCTGTATGTAGGTGGTCATAAGCAAGTTAGTTAACCTACCTTCCATTTTCTCATCCAAAATATAGAATAAAACCTATCCTTACAAGTTATAGCAATTGATGTAAAAAATTGTATAGATGGGTCTACCATGGCACATTTTCCCTTCTTTGACTTGTCTTCTGGTTATAAATAAATGAAATATATATTCTTTACTATAAGCTCAAGAAAAAAAGAACTATTTCCTGGAATTTTTGTCCTATCTATATTTCTTGTAATGTGTAGTTCCAAAGGGAAAGTTTGCTCACTCATGGCATAGGAAGAGCCTGTTCTATTGACTTTCCAGCAGAGCAAAGGATATAAAGCTAATATTTTTCATCTTAAGATGTTGAAGTATAAATGACACCAGAGAGAGGACCTCTTCTCTTTCATCCTATAAGAGGCATTTAAATTCAAAATATCTTATACCATAGCTTGGCATCCAAGAAAACACTAAATGCATGAACAGTTTCAAGGGCTAAGAAGCTTATATATGGCCAAGAAAGCAGTTATTTCCCTAGCATCCAGAAATATCTGGCACTTCAATGATTTTTACAGAAATTATATGCTTCTTGTCTATGTTATTTGTAAGTAGTAGCTATTAAACCCAACATCTCACAAAGCTAACAAATTCCAGATTTATTTTTTGAAAAATAAATAAACTTAGATAAATAAATACAGAGATGTACTCACAGAAGTTTCTGTAAAAAATGGTGAATTATCATTTTCATCTTCGAGCGAAATAGTAATTGTTCCTGTGTTAAACAAACCAAAATGTTGGCCTCCCATGTCTCGTACTTCCATTATCAATTGATATCTATCACATTGCTGAAAGAAATAGAAAAGGAACATTGAAGAACATTTTCCCAAAAACCAGCATAAGTAAAAATAGAGCAAGAGATTGGCCAGTCAGGACAGTGGAAAACTGATGTGTCTAAGATAACATTTCAAAATTTAAAGTGTTTTTTTTTTCTATTCTAGCATCCACACATGAAATCAAGTCAATGGTCCCAAGTGAGACCTCATTTAATACCTTGTACCTTTCTGAATTCTTTGTATAGACAAAGCAAGTGTCCAGAGAAGGCTTAACCACAGGCTGTATGGAAGCATGCTTGGAGAGGTGGCCACATGGGGCCCTATTGTAATTTCTCTGGGAGTTCATTATCAGTTTAAATACAGTTTAGTGACTGGGAAATTAATAATCAATTCATTACTTCTCTATCCAGTAAAGGTGAAGTTGTGGTGATGACACCTGTGTCTGGGTGTATGGAGAAATGCTTTGGATGATCTGGGATTTGCTGTAAGATTTTATATTTCAGACGAGTATGTAGAGTGTCAGGTTCATCGAGGTCTATGGCAGTCACTTTTCCTACTGAAGTTCCTGTTTAAATAAATTCAATATTGTCAAAAATGTATAAAATCGCAATATTATAAACAAAAATAAAATCAAGACATTGCTGTAGCATATTCTCCACAAAACCACAAGTACATTAATTTTACAGATAAGTGGAAGAGCATAAATGCTCTCCAAAACTCTACCAGAGGTCCCTAAACTACAGCCCGCGAGCCAAATTGCAGCCACCTGAGGCCATTTATCCGGCCCCCAACACACTTCCAGTAGGGGCACCTCTTTCATTGGTGGTCAGTGTATGGAGTACTGTATGTGGCGGCCCTCCAACAGTCTGAAGGACAGTGAACTGGCCCCCTGTGTGAGAAGTTTGGGGACCCCTGCAAGCTTTACTTTCTTAGAAACTTCAATTAAGTGATTACTGTGAATAACTTGATTTGTAGTCTACATATATGAGAACATTCACCCCACCCTTGGTAACAGTTGTTTTCAAATTCTTCCCCCCACACCCCACTACCCCAGTTCATGAGCTATTTTTGGATGGAACCTTCTGCACATATCTTGTTTCTTTTATAGCTCAACATGATAATGTTAATTAGAGAAACAGTACAGCTTTGCATATGATAACAAAGATTTTATGATTTTATATTTTAATAAATGTGCTGAATTAATAATATAAGCAAGTAATTACTAATAAATGTTAGACACAAACATTATGCATCAGTCTGAGTATCACTGCTCATGTTTTATGGCCCAGAAATCAGTGTACTGAATGTTACTTTAACAAACTACAAACAGTCCTCAGGTTACGAGCAACATAGGTTCTGTACGTATGTTCTTAAATTGAATTTGTATGTAAGTTGGAACATATACATTTACCTATTAAATTCAACTTAGACAGGTGTTTGTCTTAACATGGTACTTATTCTTATCTTTCTGTGCATATAAATACTTAAACATTTTCAAACCTACAGAACCTATCTTGCACGTAACCCAGTACTGCCTGTACTTATGGTGAGACAGCAGTATTAAATATACACACGTAATGGAAACTGACTAGAGGAGCTAAGAACTAACAACATTTCTTGCAAATTAAAAGAGAAAACTAAGCATTTCTCTTATGTTTCTCAGTATTCAAAGATCACAATTTTGGCTGTCCATAGCATCAAACAAGTTTAAATTATTTTTTTTTAATTTGTCTGGAAAATATGCTAGTAAAGCAATGTGTATGTTCTTATAAATCAGATGAGCATTTCCGTGCTGTGATATATTTCTGGATCTTTGAAAATGTATTGAAACTTTATAAATATTATAATCATTCATTGTTTTATAAAAATATCTGTGACACATTTGTACAAAGTCAAATTAGAAAACATAAACAGTATTTGTCACACATTCATATTCATTGTGGATTAATCTAATCAAGTTAGTAACTTTATGGATTATCTGCCTTTTATACATGCATAGCAAAATAAGCACAAAAAGGGTTTGCACTTGAGTATATGATCTTATACAAAATTTTATATAGAATAATATCTTTGAAACTCAAACATTTAAACATATTTAGCATAACTATGTTTAAAACATTCATCAGTAATTCAATCAAAGCAAAAATCTAGTATTTTCCTATAATGTGAACTTACCAGATCGGCAATTTTCAGGCACACTAAAGATAGTCACTTTGTTTTCAAAATATGGGGCATTATCATTATCATCTTCAACTCTGAATACTAAGGGGAGTGGGTACTCTGGTGCATAACCGTCTGCGGTTGTTGCATAGGCATATAGCTGAAAGGTAGACAGACACCATCAGCTTATTCTTAAATAAGAAATTATGCACAAAATTAAACCTAGCAGTTGGAGAAAGACATAGTACTTAAAAGGTATATGTAGCTAATAACTTATTCAATGGAGAGATAACACAGCAACACTGTCTATGTCAGCCATATGGTTTTAGCCTGCTTTCAGCCTTCTCATTATTCTCCCAACTACCATGTGCTCCCGCCAAATGAGGCTCTTCCATTCTCTGAGTTAATTGCCTGCTGTTCTGCTAGTTAGAATGCATGCTAATAATAAGTATTTTTTTTAATTTAATAAAAATTTAATTCTATTTACTTGTAGTTGATATATCAACTATCTCTGGGTGATTCAATTGTGGAGGTTTTTTTTCTCTCTATTTACCTACATTTTCTCATTTTCTACCATAAACATGCATTTCTTGTGTAATAACAATGTTAATAAAATCAAATATATCTTCCGAACTCCATCTCAAGATGATATATCTTGGCCTCAAATGCCAGGATTTGGTGCCTTTCTCTTTAAACATCATCAAATTGTTTCTGCACTCTTCTTGAGTAGTTTATATGTGGTAGGTGTACAATGAATGGTTGTTGAGTTAAACACATTTTCTTCCCTGAAAGGACTAACTAAACTTACACCAAAGTGCAATCTGTACTAACTCTGTTCTTCGCCACAATTAGCTCTTTCTGATTTCCCTCCTGTACCCATTTTCTCATCAAAGTTCCAGGTATCTAACTCTTCCTTCTCTTTCATTAGCATTTTCAGTCTGTGGTGAAGTTCTAGCAATATGACATTTCTATATGTCCATCATTTATCTTTTATCTTTTGCCAATGACATCATCCTCATCTTATTTCAAATGTATCCTACCAACATTTATGTTGTATTCTACCAACACATTGTCCTACCAAATTTCCTGCTATTGTTCTAACTGACCTTCACCACTAAGTAGAACTCAAGTCAGATCCATTTCCATAAAGTACAACTTTAATAATAAGATTCCTTTACCACATTCTTCAATGATTTGCCTATCTTCAACCAAAGTAACCACAAAATACCCCCTGTTGTGTAAAAAGGCAACACTTCATCTTCACTGTTTGTGCTAACATTGAGAGGAAGGAATTTCCACTCCAGTCTTTAGGATGGGAAGTTCTGAAATAACCATCCATGTTCTCTCTACGCCCTTCTTCAGTTTTTCCCAAACAACCTCCAGGTGGGATTTTTAGTAATAAAATGTATACTTTAGTTTCAATCAGTCTGATCCCTATATCTTATTTCTCAGTAACTTCTGCACTCAGGAGTGTAATACAGGAATGTACTACCTACCACCACTACCATCATCACCATCACCACCATCATCATCACCGTCACATCCAGATGCCATACGACTCATCCTCTCTTCCTCTCCCCTCATGTTTGATGTGAATTATATTTCCCTTAAACTTTGCCATTTTCAGAATTTTGGCTAGAGAAAATCATAAAATTGTTTTATGTCTCTATCAGATTACAATTGTTCTTAGGTATAAAGCCTGAGTCTTAGAGATAGTTGTGTGTCTAAAACGCTTAACACAGAGCCTTGCATTGGATAACTCTTCAATTAGCTATTTGCATCCAACTCCATTACCTTTTTTCTTTTTTGAGAAAGTAAACTACCCATTTAGTTTGCCATGTTTAAAAAATGTCATAAATCTTCTATAAATCACTTATAATGAATTCTTCTATCTCATTACATTGACATTAAAATATATCGATATCAAACCTAAGCCCATTCTGCTCTAGTTTACACTAATTTTTGCTAGTTTTTCTCATCAGTGAAATTGGTCATCTGTTTCCCACCTATATTTACTTGTACTCTTATTTATTTGACTTCTTGATAGAAAGATCAAAGTGTTTGCAAACCATTTTATTTAATTATAAAATTCCTAAAATGAAACATTCATATTGTTTCAAATTTTTCAATACATTTTGCAGTGTTCTGACATCCTTAGGATAGGGTCTTTCACATGAATTATAAGGTTCTTTATAGTTTATCCTTTTCATAGCATTCTAGCCTCCTATTTCACGCTCTTCTTCAGCTTCGAACAACATTTCAGCCAGAGTTTGTTGTTGTTCTTGTTTATTTCATTTTAACAAATAAGTCTTTTTATTGCGATGCCTCTGCTTATAAAACTTAGCTAAATCCTTCTTCCCTGCCCCATCATAAACTTCTTTCATAGTATTCTTTATGTAAGCCATCAATTCCTTCTCGTCTTTTGGGTGTCTGCTAAGATTTTACCTTCTGGACTGTCCAAGTATAAGATAAATTTCCCCTGTATGTGCTCCTTTAATAAAGAATTTCTTTACTATAGTCTCTTCTAATTAAAAATACCAACTGCTTATATAGTTTGATTCTCAATAACCCCAAAATATACTGTAGTTTTCTCTTGTATGTCATATTAGACATCAGAACACCAAAGAGACACATGAATTTGAAACAAGAATAAAATAATTTAATTTTTATAAGAGTTAGAATTTCCCTTTGTGTAGATTAGAGAGAATAAAATGAATTGGTAAACTTATTCTGGATTACTAAGGAGATAAAATAAGATTCTTGTTGCTGATAGAGGTCAGAGGGAAAGAAAAGCACAATGCTACTTAAGAGGCTAAAGTAGTGAATCTCAACCTTAAGCTATGTTTAGAATCACTGTGGATAACTTCAAATTTTCAATAGGCTGAACCCCTCTCAGAACAATTAAATCAGAATTTTGGGGATAGAGCATTGGTAATTTTTTTTTAATTTTTATTTTATTCATTTTAGAGAGGAGACATAGAGTGAGACAGAGAGAGATAGAGAGAGAGAGAGAGAGAGAGAGAGGAGGAGCTGGAAGCATCAACTCCCATATGTGCCTTGACCAGACCTGTGCAGGGTTTTGAACTGGCGACCTCAGTGTTCCCAGGTCGACGCTTTATCCACTGCGCCACCACAGGTCAGGCTTTTTTTTTTTTAATTTTTTTAGAGCATTGGTATTTTTTTTAAGTTCTCATGTCATTTATAATGGATAAGCAAGGTTGGAAATAATTAAACTAGGCTACCATAAGGCACTTTGAACTCAGTAAAATTCACTGTTGTCCTAGGATTCTACAGATCAAAACTTGTCCTTTAAAGTTTTATTGTTATATTTTCTATGGTTATCTTCCACTTTTCTTTCTTTACAGTATCTGTTGTCTTGCTTCATTAAAGGCATCAATAGAAAATTGAAGTTCATATTACACATTAACAACATTTAAAATATAAAACCAAATCATTGATTCTTTTAATACCTAAACAAACCATGCTGGAAATATTAAACTGTTAAGAAATAACATCATTCTGAATAAGTAATTCAATAACCTTACCGCAAACTCTTGATATTGCTCGCGATCTATGCTTCGTGTGCAAAAGATATCTCCGGTGTCTTTATGTATGAAGAACAAATTTAAGGGCTCTTTGTCCACTCCTGGCCCACTTATGGAATAAAAGATAGTATAGTTCTGTGCTGCATCAGATTGGACCTAAAATATTAAATTTAGGATATAAAATATCTTTAACTTAACATCTTGTGATGGTTTATATTTTATCACTTGTTTTTATGTTTTTCAAATTCTTATTCATATTTCGAATGTGCAAAGCCACAACTCTATCATTTACTTGATTCCACATTATTTTATGTTACCTGCATATTTATGGAAAATACATGGAGTTAAATATACTTTTACAATTCTTTTTCACTTTCTCTTATTTCTATGTAAATTATAATAACAGTTTCAGTAATTTTGAATTATTTGGAATGGAAATTTTTGTGATTAAAAATAGTAGAAGTAATGCAGCACTCTTCCCATGGTTAATTCTTTAATAATTGCATAATTTCAAAGCTGGTCTATGTTTACACTACAGCTTTGTGGAAGTAACAGCACCTGTGTGGGAAATAGAAATATTGGGCTCTTTTCTGGTGAGTGTATGTGATAAGTGTAAAGTTGAATTATGCAAAATTTGAAAGCATATTTTTCTGTACATGAATGCTAAATTCTGGTAAGGTATTTAGGAAAATTTGAGTATAGACATAAAAGCATCAGAAACTGAGGATATGAAACTTTACGTGCAAAATAAGGTTTCTGGAGGAAAGGAACAAATTACACTATCTCATTTCTACAGGATCCCATTTCTGGTGAATGAATACATAATGCTTATTAAAACCAATAAGTTAAAGTCCTGATTCAACTCAAAGAAAAAGTTTAAAAACAGACAGAAAAAAAAACAAAAGAAGTTCTCTAACATGTGAAATATAACAAGATGAAAGGTACTGTACCTGCTGGACATGTTGTGGAAATGGACCTAATGAGTTCTCCATTAGTGAACATGGAATAGGAGCCCATCGTCTCTTGCTGCGCCTGAGGACTGTGTCTTTGGTGTGTCTCTTTTTACGAATCTACATTTGATGAGAAAGGGAGAAATAAATCATATGGCTTTTCTTTACATATACATACATATGAAGAAAATAGGTAAATAGTATAAATCAGTGATTTTCAACCACAGGTCTGCGAACTGATGCTGGTCCACCAGAAGTTTTGACCAGTCTGCCAAAGAGATAACTACCCATGGTTAGCCGCAGACCAGTGGTTGAAAACCACTAGTGTAGGGAACAATATCATGAATAACCAACTTCCAAACTATTTTTGTTTATTTTTATTTATTTATTTTATCAAGTGAGAGGCAGGGAGGCAGAGAGACAGACTCCAGCATGCACCCCAACCAGGATCCACCCAGCAACCACCATAGGGGCTGATGTTCTGCTCATCTGGGGCCCCTCCTACATTGCTCAGCGACCCAGCTATTTTAGTGCCTGAGGCAGGCCTTGAAGCCATGCTCAGTTTCCTGGGCCAACTTGTTCATTATAGCCATGGCTGCAGGAGGGGGAGAGAGAAAAAAAAGGGGGAGAGGGAGAAGTGGGAAGCAGATGGTCACTTCTGTGTGCACTGACCGGGAATCAAACCTGGGACTTCCGCTCACCTGGCTGACGCTATACTGAGCCAAACAGCCAGGACTATTGTTTTATTAATAAGATAAACACCGCATAACTCATACACAAGTGTAAGAACCAGTTTTACCTAATTATTGATTTAACCAGTTAAGCAACCAGAACTTTATAAGGCATTGGAAAAAGAGGCCATCTTGAGAAGTATAAACCCCCTAATAATAGATAATCCATTAAAAATATTTAAGAATTGATTTTTTATTTTATTATAAGTGGTATCACCAAATTTTTTTAAACACCAGCTGCATTTCAAAACATCTGTATAATAAAGATACAGGTCAGCAATTGTTCAAGTATATTTTATTTTATGTGATGTGAAGACTCTCTCCAATTTGGACATAAAATAATGTTTTATATGCTTTAAGGATATTACAAATTTGATGAAGAGGAGTTCAGAAGGAATTTATCTGGGAAAGATTTGTAAATCAAATCACTTATTTATAAATTATTTTCTAAGACCAAATTCATAGACCCAGTTGGCTTAAAGTGAGATTTGTGAGAATTTTAGTAACCTCTCCCTTCCCCTCTTTGATCACCAGCACTCACTGTGAGAAAGTGAATCTAGAGTCAGAACATCAAGCCAATCTTGTGGACTGGCCATTACCCCATTCTCCAAAGAAATGGACTTCATGGAATTTTCAGTTAAGATGGGAATATAAGTTTTAGACAATCTGTTCTCCTCTTTAAAGAGAGATTCACACACCATAGTAATTTGGGAGAGAGCCATTCAGGGTGGAGTGCCACAACTCCAGCCTAAAACAATTACCACTATTTCAGACCCACCCCTGCCTTGTTCTTCAGGTTGGTTGTTCTTATTACCACACCTCAAAGCACTGTCTGAAACATTTGATAGTCTGACTTTGCTCCCTGGTTATAGACTTGCTCATGTCTATACCATTTTGTAAATAGCTTGACCATTTCTTTAAACAATCTAGTATTTAAATGTGTTAATTTTCAATGGAATAGACAAATAAGTGAGCATTAAAGAACAATGATTTTATCATGTAAGGAAGTTTATAAAATGAAGGACCCACACTAGAAGATTAATATGGTCAAAACTTTGCCTAATATACCTTCATTCCTCTTGATTCCAGTACAATTTCTACCTCTTTCTGTTCTTGCTCCTGACTGTCTGAAAGAAAAATGGAAAAACTCCTCCTTTGGGAAGACAAAATGAGGTCATGTGTTGTGTAAATTGAGCCATCTTCTAGAATTCTGAAGTCAGGATCACTTGACAGGATTAGCCTGGCTGACTGCAAACACTCCTTCAGATTCACTGCAGGGAAGAAATTTCACAGTAATTTGTAAGATGAAACAGGAATAGAGCAAGTTTTACAGGAATAACAACTGCAAGTTAGTGCATGAGAAGCAGAAACTTACACTTGGGATTTGTGGAGTACCTAAAACTGGGGGGCCATGAGAATTAATTAAATTAATGAAATCACAGTTTCCACTACTTTCATCATAAATTAATTTATGAATAGACAAAATGTTTTTAGTGTCACTAGATTTATTTTTTCCACTTTAACTTTTATTTATTGATTTGTACATATATAAAATTTTGTTGCTTTATACATAGTATGTCTATGATTTTATTTTGAACTTGTTTGCAATCATCTTTAATCATTCAAAAATAAAAATAAAACTTGTCAGTAGTTACATAATATTTATCAGTAATATTGCAAAAAGCCATATTATAATATCTTTTGGAGGTTTAATAAACTCAATACTTAGTATATGTTGTATTTGTTTTCAAAATTAATACATTTAGCATATTTACTACATGTCTATAAAGAATAGGCTGTATATCTTTGAAATATTTTTAAAAGATCTAAAGCATCAATTTAAAGCATGGATCCAAGCAATCTCTATATTGGAAGGGATACCACTTCTGTATTCATAAATGTGTATTTTCTAAATGTAAACTTAAGCCAATAAAGGACCTTGATGGAAGGAATGTTATATTTGGACTCAAAACAACCAACCTATGCTTCAGGTATGGCTGTGATAGTAAGAGTAGCTAAAATTTTATTTACTTTCACTAACTACTCTGTGAAATAGATCACATAAATTTTTGCTGGGTACTGACTGGTTCACTGTAATGAACTTCAAGGGCAAATTTTGTTCTAAGGCATTTAATTTATTATTATTATTATTGATTTTTAGAAACAGAGGAAAGGAGAGAGAGCAACATTGATTTGTTTTCCACTTATTCATGATGTCATTGGTTGATTCTTATATGTGCCCTGAGTAGGAAACTAACCTACAATCTCAACATGTGGGGATGATGCTCTAACCAACAGAGCTACCCAGCCAGGGCAGCATTTAAATTTTGACACATTTACATTTTGTATGTAATCAATTAAAGAATCTTGGCTTTGGAATTTGGCAGCAGATTAGTCAATATAAATTAAAATGTGCTTCTGCTTTTGGTGTCTGACTTTGTTTGAGCTAAACTAAGATAATTTAGCCTCCGATATTAACTAATTTTTCTGGCATGAAAAGTATATAATGAATTTGGCACTTTAGTTGTTTCTAACCACTGTCAGAAAAACAAGTAGTTCATCTTTCACTTTATGTAGGATTTTAATGCCAAGTAGCTACTATATGGCTTTTATCCCAAACTTTACAAGAGCAGCCTGAAGCTAAAGTAGCAGACAAAACTATGAAATTCTTAATGCTGTTTCTCACCTTTGCCTACAAGGGTTTCAGCCTGGAGATGAGAAGGAACTTGAAGAGAAATTTTCTGACAAGCATCACAAAACAATATTAAAACCTCAAAAGAGAGAAAAAAATCAGGAGTTACATTTGATTACAAACATTCACATTTTTTTATTGATAAGAATATTGTCAATTTCAGCAACCAAGACATCTTTCTATCTTTCAATTAATATTCATTTTAAAAAGAAACAGCAAAGAAAGTGGCGGTAGGGGCAAAACAGTCTAGTATCAATAAAAAAATTAAAGTGAACAGTAGTTCTTAGAACTTAAATCATACTGTATAATTTTAAGAAAATGTGTTATAAATCATTGAATTTTTTATAGAAGTTATCATCTCTAAAGCCATTCATAAGTGTCATTTTGATTATTCAGCATAAAGAAAGTACTTCACTCTGGAATATAATAATCACAGATTTGTACACAAATTATCATTTTTGTAGACCTCAAAATTTGAAAGGTATGTATAGTTGATTAAATCTTGAAAATATTTGAAAAAAATGTTTTTAACTTCTTAAAGATCACTGCCCTCCAATATTCACAGACATCATATCGCTCCCTGGATTGGCTTGTTATAAAAATCAAAATCTAAATAATCTCATTCACAAAACTAAACTATATGTATTTCAAATTATAGAGAGTAGCCTTAGATAGGGTAAACATTTCTAATTAAATTCAAGCTACAACTATCATTGTCTTAAAAAAGCTAAGTAGTTCAAGAAAAGAAGGTGTTTTTGCACAAGCATCACTATAAACATGTGAATAATGTTTTGTACTGCAACATTAGGACAGCTACAATGTCACTAGGTGATAGGAGTTTTTCAGGTCCACTAGAATCTTATGGGACTGCTGTTGGATATGTGGTCTCATTGTCTACCCTAGCATTGTTATTTAGTGCATGACTATAGTTTGTCATTTTACAAAAACTGTGTTAGGTAGATATTACCAAAGACTGCAATTTCTAAGATGAGATTTGTCTTCAGTTTTGATTTAAATAACCACTTTTTTAGAATATGAGATATTTTACCTAATTTGACTTATAAATATTTTTATTTGTAATGCCAAGTAACAAACTAGATTATATCTAAAAACTTTGCTGAGCATAAAGAATAATATTGTTAATAATCTAAATATATAGTGTGAAAAGGGTATTTTGTAAGTGGAAATATATACATATTCAAATATACTCATACATATACATATATGCATTTTTGCATATATATATATATATTCATTATTCTCATAGAATATATTCACATTCACATTCCTACATCCATCTTCTTTCCTTCCTGCCCAAGACTACCATTTCATTGGTTCTGCCTTACCAGAAGAGCCAAAGGAAGGCTCTAGAAGTACCAGTCCAAGTCTTTAGGATAATTAGCAGTTTAGCGATTTGGAGGGAAATGGATCATTATGAGGATAAAGGATAGAAGGGCAAGGGCTGCTGGACAGAACAGAGATGAAGAACAAAAGAAATCTGGGTGAACCCTTGGAAAGTTTCACATTTACCTAACTAATACTAAGTCAAATAGGTCTTTGAGTCTTATTTACCCCCCCCCAAGGCAGTTACAGGATGAGAACAAAACCATCACTCCCCCATTGTATATTATTTATATGGAGAATATATTTATCCCCATATGATAACATTTGTATATTTTGAAAATAATTTGAAGTTAAAAAATTTTGCTAAAATGAAACAAAAATCAGTATTCAAAAATGCCAGCTATATTAGGCAACTCCTCCTCTCCCTTGCCCACCAAAATAAAAATTAGCACCTGAGTACCCAGTTACAAAGCCATTAAAAACATAAGTAGAAGCCAAGTTAATGTTATTTTTTAAATGACTAATACATTTTTCTTATTGTTTTTTCTAAAATCCTTTGCTTAAACTAAGAGTTCCACCCTTCTCTTAACTCTTTCTGGATATAATTAAGAACGTCTTGGATAATTCACATTTTTACCCAGAATGCTTTTCATCTTTTCACAGCTTAATAGAACAAAGCATGCTAAACAACTAGAGCTTAATTAATGACTAGCAGCAAAAGCAAACTTCAGAACCTTCTGGGCCAAATGCCTAAAGAGTGAATTCATTCAATACTAGTTAGGAAAACAGCACAGCAAAACTGAACAAAGGATTCCCTTAAAAAACTAACAGTCTTGTCCTTGGCCCAGGTAGGTCAATTGGTTACAGCATCATCCCGACATACCAAGGTTTCATGTTTCATCTCTGGTCAGGGCACATACAAGACTCAACCAATGAATGCATAAATAAGTGGAACAAAATATTGATGTTTCTCTCTCTCAAACTGTTAATTTTTAAAAAACTAAACAAACAAAAAAACTAGCAATCTGGCCTTGCTCACGTAAAGAGTAAGCAAAACACCTGCCACCAGGGTCCCAAGTCTTTCAACTCCTCCTTGGATTTTTCCCAGTTCTGTTGTATCTGTTATTGTTTTTCCGTTTGACTTTTCTGCCTTCCGCTCCCATCCCTACTCTCTTTCAAGCCCAAACTGGAGGCAGGAAACACGTAGTAACCTGCTTGAATTCCTTAATCCTTTGGCTGTTACTCACCAGGAGAGAGAAAAGGAGCTGTTTACAGAAGAGGCTCCCTGGGGCAGCGGAGGCCACAGCCATCAGAGTGGTCCCAATGGTCAGGGACCTTGACGGGAGAATAGGGCGGTCGCACAGGCAGCTAAGCAGATTCCCAAAGGCTGGCACTGTACAGGGTATTCTGCTGCAACACTGGCACAGACCAGCTGGATTTGGAGAAGAGTCAGGAGTAGTGATAAGTTACAAGAGGAGGAGCACAGGAGAATTGCTTTCCTCCTATTCCTGGGTCAGTCTTTCCCCATCCGATTCAGTTACCTCTGAATGGAAAGAGGTTTCCCTACAAGTGGGGAGGGTGAAGTACAGAACAGCCCCAAACCCAATCACTAGCTCCTCCTCACAGCAGCTTTCAAAACTTCTGCCACTTGACACATAAGCTGAAGCAAAAGGAAACACCCTTGATATTTGGCCCTCCTCCCTTTCCCCCCCAGGTTGATGCTCTGAAGTCCTCCCCAGTTATTACCCACTCCTACGTCCTCCCCTCCTTCTCAGCCTTATTAACCTACCTTGCCCCTGGGTACAGTTGTGCACAAACCCCATGCAAGGAAGTGATACCTACTCAGCTGCCATTGGCCAATCCAGGGACATGCACGTGTAATCCTCTCATCAGCAGTTATCTCCCTATCTAGGCATTCAGGTGGAGGCTATTTCATACAGCATTGCAGTCCTTAGAGAGATGGCACTTGCCCATAGCAGTAACCTTGGAGATGCACTGTCTACTTCCTTTGATGTCTGTCCCCTGTGCTTTGGTCCTCTAGATGTCCCAAGGGGTTTACCAGAATGTATATAGACCTCATAAAAGTAAGAGATAAATAAATAGCCAAGATATGATTTTGTTATTACATTCTTCTTGTTGTTTATGAAGCAATATTCTTTTCTTAAATACCTTTATTTGAAAGCAACTATTATCTGCGACCAACTATCTTTAAAATCACTCCATTCATCCAAATTTCTGGTACATATAGGATATCCTAGGCTAAATGTACAATAACTCACTGTTTACCTTTTGAAATACTAACGACCCTTGCAATGAGTACTTTATCATCATTTCTGCCATCACAACTTAATGAGTTACTATTAGTTGTGCACAATATCAGCAATGGAATGTAAGAAAGGAGGGAAAATATTTTCAAATGGCGATTGCTCAATTTGGGGTTTAGAGAGAGAATTGAAAGTCCTATTTACTGAGCTACTGCTAAGAATCAGGAGCCATGACAGGCATTTCAGTGAATCCTCCCAAGTAGTCCTATGAGGACACCTTTTATTCATCCATGCATTCATTCATTCATTCTTTTTAGAGAGGAAAAAGAGAGACAGGGCGGGGAGGAGAAGGAAGCCTCAACCCCCACACGTGCCCTGACCAGGCAAGCTCAGGGTCCTGAATCAGCAACTTCAGCACCCCAGGCTAATGCTCCATCCACCACACCACCACAGGCTAGGCAGAGGACACCTTTCAAATGATGAAACCACGAGAAAGTAAGTAATCCTCTTTTGCCTATTAGTCCATAGACAATGGAGAATTAAACATTTGAACCCAGGTCTGGCTGTCACCAACGTGCTGTCACTTTGAAAAGGATGATCAGGTATGTGAGGATTCTGTCTCGCTGAGCAATAAACCAGTTTAAGACTAGTAAAATGTATTCAGAGGCCCTGGCTGGTTGCTCAGTGGCAGAGCATCAACCCAACATGTGGAAGTCCTGGGTTTGATTCCTGGTCAGGGAACACAGGAGAAACAACCATTTGCTTCTCCTCCCCCCCTCTCTCCCTACCCCTCTTCACATCCCACAGCCACGGTTTGATTGATTCAAGCAATTGCCTACCCCCAGTGCTTAGGATGGCTCTGTGAAGCTTCTGCCTCAGGTACTAAAGTAGCTTGGGTGCAAGCATGGTCCTAGATGGGCAGAGCATCGGCCCCAGACAGAGGTTGCCAGGTGGATCCAGGTTGAGTGCATGTGGGAGTCTGTTTCTCTATCTCCCCTCTTTTCACATAAATTTTAAAAAAATGTATTCAGAAGCACTTATAATCTACACCTCTTAGAAACAGCTGACATTCTATAATACTGGCATCTGGGCTCTTGTGTGAGAGTAATCTCATGCACAAGTTAAGTAAAATATCTGTTAAACTGCTTACTTTATAAATGTTTATACCAGAAATTATTCTTCCTGCTCTTGCTACTTAGATTTCTAACTTATGCTTAACTGAGAAGTAAAGGTCAAGGCCAACATACGCAAGCTGCTGAGTAAAGGATAAAAAATTCTTTTGTTTATTTCACACTAAGATCAATTCTTTCACTATATAGAGGCAAAAATAATAATATAACTGCTTCTTTATAATTACAGGCCAGAAAGACTTGAAAAATAAAAACTCTGGAGTGAGAACTAAAAGGTATTTTGTAGTATTTTTTTTTGCCAAAGGTATAACCACACCAATAAATGTATTTTGTGTCTGCATTGAAATTTGATTTCTCAAAAAGAAAATAAAATCACTTTAATTCAATAGGCCAGTTACTTAACCCCTCGTGCCTCAGTTTCTTCATCTATAAAATGTGAGTAATAATAGCTGTCAATTTATAGGGTGTTATAAAGGTAAATGTGATATTACATAGAAAGCAATTTGAAAAGGGTCTGGCTCATAACACATCAATTTTTACACCATATAATTCCCTAGGTATGCAATAAAAAAGATAAAGAGACTGAAATTAAAATGAAACAAACAAAATTATTGCAATCCAAGTATCTTATACAATAGCTCTCTAAAGATATACAAACAGATTTATTCATTCAACAAATATTTAAGGGTCCATATATTAAGCCTGGAATTTTGCTAGGCAATGAGTATCATATACAGAATAAAGAATAAAGAAATCTTATTTTTAAAAATGACACCCCTTGTGAAAAATAACAATATATGGGGTAAAAAGAAGCACTGTAGCAAATATTAAATACATCAGCAATTTAGAGAGAAATTAAGAATAGACAATAATTACATTCTTAGTGCAGAGTCTGCTGTAGAAGAGAAGAATTTATTTTAAATATGTAAATGTTGCACAATTTGTTTCCCACCACAAATTTATGGTCATATGAATAAAGATTTAAATCTAAAGACCCATATGACTATTCCAGCTCTTATGTTTTAGCTAAAGGCATGTCAAGAAAATATGCTTTTTCAGGATAATCAAAGTAGGTGTCTTATAGAAATACAACAAATTTCATGTTTATGCACAACCAACTTGCACAAAGTGCTGGGTTTAAATAAACTCCTGGCCCCGAAATAGCCACTTATTCATAGAATTACTACCTGTCAGGGGATCCAATTTGTTCTAAAAGACTCTGGACTGATAGGAATGTTGTACACATTAAGGTAGCCATAACAGGCTCTTTGTGTTAAATATGCATGACCAAAGATAAGAGATACTACAGGGTTAAAACAGGGTGTGTGATCTTAATATGGGAGAATAAAAGTATATCAACAAAGAAAAAAAATGTCTTAGCTCTAAAGGGCATTTTGACCCATGAGTTCAGTTTTTCAGTGGAAAGCCCCTTCAATTCCATTGGACTCATAGACTTTTATCTGGGAAAAAGGTTATTATAAATTTGAATTAAGCCAAAGGTACTAACAATTACTGGCAATGATTTGTTAGGGCTCTCTGCATAGAATACTGATTCATTTTATACAAAATGACAACTTCCTATTATTGTTAAAAACCATTGGCAAACCTATGAAAAAGAAATGTCAGTATACATTTCTTCATGATGTAGAACTTTATTCAGCACACACACCTAACAAACTGGTTTAAGAGAAACAAAACAAAACAAAATTGTTGAAAATAAAGGGATGTGTTAGATCATGTTATTGGAAAGTCGAGGAATATTGTAAATTCAGGCGTATCTTGAGCCAATTTATTTTTTTTAATTTTTTTAAATTAATTTTAATGGGGTGACACCAATAAATCAGGGTACATATGTACAATTAAAACATCTCCAGGTTATTTTATCATTCAATTATGTTGCATACCCATCACCCAAAGTCAAATTGTCCTCTGTCACCTTCTGTCGAGCTAATTTATTTTTAATGTTGTATATGCTCTTTCAATACATTGGCATATATTTGGAACTATGTGGAAATTTGTACATTTGAATAGGCCAGTTACTTAGCCCCTCATGCCAAACAAGTTAATGAAAACTCTTCATTGCAGCTTTTCTGAGATAAGAGGTTGTTATCCTTTTAGTTTCTATTCTTATATATCTTTGTGATTAAATCTAATGATATTGCAAATGTATTTTTGCCTTATGAATCCATTGAAATGTTAATCTTCTCTGAGAATCTACTGGTATATTCTGAAGTAACAACCACAAAGTTCAACTAGAGCTTTACCAATTGATTTGTTGACTAGATAGAAATATGTGTTATTTCTATATAGCAAATGTAATGCATACTTTAAAAAGTAACTATTTTTAATTTCTTTGCTATTGAACTAAGAATAAAACTCACTCCCCAAGGTTCCTGCAGCATGTTTTGGATATAACAAAAATCATTGCCTATTGCTCAGACTTTGTATAGTGTTTCACGATGTGTGTCCCTAAGAATGTTCCTGCCTAAGATAAAATTAAACAGACTGTCATTTCAGTGGTCCTGCTGTCACTTTTCTTGTCTAAGGAGAATTAGATTACTGGTCTTTACAATGGTTGCTCTGAGTTGTGACTATTTCTTGGGTAAAGAAAGATGATGGAAAAGATGATAATAGGAAACAGAAACTGCATAATCAAACAAAACACTCCCTCCTTTGTGGACAGAAAAACACTTTGTACATTGGGTTGTCTTTTGGTAAAAGTTTCTCCATGTGAATTTAAACAAGAATGTTTCTGAGAATTTTTGCCTGTACTTTGAAGATATATATATATATATATATATATATATATATATATATATATATATATATATGGGTGCCTACAAATTATGTTTCTCCTAATACAGATCAGAGGTCTCAGGTCAAGACAAAAAGCTTAGCTTTACTTCAATTTAGCCTTGACTGTTAGGTTGACTCTTGATAATTTACCACTATTCTGAAAGGGAAGCACATTATTTATTGCATGTTTTGCTGAAGTCCTGAGAATGTTATCTTAAACCAAATAATTTAAATTCTAGAGAATCCATGGTTTTACCATCATGTTCTTTAGACTGATCTGGTGGGGGAAGGAGAAAGGATATTAATCTTAATGAAGAAGAGAATATATAAACTTACACCATGAACAACTGAAGACAAGATATTGGGCCAGGCTAAGAAGTAGAATCAATAAATAACTCCTTGTGACTTTCTTTTCCTTCTTCTGCTTGGACTTGAGTGGCATATTCAGGTTTTGAATTGTTTTAATTTTTTCTAAAATTATAAATTTTCATGTATTATATGTTTATAATTTTAAATATATAAGTTTAAATTTATATATTAGATATGGAAGAAGAGAGAAAAAATGGCTAGAAAAAGATTCATAGGAGAAATTGGGTCACAGACAAGAAGCAGGTTGCAACGCCTGTTGACTTATAGGTAGCTTAACAAATATCTTGTTTATCTAATAAGCTAGAAAATGGATACTAGAAAATGAATGCAAGCCTGAGAAAATAGTTTAGTTGTACTATTTTAAAAATGGAATATGATACATTCTGCAATTTTAGTCTTTGTTAAAATACTTGTACACATCTCACTGCATCAGAACAAAATCACAATATTCATGCTTTTTAAATTCTACAGCACAAAATTAGACAGCAGTGATAGCAAACACTTAATAGAAAATACCCAAGTTTGTAAATCTTAAAATAATATGCTTAACAAAACTATTAAAAAGGAATAAGAGATAAAATATACTAGAGGAAAGAAAAAGAGGAAAGGCATGAGAAAAGATAGAAGACAAGAGGATAAAAGAATGATTGATTCAACTAGTTTATTAAATACTGATTACATCCCATGCTCAATAGCAGTATCTACTCAAATAAAAGTGAAAAGTGATCTGACCACAATAAGCTCACTCTCTGATGGGAGCACCAATGAGTGATAATTAACCAACTCAGAGTGGAAGGGTGTGGAAAATCTTTTCAGAAACGTGACCTTTGAAATGAGTCTCGAGGAAGGTACAAGAGTTTATTGATAAAAGAAGAAAAAGGAACGGTTTCCCATGTGGATAGTGCAATAAACAATGGCACGGAGGAGAAAGAACAAGACTTTACACCATGATCAAAGCAGATCTACATGGCTAGAGCAAAAGGAGACACAATAAAACAGAAGTTTATTTCAGAGCTGATAAAGAAAATTATCATAGATCAATTTGGAATAATACCTTTGTGCTGAGTGCCTTACATGTGTCCTGACCTAACTGGAAAAGTCTGAATGAGTGTAAAATTGCTTTCACCAAAAAGACCAAAAATTTTGTTAAATTTTTTATTGTTTTGTTAAATTTTGTTAAATTGTTAATTGATGCTGAAGGCCTTCAACAATAGAACTTCTAAAGTTACTAGTTATTTAGGCTTTCCTTTATTTATTCAAATTTTAAATTTTGAATGAGTATCTTTCTAAAAGTACAAAAACACCATATTACAGTTTACACAATCTTTACATATACATTATCTCAGTTAATTTTTCATTTCAAATGAGAAAATGCTGAGAGAAAAACTATGTGACCAAGATTACACTATTAATCTTGGTCAGAGGTCTTTCTATAAGTCCAGAGATCTGGCTTCCTAATTTAAAAAATAAACTAGTGAAAATTTAAAAAAAATCAAAGCTATAAAATAGTGTTTCTTTTTTATAATCATAATTTCTAGAAGTAGATGTTAAATACTTATCATTGCAATATATTATTTATATTTTTAAATTCTGCAAACTTCGCAGTGAATTTCAGTTAAAAGAAGTAGCAAAGATTGGAAAATCATTTATTTATTTATTTATTTATTTATTTACTTATTTTTAGTGAGAGAAGGGGAAACAGAGACAGAGTCCTGCATGTGCCTCAACCGGGGTCCACTCTGCCAGCCCATTTAGGGGCAATGCTCTACCAATCTGGGGCCCTTGCTCCATTGCTACTGGAACCATATTTTTTTTAGTGCCTGAGGCAGAACTCATGGAGCCATCCTCAGCACCTAAGGCCAACTTGCTCCAATTGAGCCATGGCTGCAAGAAAGGAAAAGAAGAGAGAGAAAGAGAAGCAAGAGGGAGAATGATGGACAAGTAGAGAGGCACTTCTTCTATGTGCCCTGAACAGGAATCAAACCTGGAACATCCACACACTGGGCCAATGTGCTACCACTGAGCCAAATGGCCGGGGTGTAAAAGTTTTTATGTTATCAGTTGTATCATACAAGAAATAGATAATAAAGTGGGCTGGCGCCAGCTAAGCCCAGACACAACTGCTCTAGGCAGCAGCAAAGGGGGTGGCGGGCCTGCAGACAGACCACACCTAGAAATCATAGAGGCAACACTCATTGGACTCC
Source organism: Rhynchonycteris naso (assembly GCA_037038555.1). Lineage (NCBI taxonomy): Eukaryota > Metazoa > Chordata > Mammalia > Chiroptera > Emballonuridae > Rhynchonycteris > Rhynchonycteris naso. Next base: position 165,546,909 of record CM072999.1, on the reverse strand, counting down.
AGTGACCACACCCTTCTTATACACAGACAAAATGGGCAGGCAGAGAAATGCAACCCAAATGAATCAAGAGAAATCCTCAGAGAAGGACCTGAATGAACCAGATTTAATCAAACTACCAGATGCAAAGTTTAAAATAATGATAGGATGTTCAAAGAGATTAGAGCAACAATGGATAATCATTATGAACACCTAAATAAAGAGATAACAAGTATAAAAAAGGAAATTGAAATAATAAAAAAGAATCAGACAGAAATGACAAATACAGTATCAGAACTGAAGACCACAATGGAAGGATGGATGAAGCATTAAAAGCAGGATGGATGAAGCTGAGGATCAAATTGGCGAGTTAGAGGGCAAAATAAATGAAGGCACAGAAGCAGCTGAAAAAAGAAAAGAGACTCAAAAAGACTGAGGAAACTCTAAGGGAACTCTGTGACAACCTGAAGAGAAATAACATCCGCATCATAGGGATTCCTGAAGAAGAAGAGAAAGGACAATGGATAGAAACTTTGTTCAACCAAATCATAGATGAAAACTTCCCTAAATTAAGGCTGGAAAATGACTCACATGTTCAAGAAGCACAGAGAACTCCATTAAAGAGAAACCCAAAGAAATCTACACCAAGACACATCATAATTAAAATACCAAAGATAAGTGATAAAGAGAAAATATTAAAAGCTGCTAGAGAAAAAAAGGTTACCACCTACAAAGGAGCCCCCATAGGATGACATCTGACTTCTCAATAGAAAAACACTTGAGGCCAGACGAAAATGGCAAGACATATTCAAAGAATTGCAGAACAAGAACCTAAAACAAAGACTACTTTATCCAGCAAGGCTAACATTTAAAATTGAAGGAGAAATAAAAAGCTTCCCAGACAAAGAAAAACTCAAGGAATTCATTAAAACCAAGCCGATCCTGCAAGAGATGCTAAGGTGACCAGACATCCTGCTTTTGGCGAAACAGTTCCGATTTTTAACAATTTGTCCTATGTCCCGCGGCGTTTTAAAAAAGTCCCGATTTAAAAATATATATTACAATACTATTTTTGCATTCTATAAAAATTTTTATGCTCCATATATATATAGACAAATTTTTAATCAAGATCCTGCCCCTCCCCCCATCAATGGTGTCCCGCTTTACTAATTTTAAAATCTGGTCACCTTATTTTAAGGGGCTTGTTGTAAACAGATCAAAGAGGGAAAAGAATACAACAAAAGAGGAATACAGCTTTAAAGAATAAAATGGCTATAAACAACTACATATCAATAATAACCTTAAATGTAAATGGATTAAATGATCCAATCAAAAGACATAGGATAGCTGCATGGATAAGAAAACAGTACCAATACATATGCTGTCTACAAGAGACACACCTTAAAACAAAAGATGCACATAGACTGAAGATAAAAGGATGGAGAAAAATATTTCTTGCAAATGGAAATGAAAAAAAAGCAGGGTAGCAATACTTATATCTGACAAAATGGACTTTAAAACAAAGGCTGTAGTAAGAGGTAAAGAAGGACAATGCATAATAATAAAGGGAGCAATAAAACAGGAAGATATAACCATTATAAATATCTATGTGTCGAATATAAGAGCTCAGAAATACAAAAAGCAGACTTTGATGGATATAAAGAGCGAGAACAATAGCAATACTATAATAGTAGGGGATTTCAATACCCCACTAACTGCACTGAATAGATCCTCAAGAAAGAAAATTAATAAAGAAACAGCAGACTTAAATGATACACTAGATCAACTCGATTTAATAGATATCTTCAAAACCTTTCCCGTAAAGTAGCATATTATACATTCTTTTTAAGTGCTCATGGTACATTCTCTAGGATAGACTATATGTTAGGACACAAAAGAGGTCTCAATAAATTTAAGTGAATTCTACCAAAAGTTCAAAGAAGAACTAACTCCTATCCTTCTCAAGCTGTTTCAAAAAATTCAAGAGGAAGAAAGACTTCTGAGCTCCTTTTATGAGGCAAGCATAATTCTGATTCTGAAACCAGGCAAAGACAGCACAAAGAAAGAAAATTATAGGCCAATATCCCTGATGAATTTAGATACTAAAATCCTCTACAAAATATTAGCCAACCAGATCCAACAATATATGAAAAAAATTATACATCATGATCAAGTGGGATTTATTCTGGGGAGGCAAGGCTGGTTCAATATTCACAAATCAATCAATGTGATTCATCACATAAACAAAAGGAAGGACAAAAACCACATGATAATTTCAATAGTTGCAGAAAAAGAATTTGATAAAATGCAGCATCCATTCATGATCAAAACACTCAGCAAAGTGGGAATACAGGGAAATAACTTAACATGATAAAGGTCATCTATGACAAACCAACAGCCAACATCATACTCAATGGGCAAAAATTAAAAGCAATCCCCTTAAGATCAGGAACCAGGCAGGGTTGCCCACTTTCACCACTCTTATTCAACATAGATCTGGAAGTCCTAGCTACAGCAATCAGAAAAGAAGAAGATATAAAAGGCATCCAAATTGGAAAAGAAGAAGTAAAACTGTCATTTGCAGATAATATGATATTGTATATAGAAAACCCTAAAGTCTCAGTCAAAAAACTACTGAATCTGATAAATGAATTCAGCAAGGTGGCAGGATTTAAAATTAATACTCAGAAATCAGAGGCATTTTTATATACCAACAATGAACTCTCAGAAAGAGAAATTAAGGAAACAATCCCCTTCACTATTGTAACCAAAAAAATAAAGTACATAGGAGTAAATTTAAGCAAGGAGATTAAAGACTTGTACTCAGAAAATTATAAAACATTGATAAAAGAAATCAAGGAAGATACAAACAAGTGGAAGCATATACCGTGCTCATGGTTAGGAAGAATAAACATCATGAAAATGTCTATACTACCCAAAGCAATTTATAAATTCAATGCAATACCAATTAAAATACCAATGACATACTTCAAAGATATAGAAAACATATTCCAAAAATTTATATAGAACCAAAAAAGAACACGAATAGCCTCAGCAATATTGAAAAAGAAGAATAAAGCAGGAGGTATCACTCTCCCTGATATCAAGTTATACTACAAGGCCATTGTACTCAAGACTTATGCCTGGTACTGGCATAAGAACAGCCACATAGATCAATGGAACAGAACAGAGAACCCAGAAATAAACCACCACCTTTACGGATAACTGATATTTGACAAAGAAGGAAAGAACAAACAATGGAGTAAAGACAGCCTCTTTAACAAATGGTGTTGGGAAAACTGGACATCTACCTGCAAAAAAATGAAACTAGACCATCAACTTACACCATTCACAAAAACAAACTCAAAATGGATAAAACACTTAAATGTAAGCCATGAAACCATAAGCATTTTAGAAGAAAAAATAGGCAGCAAGCTCTAAGACATCTGTGGCAGTAATATATTTGCTGATTTATCTGCACGGGCAAATGAAATAAAAGGCAGGATAAACAAATGGAACAATATCAAACTAAAAAGGTTTTGAATAGTTAAAGACAATAAGAACAGAATAAAAAGACAAAACACACAGTGGGAGAACATATTTGACAACACGTCTGATTAGGGGTTAATAACCAAAATTTATAAAGAACTTGTAAAACTCAACACCAGGAAGACAAACAATCCAATCAAAAAATGAGCAAAAGAAATGAATAGAAATTTCTCCAAAGAGGACATACAAATGGCCAATAGGCATATGAAAAAATGCTCACATCACTAATCATTAAAGAAATGCAAATTAAAACCACAATGAGATATCACCTCACACCAGTCAGAATGGCACTCATCAGCAAAACAACACAGAATAAGTGCTGGCGAGGATGTGGAGAAAAGGGAACCCTCCTGCACTGCTGGTGGAAATGCAGACTGGTGCAGCCACTGTGGAAAAACAGTATGGAGATTTCTCAAAAAATTAAAAATTGAACTGCCTTTTGTCCCAGCTATCCCACTTAGAGGAATATACCTTAAGAACACCATAGCACTGTTCGAAAAGAAGAAATGCGCCCCCATGTTCGTGGCAGCATTGTTCACAATAGCGAAGATCTGGAAATTGCCCTAGTGTCCTTCAGTGGACGAGTGGATTAAAAAGCTATGGTACATGTATACTATGGAATACTACTCAGCCATAAGAAATGTTGACATCGGAGCATTTATAACAACATGGATGGACCTTGATAACATTATACAGAGTGTAATAAGTAAATCAGAAAATACTAAGAATATAAGATTCCATACATAGATTGGACATAAAAATGAGACTCAGAGACATGGACAAGAGTGTGCTGGCTATCCAGGTGGAGGGGAGGTAATGGGGGGGGGGGAGAAGAAAAAGGGTTAGGGTGAGGGGAGGGTCACAAATGAAAGCAGATAGAAGGTGACAGAAGACAATTTGACTTTGGGTGATGGGTGTACATTATAATCAAATGTCAAAATAACCTGCAGATGTTTTCTCTGAACACATATACCCTGATTTATCAATGTCACCTCATTAAAATTAATATTAATTTTAAATAAACATTGCACTCATTAGAGAGAGTTTAAAAAAATAGAAAAAGTATGGAAAGAAACCTTTTCTTAGTCATCTAGATATATGTAGTTCTATTTTCATTAATAAAGTATAAAATAACTTTTAACTTTCATATTTAGTAAATAGTGTATAAAATAGTTATAGGCTGAAGAAAGGAAAGATAGTAACCCATAAATAGTTTTATACTAAACTACTTCAAAAATACACTTTACATTTGTGTTAACTGTGGTTCCCTTTATGCAACTGGGTTAGGAGTGATTAATATTCAACAAAAGAAACTACACCCTTTTAAAGCATACTCACCTCCTTTATGAAATAGCCTCAGTTAGGCACCAGGCTCAAATTATCTTTACATTATAGAGCTTCTGCAATCAATTGTTTATAGACAATTGCCCTGCAATGGAATAATTTAGGGGAAGTGAGTCTAAAAAATGCTGAGTATAGGCAATTCCAGATTTTATTCCCAGAGTTTGGATTGAGATCAGAATAGGTCCATTATTTTGCCAAGTTTTCCAATAGTGACAATCACAAATGTTCAAAATCAGAAGGTTTTTTTTTTGTTTGTTTGTTTCTGTTTTTGTTTTCTGGAGAGTTGGTTGTTAAACAACCAACAAGTATAACATTGATCGCCTATTCTATATGACTTGTTTTGTTTTTAGACCTGGACCATCTTATTCTATTTCCAATTATGAGGAAAGAGAGAGAGAGAAAAGTAAGAGAAAATATATGAATGCATTTTACTTTCTGGTAGAAGAATTAAAACAAAGTAAATGCATTGAAACTCTGTTTTAAAAATCTAAATACAGAGGGCTTGAAGATCTAACTGAAAAATATCCACACGTAAAATATGAAGTGCATAATAAAGAAGGGAAATAAAGAAAGAAAACTTGATTTGTTGTTGTCTGAAAATGTGTGATTTTTGTTACTGTTGATGATATTGTTTATTTATTTGTACTTTTTTATTTGTTCGTTTTATGTGGAAATCCTACTGTATCTGTAGCCACAACTTTATATTACATGAAAATAAGTTGCAAAAATATCTTTCTAGGTGAAATGTATAATTCTAGAACCCATGTCAATTTGAGAAGCTCAAACATGCATAACAGATACTGTAATTAGAATACTGCACATAGTATTTAAATAGTGAAAATACAGACAATCATTCCACCCCGCCCACCTGGACTTGGTATTTATAATTTGTTCCTTGGTTGACAAATACCTGTTTAACAAGAAGCAGTTTTGTGGAGTCTCACTGGGCAGAGCCACTTGAATAGGCTGGTCAGCAGAACGGAACTCCCTTCCCAGCCCAATTAGTGCTGTTCTCTCCCCAATGGGGATGAGGATGAAGTGTTCCAGCAGTAAAGACCTGAAGGAAATTGAAAGAAGTGTGCTTGAATATATGCATTCGAGACCCAATGCTATCAGACTCTAAAAATGTCAGTTAAGAATACTAAATGCTCTGGCTGGTCAGCTCAGTTGGTTTACAGCATCGTCCAGAAACAACAAGGTTGCAGGTTTGATCCCCGGTCAGGGCACACACGGAAAGCAAATAAAAAATGCACGACTGAATGGAACAACAAATGCTTCCCTTCCACTTCCTTTCTCTCCCTTCCTCTCTCTGTCTCTAAAAATTAATAAAAATTAGGCCCTGGCCAGATAGCTCGGTTGGTTGGAGCATCGTTTCAGAGTGCGGAGGTTGCCAGTTCAATTCTCCAGTAAAGCACATACAGAAGCTCCTCCATGTTCCTGTCTCTTTCTCTACCCTGCCTCTCTCAAAAAAAAATAAAAAAATAAAATTAAATAAACAAATAAATAAATAAAAAGAATACCAAATTTGAATAGCAAAGATGAAGGTTTTAAAAAGTGCAAATTGGTAATCACAAAACAGTCATGGGGATGTAAAGTACTGCATAAAGAATATATTCTTTAAGATTGTAATATTGTATGGTGCACGGTGGTTACACTAGACTTTAGGGAGATCTGTTCATGAACTATATAAATGTCTAATCTCTATGCTGTACACCTGTAACTAACATAACAACAATAAAAAAAATACCAAATTTGGTTAGAACATAGTGACTCAGACTCGATGAGATAGGTAGTATCTTATTGTAAAGAAATATATGCTCCCCAAAGAATAATATTTTAAAAAATGTTCATGTGTGTGTTTAGAGTGATTACACATACACAAATATTTTTCCACTATTTAATGTATTATTTGTCCACATTTCTATAAAATAAATATTGCAGATTGGTTCTTCAGTGCTGTAAAGGGATTAATGGATAGCGAAGTCAAATACACATGTGCAAACACACACAGAAAAAATATAAAATGTTAAAAAGAAAACATTATTTAAATGAGAGGCAGCAGTAAGATGAGTTTGAGGAAATTTTGTCTTAAGGCAAAAAGCAGACCAGTCTAGCTTGTTTTGCATTTTTATTGGAAGTCCCATGTTTCTCAAATTAGGATAATTATCAGAAGCACTGAGGGTGCTTGTAAAAGTACAAGATTTATTTTGTCCACCTTAGAATTAGAGAATTATATTCTTGAGAGAGTGGCCTAAGAATCTAAGTTTTTAACCAGTGTTCAAGGTGGTTTTGATAGTAGCGAAAGACAAGAAACACTGTCTTAGATCAGGGGTTTTGAACTTTGGCAACACATTTCTATCAGTTGTAAAGTTAAAAAAAAATACTGATGTCTGAGCCTCACCCCAGACTAATTAAATCAGTATCTCCAGGATTGGAGCACATGCACCTTCAATAAAAGCACATGCATGCGCACACACACACACCACAACCATTCACGTGGTTTTTTTAAAGATCTTTTATTTTATTTCTCTTAGAGAGGAGATACACACACACACACAGAAAGAGAGAGAGAGAGAGAGAGAGAGAGAGAGAGAGAGAGAAAGAGAAAGAGAAAGGGGGGAGGAGCTAGAAGCATCAACTCCCATATGTGCCTTGACTAGACCAGTCCAAGGTTTTGAACTGGCAACCTCAGTGTTCCCAGGTTGACGTTTTATCCACTGCGCCACCACAGGTCAGGCCCCAGATGGTTTTTTTATATGCTGCCAAGAGTATGAGCCACTGGCCTACTAAAACAATAAGTTGACAGAGTACTATTCTAGGAAAAGAACCTATGAAGTTACGTGAAAATGCCTGCTTTCCAATCTGTGGATATATATAGAAGTTTAGAAGAAAAGATAGCAATTTGGGGGTATTTCTAGATATTTTGATGACTACAAGAGGGGAATCTATTTTTTCTTTTTGTCATTTCATGTGTTTATTTTTGAATAGATAAAGAAGTGAGATTACTCATTCATATTCTGAGTATTTACAACTTTTAAGGACATCTCATTCATCTCTCCTAAACATTTAAACTTGAACCTACCCTATGTCTACAAATACCTACTTGTTATTTGAAAATTATCTTTCTATTTTTATTATTCAATCATGTGGAGAACATACATTCCTTTAACTTTAAAAAATTCCAATAAGCATCTAAATAAAAGAATATAATCAAGTCCCCAGTCAGGTCACTCCCATCTTCAGAGTTTGCAAGCCCAGCAAAGTGAAGCACACAGTATAGTTTAAAAATGATTAGGATTAATATTATTGGAGAAAACCTTATCCTTTTTATGAGTATGCTTTAACATTTCTAGTTTAGATAGATTGTGAATACCCTTGTTACTTATGCAATAAGATAGAGAATTAATATAGTTATGAAGTAAAAGTTACAAATATAGCATATTTACCTGTAACTATTTTCTTTGAACAGACAAGAGAAACATAATTTGTGTTTACTAAATTAGAAAAATTTATTTTGCTTTCACATAATTTTTGGCCCATTTTAATTTATTGCTCTGTGAAACAAGGTATACCATTTTTAATAGGCTTTATTTTTTAGAGCAGTTTTATGTTCACAGCAATGCTGAGAGGAAAGTTGAGATTTTTCATAAACTCTCCACCCTACACATTAGCATCTGCCATTATCAATATCTCCCACAACAGTGCTACATCTGTTACAATTGATTACATATTGACACATCGTTATCATCTTAAGTCCATAGTTCACCTTAGAGTTTACTCTTGGTGGTATACATTGTGTTTGGACAAATGTACAGACATGAGTCCATCATTAAGGTATCATACAGAGTAGTTTTACCACTATAAAACCCTGTGTTCTTTGCATGGTCATCCTTATTTTCCTCCTCATCTCTGACAATCTCTGATCTCTTTACTATCTCCAGTTCTGCCTTTCCCAGAATGACATGTAGTTGGACTTAGTTTTCTAGGGCCACTGTAACAAAATACTACAAACCGGATGACTTAACAGAAACCTGTACTGCTCACAACAATTAGGGGATATTTTATAGATTCATATTCATTTTTTAAATATCCCCTAATTTTTGTTAGCAGTATATTATCTCCCAGTTAACAAGATGTCAGCAGGGCTGATTCCTTCTGGAAAAAGGATCTGCTCCAGTCTTCTCTCTTTGCCTTGTCTTTTCCCTACCTCTCCACACTGTCTTCCCTCTATATGTGTCCCTTTGTCTAAATTTCCCCTTTTTATTCGGACACCAGTCGTATTGGATTATGTCCCACTCTAGTGATCTCATCTTAACAAATGATATCTTCAATGTGTCTGTTTCTAAATAAGGTTGCATTCTGAAGTACTTGGGGTTAGGGCTTTAACATATGAATTTGGGGAGACACAATTCAACCCCTAACAATGTTGAAGTCACTTATTTAACTCTTTCAATCCAATGAAAAAGAACAGTCACTTCCCTGTGTTTTCATGCACTGTTACATATAAGTCCTAGGTATGTCTAGGTTTCTGCTTAGACACTCCCTGTGTATGCCACCTTTCCTAGTTCTGTTAACCCCGCCCAAATTGGTGTCAGGTGCCTTTCTCACATGGAGCCTCTTCACTTTGGTTAGTCTTTTCCAGTTGACTTGTAGGTTTTCATTCCTGGAAAATAAACTCTTTGTCTTCAGGACTGTGTCTTACCAGTGGCTGGAATTATCCCTCCCACATAGAGGAACCAAATAAATATTTGTTGAATGAAAAAAATAACAGGATTAAGTAATAGGAAATTTGTCCACAAGAGACCACACAATTCAGTAGTCATTTTTTCTCTCAGTTTGGTCACTGCCTGTCTCTCTGTCTGTAATGCCTACTCACCAGCTAGCACATGGCTTGCTCATTCTTGTCTACCATGAATCAGCTTGAGTCATCTTCTCAGAGTTTCTCCTGGCCTGGCAACTTAAAGTAAATCCCAAATTGAAGTAGTCCCCATATTCTCTATAGCCCTTTTTTAGTTTCCTTCTTTGCACTTATTACAACCTGATACTACTGTATTTGATTTATTTTTGTTCTTTAGTCTCTATTTTCCCCATGAAAACATGCCCTTTGTTATTATGAGTCTTGTTCCTCATTGTAGAATCCAGCAGTGTCAGCACAAAGATTTTGTCCCTTTTGCTGCTGCTATGATTCTATTAGAAAAAACATACATATGTATATGAATTGATTATTTCTCTCTTCCTCCTTTTAAGAAAAATTAACAGACATTTGTATTTTGAGTTTGGAACTCCTTCCTCAAAATTCTGTTACAGAGTTTGTTTATATATTTTAAGCATAAAAAAGAGAGAGATAAATATAAACACACACACACACACCTAACCTGGTGGTGGCACAGTGGATAGAGCATCAGACTGGGATGAAGAGGACCCAGGTTCAAAACCCTGAGATCACTGGCTTGAGTACGGGCTCATTTGGTTTGGGCATAGCTCACCAGCTTGAACCCAAGGTTGCTGGCTTGAGTAAGTGGTTACTCAGTCTGCTGTAGCCCCTGGTCAAGGCACTTATGAGAAAGCAATCAATGAACAACTAAGGTGTCACAATGAAGAATTGATGCTTTTCATCTCTATTCCCTTCCTGTCTGTCTGTTCCTGTCTGTCCCTCTCTCTGTCTCTCTCATTGTCTCTGTCACACACACACACACACACACACACACACACACAATGAGAAACAAAAGGAAGAAGAGGGGGAGGTGTCAACCTCCCAGAATAATGCTCCCACCCAGTATCATGGGAAAAGTCAAACAGACCAGAATTTCAGTGCTACTTCTTTCTCTTATAGTTACTTAGAGTAAGTTAAGAAAAACTTCTCTGTAAGTCACTCAACCTGTCAACTGGACTAAATATGAAAAAAAATTTAAGTAGGTATATGTTTTGTGAACATTAAAATATTTGAAATGGAGGTTCCATTGACTTCATACAAGGTAGATAGGGTATAACATTCCTGGGGTACAGTTTTTCTTTTCTTTAACATATTTTATTTTATTTTATGTTAATTGTTATATTTTTGCCTGCATACTTTTAGAATTTTTTTGACGTGGAGTGAAAAAAAATTGCCAATATAACTCTATGTGTGGGTTTCTCTTTGAATTTACTCCTTCTGGAATAAAGGCAGACCCAAAAATATTTATCTATTGTAACTTTTGTGGTTGTGTTCTTTTTGCCTTTTAAATTTATTTTTTTATTTATAACAAAAAAGCATGTAGATATCAAATACACTAACTTTAAAAAATAGCAGTTTATTGCCTCATTCTTTTTATATTTCCATTCTTACTCCTTAAAAGCAATGACATTCAACTTTTAAAACCAATCTTTTCTGCTATTTGTCACCATATCACTGAATAATGTAATTTTAGAGGAATAGTTATTTTTTTAAGTTTGGACTATTATTTACAGATCTTCTGCTGTAGGAAATATAAGTTATTATCTCTGTTATATCACCCCCATCTTTAGTTCTTTATTCCCCACTTAACTTCCTTCTCAAATTTTGATTAAATCAATGTTCAATTTCTACATATTATGACAACTAATGAGGTCAGACATATCAAGTAGTTGCTCAGTTCCTTTTATGTCTTGCAGGCATTCTCATCAACATCTCCATCCTCCTGCCCCTTCTTGGTCTTGTGGCATATAGGCCTTCAGTATAGCTCATATCCTGACTTCTCAATATCATCATGGGAATTTTCTTTGCCAATTTTGTCTCTATAATATGTTTCTTTATTCTATAACTTCTGCTGCCCTAGTAGCAATGAGTGCACCCAGTGTACAGATCTTAGTTTCTAAATCTCCAATAAATGATCAAAAACTCCTTGATAATTGATCAATTGCAAGTCTGGGGCAGGAAAAGTACAAGATGAGCTTAGAGCACTTCAACTTGTCAGACAGTAGGGAAATTTTCAAAAAGAAAAAGGTATGGTGGTATGCCAGAAAACACAGGAGTCAACATGAAAGAGCTCCCAATAGCCAAATTTAGAACAACTTGAAGAATGAAATAATTACATATTATTATTGAATTATAACCCCAAAATTAAAACAAACATTACATTATTACAAGCCCATACTGATATAAATAACTAGCCCAATGGACAATTCCTCTTTACAGATGAACTCTAAATAATAAATGTACAAGGAAAGAAGGAAATAGAAAATCACCTTTAGAATGCCACAATAGAAACTGCCACAGGCAAGATCCATCCATGGTTGTAAAAGGTGTGGATTAAAGTTATATATAAATAGTATTTATTTGCATAGCCTCAAAGTATTTCCACTAAAATATTAATTATAAAAGAAAAAATTATGATTTTATAATAGAGAATCTTCTCAGAAACCACAGTAATCACCCAATAAAGGTTAACATCATCAATAATATATATCAACTCCATATACTTTTTGCTACAATGTACTGAGAAGCACATATCACCTCTGTGGTATCCTTCAAAAAATGTAGAACCTCAATCTAATAATAAGAAAATATCATATAATCTCAAATTGAGGGATATTCTACAACATAGTTGATCATATTTCTCAAGATGTTGAGGCAATGAAAGCCAAAAGTTTACTCAGGAACTGTTACAGATTGGAGAAATCAAGGGACAAGACAATTAAGTGCAAATATCATCTTGAATTAGCTTCTGGAACAGAAAAATGACACTTGTGAAGAAATTATAGGACCCCCTCCTCCAATTCTGCAGTTTAGTTCATAGTATTGTACCAAGAGTAACTTCTTAATTTTTATAATGTCTTGAATTACATAAGATGTTAATGTAAGAAAGAGCTGGGTATAAGATATATGCTTTTGTAAGTATAAATTTCTCTCAAAATACAAAATTTCAAAGTTAAAAACAAAGATCATAATATACATACATATGTCTTCTATTTTTTGAATTGCTGATACACAAGTCAAACAGTCAAGGCATTTTGATGTCTTAAGCAAATATTTATAAGTGATCCTAAAATGTAAATAAATATGTTTTACAACAAACATCCTGACGTGTGGTTGCAGGAATTTTGTTTACTTAACTTTTTATTTGTAAGAGAGAACATTTTAATAAAAATCACTTGACCTCTTTTTATTTTATTGAGGATATAAAATGTTAAACTCTAGTTTTAGCTTAATGGCTTAGGAAAATTTCATTAATAAAAAGGAATTAATCAACACTCTTAGTATGTTTACTTGTTTAATACAATCACTCCAACGAAGTAGCTGCTGGCTTTATAGAGAGAATTTTATTTAAAAAGATGCCTCCCACTATTATAAACTAGAAGTGACTAGAGACAATATAAAAATATATATAAGGAATAAATTCCCAAACATCCTCCACACTTGTTTGGTCATTCTTATTTAGGTTCTGTTAATAATCAATGTTGGTGTGCTTTAAATTTTATTAAATTAAAATAATATTTTCTGAACAACATTTAAGACTATGTCACTCCAGATCTGTGTGATGACTGGAATGTGGAAGGGAAGTGGCAAGAGAGTGTCTGTGTGAACAGGAGGCAAAATGCTTTGTGTCTGTGTTAAGCAATCCAGGAATCATGCATATCTGGGAGAGAGACAGGGAAAGGCAACACTAAGAGATCCAAAGTGGAACGTAGGGAGTGTCTGAAGCATTGTGTTTTCTTTCCCAGAAGACGTTAAGCTTTCTAAGAGTAAGAAATCAGTTGTATGTGTCTTTACATTTCTAGTCCTTCATACCTCCTAGTAAAGCCCTCATTCACAATGGTCGTGAGTTGATTAGTTTGAATGGAAATAATCTGACTAGAATTACTTTGTGTGACATGAAAAAAAATCAGAACTATCTGTAATAGTTGAACAGAGAGCCATTTCAGATTTGCATTTTTACATGTAAAAGTTTAGAACATCTTAAGTTGTTCAGTCTGAAGAAGAGAGATCAGAAATAAAGCGGTAACAACAGGAGAAGAAAATGGGAGGGAAGAGAAGAGTCAGAACGGTTTCTGCATAATTTTGGCTTATATATCACTTACCGGGAGAGTGCAGGGATATGAGCCCATTCTGGTGCAGAAGGTGATAAAGTCTTGTAAAAAGTAGGGTGTCAGACACTGCACCTGGACTTTAAGACTGATAGGTTAAGTGGGAAGAGAGATGTGGAAATTATTTCAATTAAAATTGAAGTAGTTGAAGACATTGGCATGGAGGAGCTCAATAAAAAAAAATGAAAATAATGAAAGAAAAATTGGAAGGGGGCAAGGGAGATGTTGAGGGGAATACAGAGGGGGGATGCATTTGGGGAGACACCAGAATCTATATAAACAATAAATAAATGAAAGAAAGAAAGAAGAAAAAAAATTAGGAAGGGAATAGAAAGATATTATAAAGTTAAAAATCATAGTTTGGCAAAAAATCAGAAAAATATGAATGTGAAGAGTGTTCAGTTGGGAACAAGAGAATGATATTTCCCATGGAAGGAGGATACTTTAGAAGCCGTAGTGATCACTATAGTCATGAGGATTCCTGGCCCCAAACCAGGGAAATGGGCACCAACTAACATAACAGAAAATAAGTATAATGAAGTAGTAACAAATACATCACTGGATCAATAGAAAAGCTGATGAGCCAGGCTCAGACAACTGGGAGGGACTAGGGAGACTTGGCCATAAGAAAGCATAGTGAAAGTCCTGTCACACTGACAACACTACCAGAGGACGCTTGACGTTGTCACCCTGAAAGTCCCTGATATAGCCTTGACAATCTTCTTCTCTGCTCCTCAGTCTCTGTTTTCCTTGCTCAGGTATCAAATCCCTGAGAGGGAGGATCTACTCTCCTAGCTCAGGACTCCAGAAGACAGGGAGAGGGCATCTCCCTTTTACACTGCCTCCCACTAAACCTCTCAGTGGATGTTTCCTGTACATCAAGAAGAATAACAGCTATTTCTCATATAACCTTCTTTATATTCTAGTCCCTGTTCTAATCACTTTACAGATATTAAATTATCCTTACAACCACCCTATGTAATTAATTACATTTTATTTTATTAGAGATCAAACTGAGAAATCCAGGGGCTAGTTACTTTCCAAATACAGTACTATACTGCTAGGAAATGTGAGAGCAAAGATTGGGAGCCTAGCAAGTTCTAGAGCTCTTTTAAGACTCGGTTTTACACACTAACACATCTAGGTAAAACAAGGTTTATTGATTTAATGAAGCAAGAACAAATGTTAAATTCTTAGATTTAGACAATGGTGCAAAGTATCTTCTCAATAGGAAAGGCAGGGAGGAAGGATGAGATGCTCGTATATGTGCATACAAGCAAGAAGAGGACAGAGGTTTTGAGGTGGTTCTTGTCAGAATTTCAATTTTTGCTCAGAAGTAAAGACCTCATTGTAGAGCAGAGGTGAGATTAGGAAAGAATTCACCTAGGGACCCTGAATATATATAAACCCTAATCTTCTCCTTTTTGGTAATTAATCTAACTTTGCTATAGCATTTCAACTCAGATAAAAAGATTATAAAATCAGGTTTAAAGTTTATTGTTCAACACCAAAAGGAGCCCAATGTCAAAAGGTAAGGAGTAGATAAAATAATGAACTATAGTACCTAAGACAGACAAATATTATTATTATAATCACCATCATAATCATAATAACTATGATTTAATGACTGTTATCTATGTATCGCTGTTAAATGTTTCACATGCATTATTTCCAGTCATGCTCATAACAACTTTAAAAAGTTAGTACTGTCATTATCCCATTTTACAGACAAGAGCACTGAGGCCTAGAGAGTTCAAGTAACTTCCTCAAGGTCAGAGAGCTAGTAAGTGATAGAGACAGGATTTGAGACTACTTCAAACCAGTAGGTCTTTGAATGGAACAAAATGCAAAAATCAAAAGTTAGGAGTTGGAAAGCAGGTAAAATGAAAGTAAGAAAATGAAAGGATTAAATTACAGGAGGTTGGTTATGGTCAGAGAATAGAATGTTTGAGTTTATTATTTTGCTTCTCAAGTAACTCTATGTGACAAGTTTCAAGATCTATTTTGGAGGAAGTGACTCCATATTGTGCCCATGTGGCTATAAAATTGAGCACAGTCATGAACAATGGAGAGTGCAAAGTGATGGATAAATGATTCTTCCTTTTATTTTCTGGCCAGAGAATTCTAAGAATAAACAACCTGAATTCAAGGTTTTATCTTGCCTCAGGCTTTGCTTCTGGGAGAACCCAGACTAAGAAAACAGGAAGTAACCCTAGAAAACAAATTGTCAACATGAATGCTCCTGGATGTAAGTGAGCATCCTCTTTCAAGATCAAACCTGTCCCTATTCATTGCCTGCAAGTCTATAATTAAATTGAGGCTTTGTGTTTAGTTCTGCAGAGAATGAGAACTAGTAGAACCAAAATATATATCCAATAGGGTGTGTGTGTGTGTGTGTGTGTGTGTGTGTAAAAAGAGCACGAAAGAGAAAAAAAGATTTATTTTAAGGAACTAGCTTATGTGGAATTCAGGTAAGTGTTGATATCATGAGTTCAAATTCCACTGAGCAACAGTCTTTAAACTCAGGTAGGGTTTGCAGGCTTGAGAATCCCTTTTACTTCAGGGAAATTCTGTCTTTGCTCTTAAGAACTTCAATTGATTGGATAAGAGCTTCTCATATTATGGAGGTTAATCTGTTTTACTTAGTCTATCGACTAAACACATGTAAAAAAATACCTTCATAACAACATTTCCTTTTTTTTTTTTTTACAGAGACAGAGAGAGAGTCAGAGAGAGGGTTAGATAGGGATAGACTGACAGGAATGGAGAAAGATGAGAAGAATCAATCATTAGTTTTTCGTTGCGACACCTTAATTGTCCATTGATTTCTTTTTCATATGTATCTTGACCGTGGGCCTTCAGCAGACCAAGTAACCCCTTGCTCGAGCTAGCGACCTTGGGTCCACGCTGGTGAGCTTTTTGCTCAAACTAGATGAGGCTGCCCTCAAGCTGGTGACCTCAGGGTCTCGACCCTGAGTCCTCTGCATTCCAGTCTGATGCTCTATCCACTGCGCCACTGCCTAGTCAGGCCATAACAACATTTAGACTGGTGTTTGAACAAACTATTGATACCAGACTTTCCTAGTTCACATGTAAAATTAAGCAACAGAAGTCTCAACATAGCCTTTTGGGTAAATACAATCTCTTTTTTGGAAAGAAATAGCTGATATGCCTTAGGAGTTGAAAGTGCTGGTCCATTTGTATTGGCAGGAACTATGAGGTCATAGATGGGAGTGGTGCTGTTTTATAGAACGTAGAATACGAAATGGATAAGAGAGAATATTTTAAACAAGAACACTTTTCTGTGACTAAGGATTTCATGTCTTCAAGAATACTTTGAACCAGTCCTAATATGCTGCTGAGAATGTTTCTTGAACTCTAGGCATGGAAATGGCCTTCATAAATGAAGTAGAGATGCTGTAGGTTAGAGATCAGTAGGGTGGGGAAGTGGAAATACTGTAATGAATTTATTATGTGAGATGGTAGAATCCATCATCTGATTATGTCTCTTGAGAGGGTCTAGTGGGCATTACTTAACCAAAAGAAATGAAGAATGCACTGGTGCAGGCACACTGGTGTTTTGAGGAAATTGATCGTGATTGTCCTCTATAGGCTGGAATTTACTGAAGAAGCTGCTGCCACAACTTCTTAGTAGCAATAGAAATAATTAAATTTCAGGATGGCAGAAGCCAATTGTAAGCTTGACATAGTTATTATGGGTGGTAAGGCTAGAATGGCAATTAAGGTGCCTGGACCCACTGGTATCTGTGGTGATGGTTAATAGTATGGTCTTCTAAGAGTTGAGCTAGAAGATGAGCCATTAGGATACTGCTTCATCAGGAGGTGGTGAGCAAAATGCTGGTAACCATAGTGATAAAAAATTCATTGTTCCTCATCCAGTTTCTAGACGTAAGTGAGCTAACAGATCCAGAATCCATTGATTAAAGGCTAAATTGGGTCTCCAGGAGGAAGGGTCCTATAATGCAACTGAGTTTTTCTATCATGTTATGAATGTTATAAAATCCACCAAGACATAAGATCTTGGTCTCACTTGTGAAAGCATGAAAAAGTCATTAGATGGTCAATGTTATATATTTGGGATTGGGCACAAGGCCCAGAAGACACAAGTAAATTGTATGACCAGATGGCCCAGAATGGCTCATGACACACATTTCTCCTATATTCATGTCTTTTCCAAAACTATACACAAAACCTCAAGGAGGTTAATTATGTTCAACTGATGAAGTAGGAAAAGAAAACAGAAGCAGAAACAAGATCTTCTCCTGGCTTACAAATAGGTTAGCACAATACATTGGAGCTAATTATAAGGAGAGTACTGCCATATTACAGACCCATTCAGAAGTGGCCTAGATAATAAAGAAAAATTCTCCCAATGGGTAAAGCCGAGAGCAGTATATAGAGAATCCTCAGGTTACAACACAGTTCCATTCCTACAACAGTAAGGTAACCCAAATTTTGGTGTAAGTCAAAACACATCATAGCCTAAGTCACTTACCTATCCTAACACAGTTGTAAAATCATAATCTAGAACATAAAAACATAAATCTCTCACTTATACACGATGTTATTGTGTATTCTTTCACTGTACACATTTGAACTAGTTTACCCACATTGTCTATAAGTATGATGCTAACATCGTAAACCGAACACTCAAGTCTCATTTTTTTTTTAAGTTTTTATGGGAGTGAGCGTCATAAACTCAAAAGATCGTATATCAAGACTATGGTAACCCGAGGATGCCCTGTGCTTGGATTTCCACACAGTATAGAGGAAGAAGTGGCCTAAACTATGAATATATGTGAACTCCTGGGCATCAGTAATGAATGGCAAGGTTGTTTTGTCAAAATCCTCAGAGAAAATAAGGTTAGAAGACTGGGGAAATTTGGGATAAAGGGTGGTGGTGATGGTTATAGTAGTGGTAAAAATGAACAATAATATACAGATCTATCTGCTAATATTAGTTCCATCTTATAGTATACTATCAGTCTATTGATAATAAACATTCAGCCTTTCAGCTTCCTTACCTTTTTTCTTGTTGTCTATAAGTTATCTCCACTTGGGAGTGAGTGTTGTTTATACAAACTTGGAATGTTGAAGATGACATGTATTTCTGTGGGTGATCAATAAATGTTTTCTGATCTAAGAAACACCTCTTAGATTTCCCAGCCTCTGCTGTAGAACATAGTATTTTCCAAACACAGGAGTTTCCTTTTTTTTTTTTAAGTGAGAGGGGGGAGATAGTGAGGCAGACTCCAAAAATATGCCCTGACTAGGACAGGTATGCAGGTCTGGGGCAGATGCTCAAAGGGGTGATGCTTGAACCAATGGAACCACTGGCTGCAGGAGAGGAAGAGAGTGAAGGGGGAGAGAAAGGGGAAGAGAAGCAGATGCTATCTTCTCCTGTGTGTCCTGACAGGGAATTGAACTCAGGATGCCCATATGCCAGGCAAATGCTCTATCCACAGAGCCAACCTGCAGGACCAGGAGTTTCCAAAGTCTGTAAATAGCTTCATGGAAAGTTGATGTCTTTAAAATGTTTAGTTTTTCAATTTAGGTATAAGCTATGACTCTCAATTTATTATTTTATATTTACCCATAAAATTTTGCAATTTTCTTCATATAAATTATGCATGTATCTTATTTAGGCCAAACCTAACTGTGACATATTTTATTGTGGTTGTTGTTACTAATAAGTTCTCTTTCCAAAAATCTACTGCATGTATTTACTTGGGGTGTGCCCTGAATAAGTGTAGTGAGGGAAGGGTGAGTGGGAGAGGAAATTCAGCTACAGTTCTCTTGTACCTGCTGTGTGCTTTGACATTAGCTGTGTCTGCCAGAGAAAGAGCTTCTTTTTTTATTTCACACAAAGGTTCCTATCGGACCCCATGTCATCCATTTTTGTATCTGTGTTTTGAGGAGAAGAAGTTAATCTTGTAATATTTCTATTTTAAAATACGGTATGTAAATTATATATATATATATATATATATATATATATATATATTGTTCATCCACTTTCACAAGCAACATACTTAACCTTTAAAATTATTCTTTCACTAAACCCTAATGTACTTTCTCAGAACAAAAGGTCCAGTGGGAAAGAAATGCTAGTTGCTGCTTAGTTTCTGGGCATTGGTGTTTTGACTTGTCAAGACCTTCTATTTATAGTTAATAATAACTTAAGGGTTAAATAAAAACACCTCATAAAGAAGGCAAAAGAATTTATAAAGATGCCCAAACCTATATTTTCTAATCAGAACTATAGTCAGCTTACTATATATATGTTTATAAAATAAATAATAAAGATGCATTTCACCAAGGTTTCTATGAGCAATCATCTATGAGTTGTTTACTAACTTCATGGCCAAGTAACGTGTGATTGAAATTAAAATGTTATATGCAGACAGCAACAATTTTCCTATATTCTTCTAACCTTATCGAATTTTCTAACTCATTTTTTAATTGTAGGACTTATTATACTTAGAATAAAGTTAAGTAATAGCATGATGAAGCCTTTTTCTTTCATTTCTAAATTTAATTGGAGCAGCCATGTTTTACCTTTAAAGATTTTCTACCATTTTATGCTTTAAATGGGGTTGGCCTTCCACCAACCACATCATGCCACAGTGAGCTACAAAATCCTAGTTAGACAAGAGCTCTGTCTCTGCCACTCCCAAACTGTTGCCTGAGCTGTTTACAGTTATCACTAGCTCTAAACACTCAGCTCCGACCCTCGTGTTTATACTGACTACTTAGGTTCCCACTTTCAGGTCATCCCACTGAACTTGTGTTTGTGCTGCTCTCACCACCATTATCCTTCCATCCCCAAAGTCAACCAAGGTATTACAGTGTTGCAGTGCAGAGTGTTACACAGTGCTCTAGACCTGACAGCCATTTTTACATCCTGGTTCTGCCAGTTACTAGCTGTATGATCTTAGACAAATGAATTAGACTCTCAATGCCTCAGTTTGTTTGTTTGTTTGTTTGTTTATATAAAAGACATACTAGTCCCTACCTGATCATTTCTTGGGAGGTTTAAGTGATAATATATATGTGTATAGTACATGAGTAGTGCATTGCATATAGTGTATGCTCAATATACTACATATTACTTACTAAATGGGGAAGGAAGGAGGTGGTCTTGCCCACTGCCAAGTCATGGCAACCCTGTAACTGCTTGTCTAACTAACCTCAATTTTGCCATAGTCTGCCATTTGCTTTCCTGCAACTCACCCCGTGGAATTCCTTGACCACTCTTTCTCTCTGTGTCAGTGTCCAGTGGGCCACATTTCCTTTCCAGTCCTGCCCTATATTCACAATAGCACCCAGAAGAAATGCATATAAGATATATGAGAGAGTGGATGGTACAAAACAGGAAATAAAAACAACAAAGCGAAACAAAACAAAACAGAATGTTATAACATTAGAACTGCTTTCTCTTAAAATCTCATAACTTACCCAACCATGTGACAAGAATTTACTAGCAGCTTCTGTCATTCTTGGGCTCTGGACCACACTAGCCTGCTTGAATTCCATGTCTTTTTTGTACTTTCTTCTCTGTTCTGCTTTCTTCTCTTTTATCCTCTGAATTCATGTTTATTTCTAATGTTAAGTACTTTATTTCCTTATCTCCTTGGAGTCCTTGCTTCCAGTCTTTTATGTCACCAAGTTTATCAGGTATTTAACCAATAGCATTTTATTCTCAAAGCTCTCAATTGGCAATCACCTTATCTCATTCCAGACTGAAGGAATCTGTCCTGAGATGGGGGAAGGGAAGGAATCAAGAAAAACGCACATTTAGCAAAACTCACAAGTAGTATTTCTTTACCGTAAAGTTTGGAAACTACTGCTTTACAACTTTTCCGCATGTATAATTTTTACATTGGTTTGTAGTACTGAATGAAATAACTGCAAAGTAATTCTCTTTACCTAGACCAGTGGTTCTTAAGCTTTTCTGAGGTACTGAACCCACCAGTTTCATATGTGCATTCACCGAACCCTTCTTTAGTGATAAATAAAATATGATTTTTTTCCAAATTCAAGACATAGGTATATGTTTTTTTACTGGTGCACAAAATGAGCCATGCATGAACATCACCTTGCTCAAAGAACAAAACCAACAAAGTGCATGAACTCACAACAAATTACGGTATTACTTTATTCTGGCCTCCGCGCAGAGGCTTCTCTGAACCCCTGAGACCGACTCATCGAACCCCTAGGGTTCGATAGAATTCAGGTTAAGAACCACTGACCTAGACTTTGCAGTCCTGGGACCAGAATACCAACATACATAATGAGCTTGTTTATCTTATAACCTGATTTTTTTTGGATGTAGTGAACAGAGAGGAAAACACAAACACCTTTTATTCCTATGAAAGAGATCCAAAATCATACCTCAGTAAGATTGGTATAACCAACCTAATCCTAATAAATATATAGTCAGAGAACTTTACAAAATCAAAAATTTATTAGTCTGCTCTTATAATAATATTTCCTACTGTTGTGTATCAGTACTTTAAAGTATCTTTCTTCATTTATGTAAGAAATGTTTATATAAGTATCTCACTGTAACTTCTCACAATCAAGTATTTTGTTTTAAAAATAGTCTTTGTGGTTCAGACTATATTTTCAAATGCCAAGATATAAAACATACATGAATATCAGTTGCTTGGTTCAGTAACATACAATGGTGAGCAAAAGTAGGTTTATAGTTGTAATACAAATAAATAATACAATAATTAGTGAATAAGAATAAACTGTTTTTATGTACTTATAGCTGTAAAGCTGCTTATGCCCCCCCCCCCGTATAATGATTCTACCACTTGTCACTGTACGAGAACACATAAGATTATCCAAAATATAATTGAGGCAAAGAATAATGTCTTAAGTCTGAAGTTCGATGAAAATTAAGAAAAACATAAATTTAAGTCATTTTTCCACTTTGAATTTTATATATTTTATTGCATAATAAATTTATTTAATAGAGTATAGCTAGCATCAATTTCCTTATTCTTTAGTTTAACATAAAATGACAGAATTCCTTTTCAAATTTGCAAGTTTTAAGATAACTTAAAGTAAAACTGGACAAGGATTCTATTAACTCAGCTTTTTCCAAACTTGAATCAATTTGGATAATGCTGACAAATTTAACCTTCTTCTGTTTGGTAGTTGGCTCTTTCAAGGCAATTTGAGCAAGTTTCCACCTGTATGATTAGTGCTTATCCCAACTCAAAATATGAGTCAATCTATTTGTACATGTAGAACAAGTTTTAATTTCTTCTTAAGTAACACTCACACAGAGCATTTCTCACATGGATCGACTAAACATTTGCTTATCCAAAATGAATGAAAGGTGCTAGGAGATATTACCAAGTGGATCTTTGCAGTTCATCTCTTCAATGGTGTTCATGTTGGAAGAGTATCTATCCCAGGGTCAGTTTATTTTAACATCTTATACCATCTTTCGTTAGGGATCTTAAGAGGATTCTGCAAATACTAATTTCACCTTTTCCTGAGATATGTAGGGATAGCAATTGCACAGGACTGAGCAAAGACTTGGAAAACAGCTCCAACCTGTTCAACCCTGGAGAAACTGAGTGGATGGGAAGCCAAAAGTGAGCTGTCTGCTCAGTATTTGGAACAATGCCATGCCAGACTGAACTTCACCTCAACTATTGTCCTGAAGGTTAAATAAGTCCTTTTCTGTTTGTTTGTTTGTTTGGATTTTTTTTTAGGAACTCAGATGAGTTTAGGTAAAAATATATTCTTTATAAAAACAAGAAAACAATTTCTTGAGTAGATGTTGATATAAGAAGTTGATATATACTAAAGTGTCACAACAAAAAACTGACAATTGATGCTTCTCATCTCTCTCCGTTCCTATCTGTCTGTCCTGTCTATCCCTCTCTCTGACTTTCTCTCTGTCCCTGTAAAAAAAAAAAAAGAAGTTGATATATTCTTTCTCACAGTATGCATAGAGAAAAGGACCATAATACTTAGAAACAAAAGATATAACTACTGTAATCAAGTCCTTAAGCTAGCATGCTCTTAGATAGGACCTTCTGGTGGCTTAAGAGTGACCTTAAATTATGATAACCAGAGATCCAGATTTGGCCAGACAGCTCCATTCTATATCTTTTTTGAGATATAATTATAACTTCCATCCCAAAAGTCTTCTGGATCAGGTGAGAAACAAGTGATCACTAAGATCACCTTAACTTTAGCACATATTTCTATACCTAAAGGCCTTTCTCTAAAAGAAAGGTAATAGAAACCCACAGTGGGTAAAGAGGAAATGCTCAACCTTAATGCTTGTCCTCCTAAATGTTAGTTTTTTACAAGAAATACAGATAATGACATCTACTTCACAATGTAGTTATGAGGATTAAATGCAGTAACTTAAGTATTCCCCCAACACACACTGCATTGAAAAGGCTGGAACAAGATAAGCTCTCAAAAAGTTCAAGTCTCAGTTCATTCATTTCCCTTTATTCCGCCAGAAGAAAAATCTAAGATGAATGTCATTGTTCAAAGAAATGGCAAAAAAAATTAAAGCATATTCTTCCCTAAACAGTCTTCAGAGGCAGAGGAATTTCCACACAACTCCAGAAAGCTTCAAGATCCTTAACTCCCTGTTTGGGGGAATGTAAAATGAGAAGACAGGAGCTCAGTTCCTCCTGAGAAGGTGCCAGATTGTGCGACTAGCCTGAGGGTGGTAGGAGCCCAACTATAAAATGGTGCCAAACTTTCAGTCCAGATTAATCTCAAACATAAGAAAAAAATAAACTTCTAATTATGACTTTCCCTCCAAGGCACAGTGCTTGGCACTAATGAGGATTCTCATGGGTATGGATTAATATGGATTAATTATTTGATCAGGATATACACAGAAGGGTTCCACTTCAGAGTGGGGGTGGGGGTTAACCTGGTACTAGGAATGCCTTCTTCACTTTCTCTCTCTCTCTCTCTCTCTCTCTCTCTCTCTCTCTCTCTCTCTCTCTATATATATATATATATATATATATATATATATATATAATGTCCCTCATTTTGGTACTATATTTTCCAAGAAAACAGATTTGTCCTATATTTTCCTTTTCTGAACTTCTAATGAAAAGTATAACATAGTCCTTGTTTTCTCGGGTTCTTATGTACATTAATTTAAAAAGACCATGCCCTACACGCACTGTGACTCTTTCACAATTTCTACCTCAAATACTGAGCATATAGTGACTGCTCAACACGTACTTACTGATGAGAAATGCAGACACATTCCTGTGAAGATTTTCCCATGCCTGTCATAAAGACAAATTAGCACTATAGTCAGCATCGCCTGTGGCCTTACAGCATATTTTTCATGACTTCACATGAGGCAAGAAGCATGGCATTTAGCAAGCTCAAAAGGTGCACTGGCCCTTTGATTGTGGCCCACAGTTTTTACTCTAGAGACTGACATTACAAAGGCTATGCTAGTTAGGCTGATAATCAATAAAGACACAATAGACTTGAACGTTACACTGAATATTATAATTCAGGTCTGATAAACTAATACACAATGAAAATAAAATCATTGCAATTGTTCAGAACATAAGACATCTGGGGATGTTTTGCTGTTTGAAAGTTTGAAAATGTTTAATATGTTAGGTCAAATAATAACCAAAACTAAGATTATAGATAAATTGGAATGAAAGTGTCAGGTTCAGAAAAGAATATTGATTATTTTCAATCAGTTAGGAGATTTTATATTAATATAATTTTATATTGATATAATTAACTAAAAATAACATCAACTTGAATTAAAGATAGACATATCTAATACCTTATCAGAACTTACAAATGTTTGTGTAGTAAATATAGCTTACTTGGAAAGGATATTTTCAAAATCAGTGGTATTTTGAACTCAAAATACAGTAGCAAATGTGACCTATAAGAAATTGAGGTGTGCAATTATTTACATTTATGCAAAATAATAAATAGAAAATATATTTAGAAATAATTATTGAAATTGATTCTTGTAGCTATTATCCCTCTTTTGGCTTAATCCTACATTTCTTAAGAGGTTTTGTTGTTCCTGCTGTTCTTTCCCTGTTTTCCCAAGAAATAACCATTAGTGAAAATTTATGTGAGAATAGTCAGTAATAAAATTGCTTACTTCTGTCCCATCTCCTTAACAAGTGCATTATAAGAGAAAGTTAAATAATGTGATTTTTCCCTAAACAGTATATAAAATCTAAGGGTTTTTGAAATTTTATTGAATTAAAATTCTTTTGGCTGCAAATTATAGAAACCCAGTGAAAACCTCAAAGGCCAAAATTAAATAAATAAATAAATGAAGCTTAGTCATCCACAAAAGCAAAGATCTGGCCGTGGGAAGAAGGGGAGGAGGTGTAGAGAGCTCACAGGATGATGGGATAGGGACTCCAACACTTGAGGGACTCTCTCTACCTTGTCCTATTTTTTGTACCACTATTTGCATGTTTCTTCTTCATCAGAGATGACAGGGGTTTTTTCCCCACTTTTTTTTTTTTTTTACAGAAACAGAGAGAGAGTCAGAGAGAGGGATAGATAGGGACAGACAGATAGGAACAGAGAGAAATGAGAAGCATCAATCAGTAGTTTTTCATTGCCGTTGAGACACCATAGTTGTTCATTGATTGCTTTCTCACATGTGCCTTGACCGCGGGCCTTCAGCAGACCAAGCAACCCCTTGCTGGAGCCAGCGACCCTGGGTCCAAGCTGGTGACCTTGGGGTCTCAAACCTGGGTCATCCGCATTGCAGTCCAACGCTCTATCCACTGCGCCACCGCCTGGTCAGGTCCCCCACCCCCCTTTTAACTGCCGTTTTGCTCAACCTCAAGATATCGTGCAGATATTCCTCAGTCATATGTCTATCTTTGCACTCAGGTGAGAAGAATATCATGATTAAAAGTTTCATCTAAAACTACAGACGTAAAATGAAAGGAACATTAATTTCCAGAAGAACTGGTGTGTTGCTTCCAAGAGAATAAAGGAAGGTTAAGGAGAGAATGCTATAGTTGTCCCCTAGAATTAATGACTGCCCTTGGGGGTCACAGTATCTGGCTCTGGCCTACTTGTAAGGTGACCAATCATCCTTCTTTAGGGAGGACAGTCCTTCTTTGTAAGTTCCATCCTCCCTTGAAAAGTGTCCTCCTACATGTCCTCCTTTTTGATATTGGATGACTAATCTGTAAATATCCATATTCAATCAATGCAGAGTTGATCCATTGCATGTGATGTGACAAATTTGTATCTAAATGAGTACTTTTTTCTTACAATTATAATTAAAAATTAATAGGCATGTAAGCATAATTACGATATAAAATATTACAAATGTTTTTATATGCATTTATCATATTATAGTGTATTATTGTTGCAATGAATAAAATGTTTCTTTAATTTACAATATTGTTTTCTTCAATTTATTTTTGTCTTTTTCATCATAAAAACTTGGTCACCTTACTATTTGGGACCTCAAGATGTAACAGATGCCATAAGAAACATCTTTCTTGGTCTTTTAATTATGTAGCTTGTTGAAGTGATGAGCAGGAGCACAATTAGAAAGAGAAATGGAAAAGTACTTGGGATATTTGGATTTATAAATCATATGTGAAATGTATCTTCTACGCATCGAGCTTAGGTTGTGAATTTGTCTGATACCCATGAAACCATTTCATCAATAACATGGTCTAAGATGCTGTGGTGTCTGAGTTTATTTTATTCTTCAACAGCAATCAACTAGACATTCTTATGCTACTACTAAAAAAAAAATGTAGCCTTCATTAATTCCTATTGTGTATTAATTCAGAAATTTGTCAAAACACTCAGTTCTCAATTTAAAATCTTCGAACATTTGTTTTGATTATGGTGTTAGTTGTAAATTTCTACATAAAAATTCAGTAGACATGACTTAAAATAAAGCTCAGAGGTTGTTTTACCCACACCATTAATGAAATAACAACAGCAAAAAAGCATGAAATAAGTAGATTACATCGAAAATTATTGGGTTTGCCAAGCTACAGTTTTACAATTATATTACTTAAGTAACTGGGTACCTCAGCTGGTTACTTTAGCCTACTTTCTGCTGAACCATTTTTGAAAGCAAGCATGTCTAACACCCACTGATTCACACTTAAGATTTTAGAAACACCTGGAGAGTTTTTATAATAATGACAACCTTACCAGATTCCAAGTCAATTGGTCTGTGTTGAGTCTTTTAACTGTTGTATTTTGTTGGTTGGTTTTGAAATTTCTCAGGTGATTCTGATGCACTGTCTTTTGGAGAAACCATGAATTTAAATCCAAATGCCTAACTTTTCTTTAGGTCTTATTAGTGCTAATTGGCAAAGTCTATTCATTTTATATAACTCATGAGATAATTCAGTTCTTAAAAATTGAAGTATTAGTGAGGAGACTGAATTTTTGTCCTAGCAAAAAGCTAACCCTGTGTGGTGGTAGATAAGTCCTCTATTTTTTCACCTATAAATTGAGTTCTTTAGCCTGAACAGGCAATGGCACAGAGAATAGAGCATTGGTCTGGATGCGGAGAACCCAGGTTAGAGACCCCCGAGGTCGCCAGCTTGAGCACGGGCTCATCTGGCTTGAGCGAAAAGCTCACCAGCTTGGACCCAATGTCGTTGGCTCAAGCAAGGGGTTACTCAGTCTGCTGAAGGCCCGCAGTCAAGGCACATATGAGAAAGCAATCAATGAACAACTAAGGTTTCGCAATGAAAAACTGATGATTTATGCTTCTCATCTCTCTTTGTTCATATCTGTCTGTCCCTATCTATTCCTCTCTCTGACTCTCTCTCTGTCCCTGTAAAAGAATTAATTAATTGACTAATAATTAATTAATTGCGGGGTTTAATGAAATGATTCTTAAAGTTCCTTGAAGTCATAAATGTATTTAAAAATGTAACCCTACAAAATTAAATGTGAAAAGAAAATGTTTATGACAATTTTTCTCAAAAATATACAGGTCATATAAAATGCTGAAATAATGTAGAACAAATTGAAAAGTCATAAAAGCTTGAGTTTAGTTCCTGAGTTAAAAAGAAATCACATTTACCTGAGTCTACCTGAAAAAAGCCAGCATTAGAGCCATATAATGATTTAACGCGCTCTGGTCAGCATTTTCACATAATTTCCTTACCAATCCGGAATAAGTATGGTGACATGTCTAGAAAGTAGTTAGTATTCTGAGCTTAGGCAAAGAAGAGTTTCCATGGTGGGTGGGGTGAACCATTTTTTTTAGTGAGAAGTCACACCTGTCTGATTAAGACGCTGTGAATCACTGTATTTTTGGCATACTCTCAACTGAAACATACCTTTGCTTTTCTCCCTTTGGTCTCTCCCTCACTTATCATCATGGGAAAAGATAATTCACAACTGCAGAGTGAGATACTACTTCTCACAAGAAACATCCCATTTGGCTACACATCTAACTTCTAAGAACCTTATATTGGCTGACTTATCTTCAACCTAAAAACATTATTTGTAATAAAAGGCTCTAAATTATTTCATTGTTCTCTTATGGTTCTTATTCTTAAACTGTACTGAGCATACTGACTTTTTGCCCATCAAAAAATGGTTGTATTAAATAGTGATTGCTACGATTTCAAGTGGCAATATTGTAAATGATTTCCTAAACTTCTGAGATTATTTTGCCTTTACTTTCTTGTACCCTTAAAAACCTACAGCAGTACCATGCTTGCATTTGACTCCTATGTAATGTTATTATGTGGATATTGACTTTACAATGGAGAAGAAGAGAAATTGCCATGTATTTTCTTTAGGGTAAAGAGCTTCATCTAAGTAAATTCTTCAAGGTATCACTTATGTTGTCACTACTTTCCACACATTTTGAATAAGGGTGAAATTCACTTCGCTTTGAGTGATTCAACAAAAATTGGGTTTTTAATTGCAAATTTAACTTTGGACCTTGGCAATTAATTGCCTACAACAAGACAATTACATTGAAAATGTTCTCTCCTGTCCTTTGATTCTGCTGTACAGATTTAAGATTTTCTCTGTGACATCAAAGCAACTCTGCTACCACTAGCTCCTCCTCTCTTCTCTTGGGTCTTTATTCTTCGAGGCCAAGTATTTCCTGATCTGAAGAGCTCAGAAATCTGACACTACATTTTAGATTTACATAAGCAGATAAAGCTTGATTTTCTTCCAAGACTCCTGCTGAATTTTGATGCTCCTTTCACCACTGACTGACTTCATTTTAGAGCTCACAAACTGGTGACAAAGCCAGGGTTGCCAGGTAAAGAATCAGGTCACCTCTCCCACTTAGCAAAAAAATCTTCTGTTGGTACATTCAAACCCATATTGAAGTGTGAATCTAGTAGTCTGGTCAAAATAAAAATGTACACTTCCTAAATGTAAATTGTAAAACTCCTTCTAAAAACAAAACTTTTAGACTACATCAAAGTGAAAGCATTTGACCAGTGAATTGAATGCAGGTATAAAGTTTAAAAATGAAATGTAAAGTGTAGGTATATGATTAATATTTTCACGGACTAAAGCAGGTTACGTTTCTCACCTTTAGTCAATACCCATTTTCTGAACAGTGTAGTAGCAATCAAACTCTTACCGCAGCCTCTGGGTCTCTCAAAGTTTTCCTGCCAGTGATGGTTTCTGTGCACCCATCTATGTAAAATTCTCCACCCTAAATCCAAGCCCATAGCTCCTCCATGTTGAGACTTGCCCCATTAGTCTTCTGAGGTCAGACTAGATCCAGGGGAAAGTCCTGATTGACAGTTAAGATAATCTGGAATAACTTGATTGCATTTTGCAATTTGCCACTGGGCGGTGGTGGCGGTGTACTCATTATAATTGAGGGAGGGATCCCAGAATGCCTTCCTAGAGATTGGTATCCATATCAAAACCCCACATATTTGCCTTGACACTGCTGGATTTGTCTGGAAAGTTTAAACTCTGGAGGTCTCTTATCATGAGAGTTTGACAGCTCTGTTTACATTAATTTGACCTTTAGTTCATCAGAGAAAAGTTACTTTATTGCCTCCCAGCGGAAGCAAATCTCATATGAAGATGCATGATGGTATAAAAATGCAAAATGCACAGCAAGAGAAGCAGGTATTGAAGCTATGTACATCTGTGACTCTCACCACCTAAAGAAATTTCTGGGCCTTTTTTTTTTTTTTTTGAGTGAGAGAGAGAGATAAAGAAAGAGGGATTGACATGAAGGGAGATAGATGAGAAGCATCAATTCATAGTGCAGCACTTTAGTGGTTTATTGATTGCTTTCTCGTATGTGCCTTGACCCAGGACGTGAGCTGAGCCTGTGACCTCTTGCTCAAACCAGCGACCTTAGGCTCAAGCTGGTGACCATGGAGTTGTATCTATGATCTCATGCTCAAGCTGGTGAGCCCACACTCAAGCCAGTCACCTCAGGGATTTGAACCTGGACCCAGGTCAATACTCTATTCACTACACCACCACCTGGTCAGACAGAAGTAAATGTCCTATTAAAGGAGTACACATATATAAGCTTTTTTATAAATAAGTTTAAAATGAAAAACTAGGACTTTGTGTCATTTTTATTTTGGTGAATTTTTGCTGTTCTCATTTTAAATTTGTGGACTTGTTCTAGTCAATGAGTGCCTGAGCTGCCCTCATTCAGATACTAATTACAAAATGTTTTTGAAAACTTTCATGAAGGAAGATTTGCAGCCTTGGATGGGTGGGGAAATGGCATGGCCAGCTTTCTCCCAGGTGAAAAAGCAAGGCATAGAGACTAGGGAGTCAATACTCTTCTTTTTATTTTTTACTAGCATCACATGCAAACGAACCTAGAATCTGCGAGTGAGGTTTAGAAAGGCATGGCATAATTTAGTTGTAAAACGCTTAGCAAATTCACCCAGCTTTTTACCTTACTCATGAAAATATTAGGGAATGGCCTTGGCCAGTTGGCTCAGAGGTAGAAAGTCGGTCCAGAATGTGGACGTCCCAGGCTCTATTTCCGGCCAGAGCAACAGGAAAAGTGACCATCTGCTTCTCCACCCTTTCCCCTCTTCTTTCTCTCTATCTCTCTCTTCCCCTCCTGCAGCCAAGGCTTCATTGGAGCAACTTTGCCTGGGCTCCATGGCCTCCGCCTCAGGCGTTAGAATGGCTCCAGTTGCAACATAGCAATGGCCCAGATGGGCAGAGCATCGCCCCCTGGTGGGCATGACTGGTGGATCCTGGTCAGGCACATGTGGCAATCTGTCTCTCTGCCTCCCTGCTTCTCACTTCAGAAAAATAAAAAAATTTAAAATTTAAAAAATTAGGCAATGAACTACAGAGGTTTATTTACTTCACTTAAAAATTAAATTAGCCTGTAGTTGTTTAACTTCTTACGTTTCAGAACAAACTGAATTTGTCAGACAAGGATTTATATTTGTGCTCATCTGCCTTTAAATTATGCATTCAACCATAAAATAAGATTTCTTTGGTGGGTCTAACTAAACTGTAATAAGATTTTATAAAAATTCAATTTAAAAAATGAAAAAATTGAACTTTATGCTTTCCCTTTAAATTTCCTAATTAGGAGCAGAACAAAGCAAGAGGTTCTTGACAAGTATAAAATCCCTACGGAAAGTAGAACCAACCATAGACATCACTAGAGTGTAGGCTCTAGTTAATAGCTATATGTTTTAGTTACGGAATTAAGAATGTCAAGACATGAATAGTTAAAAAAAAAAAACAAGTATGATGCAAACGTTTACTTTTGTTTGCTTCCTTTAGAGAATAGGAATCAAAAGTGAAAGGCATGCAAGAAGGTATTATATTAGAAATCTTAAACATTTTCTAAATCTTACTACTTCACTTACAAATTATGAAAATAACAAATGTGTTTATGTTTACAGATTCTCAAGTGTCAGTATTAACTAATGATTCTGAATCAAAGGTTCAGATGTTTCAGTGTTGTGTTATTTAAGTTAGTAAATCAATTGCATGTGTAAATCTAAGTTATTTCTTTAATAAAATATTGTTTTAATACAATTATAATAAAATATCAATAATGATAAGCAAAACACATTTTCAAGCTTTATATAAAAAGTCTGATTTTAAGGTGCATATACTATATACTCAATATTGAATTTAACAATTTCTACTTGTTATGATGTATAATCCTCAGGAAAACACAGTGAGTTACCGTAGTTAATATCTATTTGAAGAACTTGAAATGCAGAGGTTAACTAACTTGCTCAGCTCACTCAGTTAATAAATGATAGAGCCAGAATTCAGATCCAGATGTTTTGTTCCCAGAAATATGCCATTCTGATAAATGTTCTGATAGCTGGCTTTCCTTGGAGACACACCAGCACTCATTTGAAAAAAGCAGACACAGTCTGTCATGTGGAATAATAAACTGGAACTCAGGAACCCAGACTCGGCTAACACAAAGGCAACTGCTGTGTGTATCGTTGGTATGTAAAAAAACATGAGTGATTAGACCAGCCTGACTGCCACAAAACGACGCTGTCATCTTGAGTAAGCTGCTTAACTATTCTGTGCTTGATTCTTTTCTGTACAATGAAAAGTAAATGTGGCACCCTGACAAGATTGTCAAAAGGAAAAAATGAATATGAAAGCACCTCCAGTATAGTCATTCTATCAATACATGCTCACCTCCCTCCTTCCTCTTGTTCAAAGGACACCACTGATTTATGAGAGAAAAATGAGACTAAGCACATACTTAACTTACATGAGCCTCAGACATTGAAAGGATATAATAACTCAGCTATAATGACTCAAATGTAGGCTTTTCTGAGGCAAAACAATCTACAAATCGAACAAATTATGAGTATTTGGGGGAAAAAAGCTTACTTCATAACCAGAAAAGGCACATCCCCTCGGTACAAATGTCTGGTATTGTATCTATTTCTTAATAATATGTATTTCAATTATTTCTCATTGTAATCATATGCAGACCAAACACAGTGTTCATTTAATTTATACTTAGAAGATGATCATATTACCTTTGTTTTTAAAGTAAAGTCATTTCTTTTACTTTCCAAATTTTATTGTTTTTAAAACAGAAGTTCTTGGTCAAGCCCTTTAATTTTTGAACGTTACTGTCATAACTTTTAAACAGGAGCCATCTACTGTCCTTTTTAATATTGCTTGTTTTCACAAATTGGTGCAAATCCTCAGAACTAGTAGAAATATTTATCACTCAAAAGCAAAAAATACATAGATGGTAATCATGCATATTTGCAGTATTATAACTGACTACAGTTTTCTGGAAAGCTCTACTTATAAACACAATTTCCCCCCTGAGACACAGGCATCTCACACAAATGTATGTGGTTCCTCATGCAGCAAACATATCTATGGAGGTCCTGCTCTGTGTGTGCCAGGCATGGGGTTAGGCCCTGGGTAAAGTGCTGGACAGGGGAGCTGTGAGCTCTGCCCTCGAGAAGAGGCGTGGGGTGGGTGTGTGGGGAGTGGGTGTGTGTAGGGTGGGTGTGTGAGAGGGGCCAAAGCCAGGGAAAGGGAGGGGCCATCAGGCACACACACCAGGAAGCCCAACCCAGTCTTCAAGGATGAGTGTTATAGGAAGATGAACTGGTGGAAATGACCTTCATGTTGCTCTCTGAAAAATGAGAATGACCAGGAGAAGGAGGAGAGTGGAAGAAACAGCATTTACCATATTTTCCCATGTATAAGATGCACCTTTTTCAAAAAACTTGGGGTTTAAAAACTGGGTGCATGTTATACAGTGGTTGTAGAAGTGTGGTATTTCAAATGCCATATATGGAACTGAGGACGAGGCAATATATGAAGACAGTGATTCATCATCAGATGCAGATGAGAACAAGCTAATGGATGGGAGTTTTGACAGTGATGAGTTATATAAATTTTATAATGAATAAAATGAGTTCAATAACTTCATGTAATACATTTCTTTTTCAAATTTGGAGCCTCAAAATTAAGGTGTGTCTGTCATATACGTGGTAGTGTCTTATACATGGGGCAATACAGGTATCTGCAGGACAGACATCGAGAGGCTTGACTTGGCTTGATATGGCTTGAAAACAGAGTTTGAGGTTAACAGTACCAAGAGATGAGGATGCATAGCTAAAGAAGTGCCAGCCTGGCAGCATTTCTCTAGCAATACTTAAACATTTGGGGTTCTTTTAAGGGCAATAGACTCCAGCCAGGAGAGCAACACGACAGGGGTGGAGGTAACATTTGGAAACCACTGATGTCCTATTTGATGTTAAATTTCTTAGACTAGATTAAGCTTCCATATATGCAGGGGCTTCTCAAAAGTGCCTGGCATCTTTCTATATTGAATCTCTTTGTTAGAGAGAATACAGGATTACTGTCATCACATTCATTTCACAGGTAAAAACAAAAAACATCTTTGTAGCAATTATCTGCTTTTCAAAATAACTGGCTGCAGCAAGAGAGGCCTTTAACCCACCCATACTTTCTTCCCCTGTCACACATCTTTGGCCATATCTATGGTACACCTGTGTCCTGAGACATCTTCCTCTTTATTAGTGAAGCAGGGATTGTTCTAGATATTCAGCAATACAGGGCTGAGCAGATCTATAGAAAATGTTCTTAAGCCAAAATGACTGCCCCCACTCAGGCTCTGACTCATTTCATAGAGTTAGAATATGCGGTGCTTTTTACACTATACTGTGAATGAAGCCCCAGATTGAATAAATGCTGAATAGTGACCTTGATTCCTTCTTTGCTGTATCTTTATGTCATGTACAGGAAGGGCATTGGGCTAAAAAGTCAAAAAGACTTGAACTTTATTTCTGGATTTACTACCTATTAGTTGTATGATTCCAGCAAATAGCAACCAATTTAACCTCGTGCCCTTATTCTTTGAAACTGTGATCACACTCTTGCTTTGATAGTTTTGAAAAGATGTGTGAGATAGCTATAAGAAAAATCACTTAACTTAAAACTTAGTAATAACAGCTGTCATTTTTTAAGTATATACTCTATCTGGCTCTGTTACATATTCTATTTAATCCTCACAACACCCCTTTAATAGGTATTATTTTCACTCTCTATGGCTGAGGTAAGTAAAGCCTAAAGAGGTTAAACAATGTTACTAAAACCACACAGCCAAGTGCCAGAACTTGGATTTGAACCCGATTCTGGCTGATACAGTGAAGCCATCCTCTTCACTCTAATGATCCTTTTTGCTCTTCCTTCCTATTTCTTAAATATCAACCACATAGTGCTATATATTATAATTTAAAATACTGAATAAAAAATATTTTAATCACAAAAGCCTAAATACATACTTATGTATGTATCATACACATAATTTCATGGGTAACACATTTTTGCAACATAATTAATTCAAGTAATAATTCTGTCGCACCCTGATACTATGTTTGTCCCATTCCTGATACCATCTCTGTGTCCCACAGATGTGCAATCCTACTTGTGCTTGCTCAAGCAAATCAGACACAACTGTTCCGTGCCTGTCACTCCCAGAGTGGCAGGAAGCCTTCCAGCTCCTCAGGTGAGTAATGGGGTGACTAAAGTCAACATGGAAAGGAAGCAGAGCCACCATATAAAGGAGGACACCCAAGCCAGTTAGAGCAACTGCAAATGATTTTACTGGGAGAGCCCCACCCTCCTAGGCCCAGCGATTTCTCATTTGTCGTTCATTCTCAACCCTGCCCCTCCCACATCTCCACCTCCTACTGCCTGCCCTTCCCAGGCACCTTCCTCTTTTTATGGTGATTGCATCAGGCCAGCCCACAGCTCACACACCACACCCAGTCTACTGCACTGGCCCTGACTCCAGAAGATTCCCTCTGCCCCCACCCTCAGTTCCCCAGCTCGTGCCTTCCTGAAGCTTCTCCTTACCGTGTCCTCCCTGACTCCTCCACAGACAGCTTCCAACTAGATTCCTCAACCTGCCTTCCTGCAGTTTCCTTTCTGGTTTTATGGATCCTTTCCAAATTACTTCAAATCACAAGCAAAGCAGATGAGCTGAGTAAACCTCCTGCAAAGAGTCTTTCCACAGACAGATCATCTTACATGAATGGACTGCTAGACTCTTAATTAGCCAGGTCAGTTCCCTTGGAATGTTAAATGCCTCGTGTAAATACTGCATGATATGTCCATTCTAGTACAGATAGACAGTCACTAACTGCTGATTAATAATTAGGATGCTGCTTACTTCCTTATAATAATAATAACTTCCATTTATTGGTCTAGAACTCATTGTGTGGCAGGTGCTTTTCATGTAGTTGCTGACTCAATCCTCATAACAATCCTGTTTAGGTAGGCATTTCTACTCCAGGATATAGATGTGCAAACTGAGGCAGAAAGAAATTACATTTGTTTGTTATAAGATAGAATAAAGTTACAGAAACAGATGCAAACCTGATCTTTTACATGTAAAACCTGTTTATACTTCCCAATGCCTCCAACACCTGCTCTTCCATTTATCTGTTACTGGCATTTTCATCTTTTTCATCACAAAGAGTAGAAACTTCACGGTCATTGGTGATTCCTCCTTAAACAACTAGAATTTGGTAGATTTTCTCTATTGAACACTTTTTCAGTCTGTCTCTTTCGTTCCCTCACCAGGGCAGCCACCTTTGACTCACTCAGGCTTTGATTACCTTTCTCCTATCATATGCCCTTCTGATTGGTCAGACTGTCTCCTTCCCTTTCTTCAAATCCAATCTTCACGCTGCTGCATATTCCTTCAAAAAAAAAAAAAAAAGATCAGTGTCTATGGAGTGGCTAATGGGGGAGGATCAGGTGGGGAACTCCGACTCCGGGAACTTTGGCTGGGGCAGCACACACAACCAAGCACGCCAAAAGAAAGCTCCCAGAGGACCCTGAGAAAAGATTGACTGTCCGTCAGCCAGTGAGATTTCACCACGTCATAACTACTCGTCCACCCTAATCTCTAAACCCCAGGGCTGGGGGACATCATCGGGTGGGAAGTGTAGTACTTAATAAAGACTTATTATTTCACACTTTGTTGCTCCCAGCCCTCCTGTTCCTTCTTTCTCAGTGGGGGAAAAATACCTTACAATATCTTTTTTCTGCCACTTGAGTAAGGGAAATATTTTGCCCTAGCATTTCAAAATTTAAAAAGCAAGCAAGAAAGAAAACTTTCTTATAAAATGAGATCTGATCTAGGTGTTGTCATATTTATTTTAAGTGGTCATAGACTATCTCAGGGGAGATTGGGAAAAAGACCCTCCACACAAGTAGATTTAGGATGAGGACTAAAATATCTAGAAGGCCCTAATTCTAGAGGAAGAGATACTGGGCAGGAAACCAAGGCAAAACTTCATGCAGAGAGAGGTCAGAGAAGTATTGAGGACCAGAAACATTGTAGTGGCAAAAAGAGCATTCAAAAGGAATATGTAGATTCATTCAGGAGATAGTGCAGATACAGGACTGAACAACTTCAGGACAAATAGAGGGTGGTGATGAAGGAAGAAGAGAAAAGAATGAGTCAGAGATGGTGTGGCTTTGAGTCTAAGTGTATCAGAAGGTTTGTGCAACACAAAGAAGAAACACTAAAGAGAACATTTGATCTAGTAAGACAGGAATTCTGCTTTGGACATGTAGCTCTAACCTAATTCCTTAATCTTGAGAAAATAAACTTTTGGTTTATTTTTACTGATATGATTTGATACATCTATCAAGATAAATTAAGCAAATACAAATTTTTGCCTAATTGTCCAGCAACTGTCTCATTTTTTAATTGCATGTTGATTCTGTAGACTTAATCCTAGATACTACATTAAAAAGAAAACTGTGTTATGCTTCAATCAGTCAGAAACTCATCAGTGTATTTAGAATCCCTTTCTGTAATGTGTTTCGATGATTTCCTTTGGCTTTAAATAGTGGGCAGAGGGTTTTTCCCTAAAAGCATATTGGTAACATTAATATATTATGGATTGGGAATGAAAGAGGGTGTCCCACTTCGGACTCTTGTAGAATATCTGCATTAATATCTTTACGTCTAGATTTCAAAGCTAGTGATTAGTGACATTGGGGTAACTTTACCTATGAGTAATGAATCCTAAAGTGAACACTAGTTGATAAATGGTTTACACAGTTCTTAAAATATCCATGATTTTACTCATTTTGTGTGTGTGTGCACATTATTCAAATAATTATGGAAATATTTAATAGTATTTTTATAAATATAATAAAGTTGATTATAATTTAACATTTTCACTATTATTCCTTTGGAGACAATGTAAATTGAGTAGATAAGTCATGTAATTATGTCACTTGGAACATACTTAGGTAAGGACAGCATGTTTCCAACCTATCATATAGTTCTTTAGCACACCCACAAGCATTCTTAAATGAATTAACAATCGCATGCCTCATAAAATGATAGAAAAAGCGTGACAAATGAGTATTTGTGAGAAGGAACAAAAGGATTAATCTAAATGCAGATTTGTTAAGAAACAAACAAGTATTTTTTAATTAGTAAATATTGTCATGCACATGATGTTGATCCTGCCTAGGTCACAGAACAAGACAGAAGCTCATTCAAGGTCTAATTGAGTATACTCTACCAGGGAGGACTGTTTGAAGAAGTACTCTCTTAGGTTTTTACACTGTAATCATTCAGACATGTAAGATTAAACTTGAATTGCATGTAGAATATATTTGCTAGATATCACCAACCTTAAAACTATTCCAGTTTCAAACTGTGTACAGCAATACAAACAATTTATATTTTTCTTCTAAACTAATTTTTTTAACTTAAACAAGAAAAATTTTACCCCTTGGAGTCTTGATTTTAAGCATTTTAATAAATAACTGAGTCTTATATCTACCATCAAGTATGAGAACAGCCCCATCCCCCCCCAATTTTTCCATGTTGCCCCTTTGTAGTAAACTGCTTCTCCAACCTTTGTCAACCACTAAGTAGTTTCCCAAATTTATATACTTTTGCCTTTATCAGAATGTCATGTAAATGAAACCCTATGGTATGTAGGTTTTTAGTTTTAGTGTCTTTTGCTTACCAGTGCTTTCAAGATTCAACCAGATTGTTTGTGGGTGTCAAGTCTATTCCTTTTTATGACTGAGTAGTATTCCATTGTACCATAGTTTGTTTATTCATCCATGAAAGACATTTGTCTTTTTATCCTGATTTTTAACAATTATGAGTAAAACTGTTATAAATATTTACATAGAGGTTTTGTGAGAACATGTTTTTATTTCTCCTGGATAATTAGTGAAATTCCTGGATCATATGGTAAGTGTATGCCTAACTATAAAAAGTGACTAAACTCTTTTCCAAAGTGGTTGTACCACTTTGCATTCCCACTACCAATAAGTGAGAAATACAGTTTATATCTTTGTGTTTCAGTTTGAGTAATACCTATAGATCTAATGCCTGTTAGCCTATTAACTAATTCTTTCCTCAACTGTATCAAGTCCTCTAATGAGCCTTTTAATGTTATTATATATCTCTATTACTGTATTTTCTTTTCTAACATTTTTGTTTCATTCCATGTTATAGCTTCCATCTCTTTGCTAAAACTGCTTATCAGTGTTTGTATGTGGTCAATCTTTTTCTTTAGAGTTTTCAACATATTAGTTACAGTTATATTAAATTCCTTTTTCTTATTGTTCCATCATATCTACCATATCTAAATTTGGTTCTATTGATTGCTTTTATCTTGGTACTTTGATTTTTTTTTGCTTGCCTTTCTGTGTCTCATGTGAGTTGGACAAGTGTAAAAACAGAAACTTAGACAAATAGTTTCTATGTTTGCGCGTACCTTTAATTGTATCAGAACTTTATTTGGGGGAATTGAGTTCATCTAGAAAGGGATTGAATTAGCTGTGGGTTGTTTTTTGTTGTTGTTACTATGGTTATAATCAGTATATCACAGCAAACAAATTCTCCTGAAGATGAGCAGAAAGGATTCACACAGGACTTCTTACCTTTTCTACCTGGACTTTTGTTCCCCTCTCCCAGGCTAACACCAATAAGTTGCTTTCTCAGGACTCTCACCAATTATTTTGTGTAAACCAGGTGAGATTCCTGAAGAAGAGGCTGCAGGAGGGTGGGAACGTCCCTTATATCCATGGCCCCCAGCATCGCCACACTCTCAGCAACTCACTCTTGGCTCCCACTGATTCTTTAGCTGAACTTTTTGGCTGGACTCTTCTTAATGTGCTTGATTGCAGCTGTACCAGGTCCCTCTCTCCCTGCAGATATTTTTTCTCTTCTTATCTTTTAGGTTACTTAGTTGCTATGTGACTTCAGCCCTCTCCTGGGTTTAAAGTCATGAATTTTCAGTTTGTCTGACTCTTTGTGTCACTATTGAAAAGGTGCTGAGAGTGATACACCTGGAAAGGTTACGAAAGCTCCATGCCCCTTCCCACACACTTTGTCCTACGCATCCCTTCCATCTGACTATTACTGTCTTATAATAAACCAGTGGTCTAGTAAATAAAATACTTCTCTGAGTTCTGTGAGCCATTCTAACAATTAAACCCAAAAAGCTGGGTTGTTGGAACCTCAAATCTATAGCTGGCTGGTCAGCAAATGCTACACGGGGCTTTCAACTCAGGGACAGTTTTGTGGGACTGAACCTTAACCTGTGGAATCTCATGCTATCCCCAGGCAGATACTGTGAGAATTGAGTTGAATAGTAGGACACCCAAGCATTGTTTGGTGGTGTGGAGGAAATCTCCACACCCACACATTGGAATTGATCCCAGAACCTTTTACACAGGAACAGGCTAACTGTCCTAAAAACTCCAATATGGAAAAGGGAAGCATGAGAAACACACTGAAGAGAATGATCTAGAGCAATTTTCACTCTGTTAGGCCACAGTTGTTCATACATGCTGGCAGTGGAGAAAATCCTTAGTTGGTTTATCTGGCTGTCCCCTGATTCTGCTCTCCGTGAGAAACTCCTTTGTCCATGGTCGTTGCTGGCCTCTGGCATTGCCCTCTGAGAGCTGTTTCCTGTCTCTTACCGTCTATGTCAACCCTTAAGTGAATGTTGGGAAGTAGCATTCCTTGAGGGCTGCTTTAGGCTTCACAGTTTTGTAATTTCAGGCTATGCTGATGGCTAATTTGGTAATATATTCCTTGAAAACATAGTAATCTGAGATTACTTGATTGTAGTGTATGTCATGTTCTAATAACCACACCCAAAGTTTTTGTGTGCGTGGGTTTCTTTGTCTGTTTTAGTCTTAAGCGTATCTGTTTACTGAATGTTGTGCTGTAAACTCTTCTCGTTTTACGTGCTTAAAAATTTTCAACTATTTTACCTCAAGGTACAAACTCAGTAGGGAATTTGTTTTGCAAATCATCACAAGTAATATTTTCACCAAACATTTTTAACAACGAATGACAACCATTTTTCCAGACTACTCTATACGTGTCCTCACTGAATGTATGCGCCTGCTTTTCACGCCAATATTGCATCTTTTCTGATTTTGTGATGGATGTACCCCACTTCCAGTACTAACTTTTCTAATTCCTTGGAAAAGCTCATCTGTAGTAATAGAGATTCCAAGTACAGTGGCTTTATTAGAATAAGCATTTATACTTTCCCTACATTACAGTACCAAGATAAGCAATTTGGTTTTCCAGGGTAACTCTGCTCCACACAGCCATGCAGGCACCCACTTTCCTTCCATTCAGTTGTTTTGCCACATCTCAGACTTTATTTTTGACTTTATGAACAAAGCTGGTATGTGAACATGTTTGTATTCAGCCTGCAGGATTAAGAAAATGAAGGCAGGCAATTTTTCTTTAAAGTATAACAAAATTTTATAAATTACTTCTACTCACAATCTACTGGCAAGACTTATTTAGCCACATGCCCACAACTTTGCGGTCGGTGTGTGCATGCCTAGCTGAAGCTACAGAAGAAGTACAGTGTTTATTCTTTTTTCCCTTGTTTATTAATTTGGAAGTCTATACTTTTATGCCCTACAGTTACCTTTCTGTTAAAAGTCAAAAATAAATAAAAATTTATTATTAATT
Source organism: Rhynchonycteris naso (assembly GCA_037038555.1). NCBI lineage: Eukaryota > Metazoa > Chordata > Mammalia > Chiroptera > Emballonuridae > Rhynchonycteris > Rhynchonycteris naso. The sequence continues at coordinate 165,503,960 of CM072999.1, read as the reverse complement.
TAAATTAATTCTTACATGCACGCGTGCGCGCGCGCGCGCGCACACACACACACACATCCTTTAGAATGCTTTTATTTCCTCCATTTTCTTCACTAACCAACCCTATGCACAACTCTGGTGGTTTCCTAAACCAGCTCACAAAAAATTAGTCCCAAGCTATGACTTAGTTTTCTCCTTGTATAATGTTTCTTTAGGTTTTAAAAAAAAAAAAAGCTAATGTGAGAGCTCAAATTTTCTTGGTCCTAGAACATTTCTTGGCATCCATTATACATGTATTAAATTTTTGTTGATTAAATAAATACTTTTTTCCCACTTATTTATTATGTCACGTACATTATATATGTGTGTATGTAGTTATTTTTATATATAGTAGATATACTTACATTTATATTATATATAGACTTTTAATACTGTAGTGATATATACATAGTAAATATATACAGTATTTTATTAATATCATTTGAGAACTTTAAAAAATAATATATTATTCAGGTAATCACTAATGTTTTATTAGTATAAGGCCAGGTGTTTTTTTCCTTTCATTAATATTTAATGACATTTTTTTAACTGACTCTTTTAGAAAGAAAGAGAGAAAAACAAGGCAGAAACATCTGATCTGTTCCTGTATGTGCCCTGACTGGGGATCAAACCCACAACCTTTGCATATTGAAACAATGTTCTAACCAACCAAACTATCCAGCTAGGGCTTAATGACACTTAAAAAAAAAAAAATTAGTGAGACTTTTCATGCAACTCAAAAAAAGAGCTATAAATTATTTTCTTCTTGCCTGACCAGGCGGTGGCGCAGTAGATAGAGCATCTGACTGGGATGCAGAAGACCCAGGTTCGAGACCCCGAGATCACCAGCTTGAGTGTGGGGCCCATCTGGCTTGAGCAAAAGCTTGCCAGCTTGAACCCAAGGTCACTGGCTCCAGCAAGCGGTTGCTCGGTCTGCTGAAGGCCCGTGGTCAAGGCATATGTGAGAAAGCAATCAATGAACAACTAAGGTGTCGCAACGAAAAACTGATGATTGATGCTTCTCACCTCTCTCTGTTCCTGTCTGTCTGTCCCTATTTATCCCTCTCTCTGACTCTCTCTCTGTCTCTGTAAAAATAAAGTAAAATAAAAAAAAATATTTTCTTCTTTTGGTATTTCAATTATTGCTTTATTGTGATAGTGTCCTTTTTATGACAAGTGGTGACAATAATAACACAAAGCAGATCATGTTGCACTTGAGAAATAGAAATAAAGGTATTTTATATATCAAGTATCTACTCAAGTTAAAAGTTTGTAGCCATATTTTACCTCTGCTGACTCTTTCTTTCTTTGCTTTGTTTACAATAATGTCTATCTATTGATCTGTTTGGCTAGTAATCACATATAAGAAATTTATGATCATTTTTGTGCATAAAGAACCCTCTTTCTAAGAGGTTCCTGGGACACTGTTGGGCAGATAAAATATATTATGCTCACTTTGTTAAAGATGGCGCTGCCCACATGGAAGTTTGTTGATATTAATGTGTGTTCTGGAACAGGCTGTGGGCAGGCCGGGTCGTTATAGCCTAAGGCTTAGTTTAAGAGTAAGCTCTTCTCCACACCCTTGACTTATTGGATGATGTAGGGTGGTGCACTCTCCTGAGGAATTCCATTATGCCTCAGATGGGTGGCTTTGTATCAGAGACTTTCTTGTATGTATAATTGGATTAAAGGTTTGGATTTTCTAGGCTATAAACTGGGGCAGTCTGGGAGCTTGATCTCTCTCTCTCTCTCTCTCTCTTGGTTCCTGAGCTCCTGAGGTTGGTATTAGAGAGGAGAGCAGATTAAGGCCATGTGGAAGAGAAGTAGCCAAGATGGCAGAGTGCTGAGGAAGAAGCCAGTTTGTTAAGAGTTTGTGCAGGAGGAGATGGGAAACAGAGGTGAATAAGTCTGGTGAGCTAGAAAGCTTTGATTCTAGGAAACTCGGATAAGTCAGTAGCTTTGTGAGCACTGAATGAGTGGGTTTTGGAGCCCATTGTGTGTTTTTGCTTGCCCGCCGGGTGCAAGCTAGAATTAAAGCTGATGGCTCACCAGTTCTTGGCTCTGCTGTTCCATTACCGACTGTTCGAATCCAATGTGAACCTGCATGGGTCAGGCGGCTCTGATGGTGACCCCGGCTACTGGCTTTACAGACACAAAAGAAAAATATTACACTATCTTTGTCTGGCCAAAGAGAAAAGTGCAATTTGAAGATGCATAAAGAGTATGACAACAAATTTGTGTGGAAAAGATATTGTAACTCAAGTCTCTTAACTGAAATCTAGAGATGGAGTGAGACAAAACTACCTCCAACAGTTAACTCACTTGTTTAACATTACAAAACATTATACTATCTGTAAACTAGTAAGAATTGAAATAATCTTGCAGTATAGTCCATGATGATTAACAATGCATTGCTTAAAGTATCATATACTTTTGATCATTATTTTCTACATTATTTCATTTTTCACATACTGTAACTCCTAGGAATAACTCACAGACATGAATGCATAGTAAAATATAGCTGAATAGTCATCCAAGTCACCTGCTGTTTCAACTACATTGGATTAACAATGCTCTGTTTAAACAAGTTGCTGTTTTCAGTAGTGAAAGGTGGTCTTTTCTGTTCAGTGAGTCATACTGAACCAAAGACATGCCAGAATGATGCAGTGAATATGTGGGAACAATACAAGCTTTGTTTTACTTCTCTTTGAAATAAAAAACAACCTCTGTTTGTCAGTTAAATAAGCTTTGGACTGGGTGAGATATTTAACTGCCAAATGAATACAAAGTTTTGCAAAATACATTTCAGTACTTTATCTTTTAACCACATATACGGTCTTATTTTGATGAATTCAATTTGGTAAAATGTTATATTCAGAGTGAATCACACCTGTATAGTTCTTACAAAATGTCAGATTATAATTAAACCTGTTTTGAAACACAGGGAAATATATTTTTCTAAAAAATTGGATCTATTGTACTTATTTCCAAAATGATTCAGTTTTTAAAACTTTTCCCATATTATTATTTAATGTTTTTTCTATCATAATCTTTATTTGAAAATTGCAGGAGAGGCCTTGGCCAGGTTGCTCAGTGGATAAAGCACCATCCCAGAACACCAAAGTCATGGGTTCGATTCCCGATCAGGGCAAATAGGAAAAGCAATCGATGAGTATAGAACTAAATGGAACATTGAGTTGATCCCTCTCTCTCTAACTCTCTGTATCACTTTTCCTCTCTCTTTCTTCCTTCTTCTCTCTGTCTCTCTCTCTTAAATCAATGAAGAAAAAAGAAAGAATTGCAGGAGGAAAAGTGGTTAAGTAGGTATAGGAGGGTAGAGGTCATGAAGGGAGATTTGACTTGGGGTAGTGAACACAGAATGCAATATATATTGTATATTGTAGATCTGTGCACCTGAAATCCATCTAATTTTTATTAACCAATGTCACCCCTTATTAATTAACTAAAAATCTTTTAAAAAAATAAAGGAATTGGCTAAAAGGTCATTAAGGAAGTTTTTAAATGCATGTCGTAAAAACAATACTTAAAGCTCACGTACTTCATGTAACAAAGATTTCTTTGGATTGTCATCAGACACTGGTCAGTTCTACCTTGCACACTTTTAAATATGCTTTATTAGTTTGATTTCTAATGTAATAATAATTAGACACAGTCAAATAGGAGATACAGCTAGGTCCTAAAAAATGATCATTCATATTGATACTGAATTATTAACAAAATGAGAAACAATGTTTAAAGAAGAAATGAGCAATGTACATTTTCCCAGGATTTTCATATGTCTTTAATTTAAATCTCTAATTTATATATGAAAATTGAACCTGACTGGAACCTGCTCCTTTCATATATCCTTGTATGTTAAGTAATTCTCCTCTTGCAAATAATTATTTGTCAAAACTATGCAAATAAAAATCAAAACACACAGTACTTTCCTACTATATTCATGCAGTGAATTAAAAAATCGAAACCTAAAATGTTGGCTTGTGGACCTAAGGTTAAACAATTAAGTCATATAAAATAGAAATAAGTATACAACCAGTAAAATGTTGAAATATAGCTATTAAAACTGTATTATTGAAGCCAACTATAGTCATTTTATTTCACTGTTATTTTCACTAGGTGTTGCTGGCCAATTTATCCTCATTCCTAAGAAAAGAAGCACTGGTGCTTAAAAGAGAGAACAAAGGCTCTCTGAAAACTGCCTTCTTCCCAACCCCCTAATCCCTTAGGCTGAATTAAAAGAACAAAGAAGGAAGAATAAAAATAAACCCACATAGCCTGACCAGGCGGTGCCGCAGTGGATAGAGCCTCGGACTGGGATGCAAAAAACCCACGTTCAAGACCCCGAGCTCGCCAGCTTGAGCACGGGCCCAACTGGCTTGAGCAAAAGCTTGCCAGCTTGTACCCAAGGTCGCTGGCTCCAGCAAGGGGTTGCTCGGTCTGCTGAAGGCTGCGGTCAAGGCACATGTGAGAAAGCAATTAATGAACAACTGTGGTGTCGCAACGGCAACGAAAAACTAATGATTGATGCTTCTCATCTCTCTCTGTTCCTGTCTGTCTATCCCTCTCTCTGACTCTTTCTCTGTCCCTGTAAAAAAAAAAAAAAAAAAAAAAAAAAAACCCACATAGACAAAATAGATTTTAATCCGAAAATGGTAACAAGGGACAAATATGGTTCGTATATAATGATAAAAGGGTTAATTTATTGGAAAGATAAAGCAATAGTAGGTATATACACATATAACATCAGAGCATTTATATTTATTAAACAATTACTAACAGATCTGAAGGGAAAAATAGGCAAAGCTACTATAGTAGTAGGAGGCTTTAATACTCCACTTTCAACAATGGATAGGACATCAAACAGAAAATCAATGAAGGAATGTTGTTGGACTTAAACCATACATTATAACAAACAGATGTAAAAGATATTTATAGGACATTCCATCCAACAGTTACAGAATATACATTCTTCTCAAGTGTACAAATTATTCTCCAGGATAGACCATATGATAGGACAAGAAACAAATGTTAGCAAATTTAAGATTGAAAGTATACCAAGTATTGGTTATTACCACAATGGTATGAAAGTAAACATCAACAATAAGAAAAAGCTGGGACAGTTACAAATACATAGAAATTAAACAACACACTCCTGAGCAACTAGTGGGTCAAAGATAAAAAGGTCAAAAGAAGATTTTTAAAATCTCAAAACAGGCCCTGGCCAGTTGGCTCAGTGGTAGAGCATTGGCCTGGCGTGTGGAAGTCCTGGTTTCAATTCCTGGTCAGGGCACACAAGAGAATGCCCATCTGTTTCTCCACCCTCACCCCCTCCTTTCTCTCTATCTTTCTCTTCCCCTCCCTCAGCCAAGGCTCCATTGGAGCAAAGTTGGCCCAGGTGCTGTGAATGGCTCCATGCCCTCCACCTCAGGCACTGGCATGGCTTGGGTTGCAATGGAGCAACTCCCCAGATGGGCAGAGCATCATCCCCTAGTGGGCATGCCAGGTGGATCCCAGTCAGGCACATGTGGGAGTCTGTCTCTCTGCCTCCCAGCTTCTCACTTCAGAAATAAATAAATAAATAATAAAAATAAATTAAAATCTCAAAACAAATGAAAATAGAAACACAATATACCAAAACCTATGGTTGCTGTAAAAGGAATTCTGATAGAGAAGTTTATAGCAATGAACACATATATTAAGAAAATAGAAATATCTCAGATAAACAATCTAACTTTATCACCCAAAGAAGTAGAAAAAAAGGACTAAGCCCAAAGCTAGCAGAATGAAGAAAATAACAAAGATCAAAGCAGAAATAAGTGAAATAGAGATTTAAAATAATCAATCATTCTAAGATCTGCTTATTCAAAACAATTAACAAAATTAATAAACCTTTAGCCAGACTAACTAAAAAAAGGAGAAGTTTCAAATAAATAAAATCAAAATTAAAGAAACTTCATAATAGATACTACAAAAATACAAAGGATAAGAGACTCCTATGAATAATTGTATACCAACATATTGGATAACCTAGAATAAATGGGTAAACTTCTAGAAACAAACAATCTACCTAGTCTGAATCAGAAAGAAATAAGAAATTTGAACAAATTGATAATGAGTAAGAAGATTCAATTGGTAATCAAATACCTCCTAATACAGAAATCCTCCAGGCAAGATACCCTTACTCATGAATTATATCAAACATTAAAAAAAAAAATTAATGGCCTGACCTGTGGTGGCGCAGTGGATAAAGCGTCGACCTGGGAACACTGAGGTTGCCAGTTCAAAACCCTGCACTGGTCTGGTCAAGGCACATATGGGAGTTGATGCTTCCAGCTCCTCCCCCCTTTCTCTCTTTCTCTCTCTCTCTCTCTCTCTCTCTCTCTCTCTCTCTCTCTGTCTCCTCTCTAAAATGAATAAAATAAAACATAAAAATAAAAAAAATTAATGACAAATCTCCTCAAACTCTCCCCCAAAAACTGAAGAAGATTAAATTTTTCTAACTCATTTTATGAGGCCAGCATTACCTTGATACAAAAGGCAGATAAAGATATTTAAAAGAAACAATAACTATAGAACAATAACTTCTGATGAACATAAATGCAAACTTTCTCTACAAAATATTAGCAAGCTGAATTCAACAACACATTAACAGAATTATACACCACGACTAAGTGGGATTTATTCCTGTAATGTAAGGCTAGACTAACATACACAAATCAATAAATGTGATACACTACATTAATAGAATGGAAGATAAAATTTATATGAACACTTCAATAGATGCAGAAAAAGCATTTGACAAAATATAACATCCTTTCATAATAAAAAAACAAAGAAAACTTTCAACAGATTGGATATAAAAGGAACATATCTCAACATAATAAAGATTTTATACAACTAATATATAGTTAACATTGTACTTAATAGTGAAAATTAAAAGCTTTTTTGCTAAGATCAGGAACAAGACAAGGATGCCCACTCTCACTCTTACTCAACACAGCACTTGAAGCCCTAGACAGAGCAATTAGGTAAAAGAAACCCAGCAAAGTCAGAAAGAAAAAATGTAAAATTGTCCTTATCTGCAGATGATATAATTTTATATGTAGAAAACCCCAGTTTCAAAAAAAAAAAAACCCTTAAAATTAATCAACGAATTCAGTGAACTTGTGGGTATAAAATCAACATACAGAAATTAGTTGCATTTCCCTTGACCAGGCGGTGGCACAGTGGATAGAGCATCGGACTGGGATGCAGAAGACCCAGGTTCAAGACCCCAAGGTTGCCAGCTTGAGTGTGGGCCCATCTGGCTTGAGCAAAAGCTCGTCAGCTTGAACCCAAGGTCGCTGGCTCCAGCAAGCGGTTGCTCGGTCTGCTGAAGGACTGTGGTCAAGGCACATGTGAGAAAGCAATCAATGAACAACTATGGTGTCGCAATGGCAATGAAAAACTAATGATTGATGCTTCTCACCTCTCTTCGTTCCTGTCTGTCTGTCCATATCTATCCCTCTCTCTGACTCTCTCTCTGTCCCTGTAAAAAAAAAGAAATTAGCTGCATTTCTATACACTACCTGAGCAGAGAAGCCCACCCTTGGCATGGCACCAGATGGTAGAGTAGTATGGCCTCCTGGGCCTGAGTGCAGTCATCCAGAGTCACAGAGACCTCAGGCTAGGATGTACAAGGTTTATCTGCTCTGCTCCAACATGCTGATTGCTTGGTGTCCATGTCCAACTGGCTTTTTAAATTTTTATATGTTACTCCTGTGCTTACTTCTGAATAGTGCAGAATGTGGTTCAAAAAGAAAGCCCCCAAAATGTGACAGATCCTGGAGAAATTAGCTGCTAGAAGGAAAACAACAGGCATGCAGACTCTCTTAGCTGGAATGACAAGAATTTACAGCAGAAATTTTAATAAAATATCAATGTAAGTTCATATGTTTGGCAAAGTAACTTTAAGGCACCTCAAATAAATATGTGCTTTTAAGTACAAGCAATATTCTTGCTATAGCTCAATCCCTAGGCCTGTCTTCCTACCAGTTTGCTATCCTTTAGCCCTTCTTGTAGAGACTTTCAGTCACTGTCCTGCCCTTACAGAGAGGGGTCAGCCTGGGGATTCAGCAAGAATAATAGCCTTAATGAAAACAAATGTGTACAGACCCTGCTGGAAAATATACAACTCATGCCATGAACACAAGACAGATCAAAGTTCTCTCCAAGAACACATCACCCTAGCAGAAGAGTGCACATGAGGACAGGAGACTCCATCCTTACTATGATAAACTTTTAGTCATGAGTCAACTGAAAAATTGTGAAATTTGAATGTTTTTACCTGCAAGTGTCTAGACAGCATTTTTTTTCCTGCTCTCAGATGGAATATGGACTTGAGACAACAATTGTTAGAAAGCACAGTTACATTTTTGCACATCTGACATTGTGTCCCAGGTGTGTTACCTTTACTGCTTAGTGTGGAGATGGCAGGAAAATGATGTGATATGCAGACTTTCTTAGGACAAGTCTGACAGCATTTTCCATGATAGACTGAATGAGAAAGGGATGGGTAGTGAGTAAACTGTAATATAGCAGGGTAGTCACAAAGGTGTGTGCTAGGATTCTGGCATTGGGGATAAAAGGAAGAGTTTGATAAGAGGGACACTTGACAAGGCTTGGATGAAGAAGAAAAGATAAAGAGGCATCAAAATGATTCCGCAGTTTCATGCATGCATAGCTAGGGTCACCGAGTCCTTAGCAGAGACCGGAATGGGTGTCTGGGGCCACCCCACCTACGTGTGCATAGTGGGGTCTCCTGGCTACAGATGTATTACATAAAGTTGTGAAGTTTGAATGTAGTATTTTATTCTGAGTGTGGCTGACCTTGGATGGGGACAGAGTGTGTTGGGGGTGACAACATCACATTCAGTAGAAAGATGGAAACACGAGAATAGCAGCAAGATAAGAGAACATGACTGATGTCTTTGTGAACTTTGGCACAAAAGTGAGAGTTGACACCACAAGCTTGAAAGATAGTTCAAAGAGAAGTGAAGGAACAGTTGAGCAGAAGGGCAGAGACTAAGCCAAAGTGATTGCCTATCAGCCTAACACATCTCACATGGCTTTATTTTTCATTCGTTCTCCAATTCCATATGGGAGTTTAAGAAGAAGGATGAACTGTTTTTGACCAAAATGATACAGTGCAATTTGTACATATAGGCTTGATAGAAAAGAAACTTGGTCTAGAAGTAGCATTTTCTTTTCAGTTTATTTTCATCTTATTATGCATTAACAAGTATTATTCATTGTCATAATTTTTAAAGAAAGCTTTGGAGAAAAGTTTAGGCATCAAATTTCTTAAGTCATACAGTCTGTGGATTATGTTCTGAAATGAAAATTTATTTCTCCACATTTTACCAAGTTACTATAGTGCTGCAGTGAAACTTATAAGATTATACTTAGTGTTTTGCTGTTATTCAGCTATTTTTCAAATACAGCACCTTATGATAGCAAATTTGTGTCTATTTTAACCATTTCTAAAAACTAACAGAAAAATATTCTTCTCTAGTTAACAAACCAGACATTTAGGAAAAAGAAGAAACAACCTTTTTGAAACCACAAGACTCTAGATGCTGAAAACCCACAACCTTTTATAAAAAGGTTTACCGTATTCCCCCATATATAAAATGCTCTCATGTATAAAATGCACCTTAATTCGGGGAGCCTAAAATTTGAAAAAAAAATGTATTACATAAAGTTATTGAACTCAAGTTTTATTCATCATAAAATTCATACAACTCCTCATCACTGTCAAATGCAAGTAAAAAAAATCTACAGCCACTGTATAAAACACACCCAGGTTTTAGACTCCAAATTTTTTGAAAAAAGATGTGTCTTATACATGGGGAAATACAGTATGTAAAAATCTTTTCCCTTGGAGAAAATATTGAGTTTCCATTTTGAAAGTAACTCAACTGTTTTACTTACACAAATTTAACATGTTGAGTACTTTAAATACTGAGTATCATCTGGTTTATCAAAATATTTGCAAAAGGATTGTGGTCATTTTCTTTGTTTTTACTAAGCTTTTGTTGTTTTAAAATTTCCAAAATGAATATTTCTGTCTATTTTTTTCAAAGTAGATATTGTTTGAATAGGAATGACTATTAAGGAGAAAAGAGATATTCTCAACAGCAATACAGGAACATTATGAATGTGTGTTAAAATCTCTGCTTAATTTTTCAGCTTTTCTAGATGAATTAAATCATGATCAATAATAGACTAAAAATAAAGTATGCAATACTTCTAGTTCTAGTTTGCTGTTTATTGATTTATTTCTTCCACTAACTGAGCTCAATCTTTAACTTTGTAATTAGCAGCTCATTCATTTACCTGTTCATTCAACCAATATTACTGAGGACCTAATATGTGCACCAAATACTTCAGCCAGGGCTTCTCAGGGGGCTTTCATTGTTGGGAATATTTGTGAGCAGACTTAGTAGGTATATTCAGAAAATTTATTTTAAGATTGATCAAATTATGAAAATATCTAGATTATCGAACAAAGTAGATATCTTTGTTCCTTTAAAAAATACTTTCCTATACTAATTAACATATTCTAGAATATAAATTTGGTACTTGATAGTGAATGCATTAGGGAAATACAAGAAGTTCTTCCATCTATTAAAATCCTAAAATTGTGGTGAAATGTGCGGTTTCTCATTGTTATCAAAGTAGAAAAATAAAAATAGTCTCTTCCCAATGGAAGTTTGATGACTGATCTCAGTAATATTTTTTATCATTTTGAATGATCAATCTTTCTTTTATTTCAAATTATTTTCTATCCTCAATTCTTCTTGTACTTACGACACTTTAACTATTTTTGGCAATTGAACTCTGAGGGAGGGGGTTGATGAAGAGATAAAATATGTAGATAAATTTTATTTTTTTTATTTTGTCATTTATTTCAAAACACTTGTTTTCATTACTTTATTAATCAAATCTCCTATATTCCATTTTATTTCTAATACATACATACCTATAATAAAGTTTAATTTATAAATTAGGCTCTGTATGAGATTAACAACAATATCTAATAATAAAATAAAATAAGATACTAATAAAAGTTATGTGACTGTGATCTCTCTCTCAAAATATTGTATTGTTTGCACTCTTCTTGTGATAATATGAGATACTACAATGCCTAAGTGGTGAGTGAAGTGACATGAATGACATAGTCATTGTGACATAGCTTTAGGGTACTACTGTATAAAGATTATTTGAACATAAACACTGTGGATGCCACCAGACAGTTGATCTGATAACTGAGAAGGCTACTGAATGATTAATGAATGGATGTGCTGGGCAAATGAATGATTCACATTTTAGGAACGACACAACTGGATGACACCAGATTTCATTGTGCTACTCAGAATGGGTAGCAATTTAAAATGTATGAATTGTTTATTTCTGGACTTTCCATCTTATATTTTTACTCTGCAGCTGACTACAGGTAACTAGAACCTCAAAAAGCAAAACCATGAGTAAGCTAACCTATATAAATTAGAAATAATTTCCAAATAAGGATGCAGTCAGCATCACTTCACTATTTAATGATATGCTGCTCCATTTCCCATTATTAAAGACAAACATGTCAAAATTCTAAGACAGTGTTTTTATCATCGTTTCTTCCCCTCACTGTTTTTCTATTCTTTCACAAGATGCTCTGAAAAGAAATGCAAAGACATTAAGTACCTTAAAACTTTGTATTCTGTTTACAAAGCATCACCAAAGTATCCCACTTTTCTACTTTTATTCCTTCTTTGAAATTACCCACCCCTCTTTCTTTTCCTCAAACCTCCCCTTTCTCAGGAAGGCTGATGGGTTATATTCTTCAGGAAATAAATCAGAATAAACAAACTCATACTAAAATGTGAATAAAATAATTTGTACTAACACATGACTGACTAAAAATGCTAATAGCTATGTATAGAGGACGCCATCTTTAGAGTCAGAAAGATCTACAGGTCAGACCACATCTTTCCCCATATATTGACTAGGAAGTTTCTCTAAGCCTCAACTCCTTCAACTCTGTAAAACAGGCTGAATAACACCTGATAGACTTGTTGTGACAATTAAATGTGATATTTGTTTACACACTTGAATCTCAAATTGGTAGTTTTACTGTGAAGTGTAAAGTTTTTATTAGATCACTCAAATCATTCTACTTCTCACTCTACCATAGGATTTATAGCTATATTCAGCAGGATATTTATACAACACATATTATAAATAGAAACATACAGAGATACTCATGCACTAAATCCAACTCAAGTCCCCCTTCATTAAAATCTTAGATGTAGTTAGCAATTCATTCAACAAACAATTTGTGGAGCACTTCTAATTTAGGCATCATGTTGGGCTCTTGGTGCAGATTTTAAAAATGACACTTAAATATGTGGACACATATCAAGAAAACATGAGCATTTGGGGGGCTAAGCCAAGCCTCTTTAAATCATGTTAAATTATTAACTTAGTTATATTTTTAAAATTTTAGCTTTCTCCCTTTAAGATTTGTGGAATAGGTAAATGGGCACAAAATTTCTGCCAAATCAAAGTTCCCAGAAAACTATGTGAAGGGATTTCTTTCTTCTCTTTTTTTGCCTATGCAAATTTCATTCAAAAGAGCAAAGTAATTAAAGAATCCAGTATGCATAGTCTTTGATTTTTACAATATAGAAAAAGCTATTTTGGGTTTGTATGTGCACATATATGCATGTAGAGCCTCTAAACCAACTTTTGTTGAGTAATATTTTACCATGATTTTCCCACAATAATATATGGTCTATTTCTAACTTATCTCCACTCATTCATAACTTTAAAATGCTACATATAAAAAAATCTCCAAACACACCTTTTGTGTGGGATGTTAAATGAACAGCTACATACTTCTCTTCAGTTCATTTTTAAATACAGTTTTTAAGAATGGAAGTTAAAGAAGTCCATCTATTTTCTCGTACCTGTAGTTACTTGCTTTTTTACCATTCTTTGTATATATATTTTATGTAAAATAAAATTCTCTGTTCAAATGTAGCAATGTCTCTTTAAAAACTCTCCACCAAACAGCCAACAAACCAGCTTAGCAACTTTTCTGGGTGGATTCTCATATGAATAATTAGCCCTGAGCAATGAAACTGTCCAGCAACACCCATGGAACCTTAGATCTGTCTGAGACTGCAGGATTCACAACAGAGGTATTTCTTTAGTGGTGCTTCTGCATATGGACCAGGAGAAAGAATTCTTCCTTTGCTGTTAATGCAACAGACTCAGGCACCCTGGTGGTGATCTGTGCACTCTGCTGGGTGGTAATGAAGGATTCTCTGTTCATAGCCACAAGGCCATTGCCATCCTAACAGTGTGGCTCAGGAAAGCCTACTTTCTGGTTTCTCAAGCCCCACCTTCAAAAGCTGAAATTACATGACTCATTTATTTTGATACCATCAAAGTTTTGCTGACAACATGACATTTATGCCTGTCCTACATTAACAACTATAATCCTCAAGTCATTAGACAGATAAATTCAGGCCTTGGTTAAGAGCCTAGAAGTGAAAACTGAACTCATTGTTCATTCCAGTCCACCTCTCACCATTTCCTCACAGTAGTTGTTAGGGGGTCAGTGAATTGTGTGATGAAAAATGGCACGGTGTCGGGAGCTAGAAGAAGTCACAGCCAATAATCTCATCCAAAAAGTCATAGACTCTAACCATGTGTCCACAGTCACTAAAACAGTATCTTAGATAACAGACACACAAGTAGATAAATTTGGTCATGGATAGATATATATACTATGGAATATAGTATTTTTGTCAAACTGCATTGTGTAATTGATGGATATGGCAAAGATTCACTGCTTTTATTCACATCAGAGGAACAATCATTTGGGGAAGTAGTTCCAGTAGATGTTTTATTGTTCTCACTAGATAATAAATTCCCTGAGGCAAGAACAGTGTTATTGCACTTTCTGTAGTCACCACAACACCCAAGGAGGTGCCTAGCACACTGGCAGCCAATAAATACTGTTTGGATGAAATGTACTTGAGTAAGTGACCACTCAAAAGGAACCAAAGCGGAGAAGAACAGCCGCAATGAGACCCAGATTCTTGTTCAGATTCATTTATTGCTGTATTTGAAAATATTTTGCTGTTTTTGAAAATGTACTGGGTCTCACCATCTAATATACAAAGAGCAAGGTAAATAAAGATTTCCCTGAAGTTGTTTTTAATCATACGACAATCTTTATTTAAAGCAAAGTGAAAGGTGGAATGTTTCTGCTCTCATGGAGTATGTACAATGGGTGAATGACTGAAAAATTGGTGATTTCCAATAGTAATATCACCTATGCAGACAGTACAACAGGAGAAAGAGTTCAACAGTCTAGGGTGTATTTTTTAAATTTATTTATCTCTAAATAGAAATAACAGACTTTCTGGAAAGGAAGCTTTAACTGTCGGCATCAACCATGGGTGCTTTTCAAACACAGGTTTTAAATGTTTCACATTGATGTGGTGAACACAAGGGATATAGAACCAGAGCCCTAAAACCCACAGTGTCTTTGTAACAGTTCCTGGGAAAATACTATTGTCTGCTGGGGTCAGCGGGCAATAATTTACATACAAGTATATATAAATATATAATTCTATATTTATTATTACATTTATAAATATAAACATAATTTATATTCTAGTTGTTGCTAAGTGTGAGACTAAGCTGTTGATTCTAAAAACTACTCAAATATTTCCTGATTTCCTTATTGTCCTCAGCCAATAAGCCTAGGGATTGATTTGGCTTCTAAAATACCTGATTACACTAACTTGAATTCATTTGATAAGCCCAAAGTATTAAAACTCATGATTCCAATAATTAACTTCCAGTAGAATCTGGCAAACTGGAAACTAGACATGGTATGTGAACTCAGACGGGTGTGAATACTACATGCTGGTCATTGTGCTTACCCAGGTGAGATTTCCTTATTTAAACTTGGCACATAAAGCGTGGTCATGAACAGTACATGGGATCATTTGTTATTTTTAACATTGTGTACCTGCCCAAGTAAGGCAGCACAGGGGAAACCCCGCAAAGCAGAGCTGGCTCTCAGGGGTAAGAGCAGTGCAGCAAACACCCAACCACAGAAGAGACATCGAGGAGATTTCATTGTCCTGAGTGGTTAGCCTCACAGCACCCCGGCATATTCCTTGGGCATACTCTCCCTACATCAAGGAGACTGACCATGCAAAGTAGGTGTTTTCAGGGTACAAGCAAGCCCTCCAAGAATCCATCTAAAAGGTATGGTGAATGTATTTTAAACTCAAATGTATTTTTATACCATCAGTGCTTTAAATTTGTCATTGATCAAAAAAGCTTTTATCCCTCTCTTCCCTGATTTTTTTTTTCCTTAGAGGAATGAGGCATAATAAAAATACTTTGAGGGAAAAAAAATCAGAAACAAAACCAAAAATGAACTCCCGTGCACTGGAATGGAGAATTAACATAAGGATTTGAGATCAGCCACTTGCCCACACTGACTCTAGTTCAGCCACTGCAACATAGGGATAATATCCAATTCGAAGGAATTTTGTGAGAGTTAAGGAAAAAATAATCTGTATATAAATATGTTCCAGGTGGTTTAAAGAACTGCACAATAAGAAAGCGTGAACAGCTACTGGCCTTCCCTTGCATATTGCACATGGGACACTTATCAGAGTCAGAACACAGGACCAAACTAATAATAGCTTATTTGAAGTGAGCACCCTGGCTTTGAGATATGAGCTTTAGAAAAAGAACTGGAAATCGAATAATCAGACTAACCTCCCCAAGAAATCCATTCTAGTCAAAAGGACAGTAATATCCTGAGCCTCGTGGTCTCAGCTAGCTTTTGGCTAGTCTTGCGGCTGAAGCAATATGGCAGGACTGCGAACAATAAGAAGCAGAACAACAAAAAGACCCAGAAACCACATTTCTGAAGGCCAACTCCATAGGCAGTTTGCCTAGCAACAGTGTAATCTGTCAAAGGCTGGGATGCAGTACTATTTGAAAATAAAAATAACAAGAAAGTGGAGCATTCTGACTAAAGGCCTAATCTCACAGTAGCTTTATATATATATATATATAACTACATTTATCGGGGTAACACAGGTTAACAAATAATACAGGTTTCAAATGCACAATTCCACAACACATCACCTGTACACTGCATTGTGTGTTCATCACCTCAACTCAAGTCTCTGTTCATCATCATCACCATTTATACTCCCTGTATCTTTCTCCACCTCCCCCAACTCCCTCATCCCTGCAATAACTACACTGTTGTCCATGAGTTTTCTCTCTCTCTTTTCTCTCATTTGCTCAATCCTTCCATATCCCCTCAAACCAGAGCCATCCCGCCCCTCTTCTCAAAAGCTGTCAGCCTGCTCTCTATGTGCTTGTCTCTATTTTGCAGAAGTTTTTGTTAGAGTTTTAACAAAAGACAAAAATGGTATCTTTTGCTCAGTGACTCTAACATACACTTCATTTCTTACAAAAATCCCTCATCTCTTTTGCACTCATGATTTGACTTGTCTTTTGCAATGCAGCTTTTTAACCTGAAAAGGAAACTGCTGAATCTCAAATTGCACTGTAGTTCCTGAAACAGAGACAGTCTTCCCTGCCAACATCTAGAACACTCCCTTCCTAATCCATTCTGCCTGATCAAGCACAGCATTTTCTGCAGTCATTAAAAGAATGTTGAAACAGCAAACACAAAACAGAAACGTTTAGTGAAATGAACTATGGGCTATTTGGTAAAGGACTGAATAAAGGCCAAAATAAGAACTCATCTAAAGCAAGTTTTTAAAAAGAAATCTATGTTGAGAGTAACAAAACAAAACAATCTATCTTGATTGATAAAAGATCCTTAAAACGTTGCAAGAAAGGGCCTGAAAAACAAGCATTATTTTATTGTACATCAAATAAAAACATATATGCTCTGACAAGGAATTTAGAAAAATATAGAGAAGTAAAAGAAAGAAATCAAATCATCTGTAGCTACCCCACATTCCGATGTGGGGTACGTTTTGTTCTCTGTACAGAAAGATTCTGATGGTTGTAATGATAACTATCCTCTCAGCAGTCTGATAAATGCATTATCTGCATAGAATACAAAAATATTTTTTAAATAATTAAAAGTTAACCCCAAGTAAACAGCCTATAATGTAATAATTATAGCTTAGAAATTTTAAATCAAAATACATAAACATTTTTCTCCTCGATAAACTAGAGTTCTGGTCTTACGTGACTCATTCTGAAACTACAATGTATTATTATTTTTAAATTAATGTTAACAAAAATTATCAACTCTAGTAAATTCTAAAGCTCTAACTGGCTCTATTGAATGGAGCAGTACACAGTCCTCTCTATTTAACTCGTGAATAGCGTCATGCTTAGAGAAGTTATGTGAAATGCAAGGCTTTTATAGACAGAAACTAGGTGGGACAAGAAAGTTATTAGAAAAAAAAGGGTGAAGGAAGGCAGGGTCTTATCAGGCAGATTACTAGTGCTCATTGACTACAGATTACTTGACTAGTGCTCATTAGGAAATTCCAGACTGGTTTAAAACTCCACTCCTGCGAGAGGCTGACGTTGAAACTAGGATGGATAGGTATTCAGTCTTGGTGAGGCTTAATAAAAGTGGTTCCATTTGAGGCCTGTTCTTTCTTTTTAAGGATTATTTCAACAGTAGAGGAGGACATGGGAAATCTAAACAGAGGTATGGGGAAAAAAACAAAACCAGAGGTATGGGGGCCTCATTCTCCCTGAGGAAACAGTGAGAAGCTCTTTCAGGATGAAGGTTGGTGTTGCCCAAGCAGCCTGTGTGACCAGTATTTTCATTTTCTTCTTTCACATTTTGACTTCGGCACAACGGTAGATTCTAAACAAAAACAAAACAAAACAGAAGGGAGTGGTCCTTGGTCAATGTTTAGCTTATGTGTACCTTATTTATATGAGTACCTAATTTTTCTCCTGTCAGTTTAAACTCTGCTTTTTTACTTTAAATTCTTTTTATTTCTTTTTTTTTAATTTAAAAATAATTCTATAACACCTTTAGTCTTCAGAACCTAATCACATGCAGTCTTGTTAGTGCCTACTTCTTAAGAGTTTTAGCTTCAGTTAAATTTATACTTTGAGTAAATTGTTCTAATTTTAAGTATTTTTCTTTGGAATAAAACTTTTATTTCAAAATAAGACCAGACACTGCTTACTAATACAGAGAACATCTCACCATCAAACACTGAGTCTTCTCGTGTGATATTTTAGAAAACAATTCCCTGGTATTGTACACTGATTATCTCAAAGCAAGTAGGTGTGATTGATTTGTTAGCTACAGCCACGGATCCTAAATTAAACTTAGGCAGTGAGACACAGGATCGGGGTGACTGTGCAGAAGAATGCAGCTAGAGGATTGAGTGAACGGAACGAAAGCCAGAGAGCATTAGAAATTGGTCTAGCTAGGACAGAGGAAACAGGAAGAGCACAGTGGCACCCCCAGAGACAAGATGGCTCAGATGGGGTAAATTTTGCTAAGAGCTGTGCCTCAGGAAAACACCACACTAGTCCACCAGCTACTACACTTTGGCTAGAAAGCAAGAAGCAAAAACATGTGGATCACAGTTGCCAGAGACAAAGGCAGTGAAAATTAGAAGAGAGGTGCTTATTAGCTTTGGTGTTTAACTGAGAGTATTGTTCTCCAAGGATCAACACTTTCAGGAAAGTTGAAGACTTACTCACAGGAAGTCTTTTGCCTCATAGTCCTGGGAAAGAAATAAAGAGCCAAAGGGATTATGTGAGAGAAATATGCTTTGTAGACTAAATTCTAAAAAAATTATGAATTTTTGCAGTCATGTGCAAAATTTGCAGTATATTAAGATTTTAAATATAACTTAGTGGAGCTACTGTTTTTCCTATATACTTTAAGGGGTGGTGAAAAATGAGAATTCAGCCACCTGGAAATATTCCATGAAATGTCCCTCAGAAAATGCACAGAATATGGAACAGAGGGAGGTACTATAACACCTTTGACCATACACATCATCTTCCCTCTCTTGGGATAAAGATAGTTCTATTCTAAATTAATACTTAACTTTACCACATTTAAGTAGAGTCAACTGAGGAAAATATTTTAGTTTTTCCCTCTTACTCATGATAGAAAAGGTTCTTTAAAAATTAGCCTGTGTATTGCCTGACCAGGCAGTGGCGCAGTGGATAGAGCATCCGATTGGGATGCAGAAGACCCAGCTTCGAGACCCCGAGGTCGCCAGCTTGAGCACGGGCCCATGTGGCTTGAGCAAAAGCTCGCCAGCTTGGACCCAAGGTCGCTGGCTCCAGCAACGGGTTGCTCAGTCTGCTGAAGGCCCGCGGTCAAGGCACATGTGAGAAGGGAATCAATTAACAACTATGGTGTCGCAACAGCAATGAAAAACTAATGATTGATGCTTCTCACCTCTCTCCGTTTCTGTCTGTCTTTCCTTATCTATCCCTCTTGCTGACTCTCTCTCTCTGTCCCTGTAAAAAAAAAAAAAAAATATCAGCCTGTGTATTAAATACAAGTCAAGTTTTGAAGAACCCAGACATTGGTAAATCTCAGGCCAAGAGTCAGAGTCGGCAACTACCACTTAAGTGTTAAAACCACCACCCCTTGTGAAGTGTTAATGGAGCCAGTCCAGTTCAGCAGACATCTGTCTACATCACACACAAAGTAAATTTAAATTGATGGTGTCTGCAGAGAAAATGATATTTCATGGCTGTGGAGACATACCAACTTTTCAGGTGAGAAGTGACCTCACAGTACTAGGGAGTCTCCTCATGGTGAGATCTGGGAAGCAAAACACTTTATAAACACCTTTCTGACTGTTTCATCTCCCATTAAGATCTGGCACATTGAATAATGCCCTCAGACTTCCTATAATAACAAACACATCAAATTCTATGAGCATTTATAGCTCTTGTGTAATGTGATGACAAACATTTCTAAGCTTACTTCCACTTCTATTTTAAGTTAAACAATTATATTCATAATGTCATGGAGTAAGGGGGATTATGTAGGTGCAAACTGTTGTTACTGTTGTTTAAATAGAGATATTTGATAGTCCTCCCTGCCAAAGGAAACACACAAAATCAAAATGTTAATCTGATTAGCACCTTGATATACTCTAAACATTCTCTGGAAATGTGACAATGTATTACAAATGAGCAGCGGCTCTTTCAAAACGTTAACTGAAACTTCCAACAGTAAGTTCCTACAAGTGTTTCTAATGCTTCATTTCTCCTTTAAATTATGTCATCTAAGATAGAAGCGCTATAGCTAACACTATTTGTGAACAGTATTATATAATTATAACATATATAATTATATTCAAAAATCTTATCAATATTTATAATGTTTTGGATATAAATAATAATAAATAACAGTGCATCTTTTGCACATTACCTTCTTTCAGCTTTCTCTCAGACATTATCTGTGGTAGAGGTTATGCAAATTTACCATCATGAATGATAACTCATACTTTTCTTAAGCAAAATGAATGGATCATATAGTTGTCCATTTCATACTACATGTATTTGGAGTGTGTAGGCATGCCTGTGTGTGGATGCAGGAGGATGCTATGGTGTTAGAAATTTATGCTTGTTTACCAAAAATGTTTATCTGAAACTAAGCCACTATGGTATCAGTTTCATTAGGACGCTATCACTTCATCAGTAATGAGCCCAGGAATATGTTAAGAAGTATATCAATAGTACTTTAGAAGCTGTCATTTATCAAATTGAATAATCTATTGATAGTAAACATTATTTCCACTTCCATTAGTTGTACTATAGATGGTGTTTGGTAATATCAACCTGCTATATAGTACAGGAAGGGATTCAGGCGATGCCAGGAATTTTCATCACACGTATTCTTTAAGTGATGTGTATACCATCGTGGTGCTGGACTTTCGAGTGAAATATGCACGGTGGGGTAGGAAAGTTGGCCCCCGAAAGAGAGTAAGCAGAAAGATGCCACACAGGTTGCTTTATTATGGCAACAAAGCAGAAGCCCAATTTTCCTACTTGAGCACAAGATAAACACCAAATAAAAAAACAAAAATTACTTTAAAAAGACAATTTC
This sequence comes from Rhynchonycteris naso, assembly GCA_037038555.1. Lineage (NCBI taxonomy): Eukaryota > Metazoa > Chordata > Mammalia > Chiroptera > Emballonuridae > Rhynchonycteris > Rhynchonycteris naso. The sequence continues at coordinate 165,482,740 of CM072999.1, read as the reverse complement.
TTCAATCCCTCTCAACTGCAGTCAGATTTAGTTCTCATGATTAAAATAGATATATTTGTAGACAAGATTCTATATATAAATTCAGAAAATTTAAAACTTACAGAACCAAGATAGTGCCTAAAAAATAGTTTCAAAAGCTTAGGGAGTCCATTGATCAGAATTAGAATTCTGTACAGATAGACAATTCTACAACATTCAAATATCAAATAAAAATTATTCCCTTACTATTTTGAACTGAAGGAAATCTAAGAAGCTTGTCTTTGAATTCCTTAAAAACAAAACAAAACTTAGAAAACCATAGTCTTTTGTATTTCTTCCTGTCTGCTCCACAAGTCACAGACTTGCTGTTCTATATTGATCAGTAGCAGTAAGTGGCATAGGAAATTTGAAGAATTGCAGCCTGAGGTATACAATAAAGTAAAATTAAGAAAACTGAAGTTACAGACCATTGTTTTTGCATTATTTTTCTTAAAGAGATTATTAAAATCCCATTAAAAAATAAGTGAACCATCAAGAAAACAATAGAAAAAAACTTCTTCGGTAGAAAAAGAAAGCTACCTTTTTATCAATCAAGTTATCCAAGTTATCAATACCATCCCCTAGACATTAAATAAAATCTTACATACATTATCCAAGAAACAATATTTTTTTCACTAGAATTCTGAGATGGCAATTTCACCAACTTTCCTCAAGTCTATAATTTAATAGTCCTCTTTTTATTATCTTGTTCTCTTTCCTGAACTGATCTATGACAATCCCTTCCTTATTCTATTGGGCTTACTAATACAGACCCTAGCTGCATCTCATTAATTTCTACATTCTAAAGGTGTTGTTATGCAAGAAACAAGGAAAAAATTTAGTTACTTTTTTCTTTCTATTGTGATAATATGTGGTATTTTATTTTTTATTGAACAAAATTGGTTTCAGGAATAAAACTCAAAGAAACTATACCAAATTTCAGGGGACTCGGAATGAGATGTTTCTAAACCTTTGTTTTCAAAGCCAGGGGGCTAGGAGAGGAGGAGAGGGAAGGATGTCCCATTTTACTGTATGCTGAATGATTCAGCAAAATGGTGTCATTAACAAATCAGTACCACTCTGAAAAAATATTCAAAAATGTGAAACGTAAGCCTGGAGGTAAATGTGTGCTCTGGTGCATGTCAATTAGTTTCTTTATCATCCAGTTTGAAGCACTGGGATTTTAAAATGAATTGAAGAAATTATCAAACAATTAAAGGTTTGAGAAAATGGTATCTAATGTGGAATTATAATATGATTCTCATTATTTAACCTAGAAAAACAAAGGTTAACAAATGACATAAACAGCCTTGAAATATATAAAAAGATGTAGATATCATAAATCTATCACTAGAGAAGGTTTTAAATTTTTTCCCAAAACTGTATCCTGACCACCAACTACCAACCACTAATCGAGTGGAGAACATTGAGTCTAACAAGGAAAAGCTGTTCAAGAACTAGAGTTATTTCATGGGAGAACTTGAAATATAAACTGAAGGATCTGGACTGACAGATTCCTTTCCATTCCTTAAATCATAAAAATTAGTCAATGTTATTGATTTGTGAACAAATATGCAAAATTTACTATATAAAGTGATGTGTATATCATCATGGTGCTGGATATATAATATAATATGTAAAGGAGGGTTTTCATCAAACTAATTGATTCAGAAAGCTGGAATAATGTCAAAGAATCTTTTTTGAAGTACTTCTTTAAAAACTATTTGTACATCTAATTTATAAATCATAAAAAGAGACAGACATACTCTATAATTCCTATTCTAAAAATATTTTAAGTGATCTTAGTTGTGTCACTCAGCATAAATAGTAGAACTAAACTAGAAACATGTTTTTTATTAACTTTAAGTCATTATTAAAAATCAAACCCAAATCAAAGAACAGAATTTTGTCATCAGAAACTGGTGCAAGCTTTAAAATTAGTTCCAGAGAAGGCTTACAATACTATGAAATATGGCAACAATGTATAATAATTGCATAGTTTTCCAGTATGAACAAATTGAAGAAACATCACTAATTTGCCAGGTGTATTTATGTATAAACCAAAGTAGTCATATCAAGAAAAGAGAAAATATTTCGTAGTAAATGTGAGGCCTGTTGGCAAAGGGGGAAGGTCACATGAGGAACCAGGCCCGGGGAACTTTGGATGAAACTGCCCACACCCGTGCGCACCAAAAGAAACTTTTCAGGAGCCCTTTGAAAAAAGACAACTATCTGTCAGCCAATGAAATTTCGCCACATCATATCAATCCTACCACCCTACCGATGCTATAAATAACCCCCAGGCGGGAGAATCCGCGCTACTTCTCTGGCCTGTTCTGCGAACCAGAGAACCTCATCTGGAATGCGCTCTACTAAATAAAGCTTTTGCTACTCAACATTTGATGGCTACGCCCTTCTTCCTTCCTCGGCAGGGAAATAACTTACATTTGGTGCGGAAAAGAACCAGGACCTCCGACTTTCCACCCACTTCAGCATATGGTGCAGCAAGTCCCCTGCCTCCAGCCTCCCCTCAGTTCTTTCCGCCAAGACTCCCTGTCCATAATCGCAGCTGCGTCAGGAACCTCTTATCCATTCCAAGTACATGTGTGCCCGTGGAGACATCCCAGACATTTCCACTCTACCTAACCGTCTGATGACCAGAGGTTGAGTTGTGGGACGTCAATTCTCATCTTTGATCACTCTGAGGGCTGAGGGTGGACATAGAGGCACAGGAATCTAAACCTGACTCAAAAACACTCCTGTAGTGCCTTATCTGGAATCTCTCCCTCCCTAAAGAAGAAGAAACTGATCTTCTCTGATGTGGCCAGGCAACAAAACACACTGGATAATCGAACCAGGTGGTCTCCTGAAGGGGCTTTCAATTTTAACATCCTCACAATTTAACTATTGCCAAAGAACTGGGAAATAGTTGGCGATCCCTTACATTCAGGGCTTCTAGTATTTGTGCTCCTGTCCTAATCTCTGTGCTGCCTGTTCTATGGCACAGGCGCTTTTTGGCCAGAGGCACCTCAGCTAAACTCTCCACTTCTAATCTTTTCTCCTTTGCCAACCCCCAAGTCTCTCCCCCTCCTGCCTGACCCCTGGGAGGGCCCTTCTCTTGGGACCCCTTTCTGGTTCCTCTGCAGACCACTTCTGCTCAGGTCTCTTCCCTCCAGAAAGCCCCCTCCCCTACCAGCCAGGAACCCCTCCCTTCTCCTCTGTGTTCTTAAGCCCCTCCCCCATCAGGCCACCCTCTGCAGGTCATTGGCCCTCACATGGGTTTGCAGGGCTCCTGACCCCACAGCCCAACCACAGTCTTCTTGCAGGAAGACCTGGCCCTATTCTGCCTCTGGCTCTGGCATTTTCAGCTGGATCTGGGTGCTGGGCTCCCCAGGAGCACTCCAGTCTTATTCTCAATCCCCAAACTCCTATCCAAGACCTGTGAACATGGCATTTAAAGTTTTTAATGGTTGCAGCTAGTAGGTAAAGGCCAAGGCTGCTAGCCAGGCCTGCATGCAGCAGATGGTAACTCCAAACCCAGGCTCTTGTGGCAGCCCTGAGGCTGGCAGAGCAACAGGGGCAAGGCATAGGAGGTGCCTGACCCAGGTCCGAGCCACAAAGAAACCCCACCAGGAGCTTGCTTTAAATGTGGCAAAGAGGGTCACTGGGCCCCACAGTACCCCTGCCCAAGGCTGCCCACTAAGCCCTGCCCTAACTGCAAGCAGCCTGGTCACTGGTGGAGCGATTGCCCCTTTTGGGCAACAGGTACTTCCCTGGCACCTCTATGTGGAGGACAAGCCACCCAAATGGGAGGCCAAGCCAGCCAGCCAGGCCCATTGCTCGAACTCCTAGGTCTCATAGACGACTGATGCGACCCGGACTTGGAGACCCCATCACCCTCGTCAAGCCCAGGGTAATGCTTCAGGAGCGGGTAAGTCCATCTCATTTCTTGTGGACATGGGAGCTGCCTTCTCTGTTTTGCCATGACACTTGGACCTCTAGTTCCCTCACAGGTCTCAGTTATAGGAGTTGACGGGACCCCTTCATTTCCCCTTCGCACACCACTTCTGGCATGCAGGTTGGACAGAATCTCCTTTTTCGTACTCCTTCAGATTCTTTTTTTCCTCGATCTAATAGGCTTCTTTCGACACTGAGTTTCCAATTTTTCTCTCTTAGCCAAACCCCCCTACTCTTGCCACCTACCTCCCCTTTCTGTCTTTGCCCTGCCATCTTCTCAGGAAACACATGGACCAGACCCTTCCTCCCATAGGGGGTTCAGATGAAGCATACCCAGCAGTCCCCTCCAGCCAGGAGACAGGGTTCTTCTGAGGGAGCTCCAGCCCGGCTCCCTATAGCCCAGGTGGACTGGACCCCATACGGTAATACTAATCCTACCACAGCTAAACTCCTAGGAAAAACACCTTAGTACCATGTCTCTCGCCTCAAACTTGCCCCCATGCAGGACCACTGGCAGTTGGAACCACTGGGCCCTACCCATCTCCAGCTCACTAAAAGGTTGGGTCCTGCAGATTCTTCTGTTGCTCCTTTCCCTCCCACCAGAAACCTGCAACCAGAGTGAGTTAAAGCAGGAAGCAATGCTATTCAATGAGATTGGCCTGATGAAAGAAAACATCAATGTCCTCAACCATCTATAAGAGAAACTGCACAAGAATCTCTCCTCCTACAACTTTCTTTACTCCTGATGGCAGTTACCCATACTCACCTGGGCTGCCCCTATCCTAGGTCCTCTTCTAATTATCACCATATTACTCATATTTGCTCCTTTTTCTTTAAATTCTTACAGGGCCACATCTATGAGGTTTCTCGAGCCACGGTCAATCAGATGTTCCTACACCCATATACCCAACTCCCCTCAGAGCCAACACCTTCCAATCTTCCCTCCCCACAACGTCCCTAACCAGCCAGAAGTAGCCAGATGAATAGCGGTGCCCTATCTAACATAAAAGGTTAGAATGTGAGGTCGGTCAGTTGGTTGGCAATGGGGGAAGGTCACATGAGGAACCAGGCCCAGGAACTTTGGCTGAAACCACCCACACTCATGCTCGCCAAAAGAAACTTCCTATGAGCCCTTTGAAAAAGAACAACTGTCTGTCAGCCAATGAAATTTTGTCACATCATATCAATCTGACCACCCTATGGACGCTATAAATTACCCCCAGGCAGGAAAATCTGCACGACTTCTCTGGCCCGTTTTGTGGACCAGAGAACCTCGTCTGGAACGCGCTCTACTAAATAAAGCTTTTGCTATTCCACATTTGATGGCTACGTCCTTCTTTCTTTCTTGGCAAGGATATACCTTACAGTAAATATTTTTCTTTTGAATATTTCCTTTAATGTAATGTCATTACTTTAAACATAAATCTATTTCTGTAGAAACCATTTCATTTATTCAATTGAAATACTAAAATCTTACGACAGTCTGTAAACTAAACCAATAAAAATGTAAAAATCTCTTTATACTCTTTAACTCTGCAACAGCATTACTGTGATAGAGTTAGAAAATGATAGAGATGGTGCCATACGTATATGCTTTGAACACTGCCATCCATCACTACCACATTTCTAATGGATATAAAGTATATATTTAAAAACAAAGGTAAAAACACATGAATTTGATAAAAAAGAAATAGGGAAATGTGATTGTGTCCAGAAACACAGACATTGTTTAATGTATAGTTAAGATGTACTAAAGTCCTTGTCTTATTTTGGAGAATAATAGAAATACAAAATAACTCTAGACTTTCTTAGAAAAAAATGTGTGTGTATGTTTTAAATTTAAAATAAACAGTAAAATAATAGATATATAACTCTACCTGAAGTAGAATACTGGAGCCTTGGCAATTGCTTACCTCTGAATACTATAGAGGCAACACCCACATTTAAAATGAGGCTTAAAAAAACTTAAATTATTGCCTAAGGTGAAGACTATGCAAAGTCACTAGGGAAGTTGATAGATACTTTTGCAGTCAATAACTAAGCTGAGGCATGTTCTAGGATAGCAATTAGGTCAACATGTTGCCAAGAACAGCAAGGAGCCATAAACCATGACTACAAGAACTGATTTGACCTGAAGCTCTGCAAGCCATTCAAAACTGACAAAGACAGAGAAGGGTGAAAAGAGAGAGAGAGGTTGAGGGGGAGAGAATAAATAAATATTAAAGTGAACTCACAAATCAAAATTCCAAAATATGCAAGCAAGTATAGCAGTAAGAAAAACAATAAACAGCCCTGGTCAGATAGATAGCTTAGTTGGTTAATGCATCGGTGAGGGCATATACAGGAACAGATCGATGTTCCTCTCTCTCTCTCCCTCTTTCCCTTCCTCTTTCTCTAAAATCAATACAATAAACATTAAAAGTTTTTAAAAAGAAAAACAATAAACAAAATCTATTATCAGAAATATAATTATTCTAGATAAAATAAAAATACAGGAGTAACCTGTAAATAATAATAAAATATTTTAAAATAAATATGATTAAGATAGTCAAAATGATAAAAAAATATTCCTGGTAGAAAAAGAAATCACAAAAACAAATGTGACAGAAATAAAACAAGAACATGAATATATGAGGAAGAAAAGTAAAGATTCTAAAATCAAAGTATACTCAATGATGAAATAAAAAATCTTAATGGATGATATACTCTCTGGACTACATATATTCAAAGAGAAACGTTAGCCGATTAAGAGCTAGGACTGTGTGCTACCACCTACATACAACACAGAGATATGAGTTTTAAGACATACAACAGAACAGTTAAATATCAAGGAGAACAGATTCAAAGACTATAATATTAAGTAATAGGAATCCTAGGTGAAGAAATACCTAAGAATTTTTCAGAACTAGAAAATAAATGTGGATTCTTAAATTGCTAGTGGTTAACTCAATAAATGAAAATAAATGTACTTATTCAGTCTCAATTTTTAACTTGTTTTTAGGAAATGATTTTGAGGTATGTAAAAATAGTATAAGAAATTTCAGTTGAATTTGAGGCTATATTTAGACTTAATTTTGGGTCTGTATTGATGTCAAATGTATTATTTTATATTATAGTAGTAATATATTTTATTTAAAGTATTGTCTAAAATTAATGGCTTTGGGGACAAAGAAATCTTACTACCTAAAATTATTACCTGGGCCAACATTACAGGAAAAAAAAGTTTTTCTGATTATTTTCATTTTTATTCTTATTATATCATCAATTTATATATTTTAAAGTCAACTTTCAAAATACAGTTTTTGTTGTTGGTGTTATATATCATTTTAATAGAAGAGGTAAATTATTCTACCTCTTTGAATTTGGCTTCTAAACTCTGCTATTAAAAAATCTAGACTAGGTCTTAGTAAATCCAGATAAGATTTTTTATTTTTTTAATAAAGGATACCTTGCCTGATGTGTGGTGGCACAATGGATAGAGCATCAACTTGGAACTTTGAGGATACTGGTTCAAAACCCTAGGCTTGTCCAGTCAAGGCACATAGGAGAAGCAAGCAATGAACAACTAAAGTGAAGCAACTACAATCTTGCTTCCTCCCTCTCTCCCTCTTTCTAAAATCAATAAATAAAATCTTAAAAAAAATAAAGGATACCTTAATAAAGGCAAGTGTATATCTGAGAGGCCAAATATAAATAACTGTAACAATACAATAAATAGGGCATGTCTTAGAAAATCTTAACAATTTGACTGCAGCAGTCCCATTGAGTCATTGAAACTAAGTTTACTTTTCTTACCTTTTTAAAAAATCAAACCCTAACTCATTCTTAAAAAAAATGAAAAAATAAATAATGTTACTTGAGAATATGGTGCTCCATTTTTACATTTCATTAGAATTTGTAGAATTGTAGCAATGAATTTTTCCTTTTTAAATATTTACAATTTTATTCAACAAAACCCAATTCATTTTGTACATAGAACAGCATGCACTATTCCATCCATGTATTATGTATATAAATGGTAGTTTCAAGTATAATGTTTAATTATTATTGAAAAAGTAGGCATTAATATTTGTAAATGAAACGTAATGCTTGCTAAATAATATAATGTTGACTCCTGACAGTCTCAGACATTATTTTATATAATAAATGCTATAATTATAGTGTGCTTTTATCATGGATAATTGCATAAATCATGTTCACTTTTATGTCCTTGAAATAGATGATTTTTTTCATAACAAAAATGTAGATTAATCAAGAGCACAGGCTTTGAAGACTTTAAATTTTAGGTCTGAATTTTATATGTAAAATTTGAGTTAATCAGGATGAAGCCCAGGACACAGAAACCACTTTAAGTCTCTCAAATAAATGAAATCAAATAAGAAAGTTGATCACTCAAATGTTGAAGGAGCTGAGAAGCAAACGTACAAGGTTATTTAGAAATTAGCAGACCTGGCCAGAGGCTCAGTTGATAGAGCATCAGCCCGGTGTATGGATATCCTAGGTTTGATTCCTGGTCAGGGCACATAGAAGTGACCATCTGCTTCTCCCTGTCCCCTTATCCTCACCCTCTCCCCATTCTCTCTCTCTTCTTCTCCCACAGCCAGTGGCTCTATTGGTTAGAGCATGGCCCCCGGTGCACTGAGGATAGCTCAGTTAGTCTGAGTATGTCAGCCTCGAGCACCAATATGACTAGGTACTTTTGAGCATTGGCCCCAGATGGGGTTGCCTGGTGGATATCGGTTGGGGCACATTCAGGAATCTGCCTCATTATCTTCCTTCCTCTAACCAAAAAAAAAAAAAAAAAAGAGAGAGACAGAGAGAGAATAAAAGATTAACAACAATAGGCTCTCTCTTATGGTTGGAAGGGCTATGGAGAGGTGATGGTGTTTCCAAGGACGCAAAAGATAAGTTGGAGTCAGAACTATGGAAGCTCTGCCTGGTAGAGCTAAGACACTGGAGAGAGAATCATCTGGTGGAGACTAGAGCCAAGCAAGAGAAGCAGCTGATCCTGGAGATGCCACAGGAAACAGAAAGACAAGAGAAGAAACATTCTAACTTCTTCCAACTTCCCATCCTCAGATGTTCCACAAATGTCTCCCATTGTCCACTTCTCCCTCAAAAGCAGATCTGGGGAGAAATAGGCTACTTAGCACCATTGAATGTTTTCTTTATTTCTTTTTTTTACTTGTAAAATAAGCATCGTAATCCAATGTTGTTGTAAACATTAAACTATCCATTTAAAGCACTGAGCAGAGTGCCTGCAATATTATAAAGGTCATAATAAATGTTAAATATTTTTATGATAGATTTTAAGTCCCTGCATTGTTTAAAATGTCAGTCTAATCTTTATTGTATTTGGTTTTTGTTTATCCCCTTCTAAGTTATGGCCTCATACACCAGAAGCAGTCTTCAGTGCTTCCCCTTAATAGCAAATATGACTTTCTTTTCTTCAGTTCCAAAATCCTTCTCAAAGTAGTGTTGGAAATTTCATGGGTCAGATGATATGTAGAATTTCTATTTGGATTTGAGAAATTTAAAAGCAAATAAGTAGGTAGAGCTTGCATTATAGCTAAAGCTTCTTGAGTACTAATGATATGCCATGTTTGAAACTTTAAATACTGTATCTTATTTAATCTTTACCATGACCTACTTCATATATGATATAGGTATTATTATTACCATTTAAGAGATGCAAAGGCAAGAAGTAAAATTACTTGATTAGTGTCATAATCTTTTTTAGATTTTCTTTGTTTATTCATTTTAGAGAGGAAAAAAAGAAAGAAGGAGGGGAGGAGTGGGAAGCATCAACTCCAATATGTGCCTTGACCAGACAAGCCCAGGTTTCAAACCAGTGATCTCAGCATTCCAGGTCGAGGCTTTATACACTTCACCTCCACAGGCCAGGTGTTTTTCTTTTGTTTGTTTATTTGTTTTGGTTTTTTATAGATTTTTTTAAATATTTATTCATTTTAGAGAGGAGAAAGAGAGAGAGAGAGAGAGATTAGTGTCATAATCTAACAAGAGCTGGTATTGGAATCTATGTTTGCTCATCTCCAAGGCCCATATTTTGACCACCATGATACATACTATTTTTCACTACATTGACCCATTATTGCATTTTCAATTTGCATATACTAAATTAACCTAAGAATTTAGTTTTCATTTAAAATACAGTGTGTCTGTAAAGTCATGGTGCACTTTTGACTGGTCAAAAGTCAAAAGTGCACCATGACTTTATGGACACACTGTATTCCATAATTCAATAATTATTGTGGGAAGATGCTATGAAAACATGCAGAGGTAGGATAACAATTAGAGACAGCGAGGCACCCTGGGGGGAAAGCCCTGAGTGGGCAAGAGTCCAGGGGGCCTCTCTGACCCCATACTAGTAACTGTATGCTGGAAACAGCAAAACAGCAGGATAAGATTTAGCAACAAAGAAAATGTTTAGGCTCTCAGAACAGAGATTAGGAGTCAGCATGTTCCTTGTCCTTTACTTAACCCCCTGAAAACTTCTTTTTTATCTTTCCTTGAGTTATTTGTAATGGCTAATAAATATCTGAGTAAGGCTGGGGACAAGGCTTCAGTCCTCCTATCTGCTGACCAGGACTGTTGCCTCCCCTCAGATCCTTGGTGCCTTTCATCAGGTCTCCAGGTAGTCATTGTCACTGTGACATATTTCATTGATTTCTTTACAACAGATATTTATTAACACTTATTCTTCTGAACACTGAAGTTTACAATCTAGCTGAGGAGAGAGACAATAAACTGGTATGGAATCCATTTTCTAATGCTGAGTAGAAAATTACCACTAACTTAGCAACTCAAAAAAGACCCATTTATTATCTCATAGCTTTTGTAGATCAGAAGTTTAAACACAGTTTAACTGGGTCCTTAGATTAGGGTCTCACAAGGCTTTAATCAAAGTATGGACCAGGTCTGGTTTCTCTGAGGCTCAGGGGTCTTCCAAACTCACATGATTCTTAGCAGAATTTCTATATATTTTTATATATCTAGATTTATATATCTATGTCTACAACTATATCTACATCTGTATCTATCTATCTATCTATCTGTATCTATCTATCTATATCTATCTATCTATCTATCTATCTATCTATCTATCTATCTATACCTATCTTACAGATATAGAACTATGAGCTTCAAGTTCTATACATCTGTTAGAAGTCACCTGCCATTCTTGCTACATAATCCTTTCATGGGAGTCTCAAAATGGGACAGCTTGCTTGGTCAAAGCCAGCAGAAGAGAAAGTCTCTAGAGAAAGTCTGTTAGCAAAATGGAATCTTTTATAATGTAGTCTAATCACAGGAGCGACATCCCATCATCTTTGCAATATAATGGAAGCTATTTCTGGAAGTGACATCCATCATCTTTGCCATATTCTGTTGGTTAGAAGCAAGTCAGAGGTCCTGGTCATACCCAAGAGGAAGAGATTCCACAAGAGCATAAATACCAGAATATGGGGATGAGAGGAGCCACCTTAAAGTCTTTCTGCCACACCTGTAAGTAAAAACATAAGGACAACACCAAATAAAAGAGAATACTCAACAATCAAAATAGGGTGCTGTAATTGAGTGTGACTAGTGTTTCTTGATTGAATGGTCCTGAAAGGCTTTTTTAGGTAGTGGCATCTAACCTAAGATCTCAGTAACAAAAGGAAGCCAGATCATCTGGCTGTTTGACAACGAGAGTGACTGAAGACAGTGAATGACAGGGAAAGTGACATGAATGAAATCAGACTAGTAAGCAAAGGCTGGGGTCACATAAGAACTTACAAATGTATATATTGTTTCTCCATGCTATTATTAGAAGGTTTTAAATAGTGTGAAGGTATGATCTGGAGATATATATATATATATATATATATATATATATATATATATATACACACACACACACTTTTTTGAAAGGTCATTTCAATTGTAATAGATTGTGGGAATTTAATAATAAAGCAAGGAGAACTGTACAAAGCTACTATCATAGTCCAAGGGTTAATCCGTAGGGACTTGGGCTGGGGTGATAGTGGTGGAGAAGGAAGCAGTCAGACAGGCCTGAGAAATGGTTAACATCAGTAAGATCTGCTGATATATCAGATGTGGGATATGAGGAATAGGGAAATTCAAGGAAAACTTTTGTTCTCTGTTCTTACTACATTGATAAAAACAATCTTGTGCAATCCTGCTTTTCTTCAAGAATAAATTTTAGTTTGTGTCAAAATAATCATCTTCTCATGTTAGTGGTTGTGCCACAGTTTTTTCATCACATTTCTTGTAATGTCACTTTCTTATTACATCCTCAGATTCTACCGGCCAACATCTGACCTGACTGTCCTAGGCAACTCTCATGTAAGAACAGATGTTACACTTAATATACGTCTAGGGACACTTTCTTGTACATTTTGCTCATACATTTAGAAAATGTGTAAAATACAAATTTCAAACAACATTATTCAGGGCAGGAGACTGAATAACTTTTCTTAATGATGATTTCTTGTTAGACTAGAAATAAGATTTTAGTTCATCACCTTAAAGTGACTCACAGGACCATGTACAGGTAAATAAAGAAAACCGTCCTTTTCGTTTGTTTTGTGGTTTTATCAAAATACAGCCTTAATTTTTGGTCTCCCACCATCGTTTACAAGTATATTCACTGGCTTTAATCTTGCCCTGTCTCTAAAGGAAATAGGAGTAGTTGCAATGAGATTTTCTTCTTATTCTTCTTATTATTATTATTATTTACTTTTAACTCTAAACAATCACTGTTATTTCTTACTTATAAAGAATCACACTATGGAGAAAAAAGATTAAAAAAAGAAAAAAGAACAAAATAAAAAAGAACAATTCCAAATAAAATTAATATAATAAAAAACTGAATGATGCCAAGGCAAAAATAAAAATATAATAATAGAAAATAAAAGTGTCAAAAAGGGATGGGAAAATAATTTTTTCAGAAATATTAGGGGCAGCTGATTGAAAAGCAAGTGGCTCTGGAACTGGCCCGGAGGTGTTGTGCAGGGGCAGCTCCTCTTGTCTGGGCAGAGCCTGGGCAGATTCTCAGGAGAGTTCTTTTTTTCCCCCTATTATTAGATGAACAGAACTTTAAATCAAAAAGCCAAAAAATGCAGTTGCAGTTTTGATTTAGAAATCTGAATGTCAAGGGGAAAAAGTACATATAAAGTAAAGAGGAGAGCCCACTCTTCAATATTGACTCAAAGGTAAGTCTTCCCTGCTTTCCCAGCTACAGCTTCTATAGTTGGGGACTTCTGAACACAAAGGTGCTGCTGACTTCTGCTTTCACAACCTTCATCCATCCCTCTTTCCCTAGGGGCACGTATGCACCCCCATCAAGGTGAAGCAGAGGAAGGGAAGAGACATGAGAATTTGGATGGGATTGGGTTCCTTCAACCTCTTGCCCTGACAGTGCTTCTCTTATAAATGCTTTCAAGGGTTGCACTGAGCATCCCTGCCATTTTCTTGCTCAGGGGCTCTAGTCCAGCTCTATTTCAACAAATACCATGTGTTGTTCACAGGAAAGACATGAGCATCCTCTATCAGGACAAATGGGAGCTGTTTCAATGCAGTTGTCCTTGGCTATGTTACCAATCAGTTAGCTTTTCCTGGCCTTCTTTGTGTCCCAACCTAATAATGTTGGACCCCAAGAGTGGCAACTGAAATAGCAAAACAAAGTCATTCATTTAAAAAGTAAAAAATCATTCTTATTAGTAATTTGTTCAGAAACTTTGTCATCACTGTTAGTAATACAGAGTGGCAAAAAAGTAAATATTTTAATGTAAATAAAGCTCTAAGCATTTAAAGTTAGTTTGGAAGTTTTAAACTATATTTCTCCTCCCTCTCATTACCTACATTTATATTATAGATATACCTGATGTATTATATATAATATATATGCATGATACATCATATGATACTGATACATAAAATGTATATATGTACATATGTGTGTGTGTGTGTGTGTGTGTGTGTGTGTGTGTGTGTGTGTGTATCTTAAGTACATCTAGACTGGGAATCTGGGAATCTTTTCTGTTTTGGAGCACAATCTCACTCATCTACAGTTTATTTGCATCAGTGTGGGACTACATAGTTAAAGCTCAGAGATAACAGGTAGGAGCTTGTCTTTAGCCCAAAGGTAACTACATCCCTTGTTTTGTCAGTAGGGCCTATTGGAAGGAGAACTCTCTCAGACTAAAGGCATAACATACCCTGGGCTCTTAAAATGAGTGGTGAAGTACTTTTAAAGTCAGTATTTTCTTAAATTTATTGAATTTGAATTCTATTTTTCTCTTTGTGACTCCTAAAAATATGTATTACATAAATATTTTTATCAAGAAAGCCAATAAAAATACATTTAGCCAATATAATATAAACCTCACTAGCTATGAGACCTTATAGACAGAGAAGTGAGAAGCCCTGTTTACCATTTCACAACTGTCTATATTGTCCAGAGCTTATCTGCCCTTCCTGGTTACACTTTCAGGGGACGGTTCATTTCTTAGAGTATTCACTTCTTCTTATACTGCTTCAAGAAAAAGATCAGTAGAATCTTAGTTGTAGTATTCATACATAATGCACTAAATTATTTGTTTTCTTTTCCCAAATTTGTATAAATCATAAATATCCCCAAATAGAGAGAATAGAAAAGAGACAGAGTACCTATCATGGATAGAACTCTAAAGGGACTATAAATTGACATCAACCTTTGATCTTAAGGTATACTGATCATGTTTCTTTTCTTTTCTTTTTTAGTTTATGATTTTCAAGAGAGAGTGGGTCGGGGGTGGGGGGAAGACATGAACATCAATCTGTGCCTGTATGTACCCTGACTAGTAATGGAATCAAACCAGCAACCTCTCACTCGGGCTAACACTCTATCCAACTGAGCTATCCAGCCAGGGCACTTATCACATTTTAGCTGTGCTAGTAAGCCTGCTCATTTTGAATTACTCTTTCTTTCAAGGAATTTGGTCCCGTGAACTATAACCCCAAAATTCCAAGTCAGTTTTTAAGATACAATAAGAAATATTTGTATTTTTTCCAGTAAACACCTTGGCATTTGGGAATGTTTTGAGCATATTTCCTGAACCCTGGAAGTCCCACATTCTGGACAAGACACAGTATGAGCATATCTCCTTCCAAACCAAAGGTTCTAAAGATTCGTGCTCAGCCAGACTCCTGTTAAATGGACTATGCAGAGACTGAGGCACAGTAAGCTCCAAAGACACCCATAACCTTTCAAAAATTCCCTCCTTGAAGAGACAAGAAGGGGAACTTCCAAGGAATCTGTGGATTTCCTAGGACTCAAGTTTCAACATGAGTCCTTGAGCCAATTGTAAACGGCCAATAGAAAGGATGGCTGGATATGCCTAAAGCCAGGAGGTTGGGGGTTATGTTCCCTTATGTCCTGTTGTGTCTATTGGGATAAAGAATGAAGAGTGTGCTTTCTTCTTAATTCAATTTGTACCTATGTATCTAATAACTGTTTTTACAAGGATTTTAAAACATGTATTTATACTTTAAAAGGCTGTGTTTATTTTTCTAATTATCCTTAATCCAGTACTTTTAAACATTTGTATATAAATAAAATAGAAATAGTAGATGGAAGCAAATGGTGTCTGGCATTGTTTAGCACAGGTCTCTGTTTTTCTGAATCTCATCACAGTTGCTATTTACAAGGCAAATAGCACCTCCTTCACTTTTCCTTGAAAAACAGATCCGCATTCCTCCCTTATCAGGGGCTTGTCCCTTACATTCAACTTAATGTTCAACTGAAGTAATTCTTACTTGTTTTACCTATTTGACATGCTTTACTTTGTCTGAGAAAAGAATGTGCACATTTTACTCAACTGCATGTAGATATTTTCTATGTATAAACACACATAATTATAAACTGTTTCCAGCTTATTTTACTTACAAATGGATATAGTACTACTTGCAAACCACCTTACAGTTTTAAAGTAAATAATCTTCTATCAAAATAAGTTAGCAAAAAGAAGTAAATATATTTACTGTATATCTAAATGGGAGCTCTAAAATTTAAAAGTATTAATTGAATATTTTATACTCATTAGCACCTTGATATTGGTAAAGATTTCACATTATAGGGTTTATTTATTTTATTTTTATTTTATTCATTTTAGAGAGGAGACACAGAGTGAGAGAGAGAGAGAGAGAAAGAGAGAAAGGGGGAGGAGCTGGAAGCATCAACTCCCATATGTGCCTTGACCGAACCAGTGCAGGGTTTTGAACTGGCGACCTCAGTGTTCCCAGGTCGACACTTTATCCACTGCGCCACCACCGGTCAGGCCACATTATAGGGTTTAATTGAAAAAACATGATCATCTCTCCTTCTTCAGCTGGTTACAGGGTTTTTAAAGATCAAAAACAGTGCTTTTCAACAACCATTCAGTGACTCATTTGCCAGAATTTTTGTCAGTCCACAAAAGAGTTAAACCACCTAATACTGTAATGGAAATTATAGACCCTTAGTTGAATTCGCTTATACTTAGGGTGATTTCTGCCTTAGTGGTCCCCCAATAATTCCTCTGTTTTCACTAATCCCCCAAATGTAGAAAGGTTGAAAACCACTGATTTAAAATCTTGATGTAAATCTTTGACTGTAACAGCCTTCCAGGAGTTCTGTGGTTTAGGTTTCAGATTGCTGTTCCGTGTCAGTCAAGGGCAGAGTCCTGAGCCAAAATACAACTGTGTACAGGGTTCTGATTATCTTTCTTACTCCATTACCAAAAAACAAATGTAGTTTTGTTTCCAAGTACTAGTCATATAGGTGAGAACACATAAATTTTGGTTGTACAGATCAATGAATTTTGACATATGTATATACCCAGGTAACCAACATCACGATCAAGGTACGGAACATATCTATTACTCTAGAAGACTTCTCCTTGCCACTTTCCAATCAATAGCCCTCCCTTGACCCAGAGGTAACTGCTTTTTTGATTTATATAACCATAAATTAGTTTTTCATATTTTTGTATGAACTCAAATAAAATTATGAAGTCTATGCTTTTCAGTGTCTGCCTTCTTTAGATTAATATTTTTGAAATTAGGCCTGAAGTTTTGCAAAAGGGAAATTAAAATGGCCTTATTCACCGATGGCATAATTATGCATGTGAAACTCTAAAAGCATCAAGAAAAACATGTCTTTGACTATTAAGAAATTTAGTAAGGTCAAGGGCTATAAAGTCACTATATAAAAACCATTGTATCTCACTACACCTTTTATATAACTTCACAGTTGATTGAGAAGAAAATTATTTGCTGGAATGAACATATTCTTAAACAAATATGGACCCAGGGACATACACAAAAATAATCTCTCAACAAACATAATGAATATTTTGAAAAAAATACCTAAAATATTCTTAAACTTAGTAAGCAATTAAGATATTTTTTTAAAAAAAAATTACAAGGCAATACATAGAAGACATTGAGCTCTAATGCCCATTATTTATATATGTATTCTTATTTCTATGTAAAGATGATTTTAAAAACCAAGTTGCAATGTATTTTACTGGGTATGATCAACTAGAAATAAAACTCTGTGTTTCCATTCTCTGTTTATGAAAAAGAAGATTGATTTATGAGTAAAGAATTAAATAGAAACATTTAAATTGTCTTAACGAAACAGCTACCTCTGCATACTTGGGGAGGGTGTGTGTGCACGCACATGTGCATGTGTGTGCAGTTCTATGTCTTTAGAAAGTATTAACACTCACAAAGTATAACTGGTCAAATAAAATAAGGGTGAGCCTTAAACAGATGCAATCAAGTTAAGTCAAGTTTAAAGGTCAATTGTAGACTATATACAAAACAATTTTGCCAGTCAATTTACTTTTCTACAGTTGACTGAATGTGTGTAGAAGATACTTGTAGATATATTACTTTGAAATTTCCTTGTACTAGCCTCTGTACTGAGGCCTTTAACTTCCTTTCTCATTTAACTGTCACAAAAAGTGAAACAGGTATTATTTTCCCCATTTTATAGATGAGAAATCAAGGCTTAGACAGCTTAGCTAACTGCCCCAGTTACACAATAAGTTAAGAAACCAAAATTCAAATCTGGAGTTTATGTTCATGCCCTGACATTCCTTTGCTGTTTTTCTACATTTTAAGTCAGCATTTTCCATTTCTTTTTTGATCACCCTTAAGTGCAGTGGCAAATTGTTAGATTTAAGCAATTTTCTTGAAATGAACTAACTACTCAATCTATGTAAAAGCAACGTGATGTGGAGACTAAATTCTAATTTAAAAAAAAGATCATAATAACTAAAATAAAACCATCCAACAAAATATTTCTTTTTACATGCTAGTAAATATTGACTTCCTATGACAGTTACTTTCATATAAGATTTTCATGTAAATATCACAGCGACTCCATAAGGAAAGCATTTCTACGATTCTACAAAGGAACACATTTGGGCTCATAAGTGAAATGATTCTCATTCAAAAATCCCAACAGCTGCCCGTACTTGGACAGTTACAGTTCTCCTGCATATTAGAGATATGAATGGAGTTCACCCAAAAAAACTGCAAATGGCCAATAAAAATGTTGATCCTCAATTTCATTAAAATCAGAGAGATTAACATTTAAATCACAAATCCTACAAACTTTTTACCCATCAAATTAGCAAATATAATGAATTTAAACTTTTCCAGTAATCAGACGAATGTGCAGGTAAAAGTATTCTCTCTCATTCCTGGTAGAAATGTGAATCACTACAAACTTTTGGAAAGTCTTCTAATTAATAGCTTGTAAAATTAAAAATTCTTTTACATTTTGATTGAGAAATATTGCTTTAGAATTAATTCATTATAAATACCAACTCTGGGTATATGTACAAGACTTTTTATTGCAGCAAGTGTTTCCAGACATATGTATACATGCATACATGCATACTTACATACATAGATCCCCAACAGTGTAAAAGTGACTCCTTAGAGAAAAGTCCTTTTATCTAACAGTACTGGAATAATGGGACAGCTATATTTAGGTTAGAAAATGAACTTTAAGCCACCCCTCAGACATTATGCCAAAATGATCTGATATTGAATCATACATCTAGATTTAAATCATAAAACATTTAGGAAAAATAATTTAAAAAATGTGATTGGGGTTAGGAATTCTTAGAGGACACGCACACACACACACACACACACACACACACACACACAAGCACAATAACCAGAATCCATTTAAGAAAAAATTGATAAATTCAACAATTTACTTTGTGCAAGACATTGCTAAGGAAATCCAAAGGCAAATTATAAACTGGAGGAAAAATAATGCCCATCAGGTATATAAAAAAAATCACTAAAATCAGTAAAATTAAACTATAAAACAGAATAACTAGAATAAAAAATACTGGCTATACTAAGTGCCGGTGAGGGTGGGCAACAGTTGGCTTTCAGAAATACAAAGTGGTACACAGCTACTCTGGAAAAGCTTGGCAGTTTCTTCAAAATTAATCATACTATTTGACCCAGCAGTTCCACTTCTGGATATTAACTGTACAGAAATAAAAATTATCTTCATTCACCCATACAAACTAAACTTGAATGTTTATAGCATCCTTATTCATAATAATCTAAAACTCCATCAACTCTAAATGGCTAAACTTTTGTATATTCATATCAAATTATTGATAAAATAAAAAAGAACAAACTATTGACACATTCTACAATTTGTATAAATCTCAAAGGCTGAGTGAAAGAAACCCGTCTCAAAAGCTACAAATTGTATGATTCCACGAATATGGCATTCTCCAAAAAACAAAAACAAAACAAAATACCTTAACTGTAAGTAGAGAAAATAACTTAGTGGTTTCCAGGAGTCAGGGATGCAGGAAGCGTGAGTTTAAAAGGATAACATGAGGGAGCTTTTAAAGGAGATTAAATTGTTCTGTAACTTCAAAATCCATAAACTGTATGCACCCCAAATCAACTTCACTGCATAATTTCAAAATTAAAAACCAAGCAGGAATTATTGAATAAATAAATAGATTTGTTTCATATGAGCTCTTCTCTGCATGAAACACTGTGCAGTTATTAATAAGAAAGAGTATGTGTCATTGATATGTTAAGTGATGAGATTAATTTGAAGTTATTATAGTTATAGAGTAGGATCACATTTTTGCAAAATTAAAACCAAAATAACATTTGTATGTGTATGCATGCATGAGTGCATGCTTATGTGTGTGTATTTATGCGTATGTATTACCTTTCTAAGTGCATAATGTCTTTAAGAGAGGTAGAGAGGGGTTTAGAGGTAGAATAGAAAGAAATTATTAACCTTATCTAATTATTGTGTAATTTTTTAGTAGTTAAATAACATTTGTCCTGTATATTAAAAATAATCTAATAAAATACTAGCTCTTTGTGGCCATGGTTATTTTAATTATTATTTGTCTGTAATTTTAGTCTTCAAGTCATGAGAATTGAGAAAATTAAATGAGTTAATTGTCAATTGCAAACTTCTATAAATCCTTAGGCTTTCGCAGTTTTATTATGACCTTGTACATACTTTAAAATAATTAGTAATATTTTAACCCACTACTGAGTTAAACTGATTTTAAAAATAAAAGCAAATTTTCTTCAGCATATCTGATGGAATTAATAAAGTATAATTACATTAATAGCTACATAAAGTTATAAGAAATTGTAAGTTAATTGCTTCATTATTGAATGCCTTTGGAACAGGAATATTATTTAGTTACTATATTTAGTTATGCATCATTTGTAGTGATGTATTTATTTTGCTATCTCAGGGATAATATGAAAAGAACAAAATTCACATCATATCTTTTTTAACCAAATGACATTCTTTTTCTTAATGTAGTAACATAGCCTATTTCAAAAGCTTTGCAAAACATAATTTTTCAATATCAACAGTACTATTCAATTCTCTGTTATCAGGTAAAATCATCATTTAAGTTAAGAGAATTTTTAATGTCCCTTAAACAAAAATGTAATCCCCAGTGTCATAGACACAAAATATCATAAGATAAATTTCCTGAAGGTGGCAGCATCCTAACCAAATCTGTCCTCAACCTTTGCAGTAAGCTGTTCCTTGATTATGAATTAGTATTGCATTTTCTGGTTAGACAGTAACATTACAAACCATTATTATCTGAAAAACAATGTAACTGTAATCAGCATAATGCTGTAATTTCTAGAAAATTCCTACTTCAACTATGCTTACAAATACAGGTTATACTCAATACAAATATCTTTGTCAAGGCCTCTTATATCTTTAAAGATTTCTGTTCCGTGATTTATTACATTAATTTTCTTACTAATAAATGTTAGCAAAGTAACGAGGTGGCAGAGATGTATTTCAATAGTACAATTTTTAAGTTAGAGCTATGTTTTTATTAGAGGAAAATAATATTAATGCTAATTCTTTCTTTACACTTTTTGAAAGACAAGAAAAAATGATGATGAATACTATAGTTACTAAACTAAAGATGATCCCATAAATTAGAACATAAAACACTGGGTTTTAAAGTACTTATTCAATTCAACTCACAGTTTTACTTATTTATTTATTGTGACAGAGACAGAGAGAGACAGAGAGAGGGACAGATAGGAAGGGAGAGAGAAAAGAAGCATCAATTCTTCATTGCAGCACTTTAGTTGTTCATTGATTGCTTTCTCATATGGGTCTTGACCAGAGGGCTACAGCAGACCAAGTGATCCCTTGCTCAAGCCAATGACCTTGGGTTCAAGCTGACGCACCTTGCTCAAATCAGATGATGAGCCTGTGCTCAAACCAACGACCTCGGTGTTTTGAACCTGGGTTCTCTGAGTCCCGATCCGATGCTCTACCCACTGTGCCATTGCCTAGTCAGGCCAACTCACAGTTTTAAATGAAAAGCTGTAATGTTTTCTTGCCTGCCAATAAAATATTATTTGATTTTGATGATGTGCTTTTGAAGCTATCATGCTCGATCCAGATGGTTGTGGCTGTTACCATTTTATTAAAAGGGAAGTTTGCTGATCTATTCTTTGTGATTAGGAACTCAGAGGAAGAAAGAGTTCATTAGCATGGCCAGGATAATCATTTCCATCCCTAGTTAAATACCCTGTCAGAGATAAACGTCCCCTCCAGGGAAAAGTTAACCTGTAGGAACAACTGAAACATATGGTTCATTAGTAGGAATCATATTATATCCAGATCTTTTCATACATCCCCAGTTGGGTTACACCTAAATTGTCCCACATTCATACAACATGTGAAGAGGAAACTAGCCTTTTCACAGTACTAGCAGCCATTAACCCTTTGCTGTACTATTCATCAACGAGGTTCCTCTGGATTTAAGTATTTTTACTTTATTATGAGATCTATTTCTTCATTCATAATAATTTACTGGTTGATTTCCAATCACGTGTTTGTTATTCCATATCTAAATTCTACAATGTTTGCTAGTAACCTCTTATCTAAATTTTAAAGTCAACTCATCATGTATACTACATTAGCTTGCCATGTTATCAAATATTTCTTAGAAAAATAATAAAGCCTGTTGTGCTATAGGTAAAGGAATATGGTTCTTTTTTTGCAAATGGTAACATGCAAGCCAGCTAACCCGTATATGACCATGCAGTTTAGCATGGAGAAAGTCTCTGGAAGGCAACACATGCAATCTGTGCAATTATTTTTTTAGATTTTCCCCAACCAGAATTTTGCTCTCTCTTCCTATTATATTTTCATATTCTTATTCTTTTATTACTATTTTTCCTTCCATTTATTTTATTCATTTTATTTTATTTTTTTATATTTAGTCATTTTTGCTTCAATTTCTGAGTCTGTAAGCCTAGTGAATATTAAAGGTTTTCCTGGGATATTTTCCAAATGTTTGGGTAAAGCACAGGACTGAGGCTTGAAGTTGCAGAAGCAACAATAGCACAGACCCTGGGTGGTGTTGGTCAATGGTTGGCATAATGATTTATCCAGATGTTATTTAGTACAGGAAAAACAGAAAATGGGCATAAGGAAAGTTTAACACAGTTCACTTATAAATTTAAAGCCGAAAAATTTCAACATACTCATTCTAAATCTTTTTTTGCATATTTGAGACTAGCTAATTAAAAATTCTTCAAAGATCTGACATAAATTCCTCAGCTAATATTATAGACTATACCTAGCAAGCATATTATAGATACTGATGTGTAGAAAGAAATACTGGGCTTCTTTATTTTATACTTTGTAAATAGGGCTTGAGTAAGAGGAGATTGTAGGAAAAGAAATTTTTTTAAAAATGGAAATGGGTTCACTTAAGCATGAGTGATATAATATGAGACAGAAGGATAAGAAGAAAATAGGCATCCTTGTAGTGTGGGAAACTTGAAAGAAATAAGAGAGAGATGAAAGTTGCAATATAAGACACAATGGAAACATTCATAAATTAATAATAGCCTTAGAAGAAAATTAAAGAACATGGGTCAACAAAAAAATAAATAAATAAAATTTATGTTGATGAATGAGAGAAAGAGGGAAAGAATCTTTTACAGGCCAGAAAATTTAAGAATTCTGGTTGATTGAAGTAGGAAGGAGGAAATAGTTTTGCAAAGTAACATGGAGAAAGAAGCAGCAACATTTAGCCATGAGTAAGAAGGAAGGGCTGGTCAGATCATTGGCCAATTGGAGAAAATTTAGACACCTGAGACAGACAAAGGAAATATCAGTGACTGATATGCAAGGAGTTAGTCTTGTCATAAACCAGTAAACCAAATAGAGTGAAAACATTGGTTCTCACTAGCAAGTTGAATATCACATAAAGCATGAAAGGGCAACAAACAATTTAATTATCACTGAAAGCAGAAATGACACTGATTGTATTTTAACCTTTTTATAATTTCAGGGAATGTGATAATGAGTGAGTCACAGACAGCATCAAGCTTATTTCTGGTGCTCAGCCACCGTCACATAATAAAAATCCAAGTTAGCAGTAGGAATTTGTTAATATATTATCTGTTAGCTAAATGGAAAATGCTAGGTACTTTGCTTTTGAGACACATTTATTTGTTTCCTGATTTCTCCTGCAAAATGAGGGTATATATACAGTTCCTTGCCAAAGTGGCCAAAGAAAGGAGAAGCAGGAAAAAGTCACACTAAGCATACCTCCTTCCCTACCTTTACCCATGAGAAGAACAGGCTAGTCACACCAAAGGTGGGGCATTTATGGCCTCCATTCAGTTTCAGATTTTCCATTACAACAGCGATTTCCAACCTTTTTCATCTCATGGCACACATAAACTAATTACTGATATTCTGTGGCACACCAAAAAATATATTTTTTGCCAATCTGACAAAAAATATCCATATAATTTTGATCGTTCACACCAGACAACTGTTGTTGTGTTGGCTGTTATCATTTTGTAATTTGACAATCTAAGGGAAAAGATGTCAGTGCCTGTAAAGCCAGTAGTCGTGGCAGTCGCAGCCATCTGGCACATGCAGGTTCCAATTAGATTCAGATAGACAGTAATAAAACAGCATAGCCAAAAACTGGTGGGTCATATCTTTTATTCTAGCTCACACCTGGTAGGCAAGTACACACAAACATACTGGGCTCCAAAACCCACTCACTCAGTGCTCACAAAGCTACTGACACATCTGAGTTTTTCCAGAATCAAAGGTCCCCACCAGCTCACTCAGTTCCCTCTAGTTTCCATCTGCACACTTCCATATTGGCTGTCTTCTCTCCAACTACCACGTGGCCTCTGCCCAAAATGGCCTCTTAGCTTTTCTTTCTTTTAAAACTTTCCAGCGCAACAATACCTCTTCCAGCACACATTAGCATAACCAAGCCCCTTCCCAAGCAGAAAGGTAATTAGCTGTATCACCTAGCTGACGGCCATTCACAGGGCAGCACCATTAATAACAATAAAAATGAGCAAAACCAAATAACACAAATTTTACAAACTTAATTGCCCAACTGTGCCCCTGACTAAATAGTCAGGTATTGCAAGTTTTAAAAATTCTTGTGGCACACAGGTTGGAAAAAACTGCCTTGGGAATATTGACTCTCCTCTATGGACTTCTAATACAAGTAAATAGAAACACAAGAACATAACAATAAGCTCTTAGTTTCTACAGTTAATTGATAATAGCCAGATGTTAATTATTCTGTATGCAGCCCAGCATGCTTGATCTCTTGGGATATACCTGTGGTGTCACAGAAATGCCATTTACATAAAGACAAAGAAGAGTAAATGGATGAGCCTCTAAATACATGAACACTAAGACTCTTTAGGCTTAAGAAAGGGACTTTGCAGTTTATTTTGCTGGCCTGCTTCTTTTGTGCAGTTCTAAAGGGATTCAGAAAGTCCTTTTTCAAAGCAAATTTTTAAGAAACTCTGTCCAGACTCACAAGGAAGGTCTGATTTTTTAAATTAACATATAAATATGGTGTACCTATAGTGCCTATGCACCTATTATAAGATTATGACTGAATGAATTTTTATCAGGTAACTATATCCCATATAACTAGCTTCCTGATCAAGATTTCAAACATTCTCAGATGGCCTTCCATAGCTAACTTCAATGTAACTACTAGCCTGAATCCAAACAGTATAGTTTTGCCTATATTTTGTTTTTAAGCCTTTATTTATTTAAGTAAATAAAACAATCAGCCATTTTGTTTGTTTTATTAAGAAATATATGTTAATCTCATTGGCTGAATTTTTTATTATCTCTATATTTGCCAGTTTGTGATATTTATATTTTTTAAGTTTTTTGAGGTATAATTTATATAATTTGTACATATTTCAAATGTGAAATATGATAGATAGCCGCCCTAAGAAATATACACACCCATAAAATTAGTTATATGCTTGTTTTAAAAGCATTTAATGTTATGTTTTCTTTCCAATAAAAGGTAAATTTTACTTACTTGATAATTTTTGCAAAATTGAAGGGAAAAAATATTCAGATTATAAAATGGTAGAGATTTAATCTAAATATTATGTTAAAACTCTGATATGTTAAATTGCAGAATGTTAAGACAATTTAGTTTTTCTATTTGCATTATACAGGTGAGACAAAAGTATGTTTACAGTTGTTCATATGGAAAATAATATAATAATTAATAAATAATAATACAAGAATAAACTATGTGTTTCACATGCTCACAACTGTAAACCTACTATTGCCCCATTCTGTATCTTCCAAATTCAAAATTCTCTATCATTATCATTATAAATAAAATACTCCTGTTAAACATGCAGGTATTGCCTGGTGACTATCTCCATATTTTTCAGACTGGTAAAATTGAAACAGATTATTTCAGTGACGTGTCATTTGTTCAATACAAGAGCAGAGGTCTCTTTATCTCGAGTCAATAATGACTCTCAATGGGCTCAGTAGTCTCTAATCAGAACTTTTAAAAGTAACTTTTTCTTATCTGCCCAACTTTGAATACGGAACACTGTGTTTTTTCTGCCAGAGATTAGTTTATAGCACTATAAACTCATTCTGGAAGTACTTTGCTTTGTATAAAGTGAAGACATACAAAATTCTGAATATAAAATTTGAGTCAGTAAAATTTTTATCAAGAAGACTAAATCCCATAAGCTTTTGTTTCAAATAGAATTATACAATATTTGGGTCAACTTTTCAGCATTAAGCTTTGCTGCTATTAGTTAGAATAACACTCTAAGACTTTAAAGAATCATGATTTGGAAACACTTGCAAATAATTACATTTGGTGACTTGAAAAGTGATGCAATGGGTTGTGTCTTTTTTTTTCCCCCAAAGCTATTTGTAGTTGTGCCAATGTGCTAAATGGGTAGAATTTGACCTCTTACTCATAACGTTGAAAATAAATGCCGTACATACCTTTAGGCAGCTATTTAGAACAATTTATGTTGGCCTCAGCTTTTAAGCAAATATTTTACTTTTTTAAAAAAATATATGTATTAGGAACTCTGTTTCCATAAAAAAATCTTCAACTCTGTAAAAGTTGGGGGGAAAAGTTATATTTTCAAATAAAAGTTCTTTTTGATTTCTGAATGAAAACTACATTATGTGATTATTAACTTGACTTTCCAAAGTTTATATAGGAAACTGAAATAAGTCTCTTCACAAAAAAGAATTATGAAATTTAAATGTTGAGAACATCTAATTTGGAGGAATTATATCTATCTGTGCTTTCACACATCCAAATTTGTTAGAAATTATAACACTAATAATTTTTCATTCTTTTAAAATACTGATTAGTAAGAAAAGTTATGAAGGTACCAATCAATTATTTTTTTATTATTGTTCATTTTGGTCATTCTATCCTTATGATCTCAGGACAATTAAACATTTAGTCATCCCTGTTTAGTCTTTTCCACTGTTCACTTACTTACCACTCCCAATACTTCAATTAATTTCAATCAGGGCAGATTAATAATTAATCTCAGATTTTTCATGACGGCCAACTGATTCAGAATGAATCTTTCCTAATTATTTTGTGTTCACATGGGTGTTCTCTTTGACTCTTCTCCAAGCTTACAACCAAAAGGGAAATTACTTATACATACCCAATTGAAAAGAGAGTCAAAGAGTAATTCCTTTGGTTAGTAACATCATTGAATAAGCAATTTTCATTTGGTATGTGTGCATTTTTTTAAAAAAAAATAAAGATCTGTTTGTAGATTAAGTCAACAAAGTAGTTTTTATATAGAATAATACAAGATTCTGTTGTTGCTCTTTTTTAGAAATCACATTCTGAAATTTACAACCTTTATTATCAAGCTTTTGAAATCCCAATGTAATTTTTTTCTGTATGAAGGTTTTCTTAAAAAGCAAATTGTAATTCTTTCTCAGCCCAATGTTTTATCTCTCATCTCTACCCTTTCAAAATAACATTTTCTTTTGATTTTTATCATCTTTTATGCTGTTTAAATGAGCATGTTATTGAGTTAGCTCTTCCTTTTCAGAAGGTAAATAATAGCACCCTGGTTTAAAAAAATATCTGACAGTATATAGCACAAAGCTTCTTCCGTAGTTTCTCTACTATTTGGGTACAAAAGTCTAGGATCAATTATTGTCTTGATTGACCTGGGTAAAGTGTCTGAGTCCTCCAGAGAGGCATGGTCCAAGGTTTCTTCATCAAGGATCTGTACTTTAAGAGAGCAACATACATTGGCTGCTCATTAGAAAGAAAAGAGAAATATCCTCATGAGCTGAATTGATAATTTCGTAGACACAGAAGCTTTCATAAAATAATAAGAACATATTGGTGAGGTTTTATAGCCTCCATTTCCTCTCTAAACCTACCTCCAGGAAGTATAACCATCATTCCCCAACCCTCCTACCTCCCCCACCCCCCACCTCCGCTTTCCAAGGTGATGAATCAGACAATCCACTCATCTCAGGGCGTGGTTTCTGCAGTGGTGGCTGCCAAAGGGCTCCTCCACTTGAGGGCTGATAAACATGTGTTGAAAATGGTGGTGATGACAGACTGATTGGCTTCTACCATATAGGTTATGACAGTAAGATTTTAGATGCAGGATTTTTGATAAATGTCACTGTGAATGCGAAATTCTAAATGCACTTGATAATGTATGTGGATTCCAACAGAGATTTGTAAACATTGCTGTCCTCACAAGGCCATAAAAATTGACTTTTGATACAGAAAATAAATGACTGCCTTTCCTGTTAAGGTAATTCGGACATAAGATAAAACATACAAACATCAAATAGTTATGTCATGTGTATTCTTTCAGAGTTTGGAAGAGGCGCAAAATCCTACAACACCACAACTAATTTTGGAAAACTGAATGAACTTTTCTGATCCTTTATTTTCTGAAAATTTTCCACAT
The DNA here is from genome assembly GCA_037038555.1 of Rhynchonycteris naso. Lineage (NCBI taxonomy): Eukaryota > Metazoa > Chordata > Mammalia > Chiroptera > Emballonuridae > Rhynchonycteris > Rhynchonycteris naso. Next base: position 165,453,898 of record CM072999.1, on the reverse strand, counting down.
TTTAAAACTTTAGCTAGTTAAGTAAACTAGGTCTCTTGAACCTTCTTTAGGTTACACCAAGATCTCAATCAAACTAGATAGGTTTCTATTTTATTTTTTACAGAATACAGTAAGTGCAAGCTTGCATATTGCCTGATCTCACAGTCCACACCCTGGTTTAGAAATGAACTTCAGGGAGCATTTTAAAAACAGCATAGTAAATCCTCCCGTTTTACTTAGCCACATTCTCTTTTCTTCTCTTATAGTAAATTATTTATTTTAAAGAGACATGTAAATACTCTAATACTCCCAGTTCAAAACTATATAAATGATGCTATCTAATTGCATTTTGCAATACATAGTAAACCGAGTGCTCAAGTATCTCTGTTCTTTTATTCGTTTTTTCCATACTGTTATCCTTAATTCAAAAAACAATCCACAAGCATTTTCCACACACAAGTTTCTCCAGCTAACCTAAGGTAGTGTTCCCATGAAATCTTTCATAACTCAAAATGACATAAAGCAAAAAGCAATTACAATTAATTTACATGGAAAAACTTTTAGCATTCCCTAACCCCAAATTCAGTGCATACACAATGTCTTTACTTCATACACCACGATTCAAACAATTACATTCAGTTTTACAGTAAGCATAACACCCTTCTGAGTGAGCTCTTTTAGGCTTTTCTACTACCTTGGGATGTAAAGAATGCACAAAGTAAATGGAGAGAAAGCACAAGTACTCACAGAGTTCAAAACTATGGTGCTTGATGCTGAAATGCTGACAGCAGTTCCCGGGGGGAAGGCGCTTGGAGAGCATTCTCGCTGTTGCTCTGAGACACACTGCTTCTACGACAGGTTGCTGCAAAATACACACTGAATGTTATTTTCACTTTTTTTCCCCTTTGGAATAGCAAAAATCTTCAAACTACTTTAGGTTAGCAAAAACATGTACTAATGTTGGTCTTTCATAAAAAGCAGAGTAGCACAATGAGAACTTTTGAAAAGTGGCAACACCTGTATTAACCCCTCCAATATTAGTGTCGTCCCTCTCTGAACATTTATTAAGTCACAATATGAAACCTTTTTCTTCAAGGAGCTTACATTTGAGTGTGTGTGTATGTGTGTGTGTGTGTGTGTGTGTGTGTGTGTGTGTGTGTGTGTGTGTGTATAAAAAGAGGGGTGAGCACATAGGGGAACATAAACAATTGACTGCAATTCAAGTCAGAGTGAAAACAGCTGTTGAGGTGTAGTTTTACCTGTGTTCCTTCTGACTGAGACACAGCCAGATCAAGGGGAGGAGGAAGTCTCTGCATCTGGAGGCAGAAGCCAGGTGGTAAAGTGGTGGGCAGACACTAAGGATTGTCACAGACCTAGAAGATATTTGGAAGAAAAAAATAACTTATTCTAATTCCTTAAACCATTCATTCATAATCCTTTCTGAGATGCATTTGATGAGAATCAAAGTAAAAATGTTAACTGAAAACAGTCATGTCTCACTTTCTAAAGTGATAATTATATAATTTTAGAAAAGTATATGTAATTTTCATTTAGCATTTGACCAAAACTCTATTTTCAATGGTTTGTTTCTCAAGGATTTAGAATCACAAAACAAAGAAAAATGCTCCTTCATTTTTAAACAAACAAACAAATAAGTCAATAAATCATCTTCACTTGAAATTTTTAAAATGTTTTATCAGATTTCCCTGTCAAATCATCTCAGTTTCAAAATGGAAGTCATAAAAACAACAGCTCTGGCAGAATGTTTTGTTGGTTAGAGCGTTGTCACAAAGTGCAGATGTTACTGGTTGGATCCCTGGTCAAGGCACATACCGGAGTGAATCTGTGTTCTCTCTCTCTCTCTTTCTCTCTCTCTCTCTTTCTCTCTCTCTCTCTTTCTCTCTCTCTCTTCCTCTCTCTCTACAGTTAATTTTGAAAAAACACAACTACAGCAAAAGAACTTAGGATTTGGAAAATTGATATCTTTGAATTGTATTTCTTATTTGTGTGTGTGTGTGTGAGAGAAAGAGAGACAGACAGACAGACAGAGACAGAGAGAGTCAGAGAGAGGAACAGATAGGGACAGACAGATAGGAAGGGAGAGAGATGAGAAACATCAATTCTTCATTGCGGTTGCTTAGTTGTTCATTGATTGATTTCTTATATGTGCCTTGACCAGGGGATACAGCAGACCGAGTGACCCCTTGCTCAAGCCAGCTTCCTAGGGCTCACACTGGTGAACCTTGCTCAAACCAGATGAGCCCATGCTCAAGCTGGCGACCTCGGAGTCTCAAATCTGGGTCCTCCACATCCCAGTCCGCCACTCTATCCACTGCACCACTGCCTAGTCAGGCTATTTCTTATTTCTATAGGTCAATCAGTTATTGAATATTCATGAGCCCTCACTTGTTCCTTTGCTGGGATATATATGTGCATAAAATACAAACCTTGTTCTTATGAGTTAACAGTCTAGTATGGAAGCAGGCAGATTAACCAGCAACTACATAACAATACTTTAGGTATTATAATAAAAATAGGTATTAGAATATTAGTTCTTCTTAGGGAGTTAGGAAAGGCTACAAAGAGTAGGAGCCATTTGAGATGCATTTTAGAAAATAAGGAAGAATTTGTCAGGCTGAGAAAAAAAATGGGGACAGGGGAAGGACATTCCAAGAAGATGAAAGCACGTGAGCTGTCACAAGGAGTGAAAGCCTGCAGCATTTGGAGAAAAGATAAGTCATTCAGTAGAGTATATGCTGAAAGTGATGAGGGCAGAAGGAAGATTTAGTTGGAATCTGAAGACTTTAGATACCAAGTGAAAAAATTATATTTTTTATATGATTTCACTCACTTGTAAGTTATAAAACTAAAAGCAGCAAATGAACAAATAGGAAAAACAAACAAAAACTCATAGACACAGACAACAGTATGATGGCTACCAGAGGTAAGAGGTGTGTGAGCCAATAAGGGGGTCAAATGTATGATGATGGAAGGATAGTTGACTTTGAGTGGTAAACACACACTGCAATATGCAATGATGTATTATAGAACAGTAGACTTGAAACCTATATAATTTTATTAACCAATATCACCTCAATAAATTTGTTATAAAATAAAATTTAAAAAACTATGCTCTTCTAGCTAGTAAATAATCTTCCTTTTTCACTAGTTTACAGAAATGAAATTTCATGTAAACATGAATTTGGGACCCATGCAGGCAGCTCACTGGTTACTATACTGATGATTATAATCCACAGTTGACACTTCCAATTCATTTTTCTCAGGTTGGGACAGCAGGGCAACACAGAAAGGGTTTTGGTGCAGCTTCAATCACTAACTCTGTTACATAGGGACCCTATGGTTTTTGCAGAAAGAACTCTTTCTCAGCCATCCTACATACTCTTTATTATAAGATGTGTGTGTGATATTTATTGACCTACAGAACCCATTTGAATCCCATTCAACTAATTTACATCTTTAAATGACTGACCTAATAGGATAAATGGCTTGAGCATCCTTGCATTGGAAAGTTTGGTGCACTTATTTTGTTGTTGTTCTTGTTTTCCAGCTGTTATGAGAAGACCTCCTGTTCCCACAAGCTCTATTTTGCACTCAGGCTATATCTGAAACAACCAGAATCTTTAGGATGTCTCAAGCATAATAAAGAACATGCCAACTTGAACGTGTCATGACCTCCAGTATTTCCTGCCTCTCTGCTCTGACCTCCTCTGGTAATATTTGCTCCAGTGGGCTACATTGAATATGTGACCCATCATCTTCTGCCATATACCACTCTCTCTTCCTGCAATCCTCAAATTGTAGAAGTTACAATGGGTTCTGAGACGAAGGGTTATTAGACCTCCCTCATCCTCCAACTGGGAACCATGTATCAGTGTTGCCACTAATCAGTGTTTCTAGCTTTTAGTGAAAATACCTTTTCAGTTTTACAGAAACATCTCCTGTTCCAGTGGAATCAGGCATGCATTGGGGTCAAGAGAAAATTGATATGATTGACAACATGCTATATTCATGATTGTTTCTTCTCCTCTGACAACCAATGTTTTGTTTCCCGGACCACACTTGTTTCCCTGACTTTCTTCTCAGGTGACATTCTCTCCTACATAGGTCACCAATCCCTCACGCACCCTCATTTTCTGATGAGCCCACACATACACAATGAACCCGGCTGCACGTGAACCCAGTTGAATGTGAGAAAAGAAGCCTACCTTACATTTTGATTTATGCTTTCTGGGTGCTGGAAGTTCTTGCCTTTTATGAGAAGTCACAGAAACAGAGGACATACTTTAAGTAATTATATATTTATTCACTGCAGTTACCAAATGCTAAAAGATGTCTTTTAGAATATAAAAGATTTAGAAGCTTTAAAGTATATATATATATATGTAGTTTTCCTTTAGTATCCTGTGAAACTATTTTTAGATAACCAGGTGAAGTTATTTACAAAAGGTTACACTATAGTCAGTATGGAGGGATGGAGGGGAGGCAGAGACTTCCTGTATAAAAAAGAAGCAAACAGAGTTTGGTCCAGGAGCAAAGCCTCGGTTCTAGGAGAGTGAAGCTCACTTGAGAACAGTATGGAGTATGTCATTCTGAGTTCTTCCTGGCCTACCCATGCCTGAGATTTAGGATATTTTGTATCATTATACAAAAATCTTTACCTTTGAAAGATATGATAATACATCATTAATTTGACAGCCCTCTTAACTAGAAGAGGGCAACACTCTCTTGCTTTTTCTTCAGACCACTGCATCATGGGATCCAACTCTCTCCCGTGGGAAAAGAGGCATTGTCTGGGCAAGGGGAGTGGTGTGCATGGCATCACCAGATCTGCTCATGAACACTCTGATGAAATCCTGCAAGAAATCTCAGAAATGCTTGGGGATAGAAAGGGGGTCTTTTTTGCATAGAGGGGTGTGAATGAACAGATAGGAGCTCTATTTGGTAAAAGATTAATTACAATTTAAAAAACCAGAACTTCTTTTGTTTTACAATGAAAGAGAGAGAGTCAGAGAGAGGCACAGACAGACAAGAACAGAGAGAGGTGAGAAGCATCAATCATTAGTTTTTTGTTGCCATTGCAACAGCTTAGTTGTTCATTGATTGCTTTCTCACATGTGCCTTCACCACGGGCCTTCAACAGACCGAGCAACCCCTTGCTGGAGCCAGCGACCTTGGGTCCAAGCTGGCAAGCTCTTTGCTCTAGCCAGATGGGCTCACGCTCAAGCTGGTGACCTCAGGGTCTCGAACCTGGGTCTTCCACATCCCAGTCCGACACTCTATCCACTGCGCCACCGCCTGGTCAGGCAAAAGCAGAACTTCTTATTGACCCCTTTTTCCCAAGACTGCCCTTCAGTGCCCCTCCATAGTTTATCAGTTTTACTATGTAACTATAACCTTTGGCTTGTTTCTTGGTTGATTCACTGTCTCCTTAGAAAAGTCCTTTAGCAGACCACAGTGAAAACCACACCATTATCCCTGTGCTTCTTCAACTCGTTATGTGTATTTGCAATTAGACAAAAGCATCTCCTCACCTGCAGAGACCCAGTTCTGAACTTTACTAATGCAGCAGCAGTGTCTGGTATAAATCGTGAAGAGCATCATCACTTTGATGCACCATCATTCAATTTAGCTCTTAATTGGCTTAAGAACATGGCCTAACACAACATCTTAAGTCATAAGGAGTTTTGCCAGACACGATTCTCATTCAGCTGACTCCATCCTTTTCTTATCTCTTCCTGGCCACTTCTTTCACCACCTTCCCCCCTGCCGCATCCACCCTACCAGGTTTTCAACAGTGCTAGCCTCCTCGGAACCACATCTCATGCCATGCATGTGTTCATCATACTTAAACACGATCCTGCCCTTCTCTCAGCCTGCATCCTGTCCCTTCAAGGACCAACATGCCTGATCTCAGAGTTTCTCCATCCCCCACACAACCCAACCCAGAGACTGAGCACCAGTTGCAGCATGTCTGGGGCTTCTCCTCCTCCACCCTGTCCGAAGTCTCCACCCACCGCCTCTCTCACCCCGTCTACACCTGGAGGCATTGCCTGTGCTCCCAAGCTACTTATACCATTATCTTCACTCCCCCTCCCAAGAGCCAGTTTTACTGCTCATTGTTCATGGGGGCGAGGCTGGGGGCTGAGGCACCACTCAAGTAACTTTCAACAGACAGCATAGGAGAAATTCAGGGGCTCCAAAGCGGTTCCTTTTTTATCTCCCCCTATAACCTAGTCACAAGAAGTAACCCAGAGCATATACATATATACTGCAGAAAATATAAATTAATATAATACATCAAAAGAAAGAACAGAATATGTTAACTATACCCTGCACAGAATTAACTCATATGAACTAATCCACACATATAAGAAAATCTGGAAATGTACATTGTATATGTGTACTCTTTCTTATACTATGGACATTTCTGTGTTATAATGACAATAGCTAATACTTATTTAGTACCTTCTGTGTGCTGGCACAAATACTAAATCATGTAATTTCCTTAATACTATGAGGTAGGTGCTAGTATTAGCCGTATTTTACCAATAAGGAAACTGAGGCACAACGAGGTAGACCAACTTTCCCAGGGTCACATGGATAGGAAATGAGTGAACCAGGATTTGAACCCAGGCTGACACACTCCAAGACTGCTGACCTGCCCCTCATATTAGACATGTATTACTACGTAGGATTATTGTCACAAGAAAGTATATTTTTATTTATGTGTAATTTAAAGGTTTTTATAGGTTATTATCGATGCAATTCTTGTCTTATCCACTTACTTTATAATCTTATTTTTTCAAGATGCAACTCACAGTAAATACATTTGATACACACATTTTTCCAATTTTGAAATGGCTATATAAATGCAATAAATTGATGTTAAGAATTAGTATAATATTTCTATTTAAATATAAACACTTAATAAATTACATATCTATGTCACAGGACAAATGGAAATGAATAGAATACAAAGTAATTTAATAATGAATTATTCTATAATTAGTAATTTACTAGTGTATCTTTCTATTAGTCTTTTAAAGAAAAGGAGACAATGTGTATGTTGATGCCATCACTATCAATTGAATAATAACTAAAAAAAAAAAAACCTCTACAGAACCAAAACTATGTGCTAGTATGCAGGCAATCTTAAAATCCTAACCATTAGACCCTGATCAGGTAGTGGCACAGTGGATAGAGCATCGTTGGCCTGGGATGCTGAGGACCCAGGTTGAAAACCCCGAAATTGCCAGCTTGAGTGTGGGGTTGCTGGTTTAAGCATGGTATCATAAACATGACCCCATGGTCACTGGCTTGGAGCCCAAGGTCACTGGCTTGAATTCAAGGTCACTGGCTTGAGTAAGGAGTCTATCACTCTCCTAGAACCCCCCACAACCATCAAGGCACATATGAGAAAGCAGTCAATGAACAACTGAGGTGCCGCAGCAAAGAATTGATGCTTCTCATCTCTACTTCTCATCTCTCTCTCTTCCTGTCTGCCTGTCCCTTTCTCTTGCTCTTGCTAAAAAAAAAAAATACTAATTATTATAAATCTGAATGAGGACCAACTTATTTTACTTAGAACAGTAACAACCCTTGGGTCCTATTGGGTCTTATATTTCAATGATTGGTATTATATTTCAATTACCGGCTGAGTTTCTATTCTTGTGGTAATTATAAAGATAATATAAGTCTTTCTGTCCTTTCTAGAACTACTTGGGGAATATCTTTACCCACCATCCCGATTGTCATGTAGAGTCAGTAATTTTCGCCCAGTGTGCTGCAAGATTTCTTAAAACGTGCAATACTTGACTAATTACGGACACTAATCTTTTTTCCCTTAGAATGTCAAATAATAAAAATGACAACTAAGCCTGACCTGTGGTGGCGCAGTGGATAAAGCGTCGACCTGGGAACACTGAGGTCGCCAGTTCAAAAAACCCTGCACTGGTCTGGTCAAGGCACATATGGGAGTTGATGCTTCCAGCTCCTCCCCCCTTTCTCTCTCTCTCTCTCTCTGTCTCCGTCTCTGTCTCCTCTCTAAAAAATGAATAAGAAAAAAATAAAAATTAAAAAAAAATGACAACTAAGATGATAGCCATCTGCTGTGAATGATTCAAAATTAAAACTATTTCTTTTTTTGTCCAACTGGCAAAAATATATTTCTTGGTGTGCAGCAGTATCTTAGTAATTAGTTTATGTGTATCATGAGGTGAAAAATATTTTAAATCACTGATAGGTTGTAGTAACTTCAATCTTATATTTAATAGTACTTTCTCTGTCATAATAAAAATGGTTACACTTACAAAATCTCACATTGAGAGACTAAACCAATGTGGGAGAAAATGCTAAAGGACTCGGAAGACCTGACCTGAGGTTGGGTAAGTCCTTTTTGTCATCTCAGGCCCTGTGTTTTTGGTGTCATGGTAGCACTTAGTAATCCCCATGATTGTTCCCAAATCTCCCATTTGACACTTCTAAGGATATATTGACTACATACTGGATGGTAAGCACTGGGGTATAAAAAGTAATAATTTGTAATATATAGGACAGAAAAGTTTACCACACAAAAACAACATCAAGAAATTAGACATCATGATAAGATGATAAGAACTAACCAGGAAGTTTTACTTAACACAATTCTAAAACTCCCTTTCTGTTAAATTTATAGCATAATGGACTTACTACAAAAATATTTGTTTCCTAGAATCACAAACTGTTATAAGTAGAAGGAGCCTCATATCATCAACCAGAACATTCCCACTGTGTGGAAAGGAACTCTGCGACCCAGACATATGACAACCTTGCTCAAGGTATGGTTGACTTAAGAATGAATGGTAGGAAAGCTTTTAAGATATTAACCACAACATTCCTTAAAAATTACCAAGAAAAACTCATTTTTAATGTCACAAATTTTTAAACAGCAGTTTCAAAAAAGTTTATCTTCTTAATGCATCTATGTCTTAGTCTTTGAAGTATTTAAAATGCTTTGTCTTCAAAACTAAATTCTATTGAGTAATTTAAGCTGGCGCAGGGAAGTAACAAGCATGTTGTGAAGTTACATTAATTGTTCACACCTACTCAGAAAAAAAAACAAGTTTAACAAGTTCTTGCTGAGAACATGCATTTACTAGACCTATTAATTTAGCAAAATAATAGTAATATTGATATAAAGCAACTATGGCAGGTGGTAAGATGATAACAAGATTGCAGAGGACTGGGGACAGGGGTGAAGTCCGTGCTAAGTTTCACAGGTTTGATTCTAACTCAGCAAGTGCAGGCACCACAGGCTAAGTGAGCGGTATCATTTATGGTTATGGTTATGGTTAATCTAGGAGGGAGCTTGGTAGTGCCTTTAATTTCAAAATCATTTTGAAATCAAGGGTTTGCTGTTAAAAACAAATATTGATCCCAAATGAGAGCATTTGATGACTATATATCACCACTTTGTCCAATACTGCTTTCAGATGAGGGTCTGGAAAACTTTAGCATCAATTTGAGAATTTAGCAACTTTTAAAGTTCAGGAAGGTTATTACCTGGCTAGATTCTGCAAATACCATCTTGATGTGCTACTAACCCCTAGTAAGTAATGGGTTGTTTCTTTTTTTTATTTTAGAGTGCATGCAAGTGCATGAGAGAGAGAGAGAGAGAAACAGACAGCTAGAGACAGACAGGAAGGGAAAGAGATGAGAAGCTTCAGTTCTTTGTTGAAGCACCTTAGTTGTTTTTCTCATATGTGCCTTGACCAGGAACTCCAGCAATGTGATTGACCCCTTGCTTAAGCCAGCAACCTTGGGCTCAAGCCAGCAACCTTTGGGCTTCACACCAGCGACCATGGGGTCATGTTTATGATCCCGCACTCAAGCGGACACTCTATCACTGCACCATCACCTGGTTAGGAAGTAACCGGATTTTAACTAAGTATATAGGCAGTTGGGTTGAGAAAATGACTGAGACTGTCACAACTACTCATTTGTTCATGACTATCAAGTATTGGCCGGTTCAATACATAACCCAGACCACACAAGCATCCACTTATCTTTCAGCAAGTTTTGATAATCTTTATTTATAAGTTTTAAGTTCTACAACTTTCTGAAATTCAAGGACAATTAAATAAACTATGTATGTGATTCTTAAAAATACAGATTTTTTTAAAGCAAGTGAGTGATTAATTTAATAATGTGTACAAAAAAGAAACCCCAAATGTTTCATATAAAATAAACTTTTCATTTAGGAGTCAAAAAAGTTTTTAAGGCTTTCATTATATTTAAAAATCTCTTGGCCTGCTGCTTCTGTTGCAGTAAAATGCATATGGCAGATAACCACACTACCAGAATTTCTGATTTTATATTTGGTTTTCATTTTCAGTACTTATATTCTGTTACTAATTGTGAAAATAAAATAATATTCTAGAGGATTATTTTAATACATTTATTAATTTCTGAAGTCTGTAAAATTTTAAAGTTTTTAAGAACTTTGCTACACATTTGATTAAGAGGGTAATTCAAGCTTTACATCAAATAGCAAATTGTAGGAAATTTAAGTTTCTTTTCAATTTTTGTAATTAAAGAGTTTAGCTGCATCCCATTTTTTCTTGCATTCATACTTGAAGAACCTATTATTTATCAGGGTCAATCACCTTTTATTCAAAACATTAACAACTTTATGTAAAAATTAATGAGAACTATAGGTTCATTGTAGAGAAATTCATTTATTAATATATCCTGTTAAATAGTTTATCTTAATATTTGTCAAGTTTTATGCAATATACTATGCTAACCACAGCATCTAGTTTTAAACCCTTAGTAAATAACAGTGGGGTAAGTGAAAGAATAATATTTAATTCTCAAAAACTCTTTAAAAATCTCCTGTGGATAAAAAAACCAATATCAATAAATTGCACATTATTTGTTTTAAAATAAATATCTTAGGCTTATTCTTTTGAACATTTTAAATGGTTCTCAGGTGTTTTCTATCTTTAAAGTATGAGATTCCCCTTTTAAATATTTATATATTTTGCATTTATAGAAAATTTTTTCACTGGATGGTAATACTACTAATTAATATCTGTCAAAAATACTCAATAACTGAAGTTAAAATTAATTTATTTAATATATTTTTTAATTAATTTTAATGGGGTGACATTAATAAATCAGAAAGGGTTAGATAGGGACAGACAGACAGGGAGAGAGATGAGAAGCATCAATTCTTCGTTGTGGCACCTTAGTTGTTCATTGATTGCTTTCTCATATGTGCCTTGACCGAGGGGCTACAGCAGACTGAGTGACCCCTTGCTCAAGCCAGCTACCTTGGGCTCAAGCTGGTGACCTCAGGGTCTTGAACCGGGGTCCTCTGCATCCTAGTTCAATATTCTATTCACTGCGTCACAGCCTGGTCAGGCAGCTCATTGTGATTTTAATTTGCAGTTCTCTAATGACTAATGATATTAAAATCCTTTAATGTACTATTGGCTACCTGTATATCTTCTTTTTTTATTATTAATTTTAATGGGGTGACATTAATAAATCAGGGTACATATGTTCAAAGAAAACAGCTCCAGGTTATCTTATCATTTAATTATGTTGCATACCCATCACCCAAAGTTAAATTGTCCTCTGTCACCTTCTATCTGGTTTTCTTTGTGCCCCTCCCCTCCCCCCTCTCCCAACCTCTCCTCCTTCCCCACCCCCGTAACCACCACACTCTTGTCCATTTCTCATAGTCTCACTTTTATGTCTCACCTATGCATGAAATCATGCTGTTCTCAGTTTTTTTCTGTTTTACTTATTTCACTCCGTATAATGTTATCAAGGTCCATCCATTTTGTTGTAAATGATCCGATGTCATCATTTCTTATGGCCGAGTAGTATTCCATAGTATATATGTACCAAAGCTTTTTAATCCACTCATTCTCTGAAGGACGCTTGGGCTGCTTCCAGATCTTCGCTATTGTGAATAATGCTGCCACGAACATGGGGGCGCATTTCTTCTTTTCGAACAGTGCTATGTGGTTCTTAGGGTGTATTCCTAAAAGTGGGATAGCTGGGTCAAAAGGCAGTTCGATTTTTAATTTTTTGAGGAATCTCCATACTGTTTTCCACAGTGGCTGCACCAGTCTGCATTCCCACCAGCAGTGCAGGAGGGTTCCATTTTTTCCACATCCTCGCCAGCACTTATTCTGTGTTGTTTTGCTGATGAGCGCCATTCTGACTGGTGTAAGGTGATATCTCATTGTGGTTTTAATTTGCATTTCTCTAATGATTAGTGATGTGAGCCTTTTTTCATATGCCTATTGGTCATCTGTATGTCCTCTTTGAAGAAATTTCTATTCATTTCTTTTGCCCATTTTTTGATTGGATTGTTTATCTTCCTGGTGTTGAGTTTTATAAGTTTTTGTTAACCCCTTATCAGACGTGTTGTCGAATATGTTATCCCATTGTGTGGTTTGTCCTTTTATTCTGTTCTTATTGTCTTTAGCTGTGCAAAAACTTTTAGTTTGATATAGTCCCATTTGTTTATCTTGCCTTTTAATTCATATGCCCGTGGAGATAAATCAGCAAATATATTGCTGCTTACATTTAAGTATTTTATCCATTTTGAGTTTGTTTTTGTGAATAGTGTAAGTTGATAGTCTAGTTTCATTTTTTTGCAGGTGGATGTCCAATTTTCCCAACACCATTTGTTAAAGAGGCTGTCTTTACTCCATTGTATGTTCTTTCCTCTTTTGTCAAATATCAGTTGTCCATAAAGCTGTGGGTTTATTTCTGGGTCCTCTGTTCTGTTTCATTGATCTATGTGCCTGTTCTTATGCCAGTACCAGGCTGTCTTGAGTACAATGGCCTTGTAGTAAACCTTGATATCCAGAAGAGTGATACATCCTGCTTTATTTTTTTTTTAAGATTGCTGAGGCTATTTGTATTCTTTTTTGGTTCCATATAAATTTTTGGAATATGTGTTCTATATCTTTGAAGTATGTCATTGGAATATTAATTGGTATTGCATTGAATTTATAAATTGCTTTGGAAATTATAGACATTTTAATGATGTTTATTCTTCCTAGCCATGAGCACACTATATGCTTGCACTTGTTTGTATCTTCCTTGATTTCTCTTATCAATGTTTTATAATTTTCCGAGTACAAGTCCTTAACCTCCTTGGTTAAATTTACTCCTAGTTACTTTATTTTTTAGGTTGCAATAGTGAAGGGGATTGTTTCCTTAATTTCTGTTGCTGACAGTTCATTGTTGGTATATAAAAATGCCTCTGATTTCTGAGTATTAATTTTATATACTGCCACCTTGCTGAATTCATTTATCAGGTCCAGAAGTTTTTTGACTGAGACTTTAGGGTTTTCAATATACAATATCATATCATCTGCAAATAGTGACAGTTTTACTTCTTCTTTTCCAATTTGGATGCCTTTTATTTCTTTTTCTTGTCTGATTGCTGTAGCTAGGACTTCCAGAACTATGTTGAATAAGAGTGGTGAAAGGGGGCATCCCTGCCTGGTTCCTGATCTTAAGGGGATTGCTTTTAATTTTTGCCCATTGATTATGATGTTTATTGTGCGTTTGTCATAGATGGCCTTTATCACGTTAAGGAATGTTACCTGTATTCCCACTTTACTGAAAGTTTTGATCATGACTGGGTGCTGGATTTTATCAAATGCCTTTTCTGTATCTATTGAAATTATCATGTGATTTCTGTCGTTCCTTTTGCTTATGTGATGAATTACATTGATTGATTTGCAAATATTGAACCAGCCTTGCCTCTCCAGAATAAATCTCACTTGATCGTGGTGTATGATTTTTTTCATATATTGCTGGATCGGGTTGGCTAATATTTTGTTGTGAATTTTAGCGTCTAAATTCATCAGGGATATTGGCCTATAATTTTCTTTCTTTGTGTTTTCTTTGCCCGGTTTTGGAATCAGAATTATGCTCACCTCATGAAAGGAGTTTGGAAGTCTTCCTTCCTCTTGAATTTTTTGAAATAGCTTGAGGAGGATAGAAGTTAGTTCTTCTTTGAATTTTTGGTAGAATTCACTTGTGAAGCCATCAGGCCCTGGATATTCTTTTTTGGGAGTTTTTTTATAACTGTTTTGATCTCATTTGTTGTAATTGGTCTGTTCAGGTGTTCTGATTCTTCCAGATTGATTTTTGAAAGATTATATGAGTCAAGAAATTTGTCAATTTTATCTAGGTTGTCTAATATTTTGATATAGAGTTCTTCATAGTATATTCTTACAATAATTTTTATTTCTGTTGTGTAAGTTGTTATTTCTCCACTCTCATTTCTAATTTTATTTATTTGAGTCCTCTCTCTTTTTTTCTTGGTGAACCTAGTTAAAGGTTCATCAATCTTGTTTATCTTTTCAAAGAACCAGCTCCTGGTTTCAATGATCCTCTGTATTGTTCCCTTAGACTCTATGTCATTTATTTTTGCTCTGATCTTTATTGCCTTCCTTCTACTGGCCATGGGCTTTATTTGGTGTTGCTTTTCTAGTCCTTTTAGATGCAGGGTCAAGTTGCTTATTTGAGCTTTTTCTAGTTTCTTTGGTATGCCTGTAGTGCAATGAACTTCCCTCTCAGTACTGCTTTTGCTATGTCCCATAAATTTTGAGTTGATGTATGCTCATTTTCATTCGTTTCTAGAAACCTTTTTATTTCTTCTTTAATCTCATTGTTAATCCATTCATTATTTAATAACATGCTATTTAGTTTCCAAGTGTTTGAGTATTTTCAGTTTTTCTTTTGTGGTTAATTTCTAGTTTCATGGCATTGTGATCAGAGAAAATGCTTGATATGATTTCAATCTTCTTCAATTTATTGAGACCATTTTTGTGTCCTAACATGTGGTCTATCCTAGAAAATGTACCATGAGCGCTTGAGAAGAATGTATATTCTAGTGCTTTAGCGTGAAAAGTTCTGAAGATATCTATTAAATCAAGTTGATCTAGTTTATCCTTTAAGTCTGCTGTTTCTTTATTAATTTTCTTTCTTCAGGATCTATCCAGCGATGTTAGTGGGGTATTGAAATCCTCTACTGTTATAGTATTGCTGTTAATCTTGCCCTTTATATCCATCAAAGTCTGCTTTATGTATGTCGGGGCTCCTATATTTGGTGCATAGATATTTATAATAGTTACATCTTCCTGTTGAATTGTTCCCTTTATCATTATGCAGTGTCCTTCTTTATCTCTTATTACAGCCTCGGTTTTAAAGTCTATTTTGTCAGATATAAGTATTGCTACCCCAGCTTTCCTTTCATTTCCATTTGTATGAAATATTTTTTTCCATCCTTTTACCTTCAGTATATGTGCATCTTTGTTTTAAGGTGTGTCTCTTGTAGACAGCGTATGTATGGGTCCTGTTTCTTTATCCACGCAGCTACCCTATGTCTTTTGATTGGATCATTTAATCCATTTATATATAAGGTTATTATTGATATGCAGTTGTTTATTGCCATTTTATTCTTTAAAGCTGTATTCTTCTTTTGCTATATTCTTTCCTACCTTTGAACTGTTCACAACAGGCCCCTTAGTATCTCTTGCAGAATTAGTTTGGTTTTAATGAATTCCATAAGGCTTTTTTGTCTGGGAAGCTCTTTATTTCTCCTTCAATTTTAAACATTAGCCTTGTTGGATAGAGTAGTCTTGGTCGTAGGTTCTTGTTCTGCATTACTTTGAAAATATCTTGCCATTCCCTTCTGGCCTCAAGTGTTTCTGTTGAGAAGTCAGATGTCATCCTTATAAGGGCTCCTTTGTAGGTGATAGCCTTTTTCTCTCTAGTAGCTTTTAAAATTTTCTCTTTATCCCTTAGCTTTGGTATTTTAACTGTGATGTGTCTTGGTGTATATTTTTGGGGGTTTCTCTTTAATAGAGTTCTGTGCGCTTCTTGAATGTGTGAAATGTTTCCCAGCCTTAATTTAGGGAATTTTTCTGCTATGATTTGATTGAACAAAGTTTCTATTTCTTGTTCTCTCTCCTCTTCTTCAGGAACCCCTATGATGCGAATGTTGTTTCTCTTCATGTTGTCACAGAGCTCCCTTAGAGTTTCCTCACATTTTTTGAGTCTCTTTTCCTTTTTCTTCTCTGCTTCTGTGCCTTTGTTTATTGTGTCCTCTAACTCACTGATTTGATCCTCAGCGTCAGCCATCCTGCTTTTAATTTCTTCCATTGTGGTCTTCAGTTCTGATACTGTATTTGTCATTTCTGTCTGATTCTTTTTTATTATTTCAATATCCTTTTTTATACTTGTTATCTCTTTATTTAGGTGTTCATAATGACTATCCATTGTTGCTCTAATCTCTTTGAACATCCTATCATTATTTTAAATTCTGCATCTGGTAATTTGGTTATATCTGGTTCATTCAGGTCCTTCTGTGGGGATTTCTCTTGAATCATTTGGGTTGCATTTCTCTGCCTGCCCATTTTGTCTGTGTATAAGAAGGTTGTGGCCACTAGAGTCCAATGGTAGTTGCCTTTGTGTTCTGTAGGTGTGGTCTGTCTGCAGGCCCACCACCCCCTCTGCTGCTGCCTAGGGCAGTTGGGTATGGGTGTTGCCAGCGCCAGCCCACTGTGGCTGTTGCTGTGATATCTGCCTCTCCTCCGCGGGAGGGGCTGTGTTCTGGTTCCCGGCTCTACAAGCCTCAGCCTGCCTGGGCCATCACCTCACCCCCACAGGTTGGGTTTCACACTGCACTCAAGCCACAAGCCTCAGTACCAAGGGTAGAGGTGAGCACCTTTGCTCAGCTGCCGACCCAGCCTGTTTCCGGGCTTCTGCCCAGCCCCTGCAGTCCCAGCCTGCTCGCCACAGTTTCTTGGGTTGAACGGGGCTGCTGGTGTGTGCTCAGCTGTGAGCCTCCACTCGTCCGGGCCTCCAGCCTCGCCCCCGCGGTCAGAGCCAACTCACACATGCAGGAGGGCAAACTGCGGTTTCTCGGGATGGGCGGGGCTGCTGGCGTGCCCTCTTCCACGAGCCTCCGCATGTCCCTGGACCTAGCCCCGTCCCTGCGGTCAGGGCTGGCTTGCACAGGGTCCCAGAGCAGATCTCTGCCTGTTCCTGGCCTCCCGCTTTTTCCCCCGCAGTTGGGGCTGCAGGCAGGCCCGCAGCTGCCGGACCACTTTCACGCATCCCCTCCACCCCTGCTGGGCTAGACTGAGCTCATACCCGCTGGGCCTCCGCCCGTGCCGACAGAACCGCGTTTCAGCATCCCGCCGCCACGGTCCCTCTAGCAGGCCCTCAGCACTATGGGTGGGTGCACTGCAGCTCAGACCCTAACACTCCACACTGTAGTCCTGGAAGCTCCCTCCGTCTAAGCAGCTCTGCTCTAAGTGCCGCGGGAGAGCTTGTTTGGCTGGTGTCCTGTCTCCCTTTGCTGGTATTGCCAGGGGAAATAATCAATTTTGATTACGGAAGTGACTTAGCCCAGGGGTTAGATTGGCTGTCCCTCAGAGTGTTTCTCCCTGTGCCTTCCAGTCCACACACTCTTCCCACTGCTCTGGTCTTCTCCTCTGTTCCTGTTCCCCGGGTGAGTGGTTGTGAGAGAGGTTTTCTGCGCTGTCCCTTTAAGAAGAATCTTGGGTCTGAGAAAACTGTCTCTTTCTCACAAACAGTATCCTCACTTGTTTCACAGCTCAATACTGTCCAAACACCTCTCTGAGGCTCTGGGACTATAGGCTGGGGCTTTGTTCCTGGGACCCAGGCCCCTCCTTCTCTGCCAAACTCTCCTTCCGCCACACTGGTCCCTCCAGGCTCCTGTGTGCTCCGCGGATCTGGGCAACCCTCTTCGCGTTTTCGCTTTTCCTACCAGTCTGAATGGGGCTTCTTCAGTGTTCCTTGGTTGAAGAGTCCACTTAGTTTAGTTCAAAGTTGGTTTATCCAGATGATGGTTCTTAAATTTAAGTTATAATCCACTTTGGTCTGGGAGTTGGAAGTCGGTACGTCCGCCTACTCCATTGCCATCTTGCCGTCCTAATTTATATTTTATTAATTTTATTACATTTTACAAATAGGATAATTTTTATAAATATTTTATAAACATTTGAAAATTTGAATGTTTTTGGAAGTATTACTAATTGTTTACTCTAAATAATAAATGGAGAATAGGTAAGTTTGAGTCTATCAGTTATTTAGTCTATAGACAATAATGGGTAAACCTAAGATATGACAAGCTTCTTGCAATAATTTCAACCTGCTAAGTTCCTGGTTTATAGATTGTGCTCTACTAACCTAGGGAAAAAATAATATAAATATAAAATAATACTGTTATTTTCTCTACAAAAGCATCATACTCTCTTAAGGACAACTTTCTTATAGATATCTTATATCTCTAAAACCTAGCATAGCACCTGACACATACTAAGAATTTAATCCATGTTTATTGAATAGATAAGTAAATTATTGAATTTCAGTAATTGTCATGTTTCTATAAATTTATTATCCATCACTTTCTCAAGTTATTTTACTGATGGAAACTATCTTTTGTTTTGTTTTGTTTTAATAATTGATGGGTTTATACCAAATGAGTGTTTGTTGGGATTTAAGTGTCAGTGGAGGAGGGACTATTTAAGAAGCAGGAGAATTTCCTGCTGACACTCAATCAGACAATGCTATGTGTGTGACCTTATTCACAGCGCCGGCCTCATAGCGAAGAAGGTCTCTGGGAAATTCTCTTTTAAAAGAGGAAGGAACTGCTGAAAGCCAAACTGCTTTTTATAAACAACCTTGGCATGGAGGAATACTGGTCCAACCTGGTCTCTGGGTAAGGTTTCATTCAATGCCCCAGTCCCCATATTTCTAGAATAAGGGGAAGAGTCATGTGGAGATTTTTACCATGGGATGTCTAGTCCCATGGGACTTTTCCCAAACCCAAAAGTCTTGAGGCTAGACAAAAGACAATGAGAGAAGGACAATATTTAGTATATTGTGAGAAGTTTACACAAGACATACACAGCAAACATACACATATGCACCGACACACACATACCCATAGGCTGAGATCATCCTCTGGAAATAAAACACACAACAGATAAGAAACAATAATAAATTGTTACACAAAATACTGTTTGGAGAAGAATACCCAGCATTTAAGAGAGTTGTTTTGGATTTGGGTTATATAAATAACACGGACATTAACATGTCCCATCAGGAGTTTCATTCTCAGCTTGTGTTGAGGAGAAGGAGCTTATTACTGGACATCCTAAGATACTTCGCAGATGAGTAATATAAACTAACTGTTGAACAAATACCAAGAAAGTAGCACTTGGCCTTTACAAAAAAGGTAATCCTGATGTGGGCTGATGTGTGCAAGTGAGTGATGACTGCAAGGACACCTGCAAGGTGTGTCCTGATGAGGAAATGGTGCCAGGAAAAGAAAATGACAACCACATGACACGTCATCCCTGTGGGGCCCATTGCAACCACTCTAGAGCAAGGAAAGGAAGTTCACCTGTGCCTCCTCTTGGAGTAAAATAAGGGCCAGTGAGAGCACAGCTAACTCCAAGAACAATCACTTGCCAAGCCCTGTCTCTTTCAGCTCTCCAGGCTTTGGCTCACTGTGACTTTGTCACAATCTCTTCCCTCTATGATGGTACACTTCCCTTCCCTACATCCTTCTCCATGTACAGACATCCTCCACATCCCTTTCAGATCCATCTCAAATGGTAACTTTTTGGTAAAGATTCTTCTCACTTTTTAAAGCAGATTAGTGTTTTCTCCTACAGAATGTTGTGCACATTTTCCTTATAGAAGTCTATAACTTCTGTAACATTTAATTCATGTAATATTTTAATTATTTTTACTTGCATATCAAAAATGTGTTTGTTAATAGGATGCATACGTCATTTATATTCATATCTTCAGATCCTAGCCTAATGTGCACTCAGTAATACATATTGATACTTCAATACCAGTCAGTGTAACTCTCTGGCAGCCTCCACTGAAGAGTAGTCAAGACATCAATGACAACTTTCCTGCTGGCCAGGAGATTAGCACAATCTGTTTCCCTTCCATGTTCTCAAGACTTCTCAAAGTAATGGCTCTATCATCTTCAGGATTCTTTGAAGTTAGGCTTGAGTTAAATGGAGCTGAGATTATTCAAGGAGAGAGCAGAGGAACTACTTACATAACTCTAATAGAATAAAAGCCATGAGACAACAGTGTTTTGGATTTGGAAAACTATTATCATCAGCTCAAGTGACTCTTTATGGCTATGAGGCCATTTACAACCTGGCTCCTGCTTAGCCCTCTGGTTTTCTTGCTCATACTTCTCTCCACAGGCTTCCTCTTATCTCTATTGAACTACTTGAGGATCCACAAAGTCACCATGATTTCTCATGTCCCTCATTTAATTCCCATAAACTCTTGTCTATTAAACAGATAATCATTATCTCCATTTTTTTAAATAAGAAAACTGCAACTCATGAATAGTGATTGATTCAGCCAAGGCTACCCAGTGGAAGATACAGAACTTGATTTTTCTGTCTGACTCAAAATTTGCTTCTTACCATCTATGCCAAGCAATTTCTAATAGCTAATGGAAATACTCAGATTGTTTACCATTACTGAAAATGTCAGAAACTGGCAATATCAGTTTAAATAAATAATAGAACACTCTCAGGATCAGTGGGTCCCTACTCATTTGTAATAGTTATGATATAGGCACCAAGACAATTTAGAAGTAAAATCTTGTTAACTAAGCTTCTATGTCAGAGGTTCTCAAACATTATTATATCCAATACACTATGGGTACTTGCTAATAATACAGTTTTCTGGGTCCTACACTAAAAATGTAGCTTTAATAAATGTAAATAAGACCTGTAGATATTTTTAAAATTTTTATTTAGAAAATTAAATTTAAAAGGGTGACATTGATCAATAAGAGTATATAGGTTTCAGGTAAACATTTCAATAGCATTCGAACTGTTGATTATGTTGTGTGCCCATCACCCAAAGTCAAATCATTTTCCTTCGCCTTATATTTGACCCTCTTTACTCCCTTCCTTCCACCCTCTCCCTCCCAAACAAATCCCCCTAGTAACCACTTCACTAAAAATAGACATTTTAAAACACTTTGAAAAATAGCTTTTTCATTATTTTTCTATTGTACAAAGCATTTATTACCATCAAATTTAATAGCTTTAAATGTAAGTATTTTTTATGGTAAAAGCTTTTTTACGTTTCTTTTGCTACTCCTTGATATGATTAATCTGAAATAGAATTGAGGATATAATATTAACACAAGATTCCTGATAGAATTGGGTGTTTCTCTTATACCTACTTCTCAGTCAATATCTCTGAATGTATGCAGATTTTTCTGGGTGTTTTTCTCACTGACTCCAAGTCCACACTTCTATGAGTCATGATGTACAAGCTTGACTGCTTAGATGTGCAGTTCCAGAGGTTAGTCATCAGCATTTCATAGCACCTCGTTGATTATATCATGAAATTTTGATGATGCTTGTAGTTGTTTGAGCTGAAAAACCCTCCCAAGAACCAGAAACATATTTTAAAAAACCTGTATCCAGGTTTCTTTTTGTAACTCTTTGCCAAAGGATATATACTGCTCAGTGATAGCTACCGTGAATTTATTCTTAAAATCCTCAATGATAAAAATAAAAAATAAATTTTAAAAAATCACTGCTTGAGATCAAATGATGAGGAAGCGAATGCAACAAATACTATATTTCAAAAGTTGTGATGAAAGAGAGTTTCTACAGAGGTAACTGTGAGACATGGAAACTAGAAACATGCTATAAAAACTAAGATGGAAGAATTTCTGGAAATGGGCCTTTAATATAACTTAAAATATTTATTGGCCATATATTGGGTCCCAAACAATGCCAAAAAAGTGCAGGGAAAAAGATATACTTTCCAACTTTAAGAATATTTTAACTTCTCAGGGAGCTTATAAATAATACCTAGAGTACAATTTACACTATCATAAACTACACTTCCTGTCACCATACGCTAAGCCTTGAGAAACTGTTCCACTTTTAACATTTAAATTCTAATGCACATGTGTTAGGACCACAACATACTATATGTCTTTGCATTAAGACCTTTAGAGCCTTATGCCCTACATTTCTTCAAAATTAGTCACTTAGGGGATCTATTCCTCATTTCTTCTCCTTTCTAGAACAAACTCCATAATCTATCTCTTTGGATACTTTTGTCAATACCCACTGTCTTGTTTTTTTAGTTATCTCTGGAATTCACTAATCATCATTCATTTTCAAAATTTGGAACTTTCTCCTCTTAGATCTCTCAACAAAGTTTGAAACACACACCTTTTCTCCTTGAAACTCCATGCTGTTCTCATTTATTTATTTATTAATTCAAAAATATTTATTGAGCACTATCATGAGCTCGATTTCAGAAATACAATTTTGATTTTAGAAATATAGTTTCTACTGTCATGGACATAACAGTTCAGTGGTATGGACAGAGAAGAATAACAACAAAAATACACATAAACTTGCCACTATGATAATTGCAAAGAAGAAAATATACAAAACCCCTGACTTTTGTTGCCCTTTTTCCCAAAAGCCTGTGAAAGTTTCTTAAAGAAATGATATGCTTAGGTTTGCTTTTGGAAATAGCTTTTCCAGCACTAGTGTAGTAAATAAATTAGAGACTGGCCAAAACACATGCATGTCTGTTAGGAAGTTACAGCAGCAATCCAGGTGAGACACAATAATCGCTTTGCTAAGATAGTAGTAGTCAGATGGAGAAAAGGAAATGAATTTGAGAGAAATATTTTAATTGTAAAATCAATAGAACTTGGTAATGGATTGGAAATGGAAGTGCAAGAAGAAAAATGCATTGGTAATATCTCGGGCTTCTGTCGTGTGTGTGTGTGTGTGTGTGTGTGTGTGTGACAGAAACAGAGAGAGGGACAGACAGACAGGAAGGGAGAGAGATGAGAAGCATAAATTCTTCATTGAGGCTCCTTAGTCTCCTTAGTTGTTCATTGATTGCTTTCTCATATATGCCTTGACCGTGGGCTAAAGCAGAACGAGTGATCCCTTGCTCGAGCCAGTGACCTTTGGCTTAAGCCGGGGACCTTGAGCTTCCAGCCAGCTACCTTTGGGCTCAAGCCAGCAACCATAGAGTCATGCCTATGATCCCACACTCAAACCAGTGACCCCACTCTCAAGCTGGTGAGCCCGTGCTCAGGCTGGCAACCTTGGGGTTTTGAACCTGGGTCCTCTGCATCCCAGTCTGATGCTCTATTCACTGTGCCACCACCTGGTCAGGCTTGGACTTCTGTCTTATACAACTAGACAGATAGTAGTCTTAGTGCCTGGTCAAAGTGAAAGAATCTTTTCTGAAAGGGAGAACATGAATTTTCATCATGTTGAATTTGAACTATATTTGAAACTTTGAAGAGAAGATGATAATTAGGCATTTGAATGTGTAAACCTAGAGTTCAAAATAAAAATGGCCTGGTCTGAATCTACAGCCATCCCAACATGGACTGAATAGATCAACTTGCAGGTTGTTATTGAATGAGACCAGTTAGAGACTACAGACAGGGAAGAGGGGTGGACATGTAGGATCATGCCTACAAGGAAACAGTGTACCAAATAGGTGCTTAGAGAAAAATATGCCTGCAAAGAAACAAAATAGTAAGAGCCAGAGAGTTGAGAAAGAAATCAGGAAATGTTTGTGATCTTCCTATCTTTCTTTTATCTTCAAGACTATTCTGGAATCTTTTCATCTCAACATTCTTCCTTTGATTTAAATTACATTGGTACAACCAGTTCACTTAACATTAACTCATTTCTAAAAGGTGAACTACAAAGCTTAAAATATTTTCACTTTTTGTTACATTATAAAGGCTTGTTAATGATAAAATATAGAAATGAATGAGGAGAATACAAAATTAAACATACAATTTTATTCCAATTAACAGATTTTTTTGTAAATAATTTCAACAAATATCAATGCATATATAAAAATGTGTGTGCACAAAATGTATATTTTTATACAAAAGTGTGTACACACTGTTTTACATCTTGGTGTTCAAACTTACTGTAACTTGTACCACTTTCCATATAGGTATATAAGAATTTATCTCATTTTTTTTATTCCATTATATAAATGTACCCTAGTTTACTTAACAAATTCTCCTCTGATAGATATTTGGGTTATTACCATTTTCCACTAATATAACAATAATGCAAAAACTTCCTTGTATGTGCATTTTTAATCAGCTGTATCCAATATATCTGGGGCTAAATTGAGAGAATAGAAATTGTTGCATCAAGAGAAATGAATAGACACTTCTCCAAAGAGGACATACAGAGATGGCCAATAGGCATATGAAAAAATGCCCAATATCATTAATCATTAGGGAAATGCAAATTAAAGCCACAATGAGATATCACCTTACACCAGTCAGAATGGCGCTCATCAGCAAAACAACACAGAACAAGTGCTGGCGAGGATGTGGAGAAAAGGGAACCCTCCTGCACTGCTGGTGGGAATGCAGACTGGTGCAGCCACTGTGGAAAACAGTATGGAGATTCCTCAAAAAATTAAAAATGGAACTGCCTTTTGACCCAGCCATCCCACTTTTAGGAATATATCCCAAGAACACCATATCACCGATTCAAAGGAAGAAATGCAGCCCCATGTTTACAATAGCAAAGATCTGGAAACAGACCAAGTGTCCATCAGTGGACAAGTGGATTAAAAAGCAGTGGTACATATATACAATGAAATACTATAGGGCCATGAAAAAGAAGGAAATCTTACCTTTTGCGACAACATGGATGGACCTGCAAACTATTATGTTAAGTGAAATAAGTCAGGCAGAAAAAGAAAAATATCATATGACCTCACTCTTTTGAGGAATCCAATGAACAATGTGAACTGAGAAACAGAATTGAGACAGAGGAGAGAGTAAAGTACCAGAAGAAAAGAAGACGGAGGGAAAGGGGTTGATAAGATGGGATAAACCTGAAGGGAAGGGGGGGAGGGCGCTATGGGGAGGGGGACGAGGAAGATGTTGAGGGGAATACAGGGAAAGGGGATGCATTTGGGGCGACACTAGAATCTATGTAAACACAATAAATTAAAATCAATAAAATAATTGTTGCATTAAAGTATGTGTATATTAAAATTTTTGTTAGCTATTATCAAATTGCCTTCCCAAAATGTTGTACCAATTTCCACTCCCAATTTTGGACAAAGAAACAATTTACTATTTTCCTACTTCCACAGCACTGGGTGTTATCTAATGTTTTTGTTATCAAATGTGAGTCTGATCTGTGAAATACTGTATTTTTACTTGTTTTTGTGGTTGTTATTTATACATCTAATTCTGACTATGGTTGGGCATCTTTTTTTCTGCCTATTTACCAGTTTTTGTCCTTTTAAGTGAAAGCTCTCTTTATGTTATTTGTCTATTTATCATTTGGGCTGTCCACTTCTTCTTACAGATTTGCAAAGGCTCGTTATATAATATTGAAACTGAACTTTCATTGTTACACCCATAAAATAAATCTTTTTACAAGATTACCACATTTTCCCCCCTTTGTTTATACTTATTTGCTATGGACATGTTTTGATTCTTCTACTTCTAAAATTATTTAATCATTTATTCTATGGATTCTGTACTTAGGTAGACATTTCCAATATTAAGGTGTTTAAATTTTTCTCAGTTTCTTCTTCTATGACCAGCTTCATTTACACTTAAATCTTTTCTGCTTCTGGATTTTTTTTCTGGAATAAGGAGTGTTTATATTGTTCTTTAAATAACAATGATGACGATGATGATAATTATAATGATGATAGTAATAAATAATAATAATTTTGTTCTAAATGTCTAGCCACTTGCTCAACACCATCTTTTGAATTATGGACATTTTTCTCAGTGATCTGAAAACCCATCTGTATTTCAGACTGTATTTGAGATCTTTGCTTAACCATATATTAAATCTATTCCTGGAATCCTAAACCTGTTTTATTGATTTTTTTTTATTTACATTATCGGGATGACACTGGTTAGCAAAATAATACAGTTTTTAGGTGCCCAATTCTATAACACATCTCTGTACACTGTATTGTTCTTTTACATCCTCACTGATCTTTTAATTTATTTTCGAA
This sequence comes from Rhynchonycteris naso, assembly GCA_037038555.1. NCBI lineage: Eukaryota > Metazoa > Chordata > Mammalia > Chiroptera > Emballonuridae > Rhynchonycteris > Rhynchonycteris naso. Next base: position 165,427,777 of record CM072999.1, on the reverse strand, counting down.
TTTCAAAATATGTTTGTTAAAGTAGCATTGTTTAAATCTTGGCAGGCTTGACTACTCATTACTATATTTTATATATACTATAATTTTAATTTCTATTATTATTTTTTATTCTATATGAACATAAAATTATTTTGTCAAGTTCCAAAAAAAGAATTTTGAATGTTTCCTTACCATATTGACTCTTTTTGTAAAAAAAACAAAAACAAATTTTATCTTCTTCTTTATTTATGTCTTCTTTATGTCCCTCAAGAAAGCTTAAAAGTTTTCATCATGCAGGTACTACACATTTTGTTTCTTCTTCATTATGAAGTAGTTTACATTTATAATTCCTACTAAACACTATTGTGTTATATTTTCTTCATTATATTCCCTAATTAATAATTCTGTAGATTACTAAGTGTTGTTTATTAATTAATTACTCAGCCACCTTAATAAGTTTTTATGTCATTTGTAATATTTTAAATTTTGTAATTAATTAAACAAAACATTAAAATTTTAATTTTAGAATTTCTATATGGAAAAATTTATGATCTGTATATAATCATAATTTTAGATAAATTCCAATATTTATATTTGGTTATACTCCCAGGAAATAATAAGTAATATTATAGGAAAATCTTTTTTATTTTTTAATTTTTATTTTTTTAATTTTTTTATTTAATTAGTTGTGTTTACATAAATTCTAGAGTCACCCTGAATGCATCCCTCCTCCACCATATTCCCCTCAACATCTCCCTTACCCCTCTCCTTACAGCACCCTCCCCCTTTGCCTTCAGGTTTATTCCATCCTATCATTCCCTTTCCCTCTGTCCTCTTTTCCTCTGGTCCCTTTGATCCCTCCTCTGTCTCAATTCTGTTCCTCAGTTCTCATTGTTCCTTGGATTTCTCAAATGAGTGAGGTCATATGATATTTTTCTTCCTCTGCCTGACTTATTTCACTCAATATAATAGTTTCCAGGTCCCTCCATATTGTTGCAAAAGGTAATATTTCCTTCTTTTTCATAGCCCCATAGTATTCCATTGTATACATATATGTACCACAGTTTTTAATCCACTCATCCAGTGATGGACGAAGGGGGGGATCTTTTTCTTAATTTTAATAAAAATGTGTTTAGCATGTCACACTAAGCATAATAGTAAATTTTTTTATGACACATCATTTTTATCAAGTTAATGAACATTCCATTTTCTTATATTTTATTCTTTCATTTAAAAATAGATGATAACTTATATCAAGCTTTTAAAACACCCAGAGGGGCTATTTTTTAAATTTCAATGCTATAATGATTATATATTATAATTTAGTTTTCTAATATTGAGCCACCTTACATTTCTAGAGACAATTATAATTGGACTCCAAGTCACCTTTCTCTCTCTAGTGTCTCTTCTTTATCCATTCACCACAAGGTTGTCAAGACAAATCCCTTAAACACTACTTTGACTAGGTCAATACTTTGCTCTAAATCCCACAGTGGTTATTTGTCTACCATAGAATATCATCCAAATTCTTCAGTCAGACATTCAAAGTTTTCCACATTTTGTTAACTCATCAGCACTGCTGCCTCTCACTAACTGGACATTTAGGTGCAATCTGACTCATTTTGGGCCTGAAAAATACATATTCATTCTGCCTTATTTTCCATCTACGTCTCATTTGTTAAGAATGCAGTCATCCTGAAAATTTCAAAGTCTACCACTTCCATGAATTGTTCTCCAGTATCCTTAATGTGGAAATTATTTCCATTTTGCAGGGCTCATAAAACATTATAGGCCTTTCCCATGCACATACATCAATGTGCCTTGTAACAGAGACGAGGCTCATCACCTCTTCAAGATCCAATCAAGATTATAGCCTTCATATAAAGAGAAACTTCTATTACATATTTTTTATCTCTCCTGTCAGTTTGCACAGTCCCTAGTAGAGCTAAAAAAAATAAATGTTAGTGGGATTGAATTTTAAAACCACAGTCAACAACAGTGTCTGAAAATGATGAAGTAAACTTTTCACCTGGCCAGAGTACCTACACCCTTAAATGAAAAATATTCTAGGCAAATCTCAATCAATATATTATCCTAAAACATATTGGTATAATCATCACAAAAAGAAGGCTCTTCAAAAATGAAAGGCAATGGCAAAAAATCTTCAGACTGTGGAGTGACTGCATTTTGTTTCCACCAAATGTAGTAAGTAACCTGAGGACACAGCAGTTGCCGTATAAAGATATTTACCTGAAAGAAAGTATGGAATTACTGTGGTTTCTCGAGAAGAGGTGTGATATAAGGAAAGCAATGTTTAAGAAGCACTATCCTGAATAATGAATACAAAACAGATTAAAAGGGAAGAACGAGAGGTGCAGTTAGAAGCAGAGCACAGCAATGGCATTTGAAGAGGGACAGGAGATCTATAACAGCAGAAACAAAGACAGAAAGGCAATGTTGAGACAAGAGAAGATACCAACGTGAACGTATAATGTGAGCTGATTTGGGTAAGCAACAAAGATAAGAAGAAATCAAGCATTTTAGAAATCAATTCTATCATGTCATAAAGGTGCAATCTTTAACAATACAGTGCATCCTCACTTAACATCATTGATAGATTCTGAGACCTTAAGCAAGTTGATGCATAATGAAATCAATCTTACTATAAGCTAATTGGAATAAACAAGAGTTAATTTCCTACAGAATCTCATCAACATTACCAAAATGACTATGATCCAAATGACCTTATTCGAGGACCTGCTGTATAAGATTTATCTGACATCATCTCCAACAAAACTGGGCTGAGGGTCCCCAAAGCACTTTATGCATGCTTTCATTTAGCAAGTTGGGAAAATGTCGGTTGTCTTCTCATTCAGCTAACCTGGAAGCACCTGATGGCAAGTACCATGATCTAACAATTGTTAATATTTTTTCTTATTATTGCTTAATTACCATAAAGAAAATTTCTGTCGTGAATTTTTTTTGCCTCTACATAATTGAGAATGTATCTTTAAAAATAAAGACACATTACTACATAACCTAACAAAACTGATAGTAACTCCTTAACAGCCCATATTTAAATTTCTTCAAATATCCCCAAAATTATTTCCATAGATATTTTGTTCAGATCAGAAGTCCAACTGAGAATAAGACATTGTATTTGATTACTCTATATTAAAACAAAAGTCTCCTGTAATCTAAAACAGCAGCCTCCATCTCCTAGACATTTTTATGTGACTCATTGAGGAACATTCTAACTTTAAACAATGTGAACAAGATCTGGAATCGATACATGCCCTAGGAACAATATAGATGCCTGTAAGTCCAGCAGTCACAGCCAGCAAAGCCACCTGGCTTGTGCAAGTTCGCGTTAGATTCAGATAGCCAGTAATGAAACAACGAAGCCAAGAACCGGAGGACCATTCTCTTTATTTTCAGCCTCGCACTTGGCAAGGCAAGTGAGTAAAAACAAACACATGGGCACCAAAACCCACTCACTCAGAGCTCATAAAGCTACTGACACATTCGAGTTTTCCTAGAATCAAAAACCCCCACCAGTTCTCAGTCACCTCTTTTTTGCCATCTCCTTCTCTCTGCACAAAACTGCACAAACTGGCTTCTCCTTTATCACTCCACCATCTTGGCTGCCTGCTCTCTCTGCAACCATGTGGCCTCTCTACCCTGCAACAACGTGGTCTCCCCCCAAAATGGCCTCCTAGCTCTTCTTTTAAAACTTTTACGCGTGAAAGCCGTCCTCTAACACACATTAGCATAACCAAGCCCCTTACCAAGCATAAAGGTAATTAACTGTATCACCTGGGCGATGGCCATTCATGTGGGCAGCACCATTTTTAACAATAAAAGTGAGCAAATGCCAAAAATACAGATTTCACAAACTTATTTGCCCAACAATGCCCTTAACATAGTACAAGGCACATAGTAGGCCAGAGAAAAAGAAATATTGTAGAACTGAATTGATGGTAATTTATTATAAGTAAAAGGAAGAACTTAACTTGCACTTGCAATCTAAAGAGTACACTGGTGGGGTAGCAAATACACATGAATGTGTGAGTAGGGGTGTCTCCCTGAGGGGTTAGTAATACTCCTGACTCAGTACATTTGCAGCTGCAGTGCAACCTCTTTAAGGGCAGTGTAAGGTATCCCCCAACCCCCGAGGAAGAAAGAAGGGCATATTTACCAAGTGTGGAATAACAAGAGCTTTATTCAGAGCACATCTCGGGCAAAGTTCTCTGGTCTGTGAGATGAGCCAGAGAAGTCACGTAGATTTTTCTAGCCTGGAGGGTAATTTATAGTGTCTGTAGGGTGGTCGGGTTAATATGACATGGCAAAATTTCATTGGCTTACAGACAGTCATTCTTTTTCAAGTGTTCCTGGGAAATTTCTTTTGGCGGGCATGGTTGTGGGCGGTTGCAGCCAAAGTTCCTGAGCCTGGTTCCTCACGTGACCTTCCCCCATTGCCAACCAACCTCACATTCCAACCTATTATGTTAGATGGGGCGCCACTAATTATCTAGCTACTTCCTGCTGGTTAGGGACATCATGGGAGGGGAGGTCGGAAAGTGGTGGCTCTGAGGGAAGTCACCTATATGGGTGTAGGAGCATCTGTTTGAACATGACTCGAGAAACTTCGTGGATGTGGTCCTGTGAAAATCTAAAAAAGAGGAGCAAATATGAGTAATATGCTGATAATTAGAAGAGGACCTAGGATAGGTGCAGCCCAGGTGAGGATGGGTGGCTACCATCAGGAGTTAAATGGGTTATAGAAGGAGAGGTCCTTGTGCACTTTCTCTTGCAGACGGTGGAGGACCCTGAGGCTTTCTTCCATTGGGCCAGTCTCATTGAACAGCATTGCTCCCTTCTTTAGCTCACTCTGGTGGCAGGTTCCCAGTGGGAGGGACAGGAGCAACAGGGGGATCTGCAGAGCCCAACCTTTTAGTGAGCCAGAGACAGGTAGGGCTCAGTGGTTCTGACTGCCAGCAGTCCTGCATGCGGGCAAACTTAAGGCAAGAGACACGGTTAGAAATGAGGGTAGTATTGATTATGGGGGAGCCCTTGATAATGAGGAAGATGTTGTTAGCTTCATAGTGGCTCCGAGACTTTGTAGAATGTCCCAACCCAGGAGGGGTACAGGGCATGATGGCATAACTAAGAAGGAGTGCAAAAATGGGATTCTGTCCACCTGGGCTGTAGGGAGTCAGGCTGGAGCTCCCTCAGAAGAAACCTGTCTCCTGGCTGGAGGGGGACTGCTGAGTGTGCTTCATCTGGACCCACTATGGGAGGAAGGGTCCAGTGTATGTGTTCCCTGAGAAGATGGAGGAGTAAAGACAGAAAGGGGAGGTATGTGGCAAGAGGAGGGGGTTGACGGGTAAGTTGTGATTGATTAGGAATGTTCTACCATAAACCAGCTCAAAGGGGCTAAGTCCAGTGGGGTTTCAAGGGGGTGCTCTGATTCTGGTGAATGCCAGGGGAAGGAGGCTTTACCAGGTGAGTCTGGTCTCAATGGAAAGTTTAGTTAACTAACCCTTCAGGATGCCATGGGCCCTTTCCACCTTAACCGACAATTGAGGGTGATAAGGTTTGTGGAGTTTCCAGGTAATGTTGACAGAGGTGGCAACCTGCTGGACTATTTGGGCAGTGAAGGCCAGGCTGTTGTCTGACTAGATGGTAGTCAGCTGTCCAAATTGCGGGATGATACATTCAACGAGAATGGAGGCAACAGTGTCTGCTGTCTCGAGAGGTAGGAAAGGCTTCTATCCACCCTGAAAAGGTATTAACAAAAGTTAAGAGAGAACGGAGTTTTTTATGAGGGGGCATATGAGTGAAGTCAATTTGCCAATCCTGGCCTGGCACGTGCCCCCTCAGTTGATGAATAGGGAAGTGGGGGCAGAGTGTGTAGAGGTATTGGAACATATAGTGCATGCTGCGTGTATCAGCTCTGCTTTCTGGGGGGTGGTGCCCTCTGGCAGCTGTTGAGCTTCTGGGGTGGAGGAGGGGGTGACCACCGCGTAGGATGCCCATTGTCACCGGTCGGGTCCCTGTACAGAATTCCCACCTATAAAGAGTATTAGATCTGGATCTTTTAAAAGAGAATCTGATCATCCATCTCAAGGTCTGTTGAGGAAATCTATTAGCTCCGTACAAGAGTGGGTGGGTTCCGGAAGTGTCGTTGGATCTGGCAATAAAGTGTTTGGGTTGAGTCGGGGAGAGGACAAGAGTGACTGAGGGGTTTTTGATGAACAGGGGGTGAAATTCTTGTAGGCAGGAAGGACTTAACAGAGCAATAAATTTATGTGAAAGGAGGTTGGTGAGTCTGTGGGAGAAGAAGACAGTGATGGGTTGGGAAAGGGTGAGTTTAGTAGCCTCCTTGGTCAGTTCAGCTGTCGCGCCCAGTGCCCAGAGGCAGGATTGTCAGCCTTTGACGGTGGTGTCCAATTGTTTAGAGAGGTATGCTATGGGAAGGTATGTAGGTCCCATAGGTTGAGTTAACACACCAAAAGTATTACCATGCTTTCATCAGTGAAAAGGTGGAAGGGGCATATAGAGTCAGGTAAAGCGAGAGGAGGAGAGGAGATGAGGGTCGGCAAAGGAGGAAAGATCAGGAGTGGAGGGATTAGCTGAGGTTTCTCCAGCCAAAAAGGGCCTGCACCATAGAACAGGCAGCACAGAGATTAGGACGGGAGTGCAAATACTAGAAGCCATGAATGTAAGGGATTTCTGACCAGTTCCCAGTTCTGTGGCAATAATTAAATTGGTGAGGGTGTTAAAATCGGAAGTCCCTTCAGGAGACTGGTTCGATTATCCAGTGGGTTCTGTGGCCCGGCCACAGGGAAGAAGAACAGTTTCTTCTTGTTTAGGGAAGGAGAGATTTCAGATAAGGCACTCCAGGAGTGTTTTTGAGTCATGTTTAGATTCCTGTGCCTCTATGGCCATGCTCAGTTCTCGGAGTGATCAGAGATGAGAATTGGCATTCCACAACTCAAGCACTGGCCACTGGATGGTTAGGTAGAGTGGATGTGTCCAGGATTTCTCTATGGGCACACATGCACTCGGAACAGATAAGAGGTCCCTGACGCAGCTGCAATTACAAATAGGGAGTCTCGGCAGAAAGAACTTAGGGGAGGCTGGAGGCAGGGGACTTACCCCACCATGTGCCAAAGTGGGTGGAAAGTTGGAGGTCCTGGTTCTTCCTAGGAAGGGAAGAGAAGAGGAGCGGTCCCTTGTGAACTTCGAGCTCCTCCCGGGTTTGAACACCAAATGTAAGATATTTTCCTGCCAAGGAAGAAAGAAGTATGTAGCCACCAAGTATGGAACAGCAAAAGCTTTATTTAGTAGAGTGCTTTCTGGACGAAGTTCTCTGGTCCAGGAAACGGGCCAGAGAAGTTGCGCCACCTCCCCTGTTTGGGGGTAATTTATAGCGGCTCTGTAGGGTGGTCGGGTTAATATGATGTGGTGTAATTTTATTGACTGACAGACAGTCATTCTTTTCCAAAGTGTTCCTGAAAATTTTCTCTTGGTGCACATGGGTGTGGGCGGTTCCAGCCAAAGTTCCTAGGCCTGGTTCCTCACATGACCTTCCCCCATTGCCAACAAACCTCACAGGCAGAGTTGAAAATTATTTTGTATGTTTCACAGTATTTATCACAGTAATGAATATGCAGGGGATGCTCAATTAGATTTATTATTTAATCATAAAAGAACAGACAATAATAAGTTAGTCTTTTTCATTACTCCTATTCTATAACAACATATTTAAGTATTAAGATAAACTCCAGAGTCCTCAAAATCATTTGATATTTTCCCCACTCATAAATATTCTTTCTATATAGAGAAAACTACTTCAAAAGTAGAATTCTTATTCCAGAAATGAGTAGTGGAAAACAAAATTAAGATTCTCCTTAAATCTGGTTTAAAAGTAGGAAGAGTTAGGGTGCAGATTATTCTAGTCAATTAAAAAAGGTCTATCTGAAAATATAAAACTAAAAATATAATTTGATTATAAAAACTTATCTGTAAAGCCAGTAGCCACGGCCACCATTACAACTGTCTGGTCCATTCAGGTTCACATTGAATTGGGACAGACGGTAATGAAACAATGGAGGAAAGAACTAGTGGGCCATTAACTTTAATCCTAGCTTGCACCCAGCAGGAAAGAAAAACACACAGTGGGAAAACACTTCCCTTTCCATTCAGGGCTTGCAAAGCCACTGACTTATCTGAGTTTCCTAGATTCAAAGGTTTGTACCTCACCAGACTTATTCATCTCTGTTCCCCATCTCCTTCTCTCTGTACAAACTCTATAAAAACTGGCTTCTCCTTCAGCACTCCACCATCTTGGCTGTTTCTCCTCTCCTCCACGTGGCCTTTCTCTGCTCTTCTACAGCATGGACTCCTCCTAGAACATAATCACTCTTCCCCGGGAACAACGTGATATCTCTTCTTTTTAAAACCTTGTGGCACAAAAGCCCTCCCTGAACACACATTAATATAATCACTCTCAACCAAAGCAAGAAGGGCAACTAATTTTATCACCTGGGCGATGGGCTTCCACGTGGGCAGCTCAATCTTTAACAAAGTGAGCATAATATATTTTATCTGCCCAACAATCCACCCCTATGCTCACATTAATACCCACAATCTACACCTCCGGCATACCTGTGCAAAGAAGTTAGGCACATTACACAAATTACAACATGACAAATCATACAATTTCAACAATTATGAAGTTACTCTTCACCAGTCTCTGTGCACTTTGCCAAAAGTGCAAAATGTCCTCGGCCTTCTTTCTTGCCATGGGAAAAGCTTCCTGGGGTAGGGGAGTGCTTCCAGCAAAGCCACCCCTCACCCCCATCAGGGTATTTCACATTGTCCAAAATTCATAAGTCTATCCAAAAAAGGAGCCAGTGCTCATTTCAGTCATAGTCCAGGAATCAGTCCAGGCACATAGGGCCTCAGCCAACCCCTTCATCCTTGCCGTCCTGGTAGGTCTTACACTGTCCCCAAGAGGAGCATGTGGCAGTGACATTTGGCATTTCCATCTCTGTTCCAGAGAGCATGATGGCAGCCACCCCTATGTCCCAAAATTGCAGACCTACCAGGGGCATAGTACGTACTCTTTGCTGCTGAGCTCTCATCTTCTGGAGACTGTGGATCTCAACTCCAACCTGATTCTCCTCATCCTCCAAAGAGAAACTGGAAACACCAGCTCCTGCTGCCAAGATAGAGCCCCAGGTCACCACCACCTTCTGCTCCATGGACCTTGCAGCCTGAACCCCAGCCTTAGCCCCAGCCTCCTGCCACTGGTGGCTCTACACAACATCCAGGGCAATATCCAACTCACAAACCTGTGATTCCTTCTCTAGCAGCAGCTCCAGGGTTGGCATCCAGCTCTTTCTCCCATGTTTGCTCCAGCTCCTTCCACTGCTTGGTTTGCAGGTCCCGGGTAGCCTCTTCCACAGAGTTCTTGATTTCCTCACACATGGCTGTAAAAGTCAGCCATCCTACGGCTCCCAAAAAGACAGCCATGGGAAACCACAAGAGCAGCCAGTCCTCTACTCCACCACTCAAAGGTGGTAGTGGCTCCATACTGAACTATATGAAATCCTGCCAGAGACTATGCCAAATGTAAAGCCAGTAGCCACAGCCACCATCACAGCCACCTGGCCCATGTAGGTTCGCATTGAATTCGGACAGACAGTAATGAAACAATGGAGTCAAGAACTGGTGGACCATTACCTTTAATCATAGCTTGCACCCGGCAGGCAAGAAATACACACAGTGGGAAAACACTTTCCTTTCCATTCAGAGCTCACAAAGCCACTGACTTATCTGAGTTTCCTAGATTCAAAGGTTTGTACCTCACCAGTTTTATTCACCTCTTGTTTCCCATCTCCTTCTCTCTGTACAAACTCTACACAAACTGGCTTCTCCTTCAGCACTCCGCCATCTTGGCTGCTTCTCCTCTCCTCCACGTGGCCTTTCTCTGCTCTCCTACAGCATGGGCTCCCCCTAGAACATAATCACTCTTTCCCCAGAACAACGTGATCTCTCTTCCTTTTAAAACCTTTTGGCGCGAAACCCTCCCCCAACACGCCTATCCCAAGCAAGAATAGCAACCAATATTATCACCTGGGTGACGGGCTTCCACCTGGGAGCGCCATCTTTAACAAAGTGAGCATAATATATTTTATCTACCCAACAGTATCTTTTCCTCAGTAATTAAATTGCTTTAATATCAATGGTTATATTTGGGAATCATGATTTGTATTTTCACTCTTCGTATCAGTCTTGTAGATTCTCCTAAAATGGATTAATTTACTAACAAGTCATATTATTTATGACAAAGTATAATCTATTCATCTAGTCCAGGAGTGAGCAAATTTTCTGCATTTGTAGAGCTAATTAGGATAGATTCAACACATATAAAACAAGAGATTGACTGTAGAGAATCACCCATTTAACCTTGAATCCTCCATGCCTTGTATTGGGGAACTTTAGTTAAAAGCCCTGAGTGAATGTCTCCTGGATGCAAACACCAAGAAAATATAAATGAGTGAGTGACCTTTGTACAGACACAAAGGAAGGCATGTGAACGGGCTTTAGAAAATTATCCTGGAGGTTCTGGATTGCCCCTTACTTTGTGCTTGTTAATTAGCAAAAGAAAAGGGGTGTACTGAGCAACATAGACCTTTCTCCATGTCAGCGAAACGATCATTAATCACTTTTCCCCTTGTCACCTGATCTCTCTTCCTTGTAATCCTGTTACATCTCTTTGTTCCTGACAATAAAAGCTAAGAGAGAAGGAGATTCAGGAGGTCTCTCTTTGCCTTCCTTCACTGGCCTCTCTCTCTCTTCCTCTTGACATAAGTTTGTGTCTTGAGTAGGTTTTTTGCATGCGACACCCATAGTTTCCAGCAGGCTGGAGTACTACAGTTCACATATAACGTAAAAGTATATTACATAGAGATATATGAGTTTGTGCTATGGGTGCTGCGTAAATGAAGGGGAATAGAACAGTCAGATACTTTAATTAGGCTTAAAATAATTCTAGATGACTAGACTCCATCACCATTAGTAAAAGATGCTGATTACTTTGCCTTTCAAAAAGAAATAACAGCATCCAAAACTGTTGCCAAATACAAAAATGTAGGCACTTGAGATGACATTCTGTAGTTTACAGTGCCTTATGAAAGAGAGGACAATCCTTTCCCAGTGAAATCTTGATGTGTTTGAGAAAATCTGTTAGTTTTCCAGGGAAATTCCAAATGGAACAATCACCCCAAATTTCATAACATATCCATGAAATGAGAACTATTGGTATGTGTTAGTCAAATAAATTTGTAAATACAATATATTTTTGCTTATTTATAGTTTGCATTGGGTGTGGGAAACAGGCTGTAGGCTGACAAGGTCCTTATAGCCTGTTGGACAGGTAAAATATATTATGCTCACTTTGTTAAAGATGATGCTGCTTACGTGGAAGCCCTTCGCCCTGGTGATTGCTAGGGATGGGCGTAATTATATTATTGTGTGTGGTGGACAGGCCGTAAGCAGGCAGGGTCATTATAGCCCAGTGGTTCTTAACCTTTTTTGAGGTACCGAACCCACCAGTTTCATATGTGCATTCACCGAACTCTTCTTTAGTGATAAATAAAATATGATTTTTTTTCCAAATTCAAGACATAGGTATATGTTTTTTTACTGGTGCACAAAATGAGCAGTGCATAAACATCACCTTGCTCAAAGAACAAAACCAACAAAGTGCATGAACTCACAACAAATTACGGTATTACTTTATTCTGGCCTCCATGGCAGAGGCTTCTCTGAACCCCTGAGACCGACTCATCGAACCCCTAGGGTTCTATAGAACCCAGGTTAAGAACTACTGTTATAGCCAAAGGCTTAGTTTTAAGACTAAGCTTTTCCCCATACCTTTCACTGACTGCATGATGTAGGGTGGTGCACTCTCATGAGGAATCCCATTATGCCTCAGATAAGTGGCTTTGTATCAGAGACTTTTTAATTTGTAGATTGGCTTAAAGGTTTGGATTTCTACACCATAAAGTGGGGCAGACAGGGAGCTTGCTCTCTCTCGGTTCCTGAGATTAGCATTAGAGAGGAGAGCAGAGAAAGGCCACATAGAGGAGGCCAGGAGAAGCAGCCAAGATGGTGAAGTGCTGAGGGACAAGGCAGTTTGAGTAGAATTTGTGCAGGGAGAAGGAGATGGGGAAAAAAGGTGAATAAGTATGGTGAGCTAGAAACCTTTGATTCTAGGAAACTCAGATGTCAGTAGCTTTGTGAGCACTGAATGAGTGGGTTTGGAGCCCAGTGTGTGTTTTTACTTGCCCACTGGGTGCAAGCTAGGATTAAAGCTGATGACCCACCAGTTCTTGGCTGCATTGTTTCATTACCAACTGTTCAAATCTAATGCGAACCTGCATGGGCCTGGCAGCTGTGATGGTGTCTGTGACCATTGCCTTTACATTTGGCGTAGACTGTGGCAGGATTTGGAGATCAGTATGGAGCCACCACCTTTGAGGTGCATGGTAGAGGACTGGCTGCTGTTATGGTTCCCCATGGCTGTCCTTTTGGGGGATGTAGGCTGGCTAACTTTCACAGCCATGAGTGAGGAAACTGAGAGCTCTATGGAAGAGGTTTTCTGGGACCTGCAAACTGAGCAGTGGAAGGAGCTGGAGATAACATGGGAGAAAGAGATGCCAACCCTGGAGCTGGAGCAAGCACCAGAGGAAGCTGACGAGGTTTGTGAGATTCGCCTGGAAATGGAACAGCTGCTGGACAAGGAATCACAGGTTTGTGTGTCGCAGATTGCCCTGGATGTTGTGGAGATTTATGAGAGCCAGCTGCAGCAGGAGGCCAGGGATGAGGCTGGGGCTGGGTCGGCAAGGCTCGTGGCAGCGGCAGCCCGGGGCTCAAGCCCGGCAGCAGGAGCTGGCGTTTCCAGCTCCTATCCAGAAGATGAGGAGAATTGGGCTGGAGTTGTGATTCACAGACTCCAGAAGGTAGATGGCAGCAGCTGCGGCGGGAGGATGAACAGACATCCCAGGAGCCATGCATGCATCGCTGAGTGGCTACTGCAACGACAGGGAGTGCCTGCTAAACTGCTGGTAGTTCTGCAATTTTGGGACATAAGGGTGGATGCCATCATGCTCCCCAGAGCTGAGATGAAAATGCTGACTGCCATTGCCACCTGCTCCTCTTTAGGACAGTGTGAGACTTGCCATAATGGCAGGGATGAGTGGAGTTGCTGAGGCCCCATGTGCATGGACTGATTTTCTGGACTACGACCAGAGTGAGCACTGGCTCCATTGTTGAATTGACTTTTGGATTTTGGACAATGTGAAATACCCTGATGGGGGTTGTGGGCGGCTTTGCTGGAAGCACTCCCCTGCCCTGGAAAGCTTTTCCCATGGCAAGAAAGAAGCTCTGAGGACATTTTGGACTTTTGGCAAAGTGCTCAGAGACTGGTGAAGTGTATATTACTTGTAATTGTTGAAATTGTATGATTTGTCATGTTGTTTGTAATTTGTGTAATGTGCCTAACTTCTTTGCACAGGGATGCCGGAGGTGTAGATTGTGGGTATTAATGTGAGCATAGGGGTGGATTGTTGGGCAGATAAAATATATTATGCTCACTTTGTTAAAGATTGCGCTACCCACTGGAAGCCCGTTGCCCAGGTGATTGCTTGGAATGGGTGTAATTATATTATTGTGCGTGGTGGACAGGCTGTAAGCAGGCAGGGTCGTTATAGCCAAAGGCTTAGTTTTAAGACTAAGCTTTTTCCCATACCCGTCACTGATTGCATGATGTAAGTTGGTGCACTCTCATGAGGAATCCCATTATACCTCAGATAAGTGGCTTTGTATCAGAGACTTTCTTACTTGTAGATTCGCTTAAAGGTTTAGATTTCTATACTATAAAGTGGGGCAGACCGGGAGCTTGCTCTCTCTTGGTTCCTGAGATTAGCATTAGAGAGGAGAGCAGAGAAAGGCCACATGGAGGAGGCCAGGAGAAGCAGCCAAGATGGTGGAGTGCTGAGGGAGAAGGCAGTTTGAGCAGAGTTTGTGCAGGGAGAAGAGATGGGGAACAGAGGTAAATAAATCTGGTGAGCTAAAAACCTTTGATTCTAGGAAACTCGGATAAGTCAGTAGCTTTTTGGGCACTGAATGAATGGGTTTTGGAGCCCAGTGTGTGTTTTTCCTTGCCCGCCAGGTGCAAGCTAGGATTAAAGCTGACGGCTCACTAGTTCCTGGCTCCATTGTTTCATTACCGACTGTCCGAATCTAATGCGAACCAGCATGGGCCAGGCGGCTGTGATGGTGGCCATGGCTACTGGCTTTACATAGCTTAAGGCTTGGTTTTAAAACTAAGCCTTTCCCACCTTTTTAATACTAAGATCTTCTCAGAACTGAGTTTTTCCCCTCACCCTTGACTGTTGCATGATAGGGGGTGGTGCACTCTTATGAGGAATCCCATTTATGCCTCAGATAAGTGGCTTTGTATCAGAGACTTTCTTATTTATATATTGGCTTAAAGGCTTTAATTTCTACACTATAAGATAAGGCAGACTGGAGGCTCTCTCGCTCAGATCCTGTCATCAGCATTGCAGAGGAGAGGCAGCCAAGATGGCAGAGTTCTGAAGGAAAAGTCAGTTTATTCAGAGTTAGTGCAAAGAGGAGATGGAAAACAGGGGTGAATAAGGCTGGTGAGGTAGAAACCTTTGATCCTAGGAATACTCAGATGAGTCAGTGGCTTTGGGAGCCCTGAATGGAAAGGGAAGTGTCTTCCCACTGTGTGCATTTACCTGCCCATGGGTGCAAGCTAAGATTAAAGGTAATGACCCACCAGTTTTTGTCTTCATTGTTTCATTACCGTCTGTCCGAATCAAATACAAACCTACACAGGCCAGGCGGCTGTGATGGCGGCCATGGCTACTGGCTTTACAGTACGTATGTGGAGGTACACTTAATCAACACAGTTCAGAGTAGAAACAGTGAGCAATGAGACCAGATCGAAGAAGCAAGCTTGAGTAGAACAATTATGTGACAGTTGAGTGTGAGCTCACAGATAAGGTAGCTGAAAAATGTGAACATGCAAATGGGAGGGGTTTGTGAGGCCTATGTGTAAAGTATCTTGATTCATTAGCATTAGAGAACAGTATCAATAAAGAATCAGGGAAAAGGACTAAATTAACTGAGATAATAGGAGCACACAAAGAAAATGGATGAGGAAGTACTGCTTTGAAACCTGGAGCAAAGCTAGAGTGCCCTCAATTGAAAAAAAAGAAGTTGAATTTATAAATAACAGAAAGACTTGAGGCAATGAATAAGATAAAAGCACTGTAGAATATAGCAACCACTGACCACATGTGATTGTTTCAATTTTAATTAACTAAAATTAAATAAAGTTAATAATTCAGTTCCTTAGTCATAGCAGCCACATTTTAAATGCCCAGTAGCTATATGTGATTAGCAGCGACCATATTGGATTGCACAAATAGAGAAATTTCCACATTTCAGAAAGTTCTATTGGGTGGCGCTGTACTAAGGACATTAAAATGAGAAAGAGAAAAAAGCACAGACAGAGGTAAAGAGGAAGAGATGGTGATTCATAACCTCCCTTTTCCATTTGTGCTTACTGTCTGTCACTAGTTCTCATGTGATGGTCAAGATAACCACTGCTTTGAAATATTAGAGTTCTGTCATACCTCTTCTCAGAAAGGTGCTGGAGAGGTTGCTGCTTCACAGTTGTTCTACTTAGTTGGAATTGTTGTAGCAGGGCACTGAGTTAGGGGTGGAGTCAAGGTTGGTCTTGGATGAAAAATGCCTGTGCACACCCTAGTGCAGTGATGGGAAATCTTTTGAGCTTGGTATGTCAAAATTCGCCAAAAAAACGAGCATAATTCAGGTGGTGTGTCACTGCGAGAAAAACAGCCTACCCGGAAGTCCCAGAAATAGATGCTCTGTGACGGAGTTCTGTTGTTTTGGCCTACAGACCTCCGGCACAGAGTGTCAATACAAAATGTTTTATCCTTGGCTACTGCACCTGGCCGTGCAGTAGCTGAGGATGAAATGTCCTTCCCGGCATGTGGCCCCATACTTCTCTGGTATGCGGCCTCATGCTGCCACGTGTCATCAAAAATGGTCGCTCATGTCAGCACTGAAATGCGTGTTATAAGTTCACCATCACGGCCCTAGTCACAAGCCCAGAATTCAAGGTCGATAAAGCATTCACTTGCCACCGAAAGGCTGCAAGAGTAAGTAGGTTCTTTCATCTCTGGTGCCCATTGCGTCTTCAGTCATTCATGATCATATAATTTTCTACATATATTGCTCAGACTGTCAGAGTTCAAGATTCACTTTCTATTTTACTCAATTAATGAGATACTTGGCCTGACCATCTACTTTTATTTTATTTATTCACATCAACCAATTCTTATTATAAGCATTCTTGTTATTGCAAGTAAGTATTGGCAGCCTATCTCCTTCTCTCTAAGCTGCATGATGAATAGCATGAAATTTCAATCCTGTGTTGAGTAACCTTCTTTGTTACGCATCTACAAGTGAGATGACAGCATTCTGTAGAAGCTCTGACCCTCAGAGATACCCTTTCTTTCTTGGACATTTTCAGCATCCTGTTAGTCATAATCATATCCAATCCAATAACTCTTTCGTTCTAGACTCCCATTTCAAATTCTATAAACTTCCTGCCACTCACAATATTTCTAATAGACATTGCAAGGTGAAGAGAACATATCCCAAGAACACTGTCAAATGCTGCCTTGTGAGATTCACTATTTATTTTCACAAACCTCAGGGCTACTCAGTTTCCCATTTGCATGTGTGGGCAGCTGTGTTCCCCATGTTCTAATTGGCTCACTATGCAGCTTCTTGGCTCTGTGCTTGGGAATCGTCGCTGACTTTTAACCCACCTCACCTACATAGCAGCTTTCTGTGTTTCCATTAGTATTTCAGGCACTGATCCTCATTTTAAAAATTACCAACAGGATTTTAATTGAAGGTTTTGATTGCTTACTTTTAATCTGACTTAGTGATATTTTAATGTTTTTTTTACTGCACTTGAAAAAGGCAAAACTTTAAAGAGAAAAAAAAATGTTGGAGAGAGAAGATAATCATTTAGAGAAAAAAACAGACTTACCTGGACTTAGTCTGGTCACTTAAAGGCAAAGGACCTTCTAATTGTAAGTACTATAGTTTTGCTTGTATGAATTAATGCTTTAAAAAAAAATCCTCACTCTTTACTATTAGCAAATTTTCTCTCTCATAAAGAACAACTTTGAAAAAGAATGAATATCTCTAAACATCCACTGAACTGGAAAGTTTATAATTTTCCATTGTGACCTGAGTGTCTGGCTATGAGCACGAGCCAGATAATCCTCTTTGATGCTATAAACTTACATCCAGACTGCACTTGCTTTTTAATATGGGAAGCTAAGCAACCTGGAAATACAGCATAGGGTGAAAAGCCCTTATCATTTGTATCATTCTCCATTCTTCTGATTATTTTAAATGCCTGCCCCTGAAAACCTTCAGCAAAGGGGTGAATCTTCCATGCCCTAC
Source organism: Rhynchonycteris naso (assembly GCA_037038555.1). Taxonomy (NCBI): domain Eukaryota; kingdom Metazoa; phylum Chordata; class Mammalia; order Chiroptera; family Emballonuridae; genus Rhynchonycteris; species Rhynchonycteris naso. Next base: position 165,410,182 of record CM072999.1, on the reverse strand, counting down.
AGAGAGCTTTCAGCTAGAAGAAGGGTGCGTCCCTTAGCTTTTACCTGGGAGCAATGATGATCTTGTCAAGCATCTCTGTGAGACCAGCCCAAATTTTAGGGTGGGGATCTAGACTGGTTATACGTACCTTCAGTCCTTCTCCCAGCAAAGGCAGAAACACCTCAAAGCCTGCATGTAAGAACATCTACTGAGAAATTATTTTAATCAGACACCAGCTGAGTGGGGGAAAGAAAAAGAAGACAGAAGAACGAATAACACTCCCTTGGACCTGGATGTAAGAGAGCCCAGCAGCGATGGACTGGCAGCTCAGAATAATTGTAGTGTTGTTCGTTTTTCTGGTAAGTGGATTCTGTTAAAAAACCTTCGTGGTCATTCTTGTTGTAAACAAGTGAGAACTTTTAAACAATGTTATTTTAGTGTTATTTCCAACCTAAACCCATTAAAAGTTTATGTTAATGACAGGTGAGTTTAAAATAGTATTTCTCTTTTTAATTGAAGACTCAGGATCATAATGCATCAGTGTCAACTCATCATATGACATCTCTGACATCAAAGTCATTGCTAAGTCATTCTGGGAACATATTGATTTTGGGGAAGTCATCTCACTATTTAATGGCACTTTATTGTTCAAATTCTCTTTTCAGGTGGGCTTTTAAAGTACTATTGCAGCCGTGTCCTGATTTTTAACTGAAATATTTTTTCTTTCTCTTGGTATCTTCAGGGGTGGGGGTATTGATTCACTATAATTTTTAAAACATAAAAATAGGATCTATATAAGTTATAATCATAGTAGTTTGTGACTGACCTCATTATCCAAGTAATCTCATTGGCTCCATATGTGGCTGGAATTCATATCACTAATATCAAATGCCCTACACTGCTAAACTCTTATTTTACTTGACAATATTTTTATATTAAAAATGATGGTGTAGGAGATTTATAAATGACATAGTATGTAAAAGAATGGCTATAATTAAGAATAAGCATAATTATTAATATATTCATTCTTACTCAAGAAGATTCATAATGACTGATATACAAGTTGTACCCTGATGATCAGATAAATGCAATAAAATGTTTTATCATTGTCCCCCTTACACACTATTAAGTTTCTCTTTTGAAAGGTAATAGTAAATACAGCATGAATGTGTTGCATCAATTTCACTTATTTCAAATATTTTTTGAATTGTAGTTTCTCTAACAGTAAGGTTAATGTAATTCAAAGAGGCTAGGGCCAGTTAAATTGTGATCCAATTTGGCAGGATGTATGTAATGCTGTGGTTCATATTTGTTTCTACTTGCTTAATTTTTTAAACTGGATTGTTTGGTTTCTATAATAACAAGTTATATCTTTGATTCAAGGTATGCTGGTTCATTTTAATTCAGTTTATTAATTCAAATATGTCATATCCAGTGGATTTTGTTGTAAACGAGCATCAATAAGCTAGTAGTTTTGATTCCAGGTTGCCCTTTAAATGTGAGCTATATTACATGGACTTCTTAATGGAACTTTAGGATCAGTTGATATCATAACTTTGGATGTGGCAGGGATTAATAAATGTTATGCAGTACGTCTTTTGAATATAGAAGCATCTGTACATTGTGAAATAATAAAACATACTTTTATTTTAATTTCATATAAATTTGATCTAGTAAGGCTTATTATAGTTACAGTTAAAGTTTATTCTCTGCTAATAAATTTAAAAATAAATTTTAAAAAGTTTATCTACATGATTATTTACTTTCATTGAATCTGTAAGATACCTTATTTCATTATTTTTATATTTTTAATTAATTATGTCCTATAAAATTTCTTTAAACAGCCACTTTCTAATTAGTCATTCTTAATTAAAATGTATCTTTTTATCAAAACTATATATCTTGATTGAACATTCTCTCTTTGTAGAGTGATTTTCTGGGTATTTGTACTTTCTTTTCTGAGTCTGGATAGATTTCTTTTATATGAATTGTTTGTTGCTGTATTTTACTTTGGAATCAATTACAAATTTCTCATATGCCTTATGAAAATATTTCTCAAAGAAATTAATCTATAATAACTTAAAATGTTTCAGTTTTCCACTATTGAAAAGTTTTTGTAAAATATTTCACTTTCTAAGGTTCAGAAAATCATAATTAATTTTTACTACTGATTTGGATAAGTGTCCTTTGAAGTTCTACAGTCAATTTTTGCTTTAAAATACTGGTACTTTTTAAAAGAAATTAACCACTACTAGAGCAAACTCTTCCACTTAACTTTCTGCTAGCCTTACTATGAATGTTTGCTTTTACAAAAAAAGAAGAAAAACACTTATCTAAAGTATTTATATTCTTCTCTGCTCAAAGTTGATAAGTGAAAACCCACAGTACAGAACACAGTAGACAATTTAATACCTTTAAGACATTTAAACTGGTAATATTTTGAATGCAGATCCACTTGAGAGCAGGGAAGCCATCTATTTGCAAGTATGTTGGGTAGTCGGCTCAATATACTGGAAGGTATAGACTTTGTTCAGATTACTGGGTTAAAACTGGGTGAATAAAAATAAAGAACCTGTTTTCACAACAATGAACATTACCACATGATTATTCCATCATTTTAGACCAGTCTCCTGGACAGACAATAGCTTACACCTGTTATAACACAACTAGCTGAATAAATGTTATTGAATCTGCATTTATTTATTTCTGTTTCCATGAAATTTCTATATGAGAGAAGAAAGTCTAGGTCAGAGAATGTTATTATCTACGCACCAAATAAATATAAGAAGTCTCTGAGAATGATTGTGACAATGGTAGAAGGTATGACATGGTCACTGTGGGAAAGCAAAATAGAACCAGTAGAATTTTTATAGTTCTAATAAGTTCTAAAACTTACTTGTGACATTGACAGGTCTACTAAGTCGAATCAATACACTTTAGAGGTGTCTTTTTCTATAAAGGCCAACTTCTGCAGCAAAGAACTCAAATAAACCTATCTTTACCTAGAGCCTAGGATGACCCAGTTTCTTTGGTATATTGTAAGAGCCTAGCTTCTTCTTTTTCCATGGTCAATATTGCCTTTCAACATCCCCTACCCTGTGACTACCTGATAAACTAACTCTACTCTTTGAATGTAGCTGAAATTATTTAGTATTTAAGTGGGAGGTTATCTGACTATTTCTCAGCACTCAGGCAAAATTACACAAAACATAATGCACAGGAAGGCAAAAGTAGGTTTACAGTTGTGACTACACAAAGCACACAGGTTATTCTTGTATTATAATTTATTAACTATTGAGTTATGTATTTGTACTAAAACTGTAAATCTACTTTTGTCCACCCTGTATATACTTTATTACATTGTTTATCAACTTATTTGAATGGGATATTTTAAATTTCCATAATTGTGTTCACTGATGTGTAAAATGAGGGAAGGACTAAAAAACTACTAGAGACTCAACAGAAGATAAGCAAATAAGGAGATTCTTTATGCTTTCTTGAGCACATATTTTAACGATGTATATTATAGATATTATTAGTATTTCAGTAAGACACTATATAGAAAATGGAAGCAGTATTTTTGTTCACCTGTTTTGTAAAATTTATAAATTACACTTAAGCCAAATCATTTCTTTTATATGGCACTCTGAACTGCAGACTTCATGGCAAATGCAGGACCAGGATTTTCTTTCACCTTTATGAAAATTGAGAGTACAAATTTAGCATCATTTCATTGGTTTTCATTGTCACAGAGTAAAAACATTCTGCTATACCTGATTTAGGCAATGGAAAACCAACAGCACTGAAAAATGCCACCTTGGAAATCTGCAGGCTTGGCCCCAAAGGGACAAGATACACCTATTTAACAAGGCTCGTAAATCTAGAAAAATAACTCTCATGTCTATACCCAGAGCACTTAGTTTCTTATAATTTTTTCTTCACTACAAATTCTTCAAGGACATTGTTGCAGAATATCTCCATGTCCTAACAGTCATTGCCTAACGTATGAGCAGGAGACATGCTCCACATTGCAGTTAGACTTATTATGCTCCCGTCAAAGAGGGAACACCCTGACGGAGTGTTGGGGCATGCCACACTTACTGATTATGCTGGACATGCAAATGCCTTTAATAGATTAACCAGGCCAAAGTAGTTTAAATGCCATTGGCTGCTGATCCTGCCCTCAATTGGTCTATGAGAATAGAGCACCATCTTTTATACTTGTCCAATGAAAAATCATGTCCTCACAAATTATTGGCTGCCTGTTGCTCATAAAACTACTTGACGATAAGTTATTTAAAGGCAAGTTCTGTCTGATTCATTTTTGCATATTTCATAATGCTTTGCACCAATGCATAATTGCTCAAGAGGTGTCTAGTCATACAATGTAATGGCACCAGAAGGGAATTTTTGGATAGTTCATATCTCCCTTCATCCACATACTTCAAAAAATTGTCAACGTATTAAATGTGGAAATAATCATGTTGAGTTCTCCTTACACTTATTCTTATGGTAGTATTAAATTTACTTTACATGTCATCTTAAGCTTACCATAAGATTTTTAGGGTATAAGCCCTTTAAAGGTCTTAATCCACCCTAGGATCCACATAATACACATATATGTCATATAAATATATAAATCAATGAACAAATAAGAGAAATTGACCTATCAAGAAGTCAACTCCAGGATAATGACTTCTTTGCAAGTAATACACAGGAAAGATAAAAGAGGAGGTTTTATTAAAGAAGCAAATTATTACGTTTTAGCTTTCTCTCAAGTTCATTCTTGTTATGTCTATAACATTTACATACATTAAAATGTGATGCTTAACAAAAACTACTAATAACTGGAAGACCACCTCACAATTATTAAATGCAAGAGGTTTTTCTTATAAAAATTCTAAGGTATTAATTTTGAGACCATTTTTGTTACATGCAAAGAAATGTAAAACTTAGTATTAAAAGAAAAAAACTAAAATGGAGAATACTCATTGAAATGAGTATGCAATTTAATATTCTGTGGTTGTTGGGTTTTTGTTTCTGTTTTCATTTTTTATGTGGATTAGCTTCTAGACTAGAGATGAAAAGAAGATTCCTTGAGGATTCACTTCAAGTGAATTATTCACTGCTCTCAAACTTTTTGGATTAAAAATGGCTTTAGTCTCCTATACAGATGAGGAAACTGAGGCTCAGAATGGCCAAGTGACTTATCCGAATGCCCATATTCAGTGGGCAAGAGATCCGAGATGCACTCAGTGAGCTTGCCAACCTCTGTATTCATTTCTAAGTAAATCTCCTTCACAGACAGCCTCCATAGGACATATTCTCAACTTATTTCAAGAGTCCAAACTACTCCCCTATTTACCAGAAAATAACTTTATCTTTACCCTAGGCACAAGGTCTACATCATCAAGGATGATGCCCTTCAATTTCCTTCTCTTAATTGATTTTAATCTCCATACTTTCACTCTTTCTTACCCTTTGTCTTCAAAGCCCTTTCTTTCTGCCTATTCCCTCCTGCTCATCACAGTACTTCCAGGAAGTACTTTCTCAACCTCTCCTGTTTCAAATAAAAATCTCATAGTCTCCTCTTTCAAAAATCCACTTCTCTTTCTCCCCAAATATTTCCTTGGACACTTCATCTAATTCTACTATCACTTCTATTTCCTTACATCCACCAAATAAAATTTTAAAAAGTCATCTTTTTATCCTTTTCCCCTACATCTTCTTCCTCACTTGTAAGTATTATACTGAAGGTCACAGAAAACCAGGATTTCCTCTGCTCAACTTTTTTATATCACCTGACACTTGTTCACACTACATCTGTCTTTCAGTTCTCTCTTCCTTTGACATCCATGACATTGCATTATACTTTCCTTTTATTTCTTTGGCCACTTTTCTTCTGTCTCTTTCATTGTTTCTTGTTACTGCTTCCAGATACATAAATGTAGGAATTCCCCTGGTTTCATTCTCAGCCACAGGTTGTTTCTTTGCTGTAGTCTCTTCTTTAGGGATTTCAGTTTCTCCCATGATTTCAACCATCTCATCTGAGCAAGTTATCTCTCAAATCTTTGTATCAGACCTGGACTATTAAATGTTCATGGTGCTGACATACATTCAAATCACTGAATATCTTCCCGGGGCATTTCTGTGGCATCTTAAACTATGTTTGCCAAATTCTACATCTGTCCTGCTAAACTCTACCTCTGCTTGCTCCTAATCTCCTATTTTAAAACTGCCATTAGCTGAGATTCTTCCCTTTCCTGACACCCACATACATCCCACTTGTTCTCAAACCCTGTCAATTTCAACATAGCAGTATCTCTTCCTTGATCTTTCCCAGCCTGTTCCCACTATCGCTGCTCCTTCTCATCCCCAGACTGATTTGATGCAGAAACTCAATTGCTCATGGTCTGTAATCACTGCCTCTTCTCACCACCTCCATCTATTGTCAGAGTTATCTTTAAAGTACACAATTTTATCATGTTTTTCCCATGATCAAGACACTTCAGTAATTTCCTACTGCACACAGGAATTTGGTGTTAGAATTCAATAGGTAATTTTGATATATGATCTAGTCAATTCCTGTCATTTTACAAATGAGAAAACTAAAGCTCAGGAAATTTATGAAATACATTGAAAGTTTTCTGACTCTACCAAGCACTCTTTTTATCTTATTATTTTTGCTTTAAGCATCAAAGAGTGACTTTGTTCCTTTAGACTCCGAGCAAAAGACAATATGCTTATGTCAACAGCACATATTTTTAAGCAACCTGACCGTTTTTTAATTACTAATCCAATTGAGAGCCTGACAGAATGGTGAAACCTACTTGGTCTTCTGCCTAAATTTCCTCTCATGAGAAAAAGAATGACCCAGCTTCATAAAGTTGGAAGGTGAGTCATCTGGCATAGTTCTTCAAAACAAACAGCAGCAGTGACTTCAGTGTGTTAAGGGAAGTGCAAGACAGATAACAGATGAATACACAATTTTGTAGCTATGAAGAAATAGCTTCAAAACAAACAAATGAGGCATCTCCACGACCCCATTCAACATCCCCAAATGAGAGGAGTATGTGCTTATGAGTTCAAAGTAGCAAGAAGCACACAGCTGCATTAATATAATTTTAGTTCTACACTCAAGAAGGACTCTACAATAACATTTCAGGTACTTGACCAAACTATTTGGGCCATTTGCTTTTCTTTTCTCCCCAAAATATTACTATTATTGTTGTTGTTGTATATAAATATTCCTAATCACAAGGATAATATAAGATTAGATTATAAACTAATTTTTTTATTCTCAAAATTGTAATGTCAGTTCTCTTTATATTTTATTTAATAATTTACATAAAATAGTCTATCTTGTACTTAACTGTAAAACCGACACCTCAAGCACAAATTTGGGCTGAATTATATTAGATTGTTTTTAACCATATATTAATATCAAAACCTCAATTTCCTCATCTGTAAAATAAAGATAATTATAGTATTATCCATATGTACTTGTGAAGATAAAATGTGTGGATTTCTCTAAATATGTTGTCTAATACTTAGTTATCATTTAGTGAATTATAAATGGTGATAATGATCATGATTAACATTAAATATATACTATGGGTTTATAAGTCTTATAATAAAATTATTATGTTTTAAATTTCTCAAAATAATCATAAATGAATATTATGTTGAATTATCAATTATGTCAATTTTTAAAAATATGTACTTAGACACTAAAATTTTATTTTTAATTTAATGGTGACATAAAAACTGTAAAAAATAACTTAGTATAGTTTGAAATTACTATTATTAGTATTTTTTTAAATGCAAACCATAATTTTATTTTATCAATAATACAGATAAACTCTGTTTGCAATAACTGTTTTTATACTTTGCACTTCTAAAAGAAATCAAGTAGGAGTTAAAAATGTCTTACTTAAAGAGAAATAAGAACTAAAAACATAATGTATTAATTCTAAATGCAGTTCAAAACTTCATTAATGCAAACTGGCCCTCAAATCTACACCTAATTTCTAGATATTTTATAATATATAAAAGATAGATATTTTATAATGTCTTAAGTATGCTAAATAGTAAACTTAATACAGAAGTGTATTTTTAGAAATGCCTTTGGTTTTTAGAAAAAATAAGTTCAGTTACCCTGATTTCACACCACAAGACATATGTAACAGTCAAGGCCAGAGCTGAACTGAAACTAGGCAGAGCTCTGCCAGACTAGCTCTCTTCTATAATGCAGAAGAAAAGATAAAAGGCAGTTGTTAACCCAGCAATTTGCCCCTACACTCCTGAAAGTTCCTCTCCTTGCTATGGAAAAATGCATTCATATCATCTGTTTAGTGAGGACAATAAAACATCAAATATGAGCTCATTTTTACATAGAGAAAATTATTTCATTTTATTTTAGAACTTTATATTCTCATATTCCAATGCAAGTAAAAAAAAAAAAGCTATCATCTTAAGATTTTCAAAAATAGAAAATCATCCATTTAGAATTATAATGTGAAGAAGCCAATAGTTTGAAGCTTTCTGGATGCTTTCTGCTTTGTATCCTTTCTTTACCCCAAACCATTTTTTCTCCCTATTTCTATATATGGCTATCCAGATGCTAAAAGTATATAGTCAAGGCCCTGGCTGGTTGGCTAGTGCAGTGGTTCTTAACCTGGGTTCTATCGAACCCTAGGGGTTCAATGAGTCGGTTTCAGGGGTTCGGAGAAGCGTCTGCCATAGAGGCCAGAATAAAGTAATACCGTAATTTGTTGTGAGTTCATGCACTTTGTTGGTTTTGTTCTTTGAGCAAGGTGATGTTCATGCACGGCTCATTTTGTGCACCAGTAAAAAAAACATATACCTATGTCTTGAATTTGGAAAAAAAAATCATATTTTATTTATCACTAAAGAAGGGTTTGGTGAATGCGCATATGAAACTGGTGGGTTCAGTACTTCAAAAAAGGTTAAGAACCACTAGGATAGAGCATTGGCATGGGGTGCGAATATCCCAGGTTCAATCCTGGTCAAGGCGCACAGGTGAAGCAGCCATCTACTTCTCTCCCCCTCCCTCTCCTCCTTCTCTCTTTCTTTCACTCCCATAGCCAGTGGCTCGATTGGTTTGAGCATCTGCCTCAGGGACTGAAGAAAGCTCAATTGATCCAAGCGTTGGCCCCAAATGGATGTTGCCAAGTGGATCCCGGTGGGGTCACATGCAGGAGTCTATCTCCCCTTCTCTCACTTAAAAAAAATACTGTAGTCAAAAGTTTTAGTATCATAACTTATTGTTGATCATTACTTAATATCTCTAGCTCCTCAGGCACAAGATTTTACTAAAAGAACCCGAGTTTTCAATCCTCATTCCCACTGGGCTCTAGCTTCAAATGTTCTAGATCATATGATTACCAGTATCTGCATAGGCTAAGCATAAAAAAGAGGTTAAATAAAAGTAATAAAAAAAAGAAGAGTAAAATTGAAATTTAAAAACTAGAAGGAAAGGCATTCTTAACATCATTATCAAACTTAAGAGATAAACCAGGTCCACCTGAGAAAATAATTTTAGTCATCAGATTTGTTTGATTTTTTAAAATGATTTTATATCATAAGTGAAAAGCATTTACTTAAAATGTAACAATTGTGTTTATCTTATTTTTTTATAGGTGGTGGTGGAAGTTAACAGTGAATTTCGAATCCAGGTAACATGTAGCAAATTTGTGTTTTTAAATTAAAAACAAAGAAAATGTTTTGGTAGTAACAACATACTCTTGTCCTCCCTCCAACAAAAACATCATCCTTAATAAGTAAAGTTAATAGAGTATCAAAATTATCAATCTTCTCAGTCAAACATCCTTTCTGATATTACAATTACCCCTCCTACAAATTCTTTAGGGAAATGTGAATTATAAACAAAAGGTAATAAGTACCATTACTTTCCCTGCCCATTCAAGGTAAGGGATTATAATGCTAAAAATGGCACCATCAAGTGGAACTCAATCAGAAGGCAAAAACGTGAATGGATCAAGTTTGCTGCAGCCTGCCGTGAAGGTGAAGACAACTCAAAGAGGAACCCAATAGCCAAAGTAAGTGTCAACCTTAGAACATAAAAACAAAAATCAAAGTAAAGTTAAAGTTTCAAAGTATCCATCTTTTAAATAATTTATGACCATATCTCACTGAGACGTTGTGATATAAAATAGAACTATAGTCATTCAGATTATGAACATAAGAAGCCATTAAAAGGATAAATTAAGAAATTTAGGGCCTGACCAGGCAGTGGTGCAGTAAATAGAATGTCAAACTGGAACACAGAGGACCCAGGTTCAAAACCCCAAGGTCGCCAGCTTGAGCACAGGCTCATCTGGCATAAGCACGGGCTCACCAGCTTGAGCTTGGGGTTGCTGGCTTGAGCATGGGATCATAGACATGACCCCACTGTTGCTGGCTTGAAGCCCAAGGTTGCTGGCTTGAGCAAGGGGTCACTCACTGTGCTGCAACCCCCTGGTCAAGGCACATATAAGTAATCAACGAACAAAGGTGCTGCAAAGGTGCTGCAATGAAGAATTGACGCTTCTCATCTCACTCCCATCCTGTCTGTCCCTATCTGTCCCTCTCTCTGATTCTCTCTCTGTCTCTGTCAAAAAAAAAGAAAGAAAGAAAAAGAAATTTAGGCACTTGGGTAAAACAGGTAAGGATTGATTCACCTTACTGGTGAAATTAATACACATGATCATGTGTTACCCTAAAGTCTAGATTTTAAAAATATAGTGATTTAAGTAATAAATTTAACACTCAGCACATTTACTGGAACTATTTCAATGTGTGCTCTTTCTGCTTCATAATTTATTAAAATTAAATTCCTACTCTTGACTTCTTTATGAACATTCACAATGTACCATTTTTTTAACCTTTTTCCTTTTGAATTCCCCTATATGCCTTTGTGCACAAACATACACACACAAGCAGAGACATACTCAGAAACACATCTCCACACACCGATCCACTCATATACCAAAATATACGTGTATACGGACTTATATACAAACAAAACTTTCATATAGATGCACACAGAGACACTCCCCATTTTATTTTAAAAAAAGAGAGCTGGTTTCTACAATCATTTATTTGGTGTGGTCCTCTTATTTTTCTACTAATACATCCTTACCATATTCAGAATGGGGAGAGTCAGATATCTTTTGTTACCAACATAAATCCATCTCAATCTTCTTTCAAAACCACATTTTAAAAAATTGAATCAGAAGATCAAAGTTATGTAATAACAATAATAGTCAACTCTTTAAGAGGGCAAGAAGTTCCCTACTCTAGACTGAGAGCTAGCACAGAGCCTGAAAATAACAGGATCAAATTGCAAATGCAGAGTGAATGAACACCTGCAGGGATGATGGTTGCATAGACTTTGATGTATTAAGGTGACATTTTACTTTTTTATTATTTGGTAGAAATACAAATGGAATTTCTTCTATTACATTATCAGTTACCACTGAAAATACTAGAACTGTATCTATGTCACTTATCTAGGAAAATAATTCTCTGTTTCCAGAATTTCCCCAAAAATAACAAGGACAGTACAGTACATTAAACATTTCTCAAATATAGCAGATACTTTTAGCATCCTATAATATTTTCAATTGTGTACTTTCTGCAGATTCATTCAGATTGCGCTGCAAACCAGCCAGTCACATACCGCATCTCTGGAATAGGAATTGATCAACCACCTTTTGGAATCTTCGTTATTAATCAAAAAACTGGTGAAATTAATATAACATCCATCGTTGATCGAGAAGTCACCCCATTTTTCATTGTAAGTGCATGCTATGTGAATACATATGATCAAGTCTAAATTATTTTTGGAATAACTTTAGCTTAGGTCATACTTCATTTGATTTCAAGAGTCTCCAGATTAGGTATTTTTAGTTGTCTCCTAATTTATGAACAGCTATGACCCAAAAGACACAAAGAGAAAACAGAGAGGCAGAGGAGTGTTTTGCTTAAGTGCCTTAGCAAAAATGCTAACCTCAGGTTGGGCCCTAGTGGTAAGCTAGACTATTTGATTAGAATGGCAAATACTCAATTTTTACTTCTACTTCTTTAATTTCATTGAGAATGTTGCTCCTCTCTAATCCCAATATAGCTCCCAAAAGGAACCTTTTCTGAGTGAACATACTGTATAGTTAGTTATACTATTAATGCACATTGCTCAAGCTTACCTGAGCACAGAATGTGCCTTGGAAAGACTTTAGTTCCTCCTTGACTGAATCTTTCTCTATTCTTTACAGTAGCTGTAACAAAGCTTTAAGTGCTTACTCTTCAAATCCTTAACCTCGTTTCTATATTAAGCAGCTGACTTTATGACCAACTTCACTTAAAAATATGAGGCTCTTCAACACAAATTTCTACGAATAACTCATTCCCCAGCTCAGAAAGGGTGAAAGGGTAATAAATAATAAAGGAGGTCAAACACATGATGACAGAAGATGATTCAACTTTGAGCGGTAGGCACACAATGCAAGATACAGATCATGTGTCATAAAAATGTAGACTTGAAACCTATGCGACCTTATATAATCACTCCAACAAATTTAATTTAAAATAAAATAAAGAAGAAATGTTCTACATCATATCCAAAAGTAAGATGAATTTTCTGGGGTTTTTTCCCTAATATATTTCAAGAATTTCCATTGTCTCATACATAATTTACCTGTTTCTACAAGAATCTTATTCTGCAAACATTTTTTCATGTCTCCTCTGCTTGCTCTGTGTGATGCTTCCACATAGTCAACACCTGTTAATACTTAAAATAAAACATAAGGATATTAAGAAGACCTTTCTTGACTTTGTAACCTCTCCTATTAAAACTCTATCAATCCATATCCAAAAATATCTTCATGTAGTAGTCTGTGCTGCCTGCATTCACTCATACTGCTCGTCTGTGTTCCTAAGACTATTTTAATTTTTTAGTCTTCTATTCCAAATTTATATTTCTGTCTTATTTTTCACAATATTTTCCCCAAAACTCTCTAAATCTGCATGCCAGCTTACCAGCTTTTGTTATAGCACAATGTGTTTTTATATGAAATATATCAAATAGGTAAGATAGTATAATATAGTTATATACACATTTAATAATAATAATAATAATACAAACAGACATAGAGCCACTGCCTAGCTTATAAATGCTGTATTTCTTTGCAGCTCCCACTTGACTCTCCTTTTCTACAGCCTCAATTCCTGATAGTATCCATTCCTACTTTTAAACAATGCATTTACATCATTTTGTCTCTTTCCTTATGAGAATCCCTTTGCTTGGAGCACCCTGCCAATTCCCAGCTTCATATCTTGAAATTCTCTTTAAAGAACTGTCTCAATCATTACATCCATCCTCCTATGTTGTCATAGTATTTTTGTCCTTCTCAATCATTACATCCTCCTATGATGTCATAGTATTTTTGTCCTTCCTTTTGTGACTGATCATGTTACCTTTTCTAAAATTGTACTTTGAGTTGGTGTTTGCCTCCCCTTATTGATTGTAATTACTACTTGTGTTTACACTCCACTAAGAAATAAATGCTTATTTTTCTTTTAGTTACACAGTACCTGGTATAGTGTCCAAAGAAGTAAAAACTTTAATATCTGTTGCATCATATAATTATTTCTCTCTCTCTCTCTTTTATTTCCCTAGATCTACTGCCGGGCTTTGAATGCACAAGGCCAAGATTTAGAGAGGCCTCTTGAGCTCAGAGTTAGGGTTTTGGATATAAATGACAACCCTCCAATATTTTCTCTGTCTACTTTTCTAGGACAAATAGAAGAAAATTCTAATGCAAGTAAGTAATCAACTTTATTAAGTAAATAAGAATATATAGGCTTCCAGATCATTCTTAACAACCAGTCAAGTAGAGGCTGAGTTATGTCAATGTACTATGTCACCAAAGTAAGAGATAATTATAGAAAAGCATGCAGAAGAGAAAGGCATGAGGAAGTCTCAATAAAAGCTTTTTCTTCAACTGCAGAGAAGCTCCAATCTGTCATACATAAGGAGCGACTCCAAAGTAATGAGAATTTCCTTGTGTAACTCACACACCAGGCCTGCAGGAGACTCCTACCAGAAAATTCCAAAAGGACTTTGCACAGTGGTGGCAGGGGCCCTGAAATTAGCCTCCCAGGCTGACTGCTTTGAAAGACAATCTCATCCACTTTTATTCATACTGCTTTTCCTTTTATCTTTTTCTTTTTTTTTTTTAATTTTAACTACTTAAAAGTCACTCAAAGAAATCACTTCCAGACAATCTCTTTGTGACCATAATACTCAAGAGCTTTTGTTGACAGCAGATAAATGCAAAACAGCTATTGACTCTTCTTCTATATGATGTAATATATAAGGTTTGCTGGCTTTTTACTGAAGTTATTGATTTTAGGTATTTAAAATGTATTATAAACTGAATCCTGTTTAGTCCACCATGCATATTTTAAACCGATTGTTTCAAGTGATGCTAGTTAAGGGAACCAGCAAACCTATAACTAGATAGAGCATTTACCTGTAAGAGCTTTTACAGTCTAAAGGTAAAATATCCTCCTTATAGATTACTGTAAATGACAATATTTTAACTACCCCTAATTTCATTTTGTTTCACCACATTAGCCTTTTAAAAAAGCATTATACTACAAAAAGAAATGGAAAGGCAGAATAAAATATTTCTTTGTTTTCTATCAGCAATATCTAGGTTCTTGGTAAAATGTGGTCTTTTGTGAATGCAAACACATAGTAAGGAGCTAAGACATTAATATGGTGAAGAAGTAGAAAGGAAAAATGATAGAGTACACATTATACAAACCAACTAACCCTAACATCTTGTTAGAAAAGTAATATACTATATACTATAACAAAAAATACAAACTGTCCATTCAAAATCAACTTTTCTTGCTTTCTAGATACACTGGTAATGAGACTCAATGCTACTGATGCAGATGAACCAAATAATTTGAATTCAAAAATAGCTTTCAAGATCATAAGCCAGGAACCTTCTGATTCACCCATGTTTATTATCAACAGATACACAGGAGAAATTCGTACAATGAATAGTTTTCTAGACAGAGAGGTAATTTCTTTTTCTTTGAATTGGTTATTAGTTTATAGGAACTGATTCTAAAAACAAGGGTACTCAAGAAAAGAAAAGGAATAATATTTTAAAATTTTAACTACATAACCTATTCACATAATGGTAGTGACATAAAAAAATCTTTAAAATAAATATATGGGGTTTTCTCGCATATATTTTATACTGTCATTTTTCATTTAATCTTACTTAAGATTTGCCTCAAAATGACAAACCTATATTCCGAGAGTACATAAAAATATGCATAAAGTAGAAGCAAAAGCTCCATTCTTAAAAATTGAGTTGTATAATAAAATAAATTTAAAAGACATTTGCTGTTATATCCCCCATCTTAATGAGTCACAATGCATTTGAACATGGGCGAGGCTCTAAGAATTTTTACAGCTAAGAAACGTGTTTATCTTTTATTAACCTAGGATATTCTAAGCTCATTTGACAACAGAAATCGTTTTTTCTTCCTATGTTGCACCTACTGTAAGCCCATTGATTACCTTAGAAAATGAATCACAGGAACAGATACATAGAAATTAAGTAACATCCAAATCAATCTTTTTATTTACAAGTAAGAAAACCAATAGTGATTGTTATCAAATTAGAATCAGCACCACCTAGTTTTCTACCATGCTATGCGGTCCCATATTTAATATAAAAATATGAACTTTTTATTTTCTTTAATACTAATTAATTGTCTCCAGCATAGATTTATATAAATGTTGAGCCAACATTTTAAAAGAACTTTGCATGAGATAGAATAAGGACTGTCTATGTCAATTGTGATACTGTTTATAATGTATGTTTTTAGCAATATAGCCATTATGCTCTTGCTGTAAGAGGCTCAGACCGAGATGGTGGGTCAGATGGTATGTCAGCAGAATGTGAATGCAGCATTAAAATCCTTGATGTCAATGATAACATCCCCTACCTGGAACTTTCTTCAGTAAGTATTTGTCTTTGAAATTAATAGCTTTAAATTCATCACATTCAAAAATTTGTTTGAACAACCCCATTTACAGGTGTATATGTTATCCTTCATCACATACAACCCAAATGTAGACATGTACTTTGTCTGTGATTGTTTATATAATGCACAGGGGGGGATATATTTGAACAATGAAAAGTGAAACTATCAACACAGGTCCCTTTTCTAAATAATGAATTACTGTAAACATTCCACATAAGTCTAGTATAGTTCTCTCACTCACACTGTTTGTGTTAAGATTTTTTTTTTTTTGCTTCTTTTTTCAGTATGAATTAAAAATTGAAGAAAATGCTCTTCATTCAGAATTGCTCCAAATTAGAGTCATTGACTTGGATGAGGAGTATTCAGCTAACTGGATGGGAGTGATTTTCTTTATCTCTGGAAATGAGGGAAATTGGTTTGAAATAGAAATGAATGAAAAAACAAATGTGGGCATTTTAAAGGTTATTAAGGTATGGTTTAATTATCCTAAATATTTTGTTCCCTTAGTCTTTTTCCAAATGTTAATCTTCAAACAAAATGTTAAGATTTCACAAACTTGAATGGGTAAAAGAATAAAAATTACTTTTTTAAAATGGTATATGATGGCCTGACCTGTGGTGGCGCAGTGGATAAAGCATAGACCTGAAATGCTGAGGTCACCAGTTCAAAACCCAGGGCTTGCCTGGTCAAGGCACATATGGGAGTTGATACTTCTTGCTCCTCTCCCCTTCTCTCTCTCTCTCTCTCTCTCTCTCTCTCTCTCTCTCTCCTCTCTTTATAAAAATGAACAAAGAAAAATATTAAAAAAATAAAAATGGTATATGATATAGAGCTTTTTCCTAGAGAGTTTTTCTGCTTACATAATTTCATGAACCAGGCATTAAATTTTAACTCACAACTCTACTATTAATACAATACTCCCTCAAAGATCATAAAAATTAAAAGAATTTTTAACTCAGAACCAAAGCTTATTATGAACATAAATGCACTAGAATTTTGGTCCAAGTCACTCGAGTTTTCCAGTATCCCCCTTACATTACTGATCTGCAAAATTTACCTGCAGTAGAATTTCCTCTGAGATGTATAAGAAAAATAGAAAATGTCTGTCTCCTAGGAGGCTGATGGCGGATTTTTCACCCTGTGCTACAAGACCTATCGAGTCTATAGCTATAATAGCAATAGCTGTGCATGGACTGTATGGGATGTGTGCACTACGGATTCTTTGTAGTAAAATATAATTTCTTTTCACTAGTTTCTTCAGTATAGTCCTCAGAAATAGGCTTCTAAGGAATTCTGTCATCATAGGAATGTGTGATCCTTTGTTTCATGTCTTCATAAAGTGTCACCATGTCTATAGCTTGCATCGAGTGAGGCCATGTGCAGTGGCTTTAGTCTTTTCCTCACAGCATCCCTGCAGTAGTTTATATGCCCATATGGCAGATAAATACATTGACATTCAGAGAGAGCAGGTAATATCCTCAATTTCTCATGACTAGTAAGAGGTAGAACTGGCATTCAAACCTGTCTCTCTCTTACTATTAAGTCCATATTCTTTCTGCTATACTACCACAATTCTATGTTAGGGAAACTAAGTCCTAAACTATTTTACAAAAGAACTACTTTATTACTTTGGGAAATTAACATATCTGTCCTCAATAACCCTATCTGTAAAACAGAAATGATTTAGATTTTTCTCCGTGACATGGCAGGATATAGTGACTCTTTTTTTATGATTACATACTATATGTAATATGTATGTGTGTTTGTGTATAATGTATATGCTCACATGATTTTATAGCCAGTCTTGGAATTGCAAATATAGCCAACATTATGGCAAAGACTAAAAATTTTAGATAAGGGAAGAGTTCAATATGTGAATCAATGGTCATCTAAATTACTCTCATGAAAATTTAGAAAATATGTTTGGCATAAATGCATAGTTGTTTGTGGGTTTTATTGGTGGATATTGACATCGCCTTTTATAATAAAAATGATTTCTTGATTATTTTTTAAAATGACATAATTTATTCCAGAATATATTGAAAAATAAGAATTTCTTTTTACTATTTATATGCTACATTTTAATACTTGACTTATTGAAAACAAATGTCACACTTATAGAAGTAAAATTCTCCTACATAGTTCTTAATGGATAAAACCAGTCAAATGATGGAAACTACAATGAATGTATCTGACCCACACTTTATGTAAGTAGAGCTAGTTTCTGTAAAAAATGAAATGATACAGGCTAATATAAACTGTCTTTGCACTACAAAATGTAAGGGTTTCGCCATCTATATTTATTTTAAATTTTTAACTTAGTGGACAATTAAGATTCATGTCATACATTTCCAATATTTTCAACAAAGGATACAAGACAATTGGATTTTTTCTTACTATATATATTTGTATATGTTTGTATCAGATTAAAAATAAAGTAAGAATACATTGTAGAATTTACATTTAATTAAGGAAAGAGGCATATTTATTTTTGCTTGTTATCAAAAGATTTGTTTTTCTTCTAGAATTATTTTCTTCTTATACTAAAACTATTTTCCTTTGTATCTTCTAGCCCCTGGATTATGAAGCTATGAAGAATCTGCAACTTAGTATTGGTGTTAGAAATAAAGCTGAATTTCATCATTCAATTATGTCTCAATATAAGCTCACAGCAACCGCAATTTCTGTGACTGTGTTAAATGTAATTGAAGGCTCAGTGTTCCGTCCAGGTTCAAAGACATATGTAGTAACTAGTAATATGGGACAAAATTATAAAGTGGGAGATTTTATAGCTACTGATCTGGACACTGGTCTAGCTTCAACAAAAGTTAGGTAAGATTGATGTTTTCCTAACTAATTTCATCACCTATTGAATTAAGTACCTAGGGTCTTTAAAAGAAATTTGAAGTATGAATTAAAACATTTTTCATTATTTCAAAACCTTCATTTAATCATAAAAGTACTAACTACTGAACTATTACTTAATTCAGAGTGCTTGACTCAAGAAAATATAAAAATTTGTGCAAAATGTGAGATGTAAAAGTGTAAAGTTGTAAAAATGTGAAAATATTGTATCTTTAAAGTTTAACACTCCTGTGTTTATATATTTTATTGACCAATTAGCTGATTGCCATATATCAAGGTTATTTTCCCTGGAGGATTTTACGGACTGATTTCCCCATTGCAAATTTGCCCATGTTGAAGTCAATTAGATTCAGTTACTTTCTTTACTTTAATCAGCACTTATTTTTGGCCAATAATAACTTTAATATAAAAAATGTGTAAGATTAAGGGAAATCATGCTATATAATTTTTAAAACTCTGTCTATCCTAATATTTATACTTGATCTTATAAAAAGCGGTGTATATAGGTGCATGTGTTCTACACATGTGCTTGTCATCAATAACAACAGTGGAGGAAAGACCTTACAAATGAGTTTTAAAAGTTCTTTCTCTGTATTCTTCTCCCAATATGTGAGTATTTCTGTTATAGCTCTTATCACACTGTACCACCATTGCTGCTAAACTGTCTTCTACCCCACAGATGTGAGTTCACTGAGGGTAGTTTACCTTCAACCTTCAACTCCTGTGTCCTCTCCAAGTTCTATTCCCTGAGTTTAGTACAACACCAAAGACAGTATTTCTTTAACAAATATAAATAAGAAAAAAAAAACATTAAGGGGAAAGATGAAGAAAGAAAGAGAATAGAAAATAGGACGGAGCACAAAAAAGGACATACATAGTTTGGGATTCAAAGAAGTTCTGTAAAGTCATTGTGAATGTGGAAAGGGGAGTGTAGGAATAGGAAAAGGATGATGGCCAGGCTGGTGAAGAAGTAATTTCTTTGGTAAGAGAATAATTCAGAATTATTAATGAGCTCAGAAAGTCCAAGGATCTGGGTTGTCCAGGATAGTTCTGATGTTAGCTACCAAATTGAAATGAAAATGAGACTGCCAACATCAAAGTATTATTCTGACATCCAAGTTTACACAAAAGACATTCAATTGGGAATAGCTGCTCAGTAATTTCTTTTTCTTAAATTTACATCTTTGTCTATTTCTGAATGTTCTCAAACAGTTGGAACTACCCAGAAAGAAAATAATTGTCTGTACTAACTGAAAACTATATTCAGGGGTTATAAATAGTGACTCTCGTTTTATAAATGAAATCTCTCTTGGACTCTTCTTACTAGAAAGATGACATTAATTTTTACTGTCATCTTTCAAATACAGATATGTAATGGGAGATAATCCAGCTGATCTACTTGCTGTTGACTCACATACAGGAATAATTACTTTGAAAAATAAAGTGACCATGGAGCAATATAATATGCTTGGTGGAAGATACCAAGGAACAATTCTATCTATAGATGGTAAGAGATCAATTTAACTTTCTTCTTCTAGAGGAATATATATTCAGAAGTTAACATTTTAATCATTATATTTTGAAGTAATGCTTTTTCCAACAAAAGTTATCACATTGGGTATTATAAAATCAAATCTTTGATGATATGAAAGGCAGTATAACTTAGGGGATAAGACCATGAGCTCTAGAGTGAGACTGGATTGGTATCTTATACCACACATTTATCCCTCAGTCTTTTCATCTGCAAAATGGAATAATAACAATATGGGTTTAAGGAGTTATTACATGTAAAGTACTTTGACTTTCAGTTAACATTCATTCTTATTAATGTAAATAAAGTTTTAAAATTGTATGTAAAATTATTTCCAAATAGGTCAGAAGCCAAGCCAACTTAACTTTACATAATCTTCTGGAAACTCATATAAAACTTTGTGTAAACAGGCCCTGGCCAGTTTGCTCAGTGATAGAGCATCAGCCCAGTGTGCAGAAATCCCAGGTTCTATTCCCAGCCAGGGCACACAAGAGAAGAGACCATCTGCTTCTCACCCCTCTCTCTCCCTCTCCTCCTACTCTCCTCCCACAGCCAGTGGCTCAATTGGTTTGAGCATTGGCCCTGGGTTCTGAGAATAGTTCAGTTGATCCAAGTGCATCAGCTTCAGATGCTAAAAATAGCTCAGTTGATTTGAAGCATTGAACCCAGATTGGGATTGCCCGGTGGATCCCAGTCAGGGTGAATGCAAGAGTCTGTCTGTCTCCTCTCCTCTCACTTGAAAAAAAAAAACTTTATGTAAACAATTTGGAGGTGACATGCTTATATTACTTTTCAAATTCAATAAAATTAAATTAGGCTTGTCACTAAAAAAGGAGAGCTCCTCAAGACTAGCTCTGCTAAATAATACTTGCTACTTCAATTGCTCTTCCTCCCTTTTTTCTCCCTTTTTATTTCCTGTTTTGATTATCCTTAAAAAAGGCTTGACAATTTCCATCTGCTTTACAGATTAAAATAATAATAATAATAATAAACCATTTCTTCAAAGCCATTCAACAATTCAGAATTTTAACCAAGACCAAAGTTATAATGTCTTTTCCATAGTAAGTCAAAATAAATGTAGGTATAAAAGTATACATTACAAATAGAAATGTAATTCCATCTATAGATAAAGCTTATTTTGATTTAGTGCTGAAATTATCTTAAGTAATTATTAGTTTACTTCTTTTCTTACATCCAACATCATGCCTAATTGGAGACATGAAGAGAAAATTGGAACCTTGCTTACAAAATTATTAGGCTTTCAGCAAACAGAAAGCACGCATTTTCTCTCATATCTGAGATAAATACAGTGTGTCCGTAAAGTCATGGTGCACTTTTGACCAGTCACACAGTCAAAAGTACACCATGACTTTATGGACACACTGTATTACATGTGATAATAATGATAAAGATAATAACAAAGCCAATAACAAAATTAGCATAGCTGGGATGAAAGAGCATGGGCTTTGATATCATAGATTGGATTTAAACTGGTTTCTGTTATGTACTGCCAGGGATATTATTCATTTACTCAGAAACTGTATATGGAAGCCTAACCTAATATCAGCCATTGTGCCTGGTTCTAGGGTTACAGCAATGGACAAAATCTGATGTAAAAAGAGCTCACATTTATATAATAGAGATAATAACATAATCTCAAATATAAATACCCATAGATGTTACTTATAGCTTATCTATAATAAATATTGAAAGCAATATCAAAAATAGATAACTAGGTAGGTAAACCATCATGCACTTGATATGAAATTATGTAACCCCAAGAAACTATTTTAATGACATTTTTTAAATATGGAGGAATTGCAAAGTGATTTATCAATGTGACTTAAATAACTTGTAAATGCTAGGCATTATAATTAAGACCAAAAGATAATGCAACAAAAGATCAACAGAGGTTTTTCTTGGGTGATGCTACCAGGGGTCTGTTTTTGTCTTTGTTTTGCTTCTTTATATAATTCTATACTTTTCAAATCAAACACAATATCCAACTGTTTATAATATAAATAAATAATCTAATAGTGTTAATAGTAATAATTAATAACAAGGTAGATTGTTTTAATTCAAAAAGTCATGGAGAAAATCATACACTATATGACATGTGTAAAGTGCCATAGTAGGCACATAAATATTGTTACTTCTCTTACCTTGCAGTTGGACAAAATATATTTAGCTTTAGATTCTCTGAGTTTATAGATAGTAGTAGTGCAGAGTGCATATAATTTGAAAAGTAAGTCACATCTTCTTTCATCATATATATGCTATAATGACTTTTGCAACAAACTGGGCTTCATAAATATGGGTTGCATACATTTAAAAGATTAAGTGTTCAAAATATTAAAAACAATCTTCATAGTTCAAAAGCATTTAAGATTATAGAAAAGGGGCTGGTGAATGGGAGAAATGGGAGGTGTTGGTCAAAAAGTACAAACCTCCAGTTACTAACTAAATAAGTTCTGGAGACCTAACGCACAGCATTGGGATTATAGGTAACAATACTGTACTATATACTTTAAAGAGTAGATCTTAAATTTTCTCACCACATAAAAAGAAATGTGACATGATGGAAATGTTAGTTAACCCTGGGATGGGAATCATATAGTAATAAGTATGTCAAACCAAAACATTGAATACCTTAAATTTATACCATGTTACATATCAATTATAGTATATCAATAAAGGTGGGGGAATAGATAGCAAAAAAAAAAATGGTTATCATGATATTTTTAAAAATTGCTTCAGCAATAACCACATGTAAATAATTGCTAGTCAGCTATAAAAAGAATAATGTTTCACCTAACCAGTCAGTGGCGCAGTGGATAGAGCATTGGACTAGGAAGACCCAGGTTCAAGACCCCCAGCTCGCCAGCTTGAGCGCGGGCCCATCTGGCTTGAGCACAAGCTTGCCAGCTTGGACCCAAGGTCGCTGGCTCCAGCAAGGGGTGGCTCTGTCTGCTGAAGGCCCGCTGTCAAGGCACATGTGAGAAAGCATTCAGTGAATAACTATGGTGTCATAACGGCAATGAAAAACTAATGACTGATGCTTCTCACCTCTCTCCATTCCTGTCTGTCTATCCCTATCTATCCCTCTCTCTGACTCTCTCTCTCTCTGTCCCTGTAAAAAAAAAAAAAAAAAAGAATAATCTTTTTTCTTCAACATCATTCCTACGCTGCAGCAAGAATTATTATGACCACCAAAGTCTAACCTAATAGCACATGTTTTTTAAGAAACTCTCTTATACAGTAGCTGCTAATAACATTTGGCTATCTTATCTCTAAAGGAAGGAAAAAAAATCACATCTGGAATTTTCAGTCATGTGGTTTTTCTATAGTGAGCAATTTCTAATCATAAATTTTCCTGTTCAAACCATATGGAAATACGCTGACCAGGCAGTGGTGCAGTGGATAGAGCATCAAACTGGGACGTAGAGGACCCAGGATCGAAACCCTGAGGTCGCCAGCTTGAGCACGGGCCCACCTAGTATGAGCAAGGCTCACCAGCTTGAGCCCAAGATTGCTGGCTCAAGCAAGGGGTCACTAGATGAGCCCGTGCTCAAGCCCACTGGTCAAGGCACATATGAGAAAGCAATCAATGACAACTAAGGTGCTACAACAAAAACTTGATGCTTCTCATCCCTCTCCCTTCCTGTATGTCTGTCCCTATCTGTCCCTCTCTCTGACTC
Source organism: Rhynchonycteris naso (assembly GCA_037038555.1). Taxonomy (NCBI): domain Eukaryota; kingdom Metazoa; phylum Chordata; class Mammalia; order Chiroptera; family Emballonuridae; genus Rhynchonycteris; species Rhynchonycteris naso. The sequence goes on along the minus strand of CM072999.1, from coordinate 165,386,014 downwards.
TCTCTGTCTTTGTCACACAAAAAAAATTATGTGGAAATAAAATATCTTTTTTTATCACTAATCACATATACTATTTTTTATTAATAAGATAGAAACTATCTTATTATTTTGATAGCTATTTTGCACTTTTTAAAATTTATTTATTAATTTTATAGAGAGAGGAAGGGAGAGAGAGTAACAGAGAGACAGAGACATTGATCTGTTCCTGTATGTGCCCTGAGAGAGGATTGAACTCACAACCTTTGCACATCAGGTCAATGCTCTAACCAACTGAGCTATCCGACCATGGCAGATACTTCAGTAGCTTTTAATGGACCAATTTTGTTGCAAGATAAGGACACAAATAGAGGTTCAAATGTATTTCTTATTCAACTTTATGGAGATATAATGTACATATAATAAATACATCCTTTTACGTGTACAGCTTGAGTTTTGACAGGTGTTTACATCCATGTACACATGCCACAAACAAGATCTAGAACATATTCATTACCTTGCAACCTTTTACAGTCAATGCTACAGCTCTTCTTCAGCCCCAGGCACCTGCTGATCTAAATGTAGCTGTATTTTGATGTACTACCTTTTGTATTAAGTGCAGTCAAAATCAGTCTAGCCTGACCAGGCGGTGGAGCAGTTGATAGAGTGTCGGACTGGGATGTGGAAGACCCAGGTTCGAGACCCTGAGCTCGCCAGCCTGAGCGTGGGCTCATCTGGGTTAAGCAAAAAGCTCATCAGCTTGGACCCAAGGTCGCTGGCTCCAGCAAGGGGTGGCTCAGTCTGCTGAAGGCCCGCGGTCAAGGCACATGTGAGAAAGCAATCAATGAACAACTAAGGTGTTGCGACGGCAACGAAAAACTAATGATTGATGCTTCTCACTTCTCTCCGTTCCTGTCTGTCTGTCCCTATCTATCCTTCTCTCTGCCTCTCTCTCTGTCCCTGTAAAAAAATAAAAATAAAAAATCAGTCTACTCTTTTGAAATGTTGGTTGCTTGGTTGGTTGGCTGGCTGGTTGGCTGGTTCACTGATTAGATAAAGTAAACAGCAAATGTGGAGCAACTAAGTTAAACAAATAACAAATGTCCCTACCCCTGTGTTTAGCCAAGGAACACAATAACTCACTGAAACTTTGAAGGACAACAAAAAAGCAAACTTGGAATATCTGCTTGTGAAACAAAAGTGTTTCACCTTCTTATGAAATAACGCCCTCCCCCCTCCAACCTCCAATAGTGCCAGTTCCCTCTCCTATGAGTTACTGGTTGAGAGTTTGAAATATGCTGCTTTATGACTAGGAAACTTTTGTAGAAATGATTTCCTATCCTACTCAAAATCTGTTCATTTTGTCAGCCTATAAAAGGAAAATAATAAACATAATTGAAGAAGAGAGTAAAACAACAATCAAAAGAAACTAACTCTAATATAAGGAATGTTCAACAAAGGGAGTTTAAGAATGCTTCCACTGAGGCTAGTAAGACTTCACTGGCCAATACATACATTCCATGGTGTTTACTGTTTATGCTATGACACATGGACAGCTTTTCAGGAGAACTAATATTTATAATGGTTTGGCTTAAAAACTGCGTCATAAACAAAGAACAATTTGAGAAGTTACTGAACGGGTGGGAATAAAGATGTTGAAATAAGTATTGATGAAAAAAATAGGTTTGTATTGTCTAACAATTATTACACTAAATATATAAAATATTCCTTCCATTTTGAACATTGTTACAGATGGTCTTCAAAGAACTTGTACTGGTACAGTTATTATCGACCTTGATGGTTCTGGCTGGGAAACTGAAATTAGTACAAAAGAGAACAATGTGAATGGAGGAGATACAACTGAACCTACTACAGATAACTTTGACAATGCTGAGTCTACCACCAACACATTGGACAATGGAGATGACTTCGATACATCACAGCAGGAAGGCCATGTGCCACTTTTCCCAGATAATGTACATTTTGGTCCTGCTGGCATTGGACTCCTCATCATGGGATTCTTGGTCCTATTATGTAAGTACTTCAATAATCCAATTTATACATGACCCTCCAAAACATTTTTGAGGAGAAATTTTCTAATCTTTTGATAAAATGTATTTTACAAATGCTTATTTTGTTCAATTATTAAGGTATTTCTACATTTGGTGCTGTATTTATAAGATTTTTAAAAATCCATCTGCTTGGCAATAGAGGATAAAAACTTTGTGCATTTACTCTCAGTGTAATGGGACGTCTCATAACAGGCAGGTTCAAAATGCTATTTGAGTGAAGAAGACAATGACAAACAATTGATTGAAACAGTCAGAAAAGCCTACATAGAGAAAGTAAATTCTGAGTTCAGTTTTAATAGAACTTTCCTGGTAAACAAGGAAAAGGGAACACAATGCAAGGAGAAAACAAATCTATGTGCAAATCCCCCAAAGAGTGAAAGTGCAGGTGAGTGAAATAAAGGACTCCAATAAGGAAGGGAAAAAGGATGTGCAGGACTGCATGGTGACAGTTGTGACCAGAAAGATGGGCCTGGACCTTGCAGGGATTTCATGCTATACTAAGACTTAATGAAAGGGAGAGTCAAATAGACTAAAGTTAAACTTCAGTTTCTAAATGTAATTGTGTGAGTCTTTCAAAGGTTGCCTAACTTTGTTGGACCTTGCTTTTGTCATCTGTTACCACACAGCATTGTTTCAATGATGGAAAAAGAGCACCACACATGAAAACATTTAAACCACATTTATGGTCACTGGAGTAGACCTAGTCAAGGATCTAGCCATGAAGGTATAATATCTAATGCAGGGGTCCCCAAACTTTTTACACAGGGGGCCAGTTCACTGTCCCTCAGACCGTTGGAGGGCCGGACTATAAAACAACTATGAACAAATCCCTATGCACAGTGCACATATCTTATTTTAAAGTAAAAAAACAAAATGGGAACAAATACAATATTTAAAATAAAGAACAAGTAAATTTAAATCAACAAACTGACCAGTATTTCAATGGGAACTATGGGTGCAGATGCATCCTGTGCTTCTCTCACTGACGACCAATGAAAGAGATGCCCCTTCCGGAAGTGCGGCGAAGGCCAGATAAATGGCCTCAGACGGCCACATGCAGAGCATGGGGGGCCATAGTTTGAGGACCCCTGATCTTTAGGGTTCTTTAGGTGGTCTTCAACATTGCCTTGGGTGATGATAGAAATTAGAGGGGAGATGAACTGTATCCTACACTCTGAGGAATGAGAAGTGGAACTCTGAAGTAAGTAGGTTAATATCTGAACATTACTATTAATATAAACATTGCCATTTTTCAAGTATAGAATCACAAAATCTTAATGTCAGAAGATGCTTCAGACATTATTTAATTAAAACACATATATATAAAATATGAATTCAGAACACTTGCATAGGATATATTTTTCTACCTTTATTATCTTAATACATAAACAGCAATAAAATAGTTTAGTCTAATTTTTTAGTAAACTGACTAAATTATATTTTAGAATTTAGTAAACTATTAAATTATTAGTAAACTGAATTTTCTCTGATTTAAAATAACTTTCACTTTTTTGAATTCTTTGATCAAAATTGAATTCATGTAAACCACAAAAACTTTGCACATGCTGATATCACAAGTTAAATAGAGACTATTTTTCCATAATTGAAAATAAATCTCCAAAAACCAGAAATCTGCATATTAAGTAATAGGATTTCATTCTTATTGGTTCATAAAAAATTGAAATAATGACCATGAAAAGTTCTATGAAAATAAAAACAAGGTTAAAAAGAAAAGCAAGAAAACATTCTTGTAAAATAAACCAAGGCAAGGAAAATGCTAGCAAGTGTGCATAATTTTACATAAAATATAGGCATGAGAAGAGATAAATTTCTAATTTCCTCTTTTTGGAAATATTAATTATCAATCAACATTTTAAAACTTTAAAATTAAATATTTTTCAAAGTAACTTAGTAATTGTCTGGCCTGTGATGGTACATTGGATAAAGTGTCGACCTGGAACACTGAGGTTGCTGGTTTGAAACCCTAGGCTTACCCAGTCAAGACATATATGGGAATTAATACTTCCTACTTCTCCCCCACTTCTCTCTCTCTCTTTCTCTCTCTCACTTTCTTTTCTCTCTTCTTTCTAAAATAAATAATTAAAATATTTTTAAAAATTAAAAAGTAACTTAATTTACTCAGGTAATGATTATCTTTACTGCAAAAAAATATTTAACTTTAATTTTGAGTTTACATTTTATATTGGTGACTACCTTTGGTAGTGTAGTTAATACAAGATTTATAAATTACATATGGGTTTTGAAGTCAAATAATTCTAGATTCAAAACTATTTCTACACGTGACATATTTTCAAGAAAGTGAAACACTTGGGGTTATTTTCTTCCTTTCCTTCTTCACTCTTTCACTCTTTTATTGTGGGGGGGAGTGAATAAAACATATGTCTTATTTATTACAGTGAAAAAAAATGAGCACAAATAATCATGATTTTTGGCTCAATCAACTGAGTTAAAAACATTAACAACAATTTGCAAACAACAAAAATGATTTTCTCTGCACCACAGATAAATTATTTTACATACACATTTTAAGATGTTGTATATTTATGACTCAGAAGAAACCTCAAACATTTCTAAGCAGCAAGAGTATACACAACAGTTACAATGGGACATACTACTGCCAAAGTGCCCTGGGTTTTTATCCTAGAGACACACCATAGAAGTCTCAGGTTGAGAAACCTTGAAAAAATGTTTTGTATATAAGAATGTGTTTTTCGCCTGACCAGGCAGTGGCGCAGTGGATAGAGCATCGGACTGGGATGCGGAAGACCCAAGTTCGAGACCCCAAGGTCGCCAGCTTGAGCGCCGGCCCATCTGGCTTGAGCAAAAGCTCGCCAGCTTGGACCCAAGGTCACTGGCTCCAGCAAGGGGTGGCTCAGTCTGCTGAAGGCCCGAGGTCAAGGAACGTGTGAGAAAGCAATCAATGAACAACTATGGTGTCGCAACGGCAACAAAACACTAATGATTGATGCTTCTCATCTTTCTCCATACCTGTTTGTCTATTTCTATTTATCCTTCTCTCTGACTCTCTCTCTGTCCCTGTAAAAAAAAATAAAGAAAGAAAGAATCTGTTTTGAGGGGGAATGGAGAGAATAACAGCTTTCCCTTTGGCTTAAGAGTTCACAGTTTGAAGTCACTACACTTAGAATTAGGCCACAGCCCCCTGCAAGAGTCAGAACTCCAAGGCAGGAACCAGCATGGGAGCACCATGTTTTCTTCATTCCTTCCCAAAGCTCAGCCCAGGTTCCCACTCTGAAAGAGCTGCCAAGGTCACTGCTGTTTCAGAAGGGTAGTCTTGTGATGGCGTGAGTGACATTTCCATCTTAGTAACTGCAATGAATAATAGTCTGGGAAATGCTTTTCCATTTTAAAACACAGATGTCTGTATCCCAACAGACAAGCAGCAGGCACTGTTGGCGGTCTGAAGGTAGCACCTGCTCCTCTCCCCAAGCCTATAAGCAGGAAGGAGGGAGGGTGGAGAGCCCCCTGAGTTCAGCTGTCAGTCAGTGGCACCACAGAGTGAATTGTAGTCACCTTTCTGCCATTAATTATAATCAGAGCTGTCTGTACTCTTTCTTGGCATTATATTCTCATGAAGGTTTTTCATCAACAGCTTGTCCTATGAATACATTTGGGGCACAACATAGTCTTCCAGGTGAGAAGGTGGAGAGGTGCAGGCAGGGAGCAGGAATACTGCACTCACTTTCCCTTGTTTTTTGGGAATCCCCTCTCTCTTATTACTGTCCTTACTATGTGCCTCCCTCCCTCCCTTGCTTTCTTCTTTTTTCTTTTCCTCCTTCCTCACTCTCTTAAAAATTTACACACCCTTTCTTTCATTTTTTTCCAAATAATTATTTAAGATCGTTACACACACACACACACACACACACACACACACACACTGGGCTACAAAATATTACAGATGAAGCAGATGAATAAGAGAAAGCCAATTGATTACTAGAAAAAGACATTGTTAGTGTGATGTTCTCTATTTGTGCACAAGTAATGTCAAGAAACGATATGTCTAGGGAAAATAACAGCCTCGTCGAGGACAATTGCTTGAAGGATAAATAAGATGTTACTGTTGAAATAAAGAAACAGGTGTATGTGGAAGGAGAAAAATAGAGAGATGGACGAGAGAACACAAAACCTCAAACATGAACTGATCTTTCCAGCTTTCTTTTCTCTCTGCTTTATCATTTTCCTGATTAATGACAGGAGAAGACTTACCTGATTTAACAGTATAATATTATTTGTAATCTAATTTGATATAACAAATTTCAATTGATTGTAATCTAACACACTAAAGTCACATTGATTTTGGTATCTATTATTCAGTTTATTTTCTGAAAACTTTATAATAATTTTAGGATCAAATTGGATTAGATAGGGGTTCATATTGAATCACAAACAGCTAGTTGTTTTTTTTTTAATTTGTCCCCACTGCTAATTTCAATATTTCTATTTTTTCGCCATCAGTGGTTCCATTTTTGTTGATCTGCTGTGATTGTGGAGGTGCTCCAGGTGGTGGAGTCGGCTTTGAGCCTGTTCCTGAATGTTCAGATGGAGGAATTCAATCATGGGCTGTAGAAGGACCACCAGTAAGTGTGCCAACCTGTAGGAAATGACCTATAGTCATCACCTAAACAGTCTTATACTCATAAAGCAAGACATTGGTGATCACCCTCACTTCGCTGTTATTTTGTTTTTGTTTTCTTTTAAAATAGAAGATGAGGAGAGAAAGAGAGAAAGAGTGAAACAGGAAGGGAGAAAGATGAGAAACATCAACTCAGCTGTGGCACTTGATTGCTTTTATATGTGCCTTGATGGGGATGGGGACACCAGCCTAGCAGTGATCCCTTGCTCAAGTCAGCGACTATGGGATGATGTTGATGGTCCCACGCTCAAGCTGGCAACCCCACACTCAAACCTGTGTCCTCGGGTTTTCAAACCTGGGACCTCAGTTTCCTGAGTTGAACTCTATCCACTGCACCACCAATTTTTCTGTTTTTTGTTTTTGTGTGTTTTTTTTCTAGGCTATCCAATGGGAATAATAAAGAGAAGTTAGAGGTATATCAAAATTAGATGAAAGTAACCAGGAAAGTCTTTCTGAATAAACTTCCTGTTTTAAATAGATTTCAAAAGTTGCCTAAGTAGTATTCTTTCAGAAAATCTGAGATAATTTGAGAATTAACCAAATGAATAACTATAGAAAGAAATGAATCATTACAAATGAAAAAATGTTTCTTGTTTTTTAGATGACCACCCTCACTGTACCATGTATACCAGCAGTTAATGGGAATGTCATTGAATGTATTGATACTTCAGGTACAATTTTTATTTTAATTTTATCAACTTAAGTGACTCAGAAAGAAGTTTGTTCTCTCTTTCAATGCCTCACTATTTCTCAATTATTTTATTTGTCTTTAAAATTGTTTCTATTATTCCTTTTAAATGACAAAGGAAACACAGTAATTATTATTCTTATGTGTTGAATTTTAAAAATATTTCTCAATATTAGAAAGTACTCAGTAGATTATTTCTTTAGGATACCTATAAATAGGAAAAAATCTCTGAATTATATCCACAAGTCAGTTTTGATTGTGGTTTTATATTTGTTTGTTTGTTTTTTCTTTTCTTGGTCCTATAGAGCAAATCATATTTACTCAAAAAATACTAATTAGTTGAAAGTTCCACCCAATTAAGATGCATCTGTGCTCATTTATTGAGAATAGAATCTACCTCTACAATTCATAAATGGTTAAAAATCACCATGGCCTCAGCTGCTATTATGACAAAATTAAAAACTGCATCTCTTTTCAGCATCAGTATAATTTTGACCTAAAAAGATTTATCCAGTTTCTTGAATTGAAACTAAGTGGATGAAACACTATCAAAATCTTCTGAAACTCTCATCTGAGGTTGTGTGCATGTGGTGGAATTTCTCTTTGCTCTTGAGGAAAACTATCAATACAACTCGCCTTACAACAGGGGTCTAGACCAGTTCACAGGCAGAAACAAGGGGATGATTAGAATTTTAGAATAAGTGAGTAACTACTCTGCTAATACTCTAATAAAAAGAACAATTCACTTTCATAAACTTCTCATACCTTTGAAAAGGTTATGCCATCTTTCCTTTTCTTTCAAGGTAAATAAATATTGATTCTCTTAATTTTCTCTCAGTCTTCTTCAAGCTTACAATCTTGACTTTTCTTCTTTGAACTCTTTGAAGCCATGCTTCTTGGATCCTGGAGGCCCTGTGCTTCTAGTATATTGGGGTACTGGTACACTACATATTTAACTTTTAGAACTTAGCTTATTTTCTCCCTAATTTCTGTTAATTAAAAAATCAAAATCTCATAATAACTATGTTTGATGTCATTTATGTACTGGAAATATCAGGGGGAACACTCTAAAGTATATGATTATGTAATCAATATGCTTTCCACCTGAAACTAAATACAAAATAATACTTAATGTAAACTGTAATTGAAAAAAATTAATTAAAAATAAAATAAAAATTGCTAAAGCATAGTTTGTAACCTCATACAGCCCCTTCCTTTAAGCACAACATATAGTTACCAACAAATAAATAACAACAGTAATTGCCAAATTACCAAATTAATTGATAATATTATTTTGAACTCAGTATTGTATTTATAGTTCTTGAATTTAGATATCACCTTCATTTTCTTTCTTTGCTCACAAATGAATACTGAAATGCAGAAACCATACATTAGAGGAAGTTACTGAATTTTAGTCTAGAATACACTAGATAAAGTAAACTTAATTGATCTACAATTTCAGGGGTTTACACTAATGAGTATGGTGACAGAGAAATGCAAGATATGGGAGAAGAAAGAACAGGATTCGAACTAACTGAAGGAGTTAAAACATCTGGAGCACCTGAGATATGTCCAGAATATTCTGGAATATTAAGAAGAAATTCTATGAGGGAATGTAGAGAAGGTCTGAATATGAACTTCATGGAAAGTTACTTCTGTCAGGTAAGGACACTAGCCTCATGCTTCCTCTACATCCTGCACTCCCACGCCCCCCACTGCTACACTCCAGGCTCTGCTAATTCCCAACAGGGTTTGGCAGCCAGCTCCCAGTGGGGTTCCTAGCCTCTGGTCTTTATGCCTGATGACCCATACTGCTGCTAAGTAACCTTGCTCTGACCTAGGCCTGTTACTCTCCCATTAAAAAACAGCCAAAGGCTCCCATCTGTGTTTGGTCCAAATTCTTTAATTGGCAAGTAAACTAATTCACAAACTCACCCCTGACCTCACATCACCAATTACCTCTTACCATCAATCCCACTTGCCAAGTGCCTTTGCCTTATTCCCATGGGTCTATTGCTCTCAGTGTCTTTGCTTATGCTGTGCTTTTATACAATCATCTCTCTCATGAGTCCCTACCTATCTTTCAAGACCCAGTTCAAATATCACTGCCTCTGAAGTTATTATTGTTAATGATTTCATCCAAAATAAGATTGGTATTTCCTTATCTGTATTTCTGTAGTACAGATTCTACTTGAATTACAATGGGGTTATGTCCCTTTATGCCCATTGTAAATTGAAAATATGTAAGTTGAAAATGCACTTAATACACCTAACCTACTGAATACCCTAGCTTAGCCTAGCCAGTTTCTACTGACGGCACATCACTTTTGCACCATCATAAGTAAAAAAATTGTTAAGTTGAACTGTTGCAAGCCATGGACCATCTGTACTTTGTCTATATGTTTTATAGAACATACCATTGCTAAAATCTGTTTGTTTAAATGTCTGCCACACTTTTTGGTGCCTCAAACACATTTTTATCACATTACGTTGCCAGTACCTAGCTCATTTCCAGGCACATAATAAACATTCAATAAGAGCACTTTCAAGAGCCATAGTAGAATTCAAGGACATTCAAAAAACTAGTAAGAATTAAATTTGCCATCCCCAGCAAGAGACAGAATTGTCCATGATTACATACCATGTGATACTTACACTTTAAGAAATTTACTGTCTCTGATACAATTATGTTTCTCTACATCCTGGCCTAAAATGTCTTCATGAACTCTCCTAATGGTTTATAGTGGCTGATATTTTGAAATAAGATACTAATAAAACTCAAATAGCAGTAGATTATAACAAGATGCCTGTTGCTGAAATCCATAAGAATATTTCCTGTCCATATCCCTAGCAATGAATATTTTTATAAAAAGTACAATTCTGCCTTAAAACTTTTGCACTTAAATCTCCTCCTGCCCAGAACATTCTATCTGTTTTACTTGCCATCACTTGATTCAAATCTTTGATCAAGTGTCACTTTTTGAGATGACATCCTTGACCATTCTATCTGAAAGAGCAACCCCCATCACTTTCTATCCCTTTACCATGCACTTAACACCTCCTGATAAATATGTTTATGTTTTCTATCTCGTCCTACTAAAATGTAAGCCTTACTAGGGAAGGACTTTTTCTGGTTTTGTTCATTACTTCATTGCCAAGTTCCTAATAGAATGTCTGACAAATAGTAAGGACTCAAAATATATTTGTGAATAAAGTGGCACAATGAGTTGGTTTGCTAATAAAGCATTTCTGATACTTACCCTGAAAGTTTGCAGTCCATTATTCTGAACAACAATGATGAAATAAAAATACACATATCAGTGGACCTTCACTTTGAATTGAAGAAGATTCTAGATTTAAAAATTATTTTTGGTCACCTTGAATTTTAATCAAAAAGTGGCATAGACCTAGAGTTAAATTTTTCTGTTGTTGTGCTGAAAAAGAAATATTAAAATATATTTCACAGAACCACCATTATTACTGAATCTGAAGGAAGGAAAACACAATCCTAAATGAACTCATCAGCTATGAACTACCTTTTTAAACAAACCAAAAAAAAAAAAACAAAAAAAAACACCACAATTTGGTGTCTTTCAAATCAGCTTTTTAAAGTACTTCCTTCTAACTTGGTTACAAAATAATTCATATGATTTTTGTGTGTGCGTGCTACAGTGTCCAGAATGCACTATTATGAAGTCCATCTAAATAAATTTTAAAAATTAAAATATATTATTGGAATTACAGTTAAAATAATTTCTAAGCAAATTTTTTCATACAGCTGTATGACTTTTAGAGCATCTCTAGTAGACATTAGAATTTTGTTTTTTATATTCTTTGGTAATGCCCTGTAAGAAAAAATAATTAGAAAGACTTCTATTATCATTAATTTTGTATTTATGATTTCATTTTCCCTCTCCTCTACAAATTTAGAAAGCATATGCTTATGCAGATGAAGATGAAGGACGCCCATCGAATGACTGTTTGCTCATATATGATATTGAAGGTGTAGGTTCCCCTGCTGGCTCTGTGGGTTGTTGTAGCTTCATTGGAGAAGACCTTGATGACAGCTTCTTGGATACACTGGGGCCTAAATTTAAGAAGTTGGCAGATATCAGTCTGGGAAAAAGTGTTGACCCCTATCCAGACCTTGATCTTCCTTGGCCACCGGAGAGCATGGAACCGATTTACCCTCAGCAGGGAACAGAGCCCATGGCTAGCGGACACCCACCCATCTCCTCACATTATGGCACTACCACAGTCATTTCTGAGAGTTCCTATCCCTCGGGACCTGGTGTACAGCATCCTATGCCTATTCCTGATCCTCTGGGCTATGGTAATGTCACTGTGACAGAGTCTTATACCACCTCTGGCACTCTGAAGCCCTCTGTCCACATTCATGATGAGCGACATGCGTCAAACGTGGTGGTGACAGAGAGGGTGGTTGGCCCAATCTCTGGTGCCAATTTGCATGGAATATTAGAGATGCCCGACTTAAGAGATGGATCAAACGTTATAGTAACAGAAAGGGTAATAGCACCAAGTTCAAGCCTACCCACCACTTTGACCATTCCTGATCCTAGAGAGTCTTCAAATGTGGTAGTGACAGAAAGAGTAATCCGACCAACTTCTGGCATGATGGGCACTTTGAGTATGCACCCTGAGTTATCAAATGCCCACAATGTGATTGTGACAGAGAGGGTCGTTTCTGGCTCCGGCATAACTGGAATGAGTGGCCCAGCTGCAATAATTGGAGGCAGTGGCCTGGTTGGCAGTGCAGCTGGAATAAGTGGTGGTAGCATTGGGCTGAGCAGTCTGGGAGGAGGAGGGGGCCTAAGTAGCATGGAGGGGACAGCCACCATTGGCCACATGAGGAGCTCCGCTGATCATCACTTTAGCCAGACCATTGGATCCGCCTCCCCTAGCACAGCCCGAAGTCGAATGGCAAAGTACAGTACAGTGCAATTCAGCAAGTAGCCAGGATCCTGACACACTTTTTTTTAGTAATTGTGATTTAGATTCAGTTCCCAGCACCAAAAGCTAACAGTGATGCACAACTCAGTGCCCAGGCAATTATGGAGCCAGGTGAGAAAGCACAATGAGAACCATAGATGGAAACAGTGCTGTTGGGCAAGAGCTCTTCTTAGCATCTGTAAACATTTTCTTTATATTAATACTAATGGAATCATGACAATGAACTAAAAATTGAGACAGGATTTCTTTGCTTCTGTGTGGCCTGTAGTGCATGTCCAGCATGTGGAAGTAAATCAAACTCAGTCATGTAAAATCACTGGTCTTAACATGGTAATTGGCATAATTCTCTTGCTCTTTTTGGATGTGCCGTGTAGCTCAGGCAACATTTAAAACAAGCTAAGTATGCAATATGTGTTCATGTATAAGGGCAGAATTTAAAACTTGTGCCAAATGCCCTGTCAATTTCACAGATAATAGAAACAATCCAACCACATATTCACACCATGGTTAACCAATAAAGAAAAAGGGTCTGGTTACATAGCCAAGTCCACAAGCCATCAAGCATTCCTACCTTCATAACTGCACTAGGTAAAATAAACCTCAATTTAGGAAATATTTTCTGGAAGGGAAATTCCATAAGAGAGTGGCGGCAGGGTGAGCTCCACTTGGAGTAAACTGGCAATGTCTGAGCCTGAATCTGGAGACAGGCTCCAGCCAAAACTCTTCTGGAGTCAAGACTTTTCTGCTTCTAGTTGTAGGTGTAATATTAATTGATATAGCCTACTGGTGAGGTTGCAGGATATCACACTCATTTTTCCCTTTATCACTGTGGCTCTGCCTTAATAAAGGAAAACCTGCCAAGAATACATCTCAGGCTGAATCAAGTAATAACAGACATGGTTATCCTTGACAGTGGTAGATTACCTTCCAAGGAAGCAGATGGAAACTGCATTGTATTTTCAGATTGCTCTTAGCATGTGTTATTCATTTCTATTCAGCTTTTTATTATATATCTCCTACATTAAAATTATTTACTTAAACTGAGCTGTGTGATTAAGCTTTGGGATATTTTTTTTAAAGGGAATCTAAAAAAAGTTTTTCGAATGTGTAAAATGTTTAATGGGGAAAATTAAAATTGTTCAGTAAAGTACTACTAATTTAAATTGAGTTTAGTACTTTTGTAAAATAAAAAAGAACCTCTGCTGCTATTCTGAAGGGATCAATTAGGAACTTTTAACAGAGTTGATGATATTGTGCTAACACAAATGAAATTGTGCTAGATGACCCCATTTCCCTATTCTATCCCACTTCCAACTGAATCTTCTCACTAGCATAAATTTTATATTCCTGATTTGATTTGCCAATATGCTCTTGGCTTATACATGCTCCAATTTATAGATCTAAATTATACCCTATTATATATTTTCTAGCTTCAAAATTTAGTAATGTACTATTTATAATATGTCATTTCTGTATCTTTGCTGTATAGTGTTATCTGGTTAAAAGTGTGTAAATAGAATCAAAGCATTCTAGCCAGAGGGAAATATGCTATTGCATGGTAGAGGAATTTACTTTTTTTCTAAATTCAGTGTTAATATTAGCTCACAAATGTAAAACTGAATATGACAAAAATCTTTTAAAGGTTATTACCCCCAATTACTCAAATTTTCCAGGGTGTTACAAGATCAAAGACTAGATATTCAACTTCTAACACTTGTCAAAAGGGTTGGGGAATGAGTTATTTTATCTAGAGCTAGTATTTTGCTCTATGTTATAGCAGACAATGTCAATAATTTCAAAGCCACAATATACATCGTATTTTAACTCTGGAGCCTATGTAAAATTGTGATGTTCTGTAGCATGCCAAAATGCAGAGGTGTAAATAAAGCAATTAACAGGAAATGTTTCTTTTATTTCTTTCTCCCATTTAGGGTTCCACTAATGAGGGGTAATCTGAAATAAAGTCTAAGGGTATTTATTGAAATATACTTGAGTATGCTTTGGTCCAGGAGTTTGAAAAAACAAAAATTATTAATCAATTATTTGTTAATTAATTAAAGGGAATGGTATCTTACCACAACTTACTTGTCACTTTGATATAACATATTATCAAAAGTGTTTACCTAAAATTCCTGGTATCTTCCAGATATCTTTTTTAGATTGTCTAACAAATGCCAGAGTGACCATATTTAGTAACTGTTGTTATTAAGACCCATTAGTTACATAGAACCATGGGAAATACAAGAAAAAAATAGCAGTATTATCAATCAATCCAGAAAGATACTTTAAAAATAAATTGGGGTTTTTCTTAGAATTAAACATTAATATTCTTACACTTTATTTCTAAATTTTAAAATTACTCTTTAAGACATCAACACTTTTATTAGTTATTTGAAAGCATGTTATTTTTTGATGAACAGCCTTTAAAGAGAATTTAATTCCTCCCTTTAGATGCTTTACTCTGATTCATAGACCTTAGGTTGTTCTATACACCTAAGCATTGCTATTAAATTATCCTATGTATTACTATTTTTCAACTATAAAATCACATAATCTTAGTGTCAGAAGAAACCTCAGACATTATTAAGCACACACACACATAAAATAGGAATTCAGAACACTTGCATATGAAATATTTCTCTATCTTCACTTCCTTAATACATAAAATGTTATAAAATAGAGAGTTTATACTAAATTTGTTAGTAAACTGGATTTTCTCTGATTTTAAATAGCTTTCATCCTTTTGAAATTTTTGATCAAAATTGAATTCATCTAAGCCCCAAAACTTTGCACATGCTGATAGCACAAGTTAAAGTTGAGGCTCTTTTTCCATAATTGAAAATAAATCTCTTAAAACAAATTTACATATTAAGTAATAGGATTTCATTATATTGGCTCATAAGAAATTGTAATAATGACATGTAAAGTTCTATGGAAAAATACTTTAAAAAAAGAAACATTCCTATCAAAATTAACCAAAGCAATGACAATGTTAGCAAATTTGCATAATGTCACATGAAATATATAAAATATACATAAGAGATAAAATTCTAATTTCCTATTTTGGGACATATTAATTATCAACCAACATTTTAAAAAATTAAAATTAAAATTAAATATTTTTTCAAAATAATTTACCCAGGCATTGATTATCTCTACTGCAAAATATATATATATATTTTTTTTTTTTACAGAGACAGAGAGAGGAATAGACAGACAGGAACGGAGAGAGATGAGAAGCATCAATCATCATTTTTCGTTGTGATACCTTAGTTGTTCGTTGATTGCTTTCTCATATGTGCCTTGACCACAGGCCTTCAATAGACTGAGCAACCCCTTGCTGGAGCCAGCGACCTTGGGTTCAAGCTGGTGAGCTTTTGTTCAATCCAGATGAGCCCGTGCCTCGGGGTCTTGAACCTGGGTCCTCCACATCCCAGTCCGATGCTCTATCCACTGCGCCACTGCCTGGTCAGGCTGAATTTACTTTTAATATTAGTAACTACTTTAGAAAGTTGTTAATTAAAGATTTATAAATTATATATTGGCTTTGGAGTCAAATACTTCTAGATTCAAAGATATCTCTAAGCCTAGCATATTTTCAAGAAAGTGAAACACCTGGGATTATTTCCCCCCTTTCTTTTTTCTTCCCTCTTTCTTGCTCTTTTCTTTTTTTTAGGAATAAAATGTATTATTTATTACAGTGAAAAAAATGACCACAAATAATTATGCCTTTTCGCTTAATCAGCTGAGTTAAAAACATTAACAATTTCCCCCTAGATGTATCTTTTCTCAACATTACTCATGCACAAATAGAGAACATAACCCTGCTTGATAATGTCTATTTTTAATTAATCAGCTGGATTTTTCTTGTCATCTCTAACACTTTCCAGCCCAGAGCTTTTTTCATAATATAATCTTAAATAATGATTTGGAATGAATGGATGGATGAAGGAAAGAGTGTGCAAATTTTTAAAAGAGTGAGGGAGGACAGAAAAAAACAGAAGAAAGCAAGAAAGGGAGGGATGAACATAGTAAGAATAGTAAAAAGAGAGAGGGGATTCCCCCCAAAAAAACAAGTAAAGTGAGTGCACTTTTCCTGCTCCCTGCCTGCACCTCTCCACCTTCTCACCTGGAAGACTATGTTGTGCCCCAAATGAATTCGTAAGACAAGGTGTTGATGAAAAGCCTTTGTGAGATTATAATGCCAAGAAAAAAGAGTCCAGACAGCTGATTATAATTAATGGTAGAAAGGTGACTACAATCCACTCTGTGGTGCCACTGACTGACAGCTGAACTCAGGGGGCTCTCCACCCTCCCTGCTTCTTGCTTATAGGCTGAGAGGGGTGGGGAGCAGGTTCTACCCTCAGACCGCCAACAGTGCCTGCTGCTTGTCTGTTGGGATACAGGCATCTGTGTTTTAAAATGGAAAAGCATTTCCCAGACTATTATTCATTGCAGTTACTAAGATGGAAATGTCACTCACGCCATCACAAGACTACCCTTCTGAAACAGCAGTGACCTTGGCAGCTCTTTCAGAGTGGGAACCTGGGCTGAGCTTTGGGAAGGGATGAATGGGAAGGGATGAAGAAAGCACGATGCTCCCATGCTGGTTCCTGCCTTGGAGTTCTGACTCCTGCAGGGGGCTGTGGCCTAATTCTAAGTGTAGTGACTTCAAATTGTGGACTCTCTTAAGGCAAAGGGAAAGCTGTTATTCTCTCCATTCCCTCTCTAAACACATTCTTATATACAAAACATTTTTCCAAATTTCTCAACCTGAGATTTCTATGGTGTGTCTCTAGGATAAAAACCCAGGGCACTTTGGCAGTAGTATGTCCCATTGTAACTGTTGTGTATACTCTTGCTGCTTAGAAATGTTTGAGGTTTCTTCTGAGTCATAAATACACAATATTTTAAAATGTGTATGTAAAATAATTTATCTGTGGTGTATAGGATACCACTTTTGTTGTGTGCAAATCACTAGGGAACAATTTTTTTGCATTGTCTGTTGCATGAGGTTTTAGAACTGTTTCTATATGTGTCTGCATCGCGAATTCCAAATCTGAAATCTGTTTTTGGTGCATGCTCTAGTATTTATGCAATTTTAATTTCTTTTTGTTGCAGTTAATGTCATGCATTGGTTTTTAAACTGAAGTTAAAGGGTAACGACTCTTGGATTGAATATAACCACAAGGCCATTAATGTTTTACAAACATCACTTTTACATAATTGTAGTTGTTTTTAAACGTAAAAAATTATTGTCTGATAAAAACACCCTCTTATTTTGTCTTAAGATTGAATCATGGCTTCTTTGAGTAGGCGTCAATGTAAGAATAGTCCTGACACCTTCTGTTCTATATGTGGCTGTTACAAACTTCAACATCAAAGGCGCAATATTTCATCATTTGTGACACGTACATATATTGCCTATTGTCAAGTTCCCCTTAGCTATCAAGACAAGAATTTGGCTCCTCATGTTGTGTGTCATAATTGTGAGGAAATACTTCACGACTAGACAAAAGGAATATGCACAGGAATGCGTTTTGGCATTCCCATGGTTTGGCATGAACCTAAGGACCACAGCAGTGACTGTTATTTCTGTCTGATCCATACAAAGTGCATCAGCATGAATAAACGGCATATGATTGCATATCCTAATATTCCTTCAGCAATACGACCTATCCCACACTCTGAGACACTCCTGGTTCCAGTTTTCAATGGTTTTATTTCTTCTAAGGACAAAGTAAGTGAACATGGTGATCAAGTGTATTTTGATAAGATGCATAAGGAAATGGTTGTAGAATCTGAAGGGTCTTCTTCTGATGCCAACCAGTCATTACCCCCTCAGTTGTTTATCCAACCCGAATTGAATGACTTAGTAAGAGATTTGGGCCTATCAAAGAAAGCAGCTGAGTAATTAGCCTCCTGGCTTCAAAAAAAGAATGTACTTCACCGGTCAGCTAAAGTATCCCATTTCAGGAAGCGTGAACAATATTTTGTGGACTTTTTTTCTGAAGACGGACACTTTGTTTACTGTCGTGATATAAGTAGTCTTCTCAGCCAGCTAAGTGTTACCACTAACAGTCCAACAGAATGGCAGCTATTTCTTGACAGCTTTAAATGGAATCTGAAATGTGTTCTACACAACGGTAATGTTTATGCAGCGGTTCCAATTGGTTATTCAACTCATCTGCAAGAAGATTATAGTGACATAAAAATTGTCCTCGACTTTCTGAAGTATGAGGAGCATAACTGGATCATTTGTGTGGATCTTAAAATGGTAAATTTCTTGCTAGGACAGCAGAGAGGTTTCACAAAGTATCCTTGCTTTCTGTGTTTGTGGGACAGCCGAGCTCAGGAGAAACATAGGACACAGTAGGAGTGGCTGAAACATGAAGCTCTGGAAGTAGGGATGCAAAATATTGTGAATGAACCTGTAGTTAACCAAGACAGGGTCATTTTCCCCCCACTTTACATCAAACTTGGCTTAATGAAGCAGTTTGTTCAGGTTTTAAATAGAGAAAGTGAATGTTTTCAACATATTATTTCTGATTTTCCTGCCTTGTCTTTTGAGAAAATAAAAGCAGGTGTATTCGATGGACCTCAAATTATTATATTTTCACAAAGATGATGTCCAAGAAGACATTCTACTTTATTATGCATTAAGATTCACTTTCTGAAAAGTCACCTTGATAAGTTTCCTGAAAATCTTGGAGCTGTTAGTGATGAGCAGGGAGAACGCTTTCATCAACATCTGAAGACAGTGGGAGAGTATTATCAGGGGTGATGGGACAGAAATAAGATGGCAGACTACTGCTGGAGCATCAAATGAGATTATCCTCAACAAGTACACAAACGCAAGAGCTACAAACGCAAATTTTTGCCTGAATAGAATTTAAATAAGTTTTGCGCAAATTTTATGATTAAAATAAGTGTTATAATATTTCTATTTCGAAATTGTAGATGAATTCTGATGCAATCATATATTTTAGTGTATTAGTGTATTTGCTACATGATATAAATTATTATATTTTCACAAAGATGATGTTCAAGAAGACATTCTACTTCATTATGTTAAACTAAATTGTTGAAAATTTTACAATAAGATGAAAACCTAAAATCTTAAATTGCAAAACAACTGTAGCTTACAGAGAAAAACTAATGTCAGATTTGAGATCAGCACACTCTAATTAGGTAAAAACAGTGTTTTTATGGATGCAACGAAAAATTTTGTTCCCCAGTGTTATCATTCAAATGCACATTTGCAAGCTGAATCTCAGATCAATTTGTCTTAAGAAAGAAGAAATAATGACTTAAATGTTAACATGTACATAGTTTGAAACAGTGTTGAATGTTAATAAGGCATTTGACTGTTAACAAGTAGTCTTAAGGGCAAACATTAGTGCATTATAAATATTTACTTTATTATTTAATATCAATCAAAATACCATCTTGAGCTAATTTTGACATTGAATTACTGGTATATCTGCTATCTATTATTAACCTCTATTTATGTTGCACTGAAATATTTACAGAAAAAAAAGTATATATTTAGGGTTATGTGTAATAAGTCTTCATGTGAATATCTGTTTTATATTAATGTATAAAGTTCATAATCTGCATTTAATGTAATATTCTGATAGAATTTTAATTATATAGCTTCAAAAATTACATATTCACTATAACTGAATGTTTTAAATTATACACACAATTCATTTCTGAATTTACATCAACATTTGAATATCAACAAGGCTGTAACATATGACACCCTTTGACTTTAATAGGAGTTTAAAGGTTCTATAATCACTGTGTAAAATGACTATAGCTATCTGGGAAAGATATTTGATACCCAAAACAAATTTTTTTTAAAGTTGCCACTTTTTCTTATGCCTATATAATAAATTCCAACCTTTGGGGAATTCTTAGTATTTTTAAGACCTACCTAATATTGCAATGGAATGCAAGAGTCCTTATTACTAGTTACCATGAAATAGAATCTGTTTTCCAGTTTTTTATTATTTAATTTATGTTAGGACAAAAGTATGAATGATTCAACCTGTCATCCATCAGATAATTTTAAAACAATAATTTATTGTTTGCCTACAGTCCCTCCATTTATTTATATTAGAATTAGTAAACACTTTATCATTAAACTGTATTTAACCTAACTTATATTTCTTCTGCTATTTTACAAGTATTTTTAAACACTAATAGTCATCTTTGGTAATGCTTAAAACAAGGTGCATTTCCTTAAGTTTCAATATAAAAAATTCAAGGACTATTTTTGTGCTAGTTCCTTGCTTGGTCAGTGGTTGGCTGTTTTAAGTTGGTTTGTAATTTCCAAAGTGTTATATATACCACTTGTCCTGCTATCTTACTTACCTATTCTAATCTTTTACCCTCCATCCCTGTCTGCACACAAACAGCTAAACAGATTATTCAAGTGAGCTGATTAGTTCATTTTAAATATTCACTCTCAAATCATAGAGTAAAATCTTTACAATTTTGATTCTTTCACAGAACTCCCATCTCAGATCTAAAGGACTAGATTACTATTCCGTACCTCTCTGTCCTCTCACTTCCCACACCTCCTCTTTCCTCCTTATTCTTAGTTGGTGATTTAATGCTATTGTTTACTGAGAAAACAAGCCATCAGTCTCGAATTCACTCATCTTCTTCTGCCAAACCTACACATCCACCTGCATGTGCACCCAGTTTCTCCACCCACCTATTACAATAGAGTTAGTGTCCTACTCATATAAAAGACAATCTCCATTTGTGTTCAAGGACTTTGCACCTTCTATAATAGTCTCTTTCCTATGCCTGAGCTCTACCCGCTTCCACCACCACCACCCGCCACCGAAACACTTTTATCAGCATCCTCCTTTACCTACTATCTGACTTTTTGTTTCACCAAACTTCTTAAGATTCATGTACATATGCTTTCTTTTCTTTCTCATGCCCCATCAGACTTTGGCCCTCACCTATCAGTCCATCAGAATGGACTTGTCAAGTCTGTCTAAGACCTACACATTGCCAAATACAAGACCCACTTTTCTGTCCTTCTCTTTCATAACTTCTGGGAAGTCTGGGAAATAAAAACTATTCTCTTCTTTGAAACACTTTTTTCTTGGCTTAGGATAGTGTTTTATTTTGTTGTTCACTCTCTTATTCTTTGTTTTTTGTTCTTCACCTACTCAACTTTTAAATTGTGATGTTTCCATAAAGTTTGGGGGACACCCTGCACTCTCTATGAGACCTCATCCAAGCTTCTCTATAAAATGTTCAAAATTTAACATAATTTTACCACTTAAATATCCTACATCCTAGTAAATATGCCCCCATTGACCCATTGCTCATGTCATAAACACTCCCCCTAGATTTTATCCTTTTTCTCACCCTTTACACTTGATCTATTAAGTCTTACTGATTCTATAACCAAAATATATATCAATCCACCTAATAATTTTCACTCCCATCTGCCACTACCTTACCAGAACTTCCTCTTAAGTAATATCTCTACTTTCACAGAGATCTCTTCAAACAATTATTGACATATAAGCCAGGTGGCCTTCTAAAATATGAACTAGATTAACTAAATTCTGTATTTTAAGAAGTTTAATGGATTTCCACTGCACATCATAGAATAGCTTACCAGGGCCTGCCTGCTGAGGCATAAAAAATGATGATGGAAAGATGATGGTAGTTTGGACTAGAATAGTCATAAAGGAAGAGAAAAGAAATAGGTTAAAGAACTGCTTTGATCTTTGCAACTGATATTCACTCTGCATAGGACATTTTCTTCCCCGTTTTTATATAGTTACCTCCTTTCATTTTTTAGGTAGCAATTTAAGTATCATTTCCTCAGAAATTCTGTCCTTGACAAATTTGTTCATTAATTCATCATTTACTTATTTTCTCCACAGATGAAATGACTAGTAATTGTGCCAAGCAGCAATGATATGACAGCAAATGAAACAGTACTTTTGTCATGGAGTTTATGTTCAGGACAAGGAGGGGTTGGAGGAGGTCTGACAATAAACAAGTAAATATATAGTGAGTTAGATGGCAGTAAATGTTTAAGAGGAAATAAACCAGAACAACTTAGGATACAGAGGCAGGATATAAGGTAGATGAGGCAGGGTTCTGTTACAATATTTGAGCAGACTCCTGAAGATCATTAAGGGAACAAGCCATGTGGTAGTCTGGTTACAGGACACTTTGGGAGAAGGGGACTATAAAATTGCAAAAATTCTGAGGCAGGCACATGCTTGGGGTATCCAAGGAAGAAGAAGGAGACCCACGTGATTAAAAAGAGTATAAGAAGGTAAGCAGTAAGAAATGAAGTCTGAAAAATAACAAAGGTTGAGATTGTGTTTGACCTTGGAGGCCTCTGAAAGAACCCTGCCTTGCTCTGCATGAAATGGAGAGCCATAGGAAAGCTTAGGCAGAGAAGTGTTTTTTCTCAGAGTTGTACTTTTAAATGATTACCTACAGTGCTGAAACTCTTGGAAAGAATTCATGGAATCAGGATTAATTTAAAAGCTGCTGCAATGATCCAGGAGAGTGAGTGGCTGTTGATAACCTATAGTTAACCATGTTAATGAGGGACTCCTGTTATCTGGTTTGACCACAAAATGTTGGCAGCAAAACAAGTGACAAAAATAAAACAAAAAATTCTAAGCAATTTAATAAAACAACATTTAAAAAGAAATTGGAAAAAGAGCACTGAGCAATAGACTAAATTCAAATCTTATTATAAAATGTCTTGAAAAAACTCAAGTATCATAAAGACAAATGGAGGATATTGTATTAATCAAAAAGTTTGAAATTCATAATAGTTTATGAGCATGTATTTGGTGATCGAGTTCAAATAAGACAAGTGTCGCCTGACCAGGTGGTGGCGCAGTGGATAGAGCATTGGACTAAGATGTGGAGGACCCAGGTTCGAGACCCCGAGGTCCCCAGCTTGAGCAAAATCTCACCAGCTTGGACCCAAGGTTGCTGGCTCCAGCAAGGGGTTACTAGGTCTGCTGAAGGCCCACAGTCAAGGCACATATGAGAAAGCAATCAATGAACAACTAAGGTGTCGCAACAAAAAACTGATGATAGATGCTTCTCATCTCTCTCCATTCCTGTCTCTCTGTCCCTAATCTATCTCTCTCTCTGTCCCTGTAAAAAAAAAAAAAAGAAAAAAACAAGTTTCAGCTGACCCTAAGACTTACTTTTCCTAATTTTACAAACACAGCTTAATTATGACAAAGTCAATATATTCCAGTCTGTGCCATGCCTGTGTCCCAGTCATCTTCCCTCATATAAAACCTAGGATGGTCCCTGACTCAAGAGCTTTCCAAGACAGCTTCCAATGTCAAATGTCAATTCTTATCTAGGCTCATGTCTGGTTGGACGCAGAGAGTAATGTGTCACATTTTTCAAAGGAAAATATTGCATTTACATTAGTAGATATCAGTTCCAAAATGAATGCCAGTTTCTGCTTGATAAGTCAATGACCTGTGTTTCTCAGTTTCTTTTGAGCACATCTTAATTGGGTTCATCCAGAGATAGACTCTGAGACAGATTTTGAGGGCAATATAGAGGCAGAGGGCAGATGAAGGCACTACTGGGAGGGACTGGGAAAGTTGGACAGGAAAGGGAAAGCAGCCAATCAAATGTGCTGTCAGGCCCTGCCCAGTTGGCTCAGCGGTAGAGCATCAAGCTGTCATTTGGAAGTCCCAGATTCGGTTCCTCCCAAGGCACACAAGAAAGGCTTCTCTCCCCCTCCTCTACCCACCCCCCACAGCCATGGCTCTATTGGTTTCTGCACATCTTTCATGGACACTGAGGATGGCTCCATAGAGCCTTCACTTCAGTGCTAAAACTAGCTTGATTGCGAGCATTGCCCCTGATGGGTAGAGCATTGGCCTCAGACAGGGTTTGCCAGGTGGATATCAGGTGAGGGACATGCAGGAGCCTGTCTCTCTATCTCCCCTACTCTCACTTTAAAAAAGAAAGAAAAAAAGAAAGAAAGAAACTTGCTATCAGCCAGCTACCACCATGGGCAAGTGAAGATCACCCCTCCTGGGGGAAACTTGGGGAACCAGCATAGTTTAGCTCAGGCACTGTAGAGTTTAAAGATCCCAGGGAAGAACGAAATAATGTATTTAGGCACCAGCTACCACTAATTAATAGCTAGGGGTTGCCTCTGGGGACAGAATTTCTTGTTACTGCTATACTGGTGGGCAAAGTGGTTATGGCACCGGTGAAGCAAAGGCACACAAGCATTGACAGAATTTGGATATGTTGGCACAGAAATGATAAGGGCAAAATATGGATAGAGCACCAACAGGTCTGTCACAATCATTGGTATATTCTGCAGCACTCTGTGGTCAAATATGCCACAAGAAACATCAGAGTTTTCTGATTTGACAGGCCTTTCTTGAACATTTCACAGACATAAGCTAAAATATTTTCAGATTGGATAATAAAACCCAGTGGTATAAAATAAGAAAGTCTTAGGTTCTCCTTGTAATTAATAATAAATCATTATGGTATTGTGTCATTTATGTTAGCTAGATGCTTATACCCATAGAGTGTTTAGACATATTCTCCTATGATACATCATTTAGCTTTACTGTTACACAGTTAGGAGTGACCTTAATGGAGAATTGGTTTTGATGTCTATTTATTTCCAGAAAGAAGCACTATGAATCAAAGTCATCATGTTTTGTAGAAATAAACCCAACATTTAATAACTTATTTCTAACAATACCATGCCAGTTCACTCAGTCTCTAAGACATGCTCTTGCACCTAGCTTATTTCTAAAGGTACATTAAAAAATTCTTTTGTAATTAGTTGAATACAGAAATAATTAAATAGTAAGTTTTGAATTAATGTGTGATGCACAGAGGTCAGCACAGTGACAAGCAAACACTCAATAATTATTTCTTGAATACATAGATAAATGCCACTGGTTCACTATTTAATATTTGTAAAATCCATCATTGCTCTGACAGTCAGTATAAGAACTGAGACCCCATAATAACCAAAATTTATAAGGAACTTATAAAACTCAACACCAGGAAGACAAACAATCCAATCAAAAAATGGGCAAAAGAAATGAATAGAAATTTCTCCAAAGAAGACATACAGATGGCCAAAAGACATATGAAAAAATGCTCAACATCACTAATCATTAGAGAAATGCAAATCAAAACCACAATGAGATATCACCTCACACCAGTCAGAGTGGCACTCATCAGCAAAACAACACAGAACAAGTGCTGGCGAGGATGTGGAGAAAAGGGAACCCTTCTGCACTGCTGGTGGGAATGCAGACTGGTGCAGCCACTGTGGAAAACAGTTTGGAGATTCCTCAAAAAATTAAAAGTCGAACTGCCTTTTGACCCGGCTATCCCACTTTTAGGAATATACCCTAAGAACACCATAGCACTGTTCGAAAAGAAGAAATGCGCCCCCATGTTCATGGCAGCATTGTTCACAATAGCGAAGATCTGGAAACAGCCCAAGTGTCCGTCAGAAGACGAGTGGATTAAAAAGCTTTGATACATATATACTATGGAACACTATTCAGCCATAAGAAATTATGACATCGAATCATTTACAACAAAATGGATGTACCTTGATAACATTATACGGAGTGAAATAAGTGAATCAGAAAAAAAAAACTGAGAACAGCATGATTTCATACATAGGTGGGACATAAAAGTGAGACTATGAGACATGGACAAGAACTGAGACCCCAGATTCTATTACATTGCTTATCTAATTCCCACCATTCCCAATAAAACTTTTTCTCAATTGTTCTTTGGCACAACAATGCCTCTTCTCAAAGAATAGAAAATGTTTAGTAAAACAAATGTTTGTGATAAATATTCTTACTAAATTATGAGTAGACTTTCTTAAGTTTATACAGGCTATCTAGAAAATTCAGAAAGGAAATATCATACTCAATGGTGCAATATTAAAAGCTTTCTCTATTAAGTAAAGAATTAAATTAATAATGTTCATTATGAAAGTTGCATTTAATATTTTACTAACAGTTCAATAGTATAAGGAAAAGCTTATAAGGATTGAAAAGAAAGAAAAAAACTATCATTATTGTCAAATTAAGTAATTGCATAGTTACAGCAATTATGTTAAACCCATATTACTTTAAAATTTTATTAAATTTATTGGTTAATAAGGTCATATATAGGTTTCAAGTGTACAGTTCTGTAATACATCATCTGTATATTGCATCTTATGTTTATCATCCAAAATCAAGTCTTTTGTCACCTTTCATTTGACCCCCTTTACCCATTTTTACCTCATTCCTTTTCATCTACCTTCTTCTACAAGAAGTCACTGTTGTCTGTGACTATGAGTTTTTGTCTGTGGTGTTTGTTTATTTGGCTAAACCCCTATTTTTAATTTAATGTTTCTAGGTTTAACAAAATTGCTGTATACGAAGATCAAAAGCCAAAGTCAGTTGTATTTCTATATGAAAGAAGATAAATGTTAGAAACTACAGTGAAAGAAAACGTCATTTATACTAGTACTAAAAAATAAGCCTCAAAAGGTCTTTGTAAGACCTTCAACAGTGAAATAAAACTTTATTAAATAAAACCTAAAATACAAAAGGATGTTCCTTGTTTGCACATTCCAATACATGACTCAAAATTGAAATTCTGACAATTATTTCTAGTTTATTTAAAAATATTGTGCAATCTTAATCAAATTCTCAGTTTTCTTGTGAAACAGGTGATTTTAAAATGTACAGAAAATGTTATTGGCCAAGAATAGTCAAAGCACTCTAAAAAAGAACAAAGAGGGAGAACTTGCTCTA
The DNA here is from genome assembly GCA_037038555.1 of Rhynchonycteris naso. Taxonomy (NCBI): domain Eukaryota; kingdom Metazoa; phylum Chordata; class Mammalia; order Chiroptera; family Emballonuridae; genus Rhynchonycteris; species Rhynchonycteris naso. The sequence continues at coordinate 165,358,789 of CM072999.1, read as the reverse complement.
TCAATAGCAAGATTTACTATAAGGCTACGCTATTAAAACAGCTTAGGACAAACATAAGAATAAACAAAAACACAAAAGGAAAGAGAGATACTAAAAACAGATACCCACTTTTATGCATATTTTATTTTTTAATATCTTATTTGTATATCATATATTTTATGCACACATTCAAACTTTCTATAATTGGCAGTGCAGAAACATACTCTTTACATTGAATGTACCAGACAATAAGGGCCATATATGAAAAATAAAGATGAAATTGATCCTATGCCATTCACAAAAATTATATCTAGATGACTTAGAAACTGTGAAGGGTAATGGCAATATTTTATAAATATGAAAAACTTCTTTAAAATAAGACATCTGAGCATTAACCATAAAAGAAAAAATGAAATACAAAGTATTATAAGAAAATACTATGAAGAACTGTATGCCAAAAAATTAGACAACCTAGATGAAATGGACAAATTCCTTAAAACATATAATCTTTCAAAAATCATTCTGGAAGAATCAGGAAACCTAAACAAACTGATTACAACAAACGAGATTGAAACAGTTATCAAAAACTCCCAACAAACAAAAGTCCTGGGCCAGATGGCTTCACAGGTGAATTTTACCAAATATTCAAAGAAGAATTAATTCCCCTCCTTCTCAAGATATATTCAAAAATTCAAGAGGAGGGAAGACTTCCAAGCTCCTTTTATGAGGCAAGCATAATTCTCATTTCAAAACCAGGCGAAGACACTACAAAAAAAGAAAATTATAGGCCAATATCCCTGATGAACTTAGATGCTAAAATTCTCAACAAAATATTAGCAAACCGGATCCAGCAATACATGAAAAAAATCATGCATCATGATCAACTGGAATTTATTCTGGGGAGGCAAGCTGGTACAATATATGCAAATCAATCAATGTGATTCATCACATAAACAAAAGGAAGGAGAAAAATCACATGATAATATCAATAGATGCAGAAAGAGCATTTGATAAAATCCAGCACTCATTTATGATCAAAACTCTCAGCAAAGTGAGAATACAGGGATATTTCTCAACATGATAAAGGTTATCTATGACAAACCCACAGCCAACATCATACACAATGGGAAAAAAATAAATGCAATCCCCTTGGAATTAGGAACAAGGTGGGGTGCCCCCTTTCACCACTCTTATTCAACATAGTTCTGGAAGTCCTAGGCACAACAATCAGACAAGAACAATAAACAAAAGGCATCCAAATTGGAAAAGAAGAAGTAAAACTGTCATTATTTGCAGATGATATGATACTGTACATAAATATCCTTGAAGTCTCAGTCAAAAAACTGCTAGTCCTGATAAATGAATTCGGCAAGGTGGCAGAATATAAAATTAATATTCAGAAATTAGTGGCATTTTTATACACCAACAATAACTGTCTGAAAGAGAAATTAAGGAAACAATCTCCTTTATTCTTGCAACAAAATAAATAAATAAAGAATCTAGGGGTAAATTTAATCAAAAAGGTAAAGAACTTGTATTCAGAAATTTATAAAACATTGATAAAAAAATCAAGGAAGATACAAACAAGTGGAAGCATATACTGTGTTCATGGATAGGAAGAATAAACATCATTAAAATATCTATATTGCCTGAAACAATTTATAAATTCAATGCAATACCAATTAAAATGCCAATGACATACTTCAAAGATATAGAACACATATTCCAAAAATTTATATGGAGCCAAAAAGAACACTAATAGCCTCAGCAATCTTAAAAAGGAAGAATAAAGTGGGAAGTATCACTCTTCCTGATATCAAGGTATACTACAAGGCCATTGTACTCAAAACAGCCTGGTACTGGCATAAGAACAGGCATAAAGATCAATGGAACAGAACAGAGAACCCAGAAATAAACCTACACCTTTATGGACAATTGACATTTGACAAAGGAGGTAAGAGCATACAATGGAGTAAAGACAGTCTCTTTAACAAATGGTGTTGGGAAAATTGGACAGGTACTTGCAAAAATGAAACTAGACCACCAACTTATACCATACACAAAAATTAACTCAAAATGGATAAAAAACTTAAATGTAAGTCATGAAACCATAAACATCTTGGAAGAACACATAGGCAGTAGGCTCTTCGACATTTCTCACAGCAATATATTTGCTGATTTTTCTCCAAGGGCAAGTGAAATAAAGGACAGAATGAACAAATGGAACTATAACACACTAAAAAGCTTTTGTACAGCTAAGGACACTATGAACAAAATAAAAAGACAACCCACAGAATGGGAGAACATATTCGACAATACGTCTGATAAGAGGTTAATAGCCAAAATTTATAAAGAACTTGTAAAACTCAACACCAGGAAGATAAATAATCTAATCAAAAAATGGGCAAAAGAAATAGACACTTTTCCAAAAAGGACATTCAAATGGCCAATAGGCATATGAAAAAAATGTTCAACATCACTAATCATCAGAGAAATGCAAATTAAAACCACAATGAGATACTACCACACACCTGTCAAAATGATGCTCATTAACAAATAAACACAAGTGCTGGTGAGGGTGTGGAGAAAAGGGAACCCTCCTGCACTGCTGGTGGGAATGCAGACTTGTGCAGCCACTGTGGAAAACAGTATGACGTTTCCTCAAAAAATTAAAAATGAAACTGCCTTTTGACCCAGCTATCCCACTTTTAGGAATATATCCTAAGAAAACCAAATCACTGATTCAAAAGAAGAAATGCTCCCTCATGTTTATTGCAGCATTGTTTACAATAGCCAAGATCTGGAAATAGCCCAAGTGCCCATCAGTGGACGAGTGGATTAAAAAGCAGTGGTACATAGATACAATGGAATACTATGCAGCCATGAAACAAAAGAAAATCTTACCTTTTGAGACAACATGGATGGACCATTATAATAAGTGAAATAAGCCAGGCAGAAAAAGAAAAATATCATATGGCCCTACTCATATGAGGAATCTAATGAACAATGTGAACTGAGGAATGGAATAGAGGCAGAGGCAGGGATTCAAAGGGCCCAGAGGGAAAAGGGAAGAGAGGTTGGAATCAGAGAAGGGAAAGGGATCAGTGAAATTATATATACATAAGACAGAGACAAAGAGAGCAGGACAGCAAATCCTGGAGGGAAGGGGTATCAAGGGGATTACGGGGTAGGGGAGCTATATTTGATGGGACACTTGAATTTATGTAAACACAATAAATTAAAATTAAAAAAAGAAAAAATGATAAAAAACTTGACTATTTAAAAAATAAGAATTTCTATTCCTTTTAAGATATCATTTTTAAAAGTAAGAGAACAAGCCACACAGTGAGTGAAAATATTTGCAATGCATTTATCCAACAACACATAGATATGTATGACATAGAAAACTGCAAACTAATTATTTTTAAAGAGAACAAGCTAATTAAAAATGGGAAAAAGACTTCAATGTGCATTTAATAAAAGAATAATATCCAAATCGTCAATAAATATATGAAAAGATATTCAGCCCAAAATAATCAGGAAAATGAATATAAGGCACTTACCCTACAAAATGGCTAAAATTTAAAATCTGAGAGTACTTTTGATGTCAGTGTTTGTGAGCAAGAATGCAGGCTAGCCTCATTTTAGACTTCAAACCTTCAGAAATATAAGATGAACTTATGTTGTTTTCAGTCACTAGGTTTTTAACAATTTGTTACCACAGCAATAAAGAACTAATAGATAGCAGGATTATTTATAATACCCTGTTTTATGTAAAAATATAATCATTCTCAATTGAAAAATAAAGTAGAAAATATTTGCCACTTATAGGACAGAGGTTAATTTCTCTTACATACAAGCAGTGTTTATAAATCAATGATAAAGACGTCAGTGACACAGTGGGGAAAAGGGAGTGTTCCACCAAAAGAAGGCACAAAGACCAAACTCTCTCCCCCATGATGAGATGTTAATTTTATCATATTTGTAAAGAGCTAAGGCTTACCTGTTCCCATTTCTCCCTGGGCCACCTGCAATCTCAGACTTCACCGGAAAGCATGGTAAAAATGAATTAATTCTGTTCCAACCCCAGAAATTCTGACTCAGCAACTCTGGGGTGAAGAATTTGCATTTTCTGAAAAAGGGACCATAGGATTTTTGGTGCATGTGGTCCAAAAAATATATTTCAAAAAGCACTGCCTGGCTTTTGACTCTTTTAGTTCTAGATTTCATCCCAAACTTCAGCCCAGCTCATTCAGAGTCTGCCAGAAGCATAACTAACAGCATCAAAGGTAAACTATATACACATTACAATTTTGCCCAAGAGGGGCACTGCCACTACCATCAAAGTAGCCAGAGTAATATCTTAGTGATTATCACATTGTGGAGCTGCTGCCACTGAGGTCATGACCAAGAGTCAGAGGACACACTAAGATGACATTTTGGGGGATAAGTATGCAGCAAGTATGTAATAAGTATATAAGTAATACACTTGAACTAGAATAAAATTAAATTAAGCCATGTGATTCTTTATGCACTTGTTTGAATGGCATCCCATATCAAGGACATGGAGTCACAGAGAATCAACAAGGTCCTCCATCTGTGTATGATTTTAGGGTGTCAATTAACATCATCCTTATGGTATTGACATAACTCTTTAGGAAACTGACATTTAATCTCCATGGTTTTTAACACCCACTAAATAACCTGGTTTGCTGGCAACCTTGTCACTATACATAAACTGGCTTTAATGAGGAGACAGGTTGTTTATCTTCAGTGCCATTATCTTAAGGTGAACAGTCAGGCATGTATTCACAGTGACTGCTCTAGGTCAAAGCCAAGACAAGTCTTGTTTACCTTTTGTCCATCTCCCAAGTCCCATGCCAATGAAAATCTTTTTGTTTGAGTCAACTATAGAATCTCCTTGCCTACTGCATTTGGCAAACATAGTTTAGGACCATAAACATTTTTTAGATTTCCCTTCCTCTAATACCTGTTTTCAAGAAATAGAGTTGCCCTTGGATACTTAAATAATATCTGCCATTAGCCCTAAACTATCATAATTTGATGGAAAACTTTGCCCTAAAATCATTTCATACAATTTGGCCTGTACAGATTACAATTTTTTTCCTCCAAAAGAATCTGTACTGCAATGCATTGAATTATCGGTTTTCTATGGCGTGTGTTAAAAATGTGTGTTAGGGCACCTACTATGTTTTAGATGGATACAATGTAGAGAATGAAAATGGTTCACTACTTTGACAGCAATATGAGACAATATTACAGAAGTGCAAGAACAATAATTAAATATCAAGAGCATCCCTGAAATTCAATGTACACTTTCACAAAAGCAAATAAAATGCTACTGGTTTGATATCAAACATAAATAGGACAAACATAAACAATAGGACAATATTCTGCTTGCAGAGCCAGTTATTAAGCTCAGTAATTGGACAAACTGTAAAATATGTACAGCTTTTTTTAAAATAATGTTCAGTCATCAAATTTTTTTCTATGTTGCCTTCAAATATCTAGCCAATACTTTCTAGAGGCTTGATAGTTGTATAAATTGACTATAAATCAGGAGGTAGAACTCTTTCCCTATCTTTAGCACTAATAAACTGTACCTATACCTATAACAAGCATAGGAAAGAAGTTAGAGAGGAAAGATTGGATTTGATCATCTCTAGGGTATCTTTAAGTATTCCAATTTCATGTTCTGCTTCTATAATGGCTGGTACTCCACAAAAGAAACTGAAATAGTTGTTGTTTACATTCTATCTAAGCTCAGAACTGTGATCAATTTTGAAGAGTGTTTAAAGTCCTTTGAGGATTCTACTTTGAGATCCTCCCTCGAACTGTCTCAAAGAGTAGGTACAAATGAGGTTCCAGGGCATCAAGTGGCCACTTCTCAGTCATTGCAGACTGTCTATATGTCCTCATTATGGAAGTCTCCAGATTCAAATTCTAGGGACCGTGAACTCAGGACTTATGGGGAAATCTGGAGGAATCACCTAAATGATTTAGTACTTATTTCTATTGTTTGTTGTTCCTTTTCTTTGAGATTCATGCTAAGAATAGTAACTCATGTAGACTAAAATTTGTATATTTCAGAAGTAATAAACCAACTACAGTATAAACAAAAAGGGTGGAAACACTTGTAAAATATCTCCATCAGATGCAGCAAATGAAGAATATAATTTTCCCCTTGTGAAAAACAAACAATAACATATAGAAATTTATACCAGTTTCATTAATTCCCTTAGCATAATTAAATTATTCTAATTCCACATTAACTGAAATAAAACAAAAATAATTTTCTTCAGCTGACTAAACAATGGTCAACTTTCCATACAATGTATCTTAGTATAATATGCTATTAGAGGTTGCCTCACAGCCTTGCTTGGAAGTCGTTATGGAAATAAAACCATCATGAGAGTCACTGACTTCTTTCAGATTCCTTAGTTCCTTCTTCAGCTCTGAATGACTCATTGTTTATAGCCATAAATCTACTAAAGAATCCCTGTTGGATTCACCCATTCTCTACTGTTCTGAAGTGACTACCACTGCAATCAAAGATATCCCACATTTATTTCTCCTTGATGGCCCAGGGCATAGACCTAGAAGTACTGAAACTTCTACCATCCTCTCATATTCCCTTTTATGTGCAGACACCAAAAAGAATTTTATGTATATGATAAATTGGGTGGAACATAGAAAGAGGGTATCAGCCAGTTATTTTTAAGCCTTTATTTGAGATACTTTAAATTCTCCTCATGTTTCTATCATTCAAATCTTAAGCAATATTGCACATTAAATTTCCACAAGACACAAGCCATCTCCATAGTTTTTTGTGGTATGTTTCTAGAGATAGGAAATATACACAATTAGCCAAAGAATATCCTCATTTACCAATCCAGTGCAAATTCTTTCATATTTATTTATTTACTTACTTACTTATTTTTGTGACAGAGACAGAGAGAGAGACTGAGAGAGGGACAAAAAGAGACAGACAGACAGAAAGGGAGAGAGGTGAGAAGTATCATTTCTTCATTGCAGCACCTTAGTTATTCATTGATTGCTTTCTCATATGTGCCTTGAACAGTGGGCTAAAGGCAGACCAAATGAACACTTGCTCAAGCCAATGACCTTGGGCTCAAGCTGGTGAGCTGTGCTAAAACCAGATGAGCCTGCACTCAAGCCAGTGACCTCGGGGCTTTGAACCTGGGTCCTCCGCATCCCAGTTCGACACTCCATCCACTGCGTCACTGCCTGATCAGGTTTATAGTCCTTCTTTATTCCAAAACAAGTAAAAGGTTTTATAGAACAATAAAACCAAGGATCACAATGCAGTTATAGCCAATAAGAAGATCTTTGGTAGGCTGGCAGGAGAGAACCACTTCCCACCACCCTGTCTCTTGCAGCAGCACTATTTGTACTTCTCATACACAGAGAAGCAACAGGAAAACGCTGCTCCACTCCAAAAGCCTGAAGCTCACTGGCTATATATATATATATATATATATATATATATATATATATATATATATTTTCAAGGGCAAAAACAATTTATGCTATTCTGACTTCGCTATAAAAAACAAATTTTCTATTATAGATACAATTGTCACATTTCAAACTGCTGGGCAAAAATTCATGAAAATAAAAAATGACGAGAGCTCAATTGGATATAAGACAGTTACAAAAAATTTTTTAATGCTTATATACTCAAGCATAGCTTTCCTTACCTCTTGGTTTAAAGATCTATCTAAAACATAATGAAATAGTGGGTTAATAAACCATCCAGTGAATATAGGTCTGTTAGCATTCTAGACAATCTTGAGAATTACCTAGAGATAAAATTTAAACATGATACACATACTTTATCTGGTCAGATTAGATATTTTTGAATTAGGCAGATATGCCCCAATACATAAAATTTGACTTGGGCAGGTATATCCCAATGCTATCCTTTTGTAACAATCCATTGTTTCTCATTGCTTGTATATAATTTCCTGTTCTCTCATAAATATCTCAACATATAATTCATTTCTCTTTATTTCAAGATACTATGTCAGCCCTCTAATTGCCTTGACTCTTTCCTATGCTCCCAAAAATGCTAAACTAAGGTTCTCAAGACACTAAGTGTTATTTGGAATACGTTCCATCACTAGTAATAGAGCCCGCCTTGTTTCTGAATTGCAGTGATGGGGCAATGAAAAAAAGATACAGTCTCCCTTTAGAATTCTCCAACCAACCCATATTAATGATTGGAAAGAACATTTAACTACATTTTCTTTTTGTGTTTGTTGAGGTTGCTGACAGTCTGTAATTCTTTTCATGAGGAAATTATATCTTATTCCAGATCTATAGTAACAAAGGGCAAGAGAGAATTAAACAGGGAAATGAATTTCAGAAATATCCAGATGCTGCTTTACCTTAAAATCTCTGGTTTCTAATTTACCTTAAAATCTCTGGTTTCTAATTTCAGTTTCTTCTTAATAAATCTTTGTAAAGGCTTAAAGCATGTTCCCACTGTGTATATTTTCTTTTTTTTTTAATCAGTGGAAATGCCATGAAGAGTGAGCAAACTCTGTATTGTGGTTACCTTAGAACATGTTAGTTAATGTTACATGAGTTTGACTACATACACAGGAAAAGGGCTGCTAAAACAAACATACTAGTGAAATCAGAACATCTTTAAAATTAAAGAATGCAGTTCATTAAAATACTTGTTATGGAGGGAGGCAGGAATCACCTGAATTAAGAGATGGGAGTTTCATTACTGTCTCTTTCTCCCTACACTATATTGCAAGCCTGGTACTTTTCACTTCTGCTCAGAGTCATTCCTTAAAGTTGGTTTGGTAGTGGACGTGTGTGTGTGTGTGTGTGTGTGTGTGTGTGTGTGTGTGTGTGTGTGTGTGTGTTGTCAGTATATGTAATTTTGCTTTTACAATGTTGGCAGCAAGAAGAAGCCTACTAATTTTATTCAGCATGATGATAGGCCCTAGCATTTTAATTATTTTTCATGTTGTGAGTAATTTATTATTCATTGGGTATCTTCCCTGTAAATCTTGTCTTCACTCTGTAAGATTTTTCTTTGGTGTCCAACAAAGGGTTTCATTGCAATAAGAATCAAGGTGTGTCCATGTTCTTCCCCAGAGCCCAAACAATGCCAGCCTTCCAGACTGGCCTAGGAGTTTGGGGTGGGGAAACAGAGTCATTATAGAACATCTTCATTCCTTTGACCAGAGAGAACCAGGGTAAGCACCCATGCCTTCCTAAAAGGGCATCTCGAAGCACGTCTTAGTGCAGAGCTGAATTCAGGACCCAGAGGACTACAACTAAAATCAAATCTCACCTGGATTTGTGTGCAAGACAAACCCGAAGGAATGGATTGGCTCCTTTTCAAGAACATTTGCATTTTAATGGTAAGTAGAGTTTAAAGACTAAGGGACCGAGATGTAGCCCTGAAGCCTTGTCTGGTCTCTCTGTTGTTGGACTTCCTACATGGGATTTAATTTATTTTTAAACCCCTTCTGGCAAAGACAGTTCAAGTTCAACATCTTGTGATTTAAAAGGACTTTCCACACTTAAGAGACTTAAGGCTGTGGAGAAGCAGGGTGAGAATCTGGCTGCATTAGAGTTAATTAGCATCAGAGACACAATCTATTTCAGATTACATACCAGAACAATTCTAAAACTTATAAATTTATAATCAGAACTAAAATAATTTCTCTACTTTATTAACTATATTTCTTATACTTAAATCAGAAGATCACTGTCAAAATTTCCAGTGCAAATGAGATCTAAATTTGTAGGGAAGTAAGTGGATCAAGTTGATTTCTTTTAAATAGTTATTTCCCTATTAGTTTCTTTCAATGTGAAGGAATGTTAGCTAGGTCCAATTACATAGCAACTAATTATGAAATATTTAAGTCATATGAATATTTTTCTGGTCAGAAATAGCAAAAGAAAAATGAAGAAAATCAAGCTATCAATAAATAACTTCTGGAATTATTAAAGCACTTCTATAGTTAAAGAAGGAAACATTTAGATGATCTGTTTCTTTACCGTAAACATGACATTTTGTATATTAAATTACTTTCCTCCAAACTCTGGGTGCCAAAGGCATGAAGTGTTTTTTTGGTAGGCATCATACAAACCGGGTGTCCTATCCTTAAAGGAAGTAAGAGCTCCTAATACAAGGTTCTTAGAGGAACAAACACCAGTTTGGCCAATTCACCAAATTATTGCCAATTCAATTAGAAAAGCCTATTTAAAGGATTAATTAAGCTGAGTTACATTAGATTAGAGTTAAGTCTTTTGATGGTCAAATGACAGAACAATTCAATCTGATCTGTCGATCTCCAAGTTCACTTCTTGCATATCCCAAGGTAGAAATAACTGTTTAATACCTCAATTCATAAATCTACTCAACAACTTTTGGTACCAGTTAACATGATATAAAAAATGTGTTTTCTTTTTCCTTCTTTGCAATGTTTAAAGTAAACCAAGTATTTATCTCTTGTCTGCAATAATAAATAGCTATTTCATAGCCACTTATTATGTGTTGGATGCTGTGCTAGGTACTGGAGACAAAAATAAATGAATAAAACATATTCCTTATATTTAAAAATCAGTTAAAAATAAGTGAAAAGATAAGAGGATTGAATTATTAGGAAATTGTACTTTTTCCAAAGCAAATAAAGGTAAAGAACCTATAATTGGCCACACCTCAGTCTCCCAGAAACGTCCATAGTGGTGCTACAACATAAGTTTGGAGAAAGATATCCATCTTATTATTAGGGTGTCATTATATAGACTACATCTGAGCACTGGCTCTACAAGGCAAAGGGCAGATGAAGCTGGACAGATGTGGGAATACACCATGTCCAGTTAGTCTAGCAGGTACTATTCGAGAGTTCAAGTTTATGAACTCCAAAAGCAGTATAGGGACCTAATGTTGCCAAGGGCACACAGCCCAGGCTTGGAAAAAAACAGTGATAGTACATTCCATTCTCTGAGCTTGGGAGACTGATTATTAAACAAAATCATTATTGAGAAATGTTTGTAAACTGAAAGAGTCCAAATTGACGTGCAATGCCTTGTTATAATGATCATCATTTAGTTACATTACTGAAGGAAGAGGAAGAATTTTATTTTATCTTTAATAAAAATCAAGAATTATCAGTATATAACTCTTACTACATTTCTCTGGGCTATCTTCATGCTTTGACTCAGATAAATCTTTTGTTTTCTGTAAGGAAAGCTTATTGTAAGAGTCAAGTGCTTTGACACAAGTTCTGGGTACTAAATTTTGCCTCTTATTCCTCTCTGCACAGGTACATTTTATGACAATATTACTTAATTGAAGAGTGAATTTTCTTTGACTTGATCTAGCAAAAGTATTATATTTCAGATGCTTAGAACCTCTTTTTGGTAGTATTGAGATTTATTATCCATAATTTTATTGTTTTGAGAGTAACTTCTCCCCACAGACACTAAAGTATTTGTGTTTTACATCTCATGGTAATTGTGATAGACTTAAGTTTTGTTTTGTTTTATTGTATTTCTAATAGAGCTCTTAAGATATCAACTAATAATGTTTGCAGTTAGAAAGTAGAAACTCCCAGCGTAGTTCAGGATTGAGACAAATGCAGCAATGTATAGGGGGAATCAATATACTATTACAAATGGTTTAGAAGATGGGTTCTCCTGCTTATCTTTTATATCCTGAACTTCAACTCTTCCCCTTTTTCATTAACTAAATCAAAGGCTCTCTGGGGCATTATTGCAGCTTACACCAATAAGGGTGTGGCAGCCTCTCTGAGACTTACGGGTACTCTGTGTCATCTATATTTAACCACAAAAAATGCTTTAAACAAGGCTTTGACTGACTTAAGCTATAAAAGCTACCCAAACTTTAAGCTACAATAGGCATTTCATCTTGTCATGTGAGTCTTTCAGCATCTCCTTCCCAAGGATGTTCTTCATGTTCTTATACTGTAAAACACATCGGGGTGGCGAGGTATAGTCAACATTACACCAAGAGTAGGAAGCCCCAAATTTAAGCCACAGATTCCCCTCAAGGGGTTGCATCACTTTGGCTAAGATACCTAACTCCTCAAGGCCTCACAGTGCCCATGGGATAATGTGTGGTCAGACATGATGTCACTAAGTTTCTTTCAATGCAGAAACTCTGAGATTCTATCATTCTCTATTAAGTAATTAAGTAGTATCAAAGTTCATGTCTGACTGCCAAATATTCTTTTATAATTTTGGTTGGGGAATCTAAGGATTTAAGTTATACTATGGAGTGTATAAATTTTACTTAAGGCAGAACAATTATTAGCTGTGAGAAACCTCTTTTTATTTTTTATTTTTTGAGTTGATAAAGTCATATAAAACAGCCATGTAGCTTTTATCAGGTAAGATATTTTGTGCACATCTGGTAATCATTCATGCTACATGTAAGATGTTAACATTTCAATTAAATATTTAAATTCTTGGAAAATAAAAAAGGTAGGGGCTAAACATAGAGATACATTCTCACAATAAGTTGAAACTAGGCATCAAAATAGATCAGCATATTTAGAACTCACCCAGTCACTTACTGGTTTAGTCCTCACATAAAACAATGTGATTCTGACATGTGACACAGGAATTTCACTATCAGGCAAATTTCTAGAAGTAGAGGCTGATGAACAACAATCTTATCTGATTTTGTTTTTCATTTTTACTAAAGAGAATACCTTAGGTAGCATTAAATGATCGGGTCCAACACTGCTTGTTACAGAAATTACGGATGTCCTCATCACACCAAAGGTTATATAGAAATAAATCTCACCTCTGTTATTTTTTTGTTGGTACAAGTGACTAAGAAACTACAAAATGTATTTTAAACCAAGTGAATAAATTTGTAGTGCTGCCTTCAAATTCCTGCAGAGTCCATGAGGAACTAAAATAAGTCTTATATGCCAACAGATGCTCAGTATTATTATCATGTCATTTATAGCTTTAATATACTCTTGACAATAATATTTGTTTATAGAATTGTAGAATAATACTCCTGCTCTAAAACTATTTCATGGCTTTCAGGACTGTAGATGTGTTCTTTTCTTCTTTTTAAGGTATTTCTTTTTCAGAGAACTTCTTGATCGTTAGTAGATGGTCTTATGACTCCTTCATTGAGGATCCAGGGAGGAGTTCCTTATAAAGCAATGAATCTCTTGTTTGAGTTGCAGCTATGTCTCTTCCCTTCCTTTTCCTTCCCCAAGAGGGATGGCAGGGGAATTCCTCACTCACAAGAGCAGCTCTGATGACAGGGTGTTGAAAGGAGTGACTGGTGAAACTTTCAGATATTACCTGCATGAGAAATGTTTGCCCTTCCTTTTTACACAGCAAATTACACAGTTCACAAACAAAATATGCCACTAATTGATAGACTTTCAATTATGAACAAAAGTGGTATCCTATAATTAGGTTTGAACTTGGCACCTCCACCATAGTCTTATGAGGATAGCAATTGCTTTACTCAATTATTTCTACAAGTATTATTCAGGAGAGAACCGCTTAATAAGGTACTAGGTATGCAAAGGACTGTGAATACTGACTTCAAAAAGGTAAGTCATAGAGATGAAAAATAGGCTTGTTCAGTAGCTATTACTTTATATATACTCAGTCTATAAGAGAATAATACATATTCTAATATTGCAATAGTGTATATAATGATTTAGATTCCACATTTCTCAAATAAAATCATCATATGCTCTCTAGGAGAAAACATTAAAAAAGAAAACTAGGTCCACAAAAATTTCAGCAATCTGTCAAAAGGTGGATGGCTATAGAATATTGACTATCTAATTATTTTCCCTAGAATGTATATATATCATAACCTGTCAGAATTTATCTTGTACACAGAAGACACATAATATTTTATCAATGAAATTTTTTGAATGAATGAATGAATGAATTTTGTTTTCAACTTATATCTCTTACCAAGTCACTTCGCCATATTCGCCACCTACACATTCATAGACAAGTTTAATGTGAACACTGAACTTCCAAGTGATCTTGAGGGCTGAAAACTGAGACAGCAAAGCAGTTGGTTCTCACTCTTCTTTCCTGCAGGATGTAGAACTATCTCTGGTGTTCCATCTGTCATTGTCTTCCCATTTCACACCACACAAACAAAACATTTTATAGTTAACAAAGTTTTTCACTCATGTAAAACTCCTGAAAGGTAAATAGAAGTATCCCCATTTTACAAATAGAGAAACTTTCAAGGCCTAAATGATGCGGACAGCCCATACACAGGAATTTAAACCCAATATTCCATGTCCAACTCTATCCATTGTTCCAGAATCAAATCCTTTCCCATTGGGGCCAACTTTGCATCCTGTTTGTTGCAATGTCTCTAGCATTCTAATATCTTTTCTTGTTTACCCACTTTCCTCCCTCTTTTGACATGTGATTCCTTCCTGAGGAGGTTCTCTTAGTCTTCATCATATTCTCAGAGATCAGCACACATACATTTTAGCTTCATAGACACTTTTATATTGCCAGAAAAAGTCATATGCAGGTTACTTTAGTTAATGCATTTTATTGAAAGGATATCCAAAAAGAGAGGGGGAGGCAGGAATAAACTCTCATCAACTAGGCCACAGACACTGTAACACAGGGGTGCCCACAATTTTTCAGCTTGCGAGCTACTTATAAGATGACCAAGTCAAAATGATCTACCTAAAATAAAAATGCAAAACATAAATTCATTTCTTCTATATTATCATTATTTAAGTTACTATTATTACTATTTAATATTGTGTATTCTTCTTTCATATTTCTCCTTCTCAGCTCTCTTTTTGGAGGAAAGTCAATGTCATAGTTTTTATGAACAGTCCAAAAAAGCCGCTCCACATTTCCCTTCTTTGGAATAGCAATGGCACACAGACAGATGAGACAAACGCACTTAGAATATGACATAGTGACAAAAATCCCCTCCCATTCTGTATGAAAGTGGTAGGTTTTAGGCTTCTTACTCGGACCAGCTATGGCACTCATTTTTATACCCTTTGTTGTATTTAGTTTAAATAAATTGAAGGCTAACTACGCAGCAATGTAACTGAACAAGTTAGCGTGGTTTAACGCGCATGCGTAGGGTGTCAAAAGTTCAGACGTCAGATTGGCTACCCTGTATGCCAATCAAAAGACAAATGTCTTTTTAATGTCGTGCGATCTACCCACACTTCCTTCGCAATTGACCAGTAGATCGCGATCGACATATTGAGCAAGATACCAAACATCTCTCTGGATTATTTTTACCCCCTCAACTGCAGATTTCTCTATCTCTCTCCCTAGCCCTCCACTGCCATGGTCACTGGTTCAGCCATCTCCATTTTGTGTTCTATGCTTTAGCCAGGCTCTCAGGCCAAACCTCATCCTTAAATGATACATGACCTACATAAGCTCTAAAAGGTGACTTTTGTAGGCAAGGCATTTCTACAATTATCCAGGAACCCACAACTATTCTTCACAGTTTAACTGAGGTTCATGCAGTTATGCTATGTGTGCGATTTAGGAAGATGATTGCACTTCATATTTCTTCCAAAACACCCATTCACAACTGTTTTCTGGAAATCGAGGAGCTTCCTGACAGGGCTTATGATTTTGTAGCACCTGAGAATAAATCTTCCAAGTTTCTGCAGTGAAACCTGCACAGAAAGGGAGTATAAGTGGTCAGCTTGGCTGTTGCCCTCAGCAGTAGAGCCAGCTAGCAGAATGCAGAAATACCAGAAGAGTACCACAGAGGCCTCCATCAGACACAATATAAGTTCTGCTAGACAAGAACCCTGGGATCTAATTGCAATTACCCCAACCTAAAAAAAATCAGGGGTAGCAGAAGGACAAAAAAGATCTTAGATTCAAGGGTTCTTAGGGTTATATGAGAATGTTCTTATTCTTAAGTTGGTTTGGGTTCTGTAGAGAGGACAAGAGTAAGGTAAACTCAAAACACTTCCTTTAGAGGACTCATCTGTTTGATGTGGTTAATTTCTTTCTTTCTTTTTTTCCTCTCCAGGCAGAATTATTTAATTATTTTTTTTGATTAAAGTACAGTTGGCGTACAGTATTATATTAGTTTCAGGTGTGCAACACAGTGCTTTAACATTTCTATGTCTTACCATGTGCTCAGCATACTAAGTCTAGTAACCACCTGTCACTGTGCAATGTTATCTCACTATTATTGACTATATTCCCCTTCACCTTTTTCACCCATCCTTCCATTTCCCCCTTCCTTCTGGAAGTGTTGTTGCTAATTCCAAGTCTTTCAAAATGACGGACTGGTACTTTTTTATATGTTAGAATGTGCTGTGAGAACACCCTCTGAAGCACGGAAGGAAACGCTTCTTTCACTGTTCTTTCCTCTTTATGAGTGCATTGAGGCTACTTCTTTCACATTTGTATGCTATTTAGATCAGAACTTGAATCAGAGAGTGGATATGGGATTCATCCAGGGTCGCGTCGTATAAACAGACTCAAGGCTCATACTCATTTCTTCTGCTTCCAAGCCTAAAGTATTTGTGTCTATACCACATTGTTTTTAATGAAGCTAATCTATAAGTTAGGGCTACATAGCCACTTTAAGATATAAATTATTTAACTTAAAAATATACACTGACTTAAAAATTCCGATAGCTTAACTCCTACTATAAAAATAGTCTTTGTTCCTGGCCAGTGGCTTAGTGGATAGAGTGTTGGTCCAGCATATGGATATCCTGGGTTTGATTCCCAGTACGGGCACACAGGAGAAGTGACTATCTGCTTCTCCCACCCTCCTCCAACCTTCCCACCTCCCTTCCACAGCCAGTGGCTCAGTTGGTTTGAGCATGGCCCCAGGCACTGAGGATAGCTCAGTTTGTCAGAGAGTCAGCCTCAGGCACTAAAAATAGCTCTATACGCAAGCATTAGCCCTAGGTATGGTTACCAGGTGATCCTGGTTGGGGTGTATGCGGGAGTTTGCCTCACTATCTCTCCTCCTCTCACCTAAAAATCAAACAAAAAATAAAAACAATAATCTTCAAATTGGAGCATAGATATCCATGAGGTACATAAGCACTTCAAATGGTACAAATGCACAGATAGCTTTAAAGGAATCATTTACTGGATTGTCAGTTTCCACATGTATAGTCTTTCCTTAAGTCATTCTGCTAAACATGCACCTGTACCTGGGGTATCAAGCATGTTCTCTTCTCCCAAATCCTCCCTTTTAAAAAGTGACACCTCTCACTCAATGCAAATATTACCATGTTACACTGCAGTAAATTGTAAAAGTATCTTGGGCACTAAACTAAGGGATAATTCAAAATATTGATGTCAGTATTGAGAAAGAGATCTGACTTTAAAGTTTATAATGAATCTTTTGACAAGTCATGTGATTTTTCAATTATACATTTTCAACAAAATTAAAAGAGGATGTACTAGAGTTGTCAGCTAATAGGTCATTTAAAAATAATTTTTAATGATAAATTGTAGATTTAAGTGATTAAATCAAAATAAGTTTAAAGAATTAATGACTCACACTAAAAAAAAAATCCCCACTATCATCTATCCAATTACATGAACAAGTTTTTTCCCATACTTACAACTGAAAAACAAAACAAGATTGAAGTGATGCTGGAATTTGTTTAATTCTAGCAGTAATATTTGTTCATGAATTGATTTTTTAAAGCTTCATCCATATCTTTACAATAAGCTTCTGATAAAATTTTAGTTTCTATATTTAATGATATTGTATCAAAATTTCCATTTTTTCCTGGAAATCAGTTGTGTTGTTAATAATCATTATAAAGCTAATGTATTCTAGAAGAAATTGATTTTTAACACCTAGGTTGTCACAATTATAGAAATAACAAAATAAAATTTCTATTAATATACATATTTTTTCATTATAAACAGAACCCCAGCTAGGACTCTCACTATGTTTCAATTACAATCAGGTTATTGGGCTGATTATAATTCTGAGGGTAAGCAGTATAATGAGGCTATCCTGACTCTTGATCAAGCCTAAGACAAAATCAAAAAGGGCAAGAAAAACAGAAAGAGAAAGAAAGAAAGAAAGAAAGAAAGAAAGAAAGAAAGAAAGAAAGAAAGAAAGAAAGAAAGAAAGAAAAGGAGAAATGGAGGAGAGGGGAAAAAAGAGAGACAAGTGGGAAGCTGAAGACAAGGAGAGAGAGCTTCTAATCAAACATAGGTTCACTGGCCGAGCTCAACAACCTTCTGGCATGCACTCAGGGAGCCTTCCTGTTAACTTCCTGGTGGAGGACAGTGCCTGAGAGTCCCAGCAAAGTTCCATCTGCAGCCCTGAGTTGAATGGTTCTCTGTTATCCTAGTGCCCCCATCACCGAAATGTAAGAGATACACTAAGAAGGCAACCATAAAAATGTATGATGTCTACATGTATTCAGTGACATGAAACTTTACCATGATAATTGTTAAGTGAAAAAATTTACTAAAGAGTGTGTATAATATAATTTTCTTTTGGTTATAAAAAATTACAATTTGTCAAAATTTGTGTTTTTGTAAAATAAAAATAAAGTCAAAGAATTTCTCCAAATATTAACAATGGTAAGTAATCTCCAACTAGTCAGAGTCTGTGTGATTTTCACTTTTCCAGAATCATCTACTTTTATAACAACAACAACAAAAATTTAAGCCCCAAAGGCAATATTATAGAATACAATGTCCTATGCAACCAAATAAGGCCATTTTCTATTTAAATATTAAACTTTTTTTCCAAGTTTAAATATTTCACTAATGTCTAATAAAATTACAGGTAAGGGAAAAAGTAAGTTAAGACGGAACTCTACACACTGTTGCCACATTTCTTATTTCTGGTTTTCCCCTTCAGGACTCAGCTGTTACTCCAAATCCCCAAACACATCCTGCACTTCCTAATATACCCCCTCCACTTTTGCAAAATCTGCTTTGCACCCAGTTCACCCGGTCCAGACTCTCATCTTAGTTCACGGGAGTTCCCTCATTTCACTCTGCTCCCTGACACTCTGGAGTTCACAGTAGTACTTTATCATTTTCCCAGTCCCCACTCTGCCTTGATAACAATCTCCAACTCTGGAACAGCCCTTACATTCCATCCTCACACTTGGCCAGGTTGCCAAGTTCTAATTAGAGGAGGCACAAAATGATGGGCTGTGCATCATACTCTTGCTTCTTAGTGTCAACCAGTCTTCAAACTCTTCATTCGCTATGGAATAATAGTTTATTTTCTCTATTTCTAATTTCTGTGCTCAGTTGTTCCATAACTCAAGAATTCTAAGAGGGCCTACTGCTTCTCTCTGATTTGTAGCATTTTGTTGGTTTCCTGTCACCTTCTTCTTGACAAGTCTACTTTAGCCCCCACCCCACCCTGCCAGCCCCCATTCCTGTTCACTGCAACTCCGGAAAGCTATGTAAAAAATTCTGCTGCTCTTACACCTCAAGATGATTTTCTCTTTTCATCGTATTCTTCTGGCTTTCTGTTCAAGGAAGAAACTGTCTTCCTCATTATCACGTTTCTTTTCCCTGCATTTTGATTCATCATTTCTATTCTCTCTTAGTTACAATTCTAATTCCTTAGACTTTTGCCTCCTTCTCCCCATCCCTTTCTCCCTTCTCCTCCTGTCACTCTTTCTTCACAAATGCCCTTTCCCTGCCCCTGTAGACCATGTACTTGGTCATGAATCCCCACCTAAAAAAAAATATGTCTTGATCTAATTACGTCCTCAAATTGCACCATACCCCTCACATGTTCTTTATCTCCTAACTTGAAGGAAGGATCTATGATTGCTATTTCTACTTTCTCAACTTGTTCCTTGACGCCAGCAAACTGACTTATGCCACTTGCAAAAAGTCACAATGACTGTCTCTTTAAGACCCCAAAAACTTCTCAGTTCCCAATATTTTACCTTGCAGTGAAACGTGAACCATAAAATAGTTCCTCTTTGTCTAATTTCCTATCATTGGACTTTAATCATTCTGGCTTTTTTCTGTCTACTTTCTCTTCTCCTTACTCAATCTCTTCTTTCTGAACTCAACTTGCTTACTAGCCCTCCAGCAAAACCACAACCATCACAACCACTGCCATTTCTGACCATTTTCATGTGGACAGAATCTGCTTTCCACCCACAAACCTGGCCCCTCGGCCTCTCTAATCCTGCTTTTAGACTTCTTCCTTCTGCCCCATACCCAAATATATGCATCTCCTATAAGATTCTCTTCTTGCCTACTTCACTGATCTATTAATGTAATATCCTCATTTCCTGCAACTTAAAACAGCACTCCTATTTAGATAAATTCCACTTGTTCAGTTTTATGTCTATCTCAAATTTTAGCAGCATATTGAAAATAAATAGAACAGCCTAACCAGGTGGTGGTACAGTGAATAGACCATCAGACCATGCAGAGGACCCCGGTTCAAAACCCCGAGGTCACTGGCTTGAGCACAGGCTCATCCAGCTTGAGCACAAACTCACCAGCTTGAGCGCAGGGTAGCTGGCTTGAGTGTGGGATCATAGATATGACCCCATGGTTGCTGGCTTGAAGCCCAAGGTCGCTGGTTTGAGCCCAAGGTCACTGGCTTGAGCAAGGAATTACTCGCTCTTCTAGAGCCTCCCAGTCAAGGCATATATGAGAAAGCAATCAACAAAAAACTAAAGAGCTGCAATGAAGAATTGATGCTTCTCATCTCTTTCTCCCTTCCTGTCTGTCCCTGTCAGTCCCTCTCTCTGTCTCTCTCTGTATCTGTCACACACACACACACACACACACACACAATAAATAGAAATAGAACAATCTTCAGTCATCATCTCCCTGTAGTGATACTGTCCTGTTGAATTTTCCATTGTTATTAAAAGGGCCCTGATTGCCCCTTACTCAAAAAAACGAAAATTTAAATCACTGACATGTCCTCCCCTTGCACCCACTGTCTAAAGCCCTATCATCTTTGGAAATGTCTTCACTGCTCTCCTTTCCAGTGCAACATCAGCGCCTGTGCTCATGTTCTTCTAACGATCCTACCCAAGCAATTGCTCATTCTTAAGTGTCTTGACATCAAGTGCATTTCCCTTGTAATCTTTCCTTTATATCAATGACATGTTTTTTAAAAGTGGTTTTGCCAATCCTGGTTATCTCATCAAAGAAGGCCCAAACTCCTCAGTTTGCTGTATAAAGTACTTCGTGACCTGCCTCCAAACTGACATTCCTAAACTTGTCTCCCATTATCTCCTTGCTATTTCCTCTGCCTTCCTGCTAATAATATTATTTAGCATTCCTGGAGCATCCTCTGAAACTTAGTACCTTTATACCTGTGCTCAATTTTACTCTGGCTAAAAAATATTTTCTCCATCAATTTCTCTTATCAAAGCAGTTTCATCCTGCAGAACCCTTTCAAATCCCTGCTCTCCTATGAGGCCTTCCTGGAACTCACTTGATAACTTACATTGTCTGCTTTTCCCTTCCAGTGAGCCCGTGGGTTCCTCTGTTGAAGCACATATTCTAACTTTCCTTCCTGTAGTTCTGTATTTGTCTTCTTTAAAAGTATAAAAGCCTTTGGTGGCAAAAAGCCTGTATTATTAATTTTGTATTACCCATGTTTATTCCATATTATTAGCAAAATGTATGTTTAAGAAATGAATTAATTAGAGAACACTGTCCATAGTTTTATAACACTGCTTCCTTTAAATTCTGGTAATATATGCTAATGTTGTACCTTTTTATAATAGGTGTTGCTGGAAGTAAACAGTGAATTTATTGTCGAGGTAATGTATAATTATTAAAACTATTTTCTCAATTTAAAATTAAGAGAAAGTGAATTTTTAAATGCATCATACATCAAAAATCAGAATATTTGAAAATAGCAACAGAAAAACCCATAATTTTACATTTCCATGCTTTTAGGCATGGTTTGCAACAGCTCAATGTCACAGTAACTCTTACTTATCAAGCTATACTAATAGTTTATTTATGTTTCCTAATCTAAAGACAACTTAATAGAAGCAAAGTAACAAGCTGGAAAGGAAAGAGGATTTCTAGAAAGTTATATCAGCAAGAAAGACAATTAGATGGTCAACCAATGACAAAAAAAATACAAAAAATAATCTGTAATCACAACTAAATAAAACAACAGAGAATTTAATGCCATTTAGAATGGGACTCATGAAATAAAAGCTGCTATCCTCCCTGGCAGGGTTTTATCATAGTAGTTGAATTTTCATTATGATAATATCAAATAATTGAAGAAAATATAATTACTTTTAAAACCTCTATTGAAAAAATTAAAAATGAGTTTTAAAACTAAAGTAAATTTCAGGAACTTGCATCAAAATGGGGAAAAACATAAAGGTTTGGGTTCTTAAAAATATAAGCTTCATTTATATGGAACACCTCCTTTCCCCAAAGTGTTAATTAAATGAAGCCTTAGCTTGAATGAACTTACAATTATATATGTCTCAACAAGTCCATTATGAGTTACAAGTCCATGGACTTGTTACATGTATATGTTGTTACATGTATATTTACACATGTAAACAAATATTTATGGATGTAGTAACTCTTGTGACGTCTTTAATAGTGTAAAATTCTTAAACACCTTTTAACAATAGCAAACTAGACTATAAGGAGAAAACATATAACGAGAAGAAATACAAGTGAATGGCATTGAGAATCCATAGAGGTGTCCATGGGATTATGGCAGTTACCATCATTTCAGTTAAAATAGTCTTCTAATCCTGCAGTCAAGTATTTGGATGCATAGCCAGAGTGGTGTCCTTATGAACAGAAAAGAAAAGCCCTCCTCTCTTTTAGGGGAGTACACTCTCCACGCAACTTTCCTTTTGCAAGGGAAGCATTCACCTGGAACACCAGCAAGCTTTTAAAATCTGGAGACCAGAAAGCCTGGTCAGAGCTCAGTGAAGGGTGAGGTGGGCAAGATCTCTACCTGGTAAAACATTTAGTCCTGTCCAAAATATCCACAGAGACATCTGGTCTAAACAAAAATGTTGTTAAATTTTTGTCTTATTCAAAACATCACTGAGCATGTTTGATCCACGCCAAGTGGTCGTGATATTTGGTCCTGTCCAAAACATCCCATAATGCTTTTTTTTTTTTAATTTCTTTTTATTTTATTATACAGAGAGTGAGAGAGAGAGAGAGAGAGAGAGAGAGAGAAAGGGGGAGGAGCTGGAAGCATCAACTCCCATATGTGCCTTGACCAGACCAGTGCAGGGTTTTGAACTGGCGACCTCAGTGTTCCCAGGTTGTCGCTTTATCCACTGCGCCACCACAGGTCAGGCCCATAATGCTTTTTTATAATTTTGGTTTACAGGATTAATACCTAAAAATACAATCATATTTTATTAATCCAATTACTATATTGTGGCTGTATTGCCAGTAATAACCCTTCTTACCCTGGTAGCCCATTTGGTAATGGCACATGGAGTTAAGAAGGTAGGTCAGCTTAGACATCCCCATGAACGTTCCTGAACAGGACCAAATATCAAGGACCTTTTTGCGTGAACCAAATATTCCTGAGGATGTTCAGACAGAACCAAATGTCTGCTAACCGGTGAGCATAGATTAAAAGAATAACTACATAGGCCTGACCTGTGGAGGCGCAGTGGATAAAGCGTCGACCTGGGAACACTGAGGTCGCCAGTTCAAAACCCTGCACTGGTTTGGTCAAGGCACATATGGGAGTTGATGCTTCCAGCTCCTCCCCACTTTCTCTCTTTCTCTCTCTCTCTCTCACTCTGTGTCTCCTCTATAAAATGAATAAAATAAAATAAAAATTAAAAGAATAACTACATATACCGTATTATCCAACATAGCACATTATAAGCTCTACGCATCGTTATAAGCTTGATTCATATAATTAGCAGTGAGATGATTCCAAAAGAAGTAGCTGGTAAGGTTGACCAAGCTATATCTAGGGTTGTCATTAGTAAAACCATTTTTGTTCCTCATATTCAATACCATTGCTTCTTCTGGGTGTACTTTGCAGTGTTGAATAAATGTCCTTACTAAGTAAAATTACTCTGACACTATGAACTGTGAATGATTCTTGCTTCAGGTGAAAGAATTAGACATTGAAAATGGTACTACAAAATGGCAAACTGTCAGAAGACAAAAGCGGGAGTGGATCAAGTTTGCGGCGGCGTGTCGGGAAGGAGAGGACAACTCCAAGAGGAATCCGATCGCCAGAGTAAGTGATGAAAGAACAGGAGTGTCCTGTGCTGATAACAAAGGCTTCTGAAGAGCACAAAAGCCCTCAAACATTTTAAGGATTTGCAGTCTTCACTATTCCGTAGTGACTTGGGAAGATGTGTGTCATGTAGTCATTTGTTCATGTTGCTGATGCACCATGTCAATCATCACATCCTGGGAGCTGCTACAGAGCAGAGGGTCCTTGAGTGACCCTAGAAGAGAAACTTGTACCTCCAGCCCTTGTCTGTCCTTCTGTCTTCTCCTTATCATCGCTTGCACATTTTAGGAAATTTACACATGTACTACTATTCTTCTGACTAGCCCTCCCCAAATCCAAAGCTTAAATAATTGACTGTCTCCAAGAAAGTAAGAATGAGGTCAAAAGTTCTCACTAGACTCCTAGACCCAAAAATATGGGACACTTAAAACCGTGTCAACAAAATCAATTAAAAATAAATTTAAAAAACACATGTGCAAAATGAAACTTATTTCAAATTAATGGATCTCAATAAGGAAGGAGCATTCATTAGCTTTTTTCAGGAATCTTGGCATATTGGCCTTGGGCCATTGATGAAAACAAGAGTAGTGGTTTATCAGAATATTTTCCTTAGAGCTTTACATTAAAATTATAGTAAGTATCAGCAATGATATTATACAGTGTGTCCGTAAAGTCATGGTGCACTTTTGACCTGTCACAGAAAAGCAACAAAAGATGATAGAAATGTGAAACCTGCACCAAATAAAAGGAAAACTCTCCCAGTTTCATACCTATTCAGTGCAGTTTGATGTGGGCTCCATTTGTTGCCCTACACACATCCAAACAATAGTGAAGTTCTTGCTACACACGGGTAAGGACGTCTGGTGTAACACATTGAATAACATCTGTGATGCTCTGTTTTAAGTGATTAATGTCATTGATATGTTCAATGTACACATGTTGCTTCACATAACCCCAAAAGTAAAAGTCTAAGGGCGTCAGATCCAGGGATCGTGGGGGCCATGGTTTGACAAAACCTCCTCTGCCTATCCACCGCTGGGGGAATGTTCTATCCAGAAACTTATGAACAATGGTGGCGTAGTGTGGAGGAGCGTCATCCTGTTGAAAGATGACACCTTCTGGAAATTGTGACACTGCATACAATTCCAATGTGTCAAGATAGGTGTTTGCCGTCACAAACTGCTCCACGAAAGAAAAAGGACCTATCATCTTTTCATGCAACAGGCCACACCACACGTTCACTGTAAGGATGTTATGTTCGTACTCAACATAGGCATGAGGATGTTCAGCAGCCCATATTCGGACATTATGGCGATGAACATGTCCACAGATATGGAAGGTCGCCTCGTTGCTAAACACAATCTTCTGCAAAAATCTTGCATCATTGTCAATCTCATGAAGCATATCTGTAGCCAACGCGCATCGTGTGGGTCTATCCGCCAGTTTGATAGCGTGCAACAGCCGCAATTTGTACCCCGTAAAACAGAGACATTTCTTTAACACCTTATGAACTATATAGTCTTGCTTAGGTGTGATTGTCGAGCACACACATGCACAGATTTTTTAGGGCTCCTTAGGTAGCTATCCCGTATAGCCTCTACAGACTCGTCACTAACTGATGGCCTACCAGAACGGGGTTTCTCTACCAAACTGCCGGTTTCCTTAAACTGCTTATCCCACCAAGTAATGTTATTCCTATGTGGTGGCGCTTCATTATAAACGCGCCAATATTCAAATTGCACTTTGGTCACGGATTCAAATTTAGTGAGCCACAGAACACACTGCACTTTCCTCTGTATCGTCCACATCTTGACTGGCATGGCCAAGGGCTGCTCCACTGTATACACGGTGTTACGTCATTATCTGCGCATGCGCACATGCTGCCACATCATCCTACAGAAACTGGGAAGGTTTTCCTTTTATTTGGTGTAGATTTCACATTTCTATCGTCTTTTGTTGCTTTCCTGTGACCGGTCAAAAGTGCACCATGACTTTATGGACACACTGTAGATATAGTCCCAGCTCAAGGAAAGAGATTTATTCTCTCTCAAATATTTTCAAATTCTTGGAAAGCTTTTAAATTGTTATTGTTTCCATTCAACTCCCAATTATAGCCTTCTGTTCCACACTTGCATTTTATGCTTTTTTCTTATATTTGCATTTGAGGGATGTCCTAGATTTTCATCTATATAAATAAATTCTTTGGATTGGACTGGAGCTCATCCAACTTGTATTTCTATCTGTCTTTACCTAATTGTAGGTATTTGGGAACAAAATCTTAGTATTTTACTGAGTGTTCTCATATTTAGTATATAGGTTAGATTTCAAAATTTAAACTACCTTTGTTTAAATTTATGACCCATAGACATAAAACTATGAAAACATAATCTAGACATCAGAATATGTGTCATAAATCTATCTGGCAGATGAGTGATACAATAGGTTTTGGTTTATAAAATCATTGCAAGTATCTCTAAACACTGTATTTCTTTTCTGATTTTCTAAATTTAAATTATCTACCATTTTGATTAAATTTCAAACAGAGTCTAGTCAGTGTACTTAATAGGACACAATTTATACACAATCAGAAAGATTATGATTTCTCTACATGAAAAAAATCAGAGCAGTGAACAATATAATGTTAACAATAACAAATTTAGCTTCAAGCGTAACTATGCCATATGTCAGTCATTTGGGTATGGTGTATATATGTTACCTCATACAATCCCCACAACAAACCCAGAATATAAGTGGCATTGTCTCGTTATAAGTTAGTGCTAGGCCAAGCTAAGTAAATTTTCCAAGGTCACGTAGGCCTATGTTGTGATACCGGGTTTCAATACAAGACCCATCTGGCTATAAAACCATTCTCTTCACATTCCACTACACTGTAAGTTCATGATCTGCCCTAAATCCTAGCCATTTTCCTCATAGATACGATCAGACTGCGAAGCAAACCAGAAGATTACATACCGCATCTCTGGTGCAGGGATTGACCGACCGCCATATGGAGTGTTCACCATTAATCCTCAGACCGGGGAAATTAACATCACCTCCGTGGTGGACAGAGAGATAACTCCACTTTTCTTGGTACGTCACAGTAATATGTTTTGATTTGTGCATATTTATTTTTCTTCCCTTTTTAAAAATACATCATCTCATGACTGATTCCTACTTTTGTTAAAATACAGTAGAATGAAACCAAATAAAGGGCTTGCGGAGATGGAAAGAGTAGGAAAAGCATTTATGGTTCAGCATTCTCTGGTGTGTTGCATATACATGTCATCAAATGTCTTGATAATATTTCAACTACTAGACTAGAAAGAAAAAGCCTGAGTTTACTCAGAAAATTGTTTCTTTGTTTATTTCCTTCTATATTTTCAAGCATGTCATTTAATTTCTTTTGGTGGAGAAAGACAGTTTTTTTTCCAACTTTCCACAGATTTATTGCCGGGCTCTGAATTCCCGGGGTGAAGATTTAGAACGCCCTCTTGAGCTTAGAGTCAAAGTTATGGACATAAATGATAACCCTCCAGTCTTTACACAAAATGTGTACGCAGCCAGCATTGAAGAAAACAGCGATGCCAGTAAGTAGAATGCTTCTCCTTCTCTGCATTATACCATAACTATGTCTCTTGCTCAAAAGCTGTAGGAGATTGAAATAAAAGTAATTTAAATATCAGAAAATATCAGACTTGTATTTTGAAGAAACCCCTCAAATTCTAACTTAAAATTGAGCTAGAAAAAAAATCAGGTCTAAAATGCTAAATATCTTCCTTTTTTTTGAAAGATTCTTATATATGTGATTTATCAGGGGTTTAGTGCCTTCTTCAGAGATTGGTGCTCAGCTCACAATTAATGTAATCCAAATGTATGAGCTGAAATAAAACCATGAATGTAGATAAAAGCCATGTTTTGTTCTAGCCCACAAAGTCTAGGCTAAACCACACCAGATGGAGAATGATGGAGGTTACCTTTGCAACTGTGCAGTTGGGACCCAGGGTCAGCTGCCCCAAGGTATCCCACAATGCATACTGATTATTTTTAATCAAAATTACTTAAGAAATTGCCAATGCAAGAACATGCTGATATCCACACACACACACTATTTTCCTCCTCCCACAACCCTTAAAATCAGGAGACACATGCCTCATGCAAAAGGTCCCCTCCCTGCACCTGGAAACACCCATACAGCCAGAGTTAAGGAATATAGAGCCAAAGAGCCTGTCAAAACAAACCTTGTTGCCTATGTATTAATTTCCTGCCCAAGCCCAAACTTCAAACTTCATTTAGATTTCTCAGTAAGGAATACCCAAACCTTGCTTAAATTCCCTTCTTTTTTTCTTTTTTTTTTTTTCTTCAGAGACAGAGAGAGAGTCAGAGAGAAGGATAGATAGGGACAGACAGACAGGAACAGAGAGAGATGAGAAGCATCAATCATCAGTTTTTCATTGTGGCACTTTATAGTTGTTCATTGATTGGTTTCTCGTATGTGCCTTGACAGTGGGGCTACAGCAGACCAAGTAACCAGTTGCACAAGCCAGCAACCTTGGGTCCAAACTGTTGAGCTTTTTTTGCTCAAACCAGATAAGCCCATGCTCAAGCTGGCAACCTTGGGGTCTCGAACCTGGGTCCTCCGCATCCCAGTCCGACGCTCTATTCACTGCGCCATCGCCTGGTCAGGCTTAAATTCCCTTTTAAGGAGCACTCTTTTTTTTTCTCTCAGCTTTTCAGAAACTTATTTTTATTTTGTCCAGAAAGTATAAAACGCTAGCCGGTCCATCACTTCTCAGAGCATTATTTATGATTCTTTCATGTGCACATAACAAATTGGATTTTGGATTTTTTTTTTACTCCCATTAATCTGATCTTGAGCAAATATTAAGGGGACTTCTCTCCCTCTCTAACAGTACCCATCAGATCATTTATGAAGGATAAATATGGCTCTTCACAGTCTACACAGCAAGTTATATTACATTCTCTTCTTTATTTTCACTTTTCTATCCTGTTTAATTCCATCTCCAACTCTAATACTCTCCTCTTTATCCCTCCATCATTTCTCCTGCACTTGCTTTCCACACATATGCTTTTCCTATGTTGCTACTTTCCTCTCTCTTTTCTCTCTTTGCCTTCTGCCTCTTCCTCAGGTGCTAAAAATAACTCTGTTAGAAGCATGACCCCAGATGGGCCGAGCATCAGCCCCAGACTGGGTCACCAGGTGGACCCTGGTCAGGGCGCATGCAGGACTCTGTCTCTGCATCTCCCCTTCTCTCACAAAAAAAAAAAAAAATGGGATAAGAGAATAGAAAAAAGAAATTTTAGAAAAAAAGGGGATAAGAAAAAAAGCTAGAGGTAACAATGCAGAGTCCATGGAAGAAGGATGGAGGAGTTTGAGGGAGAAAAGAGATAAGGAATGATGGGAAAGAAAAAGAGATAACAAAAGATGGGAGTCAAAGGGCAGTATCAGGAGAACTTCTTCAGATCCCCTAAAAAAAGTGAGGTTGAAAACAGGATGGGAGAACATAGGAAGGCAAAACAAAAAGAGTGTCTCCATAGCCTGTCTTTGTTTCCTCACTAACATACTTCGGGACAAGCTCGGTGAAGGAAGAGAAGGTGAAACCACATTCATCTCCACTCCCTTGCTGATTAGCATCCTTGTTAATGCTTCCTTATATGAGGAGAGTTACCCACAGGGCCAAAGCATACTTCCATAAACTATGACTTCCTTGAAATTTGGCTCTATCTATTCAAGGCATCCCTGTATTTCTGTGTAAGAATTTTTCACTTTAAAGCCAAGCTGGGAAGCACAGAAACATCAGGGAGCTGACAATTCTGGAAAATCTGCCTTGTGGGTTGATGTCCTTGGCTTAGAGGACATCAGTCCTTGGGAACTGACTTAGAGTGTTGGTGCTTTGTTGCTATGAATAATTAAGAACTGAAATTCTTGTGGACAAATTTTCTTTTCAATAATTATATATTTTGACTGTGCAGTGAAGTATCGTATTTCCCCATGTATAAGACGCACTTAATTTGGGGGTCCAAAATTTGGGGAAAAAATGTATTACATAAAGTTATTGAACTTGTTTTATTCATCATAAAATTCATACAACTCCTCATCACTGTCAAAACTCTCATCCATTAGCTTGTCCTCATCTGTGATGACGAATCACTGTCTTCAACAACGAGCGCAAAAACAAGTGCAAAAAAGTGGGAAATGCAAGTAAAAATTATATATACAATCACTACACAAGATACACCCAGTTTTTAGACCCCAAATTTTTCAAAAAAGGGTACATCTTATACATGGGGAAATATGGTACTATTATCTTCCAAGGCAATGAATAGTAATTCTCTGCTTCCTGAATGAGCAATGAAAAAGGATGCAGTTGCTCACTAAATAATTGCAACGTTGAATATATAATTAAGCTATCATCTTTCTTAATTTTTATTCTATTCTATTCTATTCTATCATTTGTGAGAAGAGGGGAGGCAGAGAGACAGACTCCTGCATGCGCCCCAACCAGGATTCACCCTGCAAGCCCACTAGGGGGTGATGCTCTGCCCATCTGGGACACTGCTCCATTGCTCAGCAATCAAGCTATTTTTTTAGGCCTAAGGCAAAGGCCATGGAGCTATCCTCAGCACCTGAGGACAACTCACTGGAACCAATCAAGCCATGGCTGTGGGAGGGGAAGAGAAGAAGGAGGGGTGGAGAAGCAGATGGCTGCTTCTCTTATGTGCCCTGACTGGGAATGAAACCTGGGACATTCACATGCCTGGCCAACATTCTACCACTGAGCCCGCCAGCCAGGGCTACTATCATCTTTTTTAATTAAGCATTTTAAAATAATTTCACAAGACAATGGCAAAAAAAATTTGATAAAATCTTTTTAAAATAGCTTTATGATGGAGTACACAGAACTTCTTTTGCATACATTAAAGGTCACTATATTTTGCTACTGATTTACCATTTAATCATTTAAGGAAAGCAAGTATTGTATAAACTAACTGTAAAGGGTTTTATAAAGGAAACCATTGTTATTTTTGTAATCAACAGCATAGCTCAAGTTATGACATACAGAGTGGGGCAAAGTAGGTTTATGTTGTCAGTATACGAAACACAGAGTTTATTCTTGCATTATTATTTATTAATTATTGCATTTTTTTCCATACAAACAATGGTACACCTACTTCTGCCCTGCCTTGTATATTCTCATGAATAACTAGAAAAAAGGGAACACCAAAGAAGGCCAACCATGTTTTCTTCCTTTGCCTGATGATTTATTGAATCAATTTTATCGGAGTCCCAAACATTCTTCATCTCCATCTCCATTTCTAGACACATTGGTAGTAAAGTTAAGTGCCACAGATGCAGATGAAGACAATCACCTAAACTCTAAAATTGCCTACAAGATTCTCTCTCAGGAGCCAGCAGGTCCACCAATGTTCATCCTGAACAGGTACACTGGAGAGGTCCGCACGATGTCCAGTTTCCTTGACAGAGAGGTAAAGCCTTCTTTATGAATGAATAAGAAGAAATAAAGAATACAATTGTGAAAGGAGGGGAGGAAAAATAACCCAACCATTATTTTCAATGAAAATTATATAGAAGAAAAGTAATATTAAAATATTGTATAATATTATAAAAGAAACACAGAATAATGACATCAGATGTTGGATTTTATTCAAAACCAGACCTCAGTCTCACAATTCTTTTTCATCTTAATTAAGGAACATGGCATGTATAACCTGCTTGTGAGGGGCTCAGATCGAGATGGAGCCGAAGATGGACTGTCTTCTGAGTGCGCCTGTAGAATCAAGGTTTTAGATGTCAATGATAATTTCCCCACCTTGGAGAAAACTTCTGTAAGTTGTTACCTTTATAATGCTTTTTACATAAATGTCAAGGATCTATTTATTTCCCCACTAGTTGGTGAACCTGGCTCTTTCACATGTATGTATGTACTCAGCTTTGCTATATAAACCTTGAAATGTCTTACGTGTAATAATATATCTTAATATTGTATATTGGCCTTTGAATCACTATTCCATGCAAATCTTCTTTGTGAAAGCAACAGACCTTCTCCTCCATACCCTCCACTCACAGAAATGTGGAAATTAATTAATATAATTCTGGGAATCATGTAACAACATTGATGTGTCTTTGTATGCCTGATGACTTACTGAATTAATTCTAACAGAGTCCCAGATAATCTCTACCTGAACTTTCACCTTCAGACACAAAGAAGCAAAAAATCAAAATCAACAGAGTCAAATCTGGCTTGCCACTTGTATTGGTACAAAATAAAATTATTGGACCATAGCCATGCTTATTCATTACATGTTCTCTGTAGTTACTTTCATGCTATGGCAGCAAAAATGAGTAGGTACAACACTAACTCTTGGGTCCACAAAGCCTAATGTATTTGTTACCTGGCCCTTAAAGAAGGAAGGCATGGAAAATTAAAAATAACCAAGAAAAATTAAACAAAATGCCAGTTTGACCTTGATTTTTACATATAGCACATGGAAATCAGTTTTATTATCTTATAATCATTTTATTGTTAGATCTCTGATGTGACGTATGTGATTTAATAATGATGCAAATCCCTGAACAGTTTGTTGTTAATATTTTAAATTATAATTATTAGAAAATTTTTCCTCTTTTGAAAATTCATTGATTACAAAATTGATCTATGTCATTCAGTACTCAGCAAACATTGAAGAGAACTGTTTAAATTCTGAACTGATACGATTAAAAGCAATTGATCTTGATGAAGAAGGCTCCGAAAATTGGTTGGCAAAATATTTAATTCTCTCTGGAAATGATGGGAATTGGTTTGATATTCAAACAGACCCAAGAACCAATGAAGGCATTTTGAAAGTTGTCAAGGTACAGTATGGGATCTGCAACATTTTCTTTTTGAAGAAGTTTTAAAATACTCTTAGAGACAGAATTTGCTTACAAAAGCAACCCATAATCTTGAATACTGTTTATGTGAACGAGCACCCTAAGTATGCTTACTGTGTCAGGCTGAGACTTCTAGCCAAGCAACACAATATTTATTAGCAAGAAACATAAGGAGGCTACTTTGTTCTCACAGTGCCCAATGTCTAGTTGAGAAGTCAAGGCAAGGACCCCCCAATAGATAATAAAAACAAGCATTAAAAATACAATAAAATAGATGTTATATTAAACATAATTAATTTCCAAATAAATGAAATATAATTAATGGGATAAGAGGTAGTATACTTTTGAGCTAGATTTGTCTGAAAAGATTTAATGCAGGGAATATGCTTCACCAGGACCTTATAGCTGAGATTGCTAATGTGGTCAATAAGATGAGCATACATACAGTGCCGATAAAATGTGATGCATGTTCAGGGCATGGGGAGCAACATCGTGGAGTAGGAGCAGAATATCCACTAAGAGCCGCAATGAGATTCAAGAATACAGATGTTGAGTTGGAGTTGGTTTGCTGAGAAACTTGAATACCAAACACAGGGCTTGGCTTATTTGCCAGAGATCAATCTTTTTCGAATTGCTTTGTTTATACTTTATGGATTGCAATATAATCTAAAAATATAAATTAGAAACAAAACTACAAACTAATAAGATATTTGTTTCCTTAGTCCTGGATGGCAGAAAACTGCTTCTTTTGGTTGGAGACTCCCAGTCTCCTTCCCGTTTCACATTTAATTCTAAAACGAGCCAACATTTCTTGAGAATTAGCAGTGTCATATCAAATTAGGCAAAAAGAAAATAAAGAAAAAAGAGAAGGGGAGAAAAAAGAAAAGAAAAAAAACCCTGGATGTGAGAATCTTACAGCTTAGCTTCTATATTAAATTTATAGATGCGAAAAACTCACCAGAAGCCAAAATTATTTCTGGAGGGGCTCCTTTCACTCTGAGCCTTTTCTGAGTCTCATTTTTTTAACGCTGAACCCCTACTTTTCTACACATACCTACATATCCTTTGTAAGTGATTATTTTTCAGTCATACCTGAAACTGCAGAAGCTGAGTTTTCCAGCCACTCCATTCTATCTCCAAGCAGAGACTCGGTGGTAAACAGTTTTCATTGCTCTCTGCACAACCCTGACCTCCAGGCACAATTGGAAAATCCTTGATAAAAGATCCCAGTTGAAAAGAATGAGGACTTTCTGCCTTTCCTTTCTCTTTTATCTCTCTTGTTAGAGGAAAAAAATGAGCTCTCAACCAGTTTCCTATTCCTACATTTTGAAAATGTCTATAATTGATTGAACCTTAGGCTCATATTAATTTATTTCACCACACTGTTATTTAATAGGGAGAAAACTATTCTGACAAACAAAAAGCACATATGTGTGTACAAAAAGCCACCAAAGATTTCTTTATCAGAATAGAGGATCGCAGACTTCTCATTTATGTAAAGACGAAACAGAATTCTAGAAAATAAAAACTGGGTTTTAGAAGAGCAATCTCTTCCAGTTGAAAATCCAGTTCTGAGTACACAATTCATATTCAGCTCTGTTCAAGGAATTATGTGGATCAAGGAGGGGAACAGATGTACAGAAGCAATCTTGACAGTGTTACCTAAAATTTAAGTGAAGCATGTTGAGCCAGCCCTTGTGAAGAATTTAACTTAAGCCTAAGAAAACATTCATAATGTCACAGAACTTCCCTGAGGGGCAGAGATTTATCTTTGAATCTTGCTGATGGCACGCACTGACAGCTTGACCTTTGGTGTTGGCATATGTGTTGCATGTGCTTCTTACATTAGCTTCCAGAAACTTCTAAACAGATATTGTCCAGTACTCCCTTCCTTACAACTGCTTTTTCACTTGTGACATTTCATGGTTCTGCCATCAATCATTCTGTATAAAAAGATTCTATTCATCTTTTATCCAGGGAACTCATTTCAAAGTTAACTTTTTTTCTGTATATAGTATTTACTTATTCTCAGGATATGCCTGTGAAGAAGTCTTCTTGTCCATCATACCCAGCACAATTAAATTATAGTTTAGGGCTGACTATAATAATCATAAATTCTCCTTTAGAATTCATTTGAAACATATTTTTAATTTACATGTTTATTGCATCATATATATTTAGCTCCGTTATTCTGTTGTTTATATTTTCAGAAATCCTCTGATGCAAATTCTACAAAGGAAACTGAGACTTATTCATTCATTTAACAGTTGTGGACATTTTAAGTTTCATTCTAAGTTGTTGTTTTTTTAATTTTTTATAAACACCTCATTTGGAAAGAAAGATCATTTTCTATTCCAGGGTTTTTATATAAGAAGTTCAAAACTTCAAATATAAGTTCAATTTAAATTCACAGGTCTAAATGACCCATACACCTCATTATGTTAAAAGATAAAGGGAATAACATGCCTGAAATGCCTCATGCAGTAATGAATAAAATTTTATCAACTCAAAGTCTGAATTGCATAGTTCCTGGACTTTATTCTGGTGTGTTTATGTTCTTATTGTAGCTTTGTATTCTGTCAAAAGACAGTTCATTTGCTGTTTCAAGGTTTTTTTACTTTCCGTTATTTCAGATGCTGGATTATGAACAAATGCCTAATATTTATCTTAGTATTGGAGTTAAAAACCAAGCTGAATTTCACCACTCAGTTGCTTCCCGATTCCGAATGCATTCAACCCCTGTGAGAATTCAGGTTGTGAATGTAAAAGAAGGACCCACATTTGATCCAAATTCTATGACTTTTAGTGTGCGAGAGGGAGTAAGAGGAGATTCCTTAATGAATTATGTTCTTGGCAAATATACGGCTATAGATTTAGACACAGGACATCCTGCAACAAATATCAGGTACTGCCTATCCTTTGTTTATGTTAGACTGATAAAGCCTGCTTCTGTCCAGTGCTATTTCATGGGACATGTGCTAGTCTATGTTGGTAGAAATATTTCTGGAGTATTGCATTTCCAGTTCATCTGTTATTGTTGTACAAGACTATTGTGCCATTGACATTTTCTTAGAATATTAATAGTGTCTTAAAGGTGGTAAGGGCTCCAATTGGGTAAAAGAGTAATTTTGTCCGGGGAGCAATTGTAAGATCAAAGAGTCACCTTCAGTTACTCTGTGAGTTTTTTTGATCATCTGCAGCCTGGCCAGTCAGAACCACCCTGGACCTGGCTGATTAAGTCATATTGTAAACAGTAAGACATCATAAAAGATGAGTCACACCTTGTTTTTTTAAAACCTGTGTTATCTATATATAGCTTTGGGGCTAATTTCAACCTTCTACTCAACCTAAAAAAATAGGAAACAGATAATAGAAGAAGCTAAAGATAATGTAGAGTCAGAATTAGAAAAATAGAAAGGTAGACATGAATTAGACCTACATAAAAGAGTCTGGAAAATAATTATAGTGAAATATGCAAGTACTCTTCATTTCCCTTGTCTGTCTTCTTATGCCCAATATTTTTGGAGTGAATAGTCTATTAACGTACAAGTATGTCGACAGCAACAATTTTGGTTACTCAATTAGGTAACAAATTAACAGACAACAAAAATTATGAAATCTGTCAGTATGAGACAGAGGAAAAGAATATATCAGAAAAGTACATTGGGCACTTAAAATTCTGCCTAATATGAACACAGGATCTTCATCCAAGCACTCTGAATCCATTATATGTCACAAAACCCATCTACACAAGTGATATAGGTGATACCATAGCCCCAAAAGGGACAACAGTGAGATGCTTTAAAACCAATATCCCTTAAAACTGAGAAACGACTAAGTACCTCCATGTGAAATGAATAAAAAATATTTCCTTGATATTGCTATGATTTAATAAACAGAACTTAAATAGACTTACACATTTTATTTAGCAATTACATAAAAAGCTAGAAGAGGAAAAATTATGAAATTTTAAAATTCTCTTGTGAACCTGTGTTAATATGTTCAATACTAGAATTTTATTGATATATATACATTTTATAATACAAAGCAAGTATTACTGTAAAGCATGCAAACAACATATATAAGTTTAAGACATTGTAGGTAACTAAAATTATTAACTTTTATAAAAGCAAATTATGAACTTATTTATTTAAAAACAGGTATATCACAGGACATGATGCCGGCAGCTGGTTAAAAATTGACTCACGAACTGGTGAGATACAACTCTCTAGGGAATTTGATAAAAAGTCAAAATATATTACCAATGGGATTTACAAAGCAGAGATCTTGGCTATAGATGGTAAGAAAATGTATTTTCAATATTTTAATAAAATTATTATTGCATTAAATATAAAGATTCTAATGTTGATAGCAGAATGATAAAATATATCATTCAGTGGTGTCTGCAAGACTTATAGAGAGTTCTAAATACCTTAGACCAAGAACTGAATTTAATACACTGAGAGCCACAATTAACATTAGTCATAATTTATTTCACCTACTTCTTCTAAAAAAGAATTGTACTGTATTTTCCCATTTATATGGTGCTCCCATGTATAAGACGCACCTTAATTTTTGGGACCAAACTTTGAAAAAATATATATTACATAAATTTCTTGAACTCAAGTTTTATTCATCATAAAATTCATAAAACTCATCATCATCACTTTCTAAACTCCCATCCATTAGCTTGTCTTCATCTGTGCCTGATGACAAATCACTGTCTTCAGCAATGAGCACAAAAACAAGCATGAAAAAGGAAATACAAGTAAAAATCTACAACCACTGTGTAAGATGCACCCAGTTTTTAGACCCCAAAGTTTTTGAAAAAAGGTGTATCTTAGACCTGGAGAAATACAGTATGTGACATACAGTGTAAAGCATAAAAGTCAAAATATATAAATAAATTTATGTTTTTGTTATGGTCTTATCTCTTGAGATGGTTAATCCAACCTGTAGAGTATGTTAAAAATGTTTACTTAAAGCAAGTGCTGCAAGATGTGCACAAAGTTCATCTGGGAATGTCCTGCAGGAGAGGCAATCTCCCAAAGAGTAATTTTAGAATCACTAAAATTGAGCTTCATGGAGAGGCCTGTGTGAGTGTTGCTTGATTAGACATGCTGTCCAAAGCAAGATGTTAAGAATCAAATAAGCACAAGGTCATTCCAAATATAAGATCCTAATCAAAAGGTATAAGTACAGAAAGTACATATGCACCAAATTAGCTTGTAATTGAGCTGCTTTTCATATGGAAAAATCTATCAAGCCTTCCTCTCGGTGAGTAGCAACAGAAATTTGTTTATCTACTGATAGTTAATGATTCTCTGGAGTACTGCCTAGGAAACCAGCTACTACAGGACAAAACAACAGAAAAGGCATACATAACCAGGAAAGAAGGAAGAAAATAGCTGTCCCAGATATATGCCTAATAGAAGATAAATACCATAGGTTTGCATTAAGTTTATATCTGAGCTTTACAAGAGCAAACGAAAGG
This sequence comes from Rhynchonycteris naso, assembly GCA_037038555.1. Lineage (NCBI taxonomy): Eukaryota > Metazoa > Chordata > Mammalia > Chiroptera > Emballonuridae > Rhynchonycteris > Rhynchonycteris naso. Next base: position 165,320,158 of record CM072999.1, on the reverse strand, counting down.
AAAGGGAAATGGGCAGCATCAAATTATAAAAGAAACCATAGTAATACCCAAGCAATTACAACTTATACATTCTGATCTTCATCCTGTGAGTGTCATTTTTAACATCTAGGTCAGTAATATAAACAATATAGTATTATTTTTTATCAGTATTCTATAGAGCTTGTTCTAAATGGATTCAGCATGTTGATCAGAGCCTATGTTGGTACATTAATCATATGTGAAAATCTTCAAAAACTAGGATAAAAATTAGTCATTTCAAGTGAATAAAGAGAAAAAATACACTATTTAAATGTATTAACAAAAAACTAAAAACAAGGGCCATAGTTTATTCACCTAAGCAGAGTGTACACACTGGCACCAAGCCAGCCAAATGGGTCAGCTAAAGTTGCTCAAAAATAGTGGGTCACCAGCTCATCACACAGCAAATGACACTGAGAGCAAATACTGTCAGTAATAACTTGAGCTATGTGTTCCACATCAAGAGTCCCTAAGAAAGCTCTGGAGGATCAGAGAATGATACAGAAAACAATTTATGGGATAATCATATGTCTTTCTAATGAAAGCCTATGTGTAGTAAGTCCAATGTTGAATTGGGTACTAAAAATACATCTGATGAGCCTGACCAGGTGGTGGCGCAGTGGATAGAGCATTGGACTGGGATGCAGAGGACCCAGGGTCGAAACCCCAAGGTCGCTAGCTTGAGTGCGGGCTCACCAGCTTGAGCGAGAGGTCACCGGCTTGAGCGTGGGATCATACACATGACCACATGGTCACCGGCTTGAGCCCAAATGTTGCTGGCTTGAGCAAGGGGTCACTCGTTCTGCTGTAGCCCCCCATCAAGGTACATACGAGAAAGCAATCACTGAACAACTAAGGAGCTGCAACGAAGAATTAATGCTTCTTATCTCTTTCCCTTCCTGTCTGTCTGTCTTTATCTGTTCCTCTCTCTGACTATCTCTCTTTCTCTGGCAAAAAAAAAAAAAAATGAATCTAATGTATCAAATAAACTAACAAACAAAATAGAAACTGACTCATGGATATGGAGAACAGACTGACAGCTGTCAGAGAGAATGGAGTTGGGAGGGGGATGCATGAAAGAAAGGTGAAGGGATTAAGCAAAGAAAAAAAACTCATAAACACAGACAACAGTATGGGGTTATCAAAGGGAAAGGGGATGGGGGGAGGTAGAAGAAGGTAAAGGGAGGATAAATGGTGATGGAAATAGACTTGATTTGGGGTGGTGAGCACACAATACAATATACAGATGATATTATAGAACTGTATGCCTGAAACCTATATAATTTTATTGACCAATGTCACCCCAATAAATTCAGTAAAGATTTAAAAAGAAAATATACTGTACCATACTATGTAGGATATATATAGGCTTCCAGTTTATTATCATTTGACTAACTAAATGGCTCTACCATTTAGGTATGCAAAAATCAGTTCTAAAAAAAGTTTATTAGCTTCCCCAAAAATGACCTGGTAAAATTACCAAGAGATGACATTGTTCTAGTTTACAAATGATAAAACTAAGAACCTTTACACATTAAAAACAAAATAATTCTTTATTCATTGTAACAGAAAATAAAATAGAAAAATGAACTAAAACTCAGCCTACTGTTTCTTATTTTTTTCCTTTTCTAATAAACTATAGAGTACCAACCTAAAATTTGTTCCAAAGAGGTTAGGGGGGAAAAAATCGAATATTTTTATACTTGTTTTCAAAAATGCCTTTTCAAAGAGAAATAGGGCTAATGGGTGGAATTAAACAGTCAAAATAGAAAAAAGTATAGACAAACAATTATAAATTTCAATAACACAGGAATCAATAAGCATTTTGAATCAAAAGCTATGAGCTAGTCTGGGGGTCTCATTTATGTGAACAGGGTCGGAATAGAAAGCAGGAAAAACCTCCTCTAAGGAGGGACATTTAATTTTGCATTTTAGGATGTGTAGGAGTTAACAAAATAAAATGAAGGTGAAGAGCATTTTAGAAAGAGTGACTAGGATGAGAAAGAGCCTTGAGTTAGGAAGAAACTTGTTCAAAGAACTAAGAGGAAGCAAGTGTGGCTGGAATATTGCAAGCGAAAGCAAGGGTGGCTTCAGGTTGTTGAAGTGGGCAGGAACCATCATCTCAGGAGTCACTCAGACTGCTCCTACGTGTTCTGACATCATCATGGGATATGAGAAAAAAAATTTCTCCCTGACACCATTGCCCTAACACCCATGATGCTTTGCCATTTCAGATGGCTCCGGAAAAACAGCTACAGGAACCATATGTATTGAAGTTCCTGAAGTCAACGATTACTGTCCAGTCATTTTTGCTGAAAGTGGGACAATCTGCATTGCCTCTCCATCGATCCTTATATCTACGAGAGACATTAACCATCATTCTTATGGGTCTCCCTTTACCTTCTGTGTTGTTGATCAGCCACCAGGGACAGCTGACTTATGGAATATCAGATCAATAAATGGTAAGTGGAATGCAAACTTGCTCATATGTTAAAGACCAAAAGCATAATCAATTATCAAATAATTAGTCAAGTTGTAATATTTTCTATAGCTGTTTCCATGGTTTTTGCCATATTCATATTAAATAAAAAAATCTTTTATACACACAGGCTATTTGGAAAAATTTTGAACTGAAATAAAAGTAAAAATGTTTTATCAATACTGCATTTTAAAATAGTAGTATATAAATATCAGTTTAGCCATCATTTTCTATAGGTGAGGTGCTACACAAATATTTGAAATAAATAGAACCCATGACAAACTCACCAGATGTCACAATTCCCTATCCTAAATTATTCAGGGAATCACATAAATGTCTCTAAGACTCAGCTACACCATAGATCTAGATTTACACCTTTTCTACTCACTTAGAAACACATAAGATCAATGAAATTGTTCTTATGAAAAGATATGAGCTCAGACTTCTTTGTAGGGGTAAAAATTTAAATTCAAATTGTGCAATATTGCCTGACCTGTGGTGGTACAGTGGATAAAGTGTAAACCTCGAATGCTGAGGTCACCGGTTCAAATCCCTGGGCTTGCCTGGTCAAGGCACATACAGGAAGTAACTATATATACTATGAGTTGATGCTTCCCACTTCTCTACCCCCATCCCTCTTTCTAAAAATCAATAAATAAAATCTTTAAAAAAATTGTACAATATTAAAACAGTAAGGCAAACTGTGGTACATATTATTAAGATGTAGAACAATGCAGCATAAAAATTAGAATTATGTGAAGCATTTAGATACAAAGGAATGCATAAACCAAGTATGTGAGTAAAAAGAGCCCAGTGTGTGTGTGTGAGCGCGCGCGCGTGTGCCACTGTTGCTCTATAAAAATGAAGGCATTGAGAAAAACTGAGAGTAAATTTCAGGCAACATAACATTTAATATACTTTACTTTCTTTTTCCTGAAATGTTAAATGTCTATTAGAAAGTGGAATGCTATGAGAGGACTCCATTTGAGCTGAGGTTGCTCCCTGATCTCACATTCATTTGAGAAAACAGGAAAGACTGTGGGGGTGTAGGGGTCGCATGGAGGTCATTCCCAAGGTGAGGGAAATACTTCCCACCTCTCTGAGGCCACCAAGCTTCTCCATCCACAGGTAGGGGACACCAGCACTAAGGACTTAGTCAAAGGAAGAAATGTTTCACCATAAAACTTTTTAGCTCTTTTCCACATAACTACTTCAATCTTTTAAAAAGCTAAGCACATAAAAGCAATTCTATTAAAATCAAGGAAACTCTGAATTTACCTTTCCCTACAAAGTCCAATAGCCCATTCTTAAATGAAATTGCTAGCTACTTTTTCTCATTCAAATGCTAAATATTATCAATAAAAATATAAGAAAAATGTTTAACATGAAGGTAGGTAAAGATACTCAAATGATACTATAGATTTGCCGGTTTAAAAAAATATATGGCACGAGATAATATTCCCAGAGCCCTGTTTCAATATTGGTATTGAAAAACAGAAGAAACTCTCCTTAGCATGCTGTGCCACGGCCCTATCAGTTCTTACTTTGTGCCCAGGTTACATTTAGGTGGAACCTGGTTTATCAGATAGCTAACTGAAAGAAATAAACAACAATAATTATTATTATTGAGTTTGATGGATTAATCAATTACTATTCATGATTTAAGTACAAATTTAATTAACATAATCATCTTTAAATTTCCTTGGGTTGATCAATAAATTTCAACTAATATTTAAGCAATAGTGTCTACAAAAAAATCAATGTGCAATAAGAGCACAAAGAATTAGGAAAATAATGATTATTCGAATAATTTTAAATGAAAGAGCAACGATTGTGAATTAGAGATAAAGAACAATCTTAGGGAGGATGTTTGCCGATTGTAATCCTAATAAAAGACTTCTAGTATTTTCTTTCAGCTCACTACTCTTCATTCATTGGACAAGTATTTATTGAGTCCATATTATAAGCCAGTGGTTCTTAACCTTTTTTGAGGTACCGAACCCACCAGTTTCATATGCGCATTCACTGAACCCTTCTTTAGTGATAAATAAAATATGATTTTTTTTTCCAAATTCAAGACATAGGTATATGTTTTTTTACTGGTGCACAAAATGAGCCGTGCGTGAACATCACCTTGTTCAAAGAACAAAACCAATGAAGTGCATGAACTCACAACAAATTACGGTATTACTTTATTCTGGCCTCCGCGGCAGAGGCTTCTCGGAACCCCTGAGACCGACTCATCGAACCCCTAGGGTTCGATAGAACCCAGGTTAAGAACCACTGTTATAGGCAAAGTATTATTGCTCTGGGAATAAGCAGCAGTGTCCCAGTCTTATTTGTAGAAATAACAATCCAGTAGGAAGAAGTCTTGAATAATTCATTATAAATTAATTTTAAAAAGAAAGTAGAGGGAGCTCTATGACTAAGGAATTACAAAGAAAATTAGGCCCTAAGTTAGTCCTGAGTATTAGAAAGGGTCACCTGCCAAGTGATCTTAATTTATTTTCTTTTTCCTCTTTTCCCTTTCAGCTACCTCCGCAATCCTGACAGCTGAGCAGACTTTATCGGATGGAATTTACCAAATCCCGATCCTAGTAAAGGACAGCTACAGCAGGGAGTGTGAACTGCCACAGACGGTTAAAGTAGAGGCCTGCGACTGTGACAGAGGCCACACGTGCTTGCACTCTAGCACCCCAGGCATCTACACAGGGGGCGGAAGTTCCGTTACCAGTGACGTATATGGACCTGTCCCTAATGACCGAATTGAGCGTTCAAACGTTGGTCTTGGCCCGGCAGGGATCGGCCTGATCGTTCTGGGCCTCTTACTACTGCTTTGTAAGTACTGAGTCAAAGCCCTCTTTTCAACAGTTCTTCAGAGTAAACATGTAACCAGGCTTACTGGGAGGCTAGGTTCATTGGGCCGTTGCTTTTTGGCACCTAGGGCAATTTCTGTGGAAATCTGGAAATAAACAATGGGCCTGGTAAGGACATGTACTTGTTCAATAATAACTAAAGAGATCTAGAAGTAGTGAAGGTCATAAAGGTGGGAAACACATGCAAATGCTAAGTCTAATATAGCAGATCATAAAGTAAAGTCAATCTGGAAATGAAAAGAGCACCTTGAGAGGAGAGAGGCAGAAGCAATTAAATCCAAGTGGGAAGGTTAGGAAAGTCTTTCTGGTGGAAATGGCTTTATACCAGGCCCAAAAAAGCTAAGGATTTTCTTAGAAGGATGATGGTATATAGCCTATAGAAGGGATTCAAATAATTTAACAACCAGCTCTCTGCCCTAATGACCATTTTAAATATAAAAAAAGATGTATCAAAAAGTAGTTTATTGTTTCATGCACTTAATACTTGTATAAGAACAGTAAAAGAAGTACACAAAGCTAAATAAGAAAATGTTTTAAAATATTAATGAAAAAATATTAAATAATACCTGAATAAAAATAATAAAACTGTTATTTAAGACATTTCCATATTGCCTAACAAGCTGAAACAAATGACAGCTTGTCACCCCCTGGTTGTTGGCACTTTTTCTCTTTATGTTATATGTTTGTTTGCTGAAGTAACAAACATGAGGGAATTAAAATATAGTATTCCATCAAAGGTATAATGAGTTTTATGAAATGAATAAATAAATATTACAAGCATCGTTTCATCAAATTGTTTTCACCTATGGAAGAAATGAACATAACTGCAGGCACTTAGAATATGCTGTTGCACAGATGAACATTAAACAAGAGTCAAGGCGTAAATTTGTGATTTCCACATTGGGTGGCTGCCCAGATGACCACCTTAGAGAGAACCCTGATTACAAGTGCCATTTTAACAACTGGTTTGCCGACCTCAGCAAAAAATTAGGTATCGGTTCTGCCAGACCGGTGTGAACCTGCTGAATCCCACCATTGTATATGGGGGTAATCTAGGACAAAGGAACAATACAAACATAAACAGGGAGAGGGACAGAAGGGCCCAGCACACTCAGGAAATGGAGAAGCTAAGAGGTAAACTACGAGCCAGCATGCCGGAACATTCATGACAGGCCTAACATTCTAAGCTGCAGTCCACAGGCAATGAGGACTCAGTGAGGACTTCTAAACTCAGTGACCTGTCACTCTGATGTGGTAGGATAGGAATCAGGGAGAAGAGACTAGAGGAATGAATTAGTCCCTGGTCTCTGGATGAGTGTCTGAACTAGGACATCGGTCATAAAAATGGTGAAGTCACTAAGCGAAAGTTTCAAAAAGGGTCCTCCTCTCTATATACCATTTTTTAAAACATGTAGACCCTTAAAGGAGAGATTCTTTATGTGTTTTAAGTGGCCCTTGCAACACTTAGATTTTGTGGAGATCAAAAATTAGATTCTAAAATTGAATATGACTAAATTCTTCAAACTATAATATTAATATGTTTTAATAATGGATACAAACTAAAGAATTTTTTGAGGTTTTAAAAAATAACAGCTGACTTTGGGGCAGGCTTTCTTTCTTAAAACAATCTAAGCTTTTAAGGCTATCCAAAGATCATGCGTGAATCTCATCATGATCTTAGAGACATTCTCTCAGAACATGACTTGATGGTAAGTGAGCCAGTAGTTCATAACCCTTGCTGCACATTAGAATTACTTGGAAGTCTTCAAAAATCACTCATGCCCAAATAGGAGTATTCAAAATGAGACCCACGTTTCACCATGGTTAAACCCTTTGGTGAAGCTAATGTGCAGTTGAGGGGTTGAAACCCAGTGGCTAGCATTCAAAGCATGCTAGCACTCAAAATTTCATGGCTCTTCCTGAAGCAGGCAAAGAAAGCACAAGAATTGTTAAATGGATTGTAGCATAGGAGGGGAACACCTTTGAGGACAACTTTACTTGTTCTCAATGGAGAACCCCAAGGTCAGTTATGGAGGGAGAGGGGCAGGGTGATTCTAGGAGAAAGGGTACTAGCTCAAACCCTATATTCCCAAAGGGCCTAAAATTAAAACTTCTGATGTTAGCCCTAAATGAGATTATGCATACAGTAACTGTATTTGGCCAAATACATTCATTTTCTTAATTAAAAAATGCTCATATCCAGGACGGTGCATGACCCTGCACACACACATCTAAATTCATGGAAACATAGTGTAGGTGGAGCAGCTGTTAGAGGCGACCAAATCTAGTCTTTTCCAGAAGGCTTTCTGGAAATGTATAATTTGACCCTTCACTCTTCATGGTACAGATGGTAAAATTATCAAATTAACTATCTTAATTTAGTAGCTTTGATATTTTCTTCTGTACTTCTAATTAACACATTTGCTGATATGCATGTTACACTAGGAAATTAGAGAAGTATAGAAAGCAACTAGAATGGACCCAAAGAACTAAACTGAATGTATTTTAGAATCTTAGAAAAGTGTCTAAATTTATGGACTAAAGTAAAAAATTGAGGTAAATTACTTCATTATATTTTATAGACAAAGTCTCAATAAATATAAATAGCTCAATTAAATTTGATGGATTCCTTTTAAGTGTAAATATAAGGGGTGAAGAAGAGTACTATCTCTAGGTTCAATAACTGAATCCTTTATCCAATTCTCTTGTTAACATGTATTGATCACATGTTGAATTTGCATGTGTGTATATGGTGTTTGGTCAAATGTGTTTATGCATATCAGTTTACATGTGGGTATAGCAAATATATCAATATCAACAGAGATGGCCTATGTGTATACATAGACATAGCCATGTACCTGCGCATATATACATGTCCATGGAGGTAAATACATATTTATTCATGTATGTACATACATATAGATAGCTTACAAATACACATATATACACAGATAATTATATGTGAATAAATATACATATATAAATATGCATGCATTTATGGGGAACTAAGAATCATAAAATGTGATTCTAACAGGAATCTTATATAAGAGGAAAGACAGGACCTTACTTTCTTAATCTGTCAGTTATGAACCCAGATTACATGATCTCAAACTCCCTTCATTCTAGCTCTAAAAGTCTATGTGCTTTTGTGGTTTTGTATTTATAAATATAAATATGTATACACAGTCCCTTAGGGGAAAACTGATGCTTCCTTACATTTGTATGTATCCCTTTGGTTCTCAATATAATGCCACATTTTCCCCAAAAATGACACTGTCAATGACTTCCTAACTGGAGCACTATGTGCTAACTCTCCCTTTTTACTTTCCTGGGCAGTGGCACCGCTCTTGCTGCTCTTTTGTTGCTGCAGACGAAGACAGCCCGAAGGTCTGGGGACCAGGTTTGCTCCTGTGCCGGAGGGGGGAGAAGGAGTGATTCAGTCCTGGGGAATCGAAGGGGCCCATCCCGAGGACAGGGTGAGTGCACTGTCCCTTTCCAGAGAAGCATGGGATTTCAATAGAAACCGAGCATGTTTTGACAATTATACAGCACACAAAAATAAAAAGAGGTCTGTTTTAAATGTTTAACATAAAGCATTTATTTTTAATATATATGTTTAATTTTCAGGATGTGTCAAATATATGTGTACCAGTGACAGCTTCTAACACCCAGGATCGTATGGATTCCTCCGGTCAGTGGACATCAAATTCTGTTTTTCTTTTTAAAATTTGTAAAATTATTCAACCAGATAAACCGCATGTATAAGTATCTTTAGAAAAACAGCCTATCTGTTGATTTCCTTGTTTGATAGCATATGAAAGGGGAGGTTAAATGTTAGTAGAATTTTTTCCATTGATTTGTGAGAGAGAAAGGGGGTTTAGGGGGAGAGAGAGAGAGAAGCATCAACTCATTGTTCCACTCAGTTTTTCCATTAGTAGTACACTTATTGGTTGCTTCTCGTATTTGCCCTGACTGGGGATCAGACCCATGACCTCAGTGCACTGGGACAAGGTTCTATCTCCTGAGCCACCTGGCCAGGGCTTACAGGGGGTCTTTGGGTTGCAACGGTCTTGACATATGACCTTTCAAGCTTACAACTCTCACTCTCATAAAAACTTTAAAAATTGAGACATGAGTGTTTTGGCTTATGCCATTAGCATCATACTTACAGACTACCTGAGCGAACTAGTTTGGTTGTGTGCAGCAGAAGAATACACAGTATTCTTTCTGTGACTTAGATATGTTTTTATGTTCTAGAGTATGATTTTACAACTGTGTTAGAATAGGCAAGTGACTTAGGCTAGGGTGTGTTTTAACTTACACCAAAATTCAGGTTAAGTCACTGTCGTAGAAATGGAATAGTGTTGCAACCCGAGGACCCCCTGTATTTTCCTGTCTTAAACTACAGATAGTGAAGTATGGTGTAGCAATTAAAATGGCAAACTTTGGAACCAGAATGTGTGGATATGATTCCCAGTTCTGCCTCTTAGTAGTAATAAGTGCCTGAACAAAACACTTAGCATCTTAACTGCTCTGGGTCTCAATTTTCTTACCATTGAAATTGAGTTTATGAAAGCACTTACTTCAAAGTGTTGCTATGAGGAGTAAATAAACATATATATACATATGTATATGTGTGTATATGTATATATATCATGCATACTATATATAGTATGTATCATATATTTATAATATATATGTGTTATATGTATATGTATGTTTGTGTGTGTGTCACAACTATATATTACAATAGTGCCCGGTACACTACTGTACCAGGCTTTATTTTTAATATATGTTTTTTACTGCTACTGTAGCCATTATTTGTAATAGAAGTTGTTAAAAACAGAAAGAAAAACAAAAGAAAAAATCAACAAATATGTTCTTTAAATAATACACTGAAGAACTTTTCTTAAATTCATACATGCATTGGCCTCAAGTCTTATACTCTCCTAACTTACCAAGCCAATGCAGACATAAGACTACCTAAAAGTACCCAGCTATTGGGCAAGGATTGAACGAAGCAGAGAAGTTGGCCAATTCTAGAGCAGACATGAGATTTCTCCAAGATGGTCCCTTAGTATCCCAAGCCAGACGTTTTGGATCCAGAGAGCTTAAGGAGACTGCACACTCGTGAAAGTCCGCTCTCTCTACACCCCAGCACCACAGTGAATGAGGACTGAGAGTTCCAGTTTCTGCACACACATCCCCGGCCTCAGTTTGGAAGGTTCTCGAATGTGTGCAAACCTTCTCAGACCAACCCGGGGGAGCTTGCCAGAGGCAGCGTTGGAAGGAACTGGTGCAGGCAGAGGGGCCCCACTCCTCTTAGCTAGTTCTACACCTTTAAGTCCAGAGACAAAGTTTGTGCAAATGTGAGACAGTCACGTCCGGTAGGTGGCTCCATCCATACTTACTTTTAGATGAAGGGTGTGGTTTAAATCCCTCCCGGTCTCACGTTCTGGTACCTCCTTCCTGTGTGATGGTCATGGTGGGCAGCAATCAGCAGCTGGCAGTGGTTCCTTGATAAACAATGCAGACGATTCAGGCACTGTTACCTGAACACCCTCTCCCCACAGAAATCTACACCAACACCTATGCGGCCGGAGGAACGGTGGAAGGGGGCGTATCAGGAGTGGAACTCAACACAGGCCTTGGGACAGGCGCTGGCCTGGTAGCTGGTGGAGCAGTGGGAACCCTGAGGAGGAGGGGCTCAACGCTGGGAATCCAGAGGGAGTATGCCGAACCCTGCCTGAACATGGCTTTCCTGGGCAGCTACTTCACAGAGGTAATTCCCCTGCACAGTGACACATTAAATAGCCTTGAAGCTGAATGATTATAAGAACAATGGCAGTAGGCTCTTCTGAAATACCTTCAATTATTTTCAGCCTTATCCCAATTCAGCATAAGAAAACATATAGGTCATTTCTCCTTAAAACACAGAAAGTCAATTTGGTAAAGCATTTCATATTTAATGACATAACACATTTAATAGTGTCAGAAAGGCTACCGTATCTCAGCATTCTCTACTTCCCTTTTACCACTTTTGTGTCTTCTGTTTCCTTATAGTTTTCCCACTTTGGTTCCCACAGCAACCACAAAGCAGCAAGGCCCTGGTCAAGAAAAAGAAATGTGTATTTATGTCCTCTCTTTACTATATCCTTACTGCTCCGCAGGTGCCTCCAAGAGAAAGGAGGAAAAATCAATTAAAAACCAGGATTGGGGAAGGAAGAATTGCAACTCAAGAACAGGGCATCACCATGACTTGGTGATAGATCAGGTCCTAGAACACAGGGCTCCTAATCTCTAGCCAGTGCCCCATCCAAGTGTCCCTCACTTAGAGAAGGAATCAGGAGACCTATGAGCATTCCAAAGGGAAAGCCCCTTGGGCATTGGACTGGCCTAGTGGGGTAGCATAAAGGGTCACTAAATTCTCTTGTGAATTCCTATTTAGTATGTTTATTTCACTTATTTGGCAGTCCATTTTATGTCATATTTCAATTAGCCTGTTTAACTCCCCATATGATAATACAGTGATTTCACCACCCCTCTTAAGAAAAAAAAATGCTAAAAGATGCTGCTGTAATTGTTAGCTATATCTTAAAATTGGTGGTTACAAATACTGTTGCAGACTGTGTGTAAGTAGTATCGATTATTTAAATGTGTGATCAATACTACAATGTACATTCCACAAATGGGAACGAATAATATGTCATAGAAATGATATTTAACAAATCATTCATAAAACCTCATTAATATTAAAGGAGCCTTGCCGTAATGAAAAATTGCACTGGGCATTTTTTCCTATGGTTGCAATTGGTGTTTTATAAGACAAGTGAAAGCAAAATGCATTCTCCTTTCTCTGTGGGCACCACTGTCATCCTTCTCCACACATTTTAGCGTTACATTTAAAAACTGGTGCTAGATTTCAGCAGTCATGAGACGCAACCTCTCCCCCTGCTGTGGCCTCTGAAGAGTAAAGTGAGTGCTGGTCTCCTGCCCATTTCTACACCAGCACCATCTGCCACAGCAGCCATCTCAGGCCATGCTGAAAGAGTCTCCTCTCACCAAGCTGTCATTTAAAATATCAAACAGCAAAGTTTTAAAATAATCCCAACCTCATAAGTAATTGACTTGAAGACATAAAATAATTTATTCCTAGTGTTAGAATTTAAACTCTGGTATAGACCAGAGGGAAAGCAGCATGATGTAATATTTCTTTTTAAAAGTTGGATTTGAAGTGGTAGTCTACAATTATTTGGTTTGGGGGCATGTCATTCTCCCTCTTTGGGCCTTTGTTACCTTATTTATGAAATTAAGAGGAATCAGAGTATATCAGGTAATTCAGATGGTGCCAGACAGGCCCTGTGGGATTTCATGAGGCCCTCCAACAGCCATAGCAGGTGAGAGAAAGGGAAAGACAGTGGCAGGTGTCTGCTCCCACCCGACCCCCTTCACACAGAGAAGTTCCACTTTCATTGTTTCTACTTGTTGGGTTCCTACCTGGCATTTCATTTAAAGAATCTGTCATTAAAAATAATTTGAAAGTCACAATAGATTACTCTTAGTACCTTTCTCCTGTTAACCTAACTCCAGAGACATCCTGAGTGTTTTTTTCACTCAGGCCACACAGAACTTCACTGAACATTCTGATATAATTCTCTGAAGCTTAGAGAGATTTACATCTTTATACTTGCTTTTATTCTAAGTTGATCAAACTCTTGAAATAATATTTTGAACATAACTCAATATATTTTGCTATTTCTACATGATCTCAGAAACAAAAGACTACAAATCCAAATGGTTAACCCATTGTCTTTGATTCATAATCTGAATAAAATGTAGAAATTATCACTTACTAGTTTTCAAATAAGAAAAATGTACATTTATGCAAACTTTATGCACCATTAATGCACAGTGAGCTCCTTAAAAATTCCAATCAGTTAGATTTGACCTTAGCCAAAAGGCCAAAAAGCAATAAAAAATTTGAATTATTTATAAAGACAGCAAAGAATCAGTGTGTTTATCCGTTCATTCCAGGAAATATTCTCAAATCAGATGCCTCTAAGGTACTGATTATTTTAAAGGAAAAGAAACTTCTAATTTTCCACTTCTCTTCTAATTTTAGAAAGCATATGCTTATGCAGATGAAGATGAAGGTCGACCAGCCAATGACTGCTTGCTCATTTATGACCATGAGGGATTTGGGTCACCTGTGGGCTCAATTGGTTGTTGCAGCTGGATTGTGGATGACTTAGATGAAAGCTGCATGGAAACTTTAGATCCAAAATTTCGAACTCTTGCTGAAATCTGCTTAGACACAGAAATTGAACCATTTCCTTCACAGGAAGCCTGTATACCTATTAGTACTGATCTCCCTTTGCTTGGGCCTAATTACTTTGTTAATGAATCTTCAGGACTAACTGTCTCAGAGGCTGAATTCCAGGCAGAAATGGCAATACCTGAACCCATGATCCATGGGGATATCGTAGTGACTGAGACCTACACTACTGCTGATCAATGTATGCAACCCACTACAATTGTTTTTGATCCTCAGCTTCCACCCAATGTTGTGGTAACAGAAACAGTAATGGCACCTGTCTATGATGTTCAAGGGAATATTTGTGTGCCTGCTGAGTTAGCCAATGCACAAAATGTAATCTATACTGAAAGAGTACTGTCTAGTCCTGGTATGGCTGACATGAGGAATAGTAACATGACTGATGGTTGTGTAGGACCTGTGATGAGTGGCAGTATTTTAGTAGGTCCAGAAATTCAAGTGACACGGATGATGAGTCCAGATATTCACATAAGCCAAACCATTGGTTCCACATCCCCAATGACATCTCGACACAGAGTAACACGGTATAGTAATATACATTACTCCCAACAGTAAGTGCTTTATGGTCAGTATTCTTTGCACCTTGTAATCACTAACATATCCATCAAAGATGTATAATGTTCTATATTTAACATTTTAATAGTAAAATAATTTAAATATTAAAAATTTAATGGCATTCTTTGATTATATGTTTTTGGGGGAAATATGCTGAGTGTTTTAGATAAGACATTTTTATTTTTTAATTTTAAATTATGTGCCAAAAAGCTTGAGCAAATGTATTACATCCTTTGATACTGTCTAATAAATAGCATGTAGCTCATAAGGCAAATCTTAGAGGTCTTCAAACCTGGAGAACTGGTCATGCAAACCAAGATACCCTTGTCCTGGGAGGCTATAAAAGAAGCTTTGTCTGCATTCACTAGTCATATGTCTCTTTAGAGAACTATCTCTATTAAATATTTTTAATTGAGAAGTAAATAAAAAGAACATATATATATATATATGAGAGAAAATTTAAAAGGAAAATGAAGCATATATCAATAGAAAAAAAAAGTCATTTGTCTCTTCAAATGATTTCTCAAGATACAAAATATTTAGGGCATGCTTAATATAATATGGGGAAAGAGTCTGCCAACTAACGCGTAACTAAAAATGGTCTATCAAAGGAATCATACATATATATGTATAGATATATATATTCATACATAAATCAATATGGATTAATTTTTGTTTACTTTCTTAATTTATATAATTAACTGTAAATTAATTTGAAATAGCAAGAAAATATGACAACACTACAGTAGAAACAGGTCTTAGTGGAAGAAGTAGAGTTTTTCTTCCTTACAGGGAATTTTTCCCTTACTCTTGCTACTTATGTCAGAAGACCAAATGAAATATGATTTAATAAGTGTCATTGACCTGAGTATAGAGTTTTTATTTGGCAACTAGATCGTCTCCAAAAGCACCTCTATAATTATGTATATATTCAACACTATTTACTTAGAAGCTGCTATATGTTGAGGGCTGGTCTTGGCTCTGTGAATATATGGGGGAAAGACAGGTATGACTCTTGTCTTCATAGATCTTCTAATTCATATCTAGACCTAAAATAAAACTCTGGGGATACAGGTTAAGTTCTTGCCAAGAATATTAACAAAAATTTAAGTCCATTACCAAATTCTGTTTTTCCTTTTAACACTGCCACTTCTATTGAATGACTAGAATGGAAAAACATGCACAGATTGCTTGTTTTTAGCATACATAAAGCTGGCGTAAAAAATAAATTCTAGTGAGATAGCTTTATTTAATTCTGTAAAATATGTAAACTTTATAGTAGTAATTATACTATGACTCATAAGATAATGTAAATAAACTTATTTTCAGGGATATTTCCTTTTGGAAGGAAAATGTTTAGTGCTTCTTCCTTTATTTTGTTCCATTATACATAAAACTATTGTAGAATTTGGGGCATCTCACATATATTCTTGCCTAATTCTTTCACTTTATAGAAAAGGAATATAGAACTAGAAACATTAAATGTCCATACCAGCCAGTTGTGGTACAAAACTTGAACCCATTGCTCAGGTACTCTGGCCAGTGTGCTTTTTAATACTGTAACCTCATCACACACAGAAGATTAATTTGTCTTGTTGCATGGTCTTTTCTATTTCCTACTTGGAAGAAAAAGTCTCTCTCATAGAACTAAAATAGGTTTTGTGAAGTTTAACTGTAGAATGGATAAAATAGTATCATTCCATGTCATATACATGTTTTCTTTTCTTAATTAAATTTGTTGGAAGATGACACTGGTTACATAACTATACAGGTTTCAGGTGCCCAATTCTAAAACACATTTGGAAGAAGACTCTACTTGGCAGGGGCAGGGGGTGGGGGGGAGTGAACACCTAATACATGTTTTCTAATCATTTCCAAATTATATGGATTGCTAGTCATTATAGCAATTCCTTACTTTAGTCATTCATAACCAAGATTCTGCTATATTTCATTAATCTATAATTTGATAAAATGAGTAGAAAAGCCACAGAGCATTGGTGCCATGGTCATTTTAACAACCAAAACCAGCCATGTAGTATCTTGCATGCATTCAGCCCTGTGGCATATCCTGATGTGACTATTTCATTCTATTTGGACAGTAAATTGAAGAATTATGAAACAATTAGTAAAATTAAATATAAGGCCCTAATGGGATTAAAACTACAAATACTATTCAGTTTGAGAAATTATGAATAAAATAGTACTAAGATGTAACTTATTAAAATTTTAAAAGTAGGTAAAACCATTTGTAAGAAAGGGAAGAAAAGTTTTCTGTGAACCTTTTCTTCTATCAATATGCAAAGACAGGGAGCTTCCAAAAGGGGCAGTCTCCCTCTGATGGATGCCTTCCTTCACATGGTCCATGGAGACAAGACCAGGTCCATTTCATTTTTCTCTCACCACTATCAATGAGGGGGAACTCTTCCATCATTCCAAGACTGTCAGTATCATTCGTATATGACTTAAGCTGCCCAAATCGGCATATTTTATAAATATCATCTCAGACAAAATGTAAAGCAAGATTTCCCTTCACTGCTTAAGAGTTAGGGTATTGATTTACCTAGGAGATAAGGGTGATATAGCACTTACCTTAGGGTTTAGAAATAAACCCAGAAACCCAGAAAATGAGATTTAATAAATAAATAAGTAGTATAGAATATAGTTTGAGTCATAGCTCCAGCCCCGCATATTTACTTGAGGGGATAGGATTATTATGTGAATAAATGGGTTGTCTTAGAAAAGTTTTATCAGGTGAAGGGGAAAGAAAGACTTTAGGAAGACAGAGAGTATTAATAAACTTGTTTCATTAAGAAATATTTTTAAAAAATTTATTTTGGATTAGATGCTTCTGGTTTCAATGTATTACTAATGCAACAATGTTTTATATATTTCTTCAATAAAAAATATGTGATAAAAACTGTTTTGTTTTCTCTGGTAAATGTAATATTACACACACAACCACACATCAAAAATTATTTCCCATTGCATTTTCGGTGAATATCATTTTTATCACTATATGTATAATACAGGAGCATGGATTCATTTGTAAATTGAAATTTAGAATAATTAGAATAATTTATTTGTCAATAATAGAATTTCTCAATGTAATTATTATTTTATTACTAAATGCTTGTTATAAACTAATAAATCAATAGAATAATATCTAGATGTTGTTCTAGATATCATGTAAATTATAGAATTAAATACTATCTCTTCCCATTGGATTTAAATGCAACAAAATTATTACTACTGTTCCTGTATCAGAGGCACCAAATTCTGTTGAAATAATAAAAGAATAATTAATTTCAAGAAAAGAAACTGAGGGAAGGTTTTGAACATGATGAGATTTGAGGTAGACCAAGTAGAATTTTGTCTAATAGTGATTTTAAAAGGTATAAAAACAAAAACCACAGGATATATTCAGAGAATATTAAGTAGTCAAATTATATATTTTAATATGCCTGCATAAATTAAGGGTTATAAAATTATTACATAGTCATTTTATATTATACTTACTGTACTAATTACTCAAGACATATTATCCTATTGATTCTCAAAACACAATGTGGTGCAACTTGCACCAATGTCATAGATGAAGACACTAATGCTAAAAGAAATTGATTTTTTGTTTTTTGTTGTATTTTTCCAAAGTTAGAAGTGGGGAGGCAGTCAGACAGATTCCCACATGTGCCTGAATGGGATCCACCTGGCATGTCCACTAGGGGGCAATGCTCTACCCATCTGGGGCATTGCTCCATTGCCTCTGGAGCCATTCTAGCTCCTGAGGTGGGGGCCATGCACCATCTGCAGCCCCCGGGGGCAAACTTTGCTCCAATGGAGCCTTGGCTGTGGGAGAGGAAGAGAGAGATAGAGAGGAAGGAGAGGTGGAAGGGTGGAGAAGAAGATGAGTGCTTCTCCTGAGTGTTCTGACCGGGAATCATACCTAGGACTTCCACACACCAGGCCGATGCTCTACCACTGAGCCAACTGGCCAGGGCCGAGAAATTGTTGTTTTTATGTTAGAGCTTTTTATGTTAGAATAGCAGAGTTAAAAGTCAAACCCAGGATAGACTAACTCCAAAGATCTTATTCTTAGTTACCAAATTTTCTCAAATTTAATTATGGGAAGATATGTGAGAAGCAGATGGTAGAAGATCTTGAATCCCATTTAGGGGTGTGGTCATAACTTGGTAGAAAATGGAGATTCAATGAAATTCTTTGTGCCAGTGAATGGCTTGGTACTATTTGACAAGACAACACTGGGGCAGCCCTCAGTAGTCCTCATGATGGTTGCCATGGTGTTGAGCACCAGGACATAGTCAACACCATGGCTGGATCACTAAGGCAGAGAACCTAGTATGGTGGTCAGGATCTCCTGAAAGCCAGCATTCCAAGGTGATCTCACTGGCCCCCAAACCAGGGAGATCCTCTAAATTCCCACTGAGTTGAGCAGGTCCATGTTATGTTTTCTAAAGTGACTGCAATCAATCATTCTATATGCAAAGTATTTGTACATTGGATGCCCTTGGCCCTTTTTTATTATTTTAGGTAAGGTGTATGGACTATTTGCAGTTTCTAGAATAGGGCATGCTTTCTCATAATTCTGTCACTCTGCCCTGCCCTGTTTCCTTAATCTGAAGCCCTCTTCACCCTCCTCATCTACTTAACTTTTTCATACTCATCCTTCCTAACTCCCCTGAAGTTTGCAACTTCCTGGGAGCATTTCTTGGTATGTCTTTCACTCTCCCAATCTGCTTTGCTTAGCTAGCTCACCTTCTTTACTCCCACTCTTAACACATTATTTTAATATACCCATGCCTGACAGAGAGCATCTGAGATAAAGACAATACTTTTCTCATTTCTATATCTCCAGTGGAGTAGAATGTCTAGCCCAGAGCCTGTACTTTTTAATTTTGGAAGTAATAAATATAGTTAAATTCTCTCAGGGACTGAAAAGGAAGTATCTGTAGTCCCACAGTGTTGTCTCTAGATAACACCCGTTGGGAATCTCTGAGAAGTTAGTAAACGCACACTTAGCAAGAAAATGCAAGTATAAAATTCATGAAGATAATTGCATTTCAGGAAAAACTTACCTTTTGCAAAAAGAATAATAAAATAAAATTATTGGAAACAACCTCATATTTATTTTGAAAGAAATTATAGGATAGCTAAATAAAATAAATTCTAAAATGTTACAGAGAAATTGATTTTATGCTAAATAGTTTAGAAGACTTGAAATTTCTAGAAATTTGAGAAAGACTACTGATAATAAGATTTTCTTACATTATAGCCATTAGTTGGCTGATTTTTTCCTTTTTTTTTTTTTCTTTTTTTGCAAAAGAGAGAAACAGAGACAGAGGGAGATAGGAAGGGAGAGAGATGAGAAGTATCAACTCATAGTTGCATCACTTCAGTTGTTTATTGATTGCTTTCTCATATGTGCCATGACCAGGGGGCTCCAGCTGAGCCAGTGATCCCTTGCTCAGGCCAGTGACCTTGTGTTTCAAGCCCATGACCATGGGATCATGTTGATGATCCTGCACTCAAGCCTGCCACCTTGAGGTTTCAGAACCAGGACTTCAATATCCCAGGTCAGCCCTCTAGCCACTGTACCACCATTGGTCAGGCAATTCTTTTTTCTTTTTTCAAAACCATTTCTTCTATTTATATATAAATTTAGTAATAAACATATACAATAGGAGGCAAAATAGAGTTCCAGATATTAAAATAAAACAACCATAAAAATCAAATAAATAAACCCTAGACATTATACTTACAGGTTACATGGAAAATAAAAATTTCCAGAAAACCAACACTTCTTGCCACCAAATATACTATATTTTTTTTACTTCTTGAATGTTACAATGTGGAAACAATTGTTACAATATTTTAAACATGGACTAAATATTTAGTACGGATAATAAAAACTAATTTTCTAAGACAACTTCTTTAAATTCTATTTTGGCTTACTTAAACTAATAGTAAATCTGAAGAAATTGCATTCATACTGGGAAAGAATTACTGGAGGTGATTTGCCAGTGTTTCTGTGGATTGTTAAGAAAGTTAATAAACAAAACATTGTGATATGTCTTATCACTTTTAAAAGTAATAAAGGAAAAGGCAATAAAAACCATGTCAATAATTACACAAATAAGCTCTGTGTTACAGATAAAGATGGCAGTTATGTGGTACTGAATTGTTGGCAGGCAGGCATCATGTGCTAGCATGAAGTGCCTGTTCATTAGCGCATATGTGGGCTGAACCATGTATAACAAAGGCACTGTAAGGCTGCCAAAATACAATGTGATGAAGTGAGTTGAATGGCAGTGGAAAAATCGAAATCAGGGACTACCCATATTTGTTGTTATTGACATAAAAAATCAACTGTAAGCACCAAAATAGTTTTTTTGAAAAGAGGACCATACTTGGGTTGGAAATTAATAGTGTCTCTGGGATTAGGAAGATGACTGAGTTAAAGGTAAGAAAGATGCTGAATGTACACTTAACTAGGGAGGAGGTGAATATGTGTGGTGAGTGATAGTGAGGTGTTAGTACAAAAGTCACAGTGTGCACATGTAGTCAGCATAATTATTGGTTGACTGGAAAGTCTTCATCATGTATTTAACAGGGAGGCCCTAACTGGGTGGGGACTTTGGTATCAGTGAGGCATGAGCCACCAGGTGTGGGGAACATAAAACTAGATAGAGGTTGTAAAGAGAGAGAAAAGAAAAACAAATACGTATTATTCTGTGCCAAACATTATACTACATTCCAAACATTATTTTACTTTACTTAACCCTCCTTTTTATCTTTATAGATTAAAGAAGTGTTAAAGAAAAATAATATGGGAAATACTATGACCTAGTTCCAAAGCCCACTCATACATTAAGTATATTTTGAGCACTTCACCAGTTACTTGTGAGCTAAGGGCTAAAAGCAGAGAGGTAAACTAGGGTCCTTGTCATCAAAGATCTCACGTAAGAGGTGAGAAGTAAAAAGTTAAAATACAGTATGTCAAATGTTGCACAAGAGGAATGAGTGAGAGGACTATAGGAGAAGAGAAGAGGCCCCAGCCATGTGGAGTTGGAAAGGGCTTCTCAGAAGAAATGACCTTCGGCTGAGTATGGAAGCAGCTATAGGAAATATGCAGATGAAGAAATGAGAAGGGCAATGTTGCCCGGTAAAACAGATTGGGAAAGAGGAAGAGACACAGGGAATACAGACAAAGAGATTAGATCCTTTTGAAAACTCCAAGTATCATAGTTGTTAAGGCTGAAGAGTGACAGAAGATAATTGTACAGACAAGAAGTCAGAGGCCCAAGTACATACGACATCCTAAGACATTTTTATTTTAACCTGAAAGTTAAAGTGAAACATGGAAACACTAAAGGAGAATAGTATATTTGACATCACTTGTGAAGTTTGCTCTGGGACATGGAAGAGGGGTGTGAGGCTGCTGGTAAAGAGATCAGGGAGGAAGTTCCACTGACCCAACACAGTGAGGGAATGATTTGAGTTTCATCTACACATCATAAGCCTTGAGATAACTGACTAATTAATGGCCCATATCACCAAATCATATTATAATTGTGCATTTCACAATTGGCAGCAGCAGTGGTGCTAATGATAAATGGCAGCAACCAGTTATGCCAAAGATGTCACTGTAACCTAAAAACACCAAGCCCAGTAAAGGCTCTTGAGACATTACGACTCTCCCAGGAAGACTGAGGGAGAAGCAGGATGTGCAGACTAAGACCCAGCCTTTCCCATCAAGAACAACAGACTTTCTACATTGATAAAGAATAAAAATAAAAATTGTAAACAAATCCATGTTAAGATTTTAAGCTTGTTTTATTTTGCTGTTACTATATTCTGCATTATTTCCTAGAATAAAACTAATGTGGACTTATTTTAGAAAATGTAGAAATATTTTTAAAAATGAAAATCATATACCATGACTCAGAGGCGACTACTACTATCATCACGATAGCTTTCCTCTGACTCAACACAATCACAGCTTACCCATTAGTTGACATGTAGTGCCTTAGAAACCCAAATTCGTGATGGTCACTGTACCCTTTCTCTATGTCCTTATTTGTTATCTATCATTTTAAAATAGAGATTATTCTATATAAAAGTTTGTGCCTAATTTTTACATTTAAAATTATTTGTAAAAGTACTTTAAGGGATATTTTATCCCATGAATGGACGTTGAGGCTTCTTTCATTCCTTTTATATTGTAAATAATGATGTGGAGCTTTGCACTTGCTTTACATTGTTTCCATCGGGTCAAAGACTATGCACATAATTAAGAATCTGCATATTACAACACATTACTAACAAGATACTCTTGGATGTTCATGAAAACACCTTATATCTCAAAGTTCAATTATCATAGCTTTAATATGTTTTTAAATTTTTTGGAGTTCCAGTTTTTCTTCCAGCTCTCAGAGTCAATCATGAATCCAATATATCATTATGAAGCTTATATTCATTTGTAAGGATGCCAGTATTATAGAGAAATAGTTAGATAGATCCCTCAGCTATCAAGGCTTAATTTGTCACAGGCCAAATAAAGACAATACCGGCTCTGCTATCTATAATGTGTTCAGCCCTCATCTATGTATACTATAATCCCAGAATCAAAGTTATGGGCTATAATTTTCTAAGAAAGTACCAAATTGTCATCTAACAATTTGACCCTGAGGAAAGTCTCTCCCCCCAAAGGTCAAGAGAAAAATCTAAACCACTACGCCACACTGGCATCTTCCAAGTGCCACCTGTTGGTTGATAGAACTAAGTTAACCATCCACCAAGAAAAATACTGAGATTTAAATGTGTGCTTTAGGCGGGGGAAAGTATTCCCAGCAAAGACTGGACATGATCTGACATGAAGATGGTAGATCCTATCCCAACATGGCACTAATTAGTTATCTTTGTTCTTAGTTTCTAAAAGTTTGAGATTTGTTTCACTGTCCAGAATATATTACACTATGACTAATCTTTCCCTGTACTAGCCCGTTTCCTGTTATTTTCCATTTCCATAGTTTCAAACCAATGTTTCCACCTCCTCACCTTGCCTCCCTTAATTTAGGGAATTTACTTTCTTTCTTTCACCTGCACTGACATATCCATAGGGGAGAAGTTACTGTGACAACTGAAGATGAAAAACTAAGATAAAATATTATGTTTTAACCATTGAACAAAGAGGATAGAAAACCTAGACACCAGAGGGAACATCTGGCTTATACAGAAATCACCTTCATAACAATTACAAGATGGGGTACAAACTTCTCCAAACAAATATCACAAGCTAAATAAGCCATTAATTCTTTCTGATGGGTGTTATCAGCATACTCTTTACAAAAAGGTTCGAGTCCAGCTTCCACCCACTGCTGAAATCTTGTAGCACGTTGGGACCAAACCACACAGCAAATGCTACAAAAGGTTAACTAGAACCTTAATGCTTTTCACCCACCCCAATTTCATAAAATGTACCAGTGAAAAACAGTTACCTAAAGAAATGAAAAAAAGAATTCCTTTATCACATTCTGGTACTAGTCTAAGTAGTTAGTGCCTTCCCTCAGTCCAGATTTTCTGTTGGGAGGCTGGGGTCGGGAGGGATGGGTGTCTTTTTCTGCTGAGAGGAAGCAAAAGTAAAATCTGAAAGAAGGAACAGTTCTCTGGCAAAAGATGGAGCAAGATACCTACCCTCCATTAACTCCAGCCTCTCCCAGTCTGTCTCCAAGTCAACAGATCCTTTCTGCCCTGAGCCACGGGCAGTAGACCTGAGAAAGGGAAACCCAGCAGGTCAAGAAAGCAGCAGGCTCCTCTGAGACTCTTCCCCCACACTGTTCCCTCCTCTAAAGAGCAAAAGGAAGGGAGGGCAGAAGAGACCACAGCAAATCCCACTGGTTTAGGACTATGGTTTCCACAGAAAGTTGATCTTCCTCTGAAGATCAGGGTGTGTTCAGTTCACTGCATGTTTTGGCAAAGCATTTGTCAAATGCCCTCAGCGAAGGCAGAAAAGCATGCCGCTTAACAGGAAAAAGGCTGAAGCTAAAACCACTAAGCTCCATGATAGACTGAAGAACAATGAAATCTTAAAAGAGAAAGCATCCATCACTTTGTCAACTGGAAAATCCAGCCAAAAGAAAACATGCTTTATAATGAGTTTTGCAATATGGAGCAATTGATGGTTCTGAGGGTTATGTGCATAATTAACAGTAAGAATACCTCATCAATTTCCAGGACAGATTCTTAATTATTGATGAATTATCACTATCCCTTTCAGTCTTAACAAAATCATCTACCTATTGCCCTCTTATATACTCATCTTGTTAGACTAAGTTGAATTTTAGACAATATACCATATTTCCCCATGTATAAGACATTACCACATGTATAAGA
Organism: Rhynchonycteris naso; assembly: GCA_037038555.1. Lineage (NCBI taxonomy): Eukaryota > Metazoa > Chordata > Mammalia > Chiroptera > Emballonuridae > Rhynchonycteris > Rhynchonycteris naso. The sequence goes on along the minus strand of CM072999.1, from coordinate 165,295,485 downwards.
CACACCTTAATTTGGGGGCCCAAAATTTGAAGAAAAAAAATGTATTACATAAAGTTACTGAACTCAAGTTTTATTTATCATAAAATTCATACAACTACTCATCACTGTCAAAACTCACATCTATTAGCTTGTCCTCATCTTTGTCTGATGATGAATCACTGTCTTCATATATTGCCTGGTCCTCAGTTCCATCTATGGCATTTAAAATGCCACAACCACTCTATAAGATGCATCCGGTTTTTAGACCTCAAATTTTTCAAAGAAAGGTACATCTTATACATGGGGAAATACAGTAGTCACCATTTTAGGCATTCATTAAATGTTTGTCAATTTCACATGCCCAGTTAGTCATGTAAAATCCCTCACAGCATGAATTAAATTAGTTGCTTTCTTTCCAGGCACACCCTGATCCAAAATTCCACCACTATCTCCCTCATCTTTGTATCTGTAGGCCCAAACGGTGCTTGGAACCCGTTAAACACTTAAATGCCTGCAGAATACATACGTGCTAACTGAATTAACCTTCTCAATCACTTCTTAACATTGTTATTCAAAATTATTCCTCTACCATCTGTAAATTTTTGGACACTCTATCTTTTTAAAGGAGAAATCATAAAGAAATATTAATAATCTATCAGGAGGAATAATAATTAAATGCTTCAACTTCTCCCTACCAAGGCTCACTGCTCTGCATAACTAGACTGGGATTTCTATTCATATTTGGGTCCAATTCTTGGATAAGTTACTTAAATCTGTTCACCTTACCTTTTGTAAAATTAGAGAATTGGATTAAATTAGTGTTTTTCACACTGCGATCTATACCCCCCAATAATGGATCATAAAGTTAATTTAGTACATCTATCTAGACAAACATTTTTCATGGAATTTAAAACAATATATAAAAGAAAATAGCAAAGTATATCACACAAAGAATCTGTGTCTGTGTACATGCGTATTGGTTGATGACAAACTATTTTGACTATGTTTAAAAGAAGTTTGGACACCACTCGAGTAGGTCATCTTAAGTTTCCTTGGTCTTTCAAATGCTTGAATTCTATGAATAAGTTGGAAGAAAGATAGGAAGGGTTTTAGTGTTAGGCATCAGAAAGCTAGACAGGGGATAGTGCCTGTTGGAGCAAAGCAAAAGCTGTGTGGGCAAGAGACCTAGCATAAGGTTGAGCTTTTGTACAGAATACCTCTTCCTGGAAAGCACTGGGAAATGAGGAAGTTATCAAAACCCTGGGATACTGAAGAAGGATTTGTAAAAACGCATACTAAGTGATCCTCATCTACCGTAGGCCTATTCTACTCATTACTAAGAAAAGACAGTTCATTGAGATGGGAAAAAGGCAGTGGGTGACAGATGCATCATATCTTCATTCATTTAAATTGAACCTAGCAAGCCCCACTGTTAACTCTCTTGGCTTTGATCTTCAACTTTTGGAGTATGAAATAGATTGTACTTTATAGATGTTGAGACATGTGTCCATGATTCCTGCTCAGCGGCAATTTGTCATCTTAACTTGGTTCCTGGGGATGAAATTCTTGCCCAGGTTTTACCACGGATGAGCTAGCAGTGGTAGGTGAGTCCCTTACCTCTCTGGGCCTCATGATTGTCACTTGCAAAATGTGAGTTTTGGGAACAACATACATTTCTCTGGGTATAAAATTTCCCGGCTCTCATCTCTTTCTACTTAACAAGGTAATCCTGTTAGATGCTAAATCTTTCCTAAAATGAGAGTGATCCGAGGCACTCAAGGCATTCCTGGTTCAAGAAGAAACCAGTCTTGGACCACCCTGTTTTTGAGTAAAACTCCAGGTATGTAATTCCCAGGATGTTTTATGGTCAACTGAGAAAGTTGGGAATAAAGCCTTTTAGAGAACAATGTCCTCTGAGAGACAACAGTTCTAAAAGGTTCTCCAGAACTCCTGACATTTTGTGTTTCCCCACTCCTTTCCCTGTGCTGCTCTTCTCGATGGGTTGGGTGGGGGAGCAGGTGTCAGAATCAGTGCATTCACACCCACCAGCCTTACCCCACACATAGTAGCTCACTTATCTTCAAGCTATAGCAGAGTGGGTTTTAATTAAATCTAAATGGGAATCAAGAAATTTTGGGTCTTCTTTTAAGAGTAGAGATAGTTTGCGGGTGACATTTGCACTTTTTAAATAAAATACAAAGCATAAAATTTCCTTTTAAGGGGTTAATATAAACTTTATATCTACATTTACCCACAGGTAGTATGAAAGAGGGGAAAGAAAAATTTTAGAAAAGAAAAATAGAAAATGGAATGGATAGATGGATAGGCAGACAGGAATGGGGGGGGTGAGGGGAGAGGCTGATGCAGCAGGAAGGAGAAGGAAAAGGAGGGAGATGGAATAGAAATGGAGAGAGGAGGAGGTAGGGACTGCCCAGAGGGTGCTTAAAAGTCTGTGCTGGGCAAGCCTGCCTCACTCACTCGGGAACCAACCACACCTGCCCAGCCTTCTCTGATCTCACCAGGAAGCCTGCAAAACAAAGAGCAGACTTAGTCCTGTTCTAGCATAGAGTCAGCTCCTGGTTTGGAGCTGGGTGAATTGACTAGTTGCTGCTTCTAGTTTCTCAAGGATTGTTTCTAATTCACACTGACATTTTTGTTGTTTTTTCCTCATCTAGTTCTATACGCCTAACTCATGGCTTTTATTTTGACTGCTTCTCCCTTCTACCTGATCTGGGTTTCTGACTACTAACATAACAAGAACTTTTTCAGACACTGACACTTGTCCACTTCTTAAAGTCTGACCTGGTATCTCTGATCATGATCTTAGATTTCACCCCCAGGAATCCCAAACCTGTCCTTCCACTGTAAGGCTCCAGAGGCATGATTCCTAGCCCATAATTTGCTCAGACTTTCAATCCACTGAGTTCATTTTGTTTCAACACATATTTATTGAGTATCCAATATGAACAAGCTGGGTACTGGTGCTAAAAAGTCCCATCCTTGGGGATGTGATACACTTGTAAGAGAGATCAGCTGTTAAGAAAGCTGCACCCAGGTGCTTATGTGTGGGCACGATGACAGTACAGGCTAGTCTGGAAGATCAGAGACAGAAGCTGAAGACGATGAATCCTCAGCTTAGTGTTAGAGAAGTAGCCAGTAAAAAGATGGGGAAGGGAGAGGAGAGAGGTGGAGGAACCCCCAGCAGTCTGCAGTCGGTGTGAAGCAAGCATGAAACGCACAAATTCCTGCCTGAGAGAAGTAGGCCAGGAGACTTAGACATCCAATGGACCCAATCATGGAAAACCATGTGTCTACATTAATTGAGAGACACATGCAAGTTTAAGAAATTGCAAGTTTATCTTATAGAAGTTGAGGAGACCCTGAAGGGATTTAACCAAGAAAAACACATGCTCAGACTTGCATTTCACATGAGTCTTTTCAGAGCCTCTGCTGCTGACTTGTGAGATTGAAACTTGAAGAAGAAGGGAATTGGGCTGACCCTGCTTTTGGTTCTGCATACCCAGCCCTCCTCCTCCTGTGACATTCTGTGACTTATGCATCTTTTGACATTGAAGGATGTTACCATTGAGCCAATGTAATAATAATGTATTTTTGCAATAGTAGGTATTAACAGTTTAAATATTTTTGGAACTTGTCTCACAGGCTAAAAAAGACCATTACTTCAAATCACTGGACTCTCTGCCTTGAAGTCTGCATAAGCTGAATATAAATCAGCAGTGTTAAAACAGACAGACAGAGGCAAGTGGGTTACCCAGATATTATTCTGTTCTCTGATGGGATGCAAAGTGAACTACTTAGGATGCATTCTACACAAAAGGGCTTGATTTGAATTTGAAAAACCTTTAGATATAACAAGAAAAATCAAGTGATTGGAAATACAAGGATAGAGGGGCAAGTTAAACACCACAAGACCAATTCAAAAGTAAGACATTCTATAAGATAACTGGCTCAGGCTCTTCAACAAATCATTGTCATTTTATTTTAAATTTAAAAAGTTAGAATAACATAAATTTAAGGTAGTCCTGAATTAGGTGCTAATTTGGACATAATTACGTATTTGAGAAAACATGTTTATTGACATGGAAAGGTAGAGATCAATCATATTAAAAAGCAAGTGACAAGAAAGCATGTTCAGTGGACCCTCATTATGGCTAAAACAAAGTCACATATATGTGAACAAGAAAGTAAGTGGAAGAATTTCAAGCATAAAATAGAACAAATATTTACCTTCCATGTGTTTAAATGTTGTGTACTTTTTTACATCACTTATTCAATTATTTAATTCTCCCAAACACCCTACAAAGAAAATGTAATTTTCCAGATAAGACATGCACTACTTTAAAGATTAACAGAAGTCATCTCGAATGGTCAGAATTCAGTGACTTTCTTTTCTTTTCCACTTGTTTGTATTTTCTAACTGTATGGCACATTTACTGTTTACATAATAATAAAAGAATGTTTTTATTTTTTTAAAAAATAAGAAGAAAGTAAAGACAAAATAAGCAAATACAGTACTTTTCAACTTTTGTGAACCCACATCTTTTTTTGATAGACATAAAAATCTGTAGCTATTTGAAATTTCAAAAAAATACCATATTTTTTTAGAACCAAAGCAATGGAACAGAAAGCTGCTTTGCTTTCAGTCTATCAATAAGCACCCTTGCAGAATAGAAACGCACTCCCTGTCCAATTATGAAATGCTGTATCATGTGGCTATCACCCTCCTTCTAGAGCCATTAGGGTTGTGGAAAGAACATAAACTTTGAAGGCAGACAGACCTGGTTAAAATTCTAGCTACATCACTTACAAAATGGTGATCAAGAAGAAATTACTGAAACTTGGTTGTCTTGTCTACAAAATGGGTTTAATAACATCTTCTTTGCTGGGTGTTTGGGGAAATAAATAATTAAATAAATGATGTAAAGAAGATGCTTACGCCACAATAAAGTACACAGAGGGTACTCAATAAGTAGCCACTCTCTTGCCTGCCTGAAATGAAAGTATGATAAACGTTCAAGGAGCTTGAGGCGCTATGTGCCCTAGGAGAGCCCCACTGTACGTCATCAGTTCCCCTAACACAGGGATCAGGAACCTATGGCTCACGAGCCAGATGTGGCTCTTTTGATGGCTGCATCTGGCTCGCAGACAAATCTTTAATAAAAAAGTAATAACGTTAAAAATATAAAACATTCTCATGTATTACAATCCATTCATTTCCTACCACTCATGTTCATGGTTGTGGGTGGCTGGAGCCAATTACAGCTGTCCTCCGGACAACACCAAAATTTTTATTAGATAATGTGTAACGTACACAGGTCGTTGTATGGCTCTCACAGAATTACATTTTAAAATATGTGGCATTCATGGCTCTCTCAGCCAAAAAGTTTCCCGACCCCTGCCCTACAGGTCCTCTGCTCTACCTCGTACTCCTAGCTTCTATTTGACCTTCTTGCTCAATCTGGAGCCCAGCTAAAAATTATAATTCAATTTTCTTCATCTCTACCCAATTATTCATCCATATTCTTATTTACTCAACAAGTAGCTGTTGAGAGCCTAGTAGTGGACCAGGTGAGAAGTGGCAAGAAGTGGGAGGAGGCAGTGTGTAAAATTCCTGCTCCCACAGCTGAATTCCCCCCACATAGAAATGTGAGTTCAAGGCAACATCTATATCTGACAGATGCTTTTTAAATGATAACTGTATTATAATAAATTCTGCTATCTGGTTAGGGAAGTACCCTTCAATACTCTTCATAATCACTCTTTTATTAGATGTTGAGGAGACTTTTTCTTCCATATAGACTTTAAGATTTTTCTTTTATGTGAAAGGAGGGGAGATAGTGAGGCAGACTCCCACAGATGCCCTGACTGGGATCCATCCAGCAACCCCATCTGGGCCAATATTTGAGTACCAATCTATTCTTAGTGTCTGAGGCTGATGAACTCTAATGGAGACATCCTCAGAGCCCGGAGCCACACTCAAACCAATTGATCCACTGGCTACAGGAGGGGAAGAGATAAAGAAGGGTTAGAGAGTGGGGGGAGAGAAACAGATGGTTACTTCTCCTGTGTGCCCTGACTTGGGATTGAACCCAGGAAATCCATACACTGGGCCAATGCTCTATCCACTGAGATACCTGCCGGGGCCAAGATTTTTTTAATCCTGCTCCTGCCATCCCTCAGAAAGACAATGGGTAAGTTTGAGAACTGTATTAAGATTTTTTTCCTCTGAGAAATTGACATTTTATAATAGAAGTAGTTCTTATCATCCAAGAACAATATAATATCTTTCTATTCCTAAATCTTACATCCTTTCTTAATATTCTTCTATACATTCTTGAGGAGGTTACTTCCAAAGAGTTTTCAGTTTTTAACTAAGGCTGTGAATAGAGTATTCTCCCATTTAACTTTCTAGATTTTTACTACTAAGGTAAAAAAAATTACTGAGTTATTCTATAAAAATCTACCTTACAATTTTTTTAGAAAGTGTTATGTGCAAATATGTGATGACAAATTTTAAAACACTAGAAGATACAAATAATTTCTTCTCAAAATATAAATTATCAAAATGTAGCCCCCCTCCAAAAAAATAGGAAACTTACAGTGTGGTGAAATTTAGAGTAATTAGAGATAAATTTCATAAGTTCAAAGCACTTCCTGTAAATGCAGGCTGACCAACCCAAATTAGTATAAATTGCATCACCTCAAAGTCTAAAGGAATAAAAGGGTGTTCTGAGAATATGTCAACCTTGACTTCACATGGAGAACTGAAGATTAACGTTAAGTCACCATGTTATACAAGTTAATCAACATGCACACACACATTCATAAAATTAGCCCTGTGTATAACCCATCAAAAATGAAGCCTGCACTGACTCATTAATTTGCTGTGCTAACAAGGAAGGGCAGAGACAGAGTTTTTCTACCTTTATTTTTTTTGTTAGTTGTATTCTTCCAGAAACAGGCCAAATATGTTGCAGGTGAGCCAGCACTGGATCAAAGAACCTAAATTCATATTGCAAAGATTGTGCTTCAAGAAATGTTTAGGTTTAATGGACCCATGGAAATCTTCAGAAGTTTCAATAAAGAAAAGTAAATTGAAATGATGTTGAGAAAAGTTTACTGTGAAACAACATAGAAAAGAATTCTTTAGGTTCAACAACATTTTGCTGTACAATTTGGGTTTATTACCACGTCAGGTAGATAATGGATCCTGACCCTCTTCTTAATGACAGTGAATAGAATCATGGTGTTTATTCAAAGGAAGGCCAATTAGACATGTCCGAACTGGAGGACAAAATATGTTCACGTGTTTGAACTGAAAGTTGGTGCTTTCCTAAGTAACTATGTGAATACAAAACAGTTCCATATGATAATGAAAGTTATTCTGCCCCTGAAAATGACAGCAACAAAATACACTTGAAATATCTGTTCTCTCTAACCTCTTTCAAGAGGTTCTGTAGCTCCTAGTCAGGACATCAATAATAAAATGCACAGTCTAATAAGTTGTGCAATTTATACAGGTTTGCCAAACTTACCTGGAACTTCTAACACAAAAGCATTAGCATATGAATCCTCACTAGGTAGAAAGCCAGGAACACATGAGTCTCTGGTGGAGAAATAAATGCACTGAGCCTGAAGGATAATGAATGACAGTCTGCTCGTTTTTTTAGAGGCGTCCCCTCTCCTTTCATTAGAGGTAGTAGTTCTCAGTTGCAGTCATTCCTGAAATCTTTAGAGCTCATTTTTTTAATGTCTTATTGTGGTTTTAGAGTCCAGTTTCTCCAGACTGGTCTGCGGCAGAGCGGGGAGCACAGCCTCGGCTTCATCCATATCCGCGGCAGCCAGGCCTCAATGGCATGTGGTGTGTGAAGCTAGTGAAGCATTTCACTTATTTCTTCCCATGGGTGGAGTACTGGGTTGAGGTTTAAATTAACACTATTATCAAAATAAATTTCCTTCCTCTGAAATTACCAGTAACAACACCGGTACAATTTTGAGTGCTAGAAAAGCATAAGTAATGGCTCTTATGATTCTTAAAAATACTTGAGGACTTCTGTAAAATGTTCTCTTTATACTCAAAATAAAGATCAAAAAATGTCTAAGTAAAAGAATCATGACTGCCTGACCAGGCGATGGCACAGTGGATAGAGCGTCGGACTGGGATGTGGAAGACCCAGGTTCGAGACCCCGAGCTTGCCAGCTTGAGCGTGGGCCCATCTGGCTTGAGCAAAAGCTCATCAGCTTGGATCCAAGGTTGCTCGCTCCAGCAAGGGGTGGCTCGGCTGCTGAAGGCCCGCGGTCAAGGCACATGTGAGAAAGCAATCAATGAACAACTAAGGTGTTGCAACGAAAAACTGATGATTGATGCTTCTCATCTCTCTCCATTCCTGTCTGTCCCTATCTATCCCTCTCTCTCTGTCCCTGTAAAAAAATAAATTAAAAAAAAAAAGAATCATGAGCAAAGAAAATTAAATATTTGACTTTGCATAGTTGATTGTCATACCTTTCACATTAGATCACCCGAGATGGTGAGGAGGCCAGGATGATGCTAGATCTAGGAATTATGCAGGTCCTGTGGAACTAACCAAGCTCTAGAACTTACTCTATGCTGAATCCCATTTCTTAAAGCACTATACTCAGATCTTAATTTTATTTAAATTTATCACAATCTAATATATTATTAGCATTCAAGTAAACAACACTTAAATCTCTTAATAGTGCTAAAATATTTTTTTTTCATAAGAGTACTGTCTTCTCACTTTAAAAAAAAGCAAAAAATAATTAATTACCTATAATAAATTTTATGCCTGACAGGAAGAAGGACCAGGTATGTCCTTGCACACTCCTCAGTGGGAAAGTATATTGGTATATAGCCTTTCAGATGACAATCAATTACAAACTTGACCTATGTGTGCCCTTTGATCCAGTGGTCATATCTGCACAAAAGTTTTAAAGAAGTATTCATTTATTCACTCTGCAAAGTCCTGGGAATATACTGCAAAATAAGACAGACACAATTCCTCCCAGATAGAGCTCACAGTCAGTGGTAAAGAAAGACAAAATAAGCAACGCTACCAAGAAATAAGAAGCTACATCTCATTTATCCCTATGCAGGAAGCAAATTGGAATGACTGGTAAAAAAAGAAGAAGAATGGAGATGACAGTGCCCATGGGTGGGTAGTAGAAAGACCTCTCTAAGAAGGTCACATAAGCAACCACCTAATGAATGGGAAGCCAGCTAGGATGGAGGGAGAGACACTAAGTGAAGACTTGAGGCAGAAAAAGAGCAAAAGAAGGCACTTGTGAGAGGGAGGGATGATGTGATGTGGTTGGGGGGGGCAAGGGAATGTGATCAGCTATGACAGGTAGCTTTGATTCTGTTCCATGTACATTGAAAGCCACATTCTTTTAAAAATAGCACTTAGGTTGCTGAGTGAGGGGTGAATTGGAGGAGGCAAGGAAGGAACAAGAGCTCAGTTATAGATTATAGACCCATTGCCTGAGCTACTTGAGAGATGTCTGGAATTTGGTGAGTGTGGAAAAAGCCCAGAGAAAGAGAGAACTTGATGGATTCTCACTGTATTTTGTCAGTAGATGCCACCTTGTCAATTTTATCTGCAACAGACTTCAAGAACCAAAGAAACCTTTTCCCTAGGAAACACTGTTGAATGAGGTGTCTTTGGAAAATACCCCCTTTCACACTGTTTATTACCTTATAAAACTATTACCACAAATAAACAAGTGCTTAATAAAACCAAACCAAAGCAAAAATATATTGACCCTGGTCCACAGCATAACTAAAATATTTTTAATTGTGCATTCATTCATATTTACCATTCTAAAGTTTGGTCTTGATTCAATATATGATAAAAATTACACAATTTTTAGAAGAAATAATTCATAGGATCTCAGAAACATGGTGAACCATGTTCTGATGGGAAACTGGATCATCATCTAATACCATCATCTAATGGGAAATTGTATTACCAAATCTATTTTCACTAATTACGAAAGTGTAGACTTTTCTCTTCAGGCACACAGTTCTCTGACATTTCTAGATGTCTTCAGATGGTGATCCTAATGGAAGAGGTGTATGATTTCCATGACCTTGAATAACAAAAAGTAATGATCACAACTTCTGCAGGCCATTTCAGGGTAGCTGTATCATTTTGTCAATGCATAATTTGTGGAACTAATATCTTAAATCATGAATGTGTAGACATTCAAATACAACTAAATATCAAAAGTAGTAATGTCTGACAAATAAAACATATTAAATATATGCTTCCAGTTAAAACAAATGAAAACCAGAGAAGGCTTGCCAGTGAAAGCAAAGTCTCATTAGCATTCTCTACATGATGAATAATACAACATTAGAATAATATAGAGCATTAGAAACACCATGGAAAACGCCCAACCAAGAATCCTTAGATGATACTTCAAAATACAAAAGTGAAATACCACTTAAATCTTTAACCTATGTTCAGGTGAGGAAAGAATAAAATGATAGTTAATATTCTTAAGCCCCAATTAATTAAAATTGTCAAAGAACTAGAATTTTAGGGAAAGTAAATGAGGACGAATTAAGCCCTCTCTAGAATTTAGTCTACAATGCAGTGTATGGGTGTGGCTATAAATATCATACTTCATTGCTATCATTTTTTTTATTTCTTTTGTCTTCAGCACAATAAAACTTTGAAGAATTGCAAGATTTGAAATTCTGGAAAGGAAGAAATTAAAAGTTCATTACATTGTTCTCTTTTTACCTGGCCCAAAGTTTGCGAGGTTATTCATAAAAGCTTGCTGTACCCACATTATTTTTTAAATAACTGTCTTTTCTAATTTTGATAATACATTCTCATTACCAAAAAAAAAAAAAGAAAATCATAAAATACATACAGGCGTAATGAAGAAAATAAATTAAGTACATTTATAATTACTTCATTCAAAAACTAAGTTCTAGTATATTATGGTGGTATCTTCTACCCTTTGCCTAGACATATGCATTTCCTCTCACTATGTTTTAAGAAAAAAAAGTTCCAATATATAAACATTTAACCCAGAACCCTCACCAATGTTAAACAAATTCAAATGCTAAATTCAGACAGTAACCAACATTTTGATCACTGAATTCTGCATTCTATAAGTTATTAATAAATCTAATAATGCTCACCCAGCTTCTATCATCTCCTATTTGTTAATTAGCCCTGTCACAGAGAGACCACGTCTTAATTCAGAAAAGACTTCTCCCTACATTTCAGTCTTTCCGTGTTGGAAAGGATTCAGTAGTTGTTCACTTTTTTATTCCAACCAAAAAGTGCATAAAATGTTCATTATGGAATTTAGAGGGAACTTAAAAAAAATAAGCCTGAATCTTTAGAAAAATTTTTCCCAAGTGAAAGCAGATTTAAAATATTTGCTAATGATTTCTCCGTAGGAGTCAACACCCATCTGATTGTCAGAAAATCTTAAGGTATAATGGTGTCAACCAGGGGTCAGCAAACATTTTCTGAAAGTAAATAAATAAAGCAAACATTTTCTCTAAGTTAGTAAACGTTTTTGATTTTGTGACCATACAGTCTCTGTCCAACTAGTCAGCTCTGCTCAAGTCACCCTTGTACCACAAAAGCAGACATTCACAATACAATACATAAACATGTGGGCCTGTGTTCTGATGAAACTTTATTTACAAAATCCTTATTACAAAAAAAAGATTTTTCTGGAGACAGGGGATGGTGATGGTTGCTCAACAATGTTTATGTACTTCATGCCACTCAGCTGTACACCTAAAAACAGTTAAAATAGTAAATGTTGATATGAATATTTTACTATAATTTAAAACACACACACACACAAGAAAAAAAAAACAGTAGATTTTGTTTACACAGTGTTCTTTTCCAACTACTGGACTATGAAATACTTTCTGCCTAAAATATTGCAGTTAAATGGTTCCCCTGAAACTAAAAAGTTTCAAAAATCTGATGCATAAACACTTTCAGAGATAAAATTGCTCCTTCACAAAAATTTTCTTTAAATATTCTGGAACACTTAAAACTGTGTTTAATTCTAGCATCACAAGCAAACTAAAATGGTGTTAATCGTTTTCTCTCTCCCCTGCATTGGGTTGGAGTCCGAATGTTTAGAAGTGCCCATGTATGCAGCAGGGAGCGGTTGTCTGTTCTGGGGAAATGTCTTCAGTAATTAAACTGCACAAAGATAACCTACTTTAACTAGGCAACCTACCTTTTTTTAAAACTTACAAATTAAATGAAATACAACAGGAGAGATGCCATCTGATTACTATCATAGATCTGATTTGGCAATGCATTGTTTACATAGTTCAAAAATACCCAAGGCACCATATAACTGTTTACCCCAATTTTATTTATATGTTTTTGTTCAAAACCTGCATGAATAGTTGCTTGATGTGATGGTTTTCTTCTTCAGATTTCTAGGTACTTTCAAAAAAAATATTAGTACTTAACCTATTATTTTGTTTAACTTTAGAACTATCCACGTATACACAAGCTAAAAATAAATGCTCTTCTACAAGTTAGATTTGGGGGAACTTTGTGTTTTGTTTTGCTTTTCAGTTTTAATTGAAACCCTGAGGGGAAGCCAACTGGATTTTTTTTCAATGTAGTCAGGACTAGCTTTCGTTCTGCCAGACCATGATTAATTTATTATTCATCTAGTACCTTCCCATTAAACGTTGTCTTTAGCTTGTGAACTCTCCTTTCAGCTTTTAACAAAGGATTTCAGTGCTTTAGGAATTGAGGTGTGTCTAGTTTTTACCTGGGAGCAAAAGTGATTCAAGCGTTTCTGGTGAGACCAATCCTTGGGTTGGGGTGGGGAGGAACCTCCTTACAGGCCATCGGTGCACTCCTGAAGATAGCAGAGACCAATGCAGACTGGCAGGAGGACTGAAGCAGCAGCTAGCTCCCTGGGATTTGCTCAGCACAGGACTCGGAGACAATGGCTTGGTTTCTTTTCAGAACCACAGGGGCTCTGGCCATTTTAACGGTAAGTTCTACTTTTTCTTCTAACAATCGCAAACTTGCCCTTTTTCCTTCCTGTTAGAGAGTATCATATTTGATTGCTGAATCCCTCTTACAAAGTCTAAGAGAGTACAGTAGGAACAAACCTTTTAAAATACAATTGTAAATCTCTACTCTAAAGCCTAAAAGAGTGCGGTGGAAATAGACATTTTAAAATGCAATTGTAAAGATTACCATTCTTCCTTCTGTTGTTTTAATGTATTTAATATAAAAAAATAAACCCAAAGAAATGAATTTGAAAGTAACCATTTAGCATTTCACTAGTTAAATGAATCAAATAACCCTAATTTCAGATCTATTTTTCACCACACCTTCACTTTCCTCAAAGTAATGTTTTATTCATCTTTTTAATACACAAGCTAAAACACATAAAAGAGAGCCAGGTCTGTTTTCCAAGGTTACATACCTGTTAAACTATGGCTCAGAATTATACATGCCTGGTCTTGATGCCTGACATGTTTGTAAAATAGTCAAGGACCGTTGAATTAAAAATCAAAGCAGTGTTTGACTCTAGAGAAATTGAGAGGGTTATTTAAAAAAAGCAGTGTTTATGTTTAGTTATTATGTGCAAACATATCCAGCCTTTGGGGGGGAAATACATGCAACATTTTATGAGACTCTTTTCTGAGAGAGCAATACTTCTGTTGGGTGGTACTCTTATTTATCTAGAAGAGAAGTGGAATCTGGAGAGCACAGCACTAACCTAGATGTTACAGACTAGTTTGTTCCTTAATGGTGTTATTTTAGTGAAAAAAAAAGTCACAATATTATCAGTTATGTGAAGATGTCAAAAATTGTGAAGTATAAGTGCATATTAAAAAACATTCCTACTGCCTGGCTGGTTTGCTCAGTGGTAGAGCATCGACCCAGCACATGGGAGTCCCAGGTACAATTTCCAGTCAGGGCACATGGGAGAACCGACCATATGCTTCTCCACTCCTCCCCTCCCTTTCTCTCTCTCTCTCTCTCTCTCTCTCTCTCTCTCTCTCTCCCTCTCTCCCCCTCCTACAGCCATGACTCAATTAGTTCGAGCATATCAGCCCCAGGCACTGAGGATGGCTCTGTGGAGCCCCCACCTCAGGTGCTAAAAATAGCTCAGTTGAAAGCATGGCCCCAGATGGGTAGAGCATCAGCCCCAGACAGGGTTAGCCAGGTGGCTCCCAGTCAGGGCACATGTGGAGTCTGTCTCTCTATCTCTCCTCCTTTCAGTTAAAAAATAAATAAATAAATAGAAATTTTAAAAGGTAAAAAAAAATTCCTAATACTAATTCCCTACTTTATCAATAATAAACTGCATTAGCCTAGGCATCCGTTTCTCTCACCTCCCTATAAAATTAAAATAACTGGACTTCAAGAAGTGACAGGGAGACAGATCTCAAGAAAGAACTTTCTAAAATTTAAAGGTATCTAAAATTAGAATAGGCTTCTTTGTGAGCCAGAGTTCCCCAGCCTTCCTTCTCATGATGATGTTCAAGCAGAAATTGGTATTATACTTTCTGTTAGAGTCTGTTTTTATTATGACAATGTAACTAGAGTTGAGCCTTGAACAACATGGTAACAGGTTAGGGCCACTGACCCCCACACAGTCAAGAACTCTGTATGACTTTTTTGACTCCCCCAAAACTTGACTACTAATAGCCTACTTTTGACTGGAACAGTTACCAATAATATAAACAGTCAATTAACACACATTCTACATGTTATATACTAAATTTTTGCAATAAAGCTAGAGCAGTGGTTCTTAACCTGGGTTCTATCAAACCCTAGGGGTTCGATGAGTCAGTCTCAGGTGTTCAGAGAAGCCTCTGCCACAAAGGCCAGAATAAAATAATACCATAATTTGTTGTAAGTTTATGCACTTTGTTGGTTTTGTTCTTTGAGCAAGGTGATGTTCATGCATGGCTCATTTTGTGCACCAGTAAAAAAACATATACCTATGTCTTGAATTTGGAAAAAAAATCATATTTTATTTATCACTAAAGAAGAGTTCGGTGAATGCGCATATGAAACTGGTGGGTTCGGTACCTCAAAAAAGGTTAAGAACCACTGAGTTAGAGAAAAGAGAATGTTACTAAGAAAATCATAAGGAAGAGAAATACATTTACAGTATTTATTTTAAAAAATCACATCTAAATCGACCCATGTTGCTCAAGGGTCAACTAAAATTGTTTTGGTTATCTAAGTATTTCTTTGACCAAAGAATATTGCAAAGAGAGATGTGTCGGTAGCTTGACTTCCCACCTTTCCAAATGGTCCTTTCTGGACTAAATCACAGGTGCCTAATAACTCCTATGTCCAAGCTAATGACCAAGTTGGGAAGCTAGAGGCTAAGAGCCAGTAAGTGTTGGAATAGTGCTGTCATAAGGACATAAAATTGGATCCCCACAAGCTTAGGGGAGCTCTTTCCCTGCTTTGAAGTATATCACTATAATTATCCCTCTGGTTCTACAGTGTCTGTGAGATCCTTATCACGAGGGCTGTTTCACTCATTTTTTGTATCCTCAATGTCTACTATAATATCTTCTTATAGTGGACACTTATTTATCTCAAGAATGCATAAGTGAATAATTGAGGCCTCTCTCTACACTATAACTTCCCATGCACACACATATACACAGTGTCTCTGTAATGCTAATCATGAAGCAACCTATGAAAAGTTAAAACATTTTCTTCCCCTCAAGAAAATTATACACATATAAACAAGCTACTTAAATGACAATATAACTTTATACATAATTGTTAAACTGAGTGTTCTAGACCTGCTCTGTCCAGAATAGTAGGCACAAGCCACATGGGGCTATTCATCACGTGAAATGAGAATGGTCTGAGTTGAGAAGTACTGTTAAGTGTAAAACATGTATCAGATTTTGAGGACTTTTATAAAAAAAAAAGAATGAAAAATATATCATTAATAATTTTTACATTGCTTACATATTAAAATCATAGCATTTGGTAAATTTGATAAGATTTGGGTTAAAATTAATTTTACCCTTTTAAATCTTTTTAAATATGAGTTAGAAAACATTAAATTATACATGTGATTCTCATTGTACTTCTACTGGATAATGTTGGTCTATGATTAACGCTATTAGTGGAAGGCAGTGCCAGTCAGGAGTGAGGTAGGCAAACGAGGCTCCACGGACTAGAAAAGACTTGGTAAGTATAGACACGCCAAAGGGAGATACCTTCTCTTGTCAAACCAAAGTGAACAAAGACAGGTACAATTATGACATTTGCCTAAGAGCAATGAACATACTGGTCTAGCCAGAATGACAGTTTACATTGGGGAATCTGGACATGAGTTGAAAAAGCAGATGAGGGTCACATTGAAAAGCACATTCTGTGAAGGCTAATGGACTCTTTCAGAAGTGGGGAACCACCTAAAGTTTTGAAATAATGTGGTGATGGGGGAAAAATAGCAATGTTTTTGAAAGCATTGACTAGTGGGAGTGTATATCTTTTGTTGTTGAAGGGTGGGGTCTGAAAGTTGGAAGACATGTTTGGAGGTTTTGAACTAATTCTACCATCCTATGACCACATGAGGGTTGCCTAGAGAGGCGAGATATGATAGCCAAGTCACAGACTTCTATCTACACCTGCACTACTGACTCACTCCAGGACTTATTTCCTCAATTGTCAAATAAGAATAATCATAGCCCCTGCCTACACCAATGGCCATAGTGAGAATGAAACAGTAATGTTTGCAAAAAAAGTGCTTTGGAAAATATAAAGTGCTATCTACACTCTAATACCTATCATTTGTAATGTTTTGGAATTAAGATGATTCTTGATAATATCTTAATATTCTGCCTTACTATTTATTTAACAGTTTCCTGTTCTTGTTTCATCCATTTTGCACAATACAAAATATAGTTTTGGGGAAAGCATTTGTGATTGAAAAATGCTTGTCTTCAGAGAGTTAACCTTTTGAAAACAATGTTGGTCTTCAAAGGACACATTGCTTAGTGTTTTATTGTCCACAAAACTATGAAAACAATTTGTCGTATAACACTCCTATTACCATCTGGACAATAAACTTTTTAATTTGATGTTTCTATATTATATAAAAATTTACTCATTACAGAACTAATAGATATGTCTGAAATCCAAATATTTCCAAAGCACGTTTTAAAGTTAGTAGTGGTAGGGCTGGCAAGAAAAAGAAAGAGAGTAGTTTAATATCAAGTTCTGAGAGAATGTGTTCTAAATACAGTGAAACTAACTTAAACCACCTTCTTCTATACAATATCCAAAAAGTGAAATTTTAGGAAAGAAATTGTAGGCTAACTGGCCCACTTTTTTAACAGGTATCTTTTCTTCTCTTGATTGCTGAAACATTCTGGTTTCCAGTGCTAATCAATGTATGAAAATCAGTTTCCTCTTGATCCTCTCTCCAAGTTAAGAGCCAAAATCAGAATAAATTTGCCATCCAACTCTAGCCAGCCCGGCCTGACTTGAGCAGAAGTGAGGAAAGATGTAATTTCTTCCACCAATTACCACTCCCTCTTACCTAGTATCTGAAACTGGTTTTCACTTGGAACCAAAACACTTAGTATCCATTAGGCTTCTCATAAACCTCTAGCCTTTGGTTCTTCCTTTCCTATTAAGAGTCAGTCTGATAGCCTAAGGTGAGGGCTTGCTTTGAGAAGTTCATCACAAGAAAAGTATACAGGCAATTGGTACTATCTATAAAAACACCATGAGTAATCGAATATGCACATTATTCTTGCATAGCGACTATGCAGTTGACCAGGCTGTACACTGCACAATTCCAGGAGGTGCATTTACATAAAATACAATGTGAACAGTTCCCCCTGGAGTTGTGTAAGGAACAAATGGCACAGTTGCACAGAGGAGACTGTTCTTGTCTCTTACTGATGTTCAGAAAAGAGAAAGGTCTTGTGTGCTTCCAGGGAATAGTAATGATAAGAGGTCACTCCATGTCAAAGTGAATCTTTTATGCCCTTTTTAAGTTTGGCAACAGAAGGGATAATGCTTAGTAAGCACAGACTGTGAGCTAGGACTTTACTATGCACTTTACACCTATTAATTCATTTAACCATCACAAGAAACCTGTAAAATAAGTAGACTTATTATCCCTATTTTATAGATGAGAAAACTGAAAAGATTAAGTAATGTTTCCAAGTTATGGAGTTGGTCCCTCGTCAGACTGGAATTTACTACAGGGACTCAGGATCCAGTGCCCATCCAATCTTGTATTCCTTTATTTCACTGCAACTTATATAGCATTTTAAATGAACATTTGCAAATATCCATGGGCATCTGTTTTTATTAATATCTCTATTATGTCACAGGTTTAACTTTCTAAATTAATTGAGTATATTCTAAAAATCAGTTACTGATATTGAATTGTCCTAAATTAAATAAGAATTTTCAAGGAAATTAGAATTTGTGGGGGTTGAATTTTAATTTTAAAAAGAATAGATAGATATCATAAAAGATAAATCATTCATTTCTTCCGAATGTAATCTATTTATGAAACATACATTGAATGACCTCTCTGACCTGACATATTAATAATTACTGCATTTAACCAATTATAAAAATGACATCACCAACCTATGTATATATCACATAACTTTTTCCCAAAAATAAATACAAAATCATGTTTAAAAAATTGGAATGATTTCTTTGAATTACCTAATTTATTCTTTAAATTTCCCAGAGTGGTGGTGAGGGGATGTTCTCTCATACACCCATTCTAGAGATGAGAAGAGTTACTATGCCCTAGACCAGCTGGGACCAACTCCATGAATCTAATGCATAGTTCACTGTCTATTCCTCCCCTTCTAAAGCTTGAAATACTACAAACAATATTATACCAAAACTACATAAAGTAGCAGTTGTTATTAAAGTGGATCTTAATAATCTAGTCAAACATATTCTCAAAATTTATTTATTGTGTATCTACCATATTCAGTACAAATCTTTATGATATTACTATATTCATTTTAATTAGCCATTAGAGCATGTAGATATCAAATCAGTTTATTTCACAAGCTATTTTATTAATTTAATAATCTGAAATTTTTAATTAAATATTACTAATTCTTATCTAGATATACCAAGGTATTTATGGCATATCAGTGCTTTAAAAACCATGTAATCAAAATTATCAAAATAACCACGACATAAGAGGAAGAAAGAAAAATGTAGAAAATCTCAATATAACAAGTGGTTTCCCCACATTGGTATTTTCAATCCAAGCCACCAAGAGAGACACCTTAGCCAATTTATATTGTCAGCAACTATTGAAATAGTTATTAAATGTTGAAAATAACTATATTAGCAAATTAACTAAAATAATTAAGTAGCCATAGGTAAGTGATTGTTTTTTAAAACCACTATTCTAAATAATATAAGTCTAAAATTATATTTTTAAATGTTTAAAGAGCACTTCAAAATTTAGAAGTGTTTCTTACTAATTATCCCATAGTCCTAGAAGAGCAAAAATAATCACAATTTTCACAATACTTTATAAAATTAGGAAACATTTTTGATTTTCAAAGAGAGGATGAGAAAGAGTAAAGGTTTAGACTAAAAACCTTCTCTAAGGATTTCTATTCTATGAAAAGATTGAACAAGCAAGAAACAATTCTCTGCAAGGCTTATTCTCCTTAGTTTAGGGTTTGTCCTTCCTATGCTTCCCAGGAAAGCAGAAATTGTACTTCATTTCAGTGTCTATTAGAAGAACAATTCTCTGCAGGGCTAGTACAAACACGACTAATATTTTCTGGATGACTCTTCACAGTTTTCCTGTAAAGGGGAGCATACCTGGCCTATCCCTCCCCCGAGAAAGGAGTAGTGCAATTACAGCATTGCTCTGGTCTTCTCTCCCACATAACTCATGACAGTGTTTAATAAACAGCAGTAGAGCTACAAAATCATGTTGAGACCTGTTATAACAATATGTAATGGTTCTATTTTATGACAATTTGAACACACAAGCTTGGAAATAAAGATTTCGGTGAAATCCTTAAAACGGAAAGGTCCTGGCATCCTATGTCTGATGTAGTTCTCCTTTGGCTCAGAGTTGGACTTCCCTCTTTATTCTAATCTTTCAAAATAAACACTGTAATAAATCTACATTGTTCAGGAGTAAACACCAGGCTTTGCCAGGAATAAAATCAAAATCAACTATTTAGAACTTTCTTTCATTAGTATTTTGGGGTTTGTATTTATTTATTTTTTTTTTTATTTTTTTTTTATGCCTACTTTGGTTAGAATCCAATGTAATGGTGATATACACACTTTGTTTGGAGTCAGGTTGCCAAGGTTCAAGCCTGGCTCTACTGGGTCTGTTAGCTGTTTAGCTGGGGCAAAGTACTCATTCTCTCATGTCTTCATTTCTTTATCCATAATACGGGGATATAACAAGAGAACTTCCTTGCAATCGCTGCTCTAAGCATTAAGTGAGATAATAAATATAAAGCTCTATGAGTAGCAGTGGACACAAAACCATACTAAACACATGCTACTATTACTTTGATATTTTTCTTACTGATTTTTTCATGATCTTTTGCCTAGCAGATTTTCTTCAGATCAGGTGATCAGTGGATCAGCAAATAGTAGTGAAATATCTGCTGAGGGACAGAGATTGTAAGGGTTGCAAAAAACAATAATATAGAAGAGAAGCTCTGATACAGAAAGTTTACAATGTACTTGGCTTAGCACCATAATGTACATAGAACAATATCATGGCAAACCATTATGGGCTATATTGCACGGTTCAAACAGATGCTGTATACACTTAGAAAAGGAGACATTATGGACTTTGCTGGAACTTGAATTGATCTTAAAGGATGGGTTATATTTAAGTGGGTGAAGGAGAAAGAAGAATGTACTCCCAAGCAGAAAACAGGATAGAAAATGACAAAGATGAAGGTCCCCTATGCTCTTGAGAAAGTAAAGACCCTAACCTGCCTGCCTTCCCATTTTATCCTCATTTAATTTTTCAGATAAGTAAGAAAATTAAGCTTAATATTTAAATTGACTAGGGCAGAGATGAATAGATCCGTGTCCTGCAGCAAACAGTACTTGTGATTGAAATAGCATAGGCCCATCTTTAATGTTCCATTCTCTAAAGCAGACTAGTTCCATTCCATTAGGTCCACTCTTGAACAACTAAAAAGATGCCTTCACCTGCAGCTAACTCATACAAGACTGCCTTTGTACAAGTCAGTTTGGTGGTCACAATTCTTAGTAATTGCCTATGGAACTTGCTCAAGTTTATAACAATGATTGCCATAGTCTGCCAAAGCAATATTTCCATAGCTCCTGAGAAGTATTTAGGACAGCCAGATTTGAAATGCCTGGTTGCTACAGCCAGCTGTTAATAAGAGATTTTCAAAACCTAGTAGATTCTTCTGTATATCTTTAAAATTCTGTAGGCAGATTAAAGTGGAAGATATTGTTTATATTGAGAGCATTTTCTTTTCCATGGGAAGATTTTATCTATTGAACACTGTTTTTCAAAATCTACTTTTTTGAAATAAAAATGAACTATTATATGAACAAACGTAAATATCAGGATTATTATCTTATGTAGTTAGTATTTACTGGAAAATTCACATTTAATTTGACTTTATTTAAATGTCTACAGGTGGTCTTATTGGTTCATGGAGAATTGAGAATAGAGGTAAAGTATGAAAACTTTTTTGTGATTAAAATAATAGTTTCATTTAAAAATTTAAATTGTGTTCAGAAAAATAAATATTACATGTTTTAAATTAACAATTTTATTATGAAAATAAGTTAAAATTCTAACAACTAGCCCAATAATATTTGAATATCTGCAATATATAATGTTATTAGTGTAATTTATCTCATGTATTCTCTTATCTTAAATCAACAGGTTCTAATTAGTCAGTGTCTATGTACCCAGAATAGTTAAATATTGTGGAATATATAAGAAAAATAAAGGATATAATTAAATGCTATGATAAAAAATGCATAGCTTTGTAATTGTTTTAATTATTAATCTTTTTTTCTTTAACAAAGTATGAGGGAAAGCAACTTAGACACCTAACAGTCTTAGATATCTTGAAATACAGAAGGCTCCTCAACCTATGTTTCTATAATTAACCCTAAAATCAAAAATGTCTAACAATGTGCATAATAAAATGCATCCCTTTTTACATAGACAAAAGAACAACATGGAGAAAATGGAAAGGCAGTACAAGCCAAAAGGAGATATAAACGTGAATGGGTGAAATTTGCAAGACCCTGCAGAGAAGAAGAAGATAACTCAAAAAGAAATCCAATTGCCAAAGTAAGTCTAATGAGCAGTGTCAGTGTGAGTTTTTAAGAATAAATGTATTAAATATAAATTAAAATAATATAATTTCAATTAACAAAATGCAGACTGAGGAGTCCACAGAAAAAGTAACGTGATATCTACAACCAAAAAATCAGCAGTAATAATAATAATAATAATAATAATAATGATACAGATAGAGAAAGATGAAGGAACCATGGTCCCTGAAGTAATACAAAATAATTAAAAGACATATAGGCCAATTTCAAGGGATAAGGCTTATTTAGATACAGATTCTAGCAATAGAAAAATAATATATGGCTAAGACAATTAGAAAAATGGTTAGGAGTCAACATTAGATTGATTATGTGTTCTTCATTGTTGGGGTTGGGTGATAAAATACATTGGGTTCATTATACTATTCTAAGTTTATATATATTTAAATATTTTTCATATTAAAAAACTTAAAATTATAATAAAATGCAATACATTTTAATACATATTTTTAACTCTTACTATACAATCCTTTTCCCTTTTTTCTCTCTAGCTGTCACTATTTACACTAAAATAAATGTCTTTTTGAATGTTGTGTTAAGGAAGGGAGCATTCAGAAGTACCCTTGTCAATATTAAGTGTCTTTAACTTTCACCCTTTTAACCTCACCATGGTGGCTATAATCTAGAAAATATTCTAAAGCCAAAATGAGTAATGAATATTGGTTCATGCCAGTCAAAAGAAGCAACAATTGGAATCTATGCCATATTTCTAGTACCTATCACAGCAAACAGCACAGTGTCAAAAGAGCAAATAAAATAAACAGGTGACTTAAAACTATAGAGGTAGAAGGGAAAGGCCTAAGTGATAATCATCTTAATATTTTGGGTATTTTTGGCTGCAGATTAGTTCAGATTGCCAAGTAAATCAGAAAATTATCTACCGGATTTCTGGAATTGGAATTGATCGGCCTCCTTTGGGAATCTTTCGTGTTGACCAAAATACCGGAGAAATTAATATAACAGCCATAGTTGATCGTGAGAAAACCCCAAATTTCCATGTAAGTAATGTCTTCAACATTAGGCACCCTTTTCCCTCTCATGAACCATGGCTTCAGAAGATGATACTCTTCTACTGGTTAGAGAAGAGAACATAAATCAATCCACCAACAAAACAATATTAGTCCCTCAACAGAGAGCCTCCATTTATGGTCATGCCCCTGCAGAAGTACACCAGAAGGTCCATAAGTGAGCACTAAAGTTGAGCATGCAGGATGTAAAGAGATTCACCCTGCCATGAGTCAGTATCAGCCTGGAGGGAGAGGCAGCTAACCCTGTGGGTCTGCCCACAGTGGGCACTTTTCCCTATTTTTTTTACTCCTCGGGGAAATGTTTTTCTCCTTTGCACAAAAGTTCTATACATGCCAGAACAGGTCCATCGTGTGCAAATTAAGTTTGTTGAGTGAGCATTAACATTTTCCTTTTTTTTTCTAGATTACATGTCATGCTTTAAATGCCCAAGGACAAGATGTAGAGAAACCACTTATATTAACGGTCAAAATTTTAGATATCAATGACAACCCTCCAGTATTTTCACAAAGTATATTCATGGGTGAAATTGAAGAAAATAGTCCTACAAGTAAGTCTTTTTGCAGTACCTATAACTTCTAATTTTTAAAAATTTCCAAATACAACTATAGTACATCATTTTTATAAGCTAATTTATACTTGGTTTCATCAGATTTCCAGAAAGACTCATCATGATAACCTGAATCTTCTTGTGTGTGTGTGTGTGTGTGTGTGTGTGTGTGTGTGTGTGTGTGTGTGTGTGTGACAGAGACAGAGAAAGGGACAGATAGGGACAGACAGACAGGAAGAGAGAGCGATGAGAAGCATCAATTCTTCACTGTGGCACCTTGCTTGTTCATTGATTGCCTTCTCATACATGCCTTGATGATGGTGGCTACAGCAGAGCGAGTGACCCCTTGCTCAAGCTATTGACCTTGGGATCAAGCCAGGACCTTGGGCTTCAAGCTAGTGACCTTTGGGCTCTAGCCAGCGACCATGGGGTCATGTTTACGCTCCCATGCTCAAGCCAGCAACTCCATGTTCAAGCTGGTGAGCCCGTGCTCAAGCTGGTGAGCCCGTGCTTAAGCAGGCAACCTGGGGGGTTTGAACCTGGGTTCTCCGCATCCCAGTCCAGTGCTCTATCTACTGTGCCATTGCCTGGTCAAGCTGAATCTTCTTTCTAGTATTTTTAGTTGAGCTAGTTATTCACTGTCATTTTATTTCAAAGTGTGGCTCTGTTATGAGGTCAGTAGTATCTTATTCTACAAATACAAGTTACATGAGTACTCAGCAGTTGCAAGGTTAAAGAGGAGGCCTTAGAAAGCATCCTCTCTAATGATATCAGCAGGGCTGTTTTTAGGTTATAAGAGACAGAGACACACTCACGTTACTTGAATAGTTTGGGGAAAAGGGAGAATTATAAGGTCATCCATCAAGAACAGAAAGACAGAAAATACTCTCAACCCCAAGACTTAAGGAATCTGGAGAATTTTTATGGAAGGTATTACAATTCTACCTGATTAAGGCAGATAGCAAGTGACATATAATACTTTTTGAGCACACATATAATTATAACATCTTATAAAACAAATTTCTTTTGAAATTGTGTTGAATATTGAATATAGAATATCAGTGGTTCCATATTCTTTCATGAACTTCTGTATCCGTAGACTCACTGGTGATGATACTGAATGCCACAGATGCAGATGAACCAAACCACCTGAACTCTATAGTTGCCTTTAAAATCATCTCTCAGGAACCTGCAGGCATACCTATGTTCCTCCTAAGCAGACACACTGGGGAAATCCGTACTTTGACCAACACTCTTGATCGAGAGGTAAAGCAGGGCATTTTTGAGTATTTCATGGTAAAAGTTTTATTTGAGAAAGCCAAAAAAGGGGACTCTGCTTTACCTGAGAATGAAAAAAATAAATAAAAAGAGTATCCCCATTCTCAATTGGGCCAACCTAGGGAAATTGTCTGCATTCTAATGATTGCCATGGGGCGGGGTATGTGCCTGGCACCTGCATAATCAGTTGTACTCTCAATAAACAAGAATCAGTATACTAGTGGGCATTAAAGTGGGATAGTAAAAGAAGGCATTGGCATACATGGACAAAGACCAACTGACTACTTCTTCATATGATGAAAGAAAGGATATTTCCTAGATGAAGGAAGAAATTTCTATCTGGAAAAAAAGCCTTCTCTAATGTCACATTTTTTTCTTCTGACTTCTTTTAATTTTAACCCCTACTTCCAGAACACAAAAGAATCTGCTTCCTCTCCTTTCTCCACCATTCTACCACCACATTGCCGTCATTATACACTACCCCATCACACTCCATAGTACTTATATATAAATGATTTTCTGAATAGACCTACAGGAAAACTCTATAAGCGGGCTTCCCTCACATAAGCATCCCATCATCATTACCCATTGCCGTGGACCAGCGCAGTTTGTAATTCTGAGTCTTGAGTGAGAACGATGCGGAATTAAGAAAACAAACTCATTAAGAAAAAAGGATGGGATCAGGAGGCCTCTTCAATGCTGATGGCAATATCCAAGTGCCCTATAACCCCAGTTTGCTTTATTATATAGCCATACAAAGTTACACATCTGAGGCTAAAACAGGAACTCTCCCAAGGCATAAACAGGAATCCCCCCTCCATGCATAAGTGAAATCAACCAATATCTGAACAAACAAAGAGTGCTTCCAGCAACTTAAGCAAGCAAGTGAAGTGAGTGCAAAAACTCAGCATCATAGCCAAATATAGAGGTGGAGGGGGGAGAACTCAGCCCTTTGCAAAGCCTTGAATTTACAAAGGCTTTTTGCCACTTGCAGTCTAGAACAGCCCATTTTTGTTCTAAGTGTACTTTCTTGCCCTAAGAAACTCACAGAAAAGGAAACCTGTTCTAGCCCCTTAAAGACTTCCACCCAACCATCCAAAGCCCCCCATACCTTCTCTGTGATTGACAGTAAACAATGCACGTGATCCAATAAACCATGAACTTGAATATTTTCTCCTCCTTACTCTTCGAAAGCAAGTAGTTGTCACTCATATTCTTGGCACTACAGATTAACTATTTTCTTTCTTTATTCAAATTTAGCAAATTAGTGGCTATCGTCTGATTGTGAGTGGTGCAGACCGAGATGGAGAAGGACTATCAAGTCAATGTGAAAGCAATATCAAAGTGAAAGATGTCAATGATAATTTCCCAATGTTCAAAGACTCTCAGGTACACCCTTTACTCCTTCAAGACTAATTTATATATTTTTAATTTTTTTATTTAATTAATTGTGTTTACATAGATTCTAGGGTCACCCTGAATGCATCCCCTCCTCCCCCGTATTCCCCTCAATATCTCCCTTCCCCCCTCCCAACTCCCCCCTCCCCCCTCCCTAAAGGGCCCTCCCCCCTTCCCTTCAGGTTTATTATATTTTTTATTATATACTTTGCCACCTTTTCTTTTTTATTTATTTTTTTTTACAGGGACAGAGAGAGAGTCAGAGAGAGGGATAGATAGGGACAGACAGAGATGAAAAGCATCAATCATTAGTTTTTTGTTGCCATTGCAACACCATAGTTGTTCATTGATTGCTTTCTCACATGTGCCTTGACCGCGGGCCTTCAGCAGACAGAGCCACCCCTTGCTGGAGCCAGCGACCTTAGGTCCAAGCTGGTGAGCTTTTTGCTCAAGCCAGATGGTCCTGCGCTCAAGCTGGCGACCTCAGGGTCTCAAATCTGGGTCCTTCCACATCCCAGTCTGACACTCTATCCACTGTGCCACTGCCTGGTCAGGCATACTTTGCCACCTTAATTCAGCATTTGCCTGTTTGCTGGCTTTTATTTAAGTTCTCTGCATTTTCTTTGAAAAATAAGCTTTTTTAAAATTTAAGAATTCAGTACCTGGCAATGCATAGTTTGAGAATTAATGTTTAATACCATTCAGAATAAATAGAATCACTTTCAATAAAACCTGACATTGAATCTTAAATTCTGCCTTTGTCCTTTTTCAGTATGTAGCACGTATTGAGGAAAATTCTTTAAGTTCTGAGTTGCTCCGATTTCAAGTAATAGATTTGGATGAAGAGTTCACAGATAATTGGCTTGCAGAGTATTTTTTTACCTCTGGAAATGAAGGGGGTTGGTTTGAAATACAAACTGATCCCAGAACTAATGAAGGCATCCTGATGGTTGTTCAGGTAAGGTCTGATTTCTCTTCAGCAGCAAAAATATTCTGTATTAGTCAAAACTTTAGTTTCTACACATAAACTTCACACACTTTTAACAATACCACTTTTTTATAGAACATTTAGAAGGAACATAAAAGTAGTTCAATTTTTTTAAAAAACACATACACATAGCCCCATTACCTGAGAACAGCCCTTTTATTCACATGTTGATTTATTTCCTTCCAAGCTACCATACTGTCTGTAGTAAACACAAACACACTAATACAGCTGTACACATATATTTATAAGTTTGCCTGATTTAAGCACAAGAAAGTAAGACATATTTCTTGACTTAATCTCATTTCCTCTCCACAAATGGAAGTTAGCAAGGGATACAAATACATGAAATTGTAGCTTTTAAATTTCTCAACTTTTTAAAAATGGGTTAGCTACATTTGTCAAAGAGGTAAAGAGGCAAGTTTTTGTAGAAGATATTTAACTAAAGCTGCAAGATACAAAATGAGGCAAGGAGTAAAGTTTCCTTTTGACATGCTTGCCTACAGTAGACCACTCATACACAAACACACAAAAATACACATACCACCCACTGGAATAATGTAGGGATATTTCTGCCTGGGTACTGTTTAGACTAGAAAAATAACCACTATTCAGGGATGTTCATTGGCATAGGATATTGGAGTATATGGGAGCTTCTTTCTTTAATTCCTTGAGTCCAGCAGAGTAACAGATCCATAACATACCCTTAACAAGGAGATAGCTGGAATCCCGAATTGCTGGAAGTTGTGAAAGCAGTTCTCGGTACTCTGCTTTTCAGAGATTGGGTTACAGCCAACCTCAGTTGCAAAACTTTTGTCATCAATTCCCATCAGTGTCTGAGAATAAATATTTCCTTCTCTAGTATTCTTCCATTAGCCTACCAAACTAGAAACCTGGGCGTTATCCTTTCACGGTAGAAATTCCACACAACTTACAGCCACTCATCAACTTCTGCCCTAGAACCTATCCTTAGAATAGGGCCCTGGTCTCCCTTCTCATGGCCTGTGCTCTAGCCCTACTTGGCTTCCTGCTGGCTGAGACTACAATCCCTCCTGAAAGAGGTCCCTATCTCCTCTTTCTACCTCCCTTTGTTCTCCCACTGCCAAACCACTTCACTGTCGTGTTTTTCTTAAAACCAATTTGGCCCAGTTACTCTCCTTTGTAAAAATCTTTCTTATTATCCACTGGCTGTAAAAGTAGCCCTCAATCCGGACTGCTCATTTGAATCGCCTATGTTCCCCAGCCAGTGGGAATATGAGAACTATCGATTCTCGTGGTCTGTGGGAAGCCCCAGTAGTGTTTCTTCAAGGCGCCCCTGGAGACTGTGAAAGGCATCCAGGGTTGATGACCACCTGCTGGCCTTTAAGATGAGGGTCACCTCCCTCAGGCACCAGCCTACTCCATCCACATCACTTCTGTGATGCCCGCACCTGTACCTGAATAAGCCATCACTGGACACTCAACTCATATGAAAATATCTCAGAAACTTGTTCTAACTTTCTCAAGGAATTCACTGGCTTTCACACATAGACTCTATAATCTCTGTTGTCACTTACCCCTTGTATAATGACCTGTTTACACATTTTTCTCTTCCTCTACACTAAAAAATGCTTGAGCCCAAATACATTGCAAAGTTAAACTCAAATCCAAATTTCTTACTGTAACCGATTTTCAGTAATACATAAATGTAACCAAAATGAGCACTTCCTTATGTCATCACCCTCAAAAAATTGACCAGTGGTTAGACAAGGTTACCCTGGGATTCCTCAGGCCTTGGTTGGGGCCACCTCTATAAGAGGGTCAAACAAATAGTTCTTGTGCAAGGACCATCAGCAAAGGGTTCTGCAAAGCCGATGGGCCCCCACTCACTGCTTTGCAGAGGCCTCTTTGCCAACCAACTTTATTAAGATAGTGTGCCTTTGCCACCTGGGAATTTTTTAAGTCAGAAAAGACATTGCACATGAGTCGAATGACTGTTCTGTAAATGGCCTGAGCTGCCATTTATAGGAATGTATTACAGGACTGAATTTGTTCAGTCCTCACAACACTCTGATGAGGTAAGGAATTTTTTTATTTTCAGAAGTGAAAACTTGAGGATCAGAGATACTACATAATGTGCCCTGAGTTACACAGATTGTAAGTAGCAGAGCCAGAATTCAAACCATGCTGCCATAATAAACTCGAGGTTCTCTCCATTGTACTACACAGCCTACAGAAACTACAATGATGTTTTGCTAGTCAAAAAAGACATAGCTTGCTTTGTGGGTATGTTACCAAACTCAGATTTTATGAGTTAAGAATTCTAACCGTTTCTCTATCTCAACATTATAATGATTTCTGAAACTATTTTGCTATTTCTGTTTCTCTCTTTACAGTAATAAAAGGACCCATTCCTGGAATAAAAGAGAGAGTTCTCTTGTCCTCTTCTGGGTTTGTTGGACCATATTTTTGTGACACTTTTTTTCTCCTAATTTTATTTTTACTCTAGCCTCTAGATTATGAACAACTACAAAATGCACAATTTAGTGTCGGCGTCAGAAACAAAGCTGCATTTCACCAATCAATAATCTCTCAGTATCGAATCCAGTCAACTCAAGTCAAAATTCAAGTTATAAATGTGCAAGAAGGAATTACATTCCGTCCTGCTTCTAAGAAATTTACTGTACAGAAAGGCATAAGTAGTAAAAATTTGGTCAATTACATCCTGGGAACATATCAAGCCATTGATGAAGACACTGGCAAAGCTGCCTCGAATGTCAGGTAAGGTTATTATAATAACATTGTATCATTCCTTGATGTTGTTTTAATCTATAAATTATTACAAAATAACTCCTAAACTATTAATGGAAAGAATACACAGATATACAAAGGTGGCCAACTCAAGGAACTGGATAACTAGAGAAGAGATATGTAGTTAAAGCATTAGATAATATTATAATAAGAGCAAAGATAACGTAAGTATGAGTTAAAGTGGAAACTAAAAGAAAAATGCTTTAGCCTGTCTAGAGAGGTCAGGAAAATGCTTCACGGAAACTTTCAATTAACTCTTAAAGAGTAGGAGTTCACCAGAAGACTATAATGCAATGAGATAGACCAGTATGTACAAAGACTATATGCCTAAAATAACCATGCAAAAGTAATTACTGTAATATAAAGAGCAAGGACATAGTTATGTAATTGCACAGAGCATAAATTTGCAAAATCAGGCTAATACATACTTACGGATTATAAAACCCTGTTTGTCCATGCTAATATGCTAATTTTCTACTGCTTTTTATAGAAGCATATTTTAATGTCTTATATTCAATATAGATGCATTAAATAAAAAATGAGTCATTTTCATTAAATAGGTAACATTCCATATTTGAAAGAAAACTATTACCTTTTTCTATTATAACACAGATATATCCTGGGACGTAATGATGGTGGTTTGCTAATTATTGATTCAAAAACGGCTCAAATAAAATTTGCCAGAAACATTAATCGGGATTCTAGTTTCATAGTTAACAAGACAATCACAGCTGAGGTTTTGGCCATAGACGGTAAGAAAAATATTTCAATCATATTTAGAGAAGTGTTACTCCAATTGCATTTATTTATGAATTGATGATTATGATTGTTCAACAAACTACCTTTATCACTAGATAAATGATCTTAGGGTCTTGGGTCGCAAGTGCAAGGCAGCTAAATCTAGAAAACTGGGCATTCCTGAATCCAATGGAGTTTGCAGTATGAGTGAATCTTCTGTTCTGTCCCTGTGGTTTGCTAGTGGTTGGGACAGGAATTTTTAGAAACCTCCCCTAGAATTTCTGGGTCCTCAGTGCCATCCTCATTGTTTGCTTGTGTTTGAGACAGGAATTTTTAGAACCCTCCCCTAGAATTTCTGGGTTTGAGAAGGATGGATAAAGATTGATACTGAAAGCCTATCAGGCAAGCTCAACTCAAATGTGAGGTGCTTTTGTGATTTACTTATAGAATGAGTTATTTATAGAGACCTCATGTGCTTATATCATTAAACAATAAAATCTTCTGGGAGGGATGTTTTAAAAATATTATTCATTGAATGCGTGTGTTTCCCCAAGTATAAAATTAATTTATGTTCAAGGCAATAAGCAAACATAAAAAAAAAAATAGGCCCTGGCCAGTTGGCTCAGTGGTGGAGCATCAGCCCGGTGTGTGGAAGTCCCAGGTTTGATTCCCAGTCAGGGCATACAGGAGAAGCACCCATCTGTTTCTCTACCCCTCCCCCTCTAGTTTCTCTCCTCCCCCTCCTGCAGCCATAGCTCAATTGGAGCACCAGGCACTGATGATGGCTTTATGGCCTATGCCTCAGGTGCTAAGAAGATCTCAGTTGCTGAGCAACAGAGAAACTCCCCAGATGGGAAGAGCATCGCCCCCTAGTGGGCTTGCTGGATGGATCCTCATTGGGGTTCATGTGGGAATCTGTCTCTCTGCCTCCCCTCCACTCACTGAATAATAATAATAATAATAATAATAAAGAATAAACACAAAAAATCATATCATCTGGGAAAACAGCAAAATGCACAGAGGGAAAAAACAAAATCAACTCGATCCCACCGTTGAGAGATTTTATTGTTTTTGATTGGCAACATATTTAAATTTTCCTTCAATAAACTTTTGTATCTTAGGTAACAAAAATAAATAATTTTATTTCATATATTTTGGCTCAAGCTTTAGAAGCAAAAATCTTCCACAGATTGCTAGATTCATAAAGTAGGATACATTTAAGAAAACTATTATTTTTATGTTGAATTTACTTGTAGTTAGTGAATTCATCACCTTACAGGTCTTGGTTCCAAGCATTTTAAATTAATAGCCAATAATACAAATCAGAGAAGCCAGCCAGGCTAATAAATTAAATTTGCTTTTTATAAGATATAAAGATTTTCTTGTAAAGCAAATTTTACAGGTAGGACATTTTTACCTGTAAAAATAGGAAATATTACCTCCATGAGAAGACATACTAACTTGTCTGCATGCAAGAAAAATATAAAAGGTTTAATTTTGGGACTTGTTCTATATGTCTTTTTAACTCTAAAACTTCATTCTTATAGAAAACACACAAAAAACATCTACAGGCACCATATATGTTGAAGTACCTGGTTATAATGAAAATTGTCCAACAACTGTCCTGGAAAAGGAAATAATTTGCACCTCATTGCCTTCCGTGGTTATCTCAACTACAGCACAGTCCAGGGATAAATATAGTGGCCCCTATACATTTTTACTGGAGGATCAGTCTGTAAAATTGCCAGTTGCATGGAGTATCACAACAATTAATGGTAAGTAATAGTAAAGGGGCATCCATAAACAGAAGTTGTTGCTTCTCTGTAAATCCAGAAGGATAGGAGAGCTCATGTGGGATCATGTTCTTCCCAAGAATAAATTTTTTTTATTGAGGATGTGGTCCTAGCCTCGCAGATCTCTTCTCTTTTCAGAAAAAGAAAGAAATGATAGGATATAACATTAGCACTATTTAATATCTTCTATTTTCATGTGGACTCCATTATTTTTAATGTTATTTAAACCTCCAGCTGTTTAAATTTCTAAATTTATAAACTTTTTTTACTGGGCAGGCTGTGAACAGACAAGAAGCACTGGAGGGGTCTGCTTGCTCAAGGCTCATGGGAAGTGCCACTTAGTCACGGATCTTGAGCATTTGTAAACCTATTAGCCAGTGGGAAAGAGCTAATCCATCCCTCCTTTTCTTCTGACCTTTATCGTGCCAATTTTATATTTTCTATCTTTTCTAGAAGTCTCATAGAAGCAGCCAATAGACTTACTAAGAAATTCCTCCCTCTCTAAATTTTATAGTGACATCAAGCCACTTCAAATCCCTTGTAAATGAACTCACTTTTCTCTCTTTTTTTGAACCAATCTTTCTTCCTTCCATAAATGTGTTCTGTGGTGCCCTAGTCATAGGTATCAGTCATTGCTAGCATCCCAAAGGAATCTGTTCTCCATGGCCTTCCTTCCTGGGGCCTTCCTGATCCTGGTGTAAGGTTTTAACTTCCAATTATGCATGTAGTATTTAGCTCCAAAGGGGTTTACCAGACACATAGCCAATGAAAAGGCTGCAAAAGAAACATCAAAGAGAGACAGATAGGATGTGGCAATAAACACACTAGCCCAGGTGAGGCAGGGCCAAACAACTGTGGTTAGGTTGGCAGACCAGGTACAATGGCAATAAAAAAAAAGAAAGAGCATAGTGGAGTCAAGACTGATTCAACACTAAGCTATATACCTAAAACTAAGACAAATGATAATGAATGTAGAATAAATAAATAAAAAGACTGATTCAAGCAACACAGCCCTACAAGCTACCGAGAGCTACTGCTGGACTCCACTTAAAAAGGGACAACAGAGCAACCGAGAATGGAGAACAATCAATGTTCACATATTACACAATGTTCACAATCAGACAGACAACAGGCCTTCACCAAAGGGAATCCCATATACCCAGCGTTAGGCTCATGGGACCAGGACTGACCAGAGTGGTTGGAATAGCATGAGCCAAAGCAGAAATTTAGCCTTAATAAATCAGGACAAAAACATGAAGTTAGGCAGAAAGGATACATTCAGAGGGCTGCACAAGAATAAAAGGGTTGATACAGACCTACCGGAGAAGAGAGACATCTGGGATTTAAATGATGCCTGCTCCCCTCCTCCTTGTGGGGAAATTCAAGGTAAGATTGAGTCTTCATGGGGAAGAATAATAGGCCCATCTGGGGCAAGGAGGAAATGCAACCCGATCTACCCAACTGAATCCCTTATAGCCCTCATAACTGCTCAAATCGCACCCTACCATTAGCCTCACTATTTGTGTCAGTGATGTATGGAAACTCTGGTTCTGTTAACAAAAATTAGTTGCTTTAAGAGCAAAAGACACCTTGTCTAAC
Source organism: Rhynchonycteris naso (assembly GCA_037038555.1). Classification (NCBI taxonomy): domain Eukaryota; kingdom Metazoa; phylum Chordata; class Mammalia; order Chiroptera; family Emballonuridae; genus Rhynchonycteris; species Rhynchonycteris naso. Next base: position 165,260,937 of record CM072999.1, on the reverse strand, counting down.
TGTTGATTTGTATGATTGTTTCTCTACAGCTACCTCTGCACTCCTAACAACCCAGCAGCAGGTGTCCCCTGGAGAGTACAGAATCCCCCTCATAATTAAAGACAGTCTAGACAGGGAGTGCGAGCCCCCAGAGAGTCTGACTCTGCAGATCTGTCAGTGTGACAACAGGGACACCTGTACATCCACACGCCCTGGGCCCTGGTATGGAGATGAGCCGTCATCTATAAGGCTGGGACCTGCTACCATCGGCCTGATATTCCTTGGTCTTTTGCTGTTGCCATGTGAGTACACCAAAGCTTTGTTCTGTTTTTTACAGGGAGTCAGCATTTGCAGAAGCTTTTACTCTGCACGAGTGATAATACCTCTGCAATGCAGAAGAACTGTTCCCTAATTGTTTTATACCCAAAGCTGGGGAGAAAGGGCATTTTCAGGAAGAATCTGAAATGATTATAGTTAACATGTCACTTGGCAACAATCTATATTCCTACACAACAGAGCAGGTCATCTCTGTTAGTCATACCTATAGTCATAAATGTTAGATATTAGCATAAGACATACGAGCAAGTCATAAATGGTGGTCATTTAGAAAATAGCATAAGAGAATCAATCAAGAAGGAACAAATAAAGCATGAACACTCTCTGCAACTGCCAGTAACATAAATGGTCAAAATAATGGCTGTACCCATGAGTGAGACACTTTCTGAAATTTATTCACCATATTCAAGTTTCATGAGATTCTAAAATAAAAAGAGAACCGTGGACAAATGAATTTGGGAAAATACATAGCATATCATAGACTTTGAGCTTTACAACAACACATATTAAAGTATCACAGACTCTGAGACGTTATTGTTTAATCCAACACTTCCTCAAAGTAGCCTATCACCTGATACACATCCCTTTTAAAGCTTCTACATTTAATATGACTACGTTTATTGAACACATTTAGGGAAACTACACACATCTATTCTTTTTCAGTGAGAGTAAAATATATTTTATTCAATAGATATGTTTCTAAAAAGTGACATTTAAATCAAAATCTTGTGATTCAAATCATATTTTTAATTTAAGAGAACTTTTGGTAAATTCTTCTATAAATAAGAGAAATCCTTGATAAATTCACCATCACTTTCCTAATTATAAAACTATAAATTTTAGAGTTAAGATGATTTTTCATTACGATCAAATTCACTTCAACCCATTCATTTAAATTATAATTTATGAAATATATTTAAAGCACAAAGAAGTACAGAAAATTACATGACAGGCACAAATGTAACCATAACTTAGAATTAACAGACATTAATATTTGCACACATATAACTATATACCTATAACCACAATCCAGACTTGACAACCATTAATATTTGCCATATTTTCTCAAATCTTTTTTTCCAAAAAGAAATCATTATTATACATCTAATGGACTACACATTCCATATATTCTCCTTCCTCTTTCCCCAAAAGTGTTTACTTTCTGAAGTCATCATGCAGCATTTTGTTTACTAGCTGAAATTGACACCCAGAGTTTGTTTTTCAATATCATATTAGTTTCAACAAATAAAGCTTTTTTAAGTGCTTATATGTGAGTCTTTCTGCTAGCTTTCAAGTGAAATGGAAACTTGATTCTGGTTTTCATACAACTCACAGATTTATACATGTCTAACTATATGGGGGAAATTATGCCATGATAAAACTATAATAGAAAAGAACACAAAGGAATATTGCAGAAGCTTTACAGAAACTTGAGCCTTGGAAAATAAGTAGGCTATGGTAAGTACAAGAAGAAGGAAAGGTGTTTCCAAAAAGTAACAGTGTGAGCCAAAGCCAGAAAATGGGGGTCACACGGCCCTAGGAGGCTAACATATGGGCAAACAGTGGAGTGAGGAAGATGAAATTGGAGAATTCATTGGGACTAATCAGAAAGGGCTTACAAACAATGGTGTTTGTACCTTATGATCTGAGAAAGGGGAGTGGGTGAAAGTATTTAAATAAAAGACTAGCATGATCATATTTATATTTTAGAAAGATAACATTGGCAGCAGGAAAGAAGAGGTAGGTTACTGTAACAGTACAGAAGAGATGGGGGCCAACTTTAGAGCCTTGGCAGCAGACTAGAAAGAGGTGTTACAAGGGCACATGGAGATTTGGAGACTAATGGACAGGAAAAGTGGGTACGAAGTCAGGTGAACCATTTAATTCAGTTGTTGCTGAAATCATTAAGTGAAATTGAAAAGAGCAGAGGAAGCACAGATGTAAGGTTACAATGATGAGTTCGATATTGAAATGTTAGATTTAGAGGTGTGGCTATGTCTACAAGCCACTGAACCTTTGGGATTGTGGCTTAAGATGGCAGTCAGAGAAAAACACTGTGTTATTCCCACAGTCATATTTGTTTCATGTGATCCTACCACTTGCAAAATGCCATGTTTTGAATTTTGTAAAGAACAGAACATACATTTTTCAGTCTGTAGAAATACACCCAACATTTTGAAAAACTATCAGTGGATACATATAAAAACCAAATACATATTACACATAAAATGATTAATATGCAAGTTTTCTAAGATAATTATGATGCCCACCTAAAAATACTGACCATACATGTGTACATTCATCACCTTTCAAAACTAACTTATCAATTCACAATATTCAATCCTTCCCAAACATTTAGTAAACTATTATTATTGAAAATGGCAGTAAACAAAGCCTTTAGAAGAATCTTTTATATAAACATTATATTAAATTTTGAGAAAATGTGCTCACTTCGGCAACATATTTACTAAATTTTGAGCATATATATAAACTACACCAACCTACTTGATTTTATACATTTGGCATAGATGATTGGCCTAATTTGCATAATTATGTAGCCCATCAAACAATACTAGTAAATCCTCATAGAGCTCACTACTGTTTCTTACCCATACTAACTCATTTAATCTTCACAGCAATCTATGATGTAGATACTATTTATTTTCCCATTCTTTGGCTGAGTTAATGGAAGCAAGAAAAGATGACATTATGCCCAGCTGATGAGTGGTAGAGACAAAAATTCAAGCCCTAGAAGTCTAACTCTAGAGGCTGTGCTCTTAAACTCCTCACTAATTTGCCTTTAAGTGGACAGAGTTCAAACATTAGAATTTAAGTGGCCTTACAGGCCAGAGGCAGGAGAATGTGGTCACTGACTACCTAGACAGGGACTGCTCCCTTCACTAGCATGACAATGATGTTAATCTTTACTGCCAAGAGGTGACCCATATGCACAGATAGAATGATAATCACCCTTGCATGAAGGCCCTTCCAAGTTAGGCCCTTTTAAATTCTTAAATCACAAGAGTGCACTGACATTAGATCACTCTACTTGCTGAGGGAGTTTGCTGGTTTAAATGCTGTTTACTAAGAGAGTATTAGAAACCAGGTTACTAAAACATTCCCACTGAAAATCTTGACCGTCCAGATGCGTACTCACTTAACATCATATATGTAGCCTCAACATGTAAAAATAAATGCATAACAATAAAATATATTTTGCAAAATAATTGAGGAAGTAAACAATCACCTTTATCAATTATCAAACAATACCTATTTTAGGTTACCGATATACATATCAAAGAATAATCTGTCTCCTTCAGTATCATAATCATCTGGAATTTTTTCTCTTTTCTTTTTTTTTTTTAAATAGGGACAGAGAGGGAGTCAGAGAGAGGGATAGATATGGACAGACAGACAGGAATAGAGAGAGATGAGAGGCATCAATCATCAGTTTTTTGTTGTGACACCTTAGTTGTCCATTGATTGCTTTCTCATATGTGCCTTGACCACGGGCCTCTAGCAGACAGAGTAACCCCTTGCTTGAGCCAGTGACCTTGAGTCCAAGCTGGTGAGCTTTTCTTTTTTTTTTTTTGCTCAAGCCAGATGAGCCCACGCTCAAGCTGGCAACGTCGGTGTCTTGAACCTGGGTCCTCCGCATCCCAGTCCAATGCTCATCCATTGTGCCACCGCCTGGTCAGGCTCATATGAAATTTTAATATGCTTAATTTATTGAATTTTATTTTATAGAAACTAACTGTGCTTTCTGTTAGATTTTCCACAAATATTAAAAATATTGTATTTTTTGTAACATTTCTGATGATTGTCATGTCAAATCATTTCCAAGTGATTCAAATGTCTTGCTATTTTGTTCTCCTTTATGCTAGTGGCCTTCCTTCCACTGCTGACCTGTGACTGTGGAGCAGGTCCTATTGGAGGAGCAAAAACTGGATTTATCCCAGTTCCTGAGGGTTCAGAAGGAACAATTCATGCATGGGGAATCGAAGGAGCCCAACCTGAAGACAAGGTGAGTTTGTAAAACACTTATTTCAATTACATAGAGAAAAACTCTTTTTCTATGCAGATAGGAAAAGGGGGTCATAGGGTAGAAAAATAAGAGCCTCCTTGACTCTCAAGGACTTCTGTGAGTCAGCGCTGATATGAACAGGCCTTTTAAGATCTTAGTTCCTTAGATTTCAAATCATAAAAATGTTTATTCCTCCAAGAGTTTGGGTTTCCAATAATGTCACCATTTGCAAAGGGCCACATTTCACCTATATTGCCATGAATTTGGTTCATTATTTTAATGTATTTATTTTTCAAACATGGTTTGCAGGAAATCACAAATATTTGTGTGCCACTTATAACTTCCAATGGAACTGATTTCATGGAAAATTCTGGTAAGTGAACATCACATTTATTTTTGAAAGCAATAGTGGGTTAAATAAGAAATATTGGCAAATGAGAAGTGTTTGTTCTAAGTTTTTTTCTTAATAATTTGCATATGTGTGCATATTCTGGGAGGTGGTACCATTGGAATAGGGTTTCAATGAGATGGTTTATTATTAGTATACTAGTCAATTCCATGACTTAGCTCTGGCTTCAATAAGTTCATTTGCCCACTTTTAATGTCTGATGGTTTGTTATACTTTTTTCAAACTTTAAGAAACTGGCTGGATGGCTCAGTTGGTTAGAGCATTGTCCTGAAGCTCAGAGGTTGACAGCTCAATTCCTGGTCAGGGCACATACAGGCACAGATCAATGTTCCTGTCTCTCTCTCTCTCTCTCTCTCTCTCTCTCTCTCTCTAAAAAAATTTAATAAAATTTTTTTATAAAAGAAACTATAGTTCTCAGTCAATTATGAATTTTTTAATTAGAAAAGTTCACACATATAGAAAAATATAAAGGAAAACATAATACATTATGTACTCACCACCCAAACTTGACTGTTTTTGACACTGGTAATATTTGCAGTTAAAGCCCCATGTGTGCACTTCGTTCATCTTGCCCTTGGTCCTTCCCCAGAACTAATCCTGATTTAAATTCAATGACCAATTCTTCTTTCAGTCATAATGGGACAAAATCACATACGCTGTCACATAGGTGAAATTATTTATTTGGTTTAGCAAAGACTATTTTATTTATATTACCTCAATGCCACAACTAAGACATAAACTAGAGAAACAATAAAACCTCATTCCTAATATTTTTTCTTAATTCCATAATTAGCAATAGATTGTTTTTAAATATCCAGTCTGCAAAATCTGCATGAGATATCCCCAAAAATGTAGCTGTCTGCCTTTATCAGCAATCCCAATCCTCACCTGCTCTCCCGTTATAATTACATAGCAAAAACTATATTTATAATTCTCTAGAAAATAAAGAACTTTCCATAAAAGTGTAATATAAAGGTAACAGGCAGAATAGTCACAACTCATTAAATTTTCCTTAGGCACCAAAACACCAAATTAGCATCTTCTAATTTGCATGATTACATTATGCATATTTCCTCTTCGGTTTTCATATTGAGCCAATATGGCAGCCTAATTATAAGTTTTTTCTCTGAAAACAAACAAGCATTGCATTAGAGACATTCCATAGGTGTGTGCTGAATGTTGTTTCTACATTTCCCTTTCTAACTATTGTCACTGAAAAACCATTTCTTTTGTATATTTTTCAATTAGTATGTTTCCAGAGCTATTTTATCCACTGATAGTCTTTGTTGTATCACTTCCTCTGTTACTCTCACACAGCAGACTGTGGGATGTATTTATCACCTCTAGTTATATAATTGTGTTTTCTTCCTCTGATATGCTTTACTTGATATCACAGATCTCAAAGACCAGTAAAATAAGAAAGTCACAGAAAGAAAAATCACAGTGTGAAATGTTACAGAATTTTCTCCCCTGTTTTTAGAAGTCTGTGCAAATACATGTGCCAGAGGAATGGTGGTGGAAGAAACTTCGGGAATGGAACTGACCACCAAGCTTGATGCAGCTGCAGGGTCTGGAGCGGCTGCGGGGTTTGGAGCAACCACTGGACTCGGCTTCTGTTCTGCTGGACAGTCTGGAACGATGCAAACAAGGCATTTCACTGGAGGAACCCTAAAGGACTATGGTGAAGGAAGAGCAAGCATGAGTTTCTTGGATTCCTACTTCTCTCAGGTAATTTGATGGAAAATTTCGTGGTTCTGATATCTTCATTACATTAGAGATCTTTTTACTGGGCTATATTATAGTTTTGAAGTTCATTGTTTTTACAGCTTGTTAAAATTTAGGGGGGAAAAAACAGGGCTTCTTTGCCTAAATAATACAGATAACCTAGGATTCTGCCCAAACTGGGCTACTGGTCAAAAGGAATAACAGAGAGGCCCTGGCCAGTTGGCTCAGCAGTAGAGCATTGGCCCGGCATGTGGAAGTCCAGGGTTTGATTCCCGGTCAGGGCACACAGGAGAAGCGTACATCTGCTTCTCCACCCTTCCTCCTCTCCTTTCTCTCTCTATCTCTCTTTTCCCCTCCTGCAGCCAAAGCTCCATTGGAGCAAAGGTGGCCCGGGCACTGAGGATGGCTCCATGGCCTCCACCTCAGGCGCTAGAGTGACTCTGATTGCAACAGAGGAACGCCCCAGATGGGCAGAGCATCACCCCCTAGTGGTTGTGCTGGGTGGATCCTGGTTGGGTGCATGCAAGAGACTGTCTCTCTGCCCCCCTGCTTCTCATTTCAGAAAAAAATACTAAATAAATAAATAAATAAGGAATGACAGGGAAACAGATACAATGTGAGAGACTATAGCAAGTGGCACCAGCAGCATCTTCTTTAGGAATACAAAGCAGCTTATTTTATATTTCCTATACCATTAAGTATGTCAGAACACATGTGCATATATTTTTATGAGAAAGGGTTATAGTATTCTTCACATTTTCAAAGGAGTGCATGTGCAAAATAATTGAATAACCATTGAATCACTATTGAATCAATGACCTAAAAATAAAGGGGGAGAAGGGATGTGACTGAAGACCAGATGAACATAAAACGCAAGCAGCCTGCCTCCCAAAGTCGCACAAATGTGCGAGAACAGAGAGGACTTTGGGAGGCAGGCTGCATGCATCCTGGTTGGTGTGTCATTAGAACAAGTTTCACATGTAGTTTTGATATCAAAACTGGTAAGTGCCAGTATCTTGACCTTGGATGAACCGATGAAGGCTGACACTGTGTTTGAGTGTTTGACTGGCAGGGAGGATTTGTTTGGGATATTCTCAGGTGATATGGACTCTATAGTTATGGGACAGGCTCCCACAAGAGTTGCAGAGTCTAGGCAAAGGTCCCAGACTGGGCGAGAGTTGTCTCAGATGGTGCTCAATGGGATGCCTTCCCTGCTACCCCAAAACACAAAAACATACATTCACATAAGGACACACAGAGACCCTCACACTTGACCCAGGGAGTAGCCTCCAGGCTTCGTATCCATTAGTTTGGTAGGCGTAAATCCATTTAAGTGTCTTCAAAATTGAGAATTAAAACATGAGTCTAGGCCAAGCTCAATTGTGATGTAACATCAGCTACACTACTCTCGAAACACCAGGTAATTTCTGTAAGGAGATTGTTGGTACAAAGAGTATGTCCTTGAGACTAGTGATTACCTAATTATACACTTATGATCAAATCTCTAGCTCTATGAATGGTATTATATTCTTCAACAGAGTCTCTTTTGAAATTCATTTTCCTACGTTTCTCCCACCTTTAGAAAGCAATTGCCTGTGCAGAGGAAGACAATGGCCAGGAAGCAAATGACTGCTTGCTGATCTACGACAACGAGGGGCTGCCGAGCTCCCCTGTGGGCTCCTTGGGTTGTTGCAGTTTTATTGCTGATGAGCTGGATGAGAGTTTCTTGGACTCACTGGGCCCAAAATTTAAACAACTTGCAGAGATAAGCCTCGGGCTTGATGACAATGCCAAACAATCTCAGCCACCCACCCAAAACAGCGGTTCTGGGATTGGATCGTGTGGCCACTCGGTAGAAATCCCGCAGTCAGAACATTTCAGGTGCCAGACTTTGTCAGGCAGTCAAGGAGCTTGTGCTTTGTCCGCTTCGGGATCTGTCCTCCAGCCAGCCATCTCCATCCCTGACCCTTTGCAGCAGGGTGGCTATGTGGTGACGGAGACTTACTCCACTTCTGGCGCACTCCTGCAACCTTGCGCTGCAGCCTTTGATCCACTTCTCACGCAAAATGTCGTAGTGACAGAAAGAGTGATTTGTCCCGTTTCCAGCGGTACTGCTAACATACTTGGTACGACTGAGCTACGAGGGTCGTGTAATATGATCTATACAGAAGATCCTTGTCCCCGTCTGATATGACCAGAATGAACTGGAATAACATACTGGCCGCATAAAGCTATTTGGAACAAATTATCCATCGTAGCATAGCAAATCTCATAGTATCACTCTAATTTGGCACTTACTTGCAACTCTCATAGTTGTGATCATAATTACAGTTGAAATTTTCTAGTTAATACCTTCAAAGTGAATATGTTGCCACTCTTAATTCTCAAATATTATTCAAGTGGTAGTAAATTTTAATGTTTCTTGAAAAATCTTAACATATTCAGTAGAAAATTTTCTTAACAGCTTTTAAACTTCTACTTTTGCAGTGGCAAAGAAAGTTGTCTACCACTTTAAAATGCAATGTACTTTTAGTAGATTAAGCACTTGGAGTCAAGAGCCCCAGTTCTTGTCTCTCTCACCTTTTTTATATCATTAATAATGATGTAAGGGTCCTAAAATGTTTGCTAAAACATTTTGAGCTGCTGGGGGTAAGGGAATACTAGTCAAAGTTGAACTTTTTTCATCTTCTTGGTGCTGGGAGACCCTAAGTTCATCTTTTGCTCAAGCTAAGGGCTATTGGCTTATGCATTAAACTTACTACATCTGTATGCCTCTAACAATAAAACAATTTTATTATATAACATTTAGGAAAGTTTAATATGGTGTAAATAATATTTTGGGTTTCTTTAATCATCTTGAAATGATCTCTCCATAGAAAATGTTTTACACTCAACTCCTTGTTGCACACTTCTCAGTAACAAATCCTGTGTTAATAATTTAAAATGCTCCTTACTTTTTAAATGTCACTAAGATGTAACTTACATATGACATAGCTTGATGTTTTTTATGTTAACAATGTCTACAGACTTTGTGGGAATACAAAAACGTGGCTTTTCTCATAAGATAGGGGCCTCTGACTAGAATAACACAAGATAAAATTTGTGAATATGTATTATAAGCAGCATTTCAAGCCAAATAAGGTAGGAAAAGGGATTACTAAAATCTTCTAATTTTTTTAAGCCTCACTCTTTTAAATTAAGCAGCTATAGCAATTTAATTCTTGAGTGTGATGATGCTATGTTAGTGAAGATTTAGGATATATTATTTCATTCATGTTACCACAACGGCAGTGCAGCTCTTCAAATCCATTCTGGTCACTCAAGATCTTCAGTGTTTAACCCATAGAGAGCTAAGTCTTTACAAGGTCATTGTCCAGCTCCATTTTCTCTAATTACATATAAAATCTCTTTTCTTTTTTTTTTTTTTTGCCATATGCCAAACAGATATTTGTTTTCCCTAGTGGAATGCAAAGTAATAAAGCATTTGTGTTTTAACCCAGAGTGCTGTCTTGAGAATACCTTGGGGGAAAGAAGCCCTCTAAACGTACCTACATCTAGCATTCTCCCCTCTCCCAGATGTCATTACTACCAGAAAGGCATGTGCTAGGACTAGCCTGAGAAGCTCAGGCAGCCTGTTCTTCCAAGACAAGGCTGCTGCTGCAGTAGACACACTTGAAGTGAGGGGGACTTGGCCCTATGGAGCAGCTTACCAGGCCCTAAGGAAGTCTCCTTGCTCTTCTCTCACTTCTCAAAATAAGTTTCCTCTGGGATCTAGCACACAGACAGTTGATCTGTGCCTCTGTTTGCATTTAGACTTATATTAATAGTCATAATAACCCTTATTCTAAGTTCAAAAGTGAACTGAGGATCCTCAAAGTATTTTAACTTTGCCTATTAAAACCCAAATTATCAGAAAATGGGAATTTTGCTGCATTGACAGACTGCAGAGGAAACCATGCCATAGTAGTACTAAAGGTTATATAACAAATAATTGAAATTAAATGTGTTTTGAAACAAAAATAGATCAGTCTCATCTAGGAAAACCTAAAATTGATTTACCATGCAAAACTAAATTCAAAGCAAAAATGGGTCTGTATTTTTCATCAAAAGTAAAAATTGAAAAATTGTTTTAAGTAGGAAAAAAATTTAAACTGTCTTTTTACTTGATGTATCATCAATTTTAAATGGTATATATTAAAACTTGAATGGTATAACATTGTTATAATAAAACTGTTTGGCAAAAAATTTATGAGTTCTTCCTTAATCATTCACTAAAAACTAAAGTACTATCTATAATTATCTCTAAAATTAATAGCTATTTAAAAATACAATATAATGACTTATATAAATGTTTTTATCACTATGTTACTTTCTTTTTCTAGCCAATACCTATTCTGCATTCTCCCAGGCAAGAAGGAAATACCTGGAGACTCAGGATTTCTTCTTTGGGTGAATCTAGATGGTGCTGGATGAGGTCAGAGCTAACTTTTACTAACTAGATGCTTTGACTCATTTATTTGTTTGGTAAATAGAATCATCTTTCAGGAAAAAGTTTTGACAGTCTCTGATGACTCAGAAAGAAAAGTTGGAATTAAAGAAGGTAAGATTGAAGCCTAACATGATGAAAAAGATATTACCATAGCTCTGGCAACAGCCATAGTGATGGGTTTGCTCTCCATTAAATGCCTGTTGTTTTTGTGTCTTTTTAAAGAGATGCTACAAAATAAGATCCTTCAGAACTTTGGATCTTGCTTCTGACTGACCTTCCTCATTCTGAAATGCAGCCTTGGACCAGAGTATGGGAAGCAGAGAGTGCATTAGAGCAGATGGTGAGTGAAAAAAATGGATGGCTTAACGTGGCCATTCCAACTCAGTTTCAGGAAAGAGGACAGCCATGTAGGGAAATTCTAAAAATATCACCAGTTTCTCCTATTCTTAGAAAATTTAAGGAATAAAAATCTTAACTTTCAAAAATCAAGAGTGTAAAAGAAATTCATTCAACCAACTGCTTCAAAGCAACTAATAATTAAGAATCACATAAGAAAAAGAAAAAGTTCAGGGTATTTCCTTCTTGTTCTTGGCAATTCAGCATTTTCTCAACTCCTTTATGGGGTAGTCAAAGAGTAATTCTCAATCAGTCTAATATTGTTTTATGTAAGGATGAATAACTGATTAAATACACAAGACAAAGAATCTTTTAAATTTCAGGTGACAGAAATGACACATTTTCCATGAAAAATAATAAAATTCCTTCTGCTTTACCTGAATCAAACTGCACTGAGATTCTTTATGACAAGACATCAAGACACTGGCCATTATAGGTTGGTGTATTTTTCACTTATACATTGACTTTTTTTTATAAATACAAACCAAAATATCTAAACACAACACAAATGTAGTTAAAATACCAGAGCCTGATGCTCTAAAACAACAAGCGAAAATAAATGCAATTCCCAGATTAGGAAGAAATAAGACATGGCTAACAGACACCTACCAAGTGAGAGTTACATAATCTAATTCAATTATGAAAGTGACCCTAAGATTATAGTCATGAAAACAGACTCAGGAAAAGCAAAGTAACCTTCTCAGGTCATACAATGTTGTGGCCTTTACAAATGTAAAGGTTTATCTATAATTATTCAGCCCTACTGATAAATTTTACCCTCAGAATAATCTGTTTATTTTTAGCACTAAGACTTGAGCAGACATGAAAATTTGGAAAGAATACAAAAAGATGAAATTATTACTAAAAATTTTAAAAGATTAGAAATCTAAATATAATTCTAAATATTAAAGAAGCAGTAATATATATATATTAAGCAAAAGTAGGTTTACAGTTGTGAGTATGCGAAACAGTTTATTCTTGCATTATTTATTAATTATTGAATTATTTTCCCATACGAACACTGTAAACCTATTGCCTGCCCCGTGTGTATATGCATATTATGAGAGAGAACAAAGAGTTCTATATATTTCTCTATGTATCTAACACTGAGAGAAATAGATAAAGAGGTAGAGGCAGAGAGATTGATAAAAAGAACGCCAATACATGATTTGCTGCTATTTTGAAGTATACGTGAGGTAATTTGCAGGGCACAATGACCAGTTCTTTTCCACATTTAATAATGAAAACAAGCTATGTAGAAGTCATGAAATCCCTTTTTTGGTAAACTCTTTATAAGTACTTTGACAGTACACTTTTGAGAAGAAGTTATATGACGTATCTAGATATAAAAACAACCATTTAAAAATGTTGTGTTTGTATATATGTATTGTAAAATGATCACCACTGTAAGTCTAGTTGACACCCATCACCCTACATAGTTACAAAAAAGAACTGTTTCTTTTTACATGATGAGGACTTTTAAGATCTATTCTTAGCAACTTTCAAATATGCAACACAGTATTATAAACTACAACAACCATGCTGCGCATTACATCCCCAGAACTTATTTATTTTATAACTAGCAGTGTGTACCTTTTGGTCACCTTCACCCATTTTCCCATTCCACTACCCCCAGCCTCTGGCAACTACCAACTTGTTCTCTGTGTCTATGAGCTTGGTTTTTGTTTAGCTTTATTTTTAAAAACTTTAAATGGGTCCGTTTATCCTAGTGTTTCCATGATTTTTGGAAAACAACACATTTTAACAACTACAACTATTTTACTTTTTAAAGCCATCTTAATTCTTCCTTTATTTTTTTGAAGTACATGGAACCACTGTATTTTAATTTTATGCCTCAGAACACCTCTGATGTTTTGTGTGCTGAAATTTTCATTATTACATCAGCAAGCAGTAAATTTCATGAGAAAACACTGAACATCAAAATATGATAATATAAGCAAAACACTGATATTGAAGGAATATGTATGTCCTCATTTTCTCAGATGGCCCAGGAAGAATTTATATTGTTTCATAATCAAGAGAGGATTGCAAAAGGTTTCCTTAATTATAAAGCAGTACAGAATCAGATAATCCTATATTTATTTAAATGGCATAATGACATGGTTTTCACTCCTGCAAGGAGACATTTTTACTAAGCCAAAAATGAGTATCTACACCCAAAATGTGAAATTAACTTCAGTCATGTCTTTCCACATCCAACTGACTAGTACTGACAATAAGATTGATATGTTCCTATCTGGGAGGTAAAACACACACAAACACACAGAAACATGTATTTGCCTCAGGTAACCATGTAGCTGGACTTAGCTGAAGCAGTGTCTTTCCATTATCAAACCATGTACCAGACACATATGCAAGACTCTGCTCTCTACATTTATTATTCAAGAGAAAAATCACCTAGAATTTTCACTTTTGTTTAGGTAAAGCACAATGAGGAGGTGTTATTTGATCAAACTTTTACTTATTCTCATCCAGGGTTGACTGCCACAACTTTTGCTTAGTAAAAAAAAAAAAAAAAAAAAAGTGTGTGTGTGTGTGTGTATGTGTAATAGGAAATGGAAGTATTAGTAAGAGGGTACAAAGTTACAAAGTTTCAGTTATACACAATGAGTAAGTCCTAGAGATCTCCTGTACAGCATAGAACCCATAGTTATCAATATTGTATTGTATATTTAAAATTTTGTTAAGAAGGTAAATCTTACATTATGTGTTCTTATCACAAAAATATAACAATAGATGGTATAATGAAACTTTTGGAGGTGATGAATAGATTTATGGCATAAATTGTGGCAATGATATCATACGTATATACTGTCTTCAAACTCATCAGGTTGTATACATTAATTATGTATATCTTTTTGTATATCAAAAATTAATGTGTAATAAACTCTTAGTTTAATAAGTTCTGACGATATTTTTCTGCATCTTCCCGCTGCCTCTCAGCTATTATAAATTGCTATGGGTATTTTTTCTCAGAAGATATTTTAAGGCTGCTAATAGTTGAACTCTTAAGTTGATTTTCTAACTAGCCACTCTTCTTATATTTATTTTCTTGGACCCAGGAACTGTCCATTTTTGTGCTGGTCTTTGAATATTCTTTTAAAGATGCAAGCCAACAAAAAGGCATATGCAGCCAAGGTGACGGAAGACCTTCTCCTCTATGCAAAAAAACAATCTCGCAGGGCCTCCCGGACAAGGCAGTGCATGCTACTGCTAACTTACCTTACCAACCCTGGTTAAGATAGGATGTCTCCACTAAAAGGACAAGTCAGAAGATGTTGAATATTTTAATAGCAAACAATGAGTTGTCAGGGAAAGAAAACCTGCTAAAGTTTCCTTTGCGAAATCAATACTACAGGAGGACCTAACAGATTATTTTAAAATCTCATTCCATCTATTAGTCAATCAAAAACTCATTCATGTTTTAATGAGTAACATAAGATAAACTTAAAATGTTTATTGTTTATTTTTTTTCCTTTAATTTTGCATTTTAAGTTAATGGTTAAGAGTTCAGGCTTTGGAGACAAACTACTTGAGTTCAAATCGCAGCTCCACCACTTCCTAGCTGTGTTTTGGGGCAACTTACTTAACCTCTTTGCACCTTTGTAACTTACAGTTTAAATATTCAAAATGAACTCAATAAGAATACTGTACTGACAGCCCTGGCCAGGTAGCTTAACTGGTTTAAGTGTTGTTCCAAAACGCCAAGGTTGCACATTTGAGTCCTGGTCCGGGCATATACAAGAATCAACCAATGAATGCATAAATACGTGACACAGCAAACTGACGTTTCTCTCTCTCCCTCTCTCTCTCTCTCTCTCTCTCTCTCTCCCTTTCTCTCTCTCTAAAATCAATTAATAAATTTAAAACATTAAAAGAGTGCTGGCATTCAAAAAATGAAAACCATAAAAACTCAAAACATCTACATTATCTGATTCAAAGTCTTGTTTTACAGGTGCTGAAAAACGAGTGTTGATCAAAGTCAGAGTTAGGAATTGACTAGGCTAATTCTCTTTCTGCAACTCAAAACCACGACTGCAGTATTTCTTTTTCACTAATCTTTTGCCTTAGCCACAGGCTTGTTCTGTCTGGTCTATTCTGCACTGCAAATTTCTCTGAATACACAAGCAAACAGAGATGAATAACCCAATTCATGTGAATCACTAGTTACTGCAATTTTCAGTTGAGCTGCTTTGGAAAAGGCCCAAATGGGAGATCTTTTTCCCTAACAGTTCTAATGATATTATTTCTGCCAAGTAGATTAGGGCATCCAGGTGGCATTGTGGGGGTAGGAGGTGAGGAATTACTTGAAAATTAGCATGAAACAAACAATGCTATTGACCCAACCTCCAGTAGGACATAGTAGGCAATGCTACTAGAATAGCAATTACTGCACAAAAAGAGTTACCATGCTTTATGTTCAGTTTCAAATGATATGTGGTGCCAAGTTTCTGGCCAAGTGAAAAGAGTTTTATTCATAAAAGCTAGTTAAGCCAACATAAAATGAAAGGAAGTAAAGTATGTCTTTACCTTTCCATGTATTTTTCCCTTATTTCTAGAACATGATACACCTAATGTGTTCATAATCATTACCTCCGGTTTCCTTTAGAAATCTGACCATGACTAGCTGATAAACATTTAAATGGTTTGAGAAATTAATTCACAGTGAAGTATAAATCACACAAAACACTTTGTTACTCCTCCTGGAAGCAAATATCTCTAATACTTAAAATATTTGTTGACTCGGAAAACAAGTAAAATTTTATTATCATTAGGTCATGGGTCGGGAGGTGGAGTGCTGTGTGCACAGACACTTTCCTGTGTCCCTCAGATCATATGTTTAGTATCTGTCTATGCAGGACCACGGAGCACACTTGGGACTCAGGTCTCCCATTCTGACCAAATGACCTAATGTATCTAGTCTTGATGAAATAAAAGATAAGAAAATATTCTCTAAATCTTTCATCATCTTCTTATTCCTGAAAGTCAAGAAGCCACAATCTTCCTCTATATTTTTTGTTTGTTTTAGGTTGCTTATTCATACTTCTACAGTGTAAATCCATGGTACAAAGAACAATAAATCATACTCTGTGCACTTAAGGTTCTAATTATTGAAAATTCTGAGATTTAGACTGATTCCCCACAGTACCAAACAATGGAAACACAATGGCACTTTTATGAACCATAAAGCAATTCTTCACATGAGCTTTCACATGGATTTTACTTTGTTCTACACTGTCTTCCTGGTAATACTGCTCAAGTTAACCTGTTGAGTTGTCATCAAATTTACTGATTACTTCAGATAAATGTTCTAATCCTAAACTTAAGAAAGAAGTACACTGATCCGCTCTCTTCCTCGCTCATACCCATAGGAGAATTAGTCACAGAAAGTCATTGCTGACTGACTTACCTTTACTGTAACTGATTCTGCATGAAATGGGTGTGACTCTTTCCAAAAGTATGATGTTATTCAAGTCCACCTAGAAAAAGTTACAGTGAATTAACAGACAATTGCCTGGGAAAATAAGAGGTCTGCTTTCAGGGCATCTAATAAAGATCTTAATGAATATAATGATTTAAATAGAATCGTTAAACACAACTGTCCTCAGACAAGCTGGTAAGGGTCACTGTGATGACTAAAACTAAATTATCCAGAGTACTTTTTCCCATTGTACTAGGGAGGAAGAAAAACAATTTTCTAACTTGGAAGGGTAGAAGGAAAACTATTTTTCTTCTCCCACAACTTTCTTTGTATCAAAGTTCTGCTTAACTGGTGTGCTTAATGCTTGAATATATTTCTAAGAAAAATCTCTATTTTAAGTGGGACCTAGATGTGGTCATGAAACTCAAAGTAGGCTCACTGCAAAAATTTTAAAGTTACAACTCAAACAAAATACACCTTTTCCTGAAATGCTCTTTTAATTATCTGAAAACTGCTTGAGGTCTCCAATTCCCTGGTTGTGTACAGATGTAACCAAGTTAATTAAATTATTATTTATTATGGTAAAAGATTTTCAGTTACTTTTGATAGAAAACTAAAGTTACTACACAGAAATAATTTGCCATTCGTAGTATCTAATTTGGGGTTCAAGAAGAATTATATTATAACTTTTGGTCACTATGACTCTTGCGAGCGTGTCCTCCAAAGTGGTGATTCCTAATATATTTTTGTGCAGGACACCTGTGACAGATGACATTCATCAGGTCCTTTCTTCCAGTAGACAAGTTCATACTGAGGCCCTATTCACCTGCCAGGCTAGAACCCAGCCCCTCTAACTCTACCCTGAGGGGAATGTCAAAATGTGAGTAAATACCTTTGTTACTGAATAACTAGACATGTTCTCTAATCACTTTAACCAGAAAATAATTCACAAATTGATTATTAACACATTACTACATTGACTGTTATGGTACTAAAATAAAAAATCACCACCAACATGATTAATTTTAAAAATAAATAAAAATGAGTAATCTAATATCTCTGGATCTATATTTTTACCTTACAATGGAAATTGTTATTTGTCTTTGAGATTCTGCTTCTCTCTGCTAGCGTCATTATTCTGGGTTTGGGAAAAGATCTTTAAAACCAGTATTGTCCTTCCACGCTTGCTCTCCAGAGCTATTGTGTGGTCTATTCTATACCTACAAATGTCACTTGTCTACATGCAAATGAAGTAACTGCCAAGAAACCAACACTCTATTCTGTGTTCTGGGAGGTTTTCTGTGTATCTCCCTATGGCAATTAGACACACCGGACCCACATTATGATTTCTGTGTGACACTGAGTAAACACTGCTGGGCTTGCCATAAACCACACGCCCTGCCATGCAGGCTCTGAATTCCGGTCCAGGGCTGCTGTTAGCATGGAACACACCCCACTGCCTTCCCCAGCCACTGCCCTTTCCCTGATCTTTCCAAGAATTCCCATAAACAAATCCTAGGGGGAAACCAAAGCCAGAGGTTGACTCTGAATTATTTTTCCTAGAAAATGGAGCTGGGTAGACAAAACTGGCATTCCTCAGTGTTACACTCCTAATGAATGCTTACTCTGTTCAACTCCAGCAGGAAAAGGGTTTTTCCATATTATGTGTGGTTTCACACTTTGTTCTCCCTGTAAGGAATGCCTTAAGGAAGAGGAGAGACACAGGAATGTTCTTCATGGGCCTGTGAAGTCCTCCCACTTTGTGCTACTCGGGCAGTCCTAGCAAAGCCAGTCTTGGACAACATGGTGAGGTGGGAGGTTGTTATCCACAGTGAGCCAGGCCTCCCCAAACACCCCACCTCAGTGTGGTGACGTACTCACATCCTTCTGGGAATACAATATCCTCTTGCTCTTTCTCCCTTTACACACACACACACACACACACACACACACACACACACACACACACAATCTATCCTCCAAAATAGTAACCTTATAAACTGTATTCATTTATTCACTCATGCATGCATTCAAATAATACCTACTGAAGACCTTCAAGGGTCAGGCACTATTTTAGGTACTAGATACAGAGCAGTTCACAGAGAACAACCCCAGCCCTCAGGAAGATTACATTCTAGTAATCAACAGCAACAGATAGTGGATAAGTAAATGCATAGTCTTTTAGACTGTGGTGTTTCCAGAAGAAAAATGAAGCAGATAAGGGTAATGGGGAGCTCTGAGGATGGTAGCAATTACAATTTTAAAAGAGAGAAGGCCTCAGTAGTAAGGTAATATTGGGGCAGGGGGAGAGAGTTAAGAGCAAGAGAGTAAACTTTTTCCACATCTGGAACAGAACCTTCTAGGGAAAAGAAACAGAGAGTACAAAGGCTGTGAGGTGGAGCATGCTTGGTGGACCTGTAGTCTCAGGCTGTCATGTAAATTACATAACCTGCCACCCTTCCAGTAATATGCATGCAACACAGGAGCCTTCGGCAAAGTATTTTAGACATGAGTTAGGAGGAGGGAAAGGAATTTTGATGGGACACCAAGGCTTTGCTGAGGTTTCTCAGACCATTGCTGCCTCACAGACACCTCAACCCAGCATTACTATAGTCTTATCACCTTTTAAAAGTAAAATGGTTTCTTTTGGGAAAAAAAATCTCTTAAGACAGGTTCAGCACTGTATTTAGCTCCAAGAATAGACAATTTTGTTTTCTTTGCTGAGCCAAATCCTATTTCACAACTATACTATCTTTGCCTAATTCTCCTCTCTTCCGTGAACAAATTAACAATTTCCTTACACCGTTTTGGCCCAGAGACTGTGCATCCAAGCAGCCTGTTCTCATACACTGACTCACAGGATGCCTGTCTGTGGGGACGGCTCAGTTAGAGATCGTGAGTTCCTGTATGGGGCTCCCTCACTCTTCCAGGGTGTTGGTGTCTGGGGCTGTGCTCTCAGGGCTGTTCATTAAGAGTGTGCTGGCTTCTCTGCACTAGACCTTAGGCCTTGGGCTTGCAGTCTGTTGGGCTTTCATTATTACTCTGTAAATTCTAGCCCAGAAAGGCAACAAAATTTTTCCCACCCTGTTATTATTAGAAGCTATGCCCTACCCCAAGTCAGAAAATGCTCCTCTCTCACTAACCAAGGTGGAGGGGACTCCGTCCATCTAACTGGATATTCATGAGAAAGAATCTCAACATCCTGACTCCTACTGTCTATGATGTAACTCATCTTGGTTTCTGTGGAGAAGGAACATGGCTCCTTCCCTAATTAAAGGGAAGAAAAATCCTCTCCCATTTCTTCACACCTGATATAACACATTGTCTTCTCAACTGGCCCCTGAACATCTCCAGCTTTGCCCTATTCATCTCTCCTGCCACATTCAACTCCCTGAATGTTCTGGACACTTAGTTATACCTCTTAAACATCAGCCAGGCGACTCTATTACCCTGACTCACACCCACCATCTGCTATTCTTCTCCTGCTCTTGGCTGCATTGTCATTGGAGAAAACACACTTATACAAACTAACACATAAACACATGTGCGTGCATGTATGCATATATACACACACACAATCCCAGACCAGCATTTTCTAACCAGATCCACTATTAACTTAACCACAGTGGATACTCCAAACAACTTCCCCTACAATACTACTTTCTAGTTATACCTAATTCCTTCTAGTATATGGATTTGTTTCAACAAATTTTTTTTGATCATCTAATATGTGCTGGATACAAGGGGCTGAGTCCACTGTGAATTATGTTGTCACCTCTGCTTTCAAGATAGTAACAGTCTTGAGAAAGAGGGATGGGTGGGACAGCAGACATACATGAGATAACCATAAGCCACAGTGTGATTACTACTAGGCAGGTGAATGAGTCATTTTGAGCAGAGCCACAGATGGAAAGGATTGGAGGAAAAGGTAAGTAATCAGATAGGGAAGAGTACAGGAAAAGGAGAATTGAGGATAACACTCAGTTCCCTGGCTTGCATGGACAAACTGACAAGGTATATGAGGAAATAGGAAGATTGAGGTTCAGAGGTGTGGGGGTGGGGAAATCTTCTTTGTCAGTATGCTGAATTCAATATCCCTATGAAATTATTATGGTCATTTGATATTATGGCTTATGAAATATGCAAATGGTAATACCCCATGTTTGAAGTGTGGGAAAGAAAGATGTAATAGATTTGCACAGTGGGAGTGGCTGCATATTCATGCTTAATACCAAGTAAGAGGAAAAGAAGGAAAGCATTTAAAAGGCATAAGCATTTAACAGGTGGCAGAGAATAAGAAATGGATTGAGAAAGAACAGCCAGAAAAATAGAAATTGAGGTAACTATTTCTGCCTCCTAAATTAACCTGCAATTGTGTTCTTCTCATTTCAAACTACTTACAAGACTTTTCTAATTGGTTATTGCTCTAATATCTGAAATTCAATTTTCACACACAAACACACACAAAACAACAACTTTTACTTATGACTTCCCTTTCTGTGTCAATGGAATAAAAATAATACTTTTTTCATGGATAAATCTAAAACCCCTGAGTCTTCACCAACAGCGTCTATGCATTGAGTTATTCTGTCCTGGCAGGCTCAATGTCTCCTTCACAATTATTCTTCCTTTAAGAATCAGCTCACCATACCACCCCTTTACCCCACAAAAAAAAAAAAAAAAAAGCCTTCTCTAATCTCTTGGTTCAAGTGTGAGTTAAGTACTCCCTTCCCGGTGTTTACATTTTACCTTGCATATATTTCTACCACTGCACTTATAATAGTTTATAAGCAGTTATAGTTACATTATCTTATAACCTAAGATCTATTGCATAAAGATCTATTTTTGTTTCTTTGGATGAAGAAACATTTATATTTACATCCCCCCAAAATGCAAATTAAATATCTGTTGAACAGGAACAGACTAAATGTTGGATAAAGGAAGCAATACCTGAGTGAAGTTGAACTAAAGAACAGATTCCTCCCTTCATTGCCCTTTTCACATCACTTAGAGATGTTTCATATTTTTTCTGTACAACATATGCTTCATTAATCAAAGCCTTATAATAACTATTTTTTATATTTTTAAAAGCCACACATTTTTATCATTTGCTTCTAAGGTATTTCACAGGATAGCAACCAGATTTTGTTCCCACCTCTTTGACATTTATTGTAATAGATAGACTCATTGGGATTTTCAATGGAATTAAATATCAGCCATCCATCAACCTATTAGCCAACAACTGTCGATTTATGAAGTGATCTTAAATGCTGGAATGTGTTGGAAGTAATATGGCATGATAGTAAAAAGAGCCACATTAATGTTGGTTGGTCTTTTTTTTTCTTTTTTTTTATTAATTTTAATGGGGTGACACCAATAAATCAGGATACATATGTACAATGAAAACATCTCCAGATTATCTTATCATTCAATTGTGTTGCATACCCATCACCAAAAGTCAAATTAATGTTGGTTGGTCTTTATGAAACATTATAAAATTTCTGTGTTTGAGATAATATTAAGGCATGATACCAATAAGCTAATCGTTTGAAGCTTATTCTTATCCATATGTATGTATGAATTCAGCCAAGTATTCTGATAAATATAATTCAGGTAGATATTTTGGATATATCTAAATGTTAAAGCCAATTATTAGCACAAAGTATATTTTGAGCTGATGGATGAAAAGTGCACTTCTTAAGGAAAGTACATTTACCATAATGTTCATGTAATTTGGAGGGAAAACCTGTAAGTTAAATCTTTCACATCTTATTAACACTTTATTTTAAAGTGATTATTAATGCTTTGTTGGTAATAGTCACATCTGTATTTGTGCACAGAGATTTATGAAATAGATTTACCCTCATCCCAACAGAAAGGAGAAGTCAGGAGCCAAAGAATTAGCTGTGTATCATTTGACTTTCAACAGATCTCTTCAACTCACTAAAACATAAGTTTCAGAATTTTTAAAGAGGAACTCATTCAAGAATGACACACTATGGCATTGGATGGTACATATATTGACACCTTCTCTCAAAGCCTTGGAATAAATGTCTTAAAGAAGAAACACTATCCTGAAACTGACTTTGACAGCATCTGGGGCAGGTTGAATAAACCAGCAGAAAATAAAATTTGCATTAGCTTCTGTCATTCTGGAAGCTACAATTATAATTATCCTCATTACTAAATGGAAACCATATTCTTGATAATGAGGCATAAATACTTGCCTTTAAGATTCAATTGCAAGATCACTAATTTCAGATAGGACTTATATATAGTTTCTTGGGATGATTTGTGAAAGTGTTTTTGAAAAAAGCATGCCTTATTTAATTAGGAGTTTTCCCACCATGATAGTGAATGAGAATTATCACCAAGATGTGCTACCACCCATTAAGTCTGGCTCAAGAGGAACGAGTGGAAACTAGAAGACATACTTCCCTCCTTTTTCAGCTCTGTACTGTTGGAACCCAGCACTGTTCTAGGCACTAGAAACAGAACAGTAAACTAAGCAGATGCTCTTTCTAGATACTCAGTCCTCAACACTTAAGTAACAGTATGAGAACCACTCAGCAGTTAAGCCCTAAACAAATAGAGGAGGATGTGGTTCTCTCCGCTCAAAGAGGGACTGACTGGTCTTTGATGACCAGAGAAGAAAGGAACTCCACAGGAGATGGCAACAGTACTGCATTTGGCAAACTGGCAAAATAGGGGAGAAGGGTAGGAGATACTGAGGGAGGGGAAATGAAGGCACTTTTGACCACAGAAGGAACTATACAGCTAGTGCTCGACTTAGGACGACGATTGGTTCCGACAGACCAGTCGTAACACGATTTGGTCGTAAATTAAGTAGGCTATATGTACGGTACTGTGAAATAATGTTAAAAAATCTTTAAGTCATATTTTATCATAATTTTCTTTCATTATTGTTATATATAATTTTCTTTGTCCATTTTATGCCATTTGTATCATCTCTACATCATTTTGTTTCTTATTTTTACATTCGTCAGGTTTAAGTAAAACACTGCATTACCAGTACAACTGGTTTAATATTTGCAAAACATACAAAATTACAAAATACAGGTGCATACAAAATCTGCTCCAGACGCGGAGCAGCCGTGGCTAGTGATTGTGGTCGTTAAGTCGAATGGTCGTAAGTTGCATAGGTCGTAAATCGATCAATACCTGTATGCTATTTTGGCCAAATTTTCCAGTACCAAATCAACCCCTTATACTTTTATAGGGTCTCCCATTACTCTAACATTAACGGTCAACATTTCTTAGAAATTTCCTAATCTGGTACTGATACTAGTGTTTGTTTTTTCAAGAGTTTAAAGTTAATATTTGTAAGTATCTTGTAACAACTACCATTTATTGCACCCTTATGTGCTAGACATTGCAGAATGCCTCGCATAGATTTTCTGATTTAATCTTTAGAATAACCCTATGCGTTGGGCACTATTAATCCAATTTGACAGATTGGAAACCAAGGCACAGAAAGGTTGTCTAGGTCACACAGCTAGTAACTATTGAAATGAGGATTCTGACCTGTAGTTATTGCTGTGTGTAGAAATTTTATAAATAGTATATAGAATAGGGTACGTTTCTCCTTAACACCTCTAGAGTTTTCTCCTAATCGACTCTAGTTAGGGGTCAAAGAACTGCCCCTTTAAATCATCTGTGATTATTTTAACTGTTTCTCCCTCAGCCAGATAAACTGCAAAACTGTTGGAAGTAATCGGAGGCCTTGGGAAGAGGTGAGAAGCCTTCGCGAAGACGGCCACCTGCAATCCCGCTCCCGAATCCTCCACTCCTTGAGGAGGACCCCACGCACCACGTATGCAGTGAGGCCACGGGTTCCCATGTGATTCGTCTTTCTTCGCACCACCTGAGCTCTGGGCCCCACGCACATTCACAAAGCTCTGGGCCTTTCACGGCCTCTGCAAGCCAGGCCAGCTCGGTGGACACCGCCAGTCTCCGCAGCAGGGAGTGAGATCTGCTCTATGGCCGAGCCCCGCCGGGTGGCCCCGAGTCCCGGTCACTCTCCTGGGAGGAGGGGATTGGAAAGGAGAGGAAGGCGGGGCGGGGCCTGCTACTCTGAGTCCCCAAACGGGGACGTCACGGTCCCAGGTGCATGTACGTTGCAGGGCGGGAGTCACCGCGCGCCTCGCCTCTCTTCTCCGCTCATCTCCCACCTGAGCACGGGCGACCCCTGCGACCCCGGCTCCATTTTCCGCGGCGCCCACACCTGGGACCGCGCCGTAGGCCAGGACGCGGGCGGGCGGGGGCGCCGGGGAGGAGCCGCGTGCGCGCTAGCCAGGCCCGCCAGCCGGCGGCGCGGAGCTGGACGGGCGGCCCGAGGCTAGGGCGCGGCGGGGACGACAGCACTATGGAGCGGCGCGCGGAGGGTGCCCTACTGCTTCTCCTGGTAAGTGCGCCTGCAGGGACGCGGCGCCGGGCAGGCCAGGGCACCGGCGGGAGCTGCGCTCGCGCCCCGACCCGCTCGCCCGCCCGCGCGGTAGCGGTCTCCGCCCTGCCCGGCGCTCCCTCTTTGTGCCCGGAGGTGGGAAAGGGCTGGGCAGGCGGCGGCGAGCTCGAACCCTGGGGCTTCGGGAAAACTGCTGGGCCCGAGCCCGGTGGTTGGAACCGCTCCACAGTTCAGTTCTCGCCGCCCTCCCCAAGCCCTACACCTTTTTCTGTCTGAGATCGGTGGGTGTAGCGAGCCCTGGAGCCGGGACCCCCTTCCCTGGTGGTCTGGGGCTTTGTTTGGAGTCTTCTTCAGAAACATGGAGGCAAAGACAGGCGACAGCGGTGCTCCTTCCAAGTTCGCTCAGGTTCTCTGCGATTCCCCAGGTGAACCGGTGCACGACAGTGAATCATGAAACCGCGGAAATACCTGTATTCTTAGACTATCAAAGCTACATATGCTTTAAATATTTTTTACAAAGTTTTTTTTTTTAATTAAAGCCCCGTTTTTAAAAATCATCCACACAAAAATAGTTTTCTAGCCCACAAAGTTGTTGTTTTAAAACAATTTCCTAGTATTCAAGATAATATGTACAATGGTGTTAAGATTTGTTTTCTTTTAAAGGGTTATAGAAATCCAAGTCAAATGCGGTTTGCAGAGGTTCAAGTAAAGGGTTTCAACCACTGACAACAGTGCTCAGTCTGTACATCTCCATGTCTTATGCTTGATTTCTATGCTCTAGTTGGATTTTAAACTAAATTTGTTTTTTATTAATTTTTTTATTGATTGAGTTTTAGAGAAGGAAGAAGGGAGAAAGAAACATTAATTTGTTTTTCAACTTATTCATGCATTCACTGGTTGCTTTTTTAAAAAAATTGTATTGGCTTTATTGAGGTGACTTTGATTAATAAATGGTTGCCTCTCGTATGGGCCCTGGCCAGAGAAGAAACTCACAACTTTGGTTTATCAGGATCAGGTTCTAACCCACTGAGCAGCCCAGCCAGAACTAAACTACCGTACTTCCCCATGTATAAGACGCACAGTTTTAAAAAAAATTTTGGGGTTTAAAAACTGGGTGTGTCTTATACAATGGTTGTAGTTTTTTTACTTTCATTTCCCGCTTTTTCACATAGATGAGGAGTTGTATGAATTTTATGATGAATAAAACTTGATTTCAATAACTTTATGTAATTTTTTTTTTCAAATTTTGGGCCTCAAAATTAAGGTGTGTCTCATACATGGGAAAATAAGGTATTTGTTTTCTCTTTTTTAAAGGAATTGCACCTTAGAAATGTATCTGTTTTATGGGGCTTTGCTAAATGGATTTTCATATCCTGATCATTTAGATAATCCAACAGAAAAATAACATTGGTGAGCTTGCCATAGCATGGTAATTAGAGCCTGCAGATCTTGGGCACACCGATTTATTTTCATGCTCTGTTTATTCCAGTGGTTCTTAACCTTTTTTGAGGTACCGAACCCACCAGTTTCATATGCGCATTCACCGAACCCTTCTTTAGTGATAAATAAAATATGATTTCTTTTTCCAAATTCAAGACATAGGTATATGTTTTTTTTACTGGTGCACAAAATGAGCCGTGCATGAACATCACCTTGCTCAAAGAACAAAACCAACAAAGTGCATGAACTCACAACAAATTATGGTATTACTTTATTCTGGCCTCCGAGGCTTCTCCGACCCCCTGAGCCCCTGAGACCGGCTCATCGAACCCCTAGGGTTCTATAGAACCCAGGTTAAGAACCACTGGTTTATTCATTTCATTTTGCACAAATCGTTGAGGTAATTTGCAATTGAAGTTCATTTTGTTAATAAAGTTTTTCTAAGACATAATTTTGAGATTTTGTTTTTGGCTTCCAGAATAACAGAGCAAGTAATTTGCTCATTGTGATATTTCCTTGCAAAGGAAGATAAATACAATTAACATAGCACCTGGCTCCCTTTGAGAGTTAAATATTAAATTTCTTTTGTAAAATAAATTACCTTTATCCTCATATGGTTTTACAAGCAGTCCAATTCCTTACAGTGACAGAGAAATAGGTAAATAATTTAAGCCTATTTCTTTTTACTTTAGCAATTTAATATTTTTAATTTGTCAATACTTGTTCCTTAAAAAGTGATTATAACTAACTGAATTGGAGCAGAATTCTGAATATTTCTTTGTAGTTTCTAGGATACATTCTGTGATATAAATTTGAATGTGTTTGTTATTGGTCAAAGAGGAGTGAGCAGTATAGCCTTTTGCCCCTCCCCCACCCCATATATCTCAGGTTGGAAGTACAGATAGATGCTTCTTGACTTATGATGGGGTTACATTCCTGACAAACCCATCATATGTTAAAAATAACATAAGTTGAAAGTGCATTTAATATACCTAACCTACTAAACATCATAGCTTAGCCTACTCTACCTTAAACGTGCTCAGGACACTTACATTAGTGTACAGTTGGGCATTTATCTTGAGTTTCATCTCAAGAGTTCCTTTTTCTCACCAGAATGAGACAGAGGTGGGCATTTTATAGACATTGAGGATACAAAAGCGCAAAATGCAATATCCAAAGAACACTGCCAACACAGTATAGTCATGCATCATTTAACAATGGTGTATGTTCCGAGAAATGTGTCGTTAGGTAATATCACTGTACAAACATAATTGAGTGCCCTTACACAAACCTGCACAGTAAAGCCTACTGCACACCTAGGCTTTGTGGTATAGCCTGGTTAGTGCCACCGGTTTTTTGTATGCTGCGGAATTTTAATAATTAGTTTCTGTGTGGCCATGAGATGAAAACGGTTGGAAACCACTGATATAGCCTATTGCTCCAAGGCTACAAACCTGTACAGCAAGTTACTCTACTGAGATCTGTAGGCAACTGTAACACAATAGTGTTTGTGTATCTAAATGTAGAAAAGATACACATTTTGCTTGTATTCTTACTGTATCTAAATATAAAAAAAGATGCAGTAAAAATACAGTATAAAAAACAATGTGCATGTGTGTTTTGTGGGTCCGGGAGGGCTGTGAGGGAGATGGCTTAGGTTGGGACACAGACATCAGGAGGCGGAGGGAAAAAGAAAGAGAAGAAGAAAGAAGGGGAGAGCAGAGATCCAGAGAGGTCCAGGAGCTAAGATGTGGATGAGAAATAATAAAAGGGGGGGGGGAGGAGAAAGAGGGAGGAACAGGACCAGGAGGAAAGAGAGAGAAAGGAAAATAGAGGGAAGGGAAGGGAATGTTTATGCGTGGACTCAGGGCAGGTGGACAGTATGCTGAGCCTCCTTTTCTATTTAAACTGCCCAGAGCTAGCAGTAAATTCAACATTGTAGTTAGTTTCAGCATTTTCTTTCAGTATCACAAACTATAGAGGGTCCTCTGGTACGACACAGTTCTGTGCCTACAACAGTGACATAACCTGAATTTTTGTATAAGTCGGAACACACCCTAGCTCAGGGGTCCCCAAACTTTTTACACAGGGGCAAATTCACTGTCCCTCAGACCGTTGGAGGGCCACCACATACAGTACTCCATACACTGACCACCAATGAAAGAGGTGCCCCTTCCAGAAGTGTTGCTGGGGCCGGATAAATGGCCTCAGGTGGCCGCAATTTGGCCCACGGGTCATAGTTTGGGGACCTCTGCCCTAGCTTGTCACTTACCTATCCTAACACAGTTGTAAAATCGTAATCTAGAACATAAAAATACAACTAAGCCACAGAAAACGGAAAAGGACATAAGTATACCATACTGTAGTAACAGAAAAAATGAGTGTAAAAAGAATTCCTTACCTTTATTCTTGTGGTTGGCTTGCACACCGGAAGAGGCAATGCAAGGTGGGAGAGAGGGACCTACTGGAAAGAGGAAGCTGGAAAGGCGGGAGAACCCACAGAAAGTGCTGGAGATATTGAGTCAGGTGAATCAGGATTGCCTAAGGAACATGCAGGAGATGCTGGAAATGATTCTACCTGTACTACAGTTGTTTCATCTCGAGAAGCAGCTGAAGTAGAGGGTACAGGATCTTTTACAGGCCTCTCGACCTTCTTAAAGAATTGTTCCAGGCTAGTCTGGAACTAGTTTGCCTACGTAGTTCTTAAGTACAACACTATTGGGGTAAGCCAAAACACTCACATCTCAATTATTTAAAGTTTTTATGGGAATGGGCACTGTAAACTCAAAACATGTTGAGACAGTTGTGACCCAAAGACCCTCTGTATTTGCTTATAATCCATTTTAATTTATGAAATCAACATCATATATGTTGTCTATTGTTTACCAAAACAAAATTACTGTGGCAAATGATTGTATACTGTAGAGCAGTGGTTTTCAACCTTTTTACTTTTGGTTGTAACCTAGCCAGCTGGAAACGGAAACACACAACGAATATAGTTTTATTCTACCATACATAACAGTACCACACAATACAAGCTGGTGCTTGATTTCTGAACCCCGCATGTACAATGCGTTGAATACTACATTTGACGGAATGCTTTTTTGTCTATAGCACATGATTTGTAAATGTTCTGGAAAATGGAAAAGGTTGTTTGAATGAGCCTTCAAGTTCCAAAGATATCTAAGAAACATCAATAGTATTTTCATCAATGATACAGGCTGGTAAGTGGCAATCATACTGAGCATAAGCTAATTCTACTAAGATCTTTGGGTCTATAATCTTCATACAATATTAGGGTGGTTCACTCTTTTTGCGGACCGGCATGAAATTTCTGGTGACTGAACTGGAGACTGGCCGTTGAAAACCACAGCTGTAGAGTATTGGTTTTTTACCTTTGTGATAGGGTGGCTGGCAGGGAGATACAGCTGACTGTCACTGCCCAGCATCAGAAGAGATTATGTATCACATATTGCTAGCCCAGGAAAAGATCAAAACTTAACATTTGAAGTATAGTTTCTACTGAATGCTTAGCACATGTTATCATTAAGTTGAACCATTGTAAGTCCCGGGCCATCTGTAGTCTTTGGTAAAGAATGGAAAGCAACTCATCTGACAGACGTAGTTCATAAGGAAACTGGTCTTTTATTGAAGGGGGTATAAATTGTAGTCTGTATGGGTCAGAGTTCAGTTGCAGATAACAATTCACTCTGGATAGTTAAAGCAAGAAGAGATTTATTTCAGGACATTAAGTTGATTACATAAGTGTAGGAAGGACTGAGGAAACACTACAATTTGTGTTCTCAGTAATAACTTCAAAGTCACACAGCAGGACCCAAGCACTTAGGGAGGGGCCGCCTCTCCTGGGAACAGGCCACACACTGCCACTCTCACAATGGTGAGTCTGCTATGATTAGGATATTCTTGCTGCCAGCACCCAGGACCATGCCATAATTGCTGAGCTACATACCAACTAAATGTACCTGTACCTGCCTCTTGGCACCCATGAATCTAGTGGTGGACACGACTGCCATAATAAGACTGTTGTGAAACCCCTACTACATCCTCATCCATGCTTGCCAGCAAAAACAGCTAACACAGAGCTTCTGTTTCACTTCTTTCTTTCACATCTCATGTAAGTACTGATTGGTTGAACATAAATCACATTCAGAGCCTTAGCTGCAAGGGAGTCTGGGATATATGGGCTTTAACTTTCCTCTACAGTTCAGGAAGACACACCAGAAGAGAGGTGTTAAGTTATACCCACCTAGCCACCACAGTCATTTAGGCTGCCTCCATCTAAATGGAAAAAAGAGATAATTTATGAATAAAAGCAGAGAATCTTTCCACTTCAAGAATTCTTTGTCTAGGATCCACCAACTCCTAAATGGTCCAAAGGTAAAATTCAGAGGGTCCATAGCCATGGATGGAAATAAATTACATATCTATTTTCACTAACCTCTAACTGAAATTTAGCATTTTTTAAAATTATGAGTGTAGAAAAGACATTGCAGTAGCATTAACAGTACCTGTGACTGCCACAATAGAATTCACAAATATTTTCATACCATACTATAGTTATCTCAAAATACCATTTATTTTCATTATTAGTAGACTTTATACTAGATCTTAATAGTTAATGCATTGATAGCAAAGTGCGTAATATTACAGTATCAGAAATATGATGGGGTTTTTTAAATTCTCATAACTATTTTGACATAATTGGTTTCATTCATAATTTGATATGGGTAAAATTTATTTTATAAATTTTAAAACATTATTCTGAAAAGGGACCCATAGGCCTCACCAGACTGCTAAAGAGTACACTCAAGAAGGACATTTTTCTGATGGTTGCCTCAGTTTTGCCT
This sequence comes from Rhynchonycteris naso, assembly GCA_037038555.1. NCBI lineage: Eukaryota > Metazoa > Chordata > Mammalia > Chiroptera > Emballonuridae > Rhynchonycteris > Rhynchonycteris naso. Next base: position 165,229,403 of record CM072999.1, on the reverse strand, counting down.
TGGACTAATAGTCCTTTAAAATCAAACTGTATTTAAGGATTCAATGATAGCAAGTTATAGTGTGAACAGTTAGTTTGCTAGGCCTTCTGTAACAAAGTACCAAAAATTGGGTGGCTTAAAATAGCCGAACTATATTGTTTTATAGTTCTAGCTGCTAGAAGTCTGAAGTCAAAGTTTTGGAAGGGCCAAACTCCCTTTGATTTCTGTAGGTTTCCTTCTTTGCCTCCTCCTAGTCTTGGGTGGTTTGCCAGCATTCTTTTGTGTTCCTTGCCTTGTAGATGTGTCACCACAACCCTTCATCTTCTTGTGGCATCCTTCCTGTGTCTTCATATCATCTACCTTCTGTGCATGTCTGAGTCTGTATCCAAATATCCCCTTTTTATAAAGACACTATTGGGCTTACACCAATGACCTCATTTTGGTTAAATCTGCAAAGACCCTGTTTCCTAAAAAGGCCACATTGTAAGATGCTGGGGGCTAGGATTTAACTTATCTTTTTTTGGGAGACCCAATTCAACCCATATATTAATAACACCAGAGTTATACAGTATTTTAATATACAGCTGGATAACAGATTTTAGATTAAACTTAATTATAAATTAGATGGCAAATATTGAAGTCTATAAGAATAATCAATTATCATATCCAGGAATTTTAGAAATGCATAATTTCACATTAGTTATTTCTAAAAATTAATAGGTAATGGGGAAATGGCAACTCTTAACAGAATTTCCTTTAATTATAAATTTAGGGAAAGTACTCTCCAGAAAGACATGAGTATTCGTTCCGTCTGAGTTCTCCCTGATTTTTCGAAATACCTGATAAGCTAAATTAAAATCCCCAAGACTGAGATCCAGAAATATGTACTGATAGAAACTTCCCATTGAACTAATTACCAGACAGGTCTAAGAATGACAGTTACTGGTCTAAATTTTGCAAAGTAATTTATTCATAAATGAACCATACAAATATTGAAATAGAAAGAAATTACACATTAAATAGGGATTGGTATTTTTAAAGCTGTCAAATTATAAAAAAAATTTTAGAAACCCCAATCATAAATGAGTTTTAAATTAATCTGAGCATTTCTTAATCACAGCTTTTCTTTCCTGTTGTCAATGTGCCACAAATTTTAATGGCTGATAAGTTTCAAACATATAGTTTATATGTAATAAGAGTTTGTTTTCTCAGTTGTTTATCTTAAAGTATGAGATCTATATCACATATGACATTGCACTATTTTTGTTTATTTCAAATTGTTTTAAAAATTTATTGAGATTTTTATCCTGCAAAGATTGGTGATTTGAGGGAAGGAAGCTGAAAAACTAAAATTAATATCATAATCTATAGTAAGATGAGTAATGCCCACAAAAAAATATGCTAGAAACTAACCACACATGACCACTACTTAGTGACATGCTGCTTGGTTCTAGCAATGTTCTAGATCTTTGGGAGACCTCAGAAAAGCCAGATATGCTCTCCCTTCATGGTGCTTACAGTCTAGTAAACAAGCAAATGGCCAATTTCCAAATGAGTGATGGTACAAAGACTAACCATCACAATACCATGGAACCTATAGAAGGAGCTCTCTGAGCATTCCAGCCAAGATCTGAGAATAATTATAAGTTGATGAAGTGGTATGAAGAAAAGGAGTGAGAAGAATGTTCTAGGCGGAGAGAAAAGCATGTGGACAGGCCTGAAGACACAGGTGTGTCGTTCCTTGGAAGAACTGGAAGGGTTCATTGTAGCCGAAACATAGCCTATAAGCCAGAACATGTAGAAAAATGAGTCTGCACCTTTCCTGATACCAAGGGAAGCCACAAGAGTGTAAGAGACAAGTGAGTGTCTTTAGGGAGGTATTTAAATCATTAAGAAAATAAAAAGATGAATTTTGGTTTAGTTGATCAGGAAATGGTCAAGAAAGAAGACATATTAGTTCACTGGATATGTTTTTGCCTCATTATTTAAAAATTGAAATTAAAAAAGCCATTCCAGAACTTGGGTGTTGGGATCAAAGACAGACAAACAGAAAAGCCCAGAGAGTACAGCAGAGGGGAGGGTGCAGTCTGGCAGGAGGGTTGGTTTGGGAGCAAGAGTTTTCAAGGAGATCTTTTGGGGGAGTACAGGATAGGGTAGAGGCGTATGGAGTGGATATTTTGGTTGTCACAAGTTCCAGGATGCTACTATTTTTAAAACTCCAAATCAGGCTTGTCCAATCTTCTGATCACAAATGTCAGCAGCACCCCCACTGAGAAATAGTGATAGATCAATAGTGAGAGGTTCTAATTAGGGGATTCACTTTTACTTCTCTCTGTCCTCTTTTGAAAATGAAGTAAATGTTTGCTTGATTTTAATACATTCATCAGTTACTACTATGCTTTTACTATGTGCCAAACAGCTTAGTGCTCATGAACTGCTCTTATATCAGGGAGCTCCTAGTGAGGGAACAGGAGTACAGGGAAAAGAACTTGACTTTTTTGAGCACCCACTGGATTTGGTGAATGTTATTAATGGGCCAACCTGGAAAAAACCCAAATCACCCAACACCATGCACCTCTTGTCAATTCAAAGGCATCACTGTGACTTCCTTGTATAGCAGTTTTCTATGGTTTGTCATCAGTAAGGCCTGAACTTCTGGGACTAGATCCTTGGTTTAAGTTTCATTACAAGTTAGAATGCTAGAAAGGAAAAAAAGAGAAGGAATATAAATTAAATTTTGTCTAGTTTCACAGACAATAGTCCTATAAAAGTACCCATATAATTTTCAAAAAGGCATTGATTTTCACTGTTTTTAATTTTGCCATCCAGTTATTTGAAGCCAATTGAAAATACCTGTATCCCACTGTGGTCCTTGGTGTTAACCTTTGGCCAATTTCTGTAAGTTCCTCAAGTTTGCCTCTTTAATAGACCAGTGCCATCTAATGGTGAAAAAAGACATCTGTACTTCTTGATTCTTAAACTTTTGGGTGGGGGATCTATTTTTCTTTATTCTATATTTTATTGTAATTTTCAGGAATATATTGCAATAGAAAGGTGGAAACAGCCCATCATTTTTGTCAAGCAAATTAGATGTAGCAGTTTCAAAAAATGCATCATAATAAAATGGTAAAATGATTTCCCTAAAATGCTCAGGATCAAGTAAAACTTAAGCTAGAAGAAGAAGTATGAATCGGATGAAAACACTATTTCAAGTAATCCTATTGTGGTTGAGTTTTACTGGTAAAGTGGAAAAATCCTCTTGTGGTGAGAATAACTCCATTACTGGACCTCCTGATTTAGAACCCAGTATGTCACACATCTCTGATTAAGGGTTCGTTATTCAGTGTGTCAGTTAGCCAGCCTCTCTTCTTCCCTTTCCTTTGCTATGATTTCACACACCAGTTTTCAAAAGTGTGAGCCCCAGAGCAGCACCACCAGCGTCACCAGGGAACCTGTTAGAAATGCTGACCCTTCTACCTCCACACCCGACCCGGAATGGGAAACTCCCAGGTGGGGCCCAGCAGTCTGATTTTAACAGGGCAAACCCTGATGCCACTCAGTGTTGAGGACTGATGTTAACATCCCTGTTAGAAATTAACTGGGAGTAGGAAAAAAGATTAAATATGAAAAAGCTTACTTTTTTTCCTTTTTATTTAATTTACTGGGGTGACACAGTTTAAGAAAATCATACAAGTTTCAGGTTCACAATTCTACAGCACATCATCTGTACACAGTATTGTGTGTTCACCGTCCCAGGTCAAGTCTCTGTCCATCGCCATTTATGCCCATTTTTACCCTCTTCTACCTCCCCCACCCCCTCCCCCTGGCAATTACTACACTGTTGTCTGTGTCCATGAGTTTTCTCCTATTTTTGAAAAAGCTTACTTTTATCTACTTGTTGAAAATCTGATTAATGATGTGTTGGATTTTTTTAATGTTTTAGGGGCCAAAAAACTGACACTAAATAAAATAATGTTGACTTTATCGGGCCTTCAGTTTATTTGTCCTTGTTCCGTATACCATGGACAATAGGAGCTGTCCATGATTACACAAAACTCAGCTTGAAGTTAGAATGCACAGCATAACCTAACAACTCAACTGTAGGACTGCTAGCACTGCTAAGTCCATACTTCGAAATTTATTGAGGCAATAAATACTTCCAAAGAAAATATTTTCCTTTTGGAATCTAATTTCAGTCTGACTCACCCAAAGTCACATCTGTTACATTAAGGTTAGTCCAGACATCTGAAGAGCAGGTGAAAGATTATGATTAATCCTGTAATTAATTACAGTTAGACTTCAAGTATGTAGTTTTACTATCTGAAATTCAAATTCAGAGTTCAAAACTTCAAGTTCAATATGCTGCTTTGCTTGGCTGTTGAGTCTTTTCTAAGCTAGCAGCTGTAAAAACAAAAATGTATTTGTTTAAATTAGCCCTTGAGTATGGCTGCTTTATGAATTATACTTGTGTGTGCTATTTATAAATTGGATTTGTGAGTTAAGGTTTTCTAAATAAGTTATGCCATAAAATAAGAAATTTTACAGGCAACATGCCTGAGAACCTGTCCGCCATGAGGAACTGTAACCCATTGCCTCATAAGTCTTCCCAGATTCTGAGTGTTAAACTCATCAAGGTGATTTCAGAACAGGAAGTATTTTTTGAAGGTGCCAACCTTGAAAACAAAGACTGCACTGATTGCTGCTATTTTTACTGTGATGTTTGACCTTCCCTCATGCCTCCACCAAAACCAAGGTATTGTCTTGTCACTTGCCAGGAACGCCAGTTTTTACAAGATGCATAAGATTCAAGGATAGAAAACAATTTTTTTTTTTTTTAAATGTTAGTAAATTGGGAACGCTTTTGAAGGATTTATCTGGTCCATCTTCCAGTCTTTGGATACAGAGAACTATAAGCTTACATTTCCTCTTCAATCTTTTATTTTATTTATTTATTTATTTTTTTACAGGGACAGAGAGAGAGTCAGAGAGAGGGATAGATAGGGACAGACAAGAATGGAGAGAGGTGAGAAGCATCAATCATTAGTTTTTCATTGCCATTGCGACACCATAGTTGTTTATTGATTGCTCTCTCACATGTGCCTTGACTGTGGGCCTTTAGCAGACCGAGCCACTCCTTGCTGGAGCCAGCGACCTTGGGTCCAAGATGGCGAGCTTTTTACTCAAGCCAGATGGGCCCGCGCTCAAGCTGGCGAGCTGGGGTTCTTGAACCTGGGTCTTCAGCATCTCAGTCCGACGCTCTATCCACTGCGTTACCGCCTGGTCAGGCTCTTCTTCAGTCTTAACAGCATGTTACATGACATTTTTTATCACCAAGTTACTTGTGAGAAAAAGAGTTTCAGATTTCATAGTTGGGAGAAACCACGGTGGTCTTCTTGTCCAGCCATTCTTCCAGTGCTTGAAACCATTTCATAACAAACCCCCAGGCGGTCACTCAAACTTACAAAACTGGAAATGTTCAAAAACTAGTGGGAATGGAGGACAGAGACAAGAATGGCAGTTTTCCATTTATAGTGCCTACAATATGCCAGCAATTTGGAAATTTACATAAATCCTTGTGGTCCTGTGGAACTTGTAGGACCTTCATGACCCTGATTATTACACTAATTTCCAATCAGAAAAACGTGATCTAAATCAGGATTTCTTAAGCTAGGCACTTTGCCCTTTGGTACCAGATAATGCTTTTGGAATAAGGAGACCAGCCTTGTACATTGTAGACCTGCAACTTCTCTGGTATCTACCCACTAGATTCCAGTATACTCACCTCCCTGTCCCCACCCCCAACTTTGATTTGACAACCAAAAACCATCCCCAGGCATTCCCAGGTATCCCCAGAGAGGGGGTGGGTGTGTGCAGAATCTCAAGTTGAGAGCCACTTTTCTAAATTAAGAATGTATTTTACAAGATACAGAGTCCCAGGAAAACACCTAAAGTATTTACTTTAGAAAAGAGTAGGTAAGATCTTTTTTTAACCAAGTAAACAGGTCCACAACTGAAGAATGTTAGTTCAAGACTCTCAGGTTCTTGTGCAGTGAGTGTAGAGTAGCTATTTCAGCTCCTCCTGCCCTGTGCATGTCTGTGCAAACAAGCTACCACACTAGGTGCCACAAAACAGCAAATAGCAGAACTATTACTGAGATTTCAAAACACCTTCAGCTTTAAGATACACACAGTATTGTGACTTTTTAGTGTAACACATACAGAAAAGTACAACATTACAAATGTACTGAATTACTGGATTTTTTTTTAAGTGAGAGGAGGGGAAGCAGAGACAGACTCTTGCATGTGCCCCAACCAGGATCCACCCAGCAAGCCCACTAGGGAACGATGATATGCCCATCTGAGGCAACTGAAGCCATTTTTTAGTGCCTGAGGCAGAGACCATGGAGCCATCCTCAGTGCCTGAGGCCAATTTGCTCTAATTGAGCCTTGGCTGCAGGAGGGGAAGAGAAAAGACAGAAGCGAGAGGGGGAAGGGTGGAGAAGCAGATGGGCACCTCTCCTGTGTGCCCTGTCTGGGAATCAAACCAAGAGCATCCACACGCCGGGATGACACTCTACCACTGAGCCAACTGGCCAGGACCCTGAATTACTGGATTTTCACAAACTGAATACACTACTTAATGAGCAACTAGATTGACACAAGATTACCAGCATCCCAGAGGCTATGACATCATCCCACTGGCTCCCTCCCCTTGATCCCGCTGCTAGCATTCCCACTCCCTGGCCTGGCTGTTCCTTTGCAGGGCTCTGTCTGATTTGCTCCCTCATTCCTTTCAGGTCTCTTTACACACACAACCTCTTCTGAGGGTCTGCCTCCTCACAGTCCTGAATTACTGTCTACCACCCTGTCCCTGCTTTCACTTTTTTTGTTTAATAACCTTTATCACAACCTATTTTTGTCTCCAACATGTAAGAATCTGAGAGGGTAAGAACATTCTATTAGTATATTGGAGGAGCTCAGGAAATTGAAGGTATGAATGAATAAATCCAAGTTTCAGAAATGTTAAGATGAGGAAAATGCAAGGCTTAGAACTGAGGAAATACCATCATAATTGTACTTACTGGGAGCCTGTTCTGTGCCAGTCATTTGTAATAGAAACATTTTTGTATTATTTATTTTAATTTGTGTGATAGCCATGCCAAGTAGGCATATCAGTTAGGTTGCTTTCAGCTATAAGCAGAAAAACCCAACTAAAAGGGGGTTTTATAAGCATATTTACTATCTCATAAAAAATGGATCAGCCTGACCAGGCGGTGGCGCAGTGGATAGAGCGTCGGACTGGGATGCGGAAGACACAGGTTCAAGACCCTGAGGTCGCCAGCTTGAGCGCAGGCCCATCTGGCTTGAGCAAAAGCTCGTCAGCTTGGACCCAAGGTCGCTGGCTCCAGCAAGGGGTTGCTCGGTCTGCGGAAGGCCCGCAGTCAAGGCACATGTGAGAAAGCAATCAATGAACAACTAAGGTGTCTCAACGGCAACGAAAAACTAATGATTGATGCTTCTCATCTCTCTCGGTCCTGTCTGTCTGTCCCTATCTATCCCTCTCTCTGACTCTCTCTCTCTCCCTGTTAAAAAAAAAAAAAAAAAAAAAATGGATCAGAGATGGATTTGGCCAATTCTATAACTCAGAGATGTTACAGTTTCAGCTTGACTTCTCTGCCATTTTATTAGCTTTCTCCTCCTGGTCACAGGTGGCTGGCAGCCATTTCAAAGGTCACAGTCTTGCTCAGCAATCTCCAGAAGCAGGTGAAGAGAGAGGCTGTTCATATGCTTCCCTTCTTATCAGTGAAGATAATTTTTTTCCAGACTATCCTGATACTTCATTGCTATAAACTAGATGTTTGTGTCCCCACCCCCAATTCTTGTGAGAGGCCTTAACTCCCAACGTGATTGTATTTGAAGAGTAATTAGGTTTAGATGAGGTTGTGAAGTTTGGAGTAATATGTGTGCTACGGATACAGTATGAGAGACAAAGATACGGCAACTGCATAATCTTTGGTCTGAATGAGCACACTTTTGAGAATAAAAGGCTTGCTAAAAAAAAGTCTTGCTAACAGAGGAGGTACCAGCACCACAGGTGGCATCTGGACTCTGGGAAAAACGTGAACATATGGTCACCCTAGAAACCCACACCAGCCATGTGGAGGGAGCAGCTAGTAGAGAGCATGGATGTGTGATGAATGCAATCAGCCACTAGGGCTCTCTCAAGCAATGTTGTCAGTACAGGGTCAAAGAGAGTAATGCATACAGAGGGAGAAAAAGTGAGGGGGGTATATTAGATAGTTAAGAGAATGAGGGATTCCCTGAGTCCTTGACAGTGTCTTTGGAATGGCTGGCAGTAATTTACTAGTTGCCCAATAGAGTTGTTTGCAATGATGGATGTCTGCAATGTCTCAAGCCACTTACTTCATGCAGCTTTTGAGCAAATGAATTATTAATTACAAAAACTTCAGGTTGTAAATGGCCACATGTGGATACTGTATTAGAAACTGATGGTGGTCCTGGTCAGTTGGCTCAGTAGTAGAGTGTCGGCTCAAGGTATGGATGTCCCAGGTCGATTCCCAGTCAGGGCACACAGAAGTGACCATCTCTTCTCCACCGTTCCCCCTCTCCCTTCTCTTGCTCTCTCTTTCTCTTCTCCCACCACAGCCATGGCTTGATTGGAGAGAGATGACCCCGAGCTGAGGATGGTTCCATGGCCTTGCCTCAGGCATTAAAATAGCTCAGTTGCCAAGCTACAGCCCCAGATGGGCAGAACATCGCGGCGTAGGTTTGCTGAGTGGATCCTAGTCAGGGAGCATGCAGGAGTCTGTCCCTCTGCCTCTCCACTTCTCATTTAAGAAAAAAAAAAAGTTGATAGTTTGCATTAAGCCAAGAGAAAAGTGAAGCAAAAGTCAAAAGGCATGAATTTATTGTACAGATTTTAGTTAGAGTATACATAACTGCATTTAGTTCGGTGTAATGATGAAGTTCAGAATGGGACAGTGCTTGATAAGAACAAAAGAAAAGATTTGGTGCGACTGAGGAAGGTGAGGAATGAGCTCTGAATCTGAGTAGTTGTGGGCATGACCCATGGGAGATGGACTTGGCGTGGGGGGGCGTCTCACTCTAACGGCCTTGAGGAAAGGCAAGTGGGTTTCCTAAGAACAAGAGATGAAAACCACAGGGTAAAGAGAAAAGTATCAGGGGGTGGCTAAAATTTTAACAGGAGAGTTTGGGGTTTGGTTTTCAGGTATTAGTTGTGTTTTGAGTTTCTTGGAGAAGGCATTGTGGATCAGAAAGAGTGTAGATTCCTCCCTGTAACCCTGGTCACAGCAGGGAGGCCAAGAAGAAAATTAAATTTGTTTCCTTCTGACAAAGGAGAATGATAGTGGTTAAACCTTTGTTTGTTTTCTTTTTAATGTCTGTAGTATCTTAAGTTATTAACAAAATATTTGAGCTGAAGTGAATGATAAATTCTATTAAACATTAAGTAAATACTTTTATTTTTCAGATCTGCTTTAACTTTGGAAATGCACTCCATTTCGAGGTAAGAAACCAAGAGGATTATTTCTGTCTTTCGGACGCAGAGGGTTAACTTCATGGGAGAGAATTTGGCTGTGCCTCGGGTAGATTAAAGATGCACACTCCCTTAACCCCAGATGTTTCCACTCAAACAGGAACATACAATGAAGGATGTTCATGCAGCATTTGGGGGACAATCTGTCCATCAGTAAGAGAGTATTATAACAATTTATGGTACATGGAAGAATGTCTGTAATAAGGTACTAAATGAAAAATCAAGGGGCAGAATGAGAAGTATAGTTTATTACACTTACATAAGGTCATAAGAAAAGATCAGAAAATATTCATTTGTCAGTTTTTAACAGTGAATACTCTGAAGCGTGAGTGAAAATGTAGAAGGAAGTGTTACATTCCTACATTATAAACTTTAATGTTATTTAATGTTTTGTTACATAATTTAATTTTTTTAAGTTATAGAAGAATTTTTTAACTAAAAACAAAGGAAAAATATCAATGATCTAGTAATAACCAATGTAAATATTTCTAAGAAAACACATCTTATAAAAAACAAAAAAAATGAGTAAAATGTTAAACCTAGTTAGTAGTATAATCATTTCTGGTCTTAAGATACTAGCTCAACTGTATTGAAATTATCCTTGGATAAAATATATATTATCTATTAAAGCACAATTAGAAATTTATAGACTCATTTTCAACTTAAAGTTTATAAAAAAAGATGGGCAGTTAAACCCTTTGCCCCATCAATAAAACAATAAATTCATTAATACTTTCACTAGTTTTAGTCAAATTGATATCAGTAGGTTACTAACATTTAGTCTTAAAATATTCATTTTTAAAATATAAGCCACCACAGAAAAACTGAAGTTTATTTTCTGTTAGTAAAAAAAAGAAAATCTTCGTGTTATTTTCATTTGTTTATTTTTATAAGGTCACTAAATTATTCTTTAACCTTTAAAACTCTTCAAAACTAAACCTGAACTGCTACACTGCTTTCAAGATGATCTGTTGTACTTCTACAGAATTTGCCAGTCTATACATTTCCTCTGTGAAATGAAACCTGTTAAGAACATGAAATTAATACCTTGACATTTGCACTGCTATCTTTAAAGTTTCAGTAAATTACAGATACCATGCTAATGTTTTAGGGTACTTAATAATGTGTTGGCATTATTTTATTGTTGTAGGCTTTAAACACTAGAGATGAAGATCATCTGCTTCCCAAACCTGCTCACTTAGTGCGGCAAAAGCGCGCCTGGATCACCGCCCCTGTGGCTCTTCGGGAAGGAGAGGATCTGTCCAAAAAGAATCCGATTGCCAAGGTACCTTCCAAAGAAGAACAGAAAATATGTGTGTATTACTAAGATAGGGTGGGAGAAGATTTTTAGCTTCACTTTTAAATTTAAGGAAAGTTGTATCATGTACTTAATGAATTTTTTTTATATTACAGATGTATTTGAAAATTAGCAAAGTTTAATTTTTTAGAAGGAACTTCTGAATTTAAGATCTTCTTTCCCATTTTGAAAGATGCGACATCTTTGGTGAAGATATACGTATATAATTTGGGGCTTTAGGCCCTGGCCAGTTGGCTCAGTGGTAGATCATCAGCCGGCATGTGGATGTCCTGGGTTCGATTTCTGGTTAGGGCACACAGAGAAGCAACCATCTGCTTCTCCACCACCACCACCCCGCCTCTTTCTCTCTACCGACTTCTGCAGCCGTGGCTTGGTTTGTTCAAGAGAGTTGGCCTCATGCACAGAGTATGGCACTGTGGCCTCTGCCTCAGATGCTGAAAAATGGCTCCATTGCTGAGTAACAGAGTAAAGGCCCCAGATATGCAGGAGTCTCTCTGCCTCCCTCCTCTCACTAAAATAAAAGTGTGTGTGTGTGTGTGTGTGTGTGTGTGTGTGTGTGTGTGTGTGTGTGTATTTTACCCCCCTTGGTAACACTTATGGTTTGGTTTATTATTTTTTGATACTATGGTGGTGTAATTACCTTAGCTTAAATCTAATCTCTTTTATTATTTATGCCATGATTTCAGCTAACTGGTCATGCTTTGGATCAAAAAGGAAAATATATATAGTTTGGGGCTTTGATTCCACTAAGAGCTAAGGGATCTAGCACCAGTTGAATCTTTGAGTAACAGAATGTTACAATAGCCAAAAGAAGACATTATTTCAAAGTTACCCCCCCAGATATAACCCTCATAATATCTTAACTTCACAACAACCCTAATAGGTAGGCAGTAGTGTCTCCACTTTCCAGATAGCACTGAGGCACAGAGCAGTTGAGTAACTGCTCTAGTATCATGTGACTCGTGAGTGGCTGAGGCAGGAGTAGAACCCAGGTTTTCTGACTCCAACCCATCTGTTCTCAGCATGTGTTCCCCACCTCCTTCCCATCAACATGACAACTCCAGAGGGAAACTTTTTTTAAAAAATACTTGCATATAAGTTATGGAGAGTTTAACTTAAGGCATTCCTCTGTTATTTTTATGTTAGATCCATTCTGATATTGCAGAAGAAAAAGGAATAAAAATTACATATAAATACACCGGGAAAGGTATCACAGAGCCACCTTTTGGTGTGTTTGTCTTTAATAAAGACAATGGAGAATTGAATGTTACCAGCATTCTTGATCGAGAAGAAACACCATTTTTTCTGGTAAGAAGAAAATTTTTATATCTATTCCAGTGGTTCTTAACCTGGTCTGTCTCAGGGGTTCGAAGAAGCCTCTGCCGCGGAGGCCAGAATAAAGTAATACCGTAATTTGTTGTGAGTTCGTGCACTTTGTTGGTTTTGTTCTTTGAGCAAGGTTATGTTCATGCATGGCTCATTTTGTGCACCAGTAAAAAAAACATATACCTATGTCTTGAATTTGGGGGAAAAAATCATATTTTATTTATCACTAAAGAAGGGTTCGGTGAATGCGCATATGAAACTGGTGGGTTCGGTACCTCAAAAAAGGTTAAGAACCACTGATCTGTTCAAATAGTTTGTACTTTTGGAGGGGGGTTGTTTTGGTAACACATGATTTTTACTATTTTTTCATACTATGGTAATTTAATTACCTTAGCTTTAATCTCTTTTATTATTTATGCCATGATTGCAGCTGACTGGTTATGCTTTGGATCAAAAAGGAAATAATCTAGAGAAACCATTAGACCTCCGCATTAAAGTTCTTGACATCAATGACAATGAGCCCGTGTTCACGCAAAACATCTTTGTTGGGTCTGTTGAAGAACTGAGTGCAGCACGTAAGAGTCTTTTTTTTTCTTATGAATAAATACCCAAAGTTGTTTTAACCCTATGTGTAACCCTATCCTGTAGCTTAGTGGAGACTGAGTATTGACCAGAGAACAAATAGTAACAAACCTATTGCTCTATGTTTGGAACTGTTTTATTTTTGTTTGGTGTGCGTTCACATGTGTGTGTGTGTGAGAGAGAGAGAGAGAGAGAGAAATTCAGAAGACTTTGCATGACATATTTTTAACCCTCAGAACAGATGTGGCACACTGATGTGACCCATTAAATCTCTGTATCAACTATTTTGCCTTGTAGCAGAAAAGCAACCATAGAAAGTATGTAAATAAATGGATGTGGCTGTGTTCCAATAAAACTTTATTTAAAACACTGGTGGCAGGCTGGCTTGGGCCACTAGCAGTAGTTTGCTAACCTTTGAATTATATTGTTTCTACTGTCAGGTTTATTGACAATGTTCAACACAGTGGTCTACATGAACACTTGCAGGAGACATTCCTCTTTAATCATAGTATAAAGAATAGTTGTGCTTCTCCTGAATTGTTTGGGTTTTAATAAGCACCTATTTGTATCTGTTCTTTCTTCTTTCTTTGTATTAGTTGTTAGAACTATAATAAATAAGTTTGTGGCCCTTCTCTAGCAATTGTTCAGGACTTCACCCTAAGAATTGTATGTACTAACCTTGGCCCTGCCCTCACTTTGTTTTTTCTACTCCTATAATCCATTTGCACTTATTTCCTCGTCCAATACCATTTTTTTATCTTGGTAAACTGTGATTTTGATAAGCATCTGAAATCATTTTTGGAACAAGCTGAAATGATACGTAAAATAACATATGTGCATGTGCTTCAAGTTGAGTTTTATCTTGGACACCTTTGTTTCTAATGCTAGATATACTGGTGATGAAAATCAACGCCACAGATGCAGATGAGCCCAATACTCTGAATTCTAAAATTTCCTACAGAATTGTGTCTCAGGAGCCTGATTATCCTCCAGTGTTCTACCTTAATAAAGACACAGGAGAGATTTATACAACCAGTATTACCTTGGACAGAGAGGTATATTAATGTTTTATGTTGCTCATCTTTTGAACTTTTATTATTTCAGGTTCTCCTCTCTATTTCTTTTTGAATTTTCCTACTTTGTTGTATATTTCTCATTTACAGGATAACTCAGAATTATCCCCCTCAGGGATGTGCTGTGTAATATGGTAGCCATTAGCCATACATGGGCCATTGAGCACTTGAAATGTGACTAGTTGAAATCGAGATGTGCTAGAAATGTAAATCTACCAGATTGGGAAGACTTAGTATGAAAAAAAAGTAAAATGCCATCTGAATAATTGTTGATTATATATTAAAATAATAATATTTTGGAATACCAAGGGTTAAGTAAAATATTTTTTTTTTTTTTAATTTACCAGTTTTTTTTCTTTTTTTTTTTTAATTTTATTTATTCATTTTAGAGGAGACAGAGACAGAGAGAGAGAGAGAGAGAGAGAGAGAGAGAGAGAGAGAAGGGGGGAGGAGCAGGAAGCATCAACTCCCATATGTGCCTTGAACGGGCAAGCCCAGGGTTTTGAACCAGCAACCTCAGCATTCCTGGTCAACGCTTTATCCACTGCGCCACCACAGGTCAGGCCCAAGTAAAATATATTTTTTAAATTAACATCATCAGTTTCTTTTTACTCTTGACAGTGTGTTTGCTAGAAAATTTAAAATTTTGTTAAGGTAGCACTCTTCTAGGGCTTCTCTAGTCAGGATTGCTTATTCTAGAGAGCTCTAAAGCAATGTTCCTTAATTGTGCTTTTGTAGTGAAACACCAGGAGTCTCCTCTACTACTCATAGACATACAGAGAGTTAGAAATAACAGCCCTATTTGGGTAACAGAACTATTTGTAAAGGAAAGAATTAATATAAATCTCAAATTGGAAGAAAATTTGAGTAGGTTTCCTAGAAAGGCTGTTCTCTCAAACATTTCACATTTTTATTTCTAACTCTAAGGGAAGATTTTAGAAGAAAAGGAGAGAGAGAAGATTTTACAAATGGACAACATGCATGAGAAAAATGTTGATAATCCTAAGAACACAAATGCAAATCCCCGTCCAGGTGGAGTCAGTGTGTTTTGTATTACTTGAAAAAAATGATTTTACTCTGCCCAGAGAGGGAGAGGTTTGTGTCTGACATTCCTATCAAGATCTTTGTAAAATTAAAAAGAAAATTTGTTACTCTTAAAATTCTACTCTGTAGCTTTTCATATAACATAAGAATGGAAAACATTAGAATGGATTTTTTTATTAAGCAGCTGTCTCTGAAGAGTGTAAACTGTAGCCAATAATAATGGCTGTCACTTATTGGCCTTTTACCACGTGCCCGCTGCTATTCCACACCTTTTACAGAGATTAACCTATTTAATCCACCTAAAAACCCAGTGAGGCACATCTGTATATTATTCTTATTTTTCACAGAGGGCAACCAGAGGTCAAATGGATTAAGTGTATCCAAAACAGCTTGTAGGTGACAAAGCCAGAATTGGAACCCAGGCAGCTGGCTCCAGCACCTCTGCTGCCCTGCCTTTCACTGAGCAGCTGGGCCCTCACAGCCGCCCCATGCATTGGCCCTACCTACTCTGCTCCTTCTTAAACTCCATCCAGCCACACTGAATGGAGACACCCTAAGGGGACCATGTGGAAGAGAAGGGTTCACTTTGTCGTAACATCTCAGATGTCATTCTCTAGCATACCTTCTCTCAAAATCATCTCTCGGGATGCCCAGACAGAGGTCACCAAGTTTTGCTTTTATTGGTTATGTTTTTTGGGGAGCTGAATCTTCCTGGGTTAACTATGAGCTGAAAATGAAGTGTGAGGCAGAAAGAACCAATTCCTATAGTCCCACCATCACTTCCAAGGGAGAGCAAACTACATTTTGAATAGCACACTGTGCAGACTGTTCTAAGGAGAGACTTGTCTCCTGATAATACCACCAATGGCATATTTAAGAATTCGACTATCAACAACCCTTCCAGGCTTTTCTGCCCTTTTCGAAAAGCTCTGGCAGCGAATAAACATCTCCCCACAAATAACAACAGATCATGAAACTCACTTAGGAATAAATTACACTACGGTTCATTTCCTTGATGATAAAGTGAACTAAAACCGGAAAAATAGATTTGGAAGTGCTTTATTTTCACCCCAGGCGGATATGTTTCATTGCCCCGCAGGAGCACAGCAGCTATACTTTGACAGTAGAAGCAAGAGATGGCAATGGACAAATAACAGATAAACCAGTAAAACAAGCTCAAGTTCAGATTCGTATTCTGGATGTCAATGACAACATACCTGTAGTGGAAAGCGGAATGGTAACTATTATTTTTTATAACAAATGGATCTACTGCTTCATATTTTAGTTCTGCCTAGAAGTACATCCCTTGTGTTTGTGTTACTCCTGTTTTGCAGTATGAAGGGATGGTTGAAGAAAATCAAGCCAATGTAGAAGTCATGCGCATAAAAGTGTTTGACGCCGATGAAATAGGCTCTGATAATTGGTTGGCAAATTTTACATTTGCATCAGGAAATGAAAGGGGTTATTTCCGCATAGAAACTGATACTCAGACTAATGAAGGAATTGTGACCCTTATTAAGGTAAGTACTTAGTGTTCAAAACAAGAATGGGAGAAGTTGTGCAGAGAAAGAAACTGGAATAGTTTGAGATCCAAATATTTCTAAATGTTTTATCTACTCAATTAACTGGCGGCTCAATTTTTGAGATAAGAATCATCTGTAATAGCCCAAGTTCTGTGGTTAGTATGTGGTCACACTACAGTTTAAATTCAGACCAGGGGACTCTAGTCCTAACCTGACAGCATGACGCTGGCATCATTCCTGCTTAGCACACTTCCAGTCTTGCTCGCAGCTTGTGCCTGCCTGTAATATTCCGACATCGTGACCTCTAACCACTCAGTGTCCCCCAATCTGCTATTTATGACTTGGTCAATTTAACAATAAAGACAAATCTTATTAATATTTTCTGAAAATAGAAGCTGTAACAACTTGATAAAGCTCTAATCCAGTTGTCCTCACACTTAAAAGTGCCTTAAGAATCACTTAGTACTAAGCTATGTGCTCAAAGTACAGATTCCTGGGCCCCATCATCAATAATCTGTGGATTGGGTGGGGCTCAGGAACTTGCCTTTATAACAAAAATCCACTTGTGATTCTAATGTAAGTAGTATGCAGGTCACATTTTGAAACACAGTGTTTTAGACACTTGTGTTTAATTGAATCAGTGAAGAAAAAACTAAATAGTAATATTAAGCATATGGATCTTATACATTGAAACTTATTACCCCCATACAGTTTTTTAAACAAAAATTACAGGATGGAATTTTATCTAACAGAGTAAGTAAGGAATAATATCAATGTATTTTAAGTGGTTTATAATAGCATTTCCTTATCAAGTTTTGAAATAAAATGCTATTTTATAATGTCACACACAGACAAAAATTGATTCTAGAAGCTTTCAAGTTTTTACAAAAACTTAATTCAAGGCAGAGTAGGAAAACAATCTAGCGATGGAAAGAAGAATAAGGATAATATAAATGTATAACAGAATAAAGATAAATTAACTTGAAGTTTCATGGTAATTATGAGCACCATTTATCTATAGACTACTATATTTATTTAGACAATAAAATAAGATTACTTCATGTTTAAAGGGAAGGCATGTGTTATGATTATTGAAGAAGTAGAAAATGGCATCATAGTTGAAATAGATGTATCTGCTTATATAGAAGTAAGCAGAAATTTAGTCATCTAGCTTGCAGCCAAGCTAAATGACTGAGGGTAAAAGCTTGTAACACTCACAGGGAGAAGCAGTCACTTAGTGAATAGATAGAAGTGTTGACTTATTCTTAGTATACCATGGCAGCACAAAAAAGGATACAGTTATTTCTGCCAAAGGGAACATGGACAAAAAAATAGTAAAATTAATATTAAAACAACAGCAACAGATTGAGAAAATTTCAAATGTACTGTCTCAATTGTATAAACAATTTCTTCCAAATTATAAGAGCAGTAGTCAAATGCCATCAAGTGTCCATCAACTGATTAGCTGATAAACAAAATGTGGTATGTCGATACAGTGGAATACCATTGAGCAATAAAAACGAATGGAGAATTGATATGTGATACAACATGGATGAACCTCAGAAACATTTTGTGTAAAGAAACAGACCCAAAATACTACATAGTATATGATTTCATTTATGTAAAATTTTTGGAAAAGGCAAAATGGGATATAGAAAGCAGACGAGTGGTTGCTTAGGGCTGAGGGTGTTAGTGGTGATTGAAAACAGATAAAAAGGAACTTTTGAGGGTGATGGAAGTATTCTAAAACTAGACAGTAGTGATGTTTGGAAGACCATATATTTATGAAATATCATCTTACTATACAATTCACATGGAACAATTTCATTGTAGGTAAATTATATTTCAATAAAACTGTCCCAGAAATGATAAGGGAAAAGAATAGATAATTTAAACTGTGGAACTAGAGATAGTAAATTATCACATGAAAAGTAGACTCATCTTTGTTCACAAATGAGTTTAAAATCTTTAATACTACTAAAATTAGGAAAAATGGCAATGAGAAATATATTGAATTATAAAAAAATAAAGGTATATGCCCTTATACATTGCTGTTGATGCTGACTATTTTTTTATTCTCTTTGAATTATTATGGTGATGTATACACTAAGAAAGCTTTTGCTGCCCCCATACCTAGCTCATTTATTTTTAAGGTTGTCTTGGCCTTCCATGGTCTTTGAGTACTAATGACATTTGGCTGGAAGATTTAATATTACGTCCAGCATATATCATGTCTTTAAATCAAGCATGTCAAGTGTAAGAGCAACGTAAAAGAAAATAAAAAGAAAAACTTTCACAAGGATTCTTACAATCACA
The DNA here is from genome assembly GCA_037038555.1 of Rhynchonycteris naso. Lineage (NCBI taxonomy): Eukaryota > Metazoa > Chordata > Mammalia > Chiroptera > Emballonuridae > Rhynchonycteris > Rhynchonycteris naso. Next base: position 165,210,665 of record CM072999.1, on the reverse strand, counting down.
GAGAGTGTTATCTCTAGTCATTTTCTGTTGTGTTCTTGTCCCAACACCATAGTGACCCATATTCCAAAGGGGGCAGCAGACGTTGTTACTCATCCAGAATACTACCAAGAGGAAAATAAATTTCATAATAAATCATTGAAAACCAGAAGTGAACAGCTTTGCTGTAATTCATGTAACCGCATATGTAATGTTATACTGGAGAAACAAGGCACCAGTCAGTGCATCTAAATGACCAGAACCACTAGAACTAAAAAGCAACAGGACTGAATAAACTTTAACTAGGTACTCTTTTGTATAAGATACAGCTCAACAAAGGAAAAATAATTTGTTTAAAACTGTTCAGAGCATTGTTATATTTTAAAACTGCAAACAATCTAAATGCCTAATAATAGAATGGCTAAGTAAATTATATCTAAATAGTAGAATACTACAGAAATGTTTTTTAAAAGAAACTAGACAAATTAGAACATAAAATATGTATGCAGTGACAAACTGATTATATCAGATGTACTTTATAAACACCGTAGTTCACAAAGAACAGTATTTGGAGGAAGGTTAATCTTTTATGGCATAAAGCAAACCAGATATCAATAGGCCTTCTGTTAAAAATGAGGGGAGTAAGTTTTACTTACACAAATGTAAAATCCTCTGGGTTTAACAAAGTTAAACAGTGACTTTTTAAATATGACGTGTGCTGTGAATGTCTGTATTGGGGACAGAGATGACAGTGTCTCCACTAGAGATGGAACCCTTTCACCAGAACAAACCCATGAAACACGGTTTTAGGGGACATTAACTTACACTGAATGCCCATTAACTTGTTTTCATTAAGAAAAGAAATTACTTCAAACTGTAAAAAAATATTATTTTAATGGTTCTGACTTTTAAAAAAAGAAATTTGGGAGGTTTCATAATCATCTTTAACGGTTATGACTACCCAGATGAACAGACTTTCTTAATTGCATGCTACCAATATATGAGTTAGACCACTCAGTGCTGCTGAATTCCCCATGTGTTAAATTATTATATTTAATATTAAGAGCACACATGTGTGTGTTCTAGTTGTTTTCTCTTTTGAAAGAATTCCCTTTGATTTTGCCTTTCTAGGAATTAGATTATGAAGAAATGAAGCATCTTGACTTAAGCATTATTGTCACTAATAAAGCACCTTTTCACAAATCAGTTAAGAATAAATATAAGCCTACAGCCATCCCCATCAAAGTAAAGGTGAAAAATGTGAAAGAAGGCATTCATTTCAAAAGCAGCACAATCTCAGTTCACACTAGCGAGAGCATGGATAAATCAAGCCTAAGCGGAATCATTGGAAAATTCCAAGCTTTTGACGAAGACACTGGACACCTAGCCCGTGTAAAGTAAGAGACAGTGATGAATGTATTTCCTTATTGTGAATCACTTTCAGTACCTGTTTCCAAAAAAAATCATAATGAAATTTGAACATTTGATTTCTTTTCACCAAGCACTATAATTCCCCAAATGTCTGTAGATGAGATTTCCCAGAGTTGCACCTGCAACTGAGAGAAAAGGAAGACATGTCCCAGACCCTGACCTCCACCACCTGAGTGAGAGGCAGAACCTGGGTTCCTCACCCCCAAAAGTTTTAGCTAGCAGTCTGACCAGGCAGTGGTGCAGTGGATAGAGCGTCGGACTGGGATGCGGAAGACCCAGGTTCGAGACCCCAAGGTCACCAGCTTGAGCGCAGGCCCATCTGGTTTGAGCAAAAGCTCACCAGCTTGGATCCAAGGTCGCTGGCTCGAGCAGGGGGTTACTCGGTCTGCTGAAGGCCCGCAGTCAAGGCACATATGAGAAAGCAATCAATGAACAACTAAGGTGTCACAACGAAAAACTGATGATTGATGCTTCTCATCTCTTCGTTCCTGTAAAAGTTTTAGCTAGCAAAGGCTAAAAAACAACAAAAAAAGTTCAAAAAGAAACTTTCAAAAATCTCTTTTATTTTCTAAAAGAGTAGCCAAGGTAAGAAAGTAGCATATTTTATTGCAAATTCCACTTTCTCTTCTGTCCAATGAGAGGCTTATACATTCTAATTAACTATCCTGCAATAATGTGGCGATTTATTAAAATTTCTATTTCTCACCTACTTAATTCTTGCTGCTGTTTTTATTAAGGGTGACGAATATATCAAAAGATACATTCTACTTGGAAAAATAATGAATTATATTCCTTTATTTCTCAAAAGTATTGCTTTTATTCTTTAGCTTGCAGTTACAAAACTTTAGAATGAGAAATATCTTAAAGATCAGTTTAGACTGACTATTTTACAGATAAGGAATGGGATACATAGCCATGTTTAAAATTTTTTCTAATTTTTTTCCCTAATTAATTAGTGGTTCCTATTTAGAAATGCTGACAAGGACAGCAGAAGAATTACTTCCTTAACTTTATCGTAATTTACTATTTTACTGGTTTTTCATATGCCTTAACTGTTTATAGATATTTGGCATAACATGTGAACTGCCATACTACTTTGAATGGTGTCTTATTTTTACCATAGAGGAATAGAAAAATTTTTTAAATAAGATCACATACATGGGAAATATGATCCTTGTTACTTGGACTCTGCCTTTATTATAAGTGTGAATGTGGGAAACCACTGATAGCAACTAAGTTCAGGCTTTAAAATTCCAGACATGAAATTCAGAAATACTCATGAAAATCCATATGTATTATCATTTAGTGGTAGAAATATTGAAAGGCAGAAAATTTAGTTAACATGTATAATTGGAATTTCTAAAATAGCACTATAAACAAATATTGCTATCAATTACCCACTCATTCCTCTGTGTCTAAATAGCCACTTAATAGAAAATAAATTATCAATCTTGTTGATTGAAACAAATGCTCACATGTTTGGTTTCTGTTTGTATTTGGTTATATTTAAACTCGATGGTGTTAAATTGCATACATTTCTGAAGACATGGTATGAATGTTCTCCTTGGCTTTCCAAAAGTTATCTCTTTCCACACCAATTTGCCTTGCTTTGAAGGAAGTAACCCAGAAATCACTTCATCAGTGTTGTTGCAACTTTTAACCATTTTTAATTGAAAGAAGGCTTTTGCTCTTAACAATCAACAATATTCCAAAATGTCAAATCAAAGTACTTCCAGTTAAGGCAGTCATTGATTTTTAAAATCAATATTTTTAAATATTGATAACATGCCAGTAAACAACAGAATGTAAAACTACATTTCTCCACCAATTCTTGTTGGGTAACTAAAGTTATTCTGCAAAGATTTACCCCAATCTAAGGGAGACTAGATTGAAAGCTGTAAGCCAGGCTCAATTTGCAAACCTTGGCTTAGCAGGCAGGGGTGGTCACCCTTGCATGTATGTCTTGAGTACATTACAGGATTAAGGAAGGTTCCAAAATAAGTGTGATATGCAGTAAAGAGAGCAGCTTTGGGGACAGTTTCAGAAAATTCAAAACATTCCAGACAAATGGCTGCAATAGGAACATATATAATGAAGCAAAAGTTAAACTTGAAAGAGTTGTAGATATTAGAGATTCACATTTTATCCAGAATTCAAAATAAATTTTTGTTCGTTTTTTAACAGGTATGCCAAATTAGAAGATATAGACAATTGGGTCTCTGTGGATTCTGTCACATCGGAAATTAAACTTATAAAAATTCCTGATTTTGAATCCAGATATGTCCAAAATGGTACATACACTGTAAAGATTTTAGCTATATCAGATGGTAAGTTATTAAATATATAGCTTTCTTGGTTATATCTATGTTGATGTCATTTTCTAACTTCAGAGACCTTACTTTTAATTTTCTAGAAAAAAATAAATCTCTTCATTGGATAAACCTTCGCATCTCTACTTATTTATTGCATTTAAAGACATTACTTGATCTAAATATGAAAACATATCTAGGATAGCAAGTGTCCTAATTTGTTAGTACCTTCTTACCAAAATGGCAAAAGAATTCAAATTATGTTGGTTAACAGCAATATACATATTATCTCTTTCTTATCTCTAAGATTATCCTAGAAAAACCATCACTGGCACTGTTCTTATCACAGTTGAAGACATCAATGACAATTGTCCCACACTGGTTGACCCAGTGCAGAGTATCTGTGATGATGTGCAGTATGTGAACGTGACTGCAAAGGACCTGGATGGGTACCCAAACAGTGACCCTTTCACTTTCGTCATCATTGACAAACCAGCTGGAACGGCAGAACAATGGAAAATAGTACACAAAGAAAGTAAGCAAAATCACTGGACTACATTTTTTAATGTTAAACATGGCAAAACTAAAACTTTATAATTTAGCCTGTAATTTTTTTTTATGAAATATATTTCCAATATAGTTTTTCAAAGGGGTTTTATAAAATGAGGTTTTGAACCTTGGGCATAGTGTTTTTTATCTGACTATAATATCTTATTTGAAACAACAGAAGAGAGAGAAAAGAAAGATAACCTAATGTCTTAAAGACATCTGGGTACACTCTAAATTGCTCTTGAAGATGATGTTTTGTCTAAGCTGAGTCATACCTTGCCTATCTAAGCAAATCATCAGAGAGGTGCCTTCTAAAACTCTTGAAGTATGGTAACAGTTTTATTAAAAATAGCATTTATTGATCACTTACTTTGTGCCAGGCACTCTGCTGGCCCTTCGTACAAATTATCCCATTTTATCCTCACTCTATCATTCTTCCCTCATGAGAGCTAAGGAAGCCTTGACCTAACTAAAGTTGAGTAGTTCAAGGTCACAAAGTTGGTGGGTGATGGACACAACCTTAAGAAGGGTTTCATCTGACCCATGCCAGACAGCCATGTGCATATAGTCATATCTTGAACATATATACCTTTTTTTCTTTTTTTTCTTTTTTTCTTTTGTGACAGAGACAGAGAGAGACAAGGACAGACAGGAAAGGAGAGAGTTGAGAAGCATCAGTTCTTCCTTGCAGCTCCTTAGGTGTTCACTGATTGCTTTCTCATATGTGCCTTAACTGAGGAGCTCTAGCAGAGCAAGTTACCCCTTGCTCAAGCCAGTGATGTTGGGCTTCAAGCCAGCAACCTTTGGGCTCAAGCCAGAGACCATGGGGTCATGTCTATGATCCCACACCATGCTCACGCTGGATGAGCCTGCACACAAGCCAGTGACCTTGGGGTTTCAAACCTGGTTCCTCCATGTCCCAGTCTGACACTTTATCCACTATGCCACTGCCTGATCAGGCTCTGCCATATGAGCTTTCGGGTGCCCTTCAGGTTGGCTTTGAAGGTATAAAACCTATTCTCAGAAGACTTTTTTTTTCTAAACAATTAGTGTCCATTTTTGAAAAGTTGAAAATATAATACCCAAATTTTTCTTAATTTACAGGTTTATTGTTATTTCATGTCTAACAAATTTTTGCAGTCACTTTAAAAGGCTTTCAGTAATGTTAAACCTGGTGATGGGTATCATGGAGATTAATTGTGCTTTTCTCTCTCCCAGAGGGGAGGTGATAAAATTCATTGTGCTATGTAAAAAGAGAAAGAGAAAGAGAGCAGTTAAGGAAGCATAAATCTTCTAACTAGAGATAAATATCATTAACCATTGAAGAACGTTTCTATAATTTACTCTTGCCCCTTCCATGGTAATCACTCACTGTTATTGCCTTTGCCTCTTACCGTTGTAGGTACCAGTGTGCTGCTGCAACAAAGTGAACAAAAGCTTGGGAGAAGCGAAATTCAGTTCCTGGTTTCAGATAATCAAGGCTTCAGTTGCCCTGCAGAGCAGGTCCTTAAACTCACAGTTTGCAAGTGTCTGGACGGCAGTGGCTGCGTGGAGGCACTGCGTGACGGCTCTGTCGGCCTGGGGCCAGCAGCGATCGCGCTCATAATCCTTGCTTTTCTGCTCTTGCTACGTAAGTATGTGTAGAGCCACCCTTCAGCTCCTTTAGTAACTAAGGGCGCTCACTACTAGTGTTACCATAATACTCCCTGATTTCTTTACCATCATTCCTTACTCCACTGGAACATTTAAGGGTGAGTAGGGAAACAAGAATCGATCACTGATAAATTCACCAAAGGTTACTATAGCACTCCTCAGAACCTTGTTGTATAAAAAATGTATCATCTTCTGATTTAAATAACCAAGGTTGTTATGCATGATCTTTAGCAGCCTTCTAATATAGATTTTGATGGTGTTCCCATTGAAAAATTATTTTTTAATTCGTTAAATTACAGTTTATATTTAATCATTTTTTATTAGTTGCAGGTGTACTGCATAGTGGTTAGATAATCATGTAGTTTACAGAGTGCCACCCCCTGATATTTCCAGGACCCACCTGGCACCATACATAGTTATTACAATGTTATTGACTGCCTTTCCTATGTTGTACTTTAGAACCCATGACTGCTTTGTAACTACCAGCCTGCGCTGCTCAATCCCTTCTGCTTATCACCCAGTCCCCCATCCTGCCTCCCCTCTGCCAACCATCAGTCTGTTCTCTGCATTTATGGCTGTTTCTGTTTTATTTAAATTGTTTTTTAGATTCCACATATAAGTGAAATCATGTGGTATTTCACTTACATTGTCTTTCTCTGATGGGCTTATTTTACTTGATTGGTGCCCCGATTTTGATAAGCTCTGTGAGGGAAGGATTTGTTTCTTCTTCCCTGCTCAGTACCTAGAACAGTGCTTCGTCCACCGGGGGTTCTCAGACAGTATTTGTTGCATGAATTTGGATTATGGATATAAGGTTATTTTGTAAACTAATCTTAATCTCATTGATCTTTGCTTTGCACAGTCAGCTTCTCAGAGTCCCACCTCTCCACACCCTCCTGCTTGGCTTGCCCTTCCTCTTGAGCCAGCAGTAGTGAGACTTCTGAGCACTGCTGTGCCTGACATGACAACCAGTCCTGCCTTCCTTGCGTGTCCTCCAGAGGCCTCAGGTTTCCTTTCATGAAAGCACAAAGGACTGCAGCATGGGGTCATGTGGAATACCACTCTACTTGACCACTGAACATGGGCAGGGGACCGTCTCCAAGGCAGCCCTGGCTGTTTCAAGGACAAAGGAAGAGCTTGTCAAAGCCATCAGTAGATGTGCAATTGCACAGCACTCAACAGTTTACAGTGTGCTTTTACATCATCATCTCTACTTTCTGATAGACACGTAATAAGAAATGATTAGTCTCAGTTTCCCAGGTCTGTAGGGAGCTATGGAGCTGGGACTACATCTTTTAAGTGGGGTTTCCTGGCACTGCGTTCTCAACCCAACTTCCCCAGGGCCTGTTGTGGCACTTGGCACATGGTACACACTTAATAAATATTTGTTGGATTTGTACAAATGTTGAATTGCCAATGGCTGATTTCAATTTTTTTTATTACTCATAGTAGCTATAGTGACTGTGCTATCAACTATTTACATAAAAGTAGTCTAGGAAGTAGTCAGTTCATCATTGGACACTGCCAAATGAGAGTGCCAATAAAGCCTAATTTGGGGTGGACTTTGCTTGCAAGGTGTAGTTAATTCTTGACTATCTTGATCAAGAGGCCAACATTGGCCTTCACTTCCTCCTGGAGGTAGAATAAAATTTAATGAGGGAGCTCTGAAATTGCATTGAATTCTAGATCTATTCTAAGGGTTTTAATGTAGAATCATTTATAGAAAATAGGACTCAGGCAATTCAAAGGTTAATTTGAACCTCATTGAGTCTGCCTTTTGCCAAATTCTACTCTAGGAGGCCGTGGTGAAGTATTCATAGGAGTACCAATGTTCTAGATTTTTTGAACAAATTTAAAAACTTTGACCTTTAGGAGCTTTTAGTTTTTATTAACACACACACACACACACACACATATTGCTCACAAAAATAAGGGGATATTTCAAAATGAATATGAAGCGATAAAATAACCCCTAATTTTTGTGAGCAGTATACTTTTTGGATAATCAATATTCTTATATTAAATATTAAAGTGGTTTTAAAAAAAAGAAAACATTAAGTCTTTAAGTTGGTTTTGATGATTTAGAATTCAGGGGTCCCCAAACTTTTTACACAGGGGGCCCTCAGACCGTTGGAGGGCCGCCACATATAGTACTCCATACACTGACCACCAGTGAGAGAGGTGCCCCTTCCAGAAGTGCGGCGGGGGCCGGATAAATGGCCTCAGGGGGCCGCAATTTGGCCTGCGGGCCATAGTTTGGGGACCTCTGATAGATACTATGGAAGTCAGTCTTGGTGCTGCACTCAGTGACCACACAGAGCCCCCTGATGATGGTTGAGGCCCCTGGCTCTGTAAGGCCCCCTCGTTCTGCCTGCAGACTTTGGTATGACTTGACTCTCCCAAGACAAGCTTGGTGAGGTTAGATCACGGTTAATAAAAGAAAAATAAAAAATAGGGCCATAATTAAGTGAAGACTGAACTGCAGGAAGTAACTTGCAGATTCCAAAATGATATAGCAGAAATTTAGAAATAAGGTGGGACTAACCTTTCTTGTGCTTCACTCTGTTTCTGTCCAGTTGTGCCGCTTCTACTGCTGATGTGCCATTGTGGAGATGGCACCAAAGGCTTCACCCCCATCCCTGGCACTATCGAGATGCTGCATCCCTGGAACAATGAAGGGGCGCCACCTGAGGACAAGGTCAGATAATCATATAGCAGTGGAACAGTCTTTTTTTATAACTTTGAAGGGGCCTTTTGAAGTGTTTCTAACATTTTAGGTCATGGGAGAGTAAAGTGGTCCTTACAGATTTCATTCACATGTTTTTAAATGAAAGCTATTGTGTGTGTTGCCAGGGCCGAGTGGAAATGGCTTTGCTCTGCTGTGACAGGTCCTCTGTTACAGAGAATGTAGAAAAAAGGGTTGGGTAGTGACACAGGGAGTGTAGGACAATGGTTAGAGAGAGCAAGAGTGTGTAGAGATTTTGAGTGAAAATACTCATACTACCAATATTAAATGGGAAGGTTTTCACAACCAGGTGTTTGCACATTTTCATTTCCCCCAATACACAGGGTAGGCAGAAGGAAGCCATCACCCCATAAGAGTTGTGAAAGATTGCAAAATCCCTTCTTCTACCTATTTAACAACCATCTCCCGTTGTCTCTTTACTGCATCTTCGCCCTGGGTCCCTCAGCTCCATGTCCATTGAGCATCATGTCTACATAGAATATGCTTTAGCATCAAGTGTCAGAGAACTCAGAATAACAGTGGCTTAAATATAAATGTGGGAGGGAGGTTTAGGACTGATACGATGATTCATATGGCACCAGACTTCTTCTTCCTCATTCTCCCTCCACAGATGGTTTCCATTCCCTGCTATCTTTATGTATGAGACACTAGCTGCTGTCCCCATATTCAAAAAGCAGCTAGAAGAAAAGTGAAGAACTGTTCTTGAAGAATACTTTCTGGCCCTGGCTGGTTGGCTCAGTGGTAGAGCATTAGTCCAGTATGTGGATGTCCTGGGTTCGATTCCCAGTCAGGGCACAAAGAGCAGTCATCTGCTTCTCCACCCTTTCCCCTCTCACTTCTCTCTCTCTCATTCCCCCCCTGTAGCCATGGCTCAATTGGAACAGGCTGACTCCAGGTGCAGAGGATGGCTTTGTGGCCTCCACCTCAGATGCTAAGAAGAGCTTGGTTGCTGAGCAACAGAGCAACGCCCCAGTTGGGCAGACCATTGCCCCCTAGTGGGCTTTTTAGATGGAACTTCAGTTGGGTGGCAATTTCTAGTAGCAGTGGAGGCTTTAAAACAATAGTCTATATTTGCTATGACCATGTGTAGAGTTAGACAAAAATATAACAGTTCTATAACCATAAAAATGCCATTAAACTCTAGAGGAAAGCTGAAATGTAGTTGGTGCCAATGGAGTGAATGAGCCAAGACCATCTTTAAATAACTTTTGTTTTATCCTTGGATTATAATCATCTAACAAAGCGAGAAGGTAGACTGGACCTCTTCGGAAGACTCTTAAGAAAAGTTATTCAACCCAAAAGATTCTTTCTAATTGGCATCTGTGGAAACAGCATATGCCCTTCTTATGCCCATGTAGCTCAGATCCTACCAACCACACTAACCCTTCATCCCCCCCCCCACTCAGTTCTCTACTGTGTTTGCTCCCCCAGGTTGTGCCATCGCTGCTGGCCACGGATCACAGAGATGGTGTACCAGTGGGCGGCGGAATAGCAGGCGGGACAAGCAAGGATGCCACCATGAAAGGGAGCAGCTCTGCCTCCTTTACCAAAGTGCAGCATGACATGTCTGAGGTGGACGGGCGATGGGAAGAACACAGAAGCCATCTTTCTGGGGGGGCCATCCAGGTTACAGGAACAACAGGAGCCGTCATAGGTGGGGAAACCATGAGGACCACAAGAGCCACAGGGGCTTTCCGAGACGCTGCCAGAGCTGCATTGAATGAGGAATTCTTAAGAAATTACTACACTGAGGTAAGGGTTGGTCTTTAGGTGCAAGGGGAAAAACATTTATATGTGAATGTGGTATTAATGGAGTAATCATTGCCTTGGATCTAGATGGGACTTTGTTTTCTGGGGGTTTTTTTGTTGGTTTTTTTAATTAAAAATAGAATGCTTACAGGTAATGAGGGAAGAGACATGACCCATTGAACTAGAGGGCAAAGTTATGCTGTGATCACAAATGACCCCACAATCTTCCTTCTCACAAAGGCTGTTTCTTACATTTATTTTTGCCAGTTCATGCATCTCTGCTCTTCTCCCTGTTGTCTTCATTCCAAGAATCTGCCACCCTCAGGGCGCGGGAACATTGCAACACAGAACCAGTCAATGACTCCTAGAGCTGCTGCCTTTCTTGCTCTCAGATTTCATTGGTCCAAGCAAGTCGCATGACCAAACCAGCCAGCAGTGGGGTCAGAAAGTGCATTCCCCTCTGCAGGAGCAGACTTGAGAATATGTGACCTAAAAAGCACAATCTGTGATACCCATTTAAATTTTGTCTTCTAAATGAGAGTACATGGCCCCACTATTGAGGTGGTTCACAAAAAATTAGAAGGAAAGATGATCAGATACAGCCAGGAAACTCACATCTGGAATTAGGAATTAAAGCAGGGCTAGGTCGTTTTCTTGAGAACGAAGCCCATGTGTCCCATGGGCAGAGTTGGAGTGTCAGGGACCTCAAGGACACTTGAGAGAAGTAAGGCAATGAGCTTCCAGGTGGGCAGGTTTATTCCTGCCCCCTCTCTTCTAAATGCTTACAGATTACAGGAGTCCTTTCCTACTTTCTTTTTCCTTCCACACTCCCTTCTTTCATGCCATCCGCCCACCCCAGGTATTATATAGCTTGACGGGGAAATGAGGCTGTGTCAATGTCACGGACAAACACTTCTCATCATCCCTTCTCTGTTTCACTGCCAGGCTCCATTCTGGTGCCCTGTGAGTTTTACTGTGATATGTTTTTCCTTTCTGCTCTAACCTCACTCTGGTCCATCTTGGTTATACATGTGTGTGCAACTTTTAATTCAGACAGCATTTCAAATTAATCAGAAAATTTGCAAGAAAATAGAAATTTTTAACTCCTGTATACTCTTTATTCAGACAAGCCAATTATTAACGCTTCACCATGTTTGTCCCATTTTCTCTCTGTTGTACATGCATACACTCACGTTCTCTTGCATGAGCACAGTACAGTGAAAAAATGTAGACATTTAACAGTCACACATTCCAAATTTCAATTGATCCAATCATCACAATGATGCCTTCTATATCTGTTGTTTTTTCTTCCTAGAACCCAATCCAGAGTTCCACATCCCCTATAATTGTGAGGTCATGTCTGCTTCAATCTGGAACAGACCCTCACCTTTATCTTTCACTATATTAATTTTTTTTTAAAGTTACTGGCCAGCTGTTTTGAGGATGTCCTTCAGTTTGGGTTTCTCTAATGTTCTCTTGCACTTGGATTCAGGTTGTGCATTTTGAGCAGGAATATAGTCTTTTTTTTTATTGATTTTTAGAACGAGAGAGACAGAAATATCAATCTGTTTCTATATGTGCCCTGACCAACAACCTTTGTGTATCATGACGATGCTTTAACCAACTGAGATATCTGGCCAAGACTACATAGTCTTATTCTTAAGTAATGTGTCACTAATTATATGCCTCTGTTTTTATTTCTATTTTAGAAAGTTGCCTGTTACACTGAGGAAGATGACAATCACATAGCAAAAGATTGCCTTCTGGTGTATTCTCAGGAAGACACTGAATCTCTACACGGTTCCATCGGTTGTTGCAGCTTTATTGAAGGAGAGCTGGATGACCATTTCTTGGATGATTTAGAATTTAAATTCAAGACACTAGCTGAGGTTTGCTTGGGTCAAAAAATAGATATGGATATGGAAATCGAGCAGAGGCCAAAACCCATGAGAGAAGCAGCTTCCGACTCCCTCTCTGAGCACAGCAGGGTTAATTCAGAGACCGCCTTCTCTGCTGGCAGTAGCTTTCAAGTTCCAAAACCTCTGCATGAAGCAAATGCCGAGAAAATAACTCAGGAAATAGTCACTGAAAGGTCTGTGTCTTCTAAGCAGGGTCAGAAAGGAGCTACGCTGCTCCCTAATCCATTGGCTTCTGGTAATGTCATAGTGACAGAAACCTCCTTTGCCACGAGTTCCACTGTGCCGCCACCAAGCACTGTGATCGTGGGCCCCAGGCAGCCGCAGGGCCTTCTAGTGACAGAGCGGGTGTATGCTCCGGCTTCTACCTTGGTGGATCAGCATTATGCTAATGAAGGTAATGTCATGGTTACTGAGAGAGTAATCCAGCCGAATGGGGGCCTCTCCAGTCCTTCAGAAGGCACCTCGCACCTGCCAGATGGACATTATGTTATGGTGAGGGAAAGAGAGCACTTCGTCGCCCCCAGCACAGGTGTGCAGCTGTCCCTGGCCATGCCCAGTGTAGCAGTAGGACAGAACGTGACCGTGACAGAAAGAGTGCTCACACCTGCTTCCGCTCTGCAAGCCAGTCACCCAGTTCCTGCCAAAACCTCCATGATTGCCAGAAAAACAGTGGTTTCTGGATCTGGAACCCCTGGCCTTCTGCTCAGTTCTGGTGTAGAGGAGTCTGGCCATTCTAGCTCTACTGTAACCTCATCGTCCACCAGGGTCACCAAGCACAGCACAGTGCAGCATTCTTACGCCTAAACAGGCAGCCACACTGCACTGTGACCCAAAGTTTAACAGTAATTCCTTTCATGTTTTCAATGGACCTGCCCTTTTCATGGGCCTTGCAGACACCTGAGGCACACACGCAAAAATTTTTTCAGTCACTAACAGACAATGAACCTTGCTATCTATCTCAGCTTCCAGGAGTGTGCTTCAGAAATCCTCTGGGGTTTACTGCAGGCAGGACAAGGATGCTGTTTTTTAAGTGCCTTTTGGTGAGTTGTGGCCAAATAATATTCACAAAGCAAATAAGTAAAGAGTATATCTGGCTTCTAAGATTTACCAGGTGAACCCAGTATCTAGTTCAGCAGCCGTGCAGTAGAGCCATCCCTAAAACCAACGGAGCCTCTGCATACCATGTTCATGTTTACTGTCACTGTTCTACAGTCCATCCTTTACTGCACCTACCAGATTATCAACTCTCGTTCAGCGAAAGGCACATATACAGCCAGTGTGTCCAGGTTTGTTTGTTTGCCTTAAGACTAGAGGCCTTTCAATCTGTGTTAGAATGATTGAATTTTGGAACATTGACATGGTAAAAATCTATGTTTCTGTGCATGTAACTGTGTGTGTGTGTGTGTGTGTGTGTGTGTGTGTGTGTGTGTGTGTGTGTGTGTTGAATGACCTTAAAAATAGCATTATACCTTCCCTTTGTCAATAATCATTAGAATATTATATACTTCCAGTTCAGTTAAATAATCCAGGAAAAAAATTCATAAATATAACATCACTTTACTTTTTATAGTCACACTATTTATAAAACCTCAGGATATATTATCTTTTAATTTTGTACAGATAAATTAACCACTGGGCTATATACACCATAGAAAGAATCATGCCTATTTCAATGCTGTTATTTATCCTCAGTGCCTAACTTGGGTGCCAAATCAATATTTGTAAATTAAACTGGATTTTAGAAGTCACTCTTTAATATACAATTTCAGAACATTCAAAGACCTTATCATTTTTATAATTATGAGTTTGAAATTATGATTTTGTTTTGTATCTCAAAGTCATTGATAACTGGTCATGACTTAACTATGTATTAAATATGTAATTGACATGAATTTGTATAACATCCTTGCCCTTATTTGAAAAGTGATTTGGGACTTTTGACAAAATCAATTGTATTTTCATAATAGATTGCATGTTCATTGCTTCTTGAAAAAATAACCCATTTCAAGTTTTAAAGTGTATGTGCATATCAATAACAACTTAAATATTCTTTACAACAAAAAATAATTTCATAACTTTTAAATACTATGTAATTTTGTGATTTTCAAAATATTTTGCTTAGGGAAATGAATCTTTAAGTTTTTATAATTTGTTGTACATTTATAGAAATATTGTTGACTTGAATTGTGTTATGCAAAAGATTGATACCTTTTGCTCCCACTGGCTGTGTTTAAGTAAAAGGCAAATATTTTTAGATACCATAAGTCCATGGCCAAGGCAAAGGTCATTCTTCCATGATCTAAATTTTTTTCTACTTAATAAGTGTTGCTTTTTTTTATTACTATAGATTTAGTAGTTATGTTTTGCCAAGCATGCAAAACCACAGCTGTGTGAAATGTCAAAATGACTTAAGTACTTCAAACAAACAAAACTTGGTCTTAAGCTTCCTCCTTGGGCAAGCTAGAAAACCCTTGCCTATACTACATGTGTGGATTGTAATCACATTTTCTAAATGGTTTTCTTTGTTCCCAAAAGGGTGACCTGTGTTTGTTTTTACATTTGTTCCTTGGGAGACTATATTTGTATGTGTATCACCAAAATATTTAAATAAAAAATGACCTTTAGAGCAACTCTTTGCCCATATTTTTTTATTGCTCAGTCATAGTTTACATGGAATATCACTGGTGGTTAGAGAGGAGAGAGCACCGTGAAGGCAGGTGCTTGTTTGAACTTGAGCTTGCACCCAGCTCCGCCAGCAGCCTTGGAAAAGCATATTCCCTTCCTCAGTGGGATAGAACACAAGAAGGTCCAGTTAAATTGGACTTTCCGATCAACAATGCATGTGTTGTTGTTTTAGTTTGACTATGTCCCTTACTAAAGAATTATGTGATATCTGAAATTCAAATTTAACTGGGCACTCTAAGGGACTGAAGTTGCCTTTCTGTCCAGAATGCAACATAGGGAGAACCTGTTGGGTTGGTGAAAGAAGCTTGCACATCTGACCCAAAGACATGAAATTCAGTGTTGAGAGGCGGTTTCAGTTGCATGTTATAGTTTACAAGGGAAAAGATCAAAGTTTCTGCCTATGCTACAATGTCACATTAATAAATATTTTACAACACTGCGACATGAAGACATCCTAAAGCATGAAGATTGTGTTCTATTTCTGTGACCCCAGGGCTCCCATGCCCAACCAAAACGGGGGCAACTTTTAGTTGATTTCATAAATCTGAAGATCACATTACATCCATCAGTGCATCAAAATTTGTCAAATATCACCTAGAAATGAAGTATTTCAGGGAACAACTTTTAGGTCATTAAATCTTTTACATACCAAAATTCCTTGTTCACTATTTTAATGTCCAAATCCTTTCTATCATTACTGACTTTGTCTATTTTTTTTTTATTAAAAAGAGATGTTAAAATCTCCAACTGATTGTGGCTTTGCCCATTTCCCCTTTAATTCTTTCTACTTCTGCTTACTGTATTTTGAAACTTGTTATACCTGTTATTTGGTACAAACACATTTAGGATTACTGTGTCTCCCCTCAAAAAAAATTACCCTTTTATCATTATGTAATGTCTCTGTCTCTGGTTATATTCTTTATGCTGAAGTCTATTTAGCTTAAGTATACTGCTCACAAAAATTAGGGGATATTTCAATGCTTCATATTCATTTTGAAATATCCCCTAATTTTTGTGTGCAGTGTATTAAGGTTGCCACACCAGCTTTCTTATGCTTAGGTTGCATACTTTCAACCTGTCTGTCTTTATAATGTGTTTCTTGTAAATACAGAGATAGGTCTTGCTCTTTTATTCACTTTAATGATTTGTGATAAATTTTAGTGGAAAGTTTTCATTTACATACAGCAGTTATTCATAAGCATGAGTTAATCTTGGTATGTTTCTGTCGATGCCATCTGTGCACTGCTCTGCTCCTTTTCAGCCTGCTTTTGTGTGTTGTGTGTTCTAGGATTCCACTGTAGCTCCTCTATGGACCTTCTGAATATAACTCCTTTTATTGAAAATTTTTAACTGGTTGCTCTTATTCTGGAAATATAATTAAGAACAAAATCACCCCTCCCCCTAGAAAAAACTACACTAAGGTAGAAGAGAAACAAAACAATTTTATTATTGAATAAACATGAAGCCAGAATGGTAAGTACATCACAAGCAACCAACCCATAAAGAAAATGCAAAGACAAAAGCTCACCTTTATATACAGCCAGGCAAATACCCATTATGTAAATGTGTATGATGAGATAAATGAGAACGTCTCCTCAAGTAAGTCTTTCTAGTACCATAGCTTATCTTTAGTCCACCTGCTAAGTGCAGCACTCTGTTTGCTGATTCCCTATATCCAAAGAAATAGAAACTTCTAATATTTCTGAAAGGAGGCTGGTTACAGTTTGGAGCCCAGCACTGATGGAGAAGAGATAGGGCTACTATCTTTCTTAATGTTCAAGAGATAGGTCCCAGGTCCTTGAGAAAGTCATTCCTGCTGGTAAACACGGCAATTTAAAAAAGATGTGCCATCCAAAAGAGGCAGGTAAAAAATTAACAGTGACAAGTTTTCTAAAATAAATGCTCTAAGACAGGAGAAAGGAGGGAAATTCTTCCTTTTCACACCAGGAAAAAGTCAATTTTTTCTATTTTAGATTTTTCTTATACTCTAGGGCAGTGATTTTCAATCTTTTTCATCTCATGGCACACAAACTGATTACTAAAATTTTTCAGCACACCAAAAAAAAATTTTTTTTTGCCAGACAAAAAAACAAGTACAATTTTGATTCATTCACACCAGACAGCTATCGTTGTGTTGGCTGTTACTGTTTTCTTTGTTGTTGTTGTTTTGTTTGTTTGGTTTTTTTACAATCTAAGGGAAAAGAGGTCAGTGCCTCTGACTAAATAATCAGGTACTGCATGTTTTAATTTTTTTTTACTTTTGTTTTTTAATGCATACCAGTTGAAAATCAGTAGTCTAAGGCTAAAGTCTTATCTGTCAAGAGGCTGCCAACTGGATAGCTCATAGGCAGTTTCTATCATGGGAAGGTTTCTTTTGGCAACACAGCCTTAGAAATTTCACTGTGCGTCTTTAATATCACAATCTACCTTCACATATTCTACTACTTCATTCAAAATGCACAGAAATCTTGAACTACCACTTTGTGGATCTTGTTATGTCATTAGGTCTCTGACTTTCACAGCCTTACTCTAATCAAGCGGCCCTCTAACATTCCCTCCTGTCCCCATGCCTTCAGTCCTACCCTGACCCCACTGGCTGTAGTGCACTATTGGCATAAATATTCTGAAAGCTGTATCAAGTCCAACAGTGAATAGAAATGTACTCTGATTGGTCCACAAAGAACAGCCCCTCAACCAACCCAGGAGCTGAGTTAAGAAAATGAGATCAGAAGCACATTCCTCTGCTAAAAAATCCAGATATGCCTTGGACTACATACAGCTTGTCCACTGGCCTCTTCACATGCACTCGCCATTATTTCTTCCCTGCTCTAAGGCCCAGGAGTTGGTCCTTATGGATGCTTCAACAGGCATCCTTGTCCTCCCGCTTCTAGTTGGGTTTGGCCAGTAGAAGGCATTGGCTGGAGATTGGTGAGAAAGGGAAATGTCAGTCGGGGCATTTCTTCTTCTGTGTCCCTCTATTCTGGGCATTTCTCTACTTAGTAGCTTCTTTCTGAATTCCAGGACCTCCTCCCTTTCCCTGCTCCTAAGGCCTGCCCCCTCCTCAACTGTTGCCAGACTCAGGGTCCAGGACCACCCCTTGAGCTCACCTTTTGTAAACAACCCATTCAACTCTCCTCACTTCCATCTGCTTCCCTCTGGACTTTCACTGACACAGGCCCTCAGCTTCTCAATAATGAATCATTTTTACAAATTGTAAGAATACTACTTTTAAAAATTCTAGTGTATTAGTTTGCTCAGCGGCCATACAACCTATCACAGACTGGGTAGCTTAAACAAACAACATTTATTTTCTCATAGTTCTGGAGGCTAGAAGTCAAGATCAAGGCATTGATAGAGTTAGTTTCTTCTCTGAGCTCTGCCTTGACTTGTAGACAGCCATCTTCCCCAGGTATCTTCATATGGCCTTCCTTCTGTACGTATCCAATTTCCTCTTCTTACGAGGATGCTAGTCATATTGAATTAGTGTCCATCCTAATAAACTCATTTTCACTTAATTACCTTCATAAAGAATGTATCTCCAAATATACATAGTTATATTCTAAGGTACTTAATGGTTAGGATTTCAACCTATGAACTTTGAGGGACCAAAACTCAGCCTACAATACCTAGTAACCAAACAGACTTAGCTTGTAAAGCTGTTATTTTCCCCCCATAAAAGTCATGAATTTCTTTATTCGACTATTTGGTTAATTATCAATACCAATTACTTTTCTCAGTACTACCATTTAATCCTTAGGTGAAAGCAGCCCAAAGGAAGAGACGGTAGCTATACTGAGACTTTAGAGAAATCGCAAAGGTCATCAAAGCCAAAGCACACCTGGGTGTGCAGTTTCTAAAGCCACAGACCTAAGTATTATTGACAGCAGCAGCCATTTAGCTCAGTGACAATGCCCACATGCTTTGTATGGCTTTTTCCTCAGATTTGCTGTTGCACAAATGACGCTTCAAGTAAGCTAGGGAAAGCATAATGATTCTCTCCTTCAGAACTCAGTATAAGGATTCATGTTTTTTTCTTACTTGCTTCTGAGGCTCCTATTCATACCCCAATGGCAGTTCCCGGTTTTCTTTTGTACTATACATTTAAGTCAGTATAAATTATTCTTCTTCTATCTTCTATTCTAGCTAAACAAAAAACTTGATTCAAAGACCTTAAAGTAAAATATATTGACCTGCTGCTTCATTGTGACTTCTGTTATAATGTCTGTGAGGTAATTCACTTCAAAATCACTTAAATACTTAAATTCAAAGCTGGCCTGGTTTGCTCTTTTTTGCGAGCTTAACAGATAAAAATAATGACATTTGTGTATGTCTCCCTGCCAGAATGCCTAATTTTAGGGTACAATGTGACAACTGCCATTTTGATCACCAATGAAAATAAAACATTTCTAAGCAAAAAAAAAAAAAAAAAAATCACTTCAATAGAAGGCGTGTGATAAACACATGTAAAAGTTAATTCTGATGTATTCCTCAGGAGTGGTTAATGTACAAAGACTTCTAATCAGAAACTGACAGTCCGGGGATGGTTACTTAACCCTTCAAATATCTTTATCAAATTTCATATCTGAGGGGGAGCAAGATGGCGACGGAGTAGGCGGACGTACCAACTTCCAACTCCCAGAACCAAAGTGGATTACAACTCAATTTTAAGAACCATCACCTGGATAAACCAACTTTGAACAAAACTAAGTGGACTCTTCAACCAAGGAACACAGAAGAAGCCACATTGAGACTGGTAGGAATAGCGAAAACGCGAAGAGGGCTGCCCAGCTCCCCGGAGCAAACGGCAGCCCGGAGAGACCCGTGTGGCGGGAGGAGATTTTGGCGGAGAGGGAGGGACCTGGGTCCCAGGAACCAAGCCCCAGCCTGCAGTCCCAGAGCCAAGAAGAGGCGTTTGGACAGTTTTGAGCTGTGAAACAAGTGAGGGAGCTCCCAGGCCTACAGTGTGGAGTATTAGGTCCCTTCCTACTCTGCTGAGGGCTGCTTAAGGTTTTGGGGCGGCAGGACGCCGAAAGGCGGTTCTGTCGGCGTGGGCAGAGGCCAAGCCGGTGGGAGATCGGTCTAGCCCAGAGGGTCGGAGGGTAAGCGCGAGAGCGGTCCGGAAGCTGCGGGCCCGCCTTTAATCCCACTTACGGGGACAAAGCGGGAGGCAAGGAACAGGCAGGCCCTGCGCAAGCCGGCCCTGACCGCGGGGACCGGGCAAGGACCAGGGACGGGCAGGGGCTCGTGGCTGAGCTGACGCTACCAGTCCACCCCCCCCCCCCCCCGCTGCCCGCCGGAGAAACCGCGGTTGGCCAGTATACGTGCGCGAGCGGGCTCCGAGCGCGGGAACGGGGTGGACCCCGAGACAGGCGGAGGCTCGCAGCTGAGCCCACGGCTGCTATCCCCATCCGGCCGGAGAAACCCCGGATAGCGTTAATACGTGCACGAGCGGGCTCCGAACGCAGGGGCGGGGTAGAGTCCCGGATGAGCGGAAGTACGCAGCTCGGCGGAAGCCAGCAAACACGCCCGCCCCAATAAATCTTGGTTTCCAAACCTGCGCAAAGGGCCCTGGCATCGAGGGCGGGGCTAAAGCTCCTGACGGGCAAAAGCTTACAGCTGAGAGCACGTCAAAAGCCCCGCCTAACCCGCGGAACTGTAGCGAGCAGGCTCCGACTGCTGGTTCTGGGCGGAAGTCCGGAAATAGGCTGGGTACGCAGCTGAGGAAAGGTGCTCGCCTCTACCCTTGGTGCTAATCTTGTGGCTTCAGTGACAGCCCCTCCCACGGAGGAGAGGCAGAAAGCACAGCAAAAGCCACAGTGGGCCGGCACTGCAACGCTCATACCCAACCACCCTAGGCGCCGGCAGAGGGGGTGGGGGGCCTGCAGATAGACCACACCTAGAGAACACAAAGGCAACACCTACTGGACTCCAGTGGCCACAACTTGCTTATACACAGAAAAAATGGGCAGGCAGAGGAATGCAAACCAAATGAATCAAGAGAAATCCCCAGAGAAGGACCTGAATCAACCAGATATAACCAAATTACCAGAAGCAGAATTTAGAATAATGATAGTTAGGATGTTCAAAGAAATTAGAGCAACAATGGATAGTCATTATGAACACCTAAATAAAGAGATAACAAGTATAAAAAATGAAATTGAAATAATAAAAAAGAATCAGACAGAAATGACAAATACAGTATCAGAACTGAAGACCACAATGGAAGGAATTAAAAGCAGGATGGATGACGCTGAGGATCGAATAAGCGAGTTAGAGGACACAATAAACAAAGGCACAGAAGCAGAGAAGAAAAAGGAAAAGAGACTTAAAAAATGTGAGGAAACTCTAAGGGAGCTTTGTGACAACATGAAGAGAAACAACATTCGCATCATAGGGGTGCCTGAAGAAGAGGAGAGAGGACAGGAAATGGAAACTTTGTTCAATCAAATTATAGCAGAAAACTTTCCTAAATTAAGGCTGGGAAACACTCCACACATTCAAGAACCACACAGAACTCCATTAAGGAGAAACCCAAAAAAAATCTACACCAAGACACATCATAGATAAAATACCAAAGCTAATGGATAAAGAAAAAATTTTAAAAGCTGCTAGAGAAAAAAAGACTATCACCTACAAAGGAGCCCCCATAAGGATGACATCGGACTTCTCAACAGAAACACTTGAGGCCAGAAGGGAATGGCAAGAAATAATCAAAGTAATGCAGAACAAGAACCTACAACCAAGACTACTTTATCCAGCAAGTCTAACGTTTAAAATTGAAGGAGAAATAAAGAGCTTCCCAGAAAAAGAAAGCCTCAAGGAATTCATAAAAACCAAACCAATTCTGCAAGAGATACTAAGGGGCCTCTTGTGAACAGTTTAAAGGGAGGAAAGAAGAGAGCAAAAGAAGAATACAGCTTTAAAGAATAAAATGGCAATAAACAACTACATATCAATAATAACCTTAAATGTAAATGGATTAAATGATCCAATCAAAAGACATAGGGTAGCTGCATGGATAAAGAAACAGGACCCATACATATGCTGTCTACAAGAGACACACCTTAAAATAAAAGATGTTCATAGACTGAAGGTAAAAGGATGGAAAAAAATATTTCATGCAAATGGAAATGAAAAATAGCAGGGGTAGCAATACTTATATCAGACAAAATGGACTTTAAAACAAAGGCTGTAGTAAGAGATAAAAGAGGACACTACATAATGATAAAGGGAACAATTCAACAGGAAGATATAACTATGGTAAATATCTATGCACCAAATATAGGAGCCCCGACATACATAAAGCAGACTTTGATGGATATAAAGGGCGAGATTAACAGCAATACTATCATAGTAGGGGATTTCAATACCCCTCTAACAACACTGGATAGATCCTCAAGAAAGAAAATTAATAAAGAAACAGCAGACTTAAAGGAGAGACTAGATCAACTTGATTTAATAGATATCTTCAGAACTTTTCACCCTAAAGCAGTAGAATATACATTCTTCTCAAGCGCTCATGGTACGTTTTCTAGGATAGACCACATGTTAGGACACAAAAATGGTCTCAATAAATTTAAGAAGATTGAAATCATATCAAGCATTTTTTCTGATCACAATGCCATGAAACTAGAAATTAACCACAAAAGAAAAACTGAAAAATACTCAAACACTTGGAAACTAAATAGCTTGTTATTAAATAATGAATGGATTAACAATGAGATCAAAGAAGAAATAAAAAAGTTTCTAGAAACAAATGATAATGAGCATACATCAACTCAAAATTTATGGGACACAGCAAAAGCAGTTCTGAGAGGGAAGTTTATTGCACTACAGGCATATCATAAGAAGCTAGAAAAAGCTCAAATAAGCAACTTGACCCTGCATCTAAAAGAA
Source organism: Rhynchonycteris naso (assembly GCA_037038555.1). Taxonomy (NCBI): domain Eukaryota; kingdom Metazoa; phylum Chordata; class Mammalia; order Chiroptera; family Emballonuridae; genus Rhynchonycteris; species Rhynchonycteris naso. The sequence continues at coordinate 165,187,752 of CM072999.1, read as the reverse complement.
CTAGAAAAACAACAACAAATAAAACCCAAGACAAGTAGAAGAAAGGAAATAATAAAGGTCAGAGCAGAAATAAATGACATAGAGGCTAAGGAAACAATACAGAGGATCAATGAAACAAGAAGCTGGTTCTTTGAAAAGGTAAACAAGATTGATGAACCTTTAACTAGACTCACCAAGAAAAAAAGAGAGAGGACTCAAATAAATAAAATTAGAAAGGACAGTGGAGAAATAACAACTGACACAACAGAAATACAAAGCATTGTAAGAAAATACTATGAAGAACTATATGCCAAAAAATTAGACAATCTTGGTGAAATGGACAAATTTCTTGAATCATATAACCTTCCAAAAATCAATCTGGAAGAATCAGAACACCTAAACAGACCAATTACAGCAAATGAGATCGAAACAGTTATCAAAAAACTCCCAAAAAAGAAAAGTCCTGGGCCTGATGGCTTCACAAGTGAATTCTATCAAAAATTCAAAGAAGAACTAACTCCTATTCTCCTGAAGCTATTTCAAAAAATTCAAGAGGAAGGAAGAATTCCAAACTCCTTTTATGAGGCGAGCATAATTCTGATCCCAAAACCGGGCAAAGACAACACAAAGAAAGAAAATTATAGGCCTATATCCCTGATGAATTTAGACGCTAAAATTCTCAACAAAATATTAGCCAACCGGATCCAGCAATATATGAAAAAAATCATACACCACGATCAAGTGGGATTTATTCTGGAGAGGCAAGGCTGGTTCAATATTCGCAAATCAATCAATGTGATTCACCACATAAACAAAAGGAAGGACAAAAATCACATGATAATTTCAATAGATGCAGAAAAGGCATTTGATAAAATCCAGCACCCATTCATGCTCAAAACTCTCAGTAAAGTGGGAATACAGGGATCATTCCTTAACATGATAAAGGCCATCTACGATAAACCGACAGCAAACATCATACTAAATGGACAAAGATTAAAAGCAATCCCCTTAAGATCAGGAACCAGGCAGGGTTGCCCACTTTCACCACTCTTATTCAACATAGTTCTGGAAGTCCTAGCTACAGCAATCAGACAAGAAGAAGAAATAAAAGGCATACAAATTGGAAAAGAAGAAGTAAAACTGTCATTATTTGCAGATGATATGATATTGTATATTGAAAACCCTAAAGTCTCAGTCAAAAAACTACTGGACCTGATAAATGAATTCAGCAAGGTGGCAGGATATAAAATTAATACTCAGAAATCAGAGGCATTTCTATACACCAACAATGAAATATCAGCAAAAGAAATTAAGGAAACAATCCCCTTCACTATTGCAGCCAAAAAAATAAAGTACCTAGGAGTAAATTTAACCAAGGAGGTTAAGGACTTGTACTCAGAAAATTATAGAACATTGATAAAAGAAATCAAGGAAGATACAAACAAGTGGAAGCACATACCGTGCTCATGGCTAGGAAGAATAAACATCATTAAAATGTCTATATTACCCAAAGCAATTTATAAATTCAATGCAATACCAATTAAAATACCAATGACATACTTCAAAGATATAGAACACATATTCCAAAAATTTATATGGAACCAAAAAAGAACACGAATAGCCTCAGCAATCTTAAAAAGAAAAAATAAAGCAGGAGGTAGTACTCTTCCTGATATCAAGGTTTACTACAAGGCCATTATACTCAAGACAGCCTGGTACTGGCATAAGAACAGGCACATAGATCAATGGAACAGAACAGAGAACCCAGAAATAAACCCACAGCTTTATGGACAACTGATATTTGACAAAGGAGGAAAGAACATACAATGGAGTAAAGACAGCCTCTTTAACAAATGGTGTTGGGAAAATTGGACATCTACCTGCAAAAAAATGAAACTAGACCATCAACTTACACCATTCACAAAAACAAACTCAAAATGGATAAAAGACTTAAATGTAAGCCGTGAAACCATAAACATCTTAGAAGAAAACATAGGCAGCAAGCTCTCCGACATCTGTAGCAGCGGTACATTTGCCGATTTATCTTCATGGGCAACTGAAATAAAAGGCAAGATAAACAAATGGGACTATATCAAACTAAAAAGTTTTTGCACAGCTAAAGACAATAGGAACAGAATAAAAAGACAAACCACACAATGGGAGAACATATTTGACAGCACATCTGATAAGGGGTTAATAACTAAAATTTATAAAGAACTTATAAAAAGCAACACCAGGAAGACAAGCAACCCAATCAAAAAATGGGCAAAAGAAATGAATAGAAATTTCTCCAAAGAGGACATACAGATGGCCAATAGGCATATGAAAAAATGCTCAACATCACTAATCATTAGAGAAATGCAAATTAAAACCACAATGAGATATCACCTCACACCAGTCAGAATGGCACTTATCAGCAAAACAACACAGAATAAGTGCTGGCGAGGATGTGGAGAAAAGGGAACCCTTCTGCACTGCTGGTGGGAATGCAGACTGGTGCAGCCACTGTGGAAAACAGTTTGGAGATTCCTCAGAAAATTAAAAATCGAACTGCCTTTTGACCCAGCTATCCCACTTTTAGGAATATACCCTAAGAACACCATAGCACTGTTCGAAAAGAAGAAATGCGCCCTCATGTTCATGGCAGCATTGTTCACAATAGCGAAGATCTGGAAACAGCCCAAGTGTCCGTCAGAAGACGAGTGGATTAAAAAGCTATGGTACATATATACTATGGAATACTACTCAGCCATAAGAAACGATGACATCGGATCATTTATAACAAAATGGATGTACCTTGATAACATTATACGGAGTGAAATAAGTAAATCAGAAAAAAAGAAAAACTGAGAACAGCACGATTACATACATAGGTGGGACATGAAAGTGAGGGTATGAGACATGGACAAGAGAGTAGTGGTTATGGGATGGGGGGAGGGAGGGAAGAATGGGATAGGGAGGATGGGAGGGACGCAGGGAAAACCAGATTGAAGGTGACAGAGGACAATTTGACTTTTGGTGATGGGTATGCAACACAATTGAATGATAAGATAACCTGGAGATGTTTTCATTGTACATATGTACCCTGATTTATTGATGTCACCCCATTAGAATTAATAATAATAAAATATATATATAAAAAAATAAAAAAAATAAAAAAATAAAAAAAAATTAAAAAAAAAATTCATATCTGACGGTTTGCTACTTAGCATAAGGAATAGAAGTTAATTTTTTATTGGTGAATGAATGTTTTTGAGACTAGTGATCGCTTTGGCATTGGGTAGATCTCCCCTGCACTTCCATGAATGAGGCGTAAGAATGTGGTGGACCCAGTAGTCTAATAGCACGTGGGAAGCACTTGCCATCAAGAATCTCATCAGTCCTGTGTCTTCCCACCTCCTGAGGCTCCTGCCTCCTGACCAACCACAGCACTGGCTCCTGTGTCATCTGAACATGACTCCGTCTACCTCAGAAAGGACCCTTCATCAGCTGCTAGTCAGAAGGGACTGGGGCCAGCATGAAAATGCCCTGAGTTACAAAATCAGCTTGTATAATTGTTTGGGAGCCTGTCTGCTAATAAATATTTGTACATTTTGTGAAATTGGTTTAATATTTGCTTGTTTTGTAATAAACCATTGGTATAGACCCATCTGTAAATAACAAAAGTCATCAACATTTAAATTTTTTTAAAGTTATTTGCTTAATGGTCTAATGGCTTAGGAAAATTAGCAAGAATATCTATTTAATTTAATCATTTTTCATGTAATCTGTACTGCCTGGGTTCAACCCCCTCTATGTTTCACTCTAATATCCTCATTTTTAAAGAGTCATTTTTTAAGTGGTATTTTACCAAAACATTTTTGTTAATTTTTATTACATGTATCTGATTGCAAAAAAGGCAAAATATAGATTTTTAAAGCAATTTTTTCTGTATTTCTCTAATTACCTTATGTATATATATTCTTTCTTATCCCTACCTATACCAGGAATTGAGATGACTGAATGTAGGAGTGGGGCTTTTAAATAAAATCTTTTTATTTTTAAATTACAGTTGACATGCAATAGTAGTTTCAGGTTTACAAGCCCATGACTAGACATTTATATAACTTACGGAATGATCATCCTGATAAATCGAGTACCCAGAGATGTACTCTTTTGAATCTTAACATGATAACACTCAAACAAGACAATTTTGAATTTTAAAAGTCCGACAAAAATTTAAAAATGGATCTTCTAACCTGGGTATGATCAATTATGTCAGTGTCTTTACTTAAATTACCACCTATGACTTGCTGCATCCCAAACCCAAGGGTGTTCTCAGTGTAAGTCTTACTCAACGGACTCTGAGATGGGTCTGAGGAGCTCTGCTATGCAGAGAACTGTAGAGGATTTAGCACATAATGGAAGCTGGCATGGCTCAAAGCCTCTTCTGCACATTTCAGGGGTTTGCTATTCCAGTTGTGTGAAGTGTCAGAGATTCTACCTGCTGCATTAAAGATTGGCTTTATTATGCCAACCTTTCACCCAAGGCTGACTGCAGGGTGAAACCCAGGTGCCCTGCTTCCCCTCATCTACTGCTTTCTGCTCCTTCTAGCAGAAAGCTTTCCAGTCCTTTTGAATTGCACCCTGCTGGAGTAATCCTGAGTTTTGTCATCCCCAGCCCCTCCAAAGACCACCCTTCAGATTACCGCAGTTTTACCTGGGCCTTTTCTCAGAGAAAAAGCACTATATTTTATGCAATATTCAAATATTATACTATATTAAATACAATACTACAGGGCAAATGAGGTTGGGAAGGTACAAACAGCCCTTGGAGGTAGTACTATGAAAAAATGGGGACATGCACAAAATACAAATATCATCAATGCTTCTAAATATACTCCTGCTAGATGAAGCCCAAGTTGAGTTAGCTTAGCAGTAAACGATGTGAGCATTCACCTAGTTATAATTTATGTTTCTTCTCTTGCACATCCTCTGGACTACAAAAATAGATATAATAACAGAAGCACCATTATCTAAACCTGTTCATATTCAATAAACCATGGCCTCAAGAGCATTGGAGTAAATGAATGTTATATGCTCTCTGGCCACAAGATGACACTATGCACGCAGCAAAGGATGCAAAGTTCCCGGTATCGAAACTAAGAGAGAAAAAAATTAAACAATTTAAATAATTTCATAAGCAAAGGAAATTCACAAAAGCCAATAACTGCTTTTGCTAACCATAATTCTCCCAGATAAAGTGTGATATGCTGCAGGATTACCTGGGAAAGGGTGCCCAAATTACAGAAGTCTAATAAAACTAGTAGTGCTCCTCTCGTGGTAAAATACAAAACGTCTTTCTGAACGGCAGTCACAAGCCTTTGGTTCATTTTAAAAAGCTGCACTTTGGAGGAAATGATCCTGGCCAATGGATTTACAAATATCACACTAAGCCTGGTGTAGGCTAATTTTAAGAATAGATGTTGACTTTTTGTGCCAAACTAGATTCAGTTAAGCAAACATTTATGCGGAGCATAGTAGTGCCTTTACGTTACGAAGATGAATAAACTTGCCCTCCCGGGGGCCTACATTGGAGTGGAGGTGGTAGTTACAAACTCTTTCACCTGAAAACCAATACAGCCTATAATAAGGCGTCGAAGATAGAAAAATGTCAAGAAGGCTGATTGGAAGATTAATTTCTATGAGAGGTTGGGAATGGAGACTTAAGTGTTAGAAAGGTGGGCATTTTTTTTAAGTGAAGGTTAAGTCAACATGGATCAGCTTGATAGAGACCTCATACAGGTGAAGGTACCAATATTTGGGAAATGACATGCACTGGACACAACACAGGGTGTGGATGAAGAGGTGGGTGCAGACCACAGGCTAACACTGTGGGATTAGGATCTAGTCAATGGAGTGCCACTGAAAATTTCTGAGCAGGACCGTGTTATGATCAGGATCTCAGAAAGAAGCCTCAAGCTTCAGTGAAGGACGGACTGCAGGTGGGAAATTCTGAAGGAGGAGAGTATGGAAAAGTTGAAACTAACTCCATCCCCTGTGAATGTTAAATATTAACTTTTTTATTTTTTTTTCTTTGGCTTTAAATTGATTTTTCTATGTGCCAGTGCCTTTTTCTTGCTGTAAAGTAAATTTTAAACGTTATATCAACAAGGACACCGAACCAACAAAGAAGTGGCTGTAGTTAGGGCTAAAATGTTTCCCTAAACAAAATGGAACACAGCAGTTGACAAAAGACTCTTTTTCCCTGACTTGTGGGTGTATTTATATAAAAAGGGTTACTAAGTTAAGCAATAAAAATAACACTGAGCCACTTACTTAATCTTTTACATTTAAAAACAATAAAAGAATTTGAAATTAGACAGTGTCAGAAAACCATTGATATATGTTTGTTCCCGTGAAAGATTGAGTCCACTTTGGTCTCCCTTAGGAAATTGTAAGCTTTCTGAACCAAGTGCATTATCTTTAGACATCCTGTGTTCTCAGTACATAAAAAAAAAAAAAAAATGACTTAGATGTGGCAGATACTCAATTACTTTTTGCTGTTGTTGAATTGCCCTGAAATGAAGCAGAGCTATTGCAATTAATAGAATGGCATACCTTGTATGTCACTGGACAGTTCCCCCAACATTCTATTCAGAAACTTCACACACGGGGCAAATTTGAATGAACTTTCAGTGAACATCCATATTCCCATCACCAACATTCCACCATGATCGTTTTCCTATTATTGCCTTATCACATATCTGTCTACCCACCACCCAGCAATCCATCTTGTTATTTATGAATTTCAAATTCAATTATAGCCATAAGCACGCTCCCCCCTTCTAAATATGTCAGTGTGCATATCTTTAACTAGAGTCCAGGATTTGTTTACATTTTTATCTAAACAAAATTATATACAATGAAATGAACAATAAATTTTAAGTAGGAATTTGCTGCTTTGACAAATGCATATACCTGTGTAACCCAAACTCCTTTCAAGATGTAGAAATTACTATCACACCAGAAAATACTAATGCCTCTTCCTACTGAGGACGCACTTGCAACTGCAGAGAAAACAAGTTTTGTATTTATTTATTTTTGTGTTTTACATCTTGTAAAGCTTTGCATAACTGGAATCATATAGTGTGTGCTCTTTGGGATAAGCCTTCTTTCGCTTGGCATAACAATGCCTTTGAGATTTACCTGTGTTGTATCTGTAATATATTTCTTTTTGTTGGCAGTTGTATTGTATTGTATAATTATGTCAAAGTTGCTTATCCATTCTCATTCTGATGGACACTTGGGCTGCTTTCCAGTTTTGTGTTATCAAGAATAAAGCTCCTATAAGCATTCTTGTTCAAGTCTTTCTGACAATATGTTTTCATTTCTCTTGGGAAATGATTAAGATTGAAATGATTAGGATTAAAATTGCTGGGGCATAGAGCAAATGTGTGTTTAGAAATTTTTAGGAGCTGCTTTTTACAAAAAGCTTGTCAATCTTGATCTCCCCCAGTTTGATAAACTAAGAGAAATCCCTGAGTAAGGGTACCCATAAAGACTCATTGAATGCGACACACCTCACTCAAAATTCTAGAGTGTCGAGTGGTCTTTCAGTTTCACATGATACACACCTGCTACAGACAGAATGAATGTCTGTGAAGTCTCAAAAGGCATATGTTGAAAATCACTCCCCCAATGTGATGGTATTAAGAGGTGGGTTCTTTGGGGGGTATTCTGGTCATGAAGGTGAAGCCCACATGAATGGGAGTAGTGCCCTTATAAAATAGAGTCCAGAGAGGTCTGTTGCCCCTTCCACCATGTACAAGCATAGAAGATTCAAGCTCTCACCAAACAGCAAGTCTGCTGGCACCTCAATCTTGGACTTCCCATCTTCCAAAACTGTGAGAAATAAATGTCTGTTGTTTATAAGCCACTCAGTAAGCAATATTCTGTTATAGCAGCCAGAACAAACTAAGACAACATGCACACACACGCCCAATTGACAGCAAGGTAGATGAGAGAAGGATGGCTTCCCAAGAGTAGTCATCTATAGGCTGTTGGGAAGCCCAAGAGACAGACTGGGTCAGAAATCATCCCACAATGTGATGATGGTGAATAACTGGTCCAGTTTATTTTTTTCTCTGAGCATCTTAGATGGAGACACTTGAAAGAGTCATTTAGGTAGAAGTAAATACAGGAGGGGGAAAAGATATACAAAGCATTCTTAATATTTCTTTGAGAGCATCTAAATCCGCAGTTAAGAGATAGATGGGGATTCATGCTTTCCTAAGGAATGAGCTTTTTCATCCAGAAGTTTCCCTTACAAATGAAGAGAAAAATAATGCTTATGTATTCAGGAACATTCCCAGACAGGATAGTATAGTCTACAGTATTCTTGCTATTGCAAGATTTAAAGTCTTCAAAATTGGTTTAGAGATCCACAGTCCAAAGCTGGGATGACACAGTAATAAAGACAAACATAAAAAGGAATTTTCCCCTTTCTCCCTCTCTCTCATACTCCAGTGATATCTGGCATAAGTACAAATCAGGAGGTTAGGAAGGAGAAGCCGGGTGATCCAAGAAAAACTGTAAAACTAGAAGAAATAGAGAGAGACAAATTTTCGCCCAACCTTGGCATGGCCCTAGTAACAGGGGAAAAGGAACACCTTCTACCACATGCAGCGTGTGATAATTCTAGTGGTTCATCAAAAGATAACCAGATTTTGCAGCTCACCTTCTAAGATTGCACCTCAAGAGATAATATTGCAATTATGACAAAAATAGATGTTCATCAAGAGGGATGTTTATCCCAGCATTGTTGATCCTGTAAAAAATTGTAAGCAGCAGGTTACCGGTAGAGTTCATTAAACATCAACTCTGTGCAGTGCTATGTTAGACTAATGAGGCACATTCAAGTTATAAGACGGTGATACTTCTGAATTGTTTTTAGTAGTTGCATGGATACAAGGGAACCTGGAAGAGGTCTTTCTGCCACTCTGTCTGCCCTTTCTGAGTGTCTCAGGGACGGCTGGCTTACTGGCCCACTGTTTAGATGAGCAAAGGCGGAGCACAGAGGTGTGTGGCCCATATGCACAAGCTGCTGGGTGAAGCTTTCCAAGACGTGCCCTTCCCTACTCAGCATTCTCACCTCACTCAGAAACAGCTGTGACTGTAGTCTGTCTTTAAGAGAGGAAAATAAATATGCATTTCCCTTTGGAATAATGCTCGGAAACAACAGGGAGATGCTGACCTACAATCATGGCGGTGGTAACAATAGCATGCAGTGTATCCTGGGTACTTTCTGTGGGCAGGCACGATGTTAACTAAGCATTTCTCCTCCTATTATCTGTATTTATCCTCACAAGAATCCTAGAAATACACCCTATTATTTTCTTCCATTCTGTGGATGAATAAGCTGCGGGTTGTAGCAGTTACACAATATGTACAGTTGGGTGATCTGTCTCGTGCCTGCAACAACATCAGACAATCAGCTCTAGCTGAAGAAATGATCAAGATGACAAAAAAAACAAAACAAAACAAAAAAACACTTATTTCCTCTTCTAGTCTTTGGGTTTGCTGGTACAGAGAGGGGTTCTTTAAAAACAATTCAAGAACCAGAAACATAGAGGAAGGTTATTATTCCTCCCTCCCCTACCCTGTCAAATATTCTAAACTATTTTTCATCAGTACAAACAAAAGCATAGGGCAGAAATTTCCATTCACCTATGATCTATGATGGGTTAATCTTCTTTAGCTATCTCTTAGCAACAGGCAACAACAAATGGAGGTTGGCAAAGCCCGGCTGATTAGCATTCTTTTTTAGTCAAAAGATCAGAGTTATTATAAGATACAGCCAACAGCCGTCAGGCTTACTGGATTTTAAAGGTCAGATAAAGTTGTTGGTTTGTTTTTCTATGGGATTTTTTTTTCTTCAGTGCAAAACGTTTCTTTTGCTCTTTGGGTTGATGAAATTCAGATGGTGCCTGACCAGGCGGTGGCGCAGTGGATAGAGCGTCGGACTAGGATGCGGAAGACCCAGGTTCAAAACCCTGAGGTCGCCAGCTTGAGCACGGGGCCCATCAGGCTTGAGCAGAAGCTCATCAGCTTGGACCCAAGGTCACTGGCTCCAGCAAGGGTTGGCTTGGACTGCTGAAGGCCCGTGGTCAAGGCACATGTGAGAAAGCAATCAATGAACAACTAAGGTATAGCAATGAAAAAACTGATGATTGATGCTTCTCATCTCTCTCCATTCCTGTCTGTCTGTCCCTGTCTATCCCTCTCTCTGACTCTCTCTCTGTCCCTTAAAAAAAAAAAAAAAATTCAGATGGTCTTTGAAAGGGAGCAGAATGTGGTTGGTGAGAAGGGTCCTAGTCAGATTGTGTTCAGAAAAGTGGAGCTTCCGGGGGTACTGTGGGATCAGAGTTAGTAACAGACTTGACACAATTGTGGGAGGTGCTTGGAAAACAGAAGGGTGAAGTGAGAGTGTCCGAAAATTTTTCACTGTCCATAGTGTCGTGTGTGTGTGTGCGCGCACATGCATGTAGTGGGTGAGAAATTGGTCATTCTTGAGCCAGCATTAGAAAAGAAACAATGCCAGTGGCACCCCAATAAAATTCAATTAAACATTTTTTTAAAGAAGGAGGAGCAATGGGATGGAAAGTCACTGAGAATATTTCCCAAAATGCCATGGATGACCTGCAATGTACCAGAAATCTTCATGTGAGAGCTTTCTTGGGGTGCAGGTTCCATGGTGGCTGTTTCTGGGAGTGATTAGTTCCCCCAAGTCTGGGGGTACAAGGGGATATTGTATGAACTTGGGCCCTGAGAGGTCCCAAGCCCCAGAGTCATGCCAGTTGTATGATATGGATTGTTCCTCCACAAATAAGGGAGTATGTCCTTGGGGAACCCAGGAATCCCTGTATGTGGTAGGTGAGGCAAACCAGATTATAATAAATAAGCGTAAGTGGAAAAGGTGAGATTATTCTTAAAGTTGGCCCAGTCATTCTTGCTGCCAATCAAAAATCATTTCTTACACACACACACACACACACACACACACACACACACACATCCTGCACACATTTGTTGAAAGCACCTCTGTTCATTACTGCCAAATCCTGAAAGTGACCAAGATGTTCTTTGACAAGTGAATGGATAAACAATGTGGTACATCCAGACAATGAAATATTGTTCAGCCATAGATAAAAATGAGCTTTCAAGCCACAGAAAGACATGGAGGAACTTTAAATATATCCTGCTAAGTGACAGAATCCAGTCTGAAAAGGGTCCCTCTTGTATGGCTCCAACTCTATGACATTCTGGACAAAGAAAACCTTACAGAAGCAGTAAAAGGATCAGTGGTGGTCAGGAGTTTAGGGTGGTGGAAGGGTTGAACAGGCAGAGCACTGAGGGTATTCAGGGCAGTGAAACTGTATGTTGGATACGTATCATTATACAGTTATCAAACCATAAAGTATGTAACACCAAGAGTGAACCCTAATATTAGATATGGACTTTAGTTAATAATAATGCATCAGTGTTGGCTTATCAATTGTAATAAATGTACCACACTAATGCAAGATATTAATTAATAATAGGAGAAATTGTAGGGTGGGGAGTTTCAGGGGTATATGAGATTTCTCTTCCCACTCATTTTTCTCTGAACCTAAAATTGCTCTTAAAAAATAAACTATTCATTTTTTAAACCATTTTTTAAAATTCTAGATGTTTCTCTGTAAATGATACTCTCATTGATTTAGTTAAGGAGCTTTCTATATCTCAAAGAATGTATAATAACCTTGAAGTAGATTGTTCCATTGAGGGTGTTAGAAATGCATCCTTTAATAGAAAAAAAAGGTTGAATTTGGAGAGAGTCTGTGAGTCTATTTTAGTCACAACTCTAATTTCCTCACTGAAGATGTCTGTGGCTTTGAGTGGTATAGTGTAGGTCAACTGCCCAAATCTTTCTTTATTTCTCAGCTATAAAAAGTAGATTAAAAGGGCAATGTCTACAGGCTGCTGTAAGGATTAAACATGGAATGTCAAGCACATAGCACACCCTCAGTCGATGCCTGCTGGACATTACTCTGTGCGAGCTGCTGAATCTCAATTCTTTAACCTGTAAAGTGGGGAGATTGTACTTAGGGGCTGCTAAGGTGCCTTCCTGGCCAGGCTTTCTAGGTTTCTGTCATTCTGCAGCTGAAGAACAAGGCGTGGCTGAAAGAAGTCAACACATTGAAATGAGGTGTCATGAAAAGCACTCAAGGGAAATAAAAGGGAAGGGTGGGCCTTCCCTGAGAGCTGGTTCCTGGTTAAGCCAGTGTGTCCCATACTTTGAGTCCTCCAATCTTCCGGATGCACATGCCATCATCTCTCTGTGCCAAAGAGGAACCAGAAACTCCTCTACTCACCCCGACGGTGGTAAGGGATGGTTTGAACATTGGTCTGTCTGACCCACAGCCCACGTTCTCTCCTCTACTTCATGATACTCTTATTCACTTCCCAGAGACCCCTCCTTATATTCCACTCGGGATAGCAGAGAGGCGTGGAAACACTGGAATTAATTTAACAGTATGATGTGACTGCCAAAGGAGATTATTTTTTCTGCCAAAACAGAGCATAATAAATCGCGCTAATGAATGAGAGAAATCCCAGAGGTAAGCAGAGATACAAATATACAAAAAGCTTCACAGCCAGTGACGCACCAGCAAGACAGCAAGCGCTGAATGAGTCTGTTGTGTGTGTGTGTGTGTGTGTGTGTGTGTGTGTGTGTGTGTGTGTGTGTGTGTGGAATGTTTTCTGAGACCCTCTCACCCCCAATTCCCTGATGATCCAGTAGTCCCAGCCCTAGAGCTAAGAAGAAGCCAATTTTCCCGAGCTCTAATGGTGAGACACATCTCCTTTTGTGTGTCTCATTTCCCTTGTCTTCTCTGGCTTTCACTCCCCCAGTGTGGCTCCCTGCAGCCCGTGGGAGACTTGAAATTGCAATTCTCGTACATTCAAGTGCCAGATTATCCTTCTTAAAGGGAATCATCCATTGTTAAAATCTCCAGATAATCCCCGAACCACATTTGCACCATTTAAAAATAAATAAATACTGCTTTCCCAGAGAGTCCAAGCTTTAAATGGAAAGAATGAGAACGTTGAAGGTTTAAATGTCAAATCTCAGCCAAGAATCCAACCAAATATAATGCTTGGGCCCAAGGATGTCCCTGCTCTCTTCCCCTCATTCCCCACTAGCTCCCGACTCCCAATGCCATTTTTCTTCCCACAGTCGTGGGCCTGTGCATACAGCCCCAGAAGCAAAAAGGTCGCTTGTGGGCTGGAGGGCGTCTGGACAGGAGCAGCAGGCTCGTGCAGCCCAGGGCAGAGCACAGGCAGTCACCTCAGAGGTTTGCGTCTTAACCATTGGTTTGGCTCTAAAAGCTGCTTAGGGAAGTCACCCAGTACAATGACTGCAGGGCACAGCCCCGAAGAAGCAACAGAAAAGAGTCAGAGCAGTTTCTAGAGCAAATGCCCCCTTGAGGACCCTAAATACTGAGCAGGGAGCCTGGGATGGTGGCAGAGCCCCTCTTCTCAGGATCCCACCTTAATCTGGTGGCCCAGCTAAAGCCGGAGCACCTAGCAGCTGACTCATACCTTTTGTGGAAGAGTTACCTGCTCTATGCTTCCTCTCATTTTAAGCTATGCTCCTTATTACGTGCCTCTGTATAATCTTCACACACTCTCTCAGCAAGAGGTTTTAGTTGTTTGAGGACAAGTTTATCCTTAACATTTCCCTTGCCGCTATGACGTAGTAATGCCCTTCGCCATAAGATGTGCACTGACTCTGATTGAACCACCTCCTGCCATGCTGCTGTCATAGATGTGGGCATTGGCAGAAGAGTCCTCAAGAACTTCCCCTAGAGGACCACCGTCTGTGGCAGATACGGCAAAGGGCCTGCCAATTCTTGGTCCAGCCCCTGAAAGTGATCGAAATTGATATTTCATCCAGAAATCAATTACTATCTATTCATCAGTTACTCTCCCAGTTACTATTTTTCAAACACATACACACACGTTTGATATATAAAATACAAAATCATTTCTAGACACTGCTGACTTTTTATGAACATTTTGTCATAGCTATTTTTTCTTTAATAGGTAAATATTAGAAGTGCTGGTCCAAGAAATTTTTTTACATTAAAAGAAAATTTTTCATAATATTAGAAAGGGTTAGAACTACGGAGTCACACACCAAATGCTGAAGTCTCCCCCGAGTCAGTCAGGCAACATACTGCTAACTGGAGCCCAGGCTCTAGAGTCTCCATTTATGAACTCAGCCTGCCGCAAAAGGAGTTCCTTTGAACAGATATTTTTTGAGCCTGCCAAAAATGAGTTTCTGAAGTCACAAAAGCCTAGGGTAAAGTTTAAATGCTACTGATGCAACTATCGCTTTGACCTATTTACTGGGAGCTGCAACCATATACAATCTAGAAATGTGATTTAAACAGAGGGTTCTATTTTAGCTTACAATACACAACAGGCCCAGTTTCAGCCCTCTCCTGTCCCCAATGCAGATTATTCAAAGTCCCTTTGTCACGTGTCTAGGAGAAGAGACCACCAAGCTTCATGACAGCTCCTGGCATTAACAGAAGGAATAGGGCTCCTCTGCCTCCTTGACCTATTTCACTAACTACCTTCATTGCCACAGACCCTGGAGTGAGAGCCATTTGACATAGTGAGTCTCATTTAAATAAGTGGACATTGCTTGATTGCCCTGGTAATTACTTACCTTTCTACATGTTTCATAATCCAAGAGTCACCTACCATGTTAACTAATAACTACCCAAATTCTGACCGGACTTCATAATTTATGGTGACCTTTATATTCAGAGCAAAAATAAAATACACATTAAACTAAGATGTGATGTAGTGATTCCTATCCAAAAAGCTGGGATGTGGAAAGAGACAGCCATGGGTTGGCAATTTTATTTGTCAAGTATCCACAACAAACAGAGCCAAAGATTAAATTGCTTAAACAAAAATCAAGGCAGGCTTGCCAACCTCCTCATCCACCTTTACCAACTAGACCAGGGGTAGTCAACCTTTTTATACCTACTGTCCATTTTTGTATCTCTGTTAGTAGTAAAATTTTCTAACCACCCACTGGTTCCACAGTAATGGTGACTTATAAAGTAGGGAAGTAACTTTACTTTATAAAATTTATAAAGCTGAGTTACAGCAAGTTAAAGCATATAATAATACAGTGGTTCTTAACCTTGGTTCTATCGAACCCTAGGGGTTCGATGAGTCGGTCTCAGGGGTTTGGAGAAGCCCCTGCCACAGAGGCCAGAATAAAGTAATACCGTAATTTTTTGTGAGTTCATGCACTTTGTTGGTTTTGTTCTTTGAGCAAGGTGATGTTCATGCACGGCTCATTTTCTGCACCAGTAAAAAAACATATACCTATGTCTTGAATTTGGAAAAAAAATCATATTTTATTCATCACTAAAGAAGGGTTCAGTGGATGCGCATATGAAACTGGTGGGTTCGGTACCTCAAAAAAGGTTAAGAACCACTGTGATAATAAGAGTCTGACCACTGTCCTGATCTTGACTGGTCAACAGTTAGTCGATTAGTATGTAATCGCAGCACCATTTGGTTGCTCCGCTACCACCCACCATAAAAGCTGGAATGCCCACTAGTGGGCGGTAGGGACCAGGTTGACTACCACTGGACTAGACCAATATTTATGAATTACTAAGTACCGAAAACAGCACTGTGCTTCTTATCCATTATTGCATTTAATACCCCCTAACAGGTAGATGCTACTCTTACTGCTGTTTTAGCAGTAAGGATGTATCTTTGCTTAGGAGCCTTCACAACCTGGAAGGGGTGTGTAGCCGCTAGTAAAACAGAGAGGGAGATATTTAGAATGCTTAGAAAAGGAATGGCACCAAAAATTCAAACTCTCACCTTCACATAAGACACCCAGCCTAAGGTTTTTAATCAACATTCCCTCAACCAGCCCTGCCAGCAAAGAGATTTCAAAAACCCAACATGAGCACACATGCCCCACTGACTCATATGTTAACATTCTTTAAAAAATGAGCAGAGAGCTCTGGATACAGAGCTCCAAGTACAGATGTCCTGTCGACAGCCCCTGAGGTCTCTCGCTGGGGGCTGTCAGTGGAGAGCTCTGGGGGGATGGGCATCAAGCAAGATGAAACAGTGTCCCAGTGCTGTAAGCTGCCTCCAGCCCCGCAGCACCCACAAAAGTGGGGATCAGAAACCGCAAATGCCGTGTGCTGTTAGGAGCACTGCTAACCCAAACCAGCAGCAATGCCACCTATTCTCACAGTGACTTCGGAGCCATTTCTGAACTGAGCAGCGGGAAGAAGGCCCAGTGGGACTGTGCACAACTCACATAAAGCTGCAGAGAGATTCATTTTGCTTCTGATGCAAATATTTTTCCCAACTGAAGAATTATAGTGTTGGTATGAATATGCATTAAAAGAACAGAAGCTGAGTTGTGTTCCAAGGGACTTTTATTGTCTAAACAGGCAGCTAATGACATGGTTTACTTCCTTGGAAGAATCAGCGCTCATTTTCAGAGTGACCTTGTAGTTTAAACTCTTTAAATTGAGAACACAATGAACAAGCTTCTTCACTGAATTTATAAGTAACTAAAACACAGCAGCACTGAGCCACTATTTGGGTAATTGTTTTGCCTGCTGAGATCTGGGTTGATCATTAGTTGTGTATCAGTCTTTCTAACCTGCTAATATCTGCAAACAGGTCTTTCTAGACAGGTTCAAGAGACCTTGATTCAATAGAACCGACAGGCCACAGATCATTCACTGCATCTCTCAACACAGAACTTTGACAAGGAGGTCAGGAGGTCCCTATATGCCCCACAGACACCTGGCCAAATGGATTGTTTCAAAGCAAGGTTAGTGGGACCTAAAAGTAGCCATGGACCTAGTCACCAACTGCCCTAGCCTCTTAAAGTTTCTACTCAATCCTGAAACTACCCTGGAAATTTGTACTGTTGTCTTTGTAGGAGTTCACAGAGCCATAGAATACTATGACTCTAATCTCTGATCAACTGTCTCAAAAAGTTTATCTTATACAGAAAAAAAAAAAAGAAGGTCCAGAGAGGTTAAGTGGCTTGAACTTCATGGCCCAGTCTCATTCCTGAACACGGGTTGCATCTAAGACAATTGTTTTCAGACTTTCGAGCTCATCAGAATCCTCTGGAGGCCTTGTTAAAACACAGATTATGGGGCATACCACTGGAATTACAAATTTAGGGGTTTTTTTGGAGGGGTAGAATTTCCTTTCTAACAAGTTCCTGGAGTCCGGGACCCACACTGACCTAAACTCTGAAATGAAGAAGAAATAATTCCTGTGACTCCAAAGGCACAAAACATTCATCTAAAAATACCAAATAAAACAGTTTGTTCCTGTTTCCCAATTTGTCCTGAGCCAAGTAGCTAGGTGGAATTATCTTCTAGAATGCACATTTTGGAGACAATGAAATGTCAGGGGAAAAGGCTTCTCTGCCCATCCTGCTGAATCACAGTTAAGGAGTTGTGAATTTCAGTCTCAAATCAAAGATGAAGAAATAATCCCTAAAGAAAGACAGAAGCCAGATAGAAGCCCATGGAGAATAACCAGGGTGAAGATGAAAGCTAAGCCTAGGCCAGTGAGCAGAAAAACAAAGGCACTGGTCAGAGGGTGAACAAGGAGCATCGGAGTGCAGACTCGAGCTGGTTTAGTCTGGCATGACATGTGCAACTGAGAAAGTAGGAAAATGGCCGTTAGACGGCTGAGCTGGGACCAGACACACCAAACGTGTGTGGAGGACAACACAGGAGCTCACTCACTGAGAAAAAGCACAACTGGAGGCTATTCCATGGAGGTGACTCTTCCATTTACTTATGAAATCACTCAGGAAATATTTATTGGGGTATTCCTCTGTACAATGCCACTCACTAGGGACTGGGGATGCAAAAAGTCCGATGGCATCACCTCCGTTCTCAGGGCTCTATAAACTGCTCCAGGAAGGACAAACTCTGAGTACAAGACTCTGATAAACAGCATAGATGTTTAAGAGGCAGGGCAAGCGGGGGCGGGGGGATACAAAGCTCTTCAAAAAAGAGAGGGTCACTTCTGCCTGGGAAGTTGCCTCTTCTTTTCTCACTGACTAAATATTAGTTTATTCCAGAGTTCTATCCTCAGACTTGTTGTTAATAATGTCCGTTGGCGACCTCCAAATGCTCTAATCCAACCTGCACACTCGTGACCCAGAATGCTCACATCCAGCCTGGTTTCTCCCAGCTCCATCATTTCCAACTACCAGCCGACATGACACCTGAATACTATGTTCACTTTTGCTCATATTTTTAACTGAAAAAAGTGAATTATTTTCTCATTTGGCAGCCTCCCAATCTGAAATGCTCAACTCGTCCTTGGTTCTTCCTTCTCATTCACTTTCCATTCCTGATGTCACCACGCTCTCATTTCTGCCTCCAAAACTGACTCTCATCTGGCCTTTTCTCTCTGTGACCACTGTCTTCATCATCACTTCATTGGGTTAGTGAAACTTCTTCCTCTCTGAAACCTCTACCTAAGCCTCACCCTTCCACAGGACATTGTCTTTCACACCCTACAAAGCTTTGTTAAAGGTAGGAAGGAGAATGGCTGAGGAAGGGGCAAGGGCCCAGGGGTGGCATGTCACAGGGTCTCTTCAAAGTTTAGCTGCTGTTTGAAGGACCATAGCAATAAATGAAGATGGTGTCGAACCAAGTCTTGGCCATCTCTGAATGTCAGGTAGAGGGTATTAGACTTTATTTGACTGGCCATGAAGAGGGAGGGAAAGCTTTTAAGAGATGTGAGGTAATCAGAGGTATGCATTAAGAAGATTACTTTGGCAGTAGCTTATTAAAAATATTATATGGAAAAAAGATTAACAATAAGGAGACCAGCTAGGACATACTTGCAATTACAAAATTAGAGATGAAGGTTTGAATTTTGTTGGTAGCTGTAGAAACAAGAAAATAAAAAAATGGGAGAAATGTTTTAAAATAGAATTTATATATATTTTTTAAGTAACAGAATTATCTTAATCATGCCCTCAAAAAAATTTATTTAATTCTTTTATAACCCTCATTATAGCTTGAATATTCTTATATCCATAATCATACCTTATTGACTCCTTGTTTCATTTCCTACTTGTTCTTAAAAACCTAAGTGAAATATTTAACTTTCATTACTTATGTGAACTATTTATTCCTACCCCTCCTTCTGCTTTCATCTTTCTATTCAGGAGAGAGTTCAGTATTTCTTCCGGGTTACCCACCTATTTCTTATCTTCTTCTTTGAACTTGATCTTAGTTTGTCTTCTAAGATTATTTACTAGGTACTCATAATTGTACTTTCACCAGTTTTCTCCCACCTCTTTCCTCTCATTATGCTTGAAAATTAATTCAAGTCACTCTAGTTGACACCTACCTCCCAACTTCGACTATGACGCCACCTCTCAGGTTTCTATCACTGTTTAAGAGCAGTGACCTTGCCCTTCTCTTTCATCATGCATAGCAGTGATGACGTTCCTCTGGCATCCACCTGCTTATCACTGTCTGTTGCATCTGTCTCTCACTTCTAAACCAGCAACTCCACACCAGGCCATTGCTGTTATCAACATTGTAAGAGAGGCATTTGCTGAGGTCATTGTCTCCAGGTGGAGTCCACCTGACCCTCACCCTAGGGATGTAATCTAGATGAATTCGCCAATTCACATGGGCTGACCATGTCCAAAGTCAACCGTGGAGACTCAGAGCCATTGTTTTATCTAAAATCTCAGAGATGGACTCTCAGGAACCAAGCTCTAAACACTGAAATATAAATACAAATTTCAGTGTAGTAAAGAATTCCTTAAGAAAACAATAGTCTCACAGGTCAGAGTAACTCATAGGTTCTCTGTCTTCACATGAAGTCTTTGCAGCTCTTTTTCCTACTTCAGAGAAAGTCCTGTCCTTAGGACTATAAATCTGCAATCCAAACAGCCAACTCTACAACTTCCTTTTATATATATATATATATATTTTTTTATTATTATTATTATTAATTCTAATGGGGTGACACCAATAAATCAGGGTACATATGTACAATGAAAACATCTCCAGGTTATCTTATCATTCAATTGTGTTGCATACCCATCACCAGAAGTCAAATTGTCCTCTGTCACCTTCAATCTGGTTTTCCCTGTGTCCCTCCCCTCCTCCCTATCCCACTCTTCCCTCCCTCCCCCCATCCCATAACCACCACTCTCTTGTCCATGTCTCATACCCTCACTTTCATGTCCCACCTATGTATGAAATCATGCTGTTCTCAGTTTTTCTTTTTTTCTGATTTACTTATTTCACTCCGTATAATGTTATCAAGGTACATCCATTTTGTTATAAATGATCCGATGTCATCGTTTCTTATGGCTGAGTAGTATTCCATAGTATATATGTACCATAGCTTTTTAATCCACTCGTCTTCTGACGGACACTTGGGCTGGTTCCAGATCTTTGCTATTGTGAACAATGCTGCCACGAACATGGGGGCGCATTTCTTCTTTTCGAACAGTGCTAATTCCTTCCACTGCGACCCGGTCTCAGGAGTGACTGCTGTTTTCTTTCATTACGTATGCTAATAGATTCCATTATATGGTCGCCAATCTGTGCTGGTTTAGAATCTATCTCTTTGCCCAGGTTCTTAACTTCATTGTGCACAAAATTAAATACAGAGGATTACAAAGATAATCACATTGAAATGACAACTACTAAAACATTTCTCAAATTGTGGTAGAATAATATATGTACATCCTTATTAATTATAAAATCTACCACCAGGTCGAATAACTACCATAATTTCAAAGTAGTGATGTACCATGAACTCCCATCTCAAACTCACTGTGAAGCCCCATCCCAGTACTCCTGACTGATGGTCAGTGAGCTTTCACATGGACGCCCTAGTGGCAGTGGGTTACCCCACCTCATGAGGCAGAGTACACGTGAGTAGTAGCCATGACTTTCCAGAAAGGTGGATGATCTTACTTACAGGAAAACACAAGCTTCTCAGAAGAGCATTAAAGAGCTGCCACGACCTCACTCCAGACTGTGTTTTGGCTCATCTGATACCCTAGACCCCTGGTTGGCAAACTGCGGCTGGCAAGCCACATGTGGCTCTTTGGCCCCTTGAGTGTGGCTCTTCCACAAAATACCACATGCAGGCACTACCTCGATAAGAAATGTACCTACGTATGTAGTTTAAGTTTAAAATATTTGGCTCTCAAAAGAAATTTCAATCATTGTACTGTTGATATTTGGCTCTGTTGACTAATGAGTTTGCCGACCACTGCCCTAGACACTGCTCTACACTGTTCTCAGGCCATGCTTGGTGCTCTTCTACTGTCCCTCACTCTGGTTCTCATAGTCAGTCAGGACAGATTATCCTGTCCTAACAGCTTACTGCCCAGAGCAGCTAGCTCCCTTATTCCTTCACAGAGGAGGTTCCAAAAACCAAATAAAATCAACAATAGCAATAACAGGCAGTGCCCCGGGCAGTCCCCTAGATCTGTCTCTTGCTTAATAGTGCAGAACTGACCCAAGGACACCCCTTATTCCAGCCTCCAATCACCCTCCAACCTCTTTTCCAGTCATCCTCTAAGAAT
Source organism: Rhynchonycteris naso (assembly GCA_037038555.1). Classification (NCBI taxonomy): domain Eukaryota; kingdom Metazoa; phylum Chordata; class Mammalia; order Chiroptera; family Emballonuridae; genus Rhynchonycteris; species Rhynchonycteris naso. Next base: position 165,166,082 of record CM072999.1, on the reverse strand, counting down.
ATCTCAGCCACCCCCAGCCTCCAACAGCAACCAACACTGTTTTTTTACCATTAACTCCTTATTGCTGATCAACCATGAACTCCCAAATTCATCAGAATTATCCCACCGAGGTGGAAGCTGCTGTCAACTGTCCCATGAGCCTGTATCTGTGGGCCTCCCATACCTACCTGTCTCTGGGCTTCCATTTCCACCATGACAGTGTGGCTCTGGGGGGTGTGGGCCACTTCTTCTATGAGTTGGCTGAAGAGAAGCACAAGGGTACCATGCATCTCTTGAAGATGCAGAAGCAGACGGTAGCTGCATTCTCTTCCAGGATGTGTCCTTCCCAAGATGGGTGAAGTAAAACCCAGGACACCATGGAAGCCTCCATAGCCATGGAGAAGAATCTGAACCAGCCCCATTTGGATCTGCAGGCCCTGGCTTCTACCCACACAGACTCTCAGCTCCATGACTTCCGGGAGAAGCACTTACTGGATGAGCAGGTGAAACTCATTAAGAAGATGGGCCACACCTGATCAACCTCTAAAGCTGTCCAGCCCCCAGTCTGGGCTGGCCAAGTATCTCTTTAAAAGGTTCAGCCTCAAGCACGACTAGGAGCCTTTGGAGCCCAGAGGTTTTGAGGGGCCCCTCTGCACCACCCTGGTATCTGGCTTTTGCCTGAGCCTCTCCCTAAAACCACTAGGCACCCTTTTGACCACCCTGGAGCCCTCTCTCATGCATTGGACTAAATGAAAACAATAAAGCTTTTTGAAGAAAAGAAAAGTAACAACAACAAATATTAGAAGTAAACACTTTAATCTGGGCCTCGAAATGACATGGCTGAAATTGCCAATCCATGTGAAACAAATGGGATTACACAGGGGTGGTCCCTTCTGTCCTTGGAGTTGCCAGGTGAGTTGGGAAAACTGGATTCCCTGGGCTCATCACCTTCAAATAGAGCAGCCTCTTCCATCTCGCCTAAGTACTATTAGATATCTCATCCTTCTTACATGTGGGGAAGTAAGACATCTGGAAACCTGTAGGGTCCAGTTTCTATCAGAACTCGGGCTCTAGAATTTCTCTTACTTCTACTAACCTGATTGCTGTAGTGTCTCTGTTACTCTCTCATTAATTCATGCCTGGCCTTAACCTCTCCTCCTAGCCTTTTAAAACTGATACTCCTGTAGGATTCTATGTTTGGTTCCTAATTCTGGGTTTTGAATTTTCCTTTATTTGATGTACCATAGTAAGCATACCACTAACCTCTCCTTCCGCCCCATTCAGCTAGCTGAGGCTTTCAAATGCTTGCTCACTTAAAGAAATCTCACACACGAGTCCTTTACTCCTATCTGCCTAGAGCCGTGATGGCGAACCTATGACACGCATGTCAGCATTGACACGTGTAGCCATTTTTGATGACACACGGCTGAATGCAGCCGCATACCAGAGAAGTATGGGGCCGCATGCCGAGAAGGATGTTTCATCCCCGGCTCTTGCATGGCCAGGTGCAGTAGCTGAGGATAAAACATTTGCTGTAGTGTAGACACTCTGTGCCAGAGGTCTGCAGCCAAAACAACAGAACTTGGCACAGAGCGTCTAGTTCTGGGACTTCCAGTTAGGTCATTTTTCTCGAAGTGATACACCACCCGAGTTATGCTCGGTTTTTTGGCAAATTTTGACATACCAAGTTCAAAAGATTGCCCATCATTGGTCTAGAGTATATTCATCCTTGGTGAGGAAGCTCAATCTCACCTTCTTACAGAAGTTTCCATGAGTCCAAAAGTGACTTCCTTCCTTCCTTCTCTGAATTAGTATCCATTTTAACTGTCTCCCACTGAATGGGCAAATATATTTTAATAATTAAATTGTAAGCAACTTTAATACCTATGTTTCTTGATATCTCCCATGGCGATGGCTAACATATTAGCTTACATTTGAAAGATGCCCAACAATTGCTTGTTTTTATTCAGTTGATAAATTTAAAATATCCCTGTATGAGTTATATTTCTGAGTTAAATGATATATAGAAATGCCCCAAATATGGATCATGAACCATGGATCCTCGATGATGGTTCTCAGCTGATTCTAAAAGAGATATAGGTACAGAGATAAAATCAATCAAATAACTTTTCTTTCATTCTAGCTGGTACAATGGACCCAAACCCCAGAACAGTCTCCCAGTAAGCAGAGCTAAGCTATGAAGCAATCACAGGATGTGTTTAGAGAGAAACACAGTCTGTTCCATATCACCTTTCCATCAGGCCCTACCTTGGTTCCTGCCCATCCTTCACAGCTCATGGCCACATAGGCCCATCCAAGTGGGGCGTGCACCTTCAGACCTGTTTTCCCATACAACTTGCAAGACAGTGGCAGAGAGAAACAGAGAAAACCCCAAAGAAAACCTGCCAATAAGGTAAGAGTCTTGAATCTCCTTTTCTGTCTGTATTTCTCCTCCTCATAAGTGGGTGACGTGGGGTTGAGTGAGCTTTGTGTGACTCTAGAACCAAAACTCTAACATCATCTAATGGCTAGTTTTAGATAAAAGTCCTTAACACACTTGTGATGGCTGAGACAGATATGAATTCGGACCAAAGCATGGATCTGTTGATTTGGAATCGTCTGTGCTACTGATGTAAGGCAAATTGAAGTCCCCAGGTAGAGACAAAGTGGATTCTTAAGCTGAGGCGGGGCCAAGGTGGCTGCTTTTGATTGTAAAGTCACCAAATATGGCAGCATGTAGGACGAAAGTTGTGAAAGATTCCTTTTTTCTTCTTCTTCTTGTTTTGGTGTGAGAGAGAAAGAGGGAGAGAGAGAGAGAAACAGACAGGAAGGGAGAGAGTTGAAAAGCATAAATTCTTTGCTGTGGCACCTTAGTTGTTCATTGATTTCTCTCTCGTATATGCCTTGACTGGGGGGCTTCAGCCTATCCAGTGACCCCTTGCTCAAGCCAGCAACTATGAGGTCAAATCAGTGACCTTGGACTTCAAGCCACTGACCATGGGGTCATATCTATGATCCCTTGCTAAAGCCAGCAACCTAGCGCTCAAACTGGTGAGCCCACGCTCAAGCTAGATGAGCCCATGCTCAGGCCAGTGACCTCGGGGTTTCAAACGTGGGTCCTCAGCATCCCAGACCAATGCTCTATCCACTGTGCCACTGTCTGGTCAGGCAAGATTCCTCTACGAGGCAGTTCCCACCTGTTAACTCCTAACTAGGTTGGCTACTAAGATTCAACTGTGGTATGCAGTTAGACAGACATGAGCCAGGACAATGGGCCAGGTAGAGAAGGTCACCAGGTTGGAAATCCCCAGGAGCCTAGCACTGGGCAAAGCTAAGAAAACAAGGACCTCAGCCCCAGGGTAACCCTTCCTCCCCCTAGCCTATTGCTGGCCATGCAATTTAGAGCCCCTGACCTTTCATATTGCTGGTCATCTGGTTCAGATCCTTCCCTGACGTTTCCTCCCCTGGCATGTTGCTAGTCATGTGGGTGAGACCCCCTTAAAGAGGAACAAACAAAGGAGCCAGAGAATAGCCCTTAAGCATTAAACCCCAAAGACAATGAGGTTCTGACCCACATCAAATAAACCTAGGCCTCAGTTGTGTTTCAGTTCCAGGCCAAGAAAAACAGCAAAACCAGAGAAGTGATGCTACTGCCACAGCTGACCTAAGGACCAGCCACCATGACTAATGACCTTCTGACCTGCTGCCAACCAATCAGTGAAGATCACAACCCTGAAAAGACATGCCTGGAAAGCTGATGAATATTCTGTTAAGATCCTCCCTGGGACCTCCCCTAAAATCTCTGCGCTAAAAGCCCTTAGGAGGAGGAGTCAGTGGCACTCTTCCCATAACCTCCTCACCCTTTTCCCATTTCTCCCTCCTCCCCCAACCCCACCTCCACGCATTACCTTTACCTTTCTCTTTTTCTCCTGAGCTCCAAGGGTCCTTCTTTTGCCTCTGTAACTTATTTCCTAAGCCCATTTCTTCTACTGCTCTTCTTCTACCTCTCTCTTCTTTCTTTCTTTTTTAATGTGGGTAAGGTTTTTTTTATTTATTTCTTATTTTTTTTACAGGGACAGAGAGAAAGTCAGAGAGAGGGATAGACAGGGACAGAGAGACAGGAACAAAGAGAGGTGAGAAGCATCAATCATTAGTTTTTCATTGCCATCGCAACACCTTAGTTCAGTGATTCTTAACCTGGGTTCTATCGAACCCTAGGGGTTCAATGAGTCCATCTCAGGGGTTCGGAGAAGCCTCTGCCATGGAGGCCAGAATAAAGTAATACCGTAATTTGTTGTGAGTTCATGCACTTTGTTGGTTTTGTTCTTTGAGCAAGGTGATGTTCATGCACGGCTCATTTTGTGCACCAGTAAAAAAACATGTACCTATGTCTTGAATTTGGAAAAAAAATCATATTTTATTTATCACTAAAGAAGGGTTTGGTGAATGCGCATATGAAACTGGTGGGTTCGGTACCTCAAAAAAGGTTAAGAACCACTGGTTTAAAGTATTTAAGGACAGTGTCAAAGAGGGAGGGTTTATTGCATTATTGTACACACAACACAATTAAATATTAATGAAAAATGTCACTTTTCATATTATTACCAGGTTTTTGTTTTGCAAAGATAATTGACTAGATGAAATGGTGAAAAATTCACATATTGTGTTACTTTTCTCTGAATGAAATTTGGAAATGTGTAGGTAGAGTGCACAGCATTTACCTAGTAGCTGTTGCTGATGCTATGCTATGAGAATACTCCAGCTCCCGAATCCCTCCTGGGAACACCCAGGAAGGAAGCTCGCCCGCTATACGGAAATGACTCAGCGCCAGCCAGGCAGCCTCCTGACCGTTTTTGGCCATTTGCCCTCCTATAACATCTTATTGGCTGAATCCATGTATATAAGCTAGTTTACTTCCTGAATAAAGTGGATCTGCGTCACTGAACCTGGTTCCTGGAGTCAGGTCTCTGTGGTTCCATCGTCCTCACCCCCAGTAGACCTTGTCCACAAATGACGCCCAAACAGGGACCCAACCGGCATCCAAAGGACAGGTGAGTGATCCTCAGCAATGGGAAACCTTCTCCCTCACTCTCGAGCCCTGCAAACTCGAGCCCTCCATGCCCTATTGCAGAGTAGGCGAGTTAAAGTTAGTAAAAAGAAAAGCTCGAGCCCTCCATGCCCTATTGCCGACTAGGAGAGTCAAAAGTTAGTGAAAAGAATCTTTGTACTTACTGGGGGATCCTCTCTGGCTTTGGTCCCTGGCTTGGGGACGTGCCTCTCTGGGGCCCGAACACTTTGGCCTGGGCTCTCCAGCGTGTTTGTTCGGCCAGGGTGCATGGGGGGTGGGCCTTCATTCCTGGCCTGCTGGCGATGCATGCCTGCCTGGCTGGTGCTTCTGCTGGGGACCCTTTACCGGTTCCTAGAATCCTGCAGGCTGCTCCTCTTTTGGAGGAGCCCCTACCCCGTGTTCTCCTTTCCCTGCAGAGGAGGAGGGTGATTGGGCCTCACCTGGAAAAGTGCTCATCAGTATGCACTGGCCTCACCCAGAGAGGTGCTCCTCAGTGCTGCATTCTTGCAGGCACTGGGGAGGCCTACATGGCCTACCAACTCCGTTGCTGTTGGTGCACTGAGGGGACCCAGCCACAGCTTGGTGGTGGGGTCCGCACCCTCTTCTGGCACAGGGAAGAGATTGTGCTTGTATTTTTCCAGGGCATCTAATTTGGATCCCAGAAAGGAACATGCGGCCACTCCTGGTGTCCTGGGATGAACCCTCCAGGATCCCCCCAACCCAGGAGGTGGCAAACCTCGCCCTTGGCAGGTGGCTGCCTGGAGGAGGTCTTCAGTGCTCCAGGAGGAGACCTCATAACCAACGTGCTCATAACATAACCTGGGGAGATATGAAGGCGCTAGCTGAACAGGTTCAAAGATTAACCCCTGATGGACCCCCAAGTCCAGGCACTCTGTTCCTCCTCATGTGTGCCATTATCACAGCGAACTCCCAGGCGCGAGGAGATCCTCACGTCTGGGCAGCTGTTCCCCACCCTGGCATAATTATGCTTGTTGAAGTTAATAGCCCACAACTTCCAGAAGTATATTCCAGTAACTGCTCCCTTAGTCTCCCTTGTGACAGTAGTGGCCAGGAATCCCAACAGTGGGACGGTAGTATATGGGGTAAGCTCAGTGACCCAAAGCTACTTAAGTTTACTAACACCGTCCCCTCGGAGGGGTGGGTCCTCCTTCAAAATCATACTACGGGGTACTTTGCTGAAAATGGTACTACCAACCAAGGCTCAGTACTTGGCCTACAAGCCCTCCTCCCCCTAGCTACCAACAACTGGGCCCACCCCGCTAACCTTGCCTTCCCAAGGTTGCCTCTTTGCCCATTCCTGTATTACGAACATCTAAGAACACTCCCGAGAGAAGGAATTCCCTGGAGAAACTGCCGCATTGCCTCTGGCCTGGATGCACAGACCATCAACCTTGGAGTTTGGCATCGAAAGCTGAGAGACGGAATGCAACCATATGCAGTACGCAGCCCACAGCAAGCCATCCGTGCTGTGTTTGGATGCTGGGACCTCTGTGGGAAGGGGGCGTGCATGGACCTACGTCCATTTTTTACAATAAAAAATGGAACTGTGTTTAACGGCACCTGGAAGGTCTCTGTAACACAATGGGAGGGAAATGACATCCCCAACCCTAGGAGGAATCCCCTGTTTAAGGCCCCCATTCTATTTCCTAACTAGTAAGCTTGCCTATTAGAGTTCTCTTAGTTCTACTAGGGTTCCGTTGCATAATGCATAGCATTCAGAAGCTACAACAGCAACAAGCAGTCATCAAGCAAGTTCAACTGTCCTTAATTAAAAGAGAAGGGGGATATGTAGGTAGAGCTCAGAGCATTTACCTAGTACAGTAGTTCTTAACCTGGGTTCTATCGAACCCTAGGGGTTCGATGAGTGGGTCTCAGGGGTTCGGAGAAGCCTCTGCTGCGGAGGCCAGAATAAAGTAATACCATAATTTGTTGTGAGTTTATGCACTTTGTTGGTTTTGTTCTTTGAGCAAGGTGATGTTCATGCACGGCTCATTTTGTGCACCAGTAAAAAAACATATACCTATGTCTTGAATTTGGAAAAAAAATCATATTTTATTTATCACTAAAGAAGGGTTCAGTACCTCAAATCCAACACTCTATCCACTGCACCACCTCCTGGTCAGGCCTCTGTGACTTTCTAAATAAACTTTCTCTTACAGTTTTAATCTTGGCTCTGAATTCTTTCTTAGCCAAAACTTAAGCACTGACATTGCTGAACAAAGGTCTGGTCTGACTCCACCAGTCTAACACCTGCTGACGTTTTCACACTGCCAACACAACCATGAAACTAAAATTACAATGAACAAAAAAGAAAATGCAATCTAATTAACATATTCTAGATAATGTTTGCCTTTACTTGGATAGCTGTTTATATAGAAAAGGAAAGAAGGGAAGAAAAAAGGAAACAGCCTTAGTGTTTCTTCAACAACTCCTGTGGGAAAGATGTGCTGACAAAGCAGACACAAGCATTCAAAGTGTTAGAAAAGCACACTTGGCCCTGGCTGGTTGATTCAGTTGCATCAGCCAGGCATATGGATGTCCTGAGCTAGATTCCCTGTCAAGGCACACAAGAGAAGTGACCATCTGCTTCTCTCCCCCTACCTCTCCCGCTTCTCTCCCTCTTTCCCTCCCACAGCCAGTGGCTCGATTGGTTCGAGTGTTGTCCCTGGGAGCTGAGGATAGCTTAGTTGATTCAGGCATCAGACCCCTTATGGGGATTCCCAGGTGAATCTGGTCGGAACATAGGCAGGAGTCTATTTCCCTTCTCACCTAACAAAAGAAAGAAAGAAAAAGAAAAGCATACTCTACAGTAAAGTGAAAATTCAAAAATTTAGCCAAGTCCCTTTGCTTGAATTCCTTGCTTACTCAGCAACCATCTGATTATTAATTAAATTGGTATTATGGTTTGAAAATGAGTCTTTCATGATATGCTTAGCATTAATCAAACCCCCAGGGCTTATTAATTCTGAGGAGAGCTGACAAAATTAAATTCTTTAATACAAAGGTTTAAGGCCCCAAAATACTATTATCCCTCAACCCCATGAGACCCAGTACAAGCACCTGACCAGCCAGCTCTCCACTCTGGTTAATTAGCTTACTCACAATAACATCAGTGGGCATGTCAAGGTGGACATGTCAAGGCTAGGAGTTGACATGCACCCTCAGAAAATAAATAAAGGGGGAAAAAAGTTCATCTGTGATGTTACAAAGTTATTTAATAAGGGTGTTATAAAGTTATTAAATAAAGTCATTATAAGGGTGAGAACAGAAGAACCATCAACTAAAAACAGGCCTGAGTTACTCATTAACCACCGCATATTCTGTAACAGGAGGAAGAATGCTATCATCAATTTAGTCTTTTTTCACTTCAATTAAACATCTAGGCTATACAAAGAAAACAGTACGTGGCTAAGAAAGGACATAAATCTATAGCTTAAGTGTTTCACTGATGCTCCTTTTGTTTGCTGGCATTAGGTCCTTACTCATTCTATAGAGGACACAGTCGCTATAGCAATCACTTAGGACTCCAGGAGTGTCATGATACTTGACCTTCATTGTTTGATCCCATGTAGCCATCTATCTAAGAGAGCATTCACACACTCAAATAAATATCAGAAAGTCAGACCCATTATCTTTGGGAGTCTATGTTTATCCACATAACCCTCTCTATCACAAATTGCCTCTCAGGCTGGAAACACTAAACTTTTCTTGTATTTATGACTGCCATTTGTTGCACTCAAATATTCCACCCACTAAGAATGTATTCACACTGTGTTTTCTGCTTATTTTTCTGCCTATGTCAGCCTTCCCCTTTCACACCTAAAACACTGTCCACTTCTCCTGGGACTCTTTTACTTCTACTTTAAACTGTACATCTGTCTGATCCTCAGGTCTCAGCCAAAATGTTCTCTTCTTTTCATGTTAAAAAGAATCTCTATCTCTGTTAAGTTATCAGTGATTCAACAATCAGATTCGGGATGCTCCCTGTGCTCTGAATTGCCTCATTTTCCTTCCATTTCCTTGTCTTGTTAAAATTTAAATTTTATTCATGATTTCCAAATTAATGACAGTTCAGAAGGTAAGCAAGTCAAAGTAGCCAAGGGTATGAGGCTTGGAAAGCATGCTAATGAGGTCAATTACAGAATCAACTATTAACTGATGTCAGTAGCATGGAGCGATGTGATAGAACAACAAGATAAATGCATCAGGCTTAAACAAAGATTCTCATATTTAGGAAATTCATAAATGATGAATAACCTCAATAAGATATCACCTTAGACTTGTTAAAATGACTATTGTCAAAAAGAAAAAAAATAGGGTTAATGAGGATATGGGGAAAAGAAAGCCCTCGTGCACTGTTGGTGGGAAAGTAAATTGGTGAAGCCATTATGAAAACAGTATGAAGATGTAAGGCCAGTAGTCGCAGGTTCTCATTGGATTCAGGCAGATGGTAAAGAAACAGTGGAGCCAAAAAATGGTGGGCCATTCATTTATAAAGTCTCTCACCAGCTGACAAGCAAACACACAGGGAAAACACTTCTCTTTCACTCATTCAGAGCTACCAAAGCCCAGACACATTCTCTGGTTCCACAACCAGGAGAATCTTCTCCAGTTTCTCCTAGAATCAAAGCCTCCCGAACCCCAGTCTTAGAGGAGCTCGCAAAGCCCCTCAGCTCTGGTCCCCCATCTGCACACCTTCTCTTTCCCTGCCAGCATGGCTTCTCCTTCAGCACTCTGCATTGTCTCTGCTCTCACTCTGCAAATATGGCTTCTCTCTGCCTCTTCTCCTTCTCTCACTCTTTTCAAAACTTTCTAGCATGAAAACCTCCCCTTCAGCAAACATTAGCAAAACAATGGCCCCTCCCAAGCAGGAGAATAATTTGCAATTTCATAGACAGAAACCTGGTGTGGCCAGCCCCCAACACAAACTATAAGCAAGCAAACATGAAAATCATATTTTACAAACTTATTTGACCAACAGAAGACATTTCAAAAAATTAAAAATAGAACTTCCCTGTGATCCAGCAATCCCACTTCTGGGCATTTACCCACAGGAAATTAAAAGATATTGAAAATATATCTGTACTCCCATATTCATTGCAGAATTACTCAAAGTAGCCAAGATATGGGAAATAAAACCTATGTATTCATCAATGAATGAATGGATAACTAAGAGATTACTTATATATATATTTATGTAATATATGTAAAGTGGAAATTACCCATGTATAAGACACTCCCATGTATAAGACACACCTTAATTTTGGGACCCAAAATTTTAAAAAATACATTGTTATTGCACTCAAGTTTTATTCATCATAAAATTCATACAACTCCTCATCACTGTCAAAACTCCCATCCATTCGCTTGTCCCCATCTGTATCTGATGACGAATCATTATCTTCATATATTACCTCGTCCTCAGTTCCATGTACAGCATTTCAAATGCTACGCTTCTTAAATTCAACTAAAAAACTCTACAACCACTATATAAGATGCACCCAGTTATTAGACCCCAAATTTTTTGGAAAAGGGTGCATCTTATACATGGGGAAATACGGTACTCAGCCACAAGAAAGGAGAAACTTCTGCCATTTGTGACATCATGGATAGATCTTGAGGTCATTATGCTAAAAGAAACATAAATATTGCACGGTATCACTTATATATGGGATCTTTAAAAGAAAAGACAAAGAAAAATTCATAGAAATATAAAGTTGAAAAGTGGTTGCCAGGTAGTGGGGAGTGGGGGAAATAAGGAGAGGTTGATAAATGGATACAAACTTTCAACTATAAAATGAATCAGTCCTGAGGACCTAATGCAAAATGTGACTGTAGCTGATAAGCCTGTATGACATAATTGAAATTTGCTAAGAGTAGAACTTAAATACCTTACACACACAAAGAAAACATGTAAGGTGTCAGAAGTGTTAGTTAACGAGATGATGGGAATCTTTTCCCAATGTATACATAGATCAAATCTTAAAGCTGAAAAAATAAAATAATATTCATAAATGATAAAAGCTCAAGATGATATATTCATCACCATATTATCATCATATATCTATTAATATGGTGATTTATTACCAAGGTCACAACAAGTAGAGTTATGATCAAGTGGGGGAAGGGTCACAGCTACTACAGTTACTGAGGTGCTTGGGGTGGAACACTTACAATAGAGTCCTTTTGCCAAGGGAAGTCTCAATGTCCTATGTGCTCGCCTGATGCCATCTGGAGAAAGTGTCCCATTTAGAACATCCCATCTGAAAAGAGATATTGACCAGGGGTATACATGAGGAGGAAGTTCTTGGTAAGGATTCTAGGAACTGTGTCTGAAGAGGAATCATTTAAATGCCATATGATTTCACTTATATATGGAATCTAAAAATAAAATAAAATAATTAAACAAAACAAAATAGAAACAGACACATAGATACAGGGAACAAGCTGATGGTTGCCAGAGGGGACTGATGTGAGAGAATAAGAATTATTTAAATGATCTTTTAAAAGGATAGATAAATAATTGCAGAGCCTCTTGCTCTCAGAAATTCACAACCCAGCAAATTGTAGGACTGGGAAGATGAGGGATGAATAAAATGAAAAGAAGAATTGTTTGAAGAAGTGGGAATGTCTATTTGGTGAAAACAAAATAAGCTGTTATTCACTATTTAAATGGCTATAAAAAGATCAGCAATTGCAAACTCAGAGGCCAAGTAAGTAAGAAGGTAGATGAGAGAAACCAGATATTTGAAGGGGAAAAAAAATCTTGAACATGATAGTAACACTGGCAATGTTCCCTGGCCTCAAAGTTGGAGAGGAAGCCTATGAGTTGTATCGTCTGAGAGAGAGAGTCCACTGATTACTGTCATGTGTGAGTGTGGGCCTCATGCTGCCATCTTTTCTGATTTCTCAAGAAAAGCCAGAAATCCAAATTTCTGTGCAATGTGCCTCCATTTTTAACTGCAACAACCATTTCAAAACTTTTAAAGAAACATACCACAGACCAAACATAACGTATCTACAGACTGGTGGCAGCCCAGGAGTTCACAATGTCCATGACATTTCTAGGTTGCAACAGGACATCACATTAAGATGCATGCATGAAAGATTTACTTGAGATATGACAGAATTTGTAAATGTCTGGAATTCATACAGAAAAGAAGCTCTTCCATCCAAGTTCTGGGCAATGGGAAATAGGTGAATATTGGAAGACAACTTGTGAGAGATGTTAGAGAAGGGAATTTCTCCTGAACACAAATGTTAAATCAAATTATGTTATAATTATACACTACACCAGAGAAGTGTTTACAACTTACAAAGAGTTTTTAAATCAAATCACATTAAAAGTTATTAGAGCAATTCTTTACGTAGGGAAGTTACAGATTTTTCTTTTACATGTGAGTAAGCTGAGTATCTGATGATTAATTAACTCACAGAGGGGCTCTGGGAAACAGGACAGCAGAACTAAGAACTGGATGACCCAGGTCATCTAACTCCAAATGGAACTCTTTCCAGGGCTACTTCAGTCTCTAAGGCTATAAGATTCTAGTCCTGGCTCTCCTCAACACTGAACTTTCCTGTGGTCAGCCCACTCTCCCCAAGTCTTCCCTGTACAATTCCATATTCCTGAAGGCCTTCCTTTTTCTTCCACCACTTTCCTTCATGATCTCTTGTTGAGTTTATTCCAACCTGACTCTGTCAGCTACAGAAATGTTTCTCCAAATCTCAGTGCTTCAAAATGGACTCACTCTTGACATGTATTCATCCAAAATTTTTGTCTATCTTCTCTATGTCTTCTACATATTTGTCTCTATTAGACCAAAGCCTGTCTTAATGAATCCATGGACAGAGCCACATATGCATATGCAACACACATACACACAAGAGTTGGCATTTCACCAATGCATCGTAAAATCATTATACCTCTTAGGCTTCTATGTTGACCAGGAGGAAGAGAATCTGTTGTCAACTGTGGCTTCTCCTTCTCACAGTCATCTCTACTTCCTGCCAGAAATTTTGATTCTGACAGAAGCCACCTGGGTGACCTTGTTTCTGTATGTTCCATGCAAGAGAAGCTGTAAAGAATATTTGGGTCTCTGTATCTCAGGTTTGTCAGTGCCAGTTTGAAATATGTCATTATTCTTTGAGTTGATATGAACCTTGTCAGGGGAGAGCAATACAATTGTGGAGAAATTGCTGACTTAAAAATGTTTCCAAATAACTTAGTTTGGCTAAAACATAGATTTTTTTTTAAATGTAAGCATGCCAAGGGTTTTCCCTTGATGACTAGTGGTCATGTACCAGGTGCAATGATGTTTTCTAATGCACTATCCCTGTGCAGCCAAATATTCAATGTGAAATAAATGATCACAACATGCATCTATCATCTAAAATGAAAGGTAAAATGTATAGAAAAGGAGAGACACGCTTAGAAATAAGTAAAGGAGAAAAAATTCCAAGAATGTCTGTGCACTCAGCCAAGGAGGGAGCAGAATATTTTTGTTTTGCTTTGATTGTTTTGTTTTTGGTCACCCAGCGGGTCAAATGACCTGTTAAGAATATTTCATAGCGCTAATGTTCTGACGCGCTAATCTCTCTAGGCAAGGTTCATATTTGAGTGGGTTACTTATTCTCCCTTTGTTGACTAAGTCAATAATCGGAATCAGCAGGTTTGGAGCCAGGTTGGCAGGGGTCCACAGCCTAGGTGGGGGGAAGTGAGTATAAAAGCCCCAGGTTTAGAGCGACCATCATAGAGGCCCACTGGTTCTAAGCAGGATGGCTTCTCATCGTCTACTGCTCCTCTGCCTCGCTGGCCTGGTACTTGTGTCTGAGGCTGGCCCTGTGGTAAGTGTTTGCCTCTGTTGAAGTCCCTCTCCTACATTTCTTCTGTACATTAGATAAAGTAGAAGTGACTTCCTCCAGCTTTGCCAATCAGCTTTTGTTACTAGGGCAAGGATTCCCAGCATCTATTTTTAAACATTATTGATTCAAACTTCCAAAAGAATGCAGTCCTGCACAGCTCACTGGACTGGAACTTGGGTTCTGGGGGCTCTGGTCCATGGGGGTTGCAATGCCTGGTGCCTTAATTTCCTCAGGTGGGTGGTCAAAATAAAAAGAGGGTACATATGAAGCTATTCATATTGAACTTTTAGAAAGACATCCTCTAATAAAGTTTATTTCTCTTTAGCTAATCAAAATATATTTATTGATGAATCTCTGGAAGACTTGGCAAACACTATTGCAGTCAGATATGTAATTCTTAAGTCCTCCAGGAAATTACCTAATACTATAAAACGGGTCATAAAGTAGCCTGTCATTAATTTAAAACAACTTGTAAGAGTGATTTACTACAGCAACAAATGACTGAAATGCTTCCAGAAAAACATTACTTGATTCTCTAGCACCTTATACTTTTTCAGTCATTCTACTAGAATGGCAGGCGAGGTTAAAGAGCTAGGCTCAGCGGCCTGTCTTCTCTCCTGAAATTCAGTCTACATGCCCCCAGCTGCTCGCAGAACTGCTGGAGGCAGACACCAATCTTGCTTTGGAAGCCATGGTGTCTGTGTTGTGCTGTCAACACTTATGCTGCTGGAAATGGGATTTGCATGGACTGCCTGCCTCGTTCCAGATTCCTGACACCACGAAGAACAGATCCTTTCCTTCTGACCTGTTTTTTGTTGACTTCTCCCTTGTCCTCTTCCTGCCCAGGGCACCGGTCAGTCCAAGTGTCCTCTGATGGTCAAGGTCCTAGATGCCGTCCGAGGCAGCCCGGCTGTCAACGTGGCGGTGAAAGTGTTCAAAAAGGCTGCGGATGAGACGTGGGAGCCGTTCGCCTCCGGGTAAGCTGCCCAGCACACCCAGATGCGGGTCTTCGTGATCCCTTCTTAGTCTCCTGCCGCGGGTTGGAGAGAGGGTTCACGTCATTCGCTGAAGAATCCACAAGGAGATTGAAATTTTGAGCAGAGCTCAAGTGGACCCTGGAAGGGATAGAACGGATGCCCTCCCCTTGTTTTGCTTAGCTGGGGGCGAGGAGGAACCTGAGCAGCAGGCAGGGTGGACGATGGGGAAGAAGAGCCAGCACTGCCTCTACCCCAATGGTGGCTCCTCACCTTTTTGGGTCACAGACCACTTTAAGAAGGTGATGAAAACTATGAATTCCATGCCCAGAAAAATACACATATACACACACATACCAAAATGCATATAGAATTTCAGGAGCTTCCTTGGTGCCCTGGCATACCACTCAATCTAAGTTCATATCTGGGAATTTTAGGGAAGACATACAATTTGTGTTCATTTACTAATGATAAAAGGAATCAAGGGGCAACATTGCCCAGGTATCTGTCTGCGGTTTATCCAGAATCGAGGCCTTCGTCTAGCAAACCCTTGTGGGGCACTTTGCTCTGCAATACTTTCTCACTCAGTAGGAAAGGACACAGAAGAGAAAGACATATCATGCAAAGCACAGCCACAGACCAATCTCAAGATTACCCAACTGTCAGGTACAAAAATGACTTCTCATCTTCATCAACCACTTTATAATTTTTAGGGAGTGTTTCCACCTCCACTGGCAAGAATTGCAAAGAAAATGCATATCAGTGACTCTAAGCCAACTAATTGAAAGAAAGGAACCCTCAGCAGAAAGTAATACTGCTAAGTGTTTCTGTCCCCTGGGAGAAGAGTTTCTGTGGGTTTTAACTGAATCCCAAGGATAGTTTCAATTGAGTTTTTATTTCTTAATTCATTTACATTTTTAAAAATGCCAAACACAATGTGGAATGTAGTTAAGAGAATATTCTAAGTAAGAGATAAAATGGACACCAGAAATATTCTGATGTCCATGTGAATCCTTTTTTTATAACAATACTAAGAAGGGAACTTAAATATTTTTCTTCCTGGGAAAAAAGAAGGTGGAAGAGCAATGCTCAGAGTCAAAAAAGACAACTTCCATTTTTGTCTATCTTAGTTTTTGCAATCTAATAGAGTAATTTCACACAACTGCTATTAAGCTGGTATTTATATGGAAATGAAAGGTGCCTAGTGTTTGTTTTTGGCAAAGAGTTACCAAAGAAATTCAATATATATATTTATATTAAATTATTAATATATTTATTTAATAATTATTTTAAATTAATATATATTTATATTAAATTAAATATATATTATTGATTTTAGAGAGAGAGGAAAGGAGAGAGAAAGAGAAACATTGATTTGTTATTTCACTTATTTATACATTCATTGACTGATTCTTGTATGTGCCCTGATTAGGATCAAACCCACAACCTTGGCATATCAAAAGGATGCTCTAACTAACTGAGTCACCTAGCCAAGGTATAAGAAATTAAATATATAAAAGAAGAGTCAGATGTGGGTTTTTCATTGTTCTCCGGTGTTCCTATTGTGTGTAAAAATTATACCACCTCTGAAAAATACCCTCACATCACAAGTGAGACCCTGGTATCATGGGGAACAAGAGTCAGTGACTTAGGGTCACATTCAATGGTTGCTATAAAACACAAATACTGAATCACGATGACTCTTTTTGAAGTGAAAAAGTATACCCCTATCTTGTTCTCCTAAGAGAAAGATACCTACAATGAGATTTTGAAACATTTCTGACAAAATTTCCTGTCTGTTAATTTCAGACATTCAGTAGAATTTTCTTTATCCTCACCTGGTTGAGAAAATATATATTCACATACACAAACTGCTCGTGTGTGTGTGTGTGTGTGTGTGTGGTATGCCTTGCCCTTAATACCTAACTTAACTTAGACCTTTGCCTCTTTTAGGAAAACCAGTGAATTTGGAGAGGTCCATGGGCTCACAACTAATGATAAATTTGTAGAAGGGATATACAAAGTGGAATTAGACACCAAATCCTACTGGAAGGCACTTGGCATTTCCCCATTCCATGAATATGCAGAGGTGAGTGTATAAACACTTAAGTTGGTTTGTATTTTTATTTTTTGTTGTTGTTTTCAATGCCCGGAGATGCACATTTTTGCACTTTGCATACCATGGAAATGCATACCATAAAAAAATGTCCTTGAACTAGCACAGGTTCTTTTTCTCAATTCCACAGTCAGAAATCCATAAAACTCTGAAAAGCAAACTATCCCAAAAAGTTTGGTGAAAACTCATTTAGTAACATGACCTAAACTTACATGATGCCCTTTATAGTCTTCATTCATTCTACTGAATATAAAGATCTGTTTGTTTGCTGAAGAAATATTAATATGCTGAAATATTAGGCAGCCCTCCAAACCCATTTAGATTGTTATGTAACAAGAGATAGATGTATTATTTTACTTCTCTAAAATCTGAAAAACTCTCCCTTCCAAAACACATCTGGAACCTAGAGGCTTAACTAAGTGTTTTAGAGCAATGCATATAAAGACAGTGAATTTAAAATAATAATGGCAACACAATAAATAACATTCATCAGGTATGTATCACATGCCAGACACTGTTGCATTTTCTTCATTTAACCTATTTAATCTTCAGAAACAATCTAATGGAGTCAGTCCTGCTTTTATGCCCACTGTACAGACGAAGAAAACAAGGCTCTGGGAAGTTAATTGATCTGTAAAGGTCACAGGACTCATAAGGGGAGAAGCAGTAATATTTACCAACAGGACCCAGGCTGAAACTAGCCTTGGGTATGCCTTGGCTTTCTTCCTGTGAGAAGCCAAGCTAGTAATAATAATAATAATAATAATAAAATTATATCAGTTTTGTAACCCTTGGTACGCACTCTTTTCCTCTACTTACGAGGTACTAAGAACCTAAAGTTGTATATGGGCTCAATCTCCCCATCCTCTTTTCATCTGTAATTCCTTAAGTCACTTAAAACAGTTGGCTTTCCTGGAAATAGAATCCAGACATGTTGTTCAGAGTTAAAGATCAACTAATTGCATCAAAAATAGCTCGGCATGAAAGGGAACTATTCTCTCTGACTTAGTCAAGGAAGAGACTTTCAAAAGGCACAAAGCAGTTATTTTAGTAAACAGTGTTGTCAGGGAAATTGGAGGGGCTTATTGGACTTCCCAGGCTCACAAGTCGCCAAGGTAGCCCATCTACCAAAAGGCCTGTCTCTGGCTACTTCCCAGCCAGGCAGCAGGACCCGGAGCCTGGTTGCAGGGGTTCAAATGACGCCCACCACAAGACATGTGCCCCTAGCGTCTTGGGCCCTACCTTAGAGCACCAGATCAACCTCCCTGAGACCCTTGTCTGTCCTAGATCTCAACCGGATGAGAAGATCAGAGGCGATTCCTTGCCATACTACCCAGGCCATGTTGCTCCTATTCATTGGACTGCTCCTCACTTTTTTAGTATTCATTCAACAAACATTTAAAAAATAAAAACCTATGTGTTGAGCATTCTGCTAGATGCTAGATATTCAAAAGTGAAAATACATTTCTGCTCTTGTAACATATTAGGCAAGACTGTGAGTCCCCTTGGATCCTGAATGGATATGGGAAATGAGAGACAGCAAGGAGGCAAGCATGAGCCCCACTGTCACTCGGTGACCAGTGGGTGCGCAGCAAGTGCAGCTGAAAGTTCCTTTCTTGCAAGCTTCTTCTGATGAGGACCTCCCAAAGCATCGCTACCCCACAGCACTAGTCACCTCCTCCTTGGCCAGCGACCCAGTTGGCCATATTAGACTTACAGGTAGAGCTAGAAATTTCTTTTGGAACTATTAGTCCTCTTCATTTCACAGAATTTTGAGCACCAATTATGCCATTTACAATTTTTAGATAGAATAAAATGGGAATGGAGGCCAATGTCACTCTAAGAGGTAAGTTCCCCTAGTTAATTCCAGACACTTGGCCTTTAAGGAATGCCCCCTTTTCCTTTAAAGAGATTCTTAAGTGACTTTCACCTCCTTTTACCCTGATGCTATTTTTGTTTTTGATATGATTCAATCTGGTCTTTTTTTTTCTTATGTTCTCAACAAATCAAGGTTTTCTTTTTCCATATTTAGAATAAAATGTACTTATCCAGGGATTGTCCAAAGCTCAATTTGGGGCCTGTACACAAAATCAATAAAATCAAACACCTCTTCACTGTCCCCTATCTGTCTCCTGAGCTCAATTCTCCCTCCATGCCTTATGCCAGGCACCTAACAATCCCAACACCTGAGTCTCAGAACCTCTATTAAATTTGCCTGAAGTACATGACTAACTGGAACAACACTTTAATTGAAAATTCACCCAGTTTCTGACCAGGCTGTGGCGCAGTGGATAGAGCATCGGACTGGGGTGTGGAGGGGCCCAGGTTCGAGACCCTGAGCTCACCAGCTTGAGTGTGGGCTCATCTGGTTTAAGCAAAAGCTCGCCAGCTTGGACCCAAGGTTGCTGGGTCCAGCAAAGGGTTGCTCGGTCTGCTGAAGGCCCGCGGTCAAGGCACATAATGAAAAAGCAATCAATGAACAACTAAGGTGTCACAAGGAAAAACTGATGATTGATGCTTCTCATCTCTCTGTTCCTGTCTGTCTGTCCCTATCTATCCCTCTCTCTGACTCTCTCTCTCTGTCTCTGAAAAAAAATAATTCACCCAATTAAAAAGTATAAATGAGCTCCAACACATGTATATATTTCAGAATTCCAACATGATCTTCCGATTCTGCTTGCATTGTGAATAGAACCCTATAAT
Source organism: Rhynchonycteris naso (assembly GCA_037038555.1). Taxonomy (NCBI): domain Eukaryota; kingdom Metazoa; phylum Chordata; class Mammalia; order Chiroptera; family Emballonuridae; genus Rhynchonycteris; species Rhynchonycteris naso. The sequence goes on along the minus strand of CM072999.1, from coordinate 165,146,359 downwards.
GCTTTTACCCTCTATTTCATTGTTTGTTACATCTGTAAAAATACACATGATGTTCCTGGTAGAAAATGCAAAGGAATAATAGGAGAAAAATCTCTGGGTTTGGACACAAGTCTAGTTCTGTCACTGTATGAACTTGGAGCAAGCACTTTGATTCAGAGCTCTTGTTTGCTTACCTGTAAAATGAGAAGAATGTTCCATTCCAGTTCTAACATTCTAGGTCCCTTAAGTTTGCAATGGGATTAGCAGAAATCATTCTCAAGAGTTCAGGTTATGAAATACCAGTTTCTACATTCTCCCTTATTCTTAAAACCAAGAAAATGGACAAGAGCATTTAGGCACTCTCTGATTTCCCTCAGTCAGCCTATGGACACCCTGAATTTCAGTGTAAATTATTTTGAAGGGGGAGACCCAGTCAGCTAGGCAGTAGAGAACTCTTGTCTAAGGATTGCACAAAGCTCCAGTGGTTACCTTGCCAACATATTTGAATTTTTGTCTTTTGTTCTAACTGTTCCAAAAAAACAAAATAATATAATGAAAAGAATTTGTTTGTTACTGGACGACCAGTGTTCTCTCTGGCCGTGACTCACGTTGTTGACCTCTGTTAGAAACGCATCCTGTCTGTGTTCTCTCGTAGGTGGTATTCACAGCAAACGACTCTGGCCAGCGCCAGTACACCATCGCTGCTCTGCTCAGCCCCTACTCATACTCCACCACCGCCCTCGTCAGCACCCCCAAAGAGTGAGGGACCCCTCCTCTGCTCTATTTGAAGGAGGGAATACAGGATTTCATGTTACCAATAGTATTCCATTTTTATGAAAGCAGTGTTTTGACTTGATAAGCTATGTTACAAACTCAGGCAGAGGCAATAAAACATTCTTATTAAAGCACTTCCCATTTCATTTGAACTTGTTTTTTTATTCCCTTATTGTCCTCTCATAAAAAACAAAATCTAAATTTTACAAAAAGCAAAAGAACTCAAAAACAGTCACTAGCCAAACTCTGAGGACTAAATTTTCATTGTCTTTCAAGCTGAGCACATATACAACATGGTCTGCAGCCATTGAAAACACACATTCTGAAAATGAGAAAGCTTTATTTTCCTTTAGCCTTCAGTGAGTAGCAAAAGACAAATTCTAAGGGCCTACTTTTTTACTGTGTGCATTCCCTTGAAGTGCCTTCCTGATTGCAATAACAGCAAGTGCCACCTGAACAGACCTGCAGTGACTCAAGCCCTCTGATCCCATTCAGACCAACCACAAGCCTCACCACCCCCACTCCCGTACTGGGAAACGACTGTATGCAGAGCACTCCTGTAGGTCCTCTGAACATAAAGGATAAGATCCATTCAGTGCTTGCATTTAAAGAGCTCACATGCTTTTGAGACGGTAACTATCTCAATGGGATTTGATAGCCTTTGGCACAAGACACAGAAAGGGTAGGAAAGGGAGTAGCAAACAGCCTGCAGAAGTCAGTGAGGACCTGGAATAAAGGTCGCATGATCTGAATCGTTGCGGTTTATCAGGTAGAAAAGCCAGGAGGGGTCCTAGGTAGAGAGAGCGGGGATTGCAAGGCCAGGCCAAGTGAAACAGCTTGGTAAGTCAAGGCAACAAATGGGGATTCAGAATGTTGAAGTGTACGAAGACTAAGGTGTACGAGGCTGTGTTACTGTAACAGACAGCCCTGTATAGGTCTGGCTCAACAAATACAAAGTTCATTTCTCACTTGTGCCAAGTCCAATGCTGAAGTTCTTGGTCTAGGTGGCCACCAAAATGGCTTTCCTCCAGATGGTGACTCAGGGCCCCAGTTTGACTTACTTTGTAACTTCAAGGGAAACCTAATCAGCAAACTAGAGGAAAAGAGAATGTATAGGGTATTAGCTAGCTTTCTTGATGTAACTTCACATGTGATTCCCAGTGGCATTTCCCTGGCCAGAAACTGTTACACGGTCTCATTTTAGATTAACTGAAAATGTGGTTCCTGGGTGGGAGGCACTTCTCAGAACAAACCTACAATCCGGGGGGCAGGGGCACTGTTGTGTTGGTCAACAGGTATCTCTGCCACAGCAGCGTTGGGAGTGGTGGGAAATGAGCCTGGAGTGGAGGGGGCTTTGTAAGCTACCTGCTAGAGCTGTGGGTTCATTTCACAGCAATACAGACCCACTGATGGGAACCTCGTCATTAGCCGTCCCCCATTAATTCTTGTGCATCATCTCCACTAGGACGGGGCAGGAAAACCAGAGTCAGACCACATAAAGCCTAAACATACATAAACAAACCAAGCTTTCCATTTTCCTCCAGGTACAGATCTAACATTTTGCCATGCTCTAGCTAGCCAGCTGTGTAGAGAGTAAGACTCATTTTTGTGGGGGGTTTTTTTGTGGTTTTTTATTTGTTTGTTGTTTGTTTGTTTGTTTTTTGAGAGAGAAAGAGGCAGGTGAGAGAGATAGGAACATGGAGCTGCAACCAGGGAGTCGAACTGGCAAACTCCATGCTCCAGGAGACACTTGACCAACCGATCTACTTGGCCAGGACTTAATTTTTATTGAGAGAGAGGGGGGAGGGAAAAGAAGCCTTTGTTGTTTCACTCAGTCATGCATTTTTTGGTCACCTCCCCTGTGTGCCCTGACTGGGGGCCGAATGCTCAACCTTGTTGTTTTGGGCCGATAGTATAAGATATGTCAAAATAGTGGAATGTAGGTTTGGACTTTTTAACATGTACTGAGTTTCCCCACAAATATATGTGGTAAAAAATCAAAGCCTCTGATTCTGTTTAATGAGGTTAACAAGTCTTTCTTCCATGTACATTGGGTTAATGCGTATCAAGTTGCCATTTTTGTAAATTAAATGGTCAAATATTGGCAAATTCGTAAGATTTAATTTAATACCTACAATGATTATATTGGGCTCTGACCTGCCTGTTTATAAAATGCTAGATTTCCATTTGGCTGCTATTAAATAGCTATGGATTTTTTATTACCCAAGCAGTCTGAAAATATGAATCTTCAGTTTATACAAATCTCACTTTCCAGCCCCCACTTCTTGTTGCTATCAGCAAACTTAATCTTGTCTATTGAAATCAACTTAGTTTGACTTCCAGTTTAATGCTTGACCTTTTCTTCCTTTCTCCATTTAATCTACACCCTGGAAGCTGTGTTGTGTAGTAGCACAGTGGCATAGAGTGGAACGTGTTTTCTAGCCCCTGATAGTTCTCTGTCCGTGCTGCTTCCACTGAAATAATCTTTTTCTCCTTTGTTCTCTGTTGTTGTGTTAGTATCTTGGCTTATGCCCTTTCATGGCTACTGTTCTGGGTGAATTGTATCCCCTAAAAAGTTATGTTGAAGTCTTATTACCCAGTACCTGTAATTGTAACATGATTTGAAAACAGTTTTTGCAAATGTAATTAATAAACATGACGTCATTAAGGTGGGCACTAATTCAATATGACTGGTATTCTTATAAGGAGAAAATTCAGACACAGACACACAGGGTGAAAGCCATGTGATGACAGAGGCAAACAATAGAGCAATGCAGCTACAGGCCAAGACCATCAACGATGGGCAGCTATCCACAGAAGGATTCTCTCCTACAGCTGTCAGAGGGAGTGTGGCCCTGCTGCCACCTTGATTTTGGACTTCTGATCTCCAGAATGGTGACACAAAGAATTGCTGTTACTTTAAGCCACCTGACCTGTGGTACTTTGTTCCTGCAGCCCTGGGAAATGAATATAGCCTCCTAAGGGAATCTTCCAAATTTTATCTTGGGTTTGTATCATTGAAATCTTTGCCATTCTGAGGTCAATGCTACATTTAATATTTGTTGTTATACCTTTTTTATACTTAATGATGCTGAACATACTGTCTTACACTTATCAGTCATTTGAACTTCTTCTGTGAACTACATGCGCACATCATTTAGCATATTATACAGTGTGGTTATCTATTTAATATTGATTTATAAAATCTCTGTGTATATTAAGCATATTGCAACTGGTATTTGAAAAGTAGATGTGACAGATGGAAGAATAGTTAAGTTGTAGAAAACCACATCAGCCAAGATACCTTGGTAGAAATTAGTGTGATAATTGCAAAGAAGAGGGTGGGGACTACGTTGTAAGAATCAGAGAGCTAAAAAATCATGGGAAGATATTTTGGATGGGTACTTTAGGTCTGTATAACAGAATCAGTAAATGCTGTGTTTTGGAGGCCTTGGGGGAATAAGAAAACCAAGATACAGAAGGTTAAGTAATTTGCTCAAAGCCGTATGAACAGCCTGACCTGTGGTGGCGCAGTGGATAAAGCATTGACCTGGGAACACTGAGGTCGCCAGTTCAAAACCCTGCACTGGTCTGGTCAAGGCACATATGGGAGTTGATGCTTCCAGCTCCTCCCCCTTTCTCTCTCTCTCTCTCACTCTGTGTTTCCTCTCTAAAATGAATAAAATTAAATAAAAAAAGTTAAAAAAAAAAAAAGCCGTATGAACAGCTTTGCAAAGCCCCCAAATGCAGAGAATAAACAGATTCATCACAGGAGTCCATGGGCTCCCAATTAATTCAGATAGTGAGGTACTGTTCACCAAAAACCTTGAAATCATGATGGATGCTAATAAGCTGCCAATAAACCAATATCAACCTCAGTAGCCTTTAGTCAGCCTTACTCTCTTTGCCCAAGAGATAAATGTTAATCAAAACCATTAATGGCCTTGCACACTAATCAGAAACATAAGCATCACCTACTTCCCTAAAGCCAGAGGAATCTTCATCATGTTTTATTAATTTCCCTGTGACCTCAGGAATAAGGATGTGGCTAAAAATTTCACCCTATAATGGATAAATTACGGGAGGGGAACTGTGATGATTAATTTTATGTGTCAACTTGGCTAGGCCATGGTACCCATATTCCAACAGCAGTCTAGATGTTGCTGAGAAGGTATTTTTAGATGTGATTACCATTTTTCCCCAGCGTTGTTGAGATATACTTGACATACAACGTTGTGTAAGTTTAAGGTATAAAACTCGATGACTTGATTAGGTATGTTGTGCAAAGATTACCACAATAACATTAGTTAAAACATTCATCACCATCGTCTGGTTACTTTTTTATTTCTTTTTAGTTTCAGATTACAAACATTGCATAGAAATGGAATACTCACTTTGTTCATACCTCTAAATGTATTTACATCTTTAGCGTCCCCCACCCCCCTCTTAGAGTCCTGTGCTGTGCTTTGGGAGCCTACAAGAGAGAATGTTTGCAGGGTTGATGCTGCCAGAGGACAAGAGGGAAAGTATCAGAGAAGAGATAATGAATGAATGGAGTCACATAAATTCCCACGGCAAGAAAGAAAAGCATGGAGATGGGCAATTGTGGTCAGTATTGCTGGAGGATGTAGGTCAGAGCAGGGAGGCCAGTGGATGGAACACTGATGGGCAGTGGACAGCTCATGGAAGGATCTCTGGAATCGGGAAAAGCACACAGAGTGCCACGGCTGCAGCGTTAGAGGCTGGTGATGATAAAGAACAGGACTTGATCAGAATCAAGAGAAGAGAATTGTGTCAGGGCTCTCCAGCCAAAGTCCACCAGGAACACATCCATGTAGTTGGACAGGTTGGACGTATTATGCATTCCAGCCAGAGAGAAGACATTCAGCAGTAAAGTGTTAGAAATAATCTATTACAGGATCTGAGCTTTGGTTGGGTAATTTGGAGGAGACTCTAAGGAAGCAGGACTTCCCTGTGGATTGGATGCTATCAGGAAGTGGGAACAATTCTGTGGTTGAGTATCTCAATGGTTAATCTGCAGGGAGGGCCAACCGGAACAGAGATAAAACTGTAATTGTTGAAGTAAAAGCAGTTACTCCTTTTAGTGAGAGGGGAAGTTTGGTGTTTTGTGGGTTTCCCGGTGATTTTGTGTTTGTCTTACCTTGCTGTGCTCTCAAAGCAATGTGTTTGATATTGATATTCTGAAGTTGTAATGTCCACTGAGAAAAACATCCCAGATGGATTTGTTTAACATTGAGGCCGGTTCCCAGATGTCAAGAGCTGCCTCTTCGACATTTTCCCTTGATGTCTATAGGTGAATTTAGAGCATAAATCAGCAGATAGGAGTGATAGCTTTGTTGTGGGCTGGGAGAGAGTTAGAGGAGGCCACAAAGTTGTAGGCATTCATCCTGGCTAGCAGGCTGCATGTATGAGGCAGTAACTGAGCCCAGGAATATGGGCAGAAGAGCACATTTGTTGTCAGAGACAGTGAGTTCAATTCTAGCCATCCTGAGCTTGAAGTAATCAAACCAGTTTTCAATTTCATACCTTGGAAGGTGGCATTGTGTGTACATATATGGGCAGAAAACAAAACTCACTAATACTAAACTACTTTCTGGCATTGACATAGCACCTGTGTAAAACCAGTAGCCACGGCCACCATTACAGCCGCCTGGCCCATGCAAGTTTGCATTGCATTCGGACAGACAGTAATGAAACAATGGAGCCAAGAACTGGTGGGCCATTACCTTTAATTCTAGCTTGCAGCCGGTGGGCAAGAAATATACACAGTGGGAAAACACTTCCCTTTCCATTCAGGGCTCCCAAAGCCACTGACTTATCCGAGTTTCCTAGAATCAAAGGTTTCTAGCTCACCAGCCTTATTCACCTCTGTTCTCCATTTTCTTCTCTCTGCACAAACTGGCTTCTCCTTCAGCACCCTACCATCTTGGCTGCTTCTCCTCCCCTCCACATGGCCTTTCTCTGCTCTCCTATAGCATGGGTTCCTCCTAGAATGTAATCACTCTTCCCTGGAACAACATGATCTCTCTTCTTTTAAAAACCTTTTGTCGTGAAAGCCCTCCCCCAACACATATTAACATAATCACGCCCATCCCAAGCAAGAAGGGCAACTAATATTATCACCTTGGCAACGGGCTTCCACGTGGGCAGCGCCATCTTTAACAAAGTGAGCATAATATATTTAATCTGCCCAACAATCTGTCAAACAATGAAATTTGGGGCATTTATGACTCAAACTGTATTCTGCCCACAGAGGCAGCTCTTCCTAGGAATTTGTATTTCTCACCCAAACCCTCAGTTTTACAGCTTGTTCCTCCCTTTTACTTTACTGTCCATAGAACATCAACTTCCCTTAGCACCATTACTTCTTACTGCCTCTCAAGATGGAAAGAAGCTTAAAATCAATTCCATCTTCCCAGCTCTCCATTCTCTGTGAGTCAGAACTGTCCCAGTTAATTTAAAGCCAAGGCAGATAATAATTTGTCTTTGGCAATCGATGCAAACGTGGAACGTCTGTTCCGGAACCACTGTCAGCCAGTGAGGAGAGAGGGGTTGCATGCAACCTGCTTAAATAAACACTGGAGATGTGGATTTCCCTCCCAGCTTAGCAGTCACCCACCTTCTGTCACTGCCACTAATGTCACTCCCCAGGAGGTCAAAGGTTGTGGAACTGAGTCCAAGACATGATGTGGAAATTCAGACGACTGAGGTTCACATGGAAGTCCTGGGCGGCTGCCTAGAGAAAGACTCATGCTGAGCTGAATGAACTCTACTCGATAGCCTTTCCCGAGAAAGTGCACTTGGGAAATACAGTGAAACGGATTTCCAAGTATCTGGAAGACAGTGTCTAGCACACAACACAGTAGAGCTCAATAAATAGTTTCTTAATAGATGGTTTAAAGGCTTGGCTCTGAGTAGGGAAACAGTTTTCATCTGAGCCCTTACAAGCCCCTTTGGTTTTACCAGAATGGTGTTTGCCCCTCATACAGACACGTGAGAAATGGCACCATGACCCGCCAATAGGCAAGTAACGGGCCAGTTTGTCGGGAAACACTAAAAGACTACCAGCTCCCGAGAATAACCCAGTTCAAATATTGAGTGCCAGCTTCTGCATCCTTGGATTGATTTCAAGAACTAAGTCGCTGAGAATGTTTAAAAATAGAAAACCTATTTAAAATGTCCTGCTGCCTAGGGCCAGGGCCAAAAGAACAAAATGGACCTGTCATTCAAAATGACAACAAACCTACGAGTGGGATTTTTTCAGCATCCTGGAAGGCAGAGACCCTCAGCTAGTCCAGGCTCCACCACACTGAAGCAGGGTGGAATGGGAGCCTTGTCCAGGGCCGAGCACTGCGGGGGTGGGTCCTACACAGGGAATCGATGTCTCCATGCGAAGTGGAGGCCTGGTCAGGAGCCAAGACCCTTCCTGAGTGGGGTTTCTAGAGGCAAACACACAGTGAAATCCAGGAACACTCTGTACAAATATTCTAACCCAGTGGTTCTTAACCTGAGTTCCGTCGAACCCTAGGGGTTTGATGAGTCGGTCTCAGGGGTTCGGAGAAGCCTCTGCCACGGAGGCCAGAATAAAGTAATACCATAATTTGTTGTGAGTTCATGCACTTTGTTGGTTTTGTTCTTTGAGCAAGGTGATGTTCATGCAAGGTTCATTTTGTGCACCAGTAAAAAAACATATACCTATGTCTTCAATTTGGAAAAAATATCATACTTTATCACTAAAGAAGGGTTCGGTGAATGTGCATATGAAATTGGTGGGTTTGGTACCTCAAAAAAGGTAAAGAACCACTGTTCTAACCACATTGCCAACATCCTCCTGGTTTGCTCCTCTTACACTGAGCAGCAACGGAAACACTCTCATCCTGGATTCCAGGAGGAGGGGAGGGAAGAGCTCATTGGTCTAAATGGTGCCTACTTTAGTTTAGAAATCTATTTAGTTAGTTTAGGAGGCTCAGGGGATCTAAAATGGCCCAATCAGAGGGAAGCCCAGGACTTCTCTTTTGTGGTGAGAAACCTTCAATGCCTCCTGAAGAAACCAGCATTATGTTGCATCACTCAGATAACCCAGAATAATCTCTCCAGCTCAAGATCCTTAATGTAATCACATTTCCAAAGTTTCTTGCACAGGTTCTGGAAATTAGCACTTGGACAGCTTTTTTGGGGGGAGAGGGGGGCATTATTCATGCCATGACCATATACATGTATTTGTTTTATTCTACACACGTGTTGAGCCCCTATTCTGCACCAGGTGCTGGAGCTGTAAGAATGATTTAAGGCACAAGGTCCTGTTTCAAGGAAATGTTCTTAGCATTGGAAACAGACATGAAAGAGAGAGAGAAAAGAAAAGGAGGGAAGGAAGGAAGGAAGGAAGGAAGGAAGGAAGGAAGGAAGGAAGGAAGGAAGGAAGGAAAGGAGGAAGGGAGGAAGGGGAGGAAGGAAGGGAGGAAGGAAAGTATTACCATAAAAATATTTATAATGCTATGGTAGCATAATAAAAAAGAAAAAACAACAACTTGTTCTGATTCCTGGAGGGCAGGAGGCCTCACAGAGGAGGGACAACCGAGCCTGCCCTTAGAAGCGAAGCAGGAGGCACCAGGCAAATGAGTAGAAAAAAGCCGTTTCTGGAGAGAAGCGTGAATTACACAGGGACAAAAATGAAAGTACATTAAATATTCAGAGAAAGGCAAGCAATTTGATTCAGTTCGTGCCTAGAATATTTCATATTGAGTGACAGAAGCTTGAAGGGTTATGCTAAGTTAAAGAACCCGCGGGTAGTGGGGAAACCGGTGACAGTAAAGAAGAGTAATGACCTGATCTGATCAGTGTTCTCTAAAGCCCCATCTTGCAGCTGAGGCAGGTTGAATAAAGAGGAACGTAAAGGTTATTACAATTTCCAGGGAAGGGGTAGGAATGCCCATTTATATTTCTCTTTGTTTTAATAGAGATCTAATAATATAAATAGAAAGGAATGAACTACATAATTTTCTGTGGTTTCATGATTTTGTTCAATATGTTCTCCCAATGGAATTGGTAATTATAATACTTTAGCTTCTAGGCTTAGAGTAAAAAAATTACAATACCCAAAACACTAATTCAAAAGAATATATACACTCCTATGTTCATGGCAGCATTGTTTACAATAGCCAAGATTTAGAAGCAGCCCAAGTGTCCATCAGTGGATGAGTGAATAAAAAAGCTGTGGTACATATACACAATGGAATACTCCATGCTGTAAAAAAAGAAGGAAATCTTACGTTTTGCAACAGCTCGGATGGACCTGGAAAGTATTATGTCACGTGAAATAAGCTAGTTAGAGAAAGACAAGTGTCATATGATTTGACTTATATGTGAACTCTAATGAACAAAATAAATGAAATAGAAACAGACTCATAGATACAGAGAATAGACTGACAGCTCTCAGAGAGAAAAGCGGTTGCGACTAGGTTAAAAAGGTGAAGGGATTAAGGAAAGAAGAAAAAAACTCATGGACACAGACAACAGTATGGTGATCACCAGAGGGAAAGGGCAATGGGGGAGGTAGAAGAGGGTAAAGGGGGATAAATGGTGATGGAAGGAGACTTGACTTGGGGTGAACACACAATACAATATACAGATGATGTGTTATAGAACTGTAGACTTGAAACCTACATAATTTTATTAATTAATGTCACCCAGCAAATTCAATTTTTAAAATTACATTTATTTCCAGGAAATGATTTTTTAAAGATGTTTTTAAATAAGTAGCTACTAAAAATTGTTATTTAAAAATTATTCAATTATTTTCTCCAATGTTTCCTAATAAGCTGTTGGATAGCTTTAATTTCCTTACAAAAGTACAGTGTGAAAGCAGTGCCATATTATTTGCAAATTAGAAGCAGCAAAAGTCCTTCAGACTAGTCTTTAGAAAAGCACTTTGTTGTTCCATTCTTTTTTTCTTCTCCTTTTCCAAGTGAAAGGAGGAGAGAGAGAAGGAGAAACTCCCAAATGCTCCCTGACTGGGATCCATCCAGCAACCTCCATCAGGGGCAACGCTCTGTTCATCTGGGGCCATGCTTGCAACTGAGCTATTCTAAGTGCCTGAGGAAGAGGCTCGATGGAGCTGTCCTCAGCGTCCAGGACCAATGCTCTTCAATCGAGCCATGGCTGTGGGAGCAGAAGAGAGAGAAAGAAGGGGGAGGGGAAGGGGTGGAGAAACAGATTCTGGTGGATTCTCTTATGTGCCCTCACTGGGAATCAAACCTGGGACATTCACATGCCAGGCCGATGCTCTACCACTGAGTCAACTGGCCAGGGCCTGTTGTTTCGTTTTTTTTAAACTTTAATATATTCTTAAACTTCTTTGAAATTAGAGCCTAAAGTCAAGAATTCCTTCCTAGAAAGTTTTTATATAATCTGTAACTTTCTAGGGTTTTCTAAAATTTTTCTTTTACTGCTCCTTATCCCACTTCCTCAGACCTTCAAATTTTCCTTACTCACCTCCATTTCCTGGTGTATCTCTAATGGGCAGCAGTACCTAGCATTTAGCTTTTTCTCTTTTTCCAGTGGATGTCTTTCCTGTGGCTTCTCAATTGATCCTTACTTTCACTCCTTCAGGATCAATAATGAGGTATACACTGAAAAGCTTGGAATGTGCTTGGTCCACTGTGAGCATGTAACAGGTGAAATATTTTTATCTATGTAAAACTCTTTATGGATGAGCCACATTATCCTACAAAATATTCTAAAAACTTGTCCAGATAACTGATTAAGTGATCTATCATTAGTCTTCAGCACTCTTCTTTTTTCTGAAACAACAATTAATGACTCAACAAGTCAATTGAGGGCAGGGGACAGGGGCAAAGATCAACTCCACAGGTTCCATCTGGGCCTGACTGGGCCTCAAGCCACTGCTTGACATAGTACATGTCAGGGTCACCTGGAGAGCTTGTGGAAATACAGATCACTGGGCCACACACACAAGAGTTGCTGATACAGTTGGCCTGGCTGGGGCCTGGCAATTGGTGTTTCTAGCAAGGTCCCTGGAGATACTGCTACTACTAGTCCAACACACTTTGAATACCATGATCTCAAATCATCAGGCCCGGACCAAGATCCAGTGGTGGGATTCAGCCAGTTCACACCAGTTCAGCAGAACCGATACCTAATTTTTTGTTGAGTTTGGCAAACCGGATATTAAAATGGCACTTGTAATCAGAGTTCTCTCTAAGGTGGGTGCCTGGGCATCTGCCCAATGTGGAAATTACAAATTTACATTCCTGACTCTTTTTTAACATTCATCTGCACAACAGCATATTCTAAATGCCCTTAGAAATGTTCATCCAGTCAATAGGTGAAAAACATTGCAAGTGAAGGTGCCAATCAAGAAGCAATATTGAAATATCCTAAATCACAGCTTTATTGTTTATCATGTATTATTTAATATATTTCCATTAATATTTTTAAACTTTCTTATAATATAATCTAGTTTTGTGTGCCTCTTTATTGTTCTTTTTTAAGTATTAAATGCATGAAATAATAAAACTACCCTTCAGTGTATCTTTTTTTATACTTACCATGGTCATTAGGGCAGAGAACCGGTTGTTAAATTATTTGAATCCCACCACTGCCAAGATCTACTTCTGTTTGAAAAGTCCTATGAATTTGCATCAGCTTCAAGGTCACATGAATGACATAGGTAGTATCTACCCCCATGGTTTTGGATCTAAGCTGCATTTTAGAGTTGACTGGAAATATTTAGAAGAATATCAATATCCAGGTCCCAACCCAGATCATTTTATTCAGTTGTCTGGAGGTGTAGTCGCAGTGGGATTACAATTTAAAAAGCTCCCCAAGTGATTCAAATGTCTGTCAGCATTGAGCCCCACTAGCTGAGAGTATCATGCATTTAACAGTTCCCAAACCCTGAAGAGCCTGTGAATCAGTTCGCCAGGACTCCCTGGCCAAGGGCTAATGAGGACCAGATCTCTGGGAAATTTTAACAGAATATCTACAGTTCTTCATTTCCAATTCAAACTGTAACTATATCCCCTGAGATTCTACATTCTATTGTCTCAGAGAAAAACAATTAAAAGAAAAAAATAGAATGCATATACTGAGTTAAATGAAAAAAAAGTTTCATTTAAGAAATAGAACTTCCATTTTGAAGTCCCATTAAGAAGTCCCCTTAAAGATGGAAAAGAAATGGTTCTTGTCCTCAAAAACATCTCACCCCAGTAGGGCTATTTTTATGTATGCTTGAATATGCTTGCTTGTAAATAGGTTATAACTTTGATCGACAGAATCAAAATTGGTTTTAATGAGGTCAAAAACCTTTCTAAAAAAGCAATAGAGTGTCTCAGGTAGGGGTCCACTGAATTAAGATTACATGCTCAGTCCAGCTAACTTGAATGACAAGAGATCCATTCAAGGGTTCATATATGTCTCACAGAACACCACTGGCAGGGATACCGCAGGCCGCCCCAGGGACTGGGTCTGGAAAGCCGCCAGGACTGGCGTGACTGCGTCTTTCTCTGTCTCTGGGCTGCGTGATTCCCAATGTCAGTCCTCTTCACTCCCTTCACAGACCAGCTTCTCTGCTCACTTAACCGTAAAAAGGAGATTTGGGTTTACCTCTCCCCACCACAAATGAACTGCCCAGTTCCTTTGTCCCTTCAAATTGTTGAGAATCTGGTGAGCTCTGTTTGCCCACTGTTGTGCTTTCTCTGGTCGACCCCTTGTCCAGCGAGCTGTGGTCAGAAAAGCTAAGGCAGGGGTGCCCAAACTTTTTCAGCTTGTGAGCTACTTATAAGATGACCAAGTCAAAATGATCTACCTACAATAAAAATGCAAAACATAAATTTATTTCTTCTATATTATCATTAGTTATTATTATTACTATTTAATATTGTGTATTCTTCTTTCACCTTTCTCCTTCTCAGCTGTCTTTTCAGAGGAAAGTCAATATCATAGTTTTTATGAACAGTCCGAAAAAGCTGCTCCACATTTCTCTTCTTTGGAATAGCAATGGCACACAGACAGATGAGGCAAACACACTTAGAATATGACATGGTGACAAAAATCCCCTCCCATTCTGTATGAAAGTGGTAGGTTTTAGGCTTCTTACTTGGACCAGCTATGGCACTCATTTTTATACCCTTTGTTGTATTTAGTTTAAATAAATTGAAGGCTAACTACGCAGCAATGTAACTGAACAAGTTAGCGTGGTTTAACGCGCATGCGTAGGGTGTCAAAAGTTCAGACGTCAGATTGGCTACCCTGCATGCCAATCAAAAGACAAATGTCTTTTTAATGTCATGCGATCTAACCACACTTCCTTAGCACCCCTGAGCCAAGGTGTGTGGAGCTCTTCCTCTAAGGAGGTGGCTAAGGCAGGTTCTCCGGGAAAGGACCACGGGCAGGGTTGCCACAAAAGAGTAGCTATGACCTTCTCCACATTAACAATACACAGTAAACTGTGTACAAACAAACAACAAAACAGTAAAAGTAGGAAGAAGGACCTGGTAAAACATGAAATCACAGAATTAGTAACATTTATACAATTTAGCAAGAACAATAACCAAATAGGAATTGTTTTCTTTCTACTTGCTAATCATTGGTTAATGAAGAACAAACTCACTAAATATTGGTTCTCTTTTGTCCAAATAATTTTTAAAAATGTGTTTCTGTTTGACATTAATATTAGAGTATGGTTTTATATTTTAATTTTTGGATTATATAAAAACATTGACATGGCTCCTGTTTCTAACTACGGCCGCCCTCCCCACCACAGGTCATCATTTGCATTTGTTTCTGGTTTGTCTTGCCAATCACTCTTTTGTAAAAAACAAGGGAATACACACATTTTTATTTCCCCTTCTTTCCTTCACAAAAAGCAGCACTTCATATATATATAATGCATCAACCTTATTTTATCTCATGGGACAGACACCATCTTCCGGGAAAGCAACACAGACCAGGGCACAGAATTCAGGTCTCATTTACACAGCCACAAGGGCTCTGGTGTGGGGGTGACCAGAGCCTGTTCAACCAGTTCCCCCTAGATACTCAGGTGCTTCCATTTCTTTTGCTCTTTTAAATAACGCCTCTCTGAATAAACATGTACATATGTGGTTTCAAACCTGGAGAGATGTGTCTGTAGGGTAGAGGCCTAAAAAAGGATTTGGAAAACAAAGTGTATATGCTTTAGAGATTTTGTGAGACGTTGCTCACTTTCCCTCCATAGAGGGAGGCATTTTGCATCCTGTGTAGGATAGCACCTGCTGCATTGCCACCTAACCAATCGTGGTGGTGAACTTTCGGGGTTTGGACTAATCTGATAAATCAGAATTGGTACTTCAATGTAATTTTAATCTATATTTCTCCTACTTGAGTGGAGTTGATCGTCTTTCATACATAATTCTTTATCTCTTTGCAAATTAAATGTTTTAGTGTGAAGTAATTGCAGACTCATGTGCTGTTGTAAGAAATAATACAGGGACCCCCGTACGCTTTCCCTAGCCCTCCTCCGCATGGTAACATCCTGCAGTCATAGTGTGGTGTCACAACCACCATCTGGACATCTATTATGAACATGCAGCACTGTTCCTTACCTTTCTTTTTATGTGACATTCTGATGTGAGGTGGGGTAAACTCACTCCTTCTCCCACTAACAACCAAAAATCAACAAACAAAAATACAAAATCCCCCCGCCCAAGAAAAGCCTGTTCTCTGGAGCCTAGGAACCTAGAAATCTCACGTTTGCTGGCAGACACCTAAGTCAGTATATTCGGATCAATACCTTCTTAAAATATCCTTTCTTCCAGGAAGAAATGACTCCTCTATTACTTCTGGCAAATACAAGGTGGGACAAAAGTAGGCATATAGTTGTGAGTACATAAAACACACTTTATTCTTGTATTATTTATTAATTACTGTATTATTAATTTACAGTTGTGTATCCATACTCACAACTGTAAACCTACTTTGCCCCACCCTATAGATTGGTGTAACAAAATGAATAATCTAGTATTTCTTAAACAATAAAGGTTTTGATAAATATACGAAAAAATATATCCCTGTCTCTTCTCCAAAAGGGAACCTTGAAAAAAGCAAGAATGAATCCTATCCCTCACCCCCACCCCTCCATGGTGACAAGGTGCTACCTTCTCCCACAGAGCCTGTGCGGGGAACCCCTTGCCAACGCCCCTCTTATGTGACTACACCCTTACTCATTTTTCTATTGGTTTCCAAATAGGTTATGAACTATTTAGAAGAACAGGAAGTTCGCCCCTGGAGAAGCCCTTGGCAAGCATCCCCCTTACCTGGCTGAAGCCTGCTTAGAAGGGAGCAGCTTCTTCACCCTCGTGCCCCTAACAGTCAGCACAGTGCCTGAGACACAGTAGGTGCTTAATAAATGCCACAAGCCTGACCTGTGGTGGCGCAGTGGATGGAGCGTCGACCTGGGAACACTGAGGTCGCCAGTTCAGGACCCTGTACTGGTCTGGTCAAGGCACATATGGGAGTTGATGTTTCCAGCTCCTCCCCCCTTCTCTCTTTCTCTCTCTCTCACTCTGTATCTCCTCTCTAAAATGAATAAAATTAAATTAAATTATATTTTAAAAATAACAATAAAAAAAAATAAATGCCACAAAATTTTGGGTTTGAAGAAATTGGAGACAAGGTTACCAGAAGTTGCTAGACAGGTTAAAAGGCTACATAATTACCCTATGCAAAATGACATTTATACAAGGTCAAGGGGTAAGAGTCTAATAAAGAAGTCTGGTTTCCATAGTGATCCTGTTCTGCTTGAACAAAAGCACTCACAGGATTTCTGAGAGTCCAGGAAACCTAACAGCCACCAAGATCTTCCCCAATTCTAACCATGTGGTCGTGGAAGAGGAGAAGAGAGGACAGAGAAGAACAGGTGAAGGAAGGGTGGGGCAAAAGGAGGACCATGTAAAAGAAAGTCAGAATCATCCTTGGAGATAGGTAGATGTATATTTTTAAACTAGCTCAGATGTAAATTATGTCCCAGGGGTAAATTAACACCTTCACTTTGGTAAGCCCAACAGATATTTTCAGCATCTGCTCTCAAACTTTTTTGTCATATTTGTGGCATTTATTTTGCAGGATGACTTTCACTTTACACGTTTGATTTTTTTATTTAATAAAAGTTATCCTGGCCATGAATTCTTACCTATGCTGTTTTTCCTTTTACACACCAATCTATAATTAATTTCCTAAAGCGTAGTAAATATTTTAAAATATTTTAAATATGTTGAATAAAAAGGATGAGCCTGGCTCCTCTGTTCAGATATATTTGTAGGTTGATCCAGACGATTTTGATGATGATCCTTCATAGTCATAATTAAGTTACTGATCCTACGTCTCATGGTTCAATAAGTAGGTGTGGCATATTTGCACTAATGGAACAATACTTTAGCTGTGGATTATTCTTTCCTACTAGATGGCCAATAGTGTTCACAACAGGATTGTTTACTCATTGAGCACCGTGTTAGATGCTGGAGAACAAAAGTGAATGACAGACACCACTGCTGTCAAAGAGCTAACAATTTGGGGGAGGAAAAAAAGTGCAAACAAATAAATGTAATAGTGTGACATATGCTTTAAAAAAATTATGTATGGGCCCTGGCTGGTTGGCTCAGTGGTAGAGTGTCGGCCCGGCGTGTGTGGAAGTCCTGGGTTCGATGCCCAGCCAGGGCACACAGAAGTGTCCATCTGCTTCTCCATCCTTCTGCCTCTCCTTTCTCTCTATCTCTCTCTTCCCCTCCCACAGCCAAGGCTCCATGGGAGCAAAGTTGGTCCAGGCACTGAGGACAACTCCATGGCCTCTACTTCAGGAGCTAGAATGGCCTCGGCTGCAGCAGAGCAATGCCCCAGATGGACCGAGCACCACCCCTGGTGGGCACGCCTGGTAGATCTCAGTCAGGCGCCTGCAGGAGTCTGTCTGCCACCCCTTGCTTCTCACTTTGGAAAAATACAAAAACAAAATTATGTATGGTAGGACAGGAGTGTAAAAAAGAAGCAAATTTTACTTGGGTTGGCCAGAAAAGGCTTCCAGAAGAGCTTATTGAGTCTTAAGAGACACGTAGTAGATCCCTTGGTCAACAAGGACAGAAAAGCTTGTGTGCAGAGGTAAAGGGGCATGATCCTGCCACTGCAAGTAGTTCACGGGTGGCTAGAGAATACGAAGGGCACAATACAGATGAAGGGTGAGGTATTGGTCTTGAGCAGGAAAGCTCAAGTCAGGTCATTAAGGAGCTAGTATGAGAAGCAGAAATACATGCACCTCATCCCGTAGGTAATGGAAGCCACTGGAAAATTGGAAGCATGGTAGTATTTTAAAAGACACAACTTCCTTGACAAACTGGAAGATGGATTTAAAGAAGACAACATACCTTTGTAGTAAGACAAGAGTGGGAGGATCCAGGTAGTTTTAAAAGACTAGATGGACTGGAGACTTGAGAGAGGTAGAGTTAATGTTGACTGGACAGGGAAGAGAGGGGACTCCCAGATTTGTCCTTGAGTATTAGTGCATAGTAAAACATGAGAAAGATTAGGTTTTGAATATATAAATTCAGCTTAGGACATACGAAGTTTTAAGTTTCTGTGAACAAGAAGATGACCAATAAGTTGATAGTGTTGTTCAGGAATTGAAGCTGGAGGCACATTTTGGGAGTCTCCTGCATATAAACAGAGGAACCATGTAGTCAAAGCTTTGCAAATATAAGAGGTCACCTTCTGTGTGTGTCTATTTAAATTTATTTAAAAGTCAACAAAATTAAAAATCCAGTTCTTTACTTGCCCTAATCACATTTCAAATTTATAATAGCCACATGTAGCTAGTGACTATCACATTGGATAGCATTATCATACAGCATTTCCATCATCGTAGAACATTCTACTGGACAGAGCTAGAAAGTGGTCCTAGAAAGTGAGTTATTGATCAGAAGAGAGGAAGAATGGATGGCAGAGGAAGAATCTCCCAAGAAAATCAAGAATAGGTGAAAGAGCCAAACCCAAAAGCCAAGGTAAGAGAGGGAAAAGCAGGCACCTGGGACATTAAGCATGTGAACATCAACCACTTCAGCTCTCATACTGGGAAGGACTGAATGACCTCCATGAGCCAAGTCGTGTAGGTGCTTTCCACGTCATCTACCTAAAAATTGCACAACCCTCTGAGGAAACAGAGCCTGGTTCCCATTCATTACACTTCTCCTCATGACTATGACTGATAAATTTTAATTGTGCACTTCTGCCAGCTTTACTAATTGTTTGCATACCTTATCACATATATAAGGTAATCACTGACTTCATGTCCTAATAGAATTAAAGAATGTGATATCATTCTTTATGATCCAGGACAACTTGCACGAGAGAAGCTGGTTAATCTAAAGCTGAAAACTGACGTAGTCTGAGACAAGTTTTTGCAAAGTGTGTCAGGCCCTTATTAGGATCAGCTTATTCAATCATTTCAGCAATCCTTGGGTCATTCCTATCATTCCTAATTGAGAGAGCAGGAAACTGAGGTCCACAGAGGTTTATGATTTTGCTAAAATTTCACAGATAATGGTAGTAGATCCCTGAATTCAAATTCAAATAGATCAGGCTAATTCCTGAGTCTTTGCTTATAACCACCACCTTCCACAGAGCCCTCCTAAATGTTAACTGTAAATCCTCAATGTCCACTGCAGACCTTGAACAATGATCTCAACTATCCTTCTGAAGTATAATGCTTATGCATTATAAGAAATATGCAGTTCCGGGGGGGGGGGGGTGTTACAGAGCTGCTCTATTAGCCTAGCACTGCATTAGTGAAATATAAAATCAATGTTTGCAGAGGCCAGCACTGAGCACCTCACCTTACAGTATGCGGGTTTTCAGTTTCCACCGCATCAGTTTTACATGCAGAAGACAGGCAACTCCTTGAGGGCAGGTAATGTCTGATACTTCTTGGAGAGAGCCTCTCAAGCACAGATTTCAACTGATGAAATTGGGAAAGTTAAATTAGCAGTGGAATTCAGGTCCACCACAATATGCTATAGGAATGTATTGCCAATGATATGTTTTATTTTTAAACCCATATATTTTTCTTTTAATTGTGGGATCGTTTTTGAGAGATATCACACTATCTTTTCTGAAGTCAGTTAAATCAAGAGCAATACAGTACATTCTCATTCAGGAGAGATATTTTGGTGGTGAATATCTTCACAACCTTAAATCCATGGGTTTAAACACAGTGCAAAAATATTTATATATACAAGATTGCTCAATTGAGTTGGCAATGTTTCATCAGAGGATACATTACTACTATAGGTAAGAACCTGGGACTAGGCTGACTCAATTTGATAGTTTTGCATTATTTAAATGACCAAATAATTATGACTTAGTGCTTGGCTTTGTTTGTGATGTATAGTGACAATAACCTGGTAGCTCATACTATGTATAAATATTAATAATACTTAGAATTCATTACACAAATAATTTGATAAAACTCATGATCTTACAATCTAGCCCAAATACAAATCTAGTTCCGAGGTATTTTTCAAATATGACTGTTTGCCTTCAAGATCTTCAAATACTACTTGACATCTGAAAAAACAAGAAGGGAGCTGACCACAATATGCCAGTTCAGTTTGTTGAAGGGAGAAAAAGAGTAATGCTGAAAATCACTTCTAATATATTCATCTCAATACAATAGATTACTAATTGTATTGAGGAAAATATTTAAATATTAGTGTGGTTTTCTTTTTCTTTGAGGAAAAAGCTATGAGCGACCTCTAAATGCATTTAAATGAAACTGTTGCAAAGACAGGCTGTGGTTGTCTTATTCTTAGGTTGCAATCCCAGTGCAACAAAGGTATTCATCAACCATTCACTTGAAATTTAGAAAAACAAACACAATACAACAATGAGAAACCCAGATAACCCCAAAAAGGTTCCTGAGGGAAAATAATTACACCATCACATGAAGTCTTTAGGACATTATATTTCATAAAAGACAATGATAAAAAAGTACAAACATTTCCATGAGAAGCAAAAAAAAAAAAAAAAATGAGAATACAAGAAATTACTAGCATTTATTTCAGTGCATTTATGCAAAAGCCTTTTGGATCTTAATAAATAAACTTATCTTAAGTACACTTCCTCTTTCTGATAAACATCAGTATGGCCACTTTAGTTCTCTCAGTTGGCATATTTGTAAATACAAGGCAACAAATCTAGAGTGCTAATATTTGTCTGAAAAAAAAATACATAAAAAAATAGCACAAAGACAGGCAAACATCAAATAAAATGACACAAAATCTGTTTTCACTCATTGGAAGCCCGCAAAATATGGAGAATATTATATTGTATATTTTTCCGTTTTCTTTTCAAATAGATATCTCTTGGCTAGGAAAGAAGTATAAACAAATTTTAAATATGTAAGTTTGTACTTATATAATATTGTAAGCAAGGTTTTCTTGCTAAACACCTTTTGACAAAGTACAAACAATCTTAAATTTAGGTTTTAAAAAATATATATTCATTAAACCCTAGTTTTTGGCAAATATTTAAATGACTATGTCCACTATGGATTAGACATAATGTTACAGCAAGTGTGAACACTTACTTTTTCTACAAATAGGCCCATTAATTATTATTATTTTCTCTAGTTGAAAAGTTCTATATAACTTTCCCACTAGTGCATGGGGACCTTGTAATAACTTTATGTCCACATATATATGTTTTCTTATTTTGGGACTAAGAAATACAATGAATAAGTTATCAGAGGATGTCTTCATAATTTTAGAAAGGTTTCCACTTGCTTTACTTGATTTGTTTAGAAATGAAGTAATACTTTTTCTGTAGACATAACTAACTAGCATTGCACTTGATAGAGTAGGCAAGAATACATGTTCACTAATATATCCACCAAACAACACTATAAAAAAGGTAGTTTGCATTTGCAATATATTTGTTAGTTTTTATGGAATAGATTTTCACACAATAAGAAAACGGGGCAAAACTCTGTCACTTTTATTGAAACATATTAAGTCACTATAGACAATAATTAATTTTAAGTCTATAGTTTAAAAGCAAAACAAACAAAATGCAAAAGATAAAAAGCACTAATAAGACAATTGTCACAGAATGACACACCATATTCAAAACTGCAAAAAGCAAAATATTCATGGCGCACTCTGAAAACAAAAATTACTATTAGAGATAATCCAATCAAATAAGGCTGATACTAGTAGAGCTGAGTTCTCTTGAAATTGTAAAATACATATCAAAATAAAAAGATTCCAAAATGTGAGCAGCCACACATTAAAAAAAAAGTTTTCTTAATAAGACTCAGAAACAGCCCTAATTTTCCCCAAAACTAAAATACATAATTATTTAATTATTTTATGAATTAATTATGCTCCTATGCCTCTACTATCTTGTTAGTGATCAACAAATGGTAACTTTCCCAATTTACTTTCTTTCATTTCATTGAGTTAAAAAAAACTTCATTGATTATGAGAGACAGAAAATGCACAGATAGATAAATTAAGAACAAATTTACTTCTCAGAAGGTTTGATTTTCATTATTTTCAGTAAGAACAAAAAAATTAGAGACAAATATTTTGGAAATATTTCTAAGACAAAAATGCGGAGAAATTCTGTTTGATCTCATAGTAAAGAGCTATTAGCTTTCTCAAAATACAGGCAGTCCCTGGGTTATGAATAATATAGGTTCTAGAGGTTTGTGCGTACATTGAATTTGTATGTAAGTTGGAACAGGTACATTTATCTTTCTTTACATTTACCTATTAAATGCAACTTAGAAAGTTGTTTGTCTTTTTCTTTTTGAAAGAGACAAAAAGAGAGTCAGAGAGAGGGACAGATAGGGACAGACAAACAGGAAGGGAGAATGATGAGAAGCATCAATTCTTCATTGAGACACCTTAGTTGTTCTTCGATTGCTTTCTCATATGTGCCTTGACCAGGGGGCAACAGCAGAGCAAGTGACCCTTCTCTAGCCAGCAACCTTCGGCACAAGCCGGCGACCATGGGGTCATGTCTATGATCCCACGCTCAAGCCAGTGAACCCACGCTCAAGCTGGATGAGCCCACACTCAAGCCGGATGAGTCCATGCTCAAGCTGGTGACCTCAGGGCTTTGAACTTGGGTCCTCTGTGTCCCAGTCCAAAGCTCTATCCACTGTACCACCACCTGGTCAGGCAGAAAGATGTTTGTCTTAAAATAGTATTTATTTCTACCTTTCCATGCATATAAACACTTAAATATTTTCAAACCTACAGAAACTTTCTTGTTCATAACCCAGAGACCGCCTATACAAGAATTTCAATTATTTTACGATTTAGTTTGTGGTTTTTTGTGTTACCAATATTGCCATAGAAAATGCCAACTTCAAAAAATTAAATGTTCAACCTGAGATAAACAGCCATATTTCTATTTTAAGTGAATAATCCATGAGGCAAATATTATCCAATATCTCTCAAATATAGGTTTTTATTGTTCTTCGTTGTTGTTGAAGATTCACTATATAGATATACATTTTTTTGTTTTAAATTTGTGAAAATACCCTAAGATATTTTAAAGAATCTTTGGTTAACAATAACTGATAATTTTCAAAGTAAAAACATTGTTTGGTTTTGCCATAAAAACTTCATCCAAATTCAAATAATGTAATACTGATGTTAGGTAGTAAGACCTGTTTTCTGAGAAGTGCTTTATAACATCAATGTTTTTAAATAACTGACTTTGTATTGAATTATCCTTTCAGTGAGGAAATTTTAATAATTAACATTAGAGATTTAATTTCTTAAAAGTGAAAAAAAATACAATTTGAATGAAATTGGCCAACATTATAAAGAATCACTCCAAGCTTGAAATTCTATGAGTCTGAGATTAAACCTAAAATTTATTTTTTATCTACTAAGCATTTATCTTCATAAAAATAGAATATTTAATTTCTTATCTAAGAGTATAATTCATTTGTATATTATAAGTTCTATTGGGTTTTCCATATAACTCATTCTTTTTAAAAATTGTTTTTGATTTCTTTTTAAATAAAAAAAATTTTTGGCTCTTCTGAACTGGAACTAATAAAAGTGCTGTTTGCTATTAACTGAAACAAATAAACAGTGTACAAACACACGTTATCTTGGGAACACTTTTTGAGGCACAAAATCCCTGACACCAGAGGCACATGAAAAACAACATTAAGAGGTCCTTTAGGTCACATCACATCACAACTTTTAAGATTTTCTTGGTAATACTCATGCAATATGCATAAACATTATGGTTGTGACTTAGCAAAATCTGATGAGATTGCAAGCAAGGAAAAATATAAGTGATCCTGACAGGAAGAAAAGCTGTTTAAGCCATTTCTTCTTACCCTTTAGGACCCTAAGTAAGCTGTGACTTCTCCCACACAGAAGGCTAGAGTTCTAAAGCTCAAAACTAGTATAACAGTTTACTGTATTAGTCAGCTGTCAATTATTGACAGTTCCTTCATTTCACACAAGGGTTAACCTTTGTTTAGTGACATAAATTTATTTTTTTCCATGCAAATAAAAATTCTCTATAAAAGTCCAATAAAGGCATAACCAATTACATGCAAAACAGCAACACATGTTGTTTTTCAACAATTGAAACACATTGATTTATATCACGTATGTACAAAATATGTTCAAACAGAAATAAAGCATTCTCTTGAATTAAATTATAGATTTCAGTATAAAAATGTTTCCTTTGCAGGGAGCTCTTAACTTCCAGTCTTAAGCAGTGGCATCGGGTCTCCACAGACTCGCCATGGGGGGTGAGTCAGAGCAGAGGATGGGAGGAAGAAGGCTGGCTGTGGGTAACCCCACACTGTAATCACGGAGGACTGCTGGCTCTTCTACAGAACTGGGCACTGTGATGCCTCCATTCACTGACCTCCATTAACAGCGCACTCTAAGTTTTTGACCCAGCATTGTGGTCTGTCCTGCCATGAGAGCGACTTCTTTAATAGTCTTCAACTGGTGCTAACTCTGGCATGAGGTTTACAGATATGTTTGTATACAACCTATCAATGAGTATTTTTGGCATGTATACTAAATTGTTCAATCCATCGATGTACTGGCGCTCTTTTGAATACCTTAGCAATTTATACCTATAGTGTGAGAGAGAGAAAATGAAAAGTAACAGAAACACATTAAAAAAACTGGTGGGGAATATGCTCAGGGTCATTCTTACACATTAAAGCATTCAGAGCTCTTTACAATTTGGGGTTCTCATACATAATTAAAAACCTCTCTAAATCATTTTTTAAACCAATGTTCTAAATTAGCATTTTTATGAGTCTTAAAATGCCACATGGAAAAATTATTCTGTACCCTTATGACTTAGACATCCTTGAGAAATAAAACGTATTGTATTTTATGTTAAGAAAACACTTTTTATATAAATAATTAGGCTCTTTAATATATTAACATAAATATGTAGGTATGCAAACATGTATATATCTTCAACACAAGCACAAAAATGCTTTACTTCTATAAAATTGCTATGGATAGAAAATTTTCTTCAGAATATGTTTTTGGGTGCAATGTATATTTTCAGTCTTTCATACATGAATAAACCTTGTTTTCTGAAGACAATACTAAACTTACCGTCCTAAAAACTGGACTTCACCTCGATGATGATGAGGAATGGATTTGTACTTTCCCAGGTCTCCCTCTGGTCTTGTTACATTATATCCAGCATAGTGAACTCTACAAAACAGGGAAATGAAAATATAAAGAAATAAAATCTGACATAAACATTGATGATATGAGTTCAATTATAAAAGCAAAAGAATGCTCTACTGTATATGCTGTCAATTTCAGAAGACCCTCTTAGTGTACAAAAAAAAAAGGAGAAACACAAAGTAGGATTTAGGAATCTCAAAACTTTTCCATCCCAAAGAATCTTTTCTTGGAAGAGCAAAGGACAATTTACCTAACAGGAAGAAAATTTAGAGAAATTCTGTTATTAAGCAATTTGTACCTCAACATACCTATTCCAAAGGTCATCATCTTCTCCTCCCCAGCCCCAGAAGGCATTAGGAAAACCATTGATTTTTCTAAATTGTTCCACTGTCAGTCCACTTACACCACCAAAAAACTCTTTATATGGAAGACTAAAAAGGAAGCAGAATATAGCATCCTAAAAATAAAATCAAAACAGTTTGCCGCATGAAATCAAGTTTTCAGTCTTTTATGTGGCTTGCAAAATATACCCCTACTTTCCAAATAAATAATCATGTTGATTAAATCATATTCTGGGAAATGTGAAGTACCCAAAGAAACAAAACATTTTTATATTCTAGTGAAAAAAAGTACACCTAAATGTGTTACATAAAACACAAAATAAAATACATGGTAACTGAATCTAATATTTACTTTTGTTACTTTATATAATACTCAAAACCCAATGTTCAAAAATTGTTCATTTTTATAGCAAAGTAAACTTGATTAAATTCATCAATAGCTGTCTATTAAATGTTAGAAGTTGCTAAGCTAATAAAATTTTCTAAGTTAATAGAACTTAATTATAAATGCATTATTTACAGATCAGGATAAATGTATATTAGCAAAGACAAGTCTGGTATTTAATTTTAAAATGACAAGCTTCCTGTTTCTATAATATATCTGTTTGGATTGTATTCCCAAAATACCCATGAATGTTTACAAATATATTTATTTTTAATGCACTTATATTTAGGAGAAATAACATTTTATTGAGATGTAAATGAGATAAAGCATTACATTAGTTTTAGTTGTACAACACAGTGGTTTGATATATGTATATACTGCAGAATAATTACTAAAATAAGTCTAGTTAACATTCATCACCATCCATAGCCAGAAAATAGTTTTTTTCTTGTGATAAGAAGTTTCAGTATCTACTCTCTTAACCACTTTCAAATATACAATAGAGCAGTGGTTCTTAACCTGGGTTCTATCGAACCCTAGGGGTTCGATGAGTTGGTCTCAGGGGTTAGGAGAAGCCTCTGCTGCGGAGGCCAGAATAAAGTAATACCGTAATTTGTTGTGAATTCATACACTTTGTTGGTTTTGTTCTTTGAGCAAGGTGATGTTCATGCACAGCTCATTTTGTGCACCAGTAAAAAAACATATACCTATGTCTTGAATTTGGAAAAAAAAAAATCATATTTTATTTATCACTAAAGAAGAGTTCGGTGAATGTGCATATGAAACTGGTGGGTTTGGTACCTCAAAAAAGGTTAAGAACCACTGCAATAGAGTATTGTTAACATAGTCACCATGATATACATTATATCCCAGAACTTACTTATAACTGAAAGCTTGTATCTTTAACTGCTTTTACATTTCACCCACCCCTTAACCTGTTCTCCTATCATGAGTTCAGTTTCTTCAGTGTTTCTTTTTAGGTTCCACATATAAGTGAACTCATACAGTATTTGTCTTTCTCTGACAAATGACTAAATATTTTTTTTAATTTTGATTTTATTTCCTTACCTTACCCTAACTCATACTCCAAGGACTTTATCAAACCAATATTCATTTAGGTGCAGATTGGACTTCTGATATTGAGGTAGAATACCTAGATTTGTCGACTTGGATAATTCTTGTGGCCCCAAGCGTGCTATTGGGAAGTAGTATGCAAGGGCCCCTTAAAAAGCCAGGTCACTTGGAGGGCCAGGAGAGAAAACACACCGTGCACAGCATCCGAAAACCCAACTGAAGGAAATCTGTCCAGGACCACAGCACAGTTGCCTCAGAGAAAGGGAGGAAGCAGATTCCATTTTTTTGCTGAAGAAATTCTTGCCTCATTCCCTGTGGAGAAGAGGTGCTGTCTGCCAGCTGGGATCTTGTGTGGCCACCAAAAGTGGAACAGGCTGCTCCTGCACAGAATGCAAGGGCTGCAGAAGCAAGCGATCTCGGCCCCACCCCGGGCCAAGACAATAACAGCAACACAGACCCCAAAGACAGCCCATGTGTCCTAGGAGACTCACGAGGCTCATACCCGGGGAGTTAGCATTCTAGTAATAACACTGGTTGGGATTCAAGAGGGTCGATAAGCATTTTTGGCATGGTTGTTTCCTACACCAGTTGAATCATTCCTGCCCAAGCTAGTGATTTGAAAGAATCCTGAGATCATTAGACATGTAGATATATACAACTGTATGTGTGTGTGCATATACTGACATGTGTACATCGGCAGGCACATTAATTCCATTTATTGTTCTGCTTAAGTGGAAACAATCAATTGAACTATAACCACAATGGAAAAATATTAGAGAAAATTAAGGCACAATAGATAAATTAAAGAATAGAAAACATTAGGTCAACAAGCAAAAACCTAGTGGTATTTATCTTGCACTGTCCACAAAGGAAAAGACACTAACATGGGACTTGAGCTTTTTGGTCAGCAGCCATGAGAGTGTGGGCATGACTGCTGGGCAGAGATGCTGCATCAGGTTTTGGCCCATGGCTAAAGTTGGCACCACCCAGCCATTCCCTGACATGCTACCGTCTCCCCAGGCTAGCACTCTAATTTCTGTCCAAGATACCCTACTAACCCTAGGACTAGTCTACGTAGGTATGAATATTTTATTCATTAGAAATTAATGTTTTCAAGTTAAAAAGATAATTAAGAATTCTTAGTTTATATAATCCTTATGACATTTTTAAGTGAAAATCAATCACACTGAATCCAATTTGATTTCAGCAGGCTGACCAAAATCATTTTCAGAAGTGCTAAGAACCAGAGCCTGAACCTGAATGACCTTCCCACAGTAATGCCAGACTTGAAGATCAGATACTGTGCTGTTAAGGAAAAGGTTTCTAACGATGACAACAAGCAGCACAAGAAAAAGCCATTCTTTTCCTGTTTCAGTGCTGATTCACCTGGTCATGTCACTGCCTCTCTCTACTCTGTAGGTCAGGGAGCAGGCAAAACTGTCATATGGGAATCACTTCCTCTGCTCCAGGCTGTTTTCTTTGCTCCCCACTTCCATTAGCAAATGAAAACTGTGATCTCTTTCCTAGATTAGACATGCATGCTTGAATGTCAATTTAGGTCACTGTCACAGCATCCCACCGAATGGGAGAACTATTTGTCAATGATACATCTGATAAGGAGTTAATATCCAAAATTTATAAAGAACTCATATAATTCAACATCAAGAAACAAACAATCCAATTTAAAAATGGGCAAAGACCTAAATAGACACTTCTCCAAAAAGGGCATAAAGATGGTTAACAGACATATGAAAAGATGCTCAACGTCACTAATCATCTGAGAAAGGCAAATCAAAACCACAGGGAGATACCACCTCACACCTGTCAGGATGGCACTCATCAATAAAACAGTAAACAGTAAGTGCTGGAGAGGATGTGGAGAAAAGGGAACCCTCCTGTTCGTGGGAATGCAGACTGGCGCAGCCACTGTGGAAAACAGTATGGAGATTCCTCAAAAAGTTAAAAAAGGAACTGCCAAAAAAAAAAAAAAGGAACTGCCATATAACCCAGTGATTCCACTTCTGGATATATATCCAAAACAAGCCAAACAGTACTTCAAAAGGATATACAGGGGGTCCTCGGGTTACAATAGTCTCAACCTATGACATTTCAAGTTTATGACACTCCATAAAACTTAAAAATATTGAGAGGTGAGTGTTTCAGCCTACGCCATTAGCATCATCCTTACAGACTACGTGGTGAACTAGCTGGGCTGCGCACTGCAGAATATGCGGTAACGTGGTGCAGGAGTGGGAGTGACGCCCGCAGCACACTTACCTAAACCATTTTGAGCTGTTAAAAGCACAAGTGTTCCATTGTGTGATTTGGTTGGCTTAGCTGTGTTTTTATGTTCTAGTTTATGATTTTACAATTGTATTAGGATAGGTAAGTGACTTAGGCTAGGGTGTGTTTTGATTTACACCGAAATTGGGGTTACATCACTGTTGTAGGAATGGAACTGTGTCGTAACCCAAAGACCCCAGTATGCACCCCTATGTTCATTGCAGCATTATTTGCAATAGCCAAAATATGAAAGCAACACAAGTACCCATCAATAGACGAGTGGATAAAAAATCTGTGGTACATGTATTCAATAGAATATTACTCAGCTATGGAAAAGAATGAAATCTTACCATTTGTGATAGAATGAATAAACATAGAGGGTATTATGCTAAGTGAAATAAGTCAGTCAGAGAAAGACAAGTACTTTATGATTTCACTTACATGTGGAATCTAAAGAACAATATAAACAAACAAACAAAACAAAACAGACTCATAGAGACAGAGAACAGACTGATGGTTGCCAGAAGGGAGTTGGCCGAGGGGCTGGTTGAAAAAGTTGAAGGGATCAAGAAGTACAGATGGGTAGCTACAAAACAGTCACAGAGATGTAAGGTGCAGCATGTGGAATATAGTCAATAATAGTGTAACACCTATGTGTAGTGCCAGGTAGGTACAGGAAATTCAGGGGGAACACTTCGTAAAGTAGATGATTGTCTAACCACTATGATGTACACTTTAAACTAATACAGATTTCAAATGTAAACAGTAATTTAAAAAATAAAAATAAAAAGATACTGTCACAGCTCTGATGACTGTTTACATTACCATGTATCACTAGGAAATGAAAATATTTGTTTCTTATTATTGAAAGCATGTCAAGAATCCATAGCTTAGAAAGATGCTACTCTGTAGAATGCAAAGCAGAAGGGAGACACAACAGGTGCTGTGACCTACACAGGGCAAACCCAGCACATGTGATCACACAGCAGTCCTGTGCATGGGCTCTATTACTCCATGAACAAGGAAACCAATGTTCAGAGATACAAGTAAGTGATCAAATCCTACAACTTAAATGTGGAAATCAGAAGTTAAAGCCACATTTGCTTGACTACAGAAGCCAGGCTCTTTCCTATCACCCCACACAAAACTCTGCAGGAGGAAGAACCAAGATGGTCCTACAGCCTGGCTTTCTATGAGGACAGGTTGGAATTAAACATACTCTTTAGGCTATCAACAATCTCAGATGCGGACACTTAATGATGATATGGTTTTGCATGTATATTATACAATTTCAGGAGGACTGCACATTACTTACATATACATGTATTTATCCAGCTTTGCTGCAAAATGACGTGGCATTTCTCCACATCCGTAATAGTTCCGATCATTTTCAGGTAGATGATCCACGTCATGGAAGATTACACAGTCCCACACACTGTCTTTCATGGCTTCTTTGAAGCCCACATTGAAGAGCATTGCCCGGTTAAACGGCTGTGTGCCGGTCTTCACAGGGAGGAAAACAGAAATGCTACTTAGGCTTTGTCATCTGATTTTTTTTCTAAATTTTCCTAAGTTGTTAAATCATTGTCAAATAATAAATACATCTGAATCAAATAGACAAAATAATAAACATACTTTAGGATGTTCAACTATACCATTTAAATTTACTTGCATTATTTTATCGTTTGGTAAATTATAAGAAAACAATGTCATTATCTAGTCCACTGGTTGATCACTACACTTATATAATAACAGCATATATGTTTCTATTTTACTTCTAATATATCAGAATATAAATTATTTATAACCAGAAATAAAGTCATTAAAAATCATAGAGGCTGCATTTTTTTAAGCTTTCCATATGCTATCAAAACTAAGAGAAGCAAATGGTCCCTTGTCTTATATAACAAGGCCAGGGAGAGCTGACTTTGATTACTAATGCTTATAATAAAGACAAAGACAGTTTTAGAAACCAAAACAATTGGAACTTATTGCAGAATATCCAACTTCTTTTACTAGAACCATTTTCTTTTATTACTAGCGAAAATACATTAAAATGCATGGAGAACAGATAGTCCCTATTTTTATTATTCTTGCTCATAGCAAATACCAAGAGTATTTATGAAACAAAAAACAGAAACTGCCTGACCAGGCGGTGGCACAGTGGATAGAGCGTCGGACTGGGATGCGGAGGACCCAGGTTCAAGACCCCGAGCTCGCCAGCTGGAGCGTGGGCCTATCTGTCTTGAGCAAAAAGCTCATCAGCTTGGACCCAAGGTCGCTGGCTCCAGTAAGGGGTGGCTCTGTCTGCTGAAGGCCCGCGGTCAAGGCACATGTGAGAAAGCAATCAATGAACAACTAAGGTGTCACAATGGCAACGAAAAACTAATGATTGATGCTTCTCATCTCTCTCCGTTTCTTTCTGTCTGTCCCTATCTATCCCTCTCTCTGACTCTCTCTCTGTCCCTGTAAAAACAAAAACAAAAACAAAAAACAGAAACTGATGACATAGAACCCAACTTTCTATATTATAACCACTTACCTTTTTTATGACAGAAATTATATTAAGGTGCAATAAAAAAGTTTCATTCTGTATCTAAAGAAAATTAAATAGCAATTACCTAGGCCTTAGCTACAGTTCTCAAAATAATTTCCAAAGTATAAAACAAGAAAGGATTATGACAGAAGCAAATGAGACATATGATGCAGTTAGCACCGGGGTGTTGCTCAAGGGTGAAAAATTAATGTTCGAATCCTGGATCCCGCACTAACGGGAGGTAATAAAAACCACTTTACTTTTCACAGCTTCTTTCTTCGCTAATGAAATGGAGAGAATAAAAGAGAAAGGCAGTTAAATTATAATGTTATTACTGGTACATCAACATCAGCTTGAACTATTTTCCTTTAAGATTTTGAAATTTGTTTTTATTACTTCTTCTCTGAGAAAACACCAAATGGCAGTGATGCTGTAGGAGGGCCCAGAGGCCAGGGACCCTGGAATGAGAGGCTGCAGTGGCTACTCTGGAGGAGTTGGCACTGGCACCCAAGACTGAGGTCATGGCCAGGGCCAGGGTTGAGGCTGAGGCCCCAGAGCCCATGGAGGCAGGGCTAAGGACAGGAGTGGATACCTGCACCATGCTGGGCTGCTTGGGAAAAGACATGGAGCTCAGGTCCCCAAAGGAGACCTCTCTCTTCTCCCTGCCCATCAAGGAATTTGAGATCACTGACATTTCCCTTGGGGCATCCTCGAAGGCTGAGGTTTTAAAGATTAGGCTGGTGCAAAAACAGACACATGCTAGCCAGCGGACCTCGTGCAAGGCACTTGTCACCATCAGGGACTGCAATGGACATGTTGGTCTGGGTGTCAAGAGTTCAAAGGAAGCAGCAATGGCATCATTGAGGCCATCATCCTGGCTAAGCTCTCTGTCCAGATGGGGGCGAGGTTACTGGGGAACAAGATCAGCAAGCCCCACACCACCCCCTGCAAGGTGACCAGCGCTGTGGCTCTGTGATGATGCATCTCATCCCTGGCCCTACGGGCAATGGCGTCACCTCAGCCTATGTCCAAGAAGCTGCTGCTGATGGCTGGTATTGACAACTGCTACGCCTCGGCCAGTGGCAGCATT
The DNA here is from genome assembly GCA_037038555.1 of Rhynchonycteris naso. Classification (NCBI taxonomy): domain Eukaryota; kingdom Metazoa; phylum Chordata; class Mammalia; order Chiroptera; family Emballonuridae; genus Rhynchonycteris; species Rhynchonycteris naso. The sequence continues at coordinate 165,113,136 of CM072999.1, read as the reverse complement.
GCCACCCTGGGCACTTTGCCAAGGACACTTTTGATGCCATCTCTAAGAGGTCTACAGCTATCTCATCCCTGACCTCTAGAACGAGACTGTGTCCCCTATCAAGAATTTACTGGCCATTTGTAGAGACTCACACCAGAGTTTCTGTGCTGATGACCCAGACTCCAGCTGTGGACACTACATAATTTAATACAAGAAAAAAAAGTGAATTAAGCCTGCTAAAAATTTGTTTTTTATTAAATGTAGACATAATACTTAATGGCTTATAATGAAAATAAAAAGTGATATGTCTTATCCATCTTTATGCTCCAAAAGCAATACATTTCTGCTCCTCTAGCAGTTTATTCTGGTACTTAACTGCATACATCAACATAATGAGAGTTCTGATATGTCCTTGCTTCATTAGACATTCATTAGACTTTTGGCATTGTCTGCTGACTTCTTCTTTTCTTTCTTTTTTTTTTTTTTTTTTACAGGGGCATATATAGATCTGAGAGAGAGATAGACAGAGACAGACAGGAATGAAGAGAAGTGAGAAGCATCAATCATTAGTTTTTCGTTGCCATCGCAACACCTTAATTGTTCATTGATTGCTTTCCCACATGTGCCTTGACCGCGGGCCTTCGGCAGACTGAGCAACCCCTTGCTGGAGCCAGCAACCTTGGGTCCAAGCTGATGAGCTTTTGCTCAAGCCAGATGGGCCTGCGCTCAAGCTGGCGAGCTCGGGGTCTCGAACCTGGGTCTTCTGCATCCCAGTCCAACGCTCTATCCACTGTGCATCTGCCTGGTCAGGCTCTACTGACTTTTTATAGTTTTGAAGGATCTACACTATCACACTCACTGCCTCTCCATCCATTCTCCCAACATATATAGTTATATCATAAGTTTTGGTTAAGTCAATAGTGTTTCTATTATTAGGATAATGGAAATATTTCTTGAGGACTGAGTGATTAGTTTTCTTTCTCAAACTGGAATTAAGAACTGTCTTCTGTTTTCTTAGTTTTCTAGTACTTTGCATAAAATCCCGAATAAATATGCCCTATATTTATTAATAATTGATGTAATCATTCAAACACATCAAATCCTCTACCAATTCTTTCCTCACCCACCAAGCCCAGGTCTAGCTCCTTCTGCCCACAGTTCTTGCTCCAGTCTGGACTGGTCTGACAATGTATGATTTATCATCCTGTGACTTCTTCATTCTCTAGATCTTCTGTATCTTTTACTTAGCTTCCTCAGTTTGCTAAGGCACATCCCTCAGCAGCTTCCTAAGGGTCCATGAAAAAAATTTTGTAGTCCATGAATAATTGAAAATGTCATAAGTCTGTCCTCACACTTGATTGACATTTTGGCTGGGTAAAAATGTTCTACGTTGGAAATTACTTTCCCCTAGCTTTTAAAGGCACGACTCCATAGTCTTCTAGCTATCAGCACTGCTGTGCAGGTTTATATAATAATGATATAAATCATCAGTAATTTTTTCTATAGAACTTTTTTGGTATCTCCCCTTTTAAATTTGTATTCTAAAATTTCAAAATAATATGTTCCATAGTGGATCTTTACTCAGGTATACATGTGGGCCTCTTTAATCTGAAGACTCACGGCTTTGTTTCTGGGAAATTTTCTTATATTATTTTTTTGGTTATTTTCTCCATTACCCCACAGATTTTTGCTGATATATTTTCCCAGAATCCTAATTAGTGAATGTATTCGTTATCTACTGATGTGAAACAAATCACAGCAAAACTTAGTGGCTAAAAATATAATAGTCATTTATTATGCTCTCAGCATCTGTGGAGAGGAAGTGCTGACAGCATAGCAAAGAAGCCTTAACTCTGCTCCATGATCTGGGTCCTCGATGGAGGATCCATTTTCAAGGTGGCTCAGCCCCATGGCCAGCGAGATGATGCTGGCAAGTCGTTTCCTCTCCACAAGGCTGCTTGAGCATCCTAATGACATGGCAGCTGGCTTCCCTGAGAGTGAGTGATCCAAGAGACCAAGCAAAAGCAGCGATGTCGTTTATGACCCAGCCTCCAAAGTCACATGCTGTCACTCCAGTTTGCTTGCCCACATACCACCTCTTATTCACTGCAGGAGATCACATAAGGTTCCGGTTGTAAGGAGATGAGGCTGCTTGGGGCCAGTGAGAGGCTGGTCACTCTGTGACGTATTAGAACTCTTAGGATGATTTTCTTATGTTTTCATTCTATTTCTGGGAGTTGTTTTCTCAAGTTTATCTTCCAGCCATTCTATTGGAAGTTCTCTTCTAGTTCTCACATTTTCATTTTCAATTATTTTCTTGTTCTGATTATTCTCTCTTTATAGAGTGTCCTGTATTTTGTTTCACGGATTCATTCTTTCATTTATTCTCTGTGGATATTGATTATGAGCATCTGTTGTTCAGCTCTTTCCTTTTCTTAGATTTCCTCTATTCCCTCCAAAGTCTCTATTTTTTTATTTCTTACACTACTTTTTGTTTGATTGGTTTTGTCTCCTCTTGTGGGGGCTTTCTTCAAAATCTGAGGACCCTCAACTGCCCATTCATGTTTGAGAATAAGGCACTGAAAAGCTGAGTGAAATAGCCACATATGTATGTGAGGATGGTGGCATACCACTCTAAACTCAAACACATACAACACACACATACACAAAAAAACCCTGGCATCACTGGTCTCCATTGTTCATGCTTCACATCCAATTCATCAGCAAATAACATCACTTCAAAACCCAATATAGGCCCTGGCCAGTTGGCTCAGCAGTAGAGTGTCAGCCTGGCATGTGGAAGTCCCGGGTTCAATTCCCGGTCAGAGCACATAGGAGAAGCAACCATCTGCTTCTCCATCCCTCCTTCCCCCCACCCCTCCCACAGTCATGGCTCAAATGAAAAAGTTGGCTCTGGGTTCTAAGGATGGCTCTATGGCCTCACCTTAGGTGCTAAAATAGTTCAGTTGCCGAGCAACAGAGTAGTGGCCATAGATGGGCAGAACATCAGCCCCGAGGGGGGTTGCTGGGTGGATCCTGGTCAGGGCACATGCGAGAGTCTGTCTCTCCACCTCCCTGCCTCTCACTTGATTAAAAAAATAATGTAGCCTGACCAGGCAGTGGCGCAGTGGATAGAGCATCAGACTGGGATGTGGAGGACCCAGGTTCGAGACCCTGAGGTCGCCAGCTTGAGTGCAGGCTCATCTGGCTTGAGCAAAAAGCTCACCAGCTTGGACCCAAGGTTGCTGGCTCAAGCAAGGGGTTACTCAGTCTGCTGAAGGCCCGTGGTCAAGGCACATATGAGAAAGCAGTCAATTATCAACTAAGATATCACAACAAAAAACTAATGATTGATGCTTCTAATCTCTCTCCGTTCCTGTCTGTCTCTGTCTATCCTGCTCTCTGACTCTCTCTCTCTGTTCCTGTAAAACAATAAATAAAAATAAATAAATTAATAAATAAGGTAGCCCAAATCCAACCAGTGCTCACTTCCTCCCACAGCAGCCCAACTCAGCATCCCTCCTACCTGGGCAATTGTAAAAGCTTTCTAACTGTTTTTGTTTTAGCACTTGTTCCCCTCTGTCTATTCTCTGCACAATCATCTTGTTAACACAACAGTTGGATCATGTCATTCCTTTACTCAAAACCTTCTAGAGTCTTCCAATCTCATGTGGGATTGTCCAAGTCTCACCCTGGCCATTTAGGTCTTCACTATCTGCTTCTCACTCCTCTCTGGTTTCCTCTCTCACAATCTCTTCCATTCATCACTCTAGTTAGACTGACCTCATTGCCCATACACACCATATATCCCCTGCTAAATGCACATACCGCAAACATCAGCTCAGCTTGCTGCTTTACATCATTCAGGGTTGCTCCAACTTCACGTCCACCAAGAGGCCTTCTATGAATACTCTATAAAGAAGAATATGACTCTCTCCCTTTTGCCCTGAATCTTAGTTCTGAGCACTGACTGACATACTACAAATTACTTACCACCTATCTCTCCACAGAAAAACAGCATTACCTGATTTGTTCTCTTTTGTATCTGCTCTGTTGAATGAATGATAATGGGCTTCGTTGAGTTGGTAAAGTGATAAACTAACCTTTTCCTATAGAAACTTCTAAATACTAGGTTGGGCATCTTTTTCCTGGGGCTAATCTATTACTCTAATGAAGAAATCACTTACACCCTACCTCAGCTGGAAGGGTTAGGCAGATTCATACAAAAATTCTGTCTTCAAGAAGCCAAACAGGAAAAAGGTTTGAGGGTCCCTCAGGCCAGCATACAGGCTTACTTAACCCCTCTGTTTTGAGACCCCAAAGGACAGCGCTGTCAGCACAGTCAGGATCTTCTCTAGTGTAGTTACTCCAGAGAATAAATTCTCGTTCTCCACAGGACACACACAACAGAGCAATCACCTGGCAACACAAGCAAAACTGCGGAATGGGAGATGTGATGGTTTTGTGATCACACTTTCAAATAATCCCCTTCCTTCAGCCCACTGCTTCAGTCCCACTTCTGTGGCAACCTCCAAGTGCCATGAATGACAGGGTTTGTCCTATAGATTGATTCAACCTTGTCACAATCACCTTTACCAGGCACTTGGGCTGGAAGAGTCTCGCTCCACTAAGGGAGTTGCAGTGGTCCACCTGCTTCCCAACTTCCAGAAATGTGCTGACGTCTCCAAACTACTTCCATCTCTTTGCCCTTGTGGCTTAATATGTTTTTTAAAGATTTTTTCTTTCATTCACATTTCAAGAGTTTAAAAAGACGAAGAGGTAAGCATGTGTACAATCTTCCATATTTAAATAGTATTTTTGAGCTGCTCCCCATTGCTTAGCACTTCTGGGCAGCAGTCCAGCAGAAAAATTACTCTTCTGTTTCATATGTGGTAAAGATGGTACTCCTCAAAGCAACACACTGTCAAATACACCGGCCTGAATTAATATTGATCTAGGCTGAGATTCCAACTTAAGAGCTTTATAAAATATGGATCACAGTTGCTTTGCAGAGATTTCTTTGTCGCATACAAAGAAATCTCTGTGTGCGGATGGTGGCATACCACTCTAAACTGGACTCTCAGGAGAATATGCCTTTAAAAACACAGGCAGGTAGCTCATTTCCCAACACGTTATGGAAATTGAAGTTTTCAAAAAGGAAGCTAACAGTTGATAAAACTGACCTAGAAGTTCACAAGTATGGCTATTATGTAAGTAGCTAAACTATTTATTTGTTATCAGATTTTAAAAAGCCTATTCTCATGGTATAGGTTTTTATATAAAATAGTACATATGCACTATGTACTATATCATCATTATATGCACAGAGAACAAATCTTAAAGGATGATATACATACAGAGAAGTATAAATTGTATTAAAAACTATTCCCAGGAGAATAAATAGAGGCAAGAAGCTAGGAGTAAGAAATTTAAAAATTAAATTAAAAAAGGACTCCCTAAAATAAAACACACAGGAGTACCCAGAACACACAATATTACAATCCTGGGAATAAAATTTGAATATTTTTTATCTCACAAAAACTCCAGCATCTAATAATATAAAATAGGTCACTTTTTGTATACTGATATATAAGGAAATACATTTTTAGTCAGGTTTAGTGTAGGTAAAGAAGAAAAAGGGAAGATCAGAATAAAATGAGTTCATCAATGTAAAAACCAGAAGTATCCAAATCATATGTATTTGAAACACAAACAAAATGTACAGTGTTAGAAATTACACATAGAAAGATCAGGATAAAATAAGTTCATCAATTTAAAAACCAGAAGTATCCAAATCATATGTATTTGAAACACAAACAAAATGTACAGTGTTAGAAATTATACATAGAAAGATCAGGATAAAATAAGTTCATCAATGTAAAAACCAGAAGTATCCAAATCATATGTATTTAAAACACAAACAAAATGTACAGTGTTAGAAATTATACATAGAATTCAGTGATAAAATTCAGTAAATGCCCTAATGTTTGAGAACTGGAGTGGGGGAAAGACCAAGAAAAATACCAAAGATGATATTTTAAGTGTAAAACTAGGTAATGACAGAAGTAGAAATAACAGAAGTGTGAAACCTATCTCTAAGAATGAAAGAAATTGGCCTGACCAGGCGGTGGCGCAGTAGATAGAGCGTCGGACTGGGATGCAGAAGACCCAGGTTCGAGACCCCAAGCTCGCCAGCTTGAGTGTGGGCCCATCTGGCTTGAGCAAAAAGCTCGCCAGCTTGGCCCCAAGGTCGCTGGCTCCAGCAAGGGGTTGCTTGGTCTGCTGAAGGCCTACGGTCAAGGCACATGTGAGAAAGCAATCAATGAACAACTATGGTGTCGCAAGGGCAACGAAAAACTAATGATTGATGCTTCTAACCTCTCTCCGTTCCTGTCTGTCTGTCCCTATCTATCCCTCTCTCTGACCCTCTCTCTGTCCCTGTAAAAATATTTTTTAAAAAAATTTTTAAAAAAAGAATGAAAGAAATTGTGTGTATACAATACCGAGACAAGAAAAATATTCAGTGAGAAAAAATTAGCTGCAAATACAAAGAACAGAGAAAAAAATTTACTTTATTGGGTAAGCTATAAGATGATTAGAAATGATAGGAGCACATCAACTGACAAATGGATTAACAAAATGTGTTATATAGCACTTAACAGTTCAATCTAAAATTCAATTATACCCAAATATAAAACTAAGGATTTGAGTTACCTGATTAACCTTAAGCTAAAGATTTTTAATCAAACCATATGCTCTAGTAGACTTGATTACCATTCTGAAAAATATTCTCACCTGTTCAATGACATAAAAGGCGAATTCCAGCCGCTGTTTCTGGAGCATTGGAATCAGATGCAAGAAAAAAATTGGAAGATGTTCATGGCGATTACGGAAAGGAATGAGAATTGCCACCTTTAAAGCAAAATAGTCACACAGGTAAATAACACAGCAACAAGCCCAAGAGGTAAAGATAAATATCAATCCTTAAAAACTTATAATGGTTTTAAAGTTATACTCTTAAGACTTTTCTCATCAAAGAGCTAACAGTGAGCAGAAACTGACATGGCCCCTGCCTTCACACCACTTATGGTCTTCTGTACTTGGGGGGAGGGGGATAGATATTAATGGGCTTCAAGGGCCATTCTAAGGATTCTGGTCTTTATCCTATGAACACCATAAGGAGTTGTGGAAAGATTGAAAACAAGGAATAAAATCAGATTTGGTGATGGCAGAGACAACTATGGAGAGTTGACTGTAGAAAGCCAAACAATGGACTCAGGGAGGTGGTTTGAAAATGAATGCAATAGTTGAGACAAGAGGTGATGATCACCTGACCTGAGGCTGAAGAAGAGAGGTGCATGTTGTTTTGAAACATGTAAGAGGTAAACAAGGTTTGTTTATGGGTGAGATATGAGACATGAAAGAGAGAGAGGTGTCAAAAGTAACTTCTAGGTTTTAAGGTAGATCATAAATAATAACACTACAGTGCTTTCATTGAATTTAAAACAATTACCTCTAAGTATCTATTATCCAACACATGGCTTATCTGACTAGAGGTATTTTTAAGAAATATAACCAATGTGTCATGGAATATACATAAAGTTTGATAATTATATTAATGTCTTTCATTTAATAAAAGTGCACAATTAATGTTTTGCTACATTTTATGTTCATTTCAGTGGTAGGATAATATTCAGCTTAAAATAAAATTAACACTAGAGCTATGTTAAAAATGTTGAGCTTAACAAGAATGATCATGTAAGCAGCAAAGAGTAATATGTCCTTGATATATCAAAGAAATCCGTTCATAAACACTCCCCAAAAGAAAAACAACATATCTGGAAATTAGAACAGTTTCTGAGTAGATCGATCTATTTGTCTAACAAAAAAATATTTATTGGAACTATCAAAATCAAGACTAGACACCTTTATATAAATGTGTCAATGGGACATGAAAATAAATGAATAATTATTGATCATCACTTACATCCTCTATTTTCTGGATCTAAACTTTATTATACAAGCCAAGTCACCCTGTAATTCAGTATGCCCTTGAAACAGCTTAAATGATGTTTATTCTAAACATTACTTTCTTGGCAATTTTTGAGATAAGCTAGCTTTAGTATAATTGTAAATTTTCTAATAAAAAACTAAAATTAAAATAAGTTTTCCACACATTATAAATTGCCAAATCATTAGATTTTCAAAGAACATAAATTAAAATATGTGCCACTCTACATTCGGTATTTTTAAACACAATCTAAAGTGGTTATTACAAAAAAAATATTTAAGAATTTAAATCTGGGATTGATTAGAATTTTACATCCACCAAATAAATTTTACTACCGAACAAATAACTGTGAACAACTGAGAGTGCACAGACTGAGGACCTAATGCTACTTGTAAAGTCAGAACATGGCCTTAGACACGGCCAGTAAAAAGCAGTAACATTTACCACGTATTTATATTACCAGAATTATAAATGAAATTTTTTAATTCTTAAAATAGTTCTATTTAGTGTGAATAAAGGATGATTTGGTAAAATTAAAGATGTCTATACTAGAAACTCACACTCGTGTTCCCTTAACGCTGATGGGGTAGCAGGAAAATGGCTGTAATGCAGCTGATGTTTTCATGTTTACTCTGTTTTATATTTGTTAAGTGGTAGAAACTAAAGGGGTTCTGGGACCCCTGCCAGCCCCACTTTGGATCCCATTCCCCTTTGCTTTGCCCCATATGGTACCTCCTCTTGGTTTAGGAACCTCAGGTCACAAAGCTGCCAGAGCAACCCCTCCAAGAGTCCTTTCCACACCCCCAGGGCGGCTCCAGCTGGGGCTGGGCACTCCCTCCTGACTGGGAACTGGCTGAGGGCTTCAGTATCAATCAGTAGCATATTTAAGAAATTCCCCAAAGAATACAACTCCCAAAGCAGTTCAGAGACTCTGGGTTTTCTCTTAGGATAAGAAAATTCTATGAAAAGTAAAAAGGAGAGAAAGGAATTATATGGATGGTGAGGAACTAGCCACAAGCTGGCTGCCTCAGACATAATGTAAACGGGCTATGAAAGCAATTAAGGAGAGTTACAGATTTAAGGGAAGAAGCTATTAAAGAGTTCCGGAGTCAATAAATTTCAAAGCTCGTATTATTCAAATATAATTAGGCTGAGTGATGAGTTAAACAAATAAGAATAAACAAAGCCAAAGTCATAGCCCTTAATAAAATAATTTCTTAAACGAAGCATTTAAATTATCAAGAGATGTTTTTGTATTTAATCTTATAAGGAAACTGAGAATGCCATAAGAGGAAAAAAATGCCAGTGTCTTGGAAAATTTAAATAAGCAAAACTGTTGTTTTAATAGCAGATCAATGTCCACATTTAAGTTACCAAAAATTTTGAATGGCATGCCTAAAGCAAAGTTTTTATTGAAATAAAGCTGAACAGTGTCTTAAATTTTCACTCAGTACATCCCTTCTTGCAGCCGTGAAATGACATTCTCAATAGTTTACAATTTGTTGTCTAGAAAAAGAAGACCTCAAGTGTTCTGCAATAATTTATTTCAAGGTTTAATAGCCTTTGTTTCAGGACATACTTTTTCTTATGTGCCCTAATTTGCTGTCCAAACCACTCGCCTGCTGATGCATCTCCGGTGGCAATAAAGAACACCTGGTCATTACCTTCTGAAAAATACACTTCATCTTCAGGCATCTCTCCTTGCCTCTTCTTGTTCAGGCAAACTGATCCCATTCAGTCTGCTCCCACTTGAAAACCACTAACCTTACTGAGTGTCTGCATCTATCTTTCTTCCCTGTTTATTTTCTCCTGTACTCACCAAGAGGAGATAAGCAAGAAGAATGTTTCCTACATAAATTTCCCCCACCAAGTCTTTGTCCTACTTGCAAACTTCAACCACATCACCAGCTAGTGTCCCTAAATGACATGGCTTCAGACTTGCCTGCTAGAAGGGTGCACTAGCTATTCGCCACTAAGGCAAAGTGAAAGAGAAGCCACAAAGCTCGTTCTACTGTGCTATTTTCAGGTCCATCTTCCCCTTCCTCCTCATTTCCAGTACCTACAGAAGCTGTGCCAACAGGGGGCACTCGATAAAAAGCACAGGTTCTTGGTCCTTGCCACCAGCAGAATCAGAATGTCTCAGGACAGAGTTTCTCAATGTTCATTTTGGCCAAGCACCCCATGTAGTTCTGAGACAGGTGGCTAAGACCCATCTGTGACGAACCTTGGCCTAGAGCTGGAACTCCAGTACTCTGAGTATATAACACCATCAAGCAGCTGCCTGGTTCTTTGAGCTTTTAGGTTTCAGAGCAAAGTTGTTCAGGCTGCTACCGGAGCCCTGAATGGAAAGGCAATGTCACTGGTATAGACTTCCATCTCTTATTTCCTTTAGAAACAAGCATCCAACCTGGACTAAATCTTCTACTCGAGACTGAAGTGTTCAGAAACTCTGAGGAACTGCTGGATCACTAGTTTTAGAAGATCTCAGTTCCAGTTAGCTATCCATCAATCAATTGATTTTTTAACTTCATTTTTTATAAAAAACCTCAAATATTAAAATCAAGTTGGTAGCAGATGTTTAACATAAATCTAGTTATTTCTTCTTTCCTTCCTCTGGTCCAAGATTAGAATGGGACACTGTTAAAATGTAAACAGGTAGGGAGGAAGAAGTTATCTAGTTAATTAAGTATGGCAAGGACAGGTCACCTCTGAATGATCTCTGAATTTCCTCACATACCTTTAGGCACACAGCTCAGAACTAGAGGGTATTCTCAGCAGAATCTGTGCAAAGCTGGGATAAAAGAAGCATTATCATAGAGTTCCTAATTAAAATAAACTAATTTTTAGATCTCTGAATTAGCTTGTTTTTAGGAACTCTACTTTCTTTTTTGGGGGGGGGACAGAGCAGAGAGAGATAGAGAGAGGGACAGATAGGGACAGACAGGAAGGGAGGGAGAGAGAGAGATGAGAAACATCAATTCTTCATAGCAGCTTCTTAGTTGTTCATTGATCACCTTTTCATATGTGCCTTGACGGGGGGCAGGGGGGGGGGCTCTAGCAGACTGAGTGACCCCTTGTTCAAGCCAGCGACCTTGGGCTCGAGCTGGTAAGTCTTGCTCAAACCAAATGAGCCCGTGCTCAAGCCGGTGATCTCAGGGCTTTGAACCTGAGTTCTCCGCGTCCCAGTTTGATGCTCTATCGACTGCGCCACTGCCTGGTCAGGCAACAATTTTACTTTCAATATTGTCATCCACTAATTCACTTGGAGTTGCTAGTCCACTAAAACCACTTAGTAGGAACTACATATGTGTGATATACCTCTATGACACAGAGCACTGGAGAAAGGACTAGAATACTTAATTTTTCTAATCCCAAATCACTCTGCACCAGAGCCACACAGTGCACACCTGAGGGGTACAGTACCCTGCATGAATACATGTCTGAGGAGCAGCCTCCGTGCTAACCCACAGCCTCCATGACCAAGCACACTTCTCTTCCACTAGCATCCCAAATACATATTCATATACCAAGGAGGAAAATGATTGTTTTTCCCAGGACATTTTTAAAAAGTGGAATAATATAAATTGGGTCACATTATATATACAAATGTGAGAAAAATCAATCATGAAATATGAAATGATTCACTTATTAACTGAATCTGATCTGGAAAATAGCATAACACAGTTGTAAAATAGAATGTTTCACCAAAACGTGTACTGGAATTCATTTAAGCATCTTTACAACTTAACAAGGCGTTTGTCATATAAACTCAATTCAACACTAATGGGTTCAGTGCTTACCTTATATGGCATGGGCAAAGGTAGATTTACAATTGTAATACAAATAATACAATAATTAATGAATAAAAATACAAGAATAAACTCTTTCACATACTCACAACTATAAACCTACTTTGCCCACACTTACACATGACAACATGCTCTGCACCAGGAGTGCAGATATAAATAATACACATCCCCAAATATAAAACATTCAAGTTGAACTAAGTAGAAGACTTTTATCATAATCATAACAGCATCAGACTTCTTTCCAACAGTGATTTCTTTTCTCTTTTTTGTACCAAAACTAAAGTCACAAATATTTCAGCAGAATATAAGATGTTAAGAGACGCTGAAAACCATTCCTAGATTAAGGTTATGTCACAGTTCTTTAGGACATAACATTTAACTCAATCATACATAGTTTTCATTTGAATGATGCTAATACTACTTCCGACCCAACCATAAAAACATTTCATGAATATACAATTACTCAATTTCATAGTATTGAGAGCAAGTCAAGTCTAAAGCATGGTTTCAGTTTTAAGCAGCAGATGCAGGCGCCCTCCCTTACAGTTTTTCAAATAAAACATTAAGTAGAATTCTGACATAACCAAAAGATCAAAGTTAGTGCTCTGCCTTCTACAACAGAGGTGAAGAGTCCAGAGTTCTCCTTTTTGTCTCATAGTGACCTGAATGTCCTGAGACATCTGGGGTTCTGGGGAGCAAAGCTTAAAAACTCTAATGCTAGACCCACCCGGAAATCAGGATATTAATATCTCCCCATAAGCTCTCACAGGTTGCAGGACTTGGTGGGGCAATGGCTGCAGGTATTAGTCACCACTAGGGACAGCTGCAAGATGCAGAGAAATCATAGCCTCTCCTCCACACAGAACAGAACTGAAGAAAATCTGTTACCAGGATCTTTCAGACTAGTCAACACATGAACCTATATTCTGTATATACAGAGATGCAGTTACAGTCTTCATCAGTAACATTATTAAATCACGGGTGAACTGTGAAGCCCTATACATTAAATACAAAAATGTTGATGTCTGAAATTGATCAACACTTAAAGGTGTTTCACTATATATTTTGAATCAAGCACACTTTTCCTCAAATGCACAGTGATGTCACATTACTTATGAGAAAATTGACCTCACCTTCCATCTGGGTTTACAGTCTTTAGGTCTCCAGTGACCTCCTGGTTCAATGTCTAAATCCTTGGAGAAGAGTTGATGAATTTCATCAAAACTGACTTCACTTACATTGACATTGAGAAATCCCCCTAGAAGGTCAAAAGCATGAAGAACCATTTTAATACATTTTCCCTCAAAGATGAAGTAAGGCAAGCAACCATTAGTAGGTTAATTGGCATTACTTACTGCCAGTACAGTATGGTTTACTCCTGTTATCACCATGTAATTGTTTGTATCACCCCCTTTCAATTTTAGTTTGGATGATAAATTATATAGTCACACTATTATTAACTATAGTAAATCAACAAAAAAAATCAAATTGTTTAAACATTTTTGTTTTGAGTAATGATATTTTAATATTCTTTGGAAAATGGCTGCATGTCATTACAACTTAGCACATCACTGCAATTTAACAACTATTCACGTATTTAAAAACCATTTTTAATTTCAACATAATTAACATAAGGGATACAATAGCACAGAAAAAAAGAGTTAATTAAGCAGTTAGATTGATTGGGAACTAAGTCCTAGCTTCTGTATACTGGGGAAAATTTTTAACTTCTTTGTGCCTCAGTTTCACGATCAGTTTAAGGCAATGGTAATGCCTGCCTCCCAAAATGATTGTGTCGATCAGATAAAATAGTGTGTGTGAAGGACCAAGTAGTGTCAGCACAAAGGTATACACACTCAGTAAACATTAATGACTATAACTGTCCTCCACTTTACTGACATTTCTTAAGAGAGAAAAATCTGCAAACACAATTCCGCAAATTTATTTTCAGCTGCTATCATATATGCCCTTGAGATGCAAAATTGAAAAGCCATGGACGGACTTCTAAGATATTCCTGGTCCACTAGGCACTTGTTCTCCAAATTAACAAGTAAGGATATGATATTACTGAAGGTGTTTTTACTAATAGGTTTTCCGATGTATACCATTGAAAGAGGAATGAATCTTGGATAGAAAATCATTTCCATCAACTTAATTAAAAACAAAATGAAGAACAGAACTAAATTCTTTCTACCTCCTCATCTCATAAAACAGAAATCAACCAATGTTGAGGTTTCCCATTTCAAGCCTGCTGAGCCTCAGTGGCCTTGATTTCGCAACATAAACACTCGGTTCCTCTCGAGGGAGCCCCTTTCCTCGCTGCTGCTGTTCTATATTCTATGAGGCTGCCACAGCTGCCTCTCTTCCCTTCCCTTTCCTCATCAGTAGCTTCCACTAAGCACTGAGGCATGCTAGAAAGAAGTATTTTAAAATGCAAATACCCATTAAAAAAATGCAAATGCCTAAATTTCACAGAGTAAGCCAGGAAAAAAAATTTGCAATCTTCTGTCTGCCTATTCTGCTGACAGTGTTTGTGGTCTTTTATAACCAAATACCCTCCCTTGAGGACGACAAGTTATACAAAATAGCTAATCTTAAAAAGATCAGCTCTACCTATGAACTTGCAGAGAAATAATAGGTCTAATGTAAGAGTGATCAGTCAGGGTAAGTACAGACTATCATGACTCAGCTGACAGAGACAAAATCTAGCACTGTAATCAAATGAATTCCACACAAATAAATCTGATGCATTTAATGGTATGCAAGATTGCTAAAATTAATTAGCTAAATAACAGCAGTTCATATAAGTAACTGAAGTTGGTATTCTTTATGCACTGTTAAACCAATCTCTGCCTTTTTACCAGCTTTATGGCTTCAACAGCTGCAATCATCATTATTGTTAGGAGTTTCTCCAGTATCATTCACAGTTTAATTTTCATCTTGAACACACATGTGCTGGCAAAGGGAGAGGCAGGCCTTCTATCCTTCTCCTCAACCAACAGGGCCTCCCATGTCCACCACTCCTCCTCAGTGTCCCCCCACCCACATTCCTCAGAGTCCCTTAGGAGCCTTTTTATCTGCTTATTGCTCTTTGTTTTGAAATCCTAAGAATCTGCTGCTGAATGCCCAAAATGACCCAGTGGCTGAGGTTGTCATGCCAGAAGTAAGAGCAACATCACTGTTTTTTCCTGGAGGGGGAATGGACGTTCAGGACAGACATTGCCCCCCCTGGGAACGGTGAAAGTGTGGTCAGAAAGAAAGAGAGAAAGAATAAACACTGATTATTGTGCGTGGGGTGGGGGTGATAAGCTGAAGATCCTGCTCACAGGATGGGCAGGGAAAGAGCATATTATACCATGTGGCCAGGAGGAGACTGAGCATCTGACCTAGTGGTGACGTGATTTCCAAACTGTCCCCATTGTACCACTGGGGCTCCTTCTACCTCCTCCACATGTGGGGCTCCCCCTGCAGGTGTCATTCCAGAAAGTGCTCCAGTGCTTCAGAGCCAGGAGAGGATGTGGCCTTGACTGCAAGGAAGTAAGCAGTCAACCAGATCAGACGCATTTGATGCTACTTGCCAAGATTTCAAGGGCACCTAAAGGGCAAGGGTGCAAGAGCTCCACAGAGAACTTCCAGCCTGCACTCTGCCTAGGCTAAGTCTGAGGGTTTCCAGTGAGAACATGTGCACCCTTTCTACAATGAGAGATTAAAAGATTGAAAAATAAACAGATTGGCCTGAATCCATTTACCCGGCAATGTAATCAATCCGCACAAAAATGTAAATACTGTAAGGTATGAAATCCTGACTCACTATTTGGAAGGTGGGACTGGGTTGAAAGGGAAGAGCAGGAGAACTGGGAGCCAGGAGAAAAGAGGGGCTGCCAGTTAGCTAGAGGGTAGAACAGAAGCACAAAGGTCACCTGTAAACTACCTGGCCACTCAGCAACAAAGCCTGGGCCTCACCACTTCTGTTCTGCGCAAGAAGAACTAACTGGGTTGTGCCATTGGTCAGGCAGGACGTTTGCCAAACTTTCCTAAAACTGAAAGTTTTAGAAGTATATAAATTATATTTTTGATTAAAGAATATTAAAATAGCTGCAAGTAATAGTTTAAATGACTATATATACATGGATGTTTATAGATGGGATTATGGGTACAAAAATATAAGTTTACTGCTGTATATACAAGACATGCAACAATGCCTCCCACTTTGGGAAGTGGGACCTAAATGGGCCAGGGGTCTGTGAGGCATGTGCAGGCCCAAACCTTAGGCTAATGGTAGTGTGGATGTATTATACCATGATGTATGATAGCATTCTTCTATTAAAATAGAATTCTTAAAATAAATATTCAATACATATGAAGTACCTATATTTACATTTTTTTCTTACATCTCAAGTAAAATTTAAGGCACATACTCTCCAGGCAGAAAGCTGTTTTCTCTATATGTTAACAGTTTTAAATGACTATTTAATTCAGTTTGAGGCCTATATCTTTTTTTTTTTTTGTATCTAAAGCTTAATTCTGGGTACTTGGGCTTTTGTCACTGTTTTATCCTCAAGGTTTCACATGTACACAGTTCAGAGCTGAGAGACCAGAACTTCCTCTAGAAATAATATCCCTTTGGGTGAATTCCAACATGAGAAAACAATTTTTATAAGATGCCACCTTCAGAAAGGGAAAATGATGATGGAGTAGGCAGACATTACAACTCCCACTTCCCAGAACCAAAGTGGATTACAACTTAACTTAGGAACAATCATCTTGAAAAACCAACTTTGGACTAAACTAAGAGGAATCTGTAACCAAGCATCACTGAAGAAGCCACACTGAGACTGGTAGGAAGGGCGGAGACACGGAAAGGGCTGCCCAGCTCCCAGGAGCAAGAGGCGGCCCAGGGGTTCTCTCACAGTGGGGAAGGGTTGCCTGGAGAGTTGTGGGTCCTCAGCCCCAAAACCAGAACCCCAGCCTGGATCCCCAGAGACTAGAGGAGGTGTATGGGCAGTATTTAACTGAAAGAAGAGCCGGGTTACTGTTTGCGAAAGAAAGACAGAACTCTCAGACCCAGGCTCTGTCTGAAAGGGACCGAGCAGAAAACCTTGTTCACAGCCACTTATCTGGGGGTCCAGGAGCAGAGAGTGCCAAGAGGACTGGAGTAGCGAGAGGAGAGTGTACTTTTGGGGGCACATGAAGAGATGTGGGGGACAGTCACCCTAATCCTTGTACTGGGTCACTCCCCAAACCTAAAGTGACCGTTTTTTCTGGAAGAACCAAGCCAGCAAAGGGAAGCAATTACCCCACCAACCAGAAACACTCCTGCTCCAGTCAGTGCAAAGAGACACTTAGAAGCAGGGGGGACATCAGGGACACAGGTTTTGAGTGCTGAGGTCTGGGCTACATCACCCCCCAAAATAGCTGAGTACCCTCCGAAGGGTGGGAGGGCCCAGCTGCAGCGGCAGCCATGGTGCTTGACTCACGTAGCAGTGGAGGGTAGAGAACAGCGAGGCAGCCTGTACTGCAGTGGCCAGGGAAGGAGCCCAGTGCCCAGCACAGCTGCAGTAAGGGGAAGAATCCAGAGAGGCAGCCTGTGTGCCCGTGGGTGGTGGATCCCAGAGAGGCATCCCATACGCCTACAGGGGCAGAGCCTGGCGAGGCAAGGAGTCCCCTGCGTCCAATCTGCAGCCCACAAGCCCACGCGCCCAGAAGTGCCAATGCCCAAGTGCCCAAGGAGGCGGTGGAAAGACAACACCTCAGGAATAGAAAGGCCACACACACTGGCTAAGAGTAGATAAAAACCAGCCTAGGAGTACACTAATATTTAAAAGGGCATCAGGGCCCAGCAGAGGCAGCCACAAATTCTGGATTGCCTGTAGCTCCAAGCAGGTTGCTAAGGGTCGGTCATAAAGAGTGACCCCCACTGGTCTGCAACAGGTTCCAGCCAGAGAGGTCCAAGGCTGGTACAACCAATGGCCAGATACAGAGAGCATCAGCTCAGGACCTAACAACCCTAGTTAGAGTGATATCTTAAGGAAAGGGTCCTCACATCTAACCAAGCTAAGGTATAGAAAATGCTGACACAAATAGCAAAAAGAGCAGTAGCAGCTGACAAGTCGCCCACAGCAGATTACAAACAACAGCTGAGGCATACCCAAGAAGATCTAAAAACAACATAAATGAAAGCTGGAGGTAGTCAACACCAACCCTATACTCAGTTAACTACACAAAAAACACACCCAAAGGAGCAGTCTATACAGAGACAAAATGGGAAGACAGAGAAATGCAATTCAAATGAATCAACAAGAGAAATCCCCAGAAAAAGATCTAAATGAGTTGGAAATAATCAAGATACCGGATGCAATTTAGAATAATGATCGTTAGGATGCTCAAGGATCTTAGAGCAGTGGTTCTTAACCTGGGTTCTATCGAACCCTAGGAGTTCGATGAGTCAGTCTCAGGGGTTCGGAGAAGCCTCTGCCACGGAGGCCAGAATAAAGTAATACCGTAATTTGTTGTGAGTTCATGCACTTTGTTGGTTTTGTTCTTTGAGCAAGGTGATGTTCATGCATGGTTCATTTTGTGCACCAGTAAAAAAACATATACCTATGTCTTAAATTTGGGAAAAAAAAATCATATTTTATTTATCACTAAAGAAGGGTTCGGTGAATGCGCATATGAAACTGGTGGGTTCGGTACCTCAAAAAAGGTTAAGAACCACTGTCTTAAAGCAACAAAAGATGGGCATAATGAGCACCTAAACAAAGAGATAGCAGGCATCAAAAAGGACACTGAAATCATTAAAAAGAATCAGACAGAAATGACAAACACAATATCAGAAATGAAGACTACATTAGAAGGATTAAAAATAGGCTGGATGAGCAGAGGATCAAATCAGCAATATAGAGCACAAAATAAGCAAAAGCACAGAAACAGAACAGCAAAAAGAAAAGATGATCCAAAAGTCTGAGGAAACTCTAAGAGAGCTCTGTGACAACATGAAGAGAAACAACATCCACATAATAAGGGTTCTGAAGGAGAAAAGAAAAAACAAGGGATAGAGAACCTGATTGAAGAAACCATAGCTGAAAACTTCCAAAATTGATGAAGAAAAAAGTCATACAAATTCAAGAAGCACAGAGAATACCATTAAAGAGAAACCCAAAGAGACCTACGCCAAAACACATCATAATTAAAATACCAAAGCTAATTAAAATACCAATGCAAGAGAAAAGCATTCAATCACCTACAAAGGAACCCCCATAAGGATGACATCTGACTTTTCAACAGAAACACTTGAGGCCAGAAGGAAATGGCAAGAAATATTCAAAGTAATGCAAAGCAAGAGCCTACAACCCAGACTTCTTTATCCAGCAAGGTTATCATTTAAAATTGAAGAAGAAATAAAAATCTTCCCACACAAAAGAAAACTCAAGGAATTCATTACAACCAAACCAATGCTGCAAGAAATGCTAAGGGGCCTAATTGTAAACAGAACAAAGGGTAAAAAATATCTGGTAAAAGAGGAACGTAGATTTAAAGAATAAAATGGCAATAAACAACTACATATCAATAATAACCTTAAATGTAAATGGATTAAATGCTCCAATCAAAAGACATAGGGTAGCTTCATGGATAAGAAAACAAAACTCGTACATATGCTGTCTACAAGAGACCCACCTCAAAACAAAAGATACACATAAACTAAAAGAAAAGGGATGGAAAAAAGTATTTCATGCAAATGGAAATAAAAAAAGCTGGGGTAGTAATAATAATATCTGACAAAATATACTTTAAAACAAAGAGATAAAGAAGGTCACTACATAATGATAAAGGGAGCAATCTAACAGGAAGATATAACCATTATAAATATCTATACACCTAATATAGGAGCTCCTAAACATACAAAGCAGATTTTGATGGACATAAAGGGTGATATCAACAGCAATACTATAATAGGGGATTTCAATACCCCACTAACATCATGAGATAGATCCTCAAGAAAGAAAATTAACAAAGAAACAGCCTTAAAGAACACACTAGATCAACTGAATTTAATAGATATCTTCAGAACCTTTCACCCTAAAGCAGCAGAATATACATTCTTTTCAAGTGCTTATGGTACATTCTCTAGGACAGACCACATGTTAGGACACAAAACGAGTCTCTATAAATTTAAGAAGATTGAAATCATATCAAACATCTTTTCTGATTACAATGACATGAAACCAGAAATCAATTACAATAAAAAAACTGAAAAACATTCAAACACTTGGAAACTAAATTTAGCATGTTATTAAATAATGAAAGGGTTAACAATGAGATCAAGGAAGAAATAAAAACATTTCTTGAAACAAATAAAAATAAACATACAACAACTCAAAATTTATGGGACACAGCAAAAGCCGTCCTAAAAGGGAAGTTCATAGCATTGCAGGCATACCTTAAGAAGCAGATAAAGGTCAAATAAACAACTTAACCCTGCATCTAAAGAACTAGAAAAAGAACAGCAACTAAAGCCCAGAGGAAGTAGAGGAAGGAAATAATAAAGATCAGAGCGGAAATAAATGACACAGAGGCTAAAAAAGCAATACAGAGGATCAATAAAACCAAGAGCTGGTTCTTTGAAAAGGTGAATAAGATTGATGAACCTTTAACCAGACTCACCAGGAAAAAAAGAGAGAGGATTCAAATAAATAAAATTAGAAAGGAGAGAGTGGAGTAGTAACAACTGACATAGCAGAAATACAAAGGATTTTAAGAAAATACTATGAAGAACTGTATGCCAAAAAATTAGACAAATAATGTGAAATGGACAAATTCCTTGAAATATATAATCTTTCAAAAATCAATTTGGAAGAATTAGAAAACCTAAACAGACCGATTACAACCAATGAGATAGTACAGTTACCAAGTCCCAACAAACAAAATTCACAGGTGAATTCTACCAAATATTCAAAGAAGAACTAACTCCTATCATTCTCAAGCTATTTCAAAATATTCAAGAGGAGGGAAGACTTCCAAGCTCCTTTGAGGTGAGCATAATCATCATTCCAAAATCAGGCAAAGACACTACAAAGAAAAAAACTATAGGCGAATATCCCTGATAAATTTAGATGCTAAAATCCTCAACAAAATATTAGCAAACCAGATCCAGCAATATATGAAAAACAATCATACATCATGATAAAGTGGAATTTATTCTGGAGAGGCAAAGCTGGTACAATATTTGCAAATCAATCAATGTGATTCATCATATAAACAAGAGAAAAATCACATGATAATATCAATAGATGCAGAAAAAGAATTTGATAAAATCCAGCACCCATTTATGATCAAAACTCTCAGCAAAGTGGGAATACAGGGAACATACCTCAACATGATAAAGGCCGTCTATGACAAACCCACAGCTATCATCATACTCAATGGGCAAAAATTAAAAGCAATCCCCTTAAAATCAGGAACAAGGCAGGGGTGCCCCCTTTCACCACTCTATTCAACATAGTTCTGGAAGTCCTAGCCATAGCAATCAGACAAGAAGAAGAGATAGAAGGCATTCAAATAGGAAAATAAGAAGTAAAACTATCATTATTTGCTAATAAATGATACTATACATAGAAAACCCTAAAGTCTCAGTCAAAAAACTACTGAACCTGATAAGTGAATTCAGCAAGGTGGCAGGATATAAAATTAATATTCAGAAATCAGAGGCATTTTTATACACCAACAATGAACTCTCTGAAAGAGAAATTAAGAAAACAATCCCCTTCACTATTGTAACAAAAAAAAATAAAGTACTTAGGAGTAAATTTAACCAAGGAGGTAAAAGACTTGTACTTAGAAAATTATAAAACATTGATAAAAGAAATAAAGGAAGATACAAACAAATGGAAGCATATACCGTGTTCATAGATAGGAAGAATAAACATTATTAAAATGTCTATATTACCCAAAGCAATTTATAAATTCAATGCAGTTCCTATTAAAATACCAATAACATACTTCAAAGATATAGAACAAATATTCTAAAAATTTGTATGGAACCAAAATGAACATGAATAGCCTCAGCAATCTTGAAAAAGAAGAATAAAGTGGTGGTATCACACTTCCTGATATCAAGTTATATTACAAAGTCATCGTACTTAAAACAGCTTGGTACTGGCATAAGAACAGGTACATAGATCAATGGAACAGAACAGAGAACCCAGAAATAAATCCACACCTTTAGGGACAATTGATATTTGACAAAGAAGGTAAGAGCACACAATGGAGTAAAGACAGTCTCTTTAACAAATGGTGTTAGGAAAATTGGACAGCTACCAGCAAAAAAAATGAAACTAGACCACCAATTTACACCATTCACAAAAATGAACTTAAAATGATTAAAAGACTTAAATGTAAGTCATGAAACCATAATCATCTTAGAAGAAAACATAGGCAGTAGGCTCTCCGACATATCTCGCAGCAATATATTTGCTGATTTATCTCCATAGGTAAATTAAATAAAGGACAGGATGAACAAATGGGACTACATCAAACTAAAAAGAAAGCTTTTGCACAGCTACAGACAATATGAACAAAAGAAAAAGACAAACCACACAATGGGAGAACATATTCCACAATATGTCTGATAAAGGTTAATAACCAAAATTTATAAGGAACGTATAAAACTCAATACCAGAAAGATAAACAATTCAATCAAAAATGGGCAAAAGAAATGAATAGACACTTCTCCAAAGAGACCATACCAATGGCCAATAAGTAGATGAAAAAATGTTCAACAGCACTAATCGTTAGAGAAATGCAAATTAAAACCACAATGACATACCACCTCACACCCATCAGAATGGCACTCATTAACAAAACAACACATAATAAGTGCTGGAGAGGTTGTGGAGAAAAGGGAACCCTCCTGTGCTACTGGTGGGAATGCAGATTGGTGCAGCCACTGTAGAAAACAGTATGGGATTCCCAAAAAAATTAGAAATGGAACTGCCATTTGACCCAGCCATCCCACTTTTAGGTATATATCCCAAGAATACCACATCACTGATTCAAAAGAAGAAATGTACCCCCATGTTTATGGCAGCATTATTTACAATAGCCAAGATCTGGAAACAGCCCAAGTGTCCATCAGTGGACAAATGGATTAAAAAGCTGTGGCATATATACAAAATGGAACACTATACGGCCATGAAAAAGAAGGAAATCTTACCTTTTGTGACAACATGGATGGAACTGGAAACTCTTATGTTAAGTGAAATAAGCCAGGCAGAGAAAGAGAAATATCATATGACCTCACTCATTTGAGGAATCCAATGAACAATGTGAACTGAGGAACGGAATAGAGACAGAGGCGGGATCAAAGGAACCAGAAGGAAAGCGGTCAGAAAAAAAGGGGATGGAAGGATGGGATCAGAGAAGGAAAAGAGACTGGTGAAATTATATATACATAACACAGCGTTATTGAGAGCAGAAAAGCAAATCCTGGAGGGAAGTGGGGAGGGATTTAAGCAAGGGGGGAAAAAGGGATATTGAGGGGAACACTGGGGTGGGGAAGATGTATTTGGTGGGACACTTGAATGTATGTAAACACAATAAATTAAAATCAATAAAAAAAAAAGATGCCACCTTCTCTCCCTCTCCCTCTGGACTGCCACCTGAGTGTAGTTCTAAGGCTGCCCACTCCCCCACTGGCCTCTCTGAAGCCAACACTAGAAATGTCCCTTTTCCAATGCCTTACTTAGGTTTCTCTACTCATGGAATTTTATAACCTCTACTTACACAAATGATTTCCTCTTTAACTATTCTTGAAGTAACCAAATCCAAGTATTCTAAATACAGACACGGTGGTTTTAAGTCACACATCCTCAATGCCAAGTGCAATGGCTGGATAATGAATGAATGAATGAATGAATGAATGGGAATGGCAAAGCTGGCCATGTCCAGTCCTGCCTCACACTTCTCTCTCTGCTTCCTTCCTACCTGCCTTTCCACTCCTTGGCTCCACCAGGTGCTAAAATAGTTTTCTAGACATTTGTGCAAAAGGGGCTCCACAGGTAGATGACCTAAAAGAACAGCCGCCTGTATAGCGTAAATGATGGTTTGTTACATTATCATTATTTGAGCTTTCCTGAAGTTTATTTGCTTACCTTTTCCCCCTTTGCTGACTTTTCATCTGAATTATTTAAACTCATCTCAAAAAGCCCCTGTTGCTTTTGTTAAATTCAAAAGGCTAGACACTATAGACTTTATCAGGGTTAATCCATAAAAGGAACTGCTATTTCACACACAGTAAGAACAAAATATGTAAAAGGCGACTGCAAATGTATATGTTTGAACACAAATTTAAAAATAGAAAAACTACAGGTAAGTCTATCTTCACTTTAATGCAAAGTGCACAACTGACATTTTCCATGTCTACCTTAACCAGAAAAGGCAAAATATCCATGCTAAGCAGTCATTGTTTTTTAGTTCTAAATAAAGTAAAATTTATATTTCACTCTGTGAATACAGGGAGCCTCACATAAATGTAATAAAACTGAAAGCATGTTTGCCCTCTGGAGAATCTGTAAACACTAACAGCACAAAAAGAAGCATTCACTCATGTTATATAAATAATCACATTAAAACAGACTGCATGGTGTAACCAACTGAACACAAAATATTGCCGAAATCCATGCAATCAACTGTATCTGAATTCCAATTGGAAGTTTCAAATTTTATCTTTATGGTAATCCAGTGCCAGTAGTCTCATTGCTACACTAGAGAAAAATAAAAAAGAAGTTACAGCTAGGTTATCAAACGCGCCAATTTTAAGCTTTAACTTTCATATTTGGTGATTATAAGAAAATTAAGTATCATTTACACTTGAATGGTTTTCATCCAACGAGAGCTTATTCTTACACAGAACTTCTTTTAACTATTATTTGGGGAGGTATTGTATTCAATTATTTTTTGTGATATTATTAATAAATATTACACTTAGGAATTTTATTAGGCTGGTTCTATCACTGATGGGAAATAAACTTTATAATTAAAAAAAATTAAGAATGCATAGCTAACTTTAAAACTCTTTAACCCTACACATTTCTCCTTGGTTTCTCATTCCCTTGAATACTGTAAAGCCTGATTATATCATTCAAAAATGTGAAAAGAAGGCAAGGAAATATCAAATTAACTTCTGTTAGGCTCCAAGCACTGTGCTTCTATTTATCCTTGCAACACTCTGAAGTTGATATGATAATCCCAGATTTTACACATAGGGAACCTGAGACTCCACTTTGCAAAGATGCACAGACTAGTGAATGGGGCTCTCTTGGCAGAAACCTCATTACATTTGCTGTGCCCATGGCCCTTTTCTAAGGAGTTATCTGTGCGTGGCCATATCTTCCACAAAATAACCCCAGCACACCAGCCACAGCTAACTAAACAAGAGATTGGTGCTGGACTCAAAGCTGGCTGCCCATGAGAAGGCCTTCTGTAAAAAGGTGGCTGGCCAAACAGGTGGGAGCCTCCCTTGTAGAAGAATACAAGGCTGAGAAAGGCAGAGAAAAATGGCAGCCTCCCCAAGACACGCAGAGAACAGGCAGTGAGAGCAGCCACCGCACGATCTCTCCAGCACTGCCACGGTATTTGTGAGTGGCAGGACTGGAGGAGAGGAGTGCTGGTAGGAAGGTTTGGCTGGCAGATGTTTCCAAAAGAGCTTAATTAGTACTCACAAAGTGCTAATTAAGAAAATGGCAACTAAACCAAGAATGGAAAGATTTCCTAGAAACTACAAATCCTTGTATATGTAAATTATGAAAGTGAAATTATTATAATCAATATTTCAACACTACTCAGCGGTTTCAGTTCCACACAGACAAAAACATCCTTTTTAGAAAATCATGGCTGCAATAACAAAGTAAGGAAACAGCAAGATTAGAACCAACTAAGGATTTCTGTTTTTAAATAGAAATACTCAGGCTCCATCTCAGATCTGGGGCCCCTAGGCTGGGTCCCAGAAATATAAAAGCTCCTCAGGCTATGGTATAGCCAGAAATGAGATCTATGACTCCGGACTAGTGGGTATCAAAGTGTGGCTCAGGGTCACTGGTATCAAGGTCAACTGGGAACCTCTCAGAAACTGCAGATCTCCTGAATCTGAAACTCTGAAGGTGGGACTTTGTAGTCTGTGGTTTCTAAGATCATCCAGGTGATTCTGACACATGCCAGAGTTTGAGAACCATAGTCTTAGACCAGTGGTTCTTAACCTGGGTTCTATCTAACCTTAGGGGTTCGATGAGTCAGTCTCAGGGGTTCGGAGAAGCCTCTGCCACGGAGGCCAGAATAAAGTAATATCGTAATTTGTTGTGAGTTCATGCACTTTGTTGGTTTTGTTCTTTGAGCAAGGTGATGTTCATGCACGGCTCATTTTGTGCACCAGTAAAAAAAACATATACCTATGTCTTGAATTTGGGAAAAAAATCATATTTTATTTATCACTAAAGAAGGGTTCGGTGAATGCGCATATGAAACTGGTGGGTTCAGTACCTCAAAAAAGGTTAAGAACCGCTGCCTTAGACATTAAAAGGCAAATCTTTCTTTTTATTATAGATATACAATATCTATGAACTACAAATTGAAAAGAACCCTACAAATATGGCAGGCAAAGGCTAATTTCCTCAGTAAAGAAAACTCAGGCAAAGACATAAAAAACACACTTAGATACTGAGGACATCAGAACACAATGATAAAAAAGCAATACAAAAAGATATTTATATTTTTAATTATATAAGAATCAAGATATAAGCTTAGATGTATAAAGTGTATTTAACATGGGGAGACAGAAAAAGAAAATATGCCAAATAATAGCCATGTGGCGTCTGAGAGATTTTTTAATTACTATAATATTTTATCTTCATAATTTTGGAAAAATATATATATATTTAAAATACAGTATCTTGATCCCTACCTCATACTGTACACAAAAGTTAGAAACAAAATTGTAAAATTATTAGAAGGAAATAGAGCATTTGTATTGCATTGGGGTACAGAAAGCTTTCCTAAGACAAAAAAGCAAAAACCTTAAAGCAATTGATAACACTTGCAAATATCACAATTTTAAACTGCTGTAAAAGAAAAGACCCCATACCCTGACCAGGTGGTGGCGCAGTGGATAAAGCGTCGGAATGGGACGCAGAGGACCCAGGTTTGAAACCTTGAGGTCACCAGCTTAAGTGTGGGCTCACCCGGCTTGAGCGTGGGATTATAGACATGACCCCAAGGTCGTTGGCTTGAGCAAGGGGTTGCTCAGTCTGCTGGAGCCCCCTGGTCAAGGCACATATGAGAAAGCAATCAGTGAACAACTAAGGTGCCTCAACAAAGAATTGATACTTCTCCTCTCTCTCCCTTCCTATTTGTTCCTATCTGTCCCTCCCTCTGATTCTCTGTCTCAGTCCAAAAGAAAAGAGAAAAAGAAAAGAAAAGATCCCATGAAAAAAGAAAAAAGCCAGGGACTGTAAAAAGATATTACCACACATATAGTAGAGAACAGGTCACTCCCAGAACATATATAAAAAACTGTTGCCAATCAATACAAAAGTCTAATTAGCCAATAAGGAACTGATAAAGCACATGACTGGGAGAAAACTCAAAACCACTCATAAATACACAAAAAGTTATTTAAACCCACTAGTAATGAGAAAAATAAAAGCTAAAACAACGACATATAATTTTTATCTATCAGATTGGCAATACTGAAAAAGTCCATCAATATCAAAGTGGTGCTTCGTGCTTTGGTGCTGGGGATATAACCTCCAGCACACAGCCACGCCAGCTGAGCCAGCAGTTCCACTCCCGGATGCGAGCCCTCACGCACATCCACACATGCGCACAGAGAAGCACATACTCCGTCCTTCCTTCCAGCACTGCCTTGTGATGGCAAAAAAGCAGAAACCATCTAAAGTTTCATTGGCAGGGAGAAAAAAGTAAACAAAATGTGGCACATTTATTCAAAAACGCACTATATAACAGTTAAGGAAAATAAACAAATCTATATGGAGCCACATGGAAAGTTCTCAAACATTATTAAGTACATACAAAACAATTTATACAATGAAATATAATTTGAGAGCATCTGTATAAATCCTTCAAACCTTTGAAACATTTTAATTTCCTATCCAGCCCTCTATGTAAAATATAATTTTAAAGTAAGCTGTGAGAATGCACATCAAACCCACAATAGAAGTTACTTCTGCATAAGGAATAAGCTTTTTCTTGAGCTTTTCAATACCCTGCCCTCTCAAAAAAAAAAATTTTTAATAACATGCTACATAATATAAGCATTAGCACCCACAGTGATAATCTGAGCCTGGTGTGCTCAAGTCATGTGATTTTTATTATTTTATTATAATACAGGCAAAAAAAAAGGTTAGGTCAAAATTAGATGACACTTACGCATATAAGGCAGTTTTTCTGGGCACGGGAGGTATGGCAAATATGTAAAGTTTTCCGGAAGATATGTTGTTGTTTGAACAAGATAATCACTTGAATTACTGCCTTCTGGATAATCTTGGAGAGAGAGAAAAAAGGTTACAACCAAAAAACTGTCTTTTGCTTTGCTGCTAGTATGAAATACGTCACGGTCACTGTGAGAAGATCTGCAATGCACAATCTATAGAAGTACTTAAAAGGGATTACCTATAAAGAACTAGTGAAAATCAAAATGCAGTTGCCATGGCTATTCTCTCATTTATCATTCACTACTGCCGAAAGGAACCTCTCAGCAAGATTTCCCAAGGGAGCTCTGGGACAAGTCCAGAGAGCAGCCTGGCCCCATCCGTGCAAACATACGTAGCAGGCCCATCTGCGACCACATGAGAACACCTGCTCCCATCCCTCCGCTGGCTGACCCAGATTGCAAAGGGAATGTGACAGTACACTAGGGACTCGAGGAATCCTTTCCACTACCAATCAGCCAAGAGTGTTCAGGACGACCACACAGACACAGTACTGCTTCTAGTATCCACAGAGCCCAGGGGTGGGAGGAATGTTTTCTCACCACCCTCACACTTAGGAAATTGCAAATTTACCCACTCAACTTTCTTCTGTAACACAGCTCATTTTAAATCTTTAAATTAGTCATTTCCAACCTGTAGGCTGTACTCCCCGGGGAGCCCTGAAACTATTATTACATTAGGTCCATTATATCTTTAAATTCTGGCAAGCTACGAAACAGAGAGAGCACCACTGCAGAGCCCCAAAGTCAAATGCTGAGTACAAATCCTTGCTCCCAACACACACTGGTTTTATGGTCCAAGGCAAGATAATGTGTTTTCTCATCTGTGCCTACCCACATGTCATTTTCCGATTGCAATAAGATAAATGTATCAAGTGCTCAGAGCAATCCCTGTCCAATATATGTATTCAATAACTATAGCTATGAGCAGTTGGTTTAGAGATAGAGCATCTAACCCAATCTGGGACAGTTGGAGCCTAGGAGTTTTGTACATGGAGCCAAAGAGATCACATTTCAGTCCCTATCTGGAACCAAGTTCTGACCTGCCAGTTTCCCACTCTGTAAGAGGAAGAAGGTCTAAAAGAATGAGACTGATATGCAGAGAGGAAGAGATGAGAGACAGAAACGGCTGATTAAACTACTTTCTGTCTCCTGGACCCACAGAAAATGCAGCTCTAGCTGACACATCTGAAAAATGTGAAGACGTTCTTTCAATCCTTAGTAACCTGCTCTGAGGAGAGTGAGACTCCTCTCTGAACTGGCCTGCAGGGGGAAAGATGGTAAGAGGAGAACAGGATTCTGACTTAAAAGAGAGACCTATCTGTCAGCGACCAGCAAGCAACAAAGACTAAAGGTCAAAATCACATACCTTACTGAAGAGTAAAAGCCAACCCCTTGCTCTGTGGGAAAAAGGTAAAATCCTGGAAATTGAATGTGAAGTGTGGGAGAAGACTCCATGAAAACTGAACACCTCCCTATATACCTTTGCCTGCACAATATTCATGTGTCGTCACAATGGAACTAACGGGATGCAGCCTGGGAGCCAGGATGGCCCTCAGAGCATAGACGCTCAGCCCGCCTCCAGGCCCACCTGCTACGCAGACTGCTCAGCACAGGTCTGTAGGGGCCCGGTACCAAGGAAGAGACAGAACCTGGAAGGAAAAGTCCAATTCCAAAGGACTTAATGGAAATCCCAGTTGGGAATTTGGCAGGGCGTCAGTAACCGTGCTGCCAGAAAACCCCACCAGACAAATAGGGACCGATGAGATGGTGCAATCACAACGACCTACTCTACCAGGAAAAGGCAAAGCCCAGTGAGAGAATCCTCCCAAGCCCCCTTCTTCAGCAAAGCCCTGGAAAGCACTTGAGGAAAATCCTCCAAGGGAAAGTGGTGGCTGATTCAGTGGGCAGTCATTGTTTTGGATGCCCAGGGACAGACTGACACCACAAAAGCCCCTCTAGTAGCCCATAATCCATATCTCACCCATAGAAACCTGAAAATTCTAAAGATACTAAACATAAATAAGTGTGAGGAAGTCAATAAAGTTCGGATTCGTTCCTTAAGATACTTTAAAAAAATATTTATCTAGATAGACATCAAATTTAAAGTTATATTCCAAAAACATTTTCTCCTCTGCTAGGGACTTTCAATCTGCTAGCTAAGCATCTGCTACACACTACGCATTTGCAGGAGCTGAAAAGAGAAGATAAATAAGTTGTCCTTGGAGTCCACTGCCTTTATATGCTCTGAAGACTCATTTTCTTATTGTCCTGAGGCAGATAAATATTGCCATTCTTATGCAATCCTTAGTGTCATTAGTTAACTTCCAATAAGGGTATTTTCTTACTCTGCATAATTTATTAATTCTCATCATTAATACTTGGGCCCCTTCCTGTAGCCACACACTCTGATTCTGTAAATCTACATATGACTCATTGAAAATGTAAGACATCTCTGCGAGACAAATTGTTCATGATAGCTGCCCTTGGGGAATCTGGTGGCAGAAGGAAGGCCAGAGAATCATCTCACTTTTATTTCAGTGCAAGAATGACTGATTCTTTCACAAAAGAAGCCATGCATCACTTACCAGTTTTTAAAGAACCACATTTTTAAAAAAAAAAAAAAAAAAACCTTAAAGACATTCAATACCAGTATATACACATGCCTTAAATATAAAATTTTGGAGCTAGAAGTGTTATTCGTGGCCACACCATTATAAATGATCATAAGGATCTCAATGCTCCTCTAGCACTGTAGCCAGTGTCATTTATGTCATCCCTATGTGTAATGCATGTAACTTTACCCACCCCCTGCCACTAGTCTGAGTACCTTTTCTGAAATAAAATTGCCTCTAATTTAAAGTATCTGATAAAGTATCTACAAAATAGTAAAAACTTACTGCAAAGGAACATTTCACAACTGATAATAGAGCCAACAGTGATGTAAGGTTTGAGGGACTATACTGTAATAAACCCACAAAATCATCATTCCTACAAAGTGGTTAGGTCCATCAAGTATAACCACTGCTTTCAAAATCAGGAGCAGTTTTAAAAGGGTTATGCATGATAGATGCATTTGAGACTCATCCACCACAACTGCTCTAAAGTGTAGACATTATTTCATCTAATGAATAGATGAACACACACACACAGTGACTCTGGGGCCCTGGGCCTTCTTCCTCCCTTCCTGAGCCACACCCAAAGGAAAGGGAAACAGACTTAAACCGCCAGCTCTCACTGGACCTCAGCACTTAACAGAAAAGGAGAAGAGGACCACAGGACAACTCTCAAGGGCTTTGTTTTTCCTGCGAAAGGGCAGATTAAACCAGTAATAGAAACTCAATGAGAGTTCCAATTTGTTTACCCTTAGCTTGTCACATCAGTCTGGCAGGGTCTGAGGGCCTCAGAGCATACAGCCGTCAAAGGAGGAAGAGTGTTGCTAGGTTACTTCTAACAAACCTACCAGCTCTAGCATTGCACGACCTTTAGCCTCTGCTTTGGTAATTATTCACTGAGTGCATCTTGTTTTTTAATTTTGCTGACTCCACAGCTACAAGGCAAGGCACCATTTGATTATGATGGTATGTGATTTCTTCACAGAAATACTTTATATATAATCTGTTTACGTCTGGTGTTTCAGAGAGTACAGGGTTAAAAGCCCCTTTTTGAAATCAAGTGTACTTATAAATATTACAACCTATTTGTCATTGAATGTTAAATTTTATTTCTATAAGATATTCTCATTAACATGCAACATTGTATTACTTTAAGATGTACAACATAATGACTTGTTGGATGTATATGTTGCAAAATGATTACCACATACTATTTAGCTGCTACACATCACCTCACATAGTTACAAATTTCTGTCTTGTGATGAGACCTTTTAAGATCTAATCTAAATATTAAATTTTAAATGAACCAGTACATATTGATCAATTCTCCCCTAGAATTCAGGTAGCTCTCCGTACATCGTAACGGCAACTGCTTTCTTTTTGGCAGATCATATTTGTGTTAAGTTCATACTGAAATAAGCGATTGCATTATAAATACATTCCCATCTCTTCCAGAAGCCTCTTATAGATGGGAGGATGTTTTTGGTAATGTTGTATTGTCAATATCATAGTAAGTACATGAACTATACTAATTGTTCAATATAAATGAAAATAGCTGAACCTCATAGGTGCCTACTCAAACTCCCTTCTCCCTTTCTCCCGAGGTAGCAGAGCCTCCATTTCACCCAGAGCACCAGTGGGCCAGCTCAAGGCTGTAATTCCCAGTGCCATATGACTGAGTTCTGACCAGTGAGGTGTAAACACACATACTGTGTGGGACTTCCTGGACGGCTCCTTAAAAGGGTCCCTCTATTTGTTCTTCCCTCATCCTTTCTCTTACTCACTGACCCACGCACCAGGACACAGACTGGCACCCTGGCAGCCACCTTGGACTGTGAAGCTACAGGACAGAGCCAAAGATGGAAAGCACATGAAGACCTGCTTCACAGAGCCCTGGATACCCAACTTCTAAACTTCTGTGACCTGAAAACATAATCCTCATGTGTTTGAAGCATCATATAATTAGGTCTCTCTTATAAGCAAGCCCAGTCTCTAACTGATACAATGACTGTCTCCTATGGACAGTTTACTGCCATAAAGGAACAATACAAAAAGTTTTTATTTTAATACTAGAGATACTTTCTTTTTTTTATTTAATTAATTGTGTTTATATAAATTCTAGGGTAACTCTAACTGCATCCCCCCTTCCCCATATTCCCCTCCACAACTTCTTTGCCCCCCTCCCTAGAGTACCCTCCCCCCTTCCCTTCAGGTTTATCCCATCCTATCCTCCCCTTTCCCTATGTCCTCTTTTCCTCTGGTCCCTTTGATCCCTCCTCTGTCTCAATTCCTTTTCTCAGTTCTCAATGTTCCTTGGATTCCTCAAATGAGTGAAGTTATATAATATTTTTCTTTTTCTGCCTGGCTTATTTCACTCAACATAATAGTTTCCAGGTCCTTCCATATTGTTGCAAAAGGTAATATTTCCTTCTTTTTCATGGCCCCATAGTATTCCATTGTATACATATATGTACCACTGCTTTTTAATCCACTCGTCCACTAATGGACACTTGAGCTGTTTCCTGCTCTTCACTATTGTGAACAATGCTGCCACAAACATGGGGGTGCATTTCTTTTTTTCAGTCGGTGATATGGTGTCCTTGGGATATATTCCTATAAGTGGGATAGCTGGGTCAAAGGGCAGTTCCATTTCTAATTTTTTGAGGAATCTCCATACTGTTTTCCAGAGTGGCTGCACCAGTCTGGATTCCCACCAGCAGTGCAGGAGGGTTCCCCTTTCTCCACATCCTCACCAGCACCTATAATGTGTTGTTTTGTTAATGAGCGCCATTCTGACTGGTGTGAGGTGGTATCTCATTGTGGTTTTAATTTGCATTTCTCTAATGATTAGTGATGTTGAGCATTTTTTCATATGCCTATTGGCCATCTGTATGTCCTCTTTGGAGAAGTGTCTATTCAATTCTTGTGCCCATTTTTTAATTGGATTGTTTGTCTTCCTGGTGTTGAGTTTCACAAGTTCTTTATAAATTTTGGTTATTAACCCTTTATCAGATGTGTTGTCGAATATGTTCTCCCATTGTGTGGTTTCTCTTTTTATTCTGTTCATATTGTCTTTAGCTGTGCAAAAGCTTTTTAGTTTAATATAGTCCCATTTGTTTATCTTGTTTTTTATTTCATTTGCCTGTGGAGATAAATCAGCAAATATATTGCTTCGATAGATGTCAGAGAGTTTACTGCCTATGTTTTCTTCTAGAATGCTTATGGTTTCACGGCTTACATTTAAGTCCTTTATCTATTTTGAGTTTATTTTTGTGCATGGTGTAAGTTGGTGGTCTAATTTCAGTTTTTTGCAGGTAGCTGTCCAGTCTTCCTAACACCATTTGTTAAAGAGACTGTCTTCACTTCACTGTATGCTCTTACCTCCTTTGTCAAATATCAATTGTCCATAAAGATGTGGGTTTATTTCTGGGTTCTCTATTCTATTCCATTGATCTATATGCCTGTTCTTATGCCAGTACCAAGCTGTTTTGAGTACAGTGGCCTTGTAGTATAACTTGATATCAGGAAGTGTGATACCTCCCACTTTATTCTTCTTTTTCAACATTGCTGAGGCTATTCGTGTTCTCTTTTGGTTCCGTATAAATTTTTGGAATTTATATATCTTTGATGTATGTCATTGGTATTTTAATTGGTATTACATCGAATTTATAAATTGCTTTGGATAATATAGACATTTTAATGATGTTTATTCTTCCTAGCCATGAGCACGGTATATGCTTCCACTTGTTTGTGACTTTCTTGATTTCTTTCATCAATGCTTTATAATTTTCCGAGTACAAGTCTTTAACCTCCTTGGTTAAATTCATTTATCAGGTCCAGTAGTTTTTTGACTGAGCCTTTAGGGTTTTCTATATACAGTATCATATCATCTGCAAATGATAGTTTTACTTCTTTTCCAATTTGGATGCCTTTTATTTCTTCTTCTTTTCTGTTTGCTGTAGCTAGGACTTCCAGTACTATGTTGAATAAGAGTGGTGAAAGGGGACACCCCTGCCTTGTTCCTGATTTTAGGGGAATTGCTTTTAATTTTTGTCCATTGATTATGATGTTAGCTGTGGGTTTGTCATAAATGGCCTTTATCATGTTGAGGTATGTTCCCTGTATTCCCACTTTGCTAAGAGTTTTGATCAAAAATGGATGCTGGATTTTATCAAATGCTTTTTCTGCATCTATTGATATTATCATGTGGTTTTTCTCCTTCCTTTTGTTTATGTGGTGAATCACATTAATTGATTTACAAATGTTGTACCATCCTTGCCTCCCAGAATAAATCCCACTTGATCATGATGTATGATTTTTTTCATGTATTGCTGAATCCGGTTGGCTAATATTTTGTTGAGGCTTTTAGCATCTAAATTCATCAGGGATATTGGTCTATAATTATTTTTCTTTGTGTTGTCTTTGCCTGGTTTTGGAATCAGAATTATGCTTGCCTCATAAAAGGAACTTGGTAATGTTCCTTCCTCTTGAATTTTTTGAAATAGCTTGAGAAGGATTGGAGTTAGTTCTTCTTTGAATATTTGGTAGAATTCACCAGTGAATCCATCTGGCCCAGGGGGGTTGTTTTTTGGGAGCTTTTTAATAACTGTTTCAATCTCTTTTGTTGTAATTGGTCTGTTTAGGTTTTCTGATTCTTCCAGATTGATTTTTGGAAGATTATATGTTTCAAGGAATTTGTCCATTTCACCTAGGTTATTTAATTTTTTGCCATACAGTTGTTCATAGTATTTTCTTACAATATTTTGTATTTCTGTTGTGTCAGTTGTTATTTCTCTACTCTCATTTCTAATTTTATTTATTTGAGTACTCTCTCTTCTTTTCTTGGTGAGTCTCGTTAAAGGTTCATTGATCTAGTTTATCCTTTCAAAGAACCAGCTCTTGGTTTCATTGATTCTCTGTATTATTTCTTTAGCCTCTACGTCATTTATTTCCGCTCCGATTTTTATTATTTCCTTCCTTCTACTACCTCTGGGCCTTACTTGCTGTTCTTTTTCAAGTTCTTTTAGATGAAGGGTTAGGTTGTTTATTTGAACTTTTTCAAGCTTCTTAAGGAATGCCTGTAATGCTATGAACTTCCCTCTCAGGACTGCTTTAGTTGTGTCCCATAAATTTTGAGTTGTTGTATGTTCATTATCATTCGTTTCTAAGAATTTTTTTTATTTCTTCTTTGATTTCATTGTTAACCCATTCGATATTTAATAACATGCTATTTAGTTTCCATGTGTTTAAGTATTTTTCAGTTTTTCTTTTGTGGTTAATTTCTCATTTTGCGTCCTAACATGTGGTCTATCCTAGAGAATATACCATAAGCACTTGAAAAGAATGTATATTCTATTGCTTTAGGGTGAAAGGTTCTGAAGATATCTATTAAATCCAGTTGATCTAGTGTGTCCTTTAAGTCTCCTGTTTCTTTGTTAATTTTCTTTCTTGAGGATCTATCTAGTGATGTAAGTGGTGTATTGAAATCTCCTACTACTATAGTATTGCTGTTGATCCTGTCCTTTATATCCATCAAAGTCTGCTTTATATATTTAGGAGCTCCTATATTAGGTGCATAGATATTTATGATGGTTATATCTTCATGTTGGATTGCTCCCTTTATCATTATATAGTGACCTTCTTTATCTCTTACTATACCCTTGGTTTTAAAGTCCATTTTGTCTGATATAAGTATTGCTACCCCGGCTTTTTTTTCATTTCCATTTGCATGAAATATTTTTTTCCATCCTTTTACCTTCAGTCTATGTGCATCTTTTGTTTTAAGGTGTGTTTCTTATACACAGCATATGTATGGGTCCTGTTTCTTTATCCATGCAGCAACCCTATGTCTTTTGATTGGATAATTTAATTCATTTATATTTAAGGTTATTATTGATATGTATTTATTGCCATTTTATATATTAAAGATGTATTCCTCTTTTGCTATATTCCTTTGCCCCTTTGATCTGTTTACAACATTTCCTGCAGCATTGGTTTTGTTGTAATGAATTCCTTGAGTTTTCTTTTGTCTAGGAAGCTTTTTATTTCTCCTTCAATTTTAAATGACAGCCTTGCTGGGTAAAAAAGTTTTGATTGTAGGCTCTTGTTCTGCATTACTTTGAATATTTCTTGCCATTCCCTTCTAGCCTCAAGTGTTTCTGTTGAGAAGTCGGATGTCATACTTATGGGTGCTCCTTTGTAAGTGATAGCCTTTTTGCTCTAGCAGCTTTTAAATTTTTCTCTTTATCACTTAGCTTTGGTATTTTAATTATGATGTGTCTTGGTGTAGGTTTCTTTGGGTTTCTCTTTAATGGAGATCTCTGTGCTTCTTGAACTTGTGAGACCCTTTCTTGCATCAATTTTGGGAAGTTTTCAGCTAGGATTTGATTGAATAAAGTTTCTATCCCTTATTCTTTCTCTTCTTCTTCAGAAACCCCTATTTTGCAGATGTAATTTCTCTTCATGTTGTCACAGAGCTCTCTTAAGAGTTTCCTCAGACTTTTTAATTCTCTCTCCTTTTTTCTGTTTTGATTCCATGCCTTTGTTCATCTTGTCTTCCAACTTGCTGATTCGATTCTCAGCTTCATCCATCCTACTTTTAATTCCTTCCATTGTGGTCTTCATTTCTGATATTGTATTTGTCATCTCTCACTGATTCTTTTTTAATATTTCAATGTCCTTTTTTATACTTGCTCTCTTCATTTAGGTGTTCATAATGACCATCCATTGTTATTCTAAGATCTCTAAGCATCCTAATAATCATTATTTTAAACTGCATCTGGAAGTTTGGTTATTTCCATATCGTTCAGTTCATTTCCTGAAGGATTCTTTTGTGGTTTCATTTGGATTGCAGTTTACTGTCTTCTCATTATGTTGGTGTGTTTGAGTGTTGTTTGTAGAGCTGGCTTGGTGTTGTCTGCCTCCAATTTTCAGATGTGTTATTTCTAGGTCTTCTTGGGTTGGCTTCAGCTGTTGTTTGTAATCCACTGTGAAATTTGGCTTTTCTAATAGAGCCCCTTTGAAGTCTTGATTTGTTTGTTTTCTTCTCAGTTTTCTTAACTCAGTGGTAGTCTTGTTTTCTGATCTCAGCAGGGGACTTATTTAAAACTGTATCCAGGAATGTGGTGGGTGTTAGTAACCTGAGACTCTGAAGACCTGATCTACCAGTTATTCTCTCTGGGGGCAGGGTGCTTTCTCCTTTCTCCACTTCAGTAGGGGGAGGTGTATCTCAGATCTCCATGGAGACCTGAGTTACTACCCCACCTCCCCACTTCTTGTTTTCAGCTGTGTCTTTTTGTGCTAATTAGAGGTAGAGAGATATCTTCAGATGGTTGACCTGGAACCCCTTTAGTATTGTGTTATGTAGAAGGATCAACCCCTCCCCCAGCTATGGCTGCCTCCAGCACCTCCCCCAGGTATGGCACTGGATTAGTCTGCTGCTCAGGTCCTCCCATGCATCCCTCTGTTTGTCACTGGCTGTCTCTCTCTCCCCCTTTCCTTTTGGAAAACAAGCCAGCTCTTTCAACACACCTCATTCCCAGGTCCCCAGGCAAGTAGCTGTGAGTGATATTTTCTACTGTTTTCCTTGGATTGAGAGCCTTTCTGAGCTCTCAGCCTAACCCCCCCCCCGTTTGTTCCTGTACGCAGGAGAGGCTCACTGGTCCTCAGCGCTCCCCACCAGGCTCAGTGTGGCTTCTTGCTCCTTGGTTTTTGAGAGCAGTTCTTGTAGTCCAGAGTTGGTTTTTCATGCTGGTTGTTCCTAAATTAATTTGTAATCCAGTTTGGTGGTGTGAGGTGAGAGTCTGTGCGTCTGCCTACTCCACTGCCATCTTGTGTCCCTCTAGAGATATTTTCGATATGAAGATTCTCAGAAGTTCCATGGACTGTCTTGGTGTCTCTCATCACCTTCCACATTCAAACTCTACAGGTGCTACATCACACAGGAGTGAGATACCCTCACGCATTCCCATTGTTGCGGCCCCGTTCCCAAAAGTTTATAAAGGTTCATAAAAGTAAGACTCTAATCAAAGTATGCCTGGCTATTTGGTCTTTATTAAAACTGACTTGGTGAGGATAGAATTTTCTTTTTGTTATCCAATTGTAGGGGGTTGGAAGGAAAGTTCATATTGCCCAAGGAATCATTTCTCCTAACTATGCACTAATTTATACATATAACTTACTCATACCCCAGAGGAAAAACTTGATTATACACCATTTATAGTATTCACTTATACAAAGACAGTAATCTAAAGATGCTCAATATCTCTGTTAATGAACACCTTCACAGTCAACTTACTCAACTAGGATAAGTCCTAAGGAAGCTTAAATGTATGAACTTCTCTGAAGATTGGCCTACTACTCAGAAGACCAATTAATGAATACCAATTGATGAGACTTTCACTGTACTACTAAAATATCAACTATAATAAGACGGTCTTTCTAAAAGTGATTCAAGAGAAAATAAGAGTGAAAATTTTACAACACAAATTTTGCCAAGACTAGAACAGATTTTATAGTAGCATGTTTAAAATTAAGAATATATATGTTACAGTCTTGAATTTCTAGAAGGGTCTAAAACTATTATTATCCATGTTAACATGCACTTTTAAGAAAAAATATCTGTGATTGGGAGATAAGCATGTCCTCCTGTTAGTGGAGTATGTGTGTGTATATTGTTCACCGAGGCACAATGAGGAACAGTTGACACAAACCAAATCTTAAATTTTAACTGTTTAAAATGAGAATATAGAGAATACAACAACTGACCATCAGCCACTGAACCCTTTAAAGTAACACCTCACAATATTCAGGAAATGATGCAGAAACACTACCCTAGAGGAACATTAGCATTCTTCCACAATAGCAAAACCTACTTATGTCAATCTTAGCATCATTAATTTGGCCTATTATGTAAATTTTAATCTTATGTGGTTCTAATGGACATTCTTCTTCCAGATAATATTTTTAAAAGAAAAGAGCAGCTACTGATTCCCAATTTTGTATAATTTTTCCTTTAGCCCCTAAAAAGTCTATAAAATTATTAAGAACAATCTATGATTTAGAACAATAAGTATTTTGTAGACATAGCTGAAAAAAACATTTTAGGTATTAAAAAGAGTGCAGAATAGCTACTATGAATAAATTATTCTTTTCGTAGTTAATTTCTCTGAAATACAATAGAATTGAAAATAAGCTGCTTCTCTATTTTAGGTTTACAAGAATTTACTTAAGTATCTTTGTACAAAACCTTTACCACCTTCGTATAGGTATGTGACCACATCTTAATAGATCCGAGAATAGAATACCTGACAGTCCTGGTTTGAGCAGTAAAAGAATCTTCCAGTGCACTTAGTAGGACATACCCTCTTCATTAACAGGAAGTTATATGGATACAACACCAGAGCCTGAGAAGTTTGGTTACTGCTTTATAACTACAAAGATAAGAAGCAAAAGCAAAGCAAGATTAAACAGGAAGCAATCTTACCTGTACCATTGAGCGTAGTATTTTTATTGGTGTATAGCCTGATCATATGTCCTATTGTTTTCACATTTTCTCTCAACATTATTCCTCGAGCTTGTACCATAAAGAGATATGTGTTGGCTATAAAATAAAAAGAGAGATAATGTCACGATTCAGTAACCTTTATTTTAAATTTAATAAAATATCAAAATTGGTGAACTGCCCAATAAATCCAAACTGACTAAATTAGCACATCCAAAGGGAAAACAGAAATATAAAAAGACTATTTTTCATTGTCAAAATCTTATCAAAAACCTGATTTTTAAAAATAAAAATGAAAAGAATTCAAGTAGTAATAGCCATCAATGGAATAACACTAAATGAGCAAATATATATCATAATAAATTCCTTTATCCATAAATTATTTTCTACTAAAAAAATACTTATAAATTTCAAAGCAGCATTTTATTACTAGTATACAACCATATAGTTACAAAATGTACTTTCTCTAATTCTGTATTAATTCCGTCAAACAAAAAACTCTACAAAGGTGAAGATTCCTCATCTATTCATAACTATATCATAAGTCATCATAATATCTAGTATGAAAATGGATCTTGTAAATTCTCAATGTGCTGAGGCTGCATATGGCAGGATTATCTAGAATCTATTTGGGTAATTTCTATCTAACAGTTAATCACTTAAACTTTTACAACTCGCTTTGAATCACAAATCTACCCACCAGGACTGTAAAAGCAGACGAAGTCAAACTCAATGTACATTTTTAAAGTTGGCCAATTTAATTCTTTGTGTAAAGTGCTTTAAAAATAGGCCCTGGGGGGAGCAAGATGGCAACGGAGTAGGCGGACGTACCAACTTCCAACTCCCAGAACCAAAGTGGATTACAACTCAATTTTAAGAACCATCACCTGGATAAACCAACTTTGAACAAAACTAAGTGGACTCTTCAACCAAGGAACACAGAAGAAGCCACATTGAGACTGATAGGAATAGCGAAAACGCGAAGAGGGCTGCCCAGCTCCCCGGAGCAAACGGCAGCCCGGAGAGACCCATGTGGCGGGAGGAGAGTTTGGCGGAGAGGGAGGGACCTGGGTCCCAGGAACCAAGCCTCAGCCTGCAGTCCTAGAGCCTAGAAGAGGCGTTTGGACAGTTTTGAGCTGTGAAACAAGTGAGGGAGCTCCCAGGCCTACAGTGTGGAGTATTAGGTCCCTTCCTACTCTGCTAAGGGCTGCTTAAGGTTTTGGGGCGGCAGGACGCTGAAAGGCAGTTCTGTCGGCGTGGGCAGAGGCCAAGCTGGTGGAAGATCAGTCTAGCCCAGAGGGTCGGAGGGGACGAGCGAGAGCGGTCCGGAAGCTGCGGGCCTGCCTTTAATCCCACTTACGGGGACAAAGCCGGAGGCCAGGAACGGGCAGGCCCTGCGCAAACCGGTCCTGACCGCGGGGACCGGGCTAGGACCAGGGACGGGCAGGGGCTCGCGGCTGAGCTGACGCTACTAGTCCCCCACCACACCACCCCCCGCCGGAGAAACCGCGGTTGGCCACTATACGTGCGCAAGCGGGCTCCGAGCGCGGGAACGGGGTGGACCCCGAGACAAGTGGAGGCTCGAAGCTGAACCCACGCTACTATCCCCACCCGGCCGGAGAAACCGCTGATTGCATTCAAACGTGCACGAGCGGGCTCCGAACGCGAGAGCAGGGTAGAGTCCCGGACGAGCGGAAGTACGCAGCTGAGCGGAAGC
Source organism: Rhynchonycteris naso (assembly GCA_037038555.1). Lineage (NCBI taxonomy): Eukaryota > Metazoa > Chordata > Mammalia > Chiroptera > Emballonuridae > Rhynchonycteris > Rhynchonycteris naso. The sequence continues at coordinate 165,071,008 of CM072999.1, read as the reverse complement.
TAGCAAACACTCCCACCCCAATAAACCTTGGTTTCCGACCCTGCGCAGAAGGGCCCTGGCCTCGAGGGCGGGGCTAAAGCTCCGGACGGGCAAAAGCTTACAGCTGAGAGCACGTCAAAAGCCCCGCCTAACCCGCGGAACTGTAGTGAGCAGGCTCCGACTGCTGGTTCTGGGCGGAAGTCCGGAAATAGGCTGGGTACGCAGCTGAGCAAAGGTGCTCACCTCTACCCTTGGTGCTAATCTTGTGGCTTCAGTGACAGCCCCTCCCACTGAGGAGAGGCAGAAATCACAGCAAAAGCCACAGTGGGCCGGCGCTGGCAACGCTCATACCCAACCACCCTAGGCACCGGCAGAGGGGGTGGGGGGCCTGCAGACAGACCACACCTAGAGAACACAAAGGCAACACCTACTGGACTCCAGTGGCCACAACTTGCTTATACACAGATAAAATGGGCAGGCAGAGGAATGCAAACCAAATGAATCAAGAGAAATCCCCAGAGAAGGACCTGAATGAACCAGATATAACCAAATTACCAGAAGCAGAATTTAGAATAATGATAGTAAGGATGTTCAAAGAAATTAGAGCAACAATGGATAGGCATTATGAATACCTAAATAAAGAGATAACAAGTATAAAAAATGAAATTGAAATAATAAAAAAGAATCAGACAGAAATGACAAATACAGTATCAGAACTGAAGACCACAATGGAAGGAATTAAAAGCAGGATGGATGACGCTGAGGATCGAATAAGCGAGTTAGAGGACACAATAAACAAAGGCACAGAAGCAGAGAAGAAAAAGGAAAAGAGACTTAAAAAATGTGAGGAAACTCTAAAAGAGCTTTGTGACAACATGAAGAGAAACAACATTCGCATCATAGGGGTGCCTGAAGAAGAGGAGAGAGGACAGGAAATGGAAACTTTGTTGAATCAAATCATAGCAGAAAACTTTCCTAAATTAAGGCTGGGAAACACTCCACACATTCAAGAAGCACACAGAACTCCATTAAAGAGAAACCCAAAAAGATCTACACCAAGACACATCATAGTTAAAATACCAAAGCTAAAGGATAAAGAAAAAATTTTAAAAGCTGCTAGAGAAGAAAAGACTATCACCTACAAAGGAGCCCCCATAAGGATGACATCGGACTAATCAACAGAAACACTTGAGGCCAGAAGGGAATGGCAAGAAATAATCAAAGTAATGCAGAACAAGAACCTACAACCAAGACTACTTTATCCAGCAAGGCTAACATTTAAAATTGAAGGAGAAATAAAGAGCTTCCCAGAAAAAGAAAGCCTCAAGGAATTCATAAAAACCAAACCAATTCTGCAAGAGATACTAAGGGGCCTCTTGTGAACAGTTTAAAGGGAGAAATGAATAGAGCAAAAGAAGAATACAGCTTTAAAGAATAAAATGGCAATAAACAACTACATATCAATAATAACCTTAAATGTAAATGGATTAAATGATCCAATCAAAAGATATAGGGTAGCTGCATGGATAAAGAAACAGGACCCATACATATGCTGTCTACAAGAGACACACCTTAAAACAAAAGATGCTCATTTACTGAAGGTAAAAGGATGGAAAAAAATATTTCATGCAAATGGAAATGAAAAAAAAGCAGGGGTAGCAATACTTATATCAGACAAAATGGACTTTAAAACAAAGGCTGTAGTAAGAGATAAAGAAGGACACTACATAATGATAAAGGGAACAATTCAACAGGAAGATATAACTATTGTAAATATCTATGCACCAAATATAGGAGCCCCGACATACATAAAGCAGACTTTGATGGATATAAAGGGCAAGATTAACAGTAATACTATCATAGTAGGGGATTTCAATACCCCTCTAACAACACTGGATAGATCCTCAAGAAAGAAAATTAATAAAGAAACAGCAGACTTAAAGGATACACTAGATCAACTTGATTTAATAGATATCTTCAGAACTTTTCACCCTAAAGCAGTAGAATATACATTCTTCTCAAGCGCTCATGGTACGTTTTCTGGGATAGACCACATGTTAGGACACAAAAATGGTCTCAATAAATTGAAGAAGATTGAAATCATATCAAGCATTTTCTCTGATCACAATGCCATGAAACTAGAAATTAACCACAAAAGAAAAAATGAAAAATACTCAAACACTTGGAAACTAAATAGCATGTTATTAAATAATGAATGGATTAACAATGAGATCAAAGAAGAAATAAAAAAGTTTCTAGAAACAAATGATAATGAGCATACATCAACTCAAAATTTATGGGACACAGCAAAAGCAGTACTGAAAGGGAAGTTCATTGCACTACAGGCATACCAAAAGAAGATAGAAAAAGCTCAAATAAGCAACCTGACCCTGCATCTAAAAGAACTAGAAAAACAACAACAAATAAAACCCAAGACAAGTAGAAGGAAGGAAATAATAAAGGTCAGAGCAGAAATAAATGACATAGAGGCTAAGGAAACAATACAGAGGATCAATGAAACAAGAAGCTGGTTCTTTGAAAAGGTAAACAAGATTGATGAACCTTTGACTAGACTCACCAAGAAAAAAGAGAGAGGACTCAAATAAATAAAATTAGAAAGGACAGTGGAGAAATAACAACTGACACAACAGAAATACAAAGCATTGTAAGAAAATACTATGAAGAACTATATGCCAAAAAATTAGACAATCTTGGTGAAATGGACAAATTTCTTGAATCATATAACCTTCCAAAAATCAATCTGGAAGAATCAGAACACCTAAACAGACCAATTACAGCAAATGAGATCGAAACAGTTATCAAAAAACTCCCAAAAAAGAAAAGTCCTGGGCCTGATGGCTTCACAAGTGAATTCTATCAAAAATTCAAAGAAGAACTAACTCCTATTCTCCTCAAGCTATTTCAAAAAATTCAAGAGGAAGGAAGACTTCCAAACTCCTTTTATGAGGCGAGCATAATTCTGATCCCAAAACCGGGCAAAGACAACACAAAGAAAGAAAATTATAGGCCTATATCCCTGATGAATTTAGACGCTAAAATTCTCAACAAAATATTAGCCCACCGGATCCAGCAATATATGAAAAAAATCATACACCACGATCAAGTGGGATTTATTCTGGAGAGGCAAGGCTGGTTCAATATTCGCAAATCAATCAATGTGATTCACCACATAAACAAAAGGAAGGACAAAAATCACATGATAATTTCAATAGATGCAGAAAAGGCATTTGATAAAATCCAGCACCCATCCATGCTCAAAACTCTTAGTAAAGTGGGAATACAGGGATCATTCCTTAACATGATAAAGGCCATCTAAGATAAACCGACAGCAAACATCATACTAAATGGACAAAGATTAAAAGCAATCCCCTTAAGATCAGGAACCAGGCAGGGTTGCCCCCTTTCACCACTCTTATTCAACATAGTTCTGGAAGTCCTAGCTACAGCAATCAGACAAGAAGAAGAAATAAAAGGCATACAAATTGGAAAAGAAGAAGTAAAACTGTCATTATTTGCAGATGATATGATATTGTATATTGAAAACCCTAAAGTCTCAGTCAAAAAACTACTGGACCTTATAAATGATTTCAGCAAGGTGGCAGGATATAAAATTAATACTCAGAAATCAGAGGCATTTCTATACACCAACAATGAAATATCAGCAAAAGAAATTAAGGAAACAATCCCCTTCACTATTGCAGCCAAAAAAATAAAGTACCTAGGAGTAAATTTAACCAAGGAGGTTAAGGACTTGTACTCGGAAAATTATAGAACATTGATAAAAGAAATCAAGGAAGATACAAACAAGTGGAAACATATACCGTGCTCATGGCTAGGAAGAATAAACATCATTAAAATGTCTATATTACCCAAAGCAACTTATAAATTCAATGCAATACCAATTAAAATACCAATGACATACTTCAAAGATATAGAACACATATTCCAAAAATTTATATGGAACCAAAAAAGAACACGAATAGCCTCACCAATCTTAAAAAGAAAAAATAAAACAGGAGGTATCACTCTTCCAGATATCAAGGTTTACTATAAGGCCATTATACTCAAGACAGCCTGGTACTGGCATAAGAACAGGCACATAGATCAATGGAACAGAACAGAGAACCCAGAAATAAACCCACATCTTTATGGACAACTGATATTTGACAAAGGAGGAAAGAACATACAATGGAGTAAAGACAGCCTCTTTAACAAATGGTGTTGGGAAAATTGGACATCTACCTGCAAAAAAATGAAACTAGACCATCAACTTACACCATTCACAAAAACAAACTCAAAATGGATTAAAGACTTAAATGTAAGCCGTGAAACCATAAGCATCTTAGAAGAAAACATAGGCAGCAAGCTCTCCGACATCTGTAGCAGCGGTATATTTGCCGATTTATCTCCACGGGCAACTGAAATAAAAGGCAAGATAAACAATGGAACTATATCAAACTAAAAAGTTTTTGCACAGCTAAAGACAATAGGAACAGAATAAAAAGACAAACCACACATTGGGAGAACATATTCGACAGCACATCTGATAAGGGGTTAATAACTAAAATTTATAAAGAACTTATAAAACGCAACACCAGGAAGACAAACAACCCAATCAAAATTGGGCAAAAGAAATGAATAGAAATTTCTCCAAAGAGGACATACAGATGGCCAATAGGCATATGAAAAAATGCTCAACTTCACTAATCATTAGAGAAATGCAAATTAAAACCACAATGAGATATCACCTCACACCAGTCAGAATGGCACTCATCAGCAAAACAACACAGAATAAGTGCTGGCGAGGATGTGGAGAAAAGGGAACCCTTCTGCACTGCTGGTGGGAATGCAGACTGGTGCAGTCACTGTGGAAAACAGTTTGGAGATTCCTCAGAAAATTAAAAATCGAACTGCCTTTTGACCCAGCTATCTCACTTTTAGGAATATACCCTAAGAACACCATAGCACTGTTCAAAAAGAAGAAATGCGCCCCCATGTTCGTGGCAGCATTGTTCACAATAGCGAAGATCTGGAACCAGTCCAAGTGTCCGTCAGAAGACGAGTGGATTAAAAAGCTATGGTACATATATACTATGGAATACTACTCAGCCATAAGAAACGATGACATCGGATCATTTATAACAAAATGGATGTACCTTGATAACATTATACGGAGTGAAATAAGTAAATCAGAAAAAAAGAAAAACTGAAAACAGCACGATTACATACAAACGTGGGACATGAAAGTGAGGGTATGAGACATGGACAAGAGAGTGGTGGTTATGGGATGGGAGGAGGGAGGGAAGAGTGGGATAGGGAGGAGGGGAGGGACACAGGGAAAACCAGATTGAAGGTGACAGAGGACAATTTGACTTTTGGTGATGGGTATGCAACACAATTGAATGATAAGATAACCTGGAGATGTTCTCATTGTACATATGTACCCTGATTTATTGGTGTCACCCCATTAGAATTAATAATAATAAAATATATATTAAAAAAAAAAAAGAAAAAAAAATAGGCCCTTAATTTCTTTCTTTTGGAGAAACTGGTAAATTGACAAAGATTATAAAAAATCCCTGCCTTTTGAGATGCTACATCTCCTCAGAGAGGTACAGGACAAAAGTCAAAGGATTCCTTCTCTCCTGATCCTGGTTCTATTAGTGCAGCTCATGACTGAACAGCTCACCAGGTATCAGGTTCTCATCTAAAAAAGGCAGTGTTGCCCTTGACGCTCTGGAACACCACTCCAATTCTAAATGTTCAAGCATAAAGCCCTAAAATCATAAGCTCCAATCAGACAAGAGAAGGAGGCTCATTCTCATGGAAAAACCAAGAAAGCTCAGTTAATAACTCTTTCAATTTTGAGATAAGCTGTCTCTGAACACAGTCACAACAATCTAAAAAAAGTGAATGGCAAACAAAAAAATTGAAAATTCCAACGACTTTCCTGGGCCCTGTTCTATTTCCTTAAGATAGTACAGAGAGGTCCTGGCCAGCTGGCTCAGTGGTAGAGTGTCAGCCCGGCATATGTGTCCTGGGTTTGATTCCTGATCAGGGCACACAGGAGAAGAGACCATCTGCTTCTCTACCCTTCCCCGTCTCCCTTCACTCTCTCTCTCTTCCTTTCCTGCAGCCAAGGCTCCACTGGAGCCAGTTGGCCCAGGCGCTGAGGACGGCACGATGGCCTCACCTCAGGTGCTAAAATGACTGGTTGCAATGGAGCAATGCCCCAGATGGGAAGAGCATCGCCCCCTAGTGAGCTTGCCAGGTGGATCCCTGTCGGGCACATGCAGGAATCTTTCTCTCTGCCTCCCCACTTCTCACTTAAGAAAAATATAAAAATACAAAAACAAAACACGTGCAGACAGATGAGCTAAATGTATTGTTTGCTACCTCCTTTCCCATTTTTTCATATAAATTGGAACTTGTTCAGAGTACAAATGAGTAGAGTAAATAAAGTTAGTACAGAAACAGAGTAAAATAAGTTTCCTTTCACCATGCATTCATAAAAGAGAAACAGAAACCCAGTTTCACATAGTCTTTACATGTCTACATCCTCTCTAAAAAGCAGTCCTATAATTAGATTTAACTTGTTTAGGCTTGAATTTATTACCCTGGCTTACAAACACCACACGTATTTATTATGATTTTGCTCTTGAATGGGCTTTAAAAGAAAAGAGACAAAGTGAAAAACAAAAACAAGAAATAGCCAACCAAAATTTTGAGAAAATTTTCAATAAAGGCCAAACCAACATTTGCAATTCTACCTAAGTTCAAGTGTAATGATGTGGAATAAGAACATCAAACAGGTGACTAATACCAATTGGTTTACATCTTGTATCATTTACTCCTAAAGGTATACATGAAACCTGCTATCAGTGATGTAAATATCTTATAGTATTTGTTCTGTACCCAAATGTGAAAAGAAGACCAGTCACAGAATAGCAGAACCTAAGCCAAGGGTTAAGCCAAGACTATTAAGACCAATATTGTTTCACAGACTTCAGAAGACAGTACTGGCCTAAGCAAGGATATGCTAGGTGAGAATAAACGTGCATTATTTTGTGTCCTGAAAACAGAATTCTAAACATCTACATAGCTTTTACTTTTAATTAGCATATCTATTCACATAAAGAAAATTGTTTGACATCCTGAAACCAAGTGGAATTTAAATAGCAAGGAAAAGATCTAGGATAGAGAAGAATAATCAATGTCAAATTTTCCTAAAAACTTTCACAGTACCAGGGAACAAAACTATTAAGAAAAAAAGAAACGATCACTGAAGATTCCTGTGACAAACGTGAGCCACTTATCAAAGGAATGCATTTATTATTCATTAGATCATGAGAAAAAATAAAGCAAGACACCAACCTCTCCAAGTGGAAAATCTATTAGTTTATTTTAAATCGTGAGCAGCTAATTGAGTTACATTCCTTAGGTTAATGGTCCCCATGGGTTTAATCCCTAAAGAACAAAACCCATTAGGAAATGAAGCTGTGGTTAAATAGAGAGTCTTGCAAACAGGAAGAAAGTGCTGTGTCAGAGTGCTGCTAGTCACGCCAAGCCAGCAGGAAAATGGTTTCAATTGTCTGACTTCCAAATATCAGAAAACTGGGTTAACTCACACTCTAGTAACTATATACCTAATTATCATTAACAGAAAAGGTAATGTCCTAATGGGAAACCAGTGAGTTAAAGGAAATCCTGGTCTAAAATTTCTATTCCAACATACAAGAAACTACTACATTGCGAAAACAAATAGGCAAATCTTTCCCAGCCTTGCTCTTTGGACTCAACGCAACCCGAACTACACCAAAAACTCCTATTGCTGAATTAAAGTCATGCCATGTTCTCTAATTTAGTTCATTTGCTATTTGCATTGTTAGAAGGAAAATTTAACTTACCAGTTTTGCTTTCCAGGGGAAGAAAAACTATGACAACTTAAAAAAAAAAAAAGACTTCAATAAATCAACAGTTTACAACAGCGTCTAGGTCTCCTACCCTGGGTTTGTGTGGAAAGAGATTTATGAACTTGCCTCCCTCTCAACCTAAGACAGCAGAGGAACACATTTGCTATGACTCTGTCTCCCACCCCTTTCCACATCCAGCTTTGCTCAGGGAAAGCACAGTAAATGCTCATGACAAGGAGAATATGCCAGTCTACAGGGACCTGGGAAGGTTTCCTGAGCTCTAAAGGATTCACACATAACATCCCCCAGATCCTGACACCCATGTTCCTAAACACTGTGGCACATGGCCACAGGTCCCTTAACGAAAGTAAGTCAAGTAAAGAGCTGATTTTGAGGGAGGCCACACTGGTTAGGCATTCTGGCAAGCATGTATAAATGCAAGACTAGAAATAAGAAAGAGGGGCTAGAAATCCAATTTGGGGAGACACTCGCCTAAAAGTAAAAGTGGGAACCATGGTGGTGAATTACTACAGGAAAAATTATCTAGAAAGGAGATAAGAAGGTGAAGTTCAGATACGGATGTGGAGACAGACCACAGATAGGAGGCACAAAATGAAAGGCCCCCAGATAAATCAGTCAGAAGTTGAATGCCGTGAAGAAGGGGAATTGTCCACTCTGTCAAATGCCACAGAGGCAAAGAAGAAAGACTAAAATCAGTAACTTAGAAAAATAACAATTAATACTCAGTGCATACTCTGTCAAGCATCCTTAGAAAAACTTTACATTGACCAGCCTACTTAAATCTTACAAGCAACCCTGTGAGGTGGGTACTAGTATTATTCCCATTTTATTGATTTAAAAAATTGAAGCATGTAGTTAGATAACTTGCCCAAAGTCACAAGAGTTATTAGCAAGTGGTGGAGCTAGGCTTTAGATTCCAGCTCCAGGATCTGGCTTTTTTAACACCCTATCAGTTAGCCTCTTACAAATGCTGTTAGGACATCACTGTCAATCTTTAAGTGAGCAGTTTCAGGAAAGTAATGGAAACAAAAGGAAAATGGGTAAGAGTGGATAATGACAAAGTGAAAGCAGTTAAGTTTCAGAAAAAAAAAAAAAGTGAGAGCAAGGTCAGGGGAAGTTTTTCTGGAACAGGAGAGACTCAAGCCTGACTGGCCTGAGGAAGGGAGGAAAGAAAATATTTAAATTTAAGGTAACAAAGGCAGTAAGAAGAAAGAGGGGGAAATTTTTCCATTATTTGGGCGGTATAAGCAGAGGCACTGAGGGGCACAGTACCGAGCATATCCGAGGATTAACAACCCAGCGGAGATGGGTAGCAATGCAAAATGAGCTGCAAAGGTCCACGTAGATGGGTGGTGTGGGACAGGATGAAAGGTCATTGTGAAGACGAGAAGTAATAGTAACAGAGGTCACAAAGTGCCAGAAATGGAGGGTTGGGAAGACTGATCTGGACAGGTGCAAGGAGAACAGGCCACAGCTATGAGGACACCAGGGCCTGGCCAAGCAGAAGCAGATTGACATGTGGCCCAGACTTCCTGATGGTCACAGGGACATGGGTAGGAGACAGGGTGGAGCGGAAATGTTCTGAATTGAGTACTAACCTAAAATCATCCAGGGTGCAGAACACAGAAGGGCACAGGTTTCTAAAGAAAAGTAAATGAATGAACATTTACTGAGTACCTATATTGTCCAGGCACTGAGCTGAATGCCATATATAAATATGTAAGTATGTAAATAATCATATTTCATTTAACTTCTATAACAGCTTACATGCCGCCGGTTGAATGGGTGCCCTGAAAAAGATATATATGCACATTCTAATTCCCAGAACCTGGGAATGTCATCTTATTTGGAAAAGGAGTCTTTGTAGCTGTAATTAAGTTAAAGATCTTGAGATGAGAAGATCATCCTGGATTATCTGGGTGGGCCAGGCCCCAAATCCAATGACGACTGCTCAGACAAGAAAAAGGCAGAGGGAGATTTCAAAGGCATGCGCATACATAGGAGAAAGCAATAAGAAGATGCCTGCAGAAACTGGCATGATGTGGCCACCAGCCCAGGAAGCCAAGTAATGTCAACAGGCACCCTGAAGCTGGAGGCAAGAAAAGATTCTCTCCTAGAGAGCCTTCAGAGGGAGCAGGGCCCTGCCAACACCGTGATTTTGGACTTGTGGCTTTCAGAACTGAGATGATGACCTTCTGTTGTTCTAAGCCACTCAGTCTGTGTTAATGTGTGGCAGCCCTAAGAAACGAACAGCATCCCAGGATACAGGTACAACTTTCCCCATTATAAGATCAAGAGTGACACAGGTAGAATGAACAAATCAGGAGTCCAGCACAGGTCTGAATGACTCTGAGGAGCAGCAAGCTGGAAGAAGCGACGGCTGAAAGTCATAGAGGAGAGGGAGGGACTAAGAAAAAGAAAAATCTTCAATGTAAAAAGTTATGAAGGAAAAAAAAAAAAAAAAGTTATGAAGGAAGTGACAAGGGCAGGGATAAACCAGAGGCCAATGATGCAAGGAGGCGGAGGAAGTCAGAGGGGGCGCTTAAAATTACAGGACAGAAAATGGTTTCCCCACATTACCTATGGAACATATAAAAATAAATAAACAATATGGAAAAAGGCAAAATACTGCTTACATATATGCCCTTTGATATTACCTACAAATATCCGAGTCAGGTATCTCTGAATTCCTAAGAACTCACAAAATCTTTTGAATATCTATTTCAGAGGCTTAAAGGGTTTTTTTCCACATCTAGACCCTTTTCAACAAATTCCCAGAAATTACTCATGTAAGTTGGTGAAGCTAAATATATTATCTCAAAAAATAATGCTATAAATCCTAGGGTTAAGCCAGACTCTACGTGTGAAGTACAGTTCATACTTGGCCTGGGACCAAAGTATTGCTTCGGTTAAAAAATATAAATAAATAACAACTCTCTAGGCTGTGCTGGGGTATAAAACAATTTACTTTATGTCGAAGTGCTATTTAAACAGTAAATTTACTATGGTAATAATAACTCAAAGCCAAGTATGGGCTGAAGAAAATCTGCAGTAAAAGTAATTACCAACCTATAATCTCTTCCACATCTTTTAAGTAAGTCATGGGCTGGCTAATGAAAAGAGGATGAAAGAATTCTGTGTTCATACTCTCATTTTATCGATGATCATATATGGTACACATGTAGGTCAGATTTTCGCCAACAGCTCAAGCTTTGATCATGCAGACACTAAAAGTTAACAAGACATCCTTTACAACAGGTGTTCTGCCAACTCCACTCCACAGTTTTAAGAGTTTTAAATTATTCCAAAAGATTATCTGGGTTTGAATTTGGATTAAGATGAAAAGAAGAATTTGACTTTTCCAACGATCTTATTCAACATATTCAGGGTAAATACGTACTTACTCACCAACTAGTTATTTGAATGCCAACCATTTGCCAGGTAGTACCAAAACGAAGGGGCCATGGGAGTTCCTCTATAAAAACCAAAACCCTAGAGAAGCATAAATCACCTAAAACATTGGAGCATTTTTGCAACAACCAGATCATCAGTTCAAGATAGTTTAAATTGGGCTGGTAATTCAAAAAATAGATTCTGAACCAAGAAATCTGAAAACAACTGACACAAAACAGCTGTCTGTACTATCATTTATGAATTCACTGTTAGTCACTTAAAATAAATGCATAGCTTCTTTAAAGCATGACAGGAGCCCAAAGAGTTAAAAGCTATAAACCACATTGGAGAAAAGCAGAATCAAATGGAAATGAGGAAATCGGGAAAGGAAGAATGCAGTTAATTAAATAGACTTTTTAAATCAAATCAGTAGGGAATTGTACTCAATAAAATTACAGAGTAAAAGATCAAACTGTAAATAAACACTCCCCAAAAACATTATATAATTATGGAAAGTTAATAATTTCAGAGTACCTAAGGTGAAATGAATCTGGATCCACTTTCAAATTCCATCACAAGAAAAAATATAAGTGAGACCAATCTGAACTATATGCTTTAAAATCATCCCCAACTTCCTTGTGTTTTCACAGTTAAAATACCTTTCACAATTTCAACTTACTTATTCATGAAAAGAAGATGACTATAAAACAAGTAGGACGGAAAAGAATGACACATGGGAAATGAATTTCAAAGATTTCCAAAGCTCAAGAATATTTTCAAATCAATAAACAAGGCATCTTATAATTCTCTACCATAGATCTCTTGGTTCAAATGAAAATAAAGTGCAGTTTTTCCTTCCCTGAGTCAAACTGGAAATTGCACTATAATTAGAAGTCATAATTTCTGAGTAATTAACTTAATTATCAGGAAGGCAATATATATAACATGGTTTCAGTAAAGTCATATTAACACTAGCAAGCCTCAAATATTACAAGAGATAATATTTCAATCAAGATATGTTAGAGTAACAAACTGCATATTATTACTTAACTGTAAAGATATTATCAAAAGACTTTTCTAGCCAAATACAAATTGAAATTTGTTGTTTTGTTTTTCAATTAAAGTACAATTGACATACAATATTATTATTAGGTTCAGATGTACATGATTTGACATTTGTACGCATTACAGAATGATCACCATAAATCTGTCACTATACAGTTACACTTTTATTTCTTGTGATAAAAACTTTTAAGATTTACTATTCCAGCAAATTTAAGTTTTGCAATACATGCTCCTGGATTTCAAACCCTATTGCAAAGTTATAATAATCAAAGCAGAGCTCAGAAATAAACCCAGGCACAAGTGATCAATTAATTTATGACAAAGGATGTAAGAATAAACAATGGAGAAACGATAGTCTCTTCAATAAATGGTGTGGGAGAAAACTAGACAGTCACATGCAAAGGATGAAACTGGACCACTATCTTACACCATAGACAAAAATTAACTCAAAGTGGATTAAAGGCTTGAATATAAGACCTGAGCTATGTTTTTATGGAACCGACTTCAAAGGCAAGAGCAACAAAAGCAAAAATAAACAAATGGAGGGGCATCAATTTAAAAAAACCTCTGCATAGCAAAGGAAATCATATGAAAAGTCAAGCACCTGAATGGGAGATTTTTGCAAATTATATATCTGATAAGGGGTTAATATCTAAAATATAAAAAGAACTTCTACAACTCAATAACAAAAATGAAACAAATTTATTTAAAAATGGGCAGAGGATTTGAACAGACATCTTTAAAAAGAAGATAAATAGAGCCTATAGGTAGTTGAAAAGATGTTCAACATCACCCATTATCAGGTGAATGTAAATCAAAACCACAATGAGATAATCCCCTCACACCTGTCAGAATGGCAATTATCAAAAAGAAGAGATAAGTTTTGGTGAGAATGTGAACAAAAAGGAACCCTTGTATATGACTGGTCGGAATGCAAACTGGCGCAGTCACTATGGAAAACAGCATAGAGGTTCTTCAAAAAACTAAAAACAGAACTTTCATATGATTCAGCATTTTCATTTCTGGGTACTTATCCCCAGAAAAAGAAAAACCTAATAAAAAATATATGCACCTCATGTTCATTGCAGGAATATTTATAACAGCTAAGATATAAAAATAACCTAAATGCTTACTGATAGGTGAATGGATAAAACAGATGTGGCTTGCATATACAATGGAATACTACTCAGCCATAAAAAAGAATGAAATCTTACTACTTGCAACATGAATGGACTTAGAGGGTTTTATGCTAAGTGAAATAAGTTGGGCAGAGAAAGACAAATGCTGTATAATTTCACTTGTATGCAGAATCAATAAAGAAGAAGAAGAAACAAAAGAACACAAAACCAATCCCATAGATACAAACAACAGATTGGTGGTTGCCAGAGGGAGGAAAGGGTTTGGGGTTAAGGGAAATGGGTGAAAGGTATCAAGAGGTACATATATGCCTCCAGCTTGCTCTTCTTTCTCAAGATTGGTTTGGCTGGTCAGGATTCAGACAGATTTTAGAACTGTTTGTTCTATTTCTATGAAAAAATGCCCTTGGAATTTTGATAGGGGTCGCACTGAATTTGCTTTGGTAGATTGCTTTGGGTAGCAAGTTTAACAATATTAATTTTTTCATTCATAAGCACAAACTATCTTTCCATTTATTTGTCCCTTCTTTATGTTCTGTCATCAGTGTCTTATAGTTTTCAGTGTACAGGTCTTTCATCTTCTTGATTAAATTTATACCTAGGTATTTCTTTTTGATGCAATTGTGAATAAGATTGTTTCCTTAATTTCTACTTTTGATGGTTCATTATTAGTGTGTAAAAATGCAACAGATTTTTGCATATTGATTTTGCACCCTGCAAGTTTACTAAATTTGTTGATTAATTCTAACAGTTTGTCAGTAGTCTTTCCAGTTTTCTATAAATGAAACCATATCATTTACAAATGGTGACAATTTTACATCTTCCTTAATTTGGAAGATTTTTTTCCTTTCTCCTTTCTAATAGTTCTGCTAAGACTTCCAATATTATGTAGAATAAAAGTAGAGTGGGCATCCTTGTCTTGTTCCTGATTTTAAAAGAAAAGCTTTTAGCTTTTCACTGTCGAGTATGATGTTAGCTGTCAGATTATTACATATGGCCTTTATTATGTTGAGGTATGTTCAGTCTATACCCACTGTGTTGAAAGGTTTTTATCATAAATAGATGTTAAATTTTATCAAATGTTTTTTCTGCATCTCTTGAAATGATATGTTAGTAATGTGGTATATCATGTTGATTTCAAGCACTGAACAAATCTATTTTGATCATGGTATATGATCCTTATGATGTACTGTTGTTCAATTTGGTTTGTTAATATTTTGTTGAGAATCTTTGTATCTACATTCATTAGGAATATTAGCCTATAATTTTCTTTTTTGTGTGGTCTCCTTGTCTGGTTTTGGTGTAAGGGTAACACTACCTTCATAAAATTTGAAAGTATTCCCTCCTCTTCAACCATTTGGAAGATTGTGTGAAGGATAGGTATTAATCTTTTCTGATATTTGGTAGAATTTACCAGTGAAGCTATGACTTTTCCTTGAGAGGGATCTTTTTTATTATTATTATTGATTTAATTTCATTATTTTTAACAAATCTATTCAGATTCTCTGTTTCTTCATGAGTCAGACCTATAAGATTACATGTTTCTAAGAAACTATCCATTTCTTCTTAGTTGTACAATTTGCTGGGGTATACCTGTTCACCATAGTCTCTTACAATCCTTTCTATTTCTTTGGCATCAGTTGTAATTTCTCTTCTCTCATGTCTGATTTTATTTACTTGAGTCCTCTCTCTTTTCTTTCTTGACGAGTCTAGCTAAAGGTATGTCAATTTTGTTTATCTTTTCAAAGGACGCCCTTTACTCTAACTTTCCTATTTTAACTGAGGAGGGTTTTAGCTTAATTCAAACTCTGCCATGTTCTGCTATGACCAAAAACAAATACTCCCATGAAACATTTCAAATCAAGTTGGCCCAATGTAGAACTTAAATGGAGAGAAAATATAAAATTAGGGTGCTATGTGAAATTCTCCAATGGTCCCAAGACATGACGTAAAAATACTTAGTGATAACTGGAACTCCTAATTTTGAAATGCCATGTTATTGCCATTCTAGGTATACTCGGAAAATCTGTTTTTTAAATGTTAAATTCCTGTGTCCTCCAAAAATAAAGAAAAAAAGAACTGATTCAAAGGGAAAATGAAAAGAGAGAGGAGGAAAGAAAGGACAGGGACAGGCCGCTCTAACTAAAGTGGTAAATTACAATCTGAGGCAGTGGTGGCAATAGTCAGTTGGTAAGGGGGCCAGATAAATTGACCAAAAGAAGATGATAAACACACAAAGCCCCAGGGACTCTCAACTCTCTAAGAACCTCCAAACATAAGCTAGGAAATCCAGCCTCTAGAACAATCACTCTGCAATGCTCCTCCTTCCTCTCGGCTGGGTTCACCTGCCCACCCACATCCACATTTTTACTTAGGTTAAGACAAACATGAAAGGCAGGCCTGAAAGGGAAAACAAGTCACAAGTGGTAGTGGGTGGAAGAAGGGACAGGTGGGGAAGCCAGTCTGCCCGTTGGCTGGGTGAGGAAAGCAGCCACAGAACCTGTCACAGCACAGTGACTGAATTTAAAGGGCTCTCATAAGCCTGGCCAATCCCCTAAACAAGACACCTTCTCCAGCCTTAACTGGTAGTAAATCCTAGGCCTGAAAACATAAAAGGACAGCTTACAAAGCCACTTATTTTATTGTTTACAAATCAATTAGAATGATTTGATTTGATTTCTTTACAATGAGCCAAAAATCTTCCTTGTAATTACCCTCAATACTATCTGACGCTATCCAAAAAAAAAAAGCCCTCCCTACTTTTTATATGGTATCTCTTTAGGTTGAAGAAGAAAGAGCTCCTATTTCTCCCAAATCTTCCATTTTCTAGGGCAGCAATGATCAGTTATTTCAACTCAGGCATAGTGGAAAGAGTCAGATATATCCCAAGGTGTCTACTTCAGCTCTTCCAGCAACGATGTGAGACCCTGGGCAAGTGAAATCTTTGGGAGCCTGTCTTCCCTTCCCTTTCTTTATAACAAGGCTATCCCACTAGCATGTGGCTGGTCGTAGGGAGGGACACCTCCACGGACAAAACAGTGGCCTAACTTTGAGATCTTGCTCCTGGGGCTTCTTTGTACACAGCTTTGGCTCCAAAGACACAGGCTTCTGTGTCCAATGCTCTCCTGGTGCTGGGCTGTTGGTCACAGGAGCAAATATTGGGGCTGTGTGGGGAAACGGACTGCCACAGCTACAACCACCAAAACCCAAGGCCTACAGGACAAGTGCCTTGGGAAACATTCTAATTCATTCTATAATAAACAGGCTGGTGCCAGGATGGGTTAGAAAACACCCCACCATTTATAATACTCAAGAGGCAAATGCATTCTGTTCCCAGCCAAATTCCAAATAGTGTTTGGAATACCTACCACAGGAAGAAACTACAAATCTAGATTAGGCGTTTTTCATTTAAAAATATCCACAGACATGGCTATTTTTACCTTTTATAAACATTAAAAGACAGTAATGCTAAACACTGCTAAAGAATAAATACATCACTATATCATTCTGCCACATTATTTAACAGACCTCAACTTTATTCATAAGAGAACAACACGGAGAATGGTGTTTGGCATTGTCAGATTTCAGTGAATCAATTTTCCCTTCAAATATGCCTCATCTCCCACAAGGCCACAGAATTTAGATTCACTAACGCTGAAACAACATAGCTCAGTTACATATACTGCTCAAAAATGGCAATCTGACTGTGGTAGGCCATCTCTAAGAACGCCTCCCCCAGCCCTCCTTGAACACGGACTAGACATAGTGACTCTTTACTAAAAAAGAAAATATGGAGAGGCCCATGTGTCAAGGAACTGAGCGAGGCCTCCAGCCAACCAACTGCAAAGAACTGAGGCCCCCAGTGCAACAACGCTCAAATCCACATCGGCGAACCTGGAAGGAGAACCTCCCACGGTGGAGCCTTCGACCACAGCCCCGATCACCACTCTGCAGCCTAGTGAGAGACCTGGATCCACAGGCACCCAACCAAACCACGTCCAGATTCCTGGCCCATAGAAACTCTGCGACAACACATGTTTGTTGTTTTAAGCCCCTAAATTTTGAGGTAATGTGTCAGAAAGTAAAAGATATCTAATACACTGATAGATCCTGGCATTTTCTCCTCTGTTTCTAACCCCTCCATATTTTCCCAAGATGCCTAACATCCAACATCAGAATGGCATTGATGAATCAGCTGGCGACAAAATGAACTGGAGCTGCCATACTAGGAGAAGTGATTTAATCAGGAACACTCAGGCCATCAGCAACTCTCTACTAAGCCTTCAGTATGTGCCAAGACAGAAACAAAATCTCTTAACCTCGTCCAGGAAACAGTTCACTCTATACCAGGATTTGTTCACATAAACAGAACACCTCACTCTGAGCAGGTAACTCAGGCACCCAACTAATCAGATAGGAACTCCCTCAACCTCCCTCTCCACACGCATCTAGTTTTTGCTATCACAAACACTTTATCTCCTCCCATTTCCAAAACTAATCTACCTATGCACTTGATCCCACTCCCTCCACCTGGTCTCCCTGATTCCAATCTTGCTCCCTTTAATGCATCCAAACCAGTGCAGCCAAAATATTTCCAGAATGCAAATCTAGTCATTTCACTCTCCTACTTAAAACTTAAGCCCAGTGGTTTGACACTGTCCTCAGGCTAAAGTCCAAGTTCTCAAACCCAACTTACAAGGATCTGTAGGACGGGTGTCATATTGATCTTTTCAACCCACACTCCCCTCTATGCCCTATGCTTTGGCCCCTGCCTTTTCTTTTTAAACATTCCATTACTCTCTCACCTCTTAGCCTCAAATACTCCATTGCTGCCTGAAGTATTCTTCCCCAAGTCAACCCTTTAATTATCAAACTTGAGCTTCTGACCTCAGCTTAATCTTCCTCTTCTCCCCAATGCCTAAACCACTTCAGTGCCCCCAACCACAGACTGGTACATCCGTAACTGTATTTCACACCATTTTCTAGAACAGTTGCTCTAATTGTGTGAGCTTCCCACTGGCTATGTGCTCTGTGAAGACAGGGACTCTGAGTGCTGTTCAACGCTGAACCACAGAGCCTTGGACAGACTGACATTTGCTACACGAATAAGTAAAAATGAAGTCTTCCTAGACTACCACATGTCGTAAATTGTGCTCCTTCCCACATCTTCCTGTGCTCCAACCTGACCTTTCCTCCCTACACCTCCACATAAGCTCAGACCTTCCCATCTTGTAAAGCTCCTCTGACCCTACAAGCTCACACTTAACCACCTACTTTTCACTAAATGAGTCACTGTCATGATTGACTCCCCAGCTCAAGGCAATCTGGTTGGTGCCTCAGTACACCATAAAAACTTCTCTTGCAGTGGCTGTCACAGACCTCCTACATACGAAGTCAACAATTCTCCTTCCAGACACTACACCACTGAACTTTACCCCACTACCATACTTGTCCTGCTGATCATCATTTTTATTTATTTACTTATTTTTGCAAAGACCTCTCTTCACTTTCATGATCTCTCTCTCTCTCTCTCTCTATCCCTTTATTGTCTCGTTCCTATATCTCCACTTGTTCTGTAGGACTTCATCTGTAGCGATCTTCTCTTCTGCCTCCACAAGCTCTCCTTGGGCAGCCAGTCATCTAAACTCTCCAGGGTGTCAACCACACTGACTCTCATTTGAGACTGGGGAATAAAACAGGGAGCAAAGTTTCAAGGGAAACTTTTCAAATTACACGTGGGCTACCTTCATATTCCAATTTAACCTCATCATTCCACATGGGAGAGTAACTAACTCATAGAGTCACTTTGCTTGTAGGAGTTGGTTTTATCTCAGGTGTGTCGTCAGATGAGAAGTACAATAGATAAATATCATTTGGGGGGGAAGACACCCAAATTGCTCTCCTATATTTCACACTGTATTTCCCCTGGGATCTAAGCCCTTACTTCCATCTGCCTCCCTACTGACAAGTTCTTCTTGGATATCCTATAGGCATCCAATTCAATTTCTCTACAAGCAAAGAGCCCCCTTAAGTAAGGTGACCAGATTTTAAAATTGGTAAAGCAGAACACCATTGACGGGGTGGGGGGTGTTCTTGATTAAAAATTTGGTCCATATGAAGCAAAAAAAATTTTTCATAGAATGCAAAAATAGTATTATAATATATTTTTTTAAAACGCCGCGGGACGCAGGACAAATTGTTAAAACTCGGGACTGTCCTGCCAAAAGCGGGACATCTGGTCACCTTACCTTTAAGGCATGTGCCTGTCTTTATCCCTTATTACCCACAGCCTGGATGTCCAGGATAGAATGCGAGCATTGTCTTAAAGTTTCTCCCTTTCCTTCCATCCAACTGCATCTCTCAACTCTGCCCTGATCCAACTGCAGCCTTGATTAGGTTCCAATCTCCCAATGCCTGAGCTGCTGAAATAACTTGTCCTCCATAACACGTACTCCATGCTAAAAGCTGAGGCAGATTTAACGGAGGGCACATTGGGCACGCTCCCTGGGCCCTAACTGCTAAAGGGGCCTCAACCAACCTTAATCCACCTATGGCTAAAAGAATTGCTCTAAAACAGAGGACTGCATCATTTCCCTTTTCAAAACTTCTGGTGTTCTCTGCAACATACAGGACAAAAATTTCAGCATGGGATGCATGGCTAGTAAGAAAGAGTCAGAGAAAAGAAATTACCAACACCATGGCCTAAATCAAAAGAATCCCTGAAATGTGCATGCAGATGAGAGCACTTTTTGAGGAGAAAGCCAAAAGGACCTTTGAAACACAAAGCAGAATGTAACAGATAAAAAGATCACAAACAGGACCACCCAGCCAGAGTGAGCAGGTTAAAGGGCTACAGAAAGAAAGCTGTGAGGCAACCAGCTCCCTTCTGCACTAGCCAAGAAAAACCAATGCAAACAAAAGGCCAGGGGGCTCTGAACAAGGACCTAACTAAGCCACCTCTCCCACAACACTTGTGCTTGGACATACTCCCCAGGCCCTGACCATCGCCAACTCCACCAGTCCCTGCAGGACACAAACTCCCTGGAGGTCCAAATAACAAACCACTCAGACAGCTAATTCCTTCAAAAGGCCCACAGGAATTCAGACCAAAGAGGCCCAACCAGATTCCACCTTTACTCAGAGAATAGAGCAACCCGTCAGCTGTCTGGGAAAGGTCAGGGGCTCTGATGAGTCAAAAGAAGAGAGACATCCCCGCTTCCAGGGGAGTTGTACAATCTTCCCCTGGATATTACCCCATTGATGATAGGCACATAAGCTTCTTTCTTAATCACAGACAGTGCTTAGAAAGTTGTAGGAGTCAAGATCAGGCTTTCTCAGTCAGGAATTTTAGGAACCTCCAGCGCCAGAACCCTAGGCTGGGCAGGAGAGCCCAAGACCTTCCCCATCGGGGTCATCCATCACCTCGCACCTTAAGTGGTAGCCAGATGGAAAAACTCGTATTTTGTGGAAGCCCATGCTGTTCCCTCTGTCTAGAATCCCTTAGTCCAGAGAAATCCTGTCCATCCTCAAGGACCCACTCCAAACCACCACCACCTCTGGAAATCCTTAACCATTCCTCACTTGCCCCCACCTGCTCTCCAAAGACTTGCAACAGCCCTTCCATAGGGCTCATCCCATTGCAGTACAAGGGAAGGAACCATGACTTATTCACTTATCTTCCATGCCTCCAACAATGTCTAGCCTACCTGCGGTTCTCTAATCGTGTTTGCTGACTGAATCTGCAAGTTAGCTCATCTACTCTTTTAATACTATAGCAGGAAAATTATTATGTTGTGTTGGAAATTTTATACTGGAAACTATTTCATACTAAGTGAAATTCCATTCTCAATCCAGCCAGTTACCTTGGAAGGAAACTGTGCTCATCTTTCTATAATCACACACAAAGATAAAAATAGAATGAGAGCCAATTCATGGCTCCTGCCTCTACTGGGTGGGATAGGGTAGTGGTCGGCAAACCATGGCTTGTGAGCCACATGCAGCTCTTTGGCCCCTTGAGTGTGGCTCTTCCACAAAATACCATGTGCGGGAGCTACCTTAATAAGGAATGTACCTACCTATATAGTTTACATTTTAAAAATTTGGCTCTCAAAAGAAGTATTGATCATTGTACTGTTGATATTTGGCTCTGTTGACTAATGAGTTTGCTGACCACTGGTAGGGTAATCTGTCCATGGACTTTGGGGGGCAAGGGGTGGAGGGGACATCTGCAGACCAATTTTCCTCAGTACTGACATTACACTATAAAGACTATCCCTGTGTTTCCAGCATAGATTAT
Source organism: Rhynchonycteris naso (assembly GCA_037038555.1). Classification (NCBI taxonomy): domain Eukaryota; kingdom Metazoa; phylum Chordata; class Mammalia; order Chiroptera; family Emballonuridae; genus Rhynchonycteris; species Rhynchonycteris naso. Next base: position 165,049,184 of record CM072999.1, on the reverse strand, counting down.
AATTACAAGGAAAATGTTTCAAGTTATTTTCAAAATCATGAGGTTTTTATTTTAACTTTTTATTTTTTTTATTTTATTCATTTTAGAGAGGAGACACAGAGTGAGAGAAAGAGAGAGAGAGAGAGAAAGGGGGGAGGAGCTAGAAACATCAGCTCCCATATGTGCCTTGATCAGACCAGTGCAGGGTTTTGAACTGGCGACCTCAGTGTTCCCAGGTCGACGCTTTATCCACTGCGCCACCACAGTCCAGGCAAAATCATGAGTTTTGAGTTTGATGGAACTCATTGCAGATTAAGACCCAAATAGCCAAAAGTATTGTTGAACATGGTAAACATGAGAAACTAAACAGATCATGTGGTCTACAACTGAATGGTGCTATCTGCTCATAAAGAGAGAAAGGGAAGGAAGAACATAGGTGGAGACTAAGGAAGAGACATGAAAATGACAGGAAGCCTGGAGAAGGCACATGCCCAAGCAGGTCTCTGGATGGGAAAGGCAGGAAAAATATAATTGCCGTCAATTGAACAGGTGGATGTAGGTAGGATTAATACAAACTTTTCAACAGAGGAAATTCAAAACATTTACTTAAATTAAGAAAAAGTGCTCTCTTATAGAATATATATTTTAGTAATAAGAAAATTCTAGCCCTGGCCGGGTGGCTCAGTGGTAGAGCACCAGCATGGCGTGTGGAAGTCCCGGGTTTGATTCCCAGCCAGGGCACACAGGAGAAGCCCCCATTTGTTTCTCCACCCTTCCCCCACTCCTTCCTCTCTATCTCTCTCTTCCCCTCCCACAGCCAAGGCTCCATTGGAGCAAAGTTGGCACCCCCAGGTGCCGAGGATGGCTCCATGGCCTCCATCTCAGGCACTAGAATGGCTCTGGTTGCAAGGAAGCAACAGCCCAGATGGGCAGAGCATCGCCCCCTGGTGGGCATGCCGGGTGGATCCTGGTCTAGCATATGTGGAGTCTGTCTCTCTTCCTCCCTGCTTCTCACTTCAGAAAAATACACACAAACACACACACACAAAAAAATTCTTCCCCAACCTGTAATTCAGGCAAAAATATTAATTTATTCTAAAGGGTCTATGTGCCTATAATGTAAAATAGTTATAATAACCTAATTAGTTTGGGGCACGTCTCATTAATAAGAAATTTACAATGAGCCCTGGCCAGTTAGCTCAGGGTAGAGCATGGGTCTGGCGTGTGGAAGTCCCAGGTTCAATTCCCAGCCAGAGCACACAAGAGAAGCTCCCATCTGTTTGTCCACCCTTCCTACTCTCTTTTATCTCTCTCTCTCTCTCTCTCTTCCTCAACCTGCAGCCAAGGCTCCATTGGAGCAAAGTTGGCCCGGGTGCTAAGGATGGCTCCATGGCCTCCACCTCAGGCGCTAGAATGGCAGCAATTGCAAGGGAACAATGCCCTGGATGGGCAGAGTATCGCCCCCTGGTGGGCATGCCGGGTGGATCCCAGTCAGGCACATGCAGGAGTCTGTCTCTCTGCCTCCCCGCTTCTCACCTCAGAAAAAAAATTTTTTTTTTTTAAGGAACGGGTGTGATAGTAATTTTAGGAAATTAAACAGATATCAATAAGGTTTGCTTCTCCTCCCCACCCTGACAATTCATTACAATACTCCAAACAAGACAATGCCCTGATAACAATTCCATCTCAAAATTCTGCAGGTGTCTTTACTCTGTAAGAAGCCATCCATTTTTAGCTAAGTCAAAGGGAAAAATGACACTGATTTAAAAGACTACTAGTGTTTAATAGATGCCACAGTGTTACTAAGTAATTTAACACCAAATACATAAGAACCAGGAAAAATTCAGAAAAGCTTTGAAACACAATGCGTTTTAATATCCATGTGAAGTTGCTATTTCTCATCCATTAGAATGGCACACTGGCATCTTTTTAACCAAAAGGGGCTGAGGAATTCAGATTTTTGATAAAGAAGCCAATTCAAGTAGATTATACAAAAGTGTGTTTTTGCCCAAAGGCCAAAAAATTATAAATGGATTAAAACGTTAAACTACGAACTATCTTACATAATTGCTATTTCAATTATTATTTTATCTCAGAAGTCATCTTAACAGGTAAGAGAGGCTAGCTACCCTTAAAAAACAGACTAGAGCAGACTAAATAATGCAGCATTTTCACAAGACAACTCGTCGCCTAAAAATCTCTCAAGTACAGCACAAATGTTCACTGACCCCATTCTCACAAAGTGACCTAGAACGCTAGAATACATACATTCTTGAACTCAATCACATTTCCTGCCCTTGGTTTCTCCATAATATTTTTATAGCCAGTCATTATATCTGTGTTTGAATAAAACTAGGATTAAGTCCTGAGTTTAAGCTTAAAGACTTTATATTCAATGGACAGAGCTGTCATGAATATTCAGGAAAGCGACCAGGGCATCTGGACCTTCATGCCTAATTTTGCTGTGTCCTTTAATACAGTTCTTTAAGTTACTTAAACGTGCATTGACAAAACTCACATACCAAAGCCATGCCCCGAAGCAGTTTATTTGACACGTCTGAAATAAAATTTCAAATAAAACGCTTTCTGCCGGGCCTCTGTTTATACAGCTTGCAAATCCCATAAGTATATCCTGCGTTTCCTCCAGCGTGACCGTGGGAAGTGAGGGTGTGTCTCGGTGCTTACCGATGCCCGGAGCCACATAGATGAAGTAGAGACAAGATGAGGACAGGGAGAAGAAGAAGATGAAGGCGAGGAGGGAGCGATTGGAGACCCGCATCATCCGCCTAAGCACAGACATCTTCCTCTTCCCGCCCGGCAGCTCGGGCTGCGCTCTGCGACCGGCCTTGTGGGCACCGTCCAGGCCCTAAACTTCCATGAATGTGCTAAGAACCCCGAGACGGCAACGGGGTCCGCGCGGGCGGCTCTGGGGGGCAGGGCCGGAGAGGGAGGGAGGAAAGGGAGAGCGCGGACGGAATGAATGAGAAGCCGGAAAGCTGGGGGAAGGGAAGCGCGGGAGGACAACAGGGAAGGGGTGAGCGGGAGAGGGGATGGAAGGACCTGCGGAGGCCAAGGGGCGCGTTTAACCGCCTCTCAGCGGCGGGAAGAGGGACCCCAGCTGGGTAGAGCCGCGGGTGCGCCCCACGGCGCCCCTGCGGAGACGGGCAGTAAACCGCAGCGCTACCAGCGGCTCCGGCCGCCAGGCCCCTGAGTGCAGGACGCGAAGCCCCGGCGCGCAGGATCTGGGCCGCCGCGCTCCGCAGGCCTGGGCCGCCGCCTGCTCCGCCTCCGGGCCGCAGCGTCTGGTGCCGGCGCGGGGCTAGCACCGGAGCCGGAGCGCGCGGCACTCGGGGGCGTGCGGGGGCCCTGGGGGCCGAGCAGATGGGCGCCCGCGGACGTGAAGCCTCCGCCTCATGCCGCACCGGGCCCCGGCGCCCTGCGGCGGCCGCGGAAAACCAGGGGTGGCGGAGGCGGTGTCCCGGGCAGCCACGATCGCGCTGCGGCTCCGGCTCCTGCCACTGCCAGCTGCCAGCCCGGCCGCAAAGGCGAAGATCGCAGCAGCATTACCGCCGCCGGCCCGGGTGAGGCGCCCCCGCCGGCACCGCCCCCGGACAGCCCGCGGACACCAGGCGGAGAGCGGCCCGGCGACTCGCGCTGTGGGAGGCCGGGCGCCGTCGGAGCTGTGTCTGGGTCGCAGAGGGAGCGGCTCTGAAGGGGCGCTGAAGCCGCGCAGGAAAAGCGGGACAGCGGGCACACCCGGGAACCCCCGGGGGCTCCTCGCGTTCGCTGAAAACTACAGGCGGCGCTGCGTCCGCACCCTCTACCCTCCCCGCTCCCGAAACACCGCGCCTCCTGATTGGCCAGCACCGCGGGAAACCTGCCCCCCCTCCAGGCGATGGGACCTCGGCCCCCACCACCGCCTGCGTCACCGCCACCCCCGCTCGCCTGGGGACCCCAGCGCAGGCCGAGCTGCCTCGGGCTGAGGTCCGGGTCCTGCGCCTAGGATAGGTTCCACCCTAAGGATCAATAATGAAGGATGAAGAACCTGAAAGGAAAGGGTATCTCGAGGTTACTTCAGTAGGGTAATTTCCTCCCAAAATACACGCTGGGGAGCAAGGTATTCTTCCTGTCCTGGATAAAGAAACCTCCCATCCCTCACTTCTATGGAAATGTGCTGGCAGGATGTGATACAGATCTATGTATATCCCTGAAAATAGGACTTGCCTTCCCAGGTGAAGGTGAGCGTTGGGAAGTCCTACTGTAACTATTGTATATCTATTCAGTGGGCGGAAAGGACTCCCGTGCAGCCCTTAGGCCTTTGAGCACAGCAGCACCAACCAGCTTTCAATGGGCAGATCGTTTTTAATTTACCTCCAAGGCCGTAGCCTACCTTTTGTTCAAAAGCTGCTTCTTCTTGCTAGCTAAATTAGGCCGTATCCTTAGCTATATCACTTTTTTCCAACGTGTGTGCAGGTGTTCTTCCTCAACTAATCACGTAGGAATTGAATGGATGCCCCCTACTGCCATTATTTGCTTGGTATTTTCAGATGCAGCAGTATTGAAGCAAATTTGGTTTGCTTCAAACCAAATGAAAAAGTAAAGTTTGATTGCCAGCAAATCTGGTACCTTCTTAGGAAGCTATCCATGCTTTAGTTTGTCTCTGAACTAGTGCTTTGCTATGTGGAGCTTGACACACCCAAGTTTGTAATTCCACTAAATCCAGGGGGGTTTTTGTTTGTTTGTTTTTGTTTTTTAAGTGAGAGCAGGGGAGGGCAGAGAGAAGGATTCCTGCATGCGCCTGGGCTGGGATTTCCCCCAACCCCAACCCTGCTGCCCACCCACTCCACCCCCCGCTGCAAGCTCTCTCCTGGGCTCAATGCTCTACCCTCTAGGGCCTTGCTCCAAAACCCAGCAATTTTTCTTTTTTTTTGGCGTATGAGGTGGAGGCTATGAAACCATCGTCAGCATGCGGGGGAGGTGGGGATGCAAGTCAATGGATTTGGAGCCATGACTATGGGAGAGGAAAAGGAAGAGGGGGAGAGAGAGAGAAAGAGAGAGAAGCGGGAGGGGAAGTGGGTGGAGCAGCAGATGATCACTTCTCCTGTGTGTTCTGACCTGGAATCCAACCCCAACATCCAGACACCTGCGTATGTTCTACCACTGAGCCAGCCGACCTAAGTTCTTTTTCTTTTTTTTTTTTTTTTTTACAGGGACAGAGAGAGAGAGAGAGTCAGAGAGAGGGATAGATAGGGACAGACAGACAGGAACGGAGAGAGATGAGAAGCATCAATCATCAGTTTTTCGTTGGGACACCTGAGTTGTTCATTGATTGCTTTCTCATATGTGCTTTGACTGCGGGCCTTCAGCAGACTAAATAACCCCTTGCTTGAGCCAGAGACCTTGGGCCCAAGCTGGCGAGCTTTTGCTCAAGTCAGATGGGCCTGCGCTCAAGCTGGAGACCTTGCGGTCTCGAACCTGGGTCCTCTGCATCCCAGTCCAATGCTTTATCCACTGCGCCACCGTCTGGTCAGGCCCTAAGTTCTTTTTTTTAACGGTGAAACTTACAAGTTACGGCTATCCCCAAGCCTCTTTTCTCAGCCCCCCCAAATGATGGGTATAATACCACTTTGCAAAGCTGTAAAATTAAGTGGGATAACTGTGTAAAATGCTAAAATTGGGCACATCAAAAGTTCCCTTATACCCTATTAGATAGAGTTGACTGGATGGAATCACCAAGTTCAAGTTCATTTTTTAATATTTCGCTCTTTGGAGTATTACAAGTTACTCAACTTCTCTAGCTAACTTGATAATACGAAAGGATATGACACTGTTTTGTAACATTTTTAGATACTTACAGGGAATCTAAAATACAAAGTGGAGCAACATATAGTATTAAATAAAAGGTATAAAACTCACTTATAAAAAATATATATATCTATGCAAGTGAAAGAAATCCATGAATGGTAAGGAAGCAAAATTTTAATATTGTCCTCCTCGACCCTGCTGAATTTTCATTGCTTTTATCTGCATCAGTTCAACTGGTTGTTTACAAAGCTAATACAACCATGCTGGCCTGGTGATGGATAATTCTTCTCAGGCAAGCTAGACCTTTTAAAAGCAAAGTTTACAATAATACTAGAAGGGAAGTGTTAACATCTTAGAAATTGATCATTAATCTTATTTTTTAAAAATCTGAAGTCTTTGTATTGATGGGCCTGGCTAGCATAGGTGATGGACGGTGGTATCTCTCCCCGGTACTTATAAGAGTGATTGGGTTTTCCTGGTGTAAAGCCTTGCCAGAAAACCAGCTCAGTTGGTGCACAAGTTAGTATTGTTTATCACCTGCCACATAGAAAAGCAACCAAGCATCTGGAACCAGGCAGCCTGGGGTTGAATCTTAGTCACTCTTTGGTCAAGTGACATCAAAGTTTAGTTAAGCTCTTGGTGCTTCTATTTTCTCATCAACTAAAGAAGCTAATCATGGTACTGCACCTAGAAGGGTTGTTGCAGGGATTAAATTAAATGAGGTTGTGAGGTCGGTTGGCAATGGGGAAAGGTCATATGAGGAACCAGGCCCAGGAACTTTGGCTGGAACCACCCACACCCATGCCCGCCAAAAAAGAAATGGCCAGAGCCCTTTGAAAAAGAATGACCATCTTTCAGCCAATGAAATTTTGCCACATCATATCAACTCACCATCACCCTACCAATCCTATAAATTACCCCCAAGCAGAAAAATCTGCGCAACTACAGGCCAGAGAACCTCGTCCGGGATGTGCTCTACTAAATAAAGCTTTTGCTATTCCACACTTCATGGCTATGCCCTTCTTTCTTCTTCGGCGGGGAAAATAGCTTACATTTGGTGCAGAAACCTGGGAGGAGCTTGAAGTCTGCAAGGGACCGCTCCTCTCCCCTCCTCTTCCAAAGAAAAACCAGGACCTCTGTCTGACCTCCCACCCACTTCGGCACATGGCATGGTAAGTCCCCTGCCTCCAGCGTCCCCTCAGTTCTTTCTGTGGAGACTCCCTGTCCGTAATCACAGCTACATCAGGGACCTCTTATTTGTTCCAAGTGCATGTGTGCCAGTGAAGACATCCCAGACACTCCCACTCTACCTAACTGTCCAGTGACCAGAGCTTGAGTTGCGGGATGCCAATTCTCATTTCTGACCCCTCCGAAGGCTGAGGGTGGCCATAGAGGCACAGGAATCTAAACCTGACTCAGAAACACTCCTGGAGTGCCTTATCCAGAATCTCTTCCACCCTAAAGAAAAAAAAAAAACTGATCTTCTTCTCTGTTGTGGCCGGGCTACTATACCCACTGGATAACTAGACCAGGTGGCCTCCTGAAGGAACTTTCGATTTTAACATCCTCACCAATTTATCACCAAAAAAGCTGGGAAATGGTTGGAGATCCCTTACATTCAGGGCTTCTAGTATTTGTACTCCCGTCCTAATCTCTGTGCCGACTGCTATATGGCGCAGGCCCTTTTTGGCCAGAGAAACCTGAGGTAAACCCTCCGCTCCTGATCTTTCCTCCTTTGCAGACCCCTAACTCTATTCCCCTCCTGCATGACTTCCTCCATCCTATTGGGCTCCTCTCCTCCCTTTGCCGGATCCTATTTCTCATTCACCTGCAAATACCAGTCTCTCTTTCTCCTCCCCTGCTGGCCAGGGGCCCTTTCCTTCTCCTCTGTGTTCTTAAACCCCACCCCCATCAGGCCCTCCTCTGCCGGCCATTGGCCCTCACACCGATTTGCAAGGCTCCTGACCCCATGGCCCAAACCCGGTCTTCTTGCAGGATGGCCTGGCCTTGTCCTGCCTCTGGTTCCAGTGTTTCTGGTCAGATCTTGGTGCCGGGCTCCCCTGGAGGCCCCCTCCTCTTATTCTCAATACCCAAATCCCAATCCAAGACCTGATGAACATGGCATTTAAAGTTTTTAAAGGTCGGGAGGAATAGGCCAAGGCTGTTTGCCAGGCCCGCATGCAGCAGAACGTAACTCTCTAAACCCAGGCTCTTGTGGCAGCCCTGAGGCCGGCAGAGCAATGGGATAAGGCACAGAAAGTGCCCGACCCAAGTCCGGACCACAAAGGGGAACCCCACCAGGAGTTTGCTTTAAATGAGGCAAGGAGGGTCACTGGTCCCGGCAGTGCCCCTGCCCGAGGCCACCCACTAAGCCCTGCCCTAATTGCAAGCAGCCTGGTCACTGGCGGGGTGATAGCCCCCTTTGGGCAGCAGGCTCTTTCTCAGCGCCTCTACGTGGAGGACAAGCCACCCAAATAGGAGGCCAAGCCAGCCAGGAGGGCCCACCGCTCAAAATCCTAGGCCTCGGAAACGAAGATGGCAATGGAGTAGGCGGACGTACCAACTTCCAACTCCCAGAACCAAAGTGGATTATAACTCAATTTTAAGAACCATCATCTGGATAAAACAACTTTGAACTAAACTAAGTGGACTCTTCAACCAAGGAACACTGCAGAAGCCACATTGAGACTGGTAGAAATAGCAAAAACGCGAAGAGGGCTGCCCAGCTCCCCGGAGCAAAAGGCAGCCCGGAGAGACCCGTGTGGCAGGAGGAGAGTTTGGCGGAGAGGGAGGGACCTGGGTCCCAGGAACCAAGCCCCAGCCTTCAGTCCCAGAGCCTAGAAGAGGCGTTTGGACAGTATTGAGCTGTGAAACAAGTGAGGATACTGTTTGTGAAAAAGAGACAGTTTTCTCAGACCCAAGATTCTTTTTAAAGGGACAGCGCAGAAAACCTCTCTCACAACCACACACCTGGAGCTCCGGGGAACAGGGACAGAGGAGAGGAACAGAGCAGCGGGAACAGAGTGTGGACTGAAGGCATGGGGACACTCTGAGGGACAGCCACCTTGACCCCTGGGCTAAGTCATTTCCCTAATCAAAAACGATATTTCCCCTGGAACTAGCAATAATACCAGCAAAGGGAGACAGGACACTAGCCAAACAAGCTCTGCCGCGGCAATTAGAGCAGAGCTGCTTAGAGGGAGGGAGCTCCAAGGTCTACAGTGTGGAGACTTAGGGCACTTTCATCTCTTTGAGGGTTGCTGAAGGGATGGGGGCGGCAGGACCCTGAAACGCAGTCCTGTCGGCGTGGGTGGAGGCCCAGCTGTTGTGAGCTCGGTCTAGCCCAGCAGGGGTGGAGGGGACGCGCAAAAGCGGTCCGGCAGCTGCGGGCCTGCCTGTAACCCCACCTGCGGGAAAAAACAGGAGGCCAGGAACCGGAAGAGATCTGCTCTGCGCCCCTGCACAAGCCGGCCCTAACCACAAGGATGGGGCTAAGACCAGGGGCGAGGGGGGGCTCATTGCTGAGCTCACGCTGCCAGCCCCGCCCAGCCGGAGAAACCGCGTATTGCCATCCTGTGCGCGAGCTGGCTCCGAACGAGGGGGGTGGTAGAATCTGAAACGATCGGAAGCTAGCAGCTGAGTTCACGCCAGCAAACACGCCCGGCACAATAAACCGTGGGTTGTGACCCTGCACAGGAGGACCCTGGCCTCGAGGGTCGGGCTAAATTCTGGACGGGCAAAGGCTCACAGCTGAGAGCACGTCAAAAGCCCCGCCCAACCCGAGAAACTGTGGCAAGCAGGCTCTGACTGCGGGTGCTGGGCGTAAGCCTTCCGGAAACAGGCTGGGTCCACAGCTGAGCAAAGGTGCTCACCTCTGCCCTTGGTGCTGAGGCTTATGACTTGAGTGACAGCCCCTGCCATGGAGAAGAGGCGGAAATCACAGCAACAGCCGCAGTAGGCTGACGCTGGCAATGCCCATACCCAACCACCCAAGGCAGCAGCAGAGGGGGTGGCAGGCCTTCAGACAGACCACACCTAGAGAACACAAAGGCAACACCTACTGGACTCCAGTGGCCACAACTTGCTTATACACAGATAAAATGGGCAGGCAGAGGAATGCAAACCAAATGAATCAAGAGAAATCCCCAGAGAAGGACCTGAATGAACCAGATATAACCAAACTACCAGAAGCAGAATTTAGAATAATGATAGTTAGGATGTTCAGAGAAATTAAAGGAACAATGGATAGTCACTATGAACACCTAATAAAGAGATAACAAGTATAAAAAATGAAATTGAAATAATAAAAAAGAATCAGACAGAAATGACAAATACAGTATCAGAACTGAAGACCACAATGGAAGGAATTAAAAGTAGGATGAATCACGCTGAGGATTGAATCAGCGAGTTAGAGGACCCAATAAACAAAGTTACAGAAGCAGAGAAGAAAAAGGAAAAGAGACTCAAAAAGTGTGAGGAAACTCTAAGGGAGCTCTGTGACAAAATGAAGAGAAACAACATTTGCATCATAGGGGTGCCTGAAGAAGAGGAAAGAGGACAGGAAATGGACACTTTGTTCAATCAAATCATAGCAGAAAACTTCCCTAAATTAAGGCTGGGAAACATTCCACACGTTCAAGAAGCACACAGAACACCATTAAAGAGAAACCCAAAAAGATCTACACCAAGACACATCATAGTTAAAATAACAAAAGCTAATAGATAAAGAAAAAATCTTAAAAGCTGCTAGAGAAAAAAAGGCTATCACCTACAAAGGAGCCCCCATAAGGATGACATCGGACTAATCAACAAAAACACTTGAGGCCAGAAGAGAATGGCAAGATATATTCAAAGTAATGCAGAACAAGAACCTACAACCAAGACTACTCTATCCAGCAAGGCTAACGTTTAAAATTGAAGGAGAAATAAAGAGCTTCCCAGAAAAAGAAAGCCTCAAGGAATTCATTAAAACCAAAACAATTCTGCAAGAGATACTAAGGGGCCTCTTGTGAACAGTGCAAAGGGAGGAAAGAATATTGAAAAAAAAAAAAAGACAGCTTTAAAGAACAAAATGGCAATAAACAATTACATATCAATATAACCTTAAATGTAAATGGATTAAATGATCCAATCAAAAGACATAGGGTAGCTGCATGGATAAAGAAACAGGACCCATACATATGCTGTCTACAAGAGACACACCTTAAAACAAAAGATGCACATAGACTGAAGGTAAAAGGATGGAAAAAAATATTTCATGCAAATGGAAATGAAAAAAAAGCCAGGGTAGCAGTACTTATAGCTGACAAAATGGACTTTAAAACAAAGGCTGTAGTAAGAGATAAAGAAGGACACTACATAATGATAAAGGGAACAATTCAACAGGAAGATATAACTATTATAAATATCTACGCACCAAATATAGGAGCCCGGACATACATAAAGCAGACTTTGATGGATATAAAGGGCGAGATTTACAGCAATACTATCATAGTAGAGGATTTCAATACCCCACTAACAACACTGGATAGATCCACAAGAAAGAAAATTAATAAAGAAACAGCAGACTTAAAGGATATACTGGATCAACTTGATTTTATAAATATCTTCAGAACTTTTCACCCTAAAGCAGTAGAATATACATTCTTCTCAAGCGCTCATGGTACATTTTCTAGGATAGACCACATGTTAGGACACAAAAATGGTCTCAATAAATTTAAGAAGATTGAAATCATATCAAGCATTTTCTCTGATCACAATGCCATGAAACTAGAAATTAACCACAAAAGAAAAACTGAAAAATACTCAAACACTTGGAAACTAAATAGCATGATATTAAATAATAAATGGATTAACAATGAGATCAAAGAAGAAATTAAAAAGTTTCTAGAAACAAATGATAATGAACATACATCAACTCAAAATTTATGGGACACAGCAAAAGCAGTACTGAGAGGGAAGTTCATTGCACTACAGGCATATCATAAGAAGCTAGAAAAAGCTCAAATAAGCAATCTGACTCTGCAGCTAAAAGAACTAGAAAAACAACAACAAATAAAACCCAGGACAAGTAAAAGGAAGAAAATAATAAGATCAGAGCAGAAATAAATGACATAGAGGCTAGGGAAACAATACAGAGGATCAATGATTTCAGAAGCTGGTTCTTTGAAAAGGTAAACAAGATTGATGAACCTTTAACTAGACTCACCAAAAAAAATAGAGAGAGGACTCAAATAAATAAAATTAGAAAGGACAGTGGAGAAATAATATCTGACACAGCAGAAATACAAAGCATTGTAAGAAAATACTATGAAGAACTATATGCCAAAAAATTAGACAATCCAGATGAAATGGACAAATTTCTTGAATCATATAACCTTCCAAAAATCAATCTGGAAGAATCAGAACACCTAAACAGACCAATTACAACAAATGAGATCAAAACAGTTATCAAAAAACTCCCGAAAAAGAAAAGTCCTGGGCCTGATGGCTTCACAAGTGAATTCTATCAAAAATTCAAAGAAGAACTAACTCCTATCCTCCTTAAGCTATTTCAAAAAATTCAAGAGGAAGGCAGACTGCCAAACTCCTTTTATGAGGCGAGCATAATTCTGATCCCAAAATGGGGCAAAGACAACACAAAGAAAGAAAACTATAGGCCTATATCCCTGATGAATTTAGATGCTAAAATTCTCAACAAAATATTAGGCAACTGGATCCAGCAATATATGAAAATAATCATACACCATGATCAAGTGGGATTTATTCTGGAGAGGCAAGGCTGGTTCAATATTCGCAAATCAATCAATGTGATTCATCACATAAACAAAAGGAAGGACAAAAATCACATGATAATTTCAATAGATGCAGAAAATGCATTTGATAAAATCCAGCACCCATTAATGCTCAAAACTCTCAGTAAAGTGGGAAAACAGGGAACATTCCTTAACATGATAAAGGCCATCTACGACAAACCCACAGCAAACATCATACTAAATGGACAAAAATTAAAAACAATCCCCTTAAGATCAGGAACCAGGCAGGTTTGCCCACTTTCACCACTTTTATTCAACATAGTTCTGGAAGTCCTAGCTACAGCAATCAGACAAGAAGAAGAAATAAAAGGCATCCAAATTGAAAAAGAAGAAGTAAAACTGTCACTATTTGCAGATGATATGATATTGTATATAGAAAACCCCAAAGTCTCAGTCAAAAAACTACTGGACCTTATAAATGAATTCAGCAAGGTGGCAAGATATAAAATTAATACACAGAAATCAGAGGCATTTCTATATACCAACAATGAACTGTCAGCAAAAGAAATTAAGGAAACAATCCCCTTCACTATTGCAGCCAGAAAAATAAAGTACCTAGGAGTAAATTTAACCAAGGAGGTTAAGGACTTCTACTCAGAAAAAGTGGAAGCATATACCGTGCTCATGGCTACGAAGAATAAACATCATTAAAATGTCTATATTACCCAAAACATTTTATAAATTCAATGCAATACCAATTAAAATACCAATGACATACTTCAAAGATATAGAACACATATTCCAAAAATTTATATGGAACCAAAAAAGAACACGAATAGCCTCAGCAATCTTAAAAAGAAAAAATAAAGCAGGAGGTATCACTCTTCCGGATATCAAGGTTTACTACAAGGCCATTATACTCAAGACAGCCTGGTACTGGCATAAGAACAGGCGCATAGATCAATGGAACAGAACAGAAAACCCAGAAATAAACCCACAGCTTTATGGACAACTGATATTTGACAAAGGAGGAAAGAACATACAATGGAGTAAAGACAGCCTCTTTAACAAATGGTGTTGGGAAAATTGGACATCTACCTGCAAAAAAATGAAACTAGACCATCAACTTACACCATTCATAAAAACAAATTCAAAATGGATAAAAGACTTAAATGTAAGCCGTGAAACTATAAGCATCTTAGAAGAAAACATAGACAGCAAGCTTTCCGACATCTGTAGCAGCAATATATTTGCCGATTTATCTCCACCGGCAAATGAAATATAAGGCAAGATAAACAAATGGGACTATATCAAACTAAAATGTATTTGCACAGCTAAAGACAATAAGAACAGAATAAAAAGGCAAACCACACAATGGAAGAACATATTGGACAGCACATCTGATAAGGGGTTAATAACCAAAATTTATAAAGAACTTATAAAACTCAACACCAGGAAGACAAACAATCCAATCAAAAAATGTGCAAAAGAAATGAATAGACATTTCTCCAAAGAGGACATACAGTTGGCCAATAGGCATATGAAAAAATGCTCAACATCACTAATCATTAGAGAAATGCAAATTAAAACCACAATGAGATATCACCTCACACCAGTCAGAATGGCACTCATCAGCAAAACAACACAGAATAAGTGCTGGCGAGGATGCGGAGAAAAGGGAACCCTTCTGCACTGCTGGTGGGAATGCAGACTGGTGCAGCCACAGTGGAAAACAGTTTGGAGATTCCTCAGAAAATTAAAAGTCAAACTGCCTTTTGACCCGGCTATCCCACTTTTAGGAATATACCCTAAGAACACCATAGCACTGTTCGAAAAGAAGAAATGCGCCCCCATGTTCGTGGCAGCATTGTTCAAAAAAGCGAAGATCTGGAAACAACCCAAGTTTCCTTCAGAAGACGAGTGGATTAAAAAGCTTTGGTACATATATACTATGGAATACTACTCAGCCATAAGAAATGATGACATCGGATCATTTACAACAAAATGGATGTACCTTGATAACATTATACGGAGTGAAATAAGTAAATCAGAAAAAAAGAACTGAGAACAGCATGATTTCATACATAGGTGGGACATAAAAGTGAGACTATGAGACATGGAGAAGAGTGTGGTGGTTACGGGGTGGGGGGAGGGAAGGGAGGGTGGTATAGGGAGAAGGGGAAGGGCACATGGAAAACCAGATAGAAGGTGATAGAGGACAATTTGACTTTGGGTGATGGGTATGCAACACAATTGAATGATAAGATAATCTGATGATGTTTTCATTGTACATATGTACCCTGACTTATTGGGGTCACCCCATTAAAATTAATTGAAAAAATACCTCAAAAAAAAATCCTAGCCTCATGGATGACTGCCATGGCCCAGACTTGGATACCCCATTACCCTCACTGAGCCCAGAGTAATGCTGCAAATAGTGGGTAAGTCCATCTCATTTCTTGTGGACAAGGGGGCTACCTTCTTTGTTTTGCCATCACACTCTGGACCTTTAGTTCCCTCACTGGTCTTGGTTATGGGAGTAGATGGGACCCCTTCTTTTCCTCTTTGCACACCACCCCTGACATGCAGTTTGGACAGAATTCCCTTTTTGCACTTTTTAGTTATGCCATTATGCCCTGTACCCCTCCTGGGTAGGGACATTCTACAAAGTCTTGGAGCCACTATCCAGCTGACAATCTCTTACTCACTACCAAGGGCTCCAGCATAATCAATACTACCCTCATTTTTAACCATGTCCCATTTGGTACCACTGGGCCCTACCTGTCTGCAGCTCACTAAAAGGTTGAGATCCTCCTGTTGCTCCTGTCCCTCCCACCAGGAACCTGCCAGCAGAAGCAATGCTGTTCCATGAGCCTGGCCTCATGGAAGAAAACATCAATGTCCTCAATCATCTACAAGAGAAACTGTGCAAAAACTTCTTCTCCTATAACCCACTTAACTCCTGATGGCAGCTACCCATCCTCACCTGGGCTGCCCCTATCATAGGCCCTTTTCTAATTATTAGCATATTACTCATATTTGCTCCTCTTTTTTAAATTCTTACAGGACCTCATTCATGAGGCTTCTCGAGTCATGGTCAACCAAATGTTCCTACACCCATATATGTGACTCCCCTCAGAGCCACCACCTTCCAACCACCCCTCCCCATGATGCCCCTAACTAGCAGGAAGTAGCCAGACAAATAGCGGTGCCCCTATCTAACATAAAAGGTCAGAATGTGAGGTCAGTTGGCAATGGGGGAAGGTCATGTGGAAAACTAGGCCCAGGAACTTTGGCTGGAACCACCCACAACCATGCCCGCCAAAAAAGAAACGGCCCAGAGCCCTTTGAAAAAGAACAACCATCTGTCAGCCAATGGAATTTTGCCACATCATATCAACTTGCCATCACCCTATCAACCCTATAAGTTACCCCCAAGCAGAAAAATCCACATGACTTCTCTGGCCCGTCTCATGGACCAGAGAACCTTGTCTAGGATGCGCTCCACTAAATAAAGCTTTTGCTATTCCACACTTCATGGCTATGCACTTCCTTCTTCCTCAGCGAGGAAAATAGCTTACAGAGGTAATGCCTCTAAACATCTTAGAGGAGCGTGGTGCCTAGTATGCACTCTTTGAATACTTGTTACATTTATTTTATATTTATTTTTTAAATCTCTCCCTTAGGTTACTCCCTACTGACAGGAACAAGTGATGTTGGTCTCTTCCTGTTTAAAACTTTATTTTATTTATTCATTTTAGAGAGGAGAGAGAGGGGGGGGAGGAGCAGGAAGCATCAACTCCCATATGTGCCTTGACCAGACAAGTGCAGGGTTTTGAACCGGCAACCTCAGCATTCCAAGTCGACATTCTATCCACTGCGCCACCACAGGTCAGGCTCTTCCTGTTTAAAAAACAACTTTTCTATTGCACTACTCATGAAGTCTGTCTCTAATAGCCTGAAAGATGCATCTGGGTCTCAGCTCATTTGTTAAGCAAAGAGAGATGACTACAGTCAGTCAAAAAAGTTTGTAAATATGATATATATATTTGCTTGCTTATAGTTTGCATTGGGTGTGGGAGACAGGCTGTAAGCAGGCAAAGTCATTATAACCTAAAGCTTAGTTTTAAGACTAAGCCTTTTCCGCCCTTTCAATGCTAAGATCTTTTCAAAACTAAGCTTTTCCCCACACCCTTGACTGTTGCATGATGTGAGGTGGTGCTCTTTTATGAGGAATCCCATTTATGCCTCAGATAAGCGACTTTGTATCAGAGACTTCCTTATTTGTATATTGGCTTAAAAGTTTTTTTCTACATTATAAAAAGGGGCAGACTGGGAGCTCACTTTTTCTCAGTTTCTGCTATCAGCATTGCAGAGGCCTCCCTGATCCCCTTGTCTTCTCTTGTGGCTTGCCTGTCTTGGTGAGACACCAATAAACAGAATGGCCCACCATCCTCCAACTCCACCATTTCTTTACCATCTACCCAAATACAATGAGAACCTGCATGTGCATGGCCACAATGGCAGTCCCTGGCCTTACATTTGGCATAGTCTATAGAAGGATTCAGATCAATTTGGTATGGAGCCACCTCCACCTTTGAGAGGTGGAGTACAGGACTGGCTACTGTTATAGTTCCCCATGGCTGTCCTTTTGGGGCCATAGGCTGGCATAATTTTACAGCCATGCATGAGGAAACCGAGACCTCTGTGGAAGGATCTGCAAACCAAGCAGTGGAAGGAGCTGGAGCAAACATGGGAGAAAGAGATGCCAACCCTGGAGCTGGAGCAAGCACTGGAGAAGGAGGCCAACCAGGTTTGCAAGATTCGCCTGGAAATGGAAGAGCTGCTGGAGAAGGAATCACATGTTCGTGAGTTGCAGCTTGCTCTGGGTGTTGTGGAGAGCCAGCAGTGGTGGGAGACTGGGACTGAGGCAAGGGCTGGGGCTGCAAGGCCTGCAGAGCAGAAGGCGGCAGCCCGGGCTCAAGCCCAGCAGCGGGAGCTGATGTTTTCAGTTCCTCTTTGGAGGCTGAGGAGAATTGGGCTGGAGTTGTGATCCGCAGTCTCTAGAAGATGAAAGCCCAGCAGCAAGGAGTTCCTACTACATCCCTGGTAGGTCTGTGATTTGGGGACATAGGGGTCAATGCCATCATGCTCTCTGGAGCAGAGATGAAAATGTTGACTGCCATTGCCACGTGCTCTTCTTTGGGACAGTGTGAGACCTGCCAGGATGGCAGGTATAAGGGTAGGGTGCTGAGGCCCCATGTGTGTGGACTAATTCCTGGACTATGACCAGAATGGGCACTGTCTCCTTTGTTGGGTGGACTTACGGATTTTGGACAAAGTGAAATACCCTGATGGAGGCAGTGGGCAGCTTTGCTGGAGCCTTCCCCCTTCCCTGAGAAGCTTTTCATACAGCTAGAAAGAAGTCCGAGGACATTTGTGCTTTTGGCAAAGTGCTAAAAGACTGGTGAAATGTACCTTTGTAATTGTTAAAACTGTATGATTTGTGGTGGTGTAATTTTTGTAATGTGCCTAATTTTCTTGTACAGGAATACCTGTGCTTTAGATTGTAAAGCAAGCAAAAGGGATGGAATGTCGGTCAAATAAGTTTGCAAATATGATATGTATGTTTGCTCGCTTATAGTGTGCATTGGGCGTGGGAGACAGGCTGTAAGCAGGCAAAGTCATTATAGCCTAAGGCTTAGTTTTAAAGATTAAGCCTTTCCCGCCCTTTTAATACTACGATCATTTCAGAACTAAGCTTTTCCCCACACCCTTGACTGTTGCATGATGTGGGGTGGTGCTCTCTTATGAGGAATCCCATTTATGCCTCAGATAAGTGACTTTATATCAGAGACTTCCTTATTTGTATATTGGCTTAAAGGTTTTGATTTCTATACTATAAAATGGGGCAGACCAGGGGCTCGCTCTCTCTGGGTTCCTGAAATTAGCATTGCATAGGAGAGGTAGCCAAGATGGCAGAGTGCTGAAGGAGAAGCCAGTTTGTGCAGAGAGAAGGAGATGGGGAACAGAGGTGAATAAGGCTGGAGAGGTACAAACTTTTGATTCTAGGAAAACTCGGATGAATCAGTGGTTTTGGGAGCCCTGAATGGAAAGAAAAGTGTTTTCCTACTGTGTGTATTTCTCCCCTGCTGGGTGCAAACTAGGATTAAAGGTAATGGCCCACCAGTTCTTGGCTCCATTGTTTCATTACCATCTGTTCAAATCAAATGTGAACCTGCACAGGCCAGGTGGCTGTGATGGTGGCCATGGTTACTGGCTTCACACTCTCTCTCTCAGTTCCTGAAATAAGCATTGTAGAGGAGAAGCAGCCAAGATAGTGGAGTGCTGAAGGAGAAGCCAGTTTGTGCAAAGAGAAGGAGATGGGGAACAGAGGTGAATAAGGCTGGTGAGGTAGAAACCTTCGATTCTAGGAAACTCAGATGAGTCAGTGGCTTTGGGAGCCCTGAATGGAAAGGGAAGCGTTTTCCCACTGTGTGTATTTCTCACCCGCTAGGTGTGAGCTAGCATTAAAGGTAATGGCCCACCAGCTCTTGGCTCCATTGTTTCATTACCGTCTTTCCCAATCAAATGTGAACCTTCACTGGCCAGGCGTCTGTGATGGTGGCTGCATCTACTGGCCTTACAACTACTCAGAGCCCAAGAAATGCTAACCAAACCTTTTCATGCTTATCAACTGATACTTTCTCAGGAGCCAAGTAAGGCCCACAACAGTAACTATGCAGAAATTCAAGTATAATTTAATGCATCAAAAAGACCTTAAGGGAGGAGCAAAATGGTGATGGAGTAGGTGGACGTATCAACTTCCAACTCCCAGAAACAAAGTGGATTATAACTCAATATTAAAAACCATCATCTGGATAAACCAACTTTGAACTAAACTAAGTGGACTCTTCAACCAAGGAACACAGAAGCAGCCACATTGAGACTGGTAGGAATAGCGAAAACGTGAAGAGGGCTTCCCAGCTTCCAGGAGCAAACAGCAGCCTGGAGAGACCCGCGTGGCGGGAGGAGAGTTTGGCGGAGAGGGAGGGACCTGGGTCCCAGGAACAAAGCCCCAGCCTGCAGTCACAGAGCATAGAAGAGGCGTTTAGACAGTATTGAGCTGTGAAACAAGTGAGGATACTGTTTGTGAGAACGAGACAGTTCTCTCAGACCCAAGATTCTTAAAGGGACAGCGCAGAAAACCTCTCTCACAGCCACTCACCCAGGACTCCGGGGAACGGGGTCAGAGGAGAGGACCAGAGCAGCGGGAAGGGAGAGTAAACTGTAAGCCACAGGGAGAAACACTCTGAGGGACAGCCACCCTAACCCCTGGACTAAGTCACTTCCCTAATCGAAAACGAATATTTCCCCTGGAACTAGCAATACCAGCAAAGGGAGACAGGACACCAGCCAAACAAGCTCTCCCACGACACTTAGAGCAGAGCTGCTTAGATGGAGGGAGCTTCCAGGTCTACAGTATGGAGTGTTAGGGACTGAGCTGTGAGGCCCCTTCCCACTATGCTGAGGGTTGCTTGAGGAACGGAGGTGGCGTAACGCTAAAATGCAGTTCTGTCTGTAGGCAAGGGCGGAGGCCCAACCAGTGTGAGCTCAGTCTAGCTCAGAAGAGGTGAAGGGGACTTGCAAAAGCGGTTCCGCAGCTGGGGGCTCGCCTGTTGCCCCACCTGCGGGGGGAAAAGCAGGAGGCCAGAAACGAGCAGAGATCTGCTCTGCGACCATGCACAAGCCGGCCCTGACCACAGGGACAGGGCTAGGACCAGGGACAGGCGGAGGCTTACGGCTGAGCTCACGCCAGCAGCTCCAACCGTCGGGAGAAACGGCGGTTTGCCATTCTACCTGCACGAGTTGGAACTGAACACGGGGGCGGGGCTAGAGCCCCAGATAAGCGGAAACTCGCAGCTAAGCACACGCCAGCAGCCTCAACTGGCCCGAAAAAGCGCAGTTTGCCATCCTGCGTGCAAGAGTTGGCTCTGAACGCGGGGCCGGAGCTAAAGCTCCAGACGGGCTAAGGCCCACAGCTGAGAGCATGTCAGAAGCCCCGTCCAACCCGAGAAACTGTGGCGAGCAGGCTCTGACTGCGGGTGCTGGGCGCAAGCCAGGAAACTGACTGGGTCTGCAGCTGAGCAAAGGTGCTCACCTCTACCCTTGGTGCTGAGGCTTGTAGCTTGAGTGACAGCCCCTCCTGCAGAGGAGAGGTGGAAATCACAGCAACACCCGCAATGGGCCAGCGCTGGCAACGCCCATACCCAACAGCCCTAGACAGCGGCAGAGGGGGTGGCGGGCCTGCAGACAGACCACACAAAGAGAACACAAAAGCAACACCTACTGGACTCCAGTGGCCACAACCTTCTTATACACAGACAAAATGGGCAGGCAGAGGAATGCAAACCAAATGAATCAAGAGAAATCCCCAGAGAAGGACTTGAATGAACCAGATATAACCAAATTACCAGATGCAGAATTTAGCACAATGATAGATAGGATGTTCAAAGAAATTAGAGCAACAATGGATAGTCACATCTAAATAAAAAAAATAACAAGTATAAAAAAATGAAATTGAAATAATAAAAAAGAATCAGACAGAAATGACAAATACAGTATCAGAACTGAAGATCACAATGGAAGGAATTAAAAGCAGGATAGATGATGCTGAGGATCGAATCAGCAAGTTAGAGGACACAATAAACAAAGGCACAGAAGCAGAGCCGAAAAAAGAAAAGAGACTCAAAAAATGTGAGGAAACTCTAAGGGAGCTCAGTGACAACATGAAGAGAAACAACATTTGGATCATAGGGGTTCCTGAAGAAGAGGAGAGAGAACAAAAAATAGAAACTTTGTTCAATCAAATCATAGCAGAAAACTTCCCTAAATTAAGGCTGGGAAACATTCCATACGTTCAAGAAGCACACAGAACTCCATTAAAGAGAAACCCAAAGAAATCTACACCAAGACACATCATAGTTAAAATACCAAAGCTAAGGGATAAAGAGAAAATTTTAAAAGCTGCTAAAGAAAAAAAAGGCTATCACCTACAAAGGAGCCCCCATAAGGATGACATCTGACTTCTCGATAGAAACACTTGAGGTCAGAAGGGAATGGCAAGATATAATCAAAGTAATGCAGAACAAGAACTTACAACCAAGACTACTCTATCCAGCAAGGCTAACGTTTAAAATTGAAGGAGAAATAAAGAGTTTCCCAGAAAAAGAAAGCCTCAAGGAATTCATTAAAACCAAAACAATTCTGCAAGAGATACTAAGGGGCCTCTTGTGAACAGTTCAAAGGGAGGAAAGAATATAGCAAAAGAAGAATACAGCTTTAAAGAACAAAATGGCAATAAACAACTACATATCATTAATAACCTTAAATGTAAATGGGTTAAATGATCCAATCAAAAGACATAGGGTAGCTGCGTGGATAAAGAAACAGGACCCATATATATGCTGTCTACAAGAGACACACCTTAAAACAAAAGATGCACATAGACTGAAGGTAAAAGGATGGAAAAAAAATATTTCATGCAAATGGAAATGCAAAAAAAGCAGGGGTAGCAATACTTATATCTGACAAAATGGACTTTAAAACAAAGGCTGTAGTGAGAGATAAAGAAGAACACTACATAATGATAAAGGGAACAATTCAACAGGAAGATATAACTATTTATAAATATCTACGCACCAAATATAGGAGCTCCGACATACATAAAGCAGACTTTGATGGATATAAAGGGTGAGATTAACAGCAATACTATAATAGTAGGGGATTTCAGTACCCCACTAACAACACTCAATAGATCCTCAAGAAAGAAAATTAATAAAGAAACAGCAGACTTAAAGAATACACCAGATCAACTCAATTTAATAAATACCTTCAGAACTTTTCACCCTAAAGCAGTAGAATATACATTCTTCTCAAGCGCTCATGGTACATTTTCTAGGATAGACCACATGTTAGGACACAAAAATGGTCTCAATAAATTGAAGAAGATTGAAATCATATCAAGCATTTTCTCTGATCACAATGCCATGAAACTAGAAATTAACCACAAAAGAAAAACTGAAAAATACTCAAACACTTGGAAGCTAAATAGCATGATATTAAATAATGAATGGATTAATAATGAGATCAAAGAAGAAATAAAATGTTTCTAGAAACAAATGATAATCAGCATACATCAACTCAAAATTTATGGGACACAGCAAAAGCAGTACTGAGAGGGAAGTTCATTGAACTACAGGCATACCAAAAGAAGATAGAAAAAGCTCAAATAAGCAACCTGACCCTGCATCTAAAAGAACTAGAAAAACAGAAGCAAATACAGTGCAGGACCAGTAGAAGGAAGGAAATAATAAAGATCAGAGCAGAAATAAATGACATAGAGGCAAAGGAAACAATACAGAGGATCAATGAAACCAGGAGCTGGTTCTTTGAAAAGGTAAACAAGATTGATGAACATTTAACTAGACTCACCAAGAAAAAAAGATAGAGGAACCAAATAAATAAAATTAGAAATGAGAGTGGAGAAATAACAACTGACACAACAGAAATACAAAGCATTGTAAGAAAATACTATGAAGAACTCTATGCCAAAAAATTAGACAACATAGGTGAAATGGACAAATTTCTTGAATCATATAATCTTACAAAAATCAATCTGGAAGAATCAGACACCTAAACAGACCAATTACAACAAATGAAATTAAAACAGTTATCAAAAAACTCCCCAAAAAGAAAAGTCCCAGGCCTGATGGCTTCACAAGTGAATTCTATCAAAAATTCAAAGAAGAACTAACTCCTATCCTCCTCAAGCTATTTCAAAAAATTCAAGAGGAGCCTGGCCTGTGGTGGCGCAGTGGATGGAGCATTGACCTGGAATGCTGAGGTTGTCAGTTCAAAACCCTGGGCTTGCCTGGTCAAGGCACATATGGAAGTTGAGGCTTTCTGCTCCTCCCCCTTTCTCTCTCTCTCTCTCTCTCTCTCTCTCTCTCTCTCTTCTCTCTCTCTCTCTCTCCTGTCTCTTTAAAAATTATTTTTAAAAATGTTTAAAAAAAAATTCAAGAGGAAGGAAGACTTCCAAACTCCTTTTATGAGGCGAGCATAATTCTGATCCCAAAACCGGGCAAAGACAACACAAAGAAAGAAAATTATAGGCCTATATCCCTGATGAATTTAGACGCTAAAATTCTCAACAAAATATTAGCCAACCGGATCCAGCAATATATGAAAAAAATCATACACCACGATCAAGTGGGATTTATTCTGGAAAGGCAAGGCTGGTTCAATATTCGCAAATCAATCAATGTGATTCACCACATAAACAAAAGGAAGGACAAAAATCACATGATAATTTCAATAGATGCAGAAAAGGCATTTGATAAAATTCAGCACCTATTCATGCTCAAAACTCTCAGTAAAGTGGGAATACAGGGAACATTCCTTAACATGATAAAGGCCATCTATCACAAACCCACAGCAGACATCATACTAAATGGGCAAAAATTAAAAGCAATCTCCTTAGGATCAGGAACCAGGCAGGGGTGCCCACTTTCACCACTCTTATTCAACATAGTTCTGGAAGTCCTAGCTACAGCAATCAGACAAGAAGAAGAAATAAAAGGCATCCAAATTGGAAAAGAAGTAAAACTGTCACTATTTGCAGATGATATGATATTGTATATAGAAAACCCTAAAGTCTCAGTCAAAAAACTACTGGACCTGATAAATGAATTCAGCAAGGTGGCAGGATATAAAATTACTATTCACAAATCAGAGGCATTTCTATATACCAACAATGAACTGTCAGCAAAAGAAATTAAGGAAACAATTCCCTTCACTATTGCAGCCAAAAAAATAAAGTACCTAGGAGTAAATTTAACCAAGGAGGTTAAGGAATTGTACTCGGAAAATTATAAAACATTGATAAAAGAAATCAAGAAAGATACAAACAAGTGGAAGCATATACCGTGCTCATGGCTACGAAGAATAAACATCATTAAAATGTCTATATTACCCAAAGCAATTTATAAATTCAATGCAATACCAATTAAAATACCAATGACATACTTCAAAGATATAGAACACATATTCCAAAAATTTATATGGAACCAAAAAAGAACACGAATAGCCTCAGCAATCTTAAAAAGAAAAAATAAAGCAGGAGGTAGTACTCTTCCAGATATCAAGGTTTACTACAAGGCCATTATACTCAAGACAGCCTGGTACTGGCATAAGAACAGGCACACAGATCAATGGAACAGAACAGAGAACCCAGAAATAAACCCACAGCTTTATGGACAACTGATATTTGACAAAGGAGGAAAGAACATACAATGGAGTAAAGACAGCCTCTTTAACAAATGGTGTTGGGAAAATTGGACATCTACCTGCAAAAAAATGAAACTAGACCATCAACTTACACCATTCACAAAAACAAACTCAAAATGGATAAAAGACTTAAATGTAAGGTGTGAAACCATAAGCATCTTAGAAGAAAATATAGGCAGCAAGCTCTCTGACATCTGTAGCAGCAATATATATGCCAATTTATCTCCACCGGCAAATGAAATATAAGGCAAGATAAACAAATGGGACTATATCAAACTAAAAAGTTTTTGCACAGCTAAAGACAATAGGAACAGAATAAAAAGACAAACCACACAATGGGAGAACATATTCGACAGCACGTCTGATAAGGGGTTAATAACCAAAATTTATAAAGAACTTATAAAACTCAACACCAGGAAGACAAACAATCCAATCAAAAAGTGGGCAAAAGAAATGAATAGAAATTTCTCCAAAGAGGGCATACAGATGGCCAATAGGCATATGAAAAAATGCAAAACATCACTAATCATTAGAGAAATGCAAATTTAAACCACAATGAGATATCACCTCACACCAGTCAGAATGGCGCTCATCTGCAAAACAACACAGAACAAGTGCTGGCGACGATGTGGAGAAAAGGGAACCCTTCTGCACTGCTGGTGGGAATGCAGACTGGTGCAGCCACTGTGGAAACAGTTTGGAGATTCCTCAATAAATTAAAAATCGAACTGCCTTTTGACCCAGCTATCCCACTTATAGGAATATACCGTAATAACACCATAGCACTGTTCGAAAAGAAGAAATGCGCCCCCATGTTCGTGGCAGCATTGTTCACAATAGCAAAGATCTGGAAACAACCCAAGTGTCCGTCTGAGGACTAGTGGATTAAAAAGCTTTGGTACATATATACTATGGAATACTACTCAGCCATAAGAAATGATGACATCAAATCATTTACAACAATATGGATGAACCTTGATAACATTATACGGAGTGAAATTAGTAAATCAGAAAAAAACTGAGAACAGCATGATTTCATACATAGGTGGGACATTAAAGTGAGACTATGAGACATGGACAAGAGAGTGGTGGTTACGGGGTGGGGGGAGGGAGGAGAGGGTGGGATATGGAGAAGGGGAGAGGCACAGGGAAAACCAGGTAGAAGGTGACAGAGGACAATTGGACTTTGGGTGATGGGTATGCAACATAATTGAATGATAAGATAACCTGGAGATGTTTTCTTTGAACATATGTACCCTGATTTATTGGTGTCACCCCATTAAAATTAATTTAAAAAGAGACCTTATAATTATAATAGTAAAACATAACTTTTCTTACTTAGTAGTATAAAAACTAAGTCACAAGTAAATTTCACTTAACTGCTTTGTTCTACATTTATTACCACCCAGTATTCCTTTTACTATTTTCTGCCCACTAGAGACCTCATGCTTTAAATATTTGGAAATCAAACTGATTAAGTTAAAATATAACTAGTGGTTTTCTACTTGTATTAATCAGAAATATATTACTGAGATTTCAGTTACAAAAAAAGAAAAAGAAAAACGTACATTTTAAAAATGTTTAATGAGATAGATGACATTTTGCTTGGTTCATGGTAACTGAATGAGAATAAACAATGTCCTTCAAGTGCTTTCAGTTTACTGCCAACCTTTGTAGAATAATAATCAATACAGTTTTTTCCTGTGAATTTAGAAAGAAAATAACCCCTAGGACCTTGCTTTTACAGTAGATGAGGGTTCAGACCTCCATATTATAATCACTGATTAAATATAGTAACTTATATATTTAAATACATGTCTCAGCATCTGAGATTCAGTTAAATTATTAGGTTGATAGATTATGCTTAGTTATATAATTGGAATGTAGATTGTATAAAAGTTAGACATCAGCATGATTCATAAAATGGAATATATATTCTACAATGTTGTAGTACAGTAACTTCTTTTAAATAAAGTTCATTTTTTTCACTGAGTTCATTATAAATATGGTCCAAATTCTGCTAAGAAAAAAATATTAGTCCCTATATCTTATTTACATTATATTAAATACATTTTAAAATAAATGAGTCTTACACTTGAGAGCAAACATAATCACTTTAAAGCCAAAGTTTAACCCAACCTGTGGTGGCACAGTGGATAAAGCATTGACCTGGAAAGCTGAGATCACTGGTTTGAAACCTTGGGTTTGCCTGGTCCAGACACATACAGGAGTTGATGCTTCCTGCTACTCCCCCTGTCTCTCTCCTCTCTAAAGAATAAATAAGTAAATATATAAAAGAATAAAGTCTTTAAAGCCAACTTTAATAATCATATAGAAGAAATAGTAAAGAACTTCACTATAATACTGCATTATAGTTAAAACTTTAAAAGAAAATCTTATAGTGATAACAATCTCTACCTCAATAATAGTCCCAAATTTCATATTCATCTCAAAGTGCCTTTACCTTCTTAACCTTTTCATCCTAAATCCAAGATTCTTTTACATTATAAGAACACCCGATAGCATTTTCAAGTATTTAAATCACTTATCATTGTCACCACATTTCTTTGTAGTAGATATGGCAAGATTATATCATTCTTTGGATGAGGAAACTAAAGCTCAGCGAGATGCAGTAACTGGACTGAGGTCACGTGGTGATAAGGTAGCAGGGCTGGGAAAAGAGCCAAGATAGTATAAGCCTAGTTCAGCGCCCTTTCTACAAACACCACCAGCTCCTGTTTTCACACAGCTCACTCTGCCTGTCTGGAAAAATGTGATTCTTTTTTAGCATATTTTTTAATTTTTCCAGGAATAAGTATATGTAATCCATATTTTAAACTGTCTTTACTGATTTTTGACTCAGACATCCATAGCAGAGGGCTCATATAAATTGTACTAGTTGGAAAAAAAGTTAAAGCCCAACTTTCTAGTACTTGCTTGTAATCAGTTGATAGGTCAAAATGAGAGAATTAATAGATTGTGTTTGTTGTGTTTGCTTTATTCATTCTTTCTCTCAGCTTAGTGCTAGGTTTATTCAGCAGATTGCACGCTTTGCCTTAATGGGAATCTGAGCTGCCAGGCCATAGCTGCTACAAGGCCCGGCCCTCAGGCTACCTGGACAAAGAAACCTGCCCAGTAGCAGATTGAATGAGAATTTGTTCAGAAAACTATGAGGTCAAAGTGTAAGGGAAGCAAAGATAGGATATCGAAAGAGTGGTCATATCACATGCAAAGCTGTAGTGTAAGGGTTGGAAACCTATGGCTCTCGAGCCAGATGTGGCTCCTTTGATGACTGCATCTGGCTCGCAGACAAATCTTTAATAAAAAAATAATAAGGTTAAAAATATAAAACATTCTCATGTATTACAATCCATTCATTTACTGCTGCTCATGTTCATGGTTGCTGGTGGCTGGAGCCAATCACACCTGTCCTCCAGGACAACACCAAATTTTTATTGAATAATTCATAACGTACACGGGTCATTGTGAGGTCAGGAAGTAAACTTCCCTCCTTTTAATCAAGTAGTCAGCTAGCTAATTGCAGAAACCCTTTTGATGAAGAAGATGGCTAAAAGAACCAGCTCAATGTGAAAAAAAGATGAGGAGTATTGTACTTTTCAGCAGGAATGGACAGAGGAATTCACCTTTGTGGAGAGAGCAGGTTCTGCAGTGTGTCTAATATGCAATGATAAAATTGCATCGATGAAATGGTCAAGTATAAAGCAGATCTGCAACATAAGCCATACTAAATTTGCATTGAAATATCCAGCAGGGGACAGCAGGAAGAAAGCATGTCAAGAGCTACTCTGCAGAGTGCAAGCTAGTCAGCAGCAACTCCGTGTTTGGACCCAACAAGGTGACTGAAATTCGGCTAGCTTTGCTGCTGCTTTAGCAATCGTGAGAGATGGAAAGCCATTAACAGATGGGGAATATGCCAAAACATTCATGCTTGATGTGGCCAATGAACTTTTTGATGACTTTTTGGATAAAGATAATCAAATGAATAAAAGACATGCCTCTGTCGGCTAGAACTGTTCACGATCATACCATCACGATGGCAAATCAAATTGAGGCAACACAAGTGAAGGACATAAATGCAGCACCATTCTTTTCTCTCACTTTGGATGAGTCAACAGACGTAAGCTATTTATCCCAGTTCAGCATGATTGCAAGGTATGCTGTCGGTGACACACTACATGAGGAAAGTCTTGCTGTTTTGCCTATAAAAGAGACAACAAGAGGGAAGGATTTATTCAAGTCTTCCACTGAGTTCTCTAAAGAAAAAAATCTACCAATGGATAAACTTATTTCGGTGTGTACTGATGGTGCTCCCTACATGGTGGGGAAAAACAGGATTCGTAGCGCTTCTTCATGAACATAAAAAGAGACCCATCCTAAGTTTACACTGCATTCTACATCAGGAGGCACTTTCTGCTCAGATGTGTGGCGAGCAGCTTGGTGAGGTGATGTTACTGGTCATTCAGGTGGTCAACTTTATTGTTGCCTGAGCTTTAACTGATCGCCAGTTTAAAACACGGCTGGATGAAGTTGAGAATAATTATTCTGGTCTGCTTCTGCACAGCAATGGGTGTTGGTTGTCAAGAGGGAAGGTGCTCAGCCGTTTCGCAGCTTGTCTGAGCGAAATCTGGACTTTTCTTGAAATGAAAAATGTCAAGCATCCTGTGTTAGCTAACACTGAGTGGATCCTAAAGTTCTACTATCTCGTGGACATGACTAAACATCTGAACCAGCTCAATGTGAAAATGTAAGGCGTTGGGAATAGTCTTATCCCTTCAACAAGCAGTGTTTGCATTTGAAAACAAGCTGGAAATCTTCATCACTGACATTGAAACAGGTCGTTTACTACACTTTGAAAAACTGGGAGAGTTTAAAGATGCATGCACAGCTAGTGACCCTGCTCAACATCTTGATCTCCAGCAGCTAGCGGGCTTCACATCTAATCTTTTGCAGTCATTCAAAGCACGCTTTGGAGAGTTTCATGAGCGTACTCGTCTTTTTAAGTTCATCACCCATCCACACAAGCGTGCAGTGGACAGCGCTGACCTGAGTTACATCCCCGGTGTCTCCGTCAGAGATTTTGAGCTACAAGCTGCTGACCTGAAGGCCTCAGACATGTAGGTGAATAAGTTCTAGTCACTGAATGAAGATTTGGAAAGACTTGCATGACAGCAAGCAGAGTTGGCAAGCAAATACAAGTGGGGAGAAATGAAAAACTTCAACCCGCAGACCAGCTGATTGTCAAAACTTGGAATGTACTTCTCATCACATACCACACACAGCAGCGTGTGACTATTGCTGTACTGACAATGTTTGGCTCTACATATGCATGTGAGCAGTCTTTCTCACATCTAAAGAATGTTAAGATCAACCTACGATCACGTTTAAAGGATGGAAGTCTCAACGCCTGCATGAAACTTAACCTCACCACGTATCAACCACACTACAAAGCCATCAGCAAAACCATGCAGCACCAGAATTTGCATTAATGGTAAGAAGTATTTTATTCATCATTGGTTAGCAACAGCATAACGTTATTAAAAAGAATTCAGAGACTTATTGTACTTTAAAAGTGTTGGTCTTACATAAAATGCACACATTTACTTATATTTAGTGTTAAACATATTGTATGGCTCTCATGGAATTACATTTTAAAATATGTGACGTTCATGGCTCTCTCAGCCAAAAAGGTTCCCGACCCCAGCTATAGTGTCTGTGCCTTGCAAGGAAAAGGATGCTGTTGAAGCCCCTCCCCCCTGCCACCCTCAGGGCAGACAAAGGAGGCTGCCTCTCTGAGGGCCTCCAGGCCCCATGCAGCCTGTCTGAAGACTGAGGCACACCTGTAACTCAGATGCACAGCACCCCTCAGGCATTCTGCATACCAACTGAACACCACAGCCCTAGAGAGAAGGTCTAAAAACCTGGCTACCAAACAGACAAAACAATATCCACATCCCTAGAGCTGTGAATTCTAAACAGGATTAGTCCTGGATAAGTCTGAGAGAAAACTTTCTTAATAATACCTACCCATAGCTACTTTGAAAAGAAGGAAAAATAACAATTCATTGCTTGACGCTGTTCTGAAGAACCCTATAAGATACTTGCAGTAACTGACAATTATTGCTGCGTTATAATTGATTTAGGTTCTGGTCTTTATACAAGCTTTCTTATGTTTTTCTGTCTGACGTATGACAAAAACTGCTTAACCTGAAATCCCACTTTACCAAAATAATATGCATGACTGTATAACCAAACGTAAAAAAGAGCTGAAATAAATTTTAGCCCTCCACATTTTACAGACCAGTCATCCCCAGACCCCACAAATCTTTACACTGTTACTAATAGAGTAATTTTATCAATGTGAGTTTCATAGTGATTTATATAGACATTTAATTTTGAACATTTTTTTATTGAGTTCCTGACCCCCGCTTGTAAAATAGTAGTATCTCCTAGGCTCCTAAGTTCTTAAGACCAATATAGTAGAGAGGAGATATTAATAACATGTAATATATGTCTCATTAGGACAAGATGGGGCTGACCTTTTCCCCTATCCTTAAGAGAAAACTTTCTGGTATCCCTCCTCCATTGCCACAGAAGAAAAAGGCTAAAACAATAACAGTGTTATACATGTTGCAGGAGGAAAACAATTATTCAAGTCTAGGCTGAAAGAAGGGGGTTTGCAGTTTAAACCTATGAAATAAAATCAGCTCTGCCACCTTTCCATGAAAATAACGAGCCCATTAAAAATTTTCAGTGATGACAGAAAAATACCTAAAACCCTGAACAATCTTGTATGAAGAAGGCCGGGGAGACTGTCCTCCAGTCTGGGAGAATGCCAGCAGAGCATTCCTGCTCTGTACATTTGGGACAGATGTCAGAATACGGATCCTCTGAGGGGGCGGATCCTGCTGGGCTAAACAGTCACCACCTCCTTTGGAAGGAGAAGCAGCATCGAAGCAGCCTGGAGGGCCTCTCTCACCTCTCTTGCCAATGTGGCCTGGGAAGTGTTCAACTAGCAAAAAGGCTAGACACTATTTCTCCAAGAAGCAGGCTATTGATGTATCATGTGACGGCAAAACCTTGGATGGCATGCAGCCCTGGGCTGCCAGTGTTTTATAACTGAAGAGTTGTGAAACTAAACCAAAGATAAACATACTGGATATTATATCATATGGAGATTCATGAAAACCAGTACAACTTCCCCTAAACTGGATTACAATTATGCCAGCAAGCAAAGTGGTAAGAAAGCACTCATTGGCAGTATCTTGTAATGCAACTGTTCTGTGAGTACACTCCCTGACCCTTACCCCCTACTAGACTGGGAATAACTCCATTCAAAACAGAAATAATAAAAACACAAACAGAATCATAGAGGCAGAGAACAAACTGATGATTGCCAGATCGAGGGGAGTTGGGAGGCTGTGTGGAAAAGGTAAAGGGATTAAGAAGTACAAATTGGCAGTCACATGGATGTAACGTACAGCATAGTGAATATAATGGATGGTATCATATAACTATGCATGGTGTCATGTGGGTACCAGATTTATTGGGGGGGAGGGAATCACCATGTAAGTTGTATAAATGTCTAGCCACTATACTGTACATCTGAAACTAATATATTAAATGTCAAGTGTAGTGAAAAATTAAAATACTGAAATAACCAAGAAGGAACCATCATAAAACACAAGGAAAAAAAAAGAGAAAAGAATATAAGGTAGATAAAAACCACATACCATAAAGACTATACATGTCAAGAGTCAACCTAGATTTTATTAATTCAAAACTTTTATACATGCACAAACACATATACATATACTTCTGTGACATATATAGATATAGATATATAGATATATATAGAGAGAGAGAGAGAAAGAGAGAGGGGGGACCTCAAGAAAGCAGAAACAAAATAAACTGGCAGAGCTCAAGAGAAGAATGGAAAGGAATAATAACACCATCACAAAAGCCATATCTGTGTGGAGAGCAGAAATAAAAGAATAGCAGATATTGCTGAAAACTCAGAGAGTTGAGAAAAGATGCTTGAGAAAACAGAAAGAAGTGAAACACTAGAGCAGGGGTGCTCAATACGTCGATCGCGATCTACTGGTTGATCGCAAAGGAAGTGTGGGTAGATTGCATGACATTAAAAAGACATTTGTCTTTTGATTGGCATACAGGGTAGCCAATCTGACGTCTGAACTTTTGACACCCTACGTATGCGCGTTAAACTGCGCTAACTTGTTCAGTTACATTGTTGCGTAGTTAGCCTTCAATTTATTTAAACTAAATACAACAAAAGGTATAAAAATGAGTGCCATAGCTGGTCCGAGTAAGAAGCCTAAAACCTACCACTTTCATACAGAATGGAAGGGGATTTTTGTCACTATGTCATATTCTAAGTGCGCGTGCCTCATCTGTCTGTGTGCCATTGCTATTACAAAGAAGGGAAATGTGGAGCGGCTTTTTCGAACTCTTCATAAAAACTATGACATTGACTTTCCTCCGAAAACAGAGCTGAGAAGGAGAAAGGTGAAAGAAGAATACACAATATTAAATAGTAATAATAGTAACTTAACTAATGATAATATAGAAGAAATAAATTTATGTTTTCCTTTTTTATTGTAGGTAGATCATTTTGACTTGGTCATCTTATAAGTAGCTCGCAAGCTGAAAAAGTGTGGGCACCCCTGCACTAGAGACAAAACAGATATGGAAGACAGGCAACAGAAGTCCTAGCATGCCCATCTGGTCATGCTGAAGAAGAACACAGAATAAACTCAACAGAAAATAATCCAAACATGTAATTGACATAACTAAACAGAATACCTCTGTCTATTCATTATGTATTTTCTTGGCTTCTTTTATTCCTATCGGGTTTTGCATTGGAATAATCAAGTTTTATTTTATTACCTTTCCCCTTTTACAGTTTTCTACATTCTATTTCTACTGTTTTATTGATTATCTTAAATTTCTATTGTGCACAGTAAAAATTTTTATAATTCTACAATTATCAGTGTCTCTTCCTCAACAAACAATTTAACTTTTCATAAACAGCCTCCATTCCATATAGCATGCAATGCTTTCTAGTTTACTTTCATTGTTTTAAGCCCCATCAAATTGCTATTTTTTAAAACATTTATTGATTGATTGACTTTAGACAGAGAGAGAGAGAAACATCAATTTGGTTTTCCACTTATTCATGCATTCATTGGTTGATTCTTGTATGTGCCCTTACTGAGAATCCAACCCACAACATTAGTATGTTGGGACAGTGCTCTAAGCAACTGAACTATCTAGCTAGGACTTAAATTACCTTTTAAAAAATTATTGTTTCAGTTGCTTATTAATACTTATATATTTTTCTAAGATATTTCATCAAGTTTTCTTCTTACCATGGCTTCTTGCATCAGCTGTTTCAGTGAGGTTCATTTTTTTTTTTCCTGTTCAAGTATATCCTCAGTAGTTTTTAAGTAAAGGTCTGTAGATATGAAATTCTCAATTACTATATTATAAATACTTCTTTATTTTGCCCTCACTACTAAATAATTGTTAGCTTGATATAAAATTGTAGGTTGACAAGTATTTTCTATTCAGCTTTTGAAGCTGTTAAGTTCTTGTCTTTTGATATCTATCGTTTGCTCTTTGATTATCATTCTTTTGTGAGTAATTTTATCTCTGTTACTACTATTCCTCTTTTTGTGATGTTCTGTGGTTTCACTGTTGCGTGTCTGAAATGTCTTTTTATACTGCTAAGGATCCAGTGTGTCTGATGTATTTCTTAAATTCTGGAAAATTCTCAGCCATTACTTTTCTGAATATTGCTTCTTCCCTGTTCTCTCTACATTCTCCTTCAGGAATTCTCTTGCTATACATTGAATCTTCCCATTCTTTCTGCCTGTCTTTTAATTTCTCTTTCAATATTTCATTTCTTCATCTTTCTATATGTCATTCTGGGTTAGATCCCAGCTGTGCATTCAATTCAGTTGTTTCCTTGATCTTCTATTCTTTTATTTTTTATCTTTCCAATGTGTTTATAATGGAAGGAATGGTTCTGTCTTATAAACTTGGTCTACTATATTACAGGAAGTTAAAGGACTCAATCAATAGGTTCAATGAACATGCCAATGTTCCCCCCCCAAAAATTAACGCAGACTAATCAACACTGATCAATATACTCAATAAACAACAAAAAAGAAATTCTTATTAGTATTCAAGCAAAACAAGGTCTAATCATTATATTGGAGTAAAAATAACTTCTCCACAGGAGCACAAAGTTCTACAATAATTTTCAGAAGTCACCAAGGAAAGAAAATGTCATGCAATAATTTTATAAGTATATAAACTATCACTTTGCATAAAGGCAATAGATTTTCTTTCAAAGATGGAAGACTTTTTTTCTGTGGCAGAGACAGTCAGAGAGATAAATAGATAGGGACAGACAGGAAGGGAGAAAGATGAGAAACATCAATTCTTCGTTGTCGTTCCTTAGTTATTCATTGATTGATTTCTCATATGTGCCTTGAACGGGGGGCTACAGCAGATCGAGTGACCCTTTGCTCAATCCAGTGACCTTGGGCTCAAGCTTGTGAGCCCTGCTCAAACCCAATGAGCCTGCACTCAAGCTGGCGACCTCAGGGTCTCGAACCTGGGTCCTCCACGTCCCAGTCCAATGCTCTATCCACTGTGACACCGCCTGGTCAGGCCAAAGACACTTGCAACCATGGGAGAAGTCAGGAAGTATACTTGCCATGAGCCCTTTGAAAAATCTGCCATACAGTCAACTTCAACTATCAAAGTGCTGAATGAAGAAAAAATGGTGGAGAAATAATTTGACCATCAAATCAATATAAATGTAGAACAAAAGCTAAACAATTGTGGAAATAATGGCTACTAGGTGTAAACTTTAATAACGCAATTAAAATTGGTAGGAGGAAGCAAAGAGAAGATGAGCAGTAATTATGTAAATATATTTACTTTTCCATCTTCCAAAGTGGGGAAAAATGAAATGTGTTTAAAGTGGCTTAATCAAATAATGGAGGTCCAATGTGGTTGAAAATAAAGAGGTAATCACTAAAATCATTAATAATTTAACCAAGCAAAAAATAGTAGAAAGAAAGATATAATCCCATTTATATGAAGATTAAAAAACAGGCTATATTAATCTGTGGTGATAGATTTCAGAAAAAAATAGTGGTGGTATTTTTGGAAGAGTACTAACCAGAAGAGGGCAAGACAATGCCTTCTGGAATCCAGGTGACCACATATGTAAACAACCATCAATCTGTACATATAATATCTGTGTATGAATGCTATGTCAATAATTTTTTTAAATTCATAGAAGTTATGTTTAAAAATTATTCAGCCAAACTAAAGAAATAAAAAGAAAAATAGGAAACATGTAGAAGAAAAATACTTCCATTTACTCTTCTAATCTTTAGATAGTCATGTGGCCATGAGTTAAGATATAAAGGAACAAAATGATATAGTTAATAATGTAGGTTTAACTAAAATATATATGTATATGAAACCATACTCTCTAAGAAAAAGAATATGATTTTTTTCAAGTGCTTATGGACTAAACTGATCCTATTTTAGACTAATAAGATCATCTTTGGTATCATAAGATGGTGGCACTTCAATCAGCCTCTATCTTTGAGGGACCAAGTGCAGCAAAGACCCACTCCATACTCATCTCAACCTACCAACCACAGTGACATGGAGTCTGAGCAAGAAATGAACCTTAGTTTTGTTAAGCAACTAGTATTTCAGGAATAATTTATATTACAACTAACATGGACTATTTATAAGTAATAAATCAGACTAGGAAAACAGAATAGTAATTTAGAATCAGACTCAAATGAATATGGAAATCCAATATATATAAAAGTGTCATTTTCAGGTCAGCAGAAATGGATATGATTAGTCATTAAATGGAAAAGGAACAATGCTAACATCTGAAAGAAAGTAGATTTACTTAAATTTTACACTAGATTTCCAGAGAGTTCAAAGTTTTCAACATAAAATTATAAAAAGTAAAACTGTAAAAATACTAGAAGGAGACAAGGTGAATCTTTTGATTGTTTCAGAATGGGGAAGTCCTTCTAATGAAGACGTTAAAAGAAATGATTGAGAAATGTTACTAAGCAGAATTTAAGCTTTCTTCATTGGAAATATTCCGTAAGCAAAGTCAAAAATCAATGACAATCTGAAAATATTATAAATGCATAAAAGAAACAAAGGATTAATATCCTCAATATGTAAAAAAGCACTTACTTATCAATAAGCAACATAGAAAAGTGGAGTTCTCAGGGAAAATTATTGAAAAAATAGAAAGTTCATAAACTTTAACTCACACCTTTTAAAATGGCAATGAAATGCCATCTTCCACTTACTGGTTTGGCAAAGAATAAACTGTGATGGCAAGATACTATCAGTGGCAGTATAAACTAATATAACCCTTTACGGGGCAGTTGTCAGCATATATTAATAGCTTAAATGCTTATATTCTTTGCTACAGCAATTACTATCTTTAAAAATTATTCTGCAGTTTTAGTTGTGCATGTGTGCAAAGACATAAACTCAAGGATACCTGTTTACAAAATGTTATAAACGTAGGAAGACTGGAAACAACTGGCAACATTAAGGGACTGGGTAAATAAATTACATCCATGCAGTTTGAAAATTAGGCTTGGGGTCTGAGAAACAACAGAGAGAGAAAAAAGAAAAAAGAACCCTAAAACTCTGTTTGGAGAGCATGAGGAAACCCAGGAATGATATAAAGTGGGGAGAAGTGAAGCATTGGAGGGAAGATCCAAGGCGCCTGACAAATGCTGAGGAGCAAAGACAAGGATAGCACAATTCTGAGAACAGGCTCTCTGATACTCGGCTGTGTATTGCCCTAATCCTCTAGAAAAACCAGCGACGTTCTCCGTCTGATGTTTACACTTCGTGATCAGGATAAGTGGGGGAGATGAAGACACTGGCACTCTGTTTCCTGTTTGGACTGATTTAGGAGCTGAAATTAAGAAGAGTTACAGTTGCACAGACACAAAACACATTTTTTCCTACACCAGAAATTAGGACAGAATCTGACTGGGGAAAATACAAGCGCATCAAAAGTCCTCGGTGATGTAGGAGAAATCCTGGTTTTCTCCATATTTGAGGTTGGAGATCAAGCCAATATTAAGAAAAAAGAGTGAACCCAAATAGCTAGAGCTCTGAGGCTGTGCGGGGAGCTGTGTGATATATACAGAATTAGAGAAAAGCCAAATAAATGCAGTCCAGGACAATCTGCCTCAGGTATTCCACAGATGTCGAAGAATTCATGCAGAGAAATATGTAAAACTCTGAGCTCAACTACTTTATATCAGCTATTTTGCATTTAAGTACAGTGGTTAAAAGATTTAAATATTATCCTAGGAGTTGATAGCCAGCGCTTTATGATTCAGAAAAGGCTAACAGATTTCTGTTTTTAATCATAATAAATCATGTCTTCAGGCCCAGGATTTTAATTCTTCTTCGTTATCTCAATTTTCAGTGAAAATATCAATGACAACAAAAAATGAATATGGAAAAGTGGTCCTACAAATTTTGCAGTAAATGATAAGTCAGAATATCAAATACAAATAATAATTTTATAATTAATTACTAATCTGAAGAACCTAGAGGGCTTCAAGATATATAGGAATAATAGAATTGGTTAAGCAAAACAAAGATCTTCTAGACACGAGCATAAGTGATCTTTTCGTATCAAAAAAAACTTGTCTCTACTCTCAGATGAATTTTTGTTTTGCCTGATTCAAAATATACTGCTAACAAAAATTAGGGGATATTTTATAGCTTTATATTAATTTTGAAATATCCTCTAATTTTTGTGAGCAGTGTATATAAAATATAATAAGTAGGTATTTGGATTTGTTTTTCTATGAGTGATGATGAGTTGCATCTTTTGAAGACATAATATGGAGGTTTTTGTTGTCTGCTGAACAATAATACATATTCGTAGATTAAGCAATTGGTTTAAGGATGCAGGCCATTGAAGAGTTTTTTTCATGTTAAACTTAAGAAACTTCAGTGACCTCATTTGTATGATACATACAATAATCAACTGGGCTGAGTGACCCAGAGCTTTGGGGAAGTGAAAAGAGTTACATGATTAGTAATTTCAATTTGAGAGAGATGTATAGAGAAAGGCGCATAGTTGTACAAAGTGATTATAGTGTAATTATTTGTTAATATTATGTATACTTACCTAAAGATTTTGGCATAGCTTGTAATTTGAGAATCAGATACAATACAGTACAAATCAGTCAAACAAGACAAATAAGACAAAAGCCAAATAATAATTATGAAACTATATGAACATAGCAATTCTTGGTTTACAGATGGGATTATAGAGTAGAGCTGACCTTATAAAATACATGTAATTTAGTATATTTAAGTGATTTATTTTTTTAACTCTACCAAATTAATGAGAATAGTAAGAGTACTTACACAATAGGCTATGTAAAAACTTACCTAAAACTTGGCTGTAAGGCAGGAAGACTGCAGCATGTGCTTCTGAGGTCATTGTTTAACCAGCCCACTCAGGATTAGTTCATTATTAGACAATGTTTCTTTTGAAAATCTTTTTTATTATTCAATTAGGGTTGTCATCAATATTAGCTTCAGGTGGGATGCAAATAATTTAACAACCGGTTCTCTGCCTTAATGACCATTTTAAGTATTAAAAATGATATACCAAAAGGTAGTTTATTATTTCATGCATTTAATATTTAAATAAGAATAATAACAGAGGTATGCAAAACTAGATTATGTTATAAGAAAGAGTTTTAAAATATTAATGAAAAATATTAAATAATGCCTGACAAAAAAATAATAAAACTATTTATTATTTAAGATATTTCCATATTGCTTCTTGATTGGCATCCTCACTTGCAATTTTTTTCACCTATGGACAGAATGAACATTATTACGGATGCTTAGAATATGCTGTTGCACAGATGAACATTAATAAAAGGTAAGAAATATAAATTTGTGATTTCCACATAGGGTGGCTGCCCAGGTTCCCACCTTAGAGAAAACTGTGATTACAAGTGACATTGTAACAACCAGTTCACTGAACTCAACAAAAAGTTACGTGTCAGTTCTG
This sequence comes from Rhynchonycteris naso, assembly GCA_037038555.1. NCBI lineage: Eukaryota > Metazoa > Chordata > Mammalia > Chiroptera > Emballonuridae > Rhynchonycteris > Rhynchonycteris naso. The sequence continues at coordinate 165,009,131 of CM072999.1, read as the reverse complement.
CCAAACCAGTGCAAACTGGCTGAGTCACACCACAGTGTACAGCAAATTGGTTAGACATTTATAGGTAACGTTCCTTTGTCTGACTCTTGTACAGGTCTTTTTGTATGATTTGTACATGAATTAACGTCTTAGACTCAGGAGTCATGGGCTAACTTGGAGGTAGAGACAGTGGAGCTGCAAGTAATTTCTGTCAAGTGGAAAAGATAGCCACAAAGAATGTGTTTTTTATTGACCAATGGATCGATCTTATTCGAATATTTCTCTTAAATACTTGTAAGTATCCAGTTCCTCAAAATATTCTTTGAACAGCTCTATTACCTTGCTGATTCACCCATTAATGAGTCAATAAATCTTTAGCATGTATTCATTCAATATTGGAATGAAAATCATGTTTTTAGCTTCTTGAAAATCATATTTAGACAGGTAATCATGATGGTTAAATGAGACAACATACCTAGAATGTAGTTAATGCTCAATAAATATTAGGTTTTATTAAGTTTCATGCTTTATAAGAAAAAAGTGATACTATTTACAGAGGCAATAAATACACATATATGTGGCTTTATGTGTGTCTTTAAATGTGTCTGTATGTCCATATGTTATAACATGTATAATATTGCTGCCTATATCTCGTACATCAATTACTATCAAGAACTGTATGTAATGTCTACAAAATCTCTCTATTTCCATATTCTTATGACTAAGTTTAATGCTTTCTAGAAAATCTTAATATTAATTACCATTAACAATAGGCTCAAGCCTGTTTTTGGCTTAATGTCCCTGAGCTGAACGTGCTTAAACAAGCCAAATGAGAAGCAATAGCAATATGATAAAGATAACTCTGAGAACTATGCTACTTCAGAAGAGTGCTCCATGAAAACTCTGCCACTAGAACCATGTTGAAATATTTAAATTGCAAGAGTTCCTCATATATAAACATTCATCTTGAACGAACACATATTCATGTGGTACTGGTCTGTATTCGGGGAAGTGGAAAAAAGGCAGAAGAAGGAAACAGCACAGAGAAACATATTTAAGCCTACTAGTCTGTACTTCTGCTATCTCCATAAGGGTAGTCACCTAACAAGCTTTCTTGCAAATAAAAATATGAAAGTCAACTTTTCATGAACATTTTACATAGTGACCCAAAATGATTACACCACTATCTGTGAGAGATGGTAGATTTATTAATGTTTTAAATTTATTTTTTAACACATAATGTCACCTAGGGAAACAGAATTTATTTCTCCCTCTTCAATAAAATGTTCACTAATAACTCAAGACATTCTAGTGTTAGTACATAGTAAAATATTTCACTAGGACCTTAGACCCAAACAACCATTTTACTTCTCTCTCTCTCTCATAGAAGCTGATCAACTGACCTCATTAAGAGTTGCAGCTTTTTGCCTGGCAGTTTTTTGCCTGATCAGGTGGTGGCACAGTGGATAGACTGTCAGACTGGGATGCTGAGGATCCAGGTTCGAAACTCTAAGGTCGCTGTCTTAAGCGCTGGCTCATCCGGCTTGAGCACAGGCTCACCAGATTGAGTGCAGGGTCGCTGGCCTGAGCGTGGTATCATAGACATTGACCCCAAGGTCACTGCCTTGAAGCTCAAGGTCGCTGGATTGAGCCCAAGGTCGCTAGCTTGAGCAAAAGGTCACTCACTCTGCTGAAGCCCCTCATTCAAGGCACATATGAGAATGCAATCAATGAACAAGTAAGGAGCTGCAGCGAAGAATTGATGCTTCTCATCTCTCTCCCTTCCTGTCTGTCTGTCCGTATTCGTCCCTCTCTCTGACTCTCTCTCTGTCTCTGTCAAAAAAAAAAAAAAAGAGTTTTGGCTTGTACCACAATGAAAAAGAAGGACAGAGAATTTTGTATTCTTCCATATCCTAGATGGAAGGTTCATTTACAAGCTAAACATGTACTATATTTAATTTAGAATATTTAAAAAGAGTAAGCTCAACAAAAAGATGAATAAAATATTTTCACAGTAGTAATTTTATTTTTTTTTAACAGGGACAGAGAGAGAGAGTCAGAGAGAAGGATAGACAGGAACAGATGGACAGTAACGGAGAGAGATGAGAAGCATCAATTATCAGTTTTTCGTTGTGACACCTTAGTTGTTCGTTGATTGCTCTCTCACATGTGTCTTGACCGCGGGCCTTCAGCAGACCAAGCAACCCCTTGCTGGAGCCAGTGACCCTGGGTCCAAGCTGGCGAGCTTTGCCCAAACCAGATGAGCCCGCAATCATGCTGGCGACCTTGGGGTCTCGAACCTGGGTCCTCCGCATCCCAGTCCAACGTTCTATTCACTGCACCACTGCATGGTCAGGCCACAGTAGTAAATTTTTTTAAATGTTATTAATTAATTTAATCCTTTTCAGAAGCTTCCCTGGCATTGTCATTTAAGGACAGAAGCTTTTAAGCAGTTTCTTAATTTAATATTTTCCCCCAATTATGTATGGTTCATTTTAGACTCATTATAAAAAATTGAAACAGAAATATATTGAGCAGATACTTGAAGTCCGATACCACTGTAGATCACTGGCACTTTACTTTTTCATATATTTCACATATATATATATATATATATATATATATATATATATATATATATATATATATATATGTTTTACATACTAAGCTATATATAGTACATGTGTTATATATTATGTTACATGTATAATCTATATTAGAAAATAAATATCTTAAACTGAATTATTCTTAAACTTGACTTGTTTATTCAACATATTCTAAACATTAATCAATATTAATTCATATGGATCTACATTATCCTTTTTGATAGCTACATAGTATTTCTTGGCATGACTTTGTTATAAAGTAATGTAATGCATTAATTAGCAAATTTCAGTTCACAGTAGAATCATCTGTGAAGTTTAGTAATTATCCCACTGCCAGTGCCCAAATTATATACATATTTAGATTCAGAAGGTCTAGTGTAGGACTCAAATATTCATATTTTTTAGAGTGTTTAGGGAAGATTCTGATACAGACCAAATTATGAGAACCATCTAACTAACCTTGTTAATGGACATTAACAAGGCACATATACAAAACAACTTTCTGTTGCTTTTTATATGCAACATTGTAGAACTGACATCTGAAAACAGAAAAAAATAGAAAGTTAAAAATAATCTTAATTTTCTTTCTCCCTTTATTCCTTTCCACCTTTCTTTCTTGTTTCTCTCTCATACTCTGAACTCCCCAATTGTGCCATGGAAGGAAAAATATTAAAATATTAGATAACTTTTTTTTTTAGCATGAGAGAGAGACAGACAGGGAGGGAAAGAAATGAGAAGCATCAACTCATAGTTGCACCACCTTAGTTGTTCGTTGATTGATTTCTCTAGATAGATTTTTTGAGAAAATGAAGAGCTGAAGAAAGGTAAGACAAGAGAGGCATTTAACAGAAAGTACTGGGAGATATTGGCCAAAGGAAAGAAAATAATCATGTCAAAAAAGCAAAGAATTCATTTATTCAACTAATATACTTAATTAGAAAAAATGTGAAATGATGATGATAATGTTAGAGAGAGGCCATCTTCGTGTTTTAGAATAAATGACTGAAAAAGAGATGAGACCCAGTTTGTCATTCTACATGCATCCTTATGAAACAGCCTCATTTCATCAAAATGTCTACTTATTTAATTTTCATAACTGTTGCATTTGTAAGCAGTACAAGTAAATGGGACAAGCACTAAATTCTAGTTCTCTCTCACCTTCTAGCTGTGCAATTTTGGCAAGACAGTATGTCTTGCATTAGTTTCATTGTCTGTAAAATATATAAGCTAGATTAATCTATGGCACCCTTAGCCTCTAATAGTCTTTAGAGCCATGAGAAAGCAATTTATTTCATTTTATAATTAATCCCATTTCAGAATCCCTTTTCTATATTCCAATTTTAAAAGCCCTGGGAAGTAGGGTCTGTGACAATGAGCATTCTACAGCCTATAAATCAGTGGTTCTTAACCTGGGTTCTATCGAACCCTAGGGGTTCGATGAGTCGGTCTCAGGGGTTCAGAGAAGCCTCTGCCGCAGAAGCCAGAATAAAGTAATACCGTAATTTGTTGTGAGTTCATGCACTTTGTTGGTTTTGTTCTTTGAGCAAGGTGATGTTCATGCACGGCTCATTTTGTGCACCAGTAAAAAAACATATACCTATGTCTTGAATTTGGAAAAAAATCTTATTTTATTTATCACTAAAGAAAGGTTCGGTGAATGTGCATATGAAACTGGTGGGTTTGGTACCTCAAAAAAGGTTAAGAAACACTGCTATAAATACACATCCATTGTCACTCATCTAAGGAGCATCAGATACCACGTGTTAGTCTGAAGAGCAGAAAGGCAAAGAGAACTCATCAATTATAGGAAGGTTATAATACTTACATGGAAATCAATTCACAAAGACTAATAAGTAAGAAAATAATGTCTCTAAGATATCAACAATTTAAAACAATGTTTAGACAAATAGAAAATGCAAGTTCAATCTCAAAGACTACCCAGAAACAATGCAGGAACTTATTATCTTTCAGGAATAAGAAATAGGTAAATGGAAACTGTGCTTTTCTGATTAAAACAATTGCCTACTTAGAATAAAACCAAGCCATACAAGTATAAAATGAGGAAATCCTGCCTCAACTAAAATAAATACCAAGTGGGTGACAAATATTTGAATATCAGTGAACCTTAAGCTACTATTAATCAGAAAAGCCAGAGATCACACAGGATCAGATGGGAGCTTTCTCCCTGCTCACTGACCTTATGTCTTAACCTGATTCCCATTATAGTGGTTTGAATGGTGGCCACCAAGAGATAAATCTACCCAGATCCTGTAAATATGATCTTATCTGCCCCCCAAAAATATGGTTTTTGAAAATATAGTCTCCATGGGCTTAAATCCAATGATAAGTAAGCTTATAATAGAAGGGAGATGTGAAGATAGAGGCAGAGATTGAGTGGTGTCTGTAAGCCAGGCAGCGCCACGGAGCGCCAGCAGCCACCAGAAGTGGAATGGCTGGCTGTTCATAGAATGGATACTTCCTGAGAGCCACCAGGGAGAACTAACCCAGGTTACAGCATGATTTTGGACTTCTGGGTGTCTGGCCTCCAGACTGAGAGAATAACTGTTGTTTCCCCTTCTCCTCTTCCTTCTTCCCTCCAGCCAGATTTTCCTTGTCGCTCTGTTTCTCCTAAGCTTGAAGGGACCCCAGGAGACTTGCAAACAGGGGAGAAGTGGGCAGCAGCAGCTTGTCCCAGGCTGACCCCCTGAACCTGTTCTTACGACCACCTTTTCTTTGCCTGCTCAGTCCCTTCTGAGTGTATTCCTGCATGGCCAATAAATTTTTTCTTTATTTACAGTAAAAAAAAAAAAAGTTTATTACTAAGCTGGATCTTAAGTGTTTTGTATACCCCATGTGGTAAAGCTTCATAACAACATTACAGGGTAAGTGCTGTTATTGGCTTCATGTTTCAGATGGAGAACTGAGTTTTGCAGAGGCAGAAGGGCCTGTCCCAAGCTGCCCACCTAGAATGTGATGAATCCAGCGTGCAGCCCTGCTCTCACAGAGTTCGAAGGCCCACTTTCCTGGACCTGGGCTCTCTATGAGTCTGTCTGAAAGAGGCACCTTCTAATTAATATTTGTAAAAGACATTTTCATAAGGGTGAAACTTCAATGATGTTTTTCAAACAGGGATCCCAAAATCAGATGCCTTTGGCAGCTAGGTAGATCAAATAAATGAGAAAAATGGATGGGATGTAAAATGAAACAACCACAAAATAACCAGTTACCCCCCTACCCTCCAGTGAGCTGGCGCCTTGAAGGACTGTTGACCTAGCATTGTCAGATGTCTTGTTATTTCCCCAACAGGCAGAGAACCCATTTTTCATTTAAAATATCCCAATCATTAAATATTCGCAACTAGATCAGGTCTGTTATTGTTTTCCTAACTATGTAAACTGAAAGTGCCTAGGTGGCCACAATCTCCCAGCCAGTTAGTGACTCTGGTACAAACTGGTGACATAAATCACATGTCCAATATGACAGCCAACAGCCACATGCAACTAAAAATTTAAAATTCAGTCCTTCAGTGTGGCACTAGCAGCATTTCCAGTGCTCAGCAATGACTGGCTTGTGGCTGCTGTAAAGGACAGCACCTGGCGTTTCCATCACAGCCGACCATTCTGTTGGAGAGCCCTGAGCAAAACAAGAAAATCTGGGCTGTTTTGTTGTCCTCTGGTCCTGAAATGCTGAAGAGTCTGCTCCCCTACGCCTATTCCTGCCACTTTCCTCCACCTGCAGGGCAAGGAGCTGCACAAGTGCCACCCACCAGCTGGACTTGATTGTTTCCAAGGACACGTCAGGGCAGTCCAGGAGTAGCCAAAGCACGCTGTTAGCCTCTCCTACATCCTGACTCTGGGACTACAAATCAAACCCCGTCCTCCCCTTATCACAGAGACCAGGGCCTCATCTTGTTTTTACTCATTCTCGCAGATATACTTTTAGGTCATTCAACTAGAGTGAAGTATAAATAATAATATTTACCTGAAGTTTATACCCTTCCCTGGTATATTTACACTTACAATGTATAACGTCTGAGAGTAGTATGTCAAGCCTAGAGGATGTGGAGAGGCTAGACGTTTTATTCTCATAGAAAAGTTCCACAGTCATGTCCCCAGAGCATATGAAATCCCACCATATAGGCAGTCGGTTCATTACCCATGTTTCAGGTCCAGCCCTGCTCGGGATCAGAGTCAGTAGTTTCAAAAGCAGTTTGTTTTTAAGAATGACCTGTGTATAATTGTCAGCTTTAGCGAATAAAAATATAAGATTCCCAGTGAAATATTGAATGTAGGTAACAATGGATTATAATTTAGTATAATTTGTTCCATGTGCTGTGCAATATGTATTTTACCGGAAATCCTATACTTGTGACCCTCTTCTCTAATTTCTATTTTTCTGGTGCCACTAATTCTAATACTTATTCAGATTTAGGAACTATTGATCATAGTTCATTTACCCCTCTCTAGGTAGTATTTCATTTCTTAGCCAAATCTATGTCCCCTTTAGATCTTCTTTTTCAATGGAATCAGAGTCTCCCATAGTGAGACATCAAGCAGCTCAAGACCGTCACCTTCATTATGCTGTCTGACCTTCACAACAACCCTGTAAAGTAAGAAAGGCAAAGAGTCTTCCACTTTGTCAATTAGATAACTAAGAATCAAAAACTTAAGTAAATTTCCCAGGCAAAACTGTTAGTATATGGCCAACTGAAGACCCAAACTCAAGTCTTCTGGGGTCCAATCTCAGTGCTCATTTAACTCCCCATGCTGTGAGTGAATGAAGATGAGATTTATATAAGTCAGAGAGAAAACATTTGAGACAGAGAGTTTCTAAGCCTTTTTTTTTTCAAAAATATGATCAACTAACCAATTACCACTGTACTGACTCACAGCGCTCTACCCATCAGTCACCTTTAAAGATAAAGGGGCAACTATTAACCTGGAGCCCAGAGTTTAGAACGTCCCATGTCTCCAGGAATTGGGGGACCAGAGAGAGAGAGAGTTCAGAAGTGAGTAGTAAAATCAGAATAGTCTAGAAATTGTTTTGAGGGCTGGTAATGAGAGTGATGACAGAGAATGCCTGAGAGTTTTATACTCAAAACTGTTCTTAAACTGAGTAAGGAGATACTAGTACTGTAATTTACTTCATCTGCCTAGTTCATACCCTGGAATTTTCTGACAGTAATGTAATGAGTAGTTCCATGCCTGCTCTGACCGCAAGGACTGCCTTGCAGTGAACAGGGTCAGAGAAGGGTACTATTGAAGAAGAAGAGGAATTAGGGAGAAACCATAACCCTGGCTCTTAGGCTCCAGAAGAGAGAAGACTGTCCTGCCCCAACTGCCCCAGGAGATGAGGGCAGAAGCTAAGCTGCCTCTAGAACTCATCTCTTTAAGCCTTTTGTTGCTGAGAGTGATTCCTTGAAGCTACCCTGAGTCGTCACACAGCCACAGTTACATAAAATGTCAGTGTGCTACCAAAAGAGATTCATTCAATTCTAAGAAATACTAGTAACATAAATTTCCAAAAGAATTAGAGAAGCTGTAGCACCTTCTATCTAATTTAGTATGTCTCATGTTTAATTTTTTCTATGACCTGTTAATATACTGACTTTTATCATACCCCTGAATATTGACACTTGATTGTAGATTGTATTTAACATTTATAATCGGTTGACTTTAAATAAAGGAGATTACTGTTGATGATGTGGAGGGGGAGCTCGTCCAACCAGTTGAAGACCTTCAGAGCAGAAACTGATGTCTTCCAGAGCAGAAGGAATTTTTCAAGACTAATGTAGAAATCCTTTTTGGCAAGTGATGTCATCAAGACGGCAACATAGGTCATTCCTGACTTCAGTTCTCTTCACAACAAGGCCAGCTAGCAACTACCTATAGACAAGATACCACTATGAAAATCTTATAACCCAGAATAAGGCTGAAACACCATCATGGACCACAGAGACCAAGAAGAACTATATCATAAGAGTAAGAAGAGTGTTTTCTCTTTGACCACATCACCTCTCTCCTAGGTCCGCATAGTTCCACAAGAGGGCCCCACTCAGTCTACAGTTTCTCCAGAGGGGGGAAAAAAAAGCCCAAGGTGGACAGCACAGCATTGCTAGATGCTTCCTAAGAGGTTCAGTTGGCTTCTTGCCTTACAGGAATCACTGGGGAAATCTGTGGTGCTGCACCACTGGCAATCAGATGGAGATGAAGGAGGGAAACGGGGCTTACGCGACCAGTGTTCAGATCTTGGCAGACTGTGTCCCTGCTTCAGAGGTGCCTGAACAGAGATCCCAGCCAATGACTTTGCTCATCTATGAAGTGGGGGGCTGTAGGACAGGGAGAATGAGAAAGCATACAGCTAAGCCACTCAAAACAGGACTGTAGGCAGGAGGAAACAATTGGAGTTGATAAGGGTGGAAGAAGACGAGAAGAGAGGAAACAAGTGTCACCTTAGTCCAGGCAGGAAACTCTGCAAGAAATATGATTGACTTGTTTAAAGTACTAAAAAGCACCTCAAGAATGGGATCCATTCTTGTGCTCACATTATGTACCCTGTGCCTGGTGCAGCACCTACAATGTATTAAATATTTGTTGACTGAATGAAATGGAATGTATGAATGAATTAGCTCTATACAGTTTTTAAATTCTTCCTGAGTTTCCAGCCTGCCAGCCTGCTCCACAAATTTCACACACAAGACTACAACATCCATGCCTGCCTGAGTCAGCAGCCTGCCAGCCTGCCTTACGGATTTCAGGCTCGCCAGCCCCCATATGGCGAAGCAATTCCCAGTTTTTAACCTATAGATATACTCAATTTGCCTGTGAAATTATGCATAGACAAGGTTCTGTAGTACCACAGAATCAACTAAATGCCCTTTACTGAAGTTAGTGCAAAAATTATGGCACCCCCACAGCTAGAATAATTTGCAACCATAAACAAGAACGCTCTCCATGTTCTTACAATTGAATTTTATTCAAGTAATAATGAGTGAAAAGAGCAAGTTACAGAATAGGGTATATGGATGCTATCATTTGTCTAACAGAGGTAGCAGGGTAACATACACTGTGTTTTGAAGTATATATAAAGAATTCGTAATATTGGTTATTTGTAGGGAATAAGAATATTGTTTTGTAACTTTGCATATAGCTTTGTAACATTATAAAAACAAATCAACTTGAAATGAAATTTAAAAAGCACAATGTATAAGGTTGTTAAAGATGGGATGCAGAATCTCAGGTGGCTGTGCTGAGTTGCTCATGGGCTTGTGATTTTTCTGCCCTCTAGCGGCTGTTTTCAGAACTTGAGTGACCATTACCGTGAACCCCTTATCAGTCCACCTCCAATTACTAGCTAGATAAAGCCACAGGCCTGAAATGCTGGTCACAGGATGGTTTTCCTCTTACTATCTGCCTTCATTTCAGCTGGTACCAGTGGTTCCTAAAATGTTGGCAGTAAATGGCTATTCTAAAAGGAAGAATCAGACTTAAACCACAGCTCTACTGAAATCTGTAAGACACAGAATCACATATGTTAAAACAGAATTGAGAGTAGGTCTTTAGTCACAGATACCGATACCTCTTTATTGATCACTTTTGGCCAAAAGTATACAACTAGAAAATAAAATTGTAGAATTATTATTAATTTATATTTAGCGTAGCTGACGACATAAGTGAATCACATAATGATCGTGATGTTGGATTTTAAAGTCTGGCGTACTCAAAATGTAGAGAAAAGGACTTTGTGACCAGGACTTGAAGCTTAATTATAAAATATAGCAAAGAAACAATTTGTAAAATGTTTTAATATTTTGAAATTTAAATTGTATTATATCAACAATATAGCAAACATATTTCTGCCATCACACAGTCATTGTTCATATTTTTTATATTTCACACCAACTTTTAAAAAAATAAGATGTATTTTTCTGATTAAAAAATTACATACTCCTTATTGACAATTTCAAAAATAAGAAAAATTTAACAATATTCATAACATTAAAACGATATGAAATTGGCAAAAACAGGTATATTGTTTTCTAATAAAAAGTTTTAAGTCAATACAAATAGTCATTACTTTTCAAAATCTTCTCCAAAAGATTATCAAGTCTGTTTATTTAATCCTGTTTTAATTGATGTTAAATTCTTGGCAAATGATTATCTAATGACATATTTTAGTAAGGATTTAAAGGAAGAAGAAGTGACCTATTTTCTAGTCCTTGTAAGTGCTCTTCACAATCATCACTGAACAGTATTAAGTAGCCAGGGAACACAGAGATTGACTTAGTTGCTTCATAAATCCAGTTTAAAAAACATCCTTTGATTTTCCAGAACATAAACTTTCACCTGTACTTCTCTATCGGACCACTAAGGGCTGATAAACCGCAAGGTTCTTTCCCAGACATTGTGTCTTCTACAGAGTGCCAGTTCTATGCATTGTTTTGGTGTGGTTGTCACCTGTAGGCAGGTGACACCTGTATCACCATCTCCAGGCCTGTACTCCTTGTTGAACTCCAGGCTGGATCTTTCCATATGGATGTTCCCCAGGCGCGCCAAACTTTATGTGTTTAAAAGTGAACTCACCATTGTTCCCCCAAAACTGTTCCTTCATTAGTATTCATTATAATCTGCTGAGTCAGCCGGGAAGTACCCTATGCTATTCTCCCTCCTTGTCTTCATATTATATTTCTCAAGCCGGTCCAATTTTGCTACCTAAGTATCGTCAAATTCTCCTGCCCTGCATTGGCCCTGAACATCTCTTATGTGCGTTGTTTCAATGACTTCCTAATTATTCTTCCTGTCTCCAGCTTTGCTTCTCTCTGCATGCAGTCACAATGCCCACAGAATGATCGGTACAAAATGCACTTCTGGAGAGAATCTGTCACTTGTGGGTAAAAACTTGGTCTCTGAAAAAAAAAGTGTGAAGCTAAATAATCCAGCTGGATCTCCTGGATTATTAAAAATATATATATATTTAATATATGGAGAAATTTGCCATATATAGACAAAAGTTTGTAAGACAGTTTTCGTCTTACAAATGGCTGATATACAAACGTCATTTACCTGGGCATAGATGTCTAGTTCAGGCTCTCACTTCCTCCAATTTTCTACTGAAAACAAAGTCTCTCCAATGTACACCTTCAGGGCATGGAATTCTTTGGAGGAACAGCCCTCCAAAGACGATGATGACCCCTAGCCTTGACAACAGGGTGGTTCATTCTGACTGGACGTCTCCCCTTCTGTATTGGAATCTCCAGTGACCTTAGTCTCTTCAAGGCTTGCTTTTTTATCATCTTCACTTTCATTACTTTCTACCCTCTTTAACCACAAAATCCTAAAAACCTCACTGCTGCTACTGCTGCTGAGCCCTCATAAAATGGCATAACACGAGTGGGCTGAATGGAGAGTGGGGAGATGTGAGTTGACCCACTGAGTGGAATCCAGAGATATCCTCATGGAAATAATGCTGTCATTCTGGTTACAAACTGCTGCTAATACCATAGTTAAATACAGAGGTGCTAAGTAGTACTTCTGGGGTGATTCTGGAAAATTAAACTACTGTACTACATAAGCACTTTGGCTGTTGGGAAAACGCATTCTGAACCGACTTACAAAGGAACATTGGAAGTGTAATCAATTAATACTTGAGCCCAAATAAATAAACCTTAGAATCATGTTAATGTTGAAAAATCCATTTAAGGCACTGCACATGAAATCTAATATCTATCTTTACTAATTATGTATGTTTTCAGATGTTTTCTCTAGTCCCCCAGAGCAATTAGTATGGGTTGTTGACAAAAGTGGCCGTACGTCTGTAATAGGGTGCCCACTGACGTCAGTCTTAGCATGTTTTTTAGAATAGGGTAGACACAGCTACCCATCTGAAGTCATTTTCTAATACTAGTTCTCCTTCTTCTTTGCTCCGGCCTGACTGTATTGAAACCCCGTCATGCCTGTGATCTGGAATACACTCCCCAGGACTATTGCCTGGCTCTCCCCGTAGCGGCACTGTCCCCTCCTCAGAGACACCATAGCTGAGTACACAACTGAACACCACTTCCTACTGGATACCCTGACTCTGCTTTATTTTTCTTTAAAACACATATTTACTTAAAATTTATTTATTTATACATTTGTTTTTGCTTAATTTCCACTCCAAGTATAACATAAGGCTCACAAGGGCAGGGACTTCACAGCTAAAACCCCAAGTGCCCAGAATGGCACACAGTAGATATGAAATAAATATTCTAAGGAATGAACACATTAATTTGACATCCTTAATATTGTCTTCTCTCTTTCCTCAGTGAGATTTGTTTGACTCTTGCTCTGGTCTCTTCAAAGCACAGAATGGCACAGTGACCAGAACAATCCCGTGAATCCATGGTTGGATTTCTGGTCACAGCACTTATGACCACAAACAAATTACTATATTTCCCCATGTATAAGACACACCTTAATTTTGGGGCCCAAAATTTGAAAAAAAATGTATTACATAAAGTTATTGAACTCAAGTTTATTAATCATAAAATTCATACAACTTTTCATCACTGTCAAAACTCCTATCCATTAGCTTGTCTTCATCTGTGTCTGATGATGAATCACTGTCTTCATATATTGCCTCGTCCCCAGTTCTATCTATGGCATTTGAAATGCCACAACCACTATATAAGATGCACCCAGATTTTAGACCCCAAAATTTTCTAAAAAAAACAGTGCATCTTATACATGGAGAAATATGGTATCTGACCTCTCAAAATCGCCATTCCCCATTTTCAATATCAACGTAATAAAACGTTTTCCTCATAGGATGTGATAAGTAAATGAGTTAATGAATATAAAGTTCTTTATATGGTGCCTGCATTTTGTTTAAATGTTATTAAACCCATGGTTGTATAGTTCTAGAGTGTGTATGTGCACACTCTGGGAAGCTTTGCTTCCTAATCAACAATCTTCTTTTTAAATGCACTTTCTAGTGTTATAAGGTTATTCATTTTCTAGATTCTAAAATTGGTTCACGAGTGGCTATTTGCTCTAATATTCTAGCTTCATCTCCTCTGATTGCTAGCCCTGCTCAAATATCTCATTATTTTCCATTTATCGGCCATTATAATAAATAAACAGTTAAGTGTCTCCTGAGTGTAGCTGGTGAAGTATCAGGTGCTTGGTTTAAAAGTAAATAAATAAATAAATTTTAACAAAAGATTCCAACAGCTTCCAGGGATGAGGCAAGGGACAGGCATTTTAAGCAATTTCTCCAGATTTTTTTTTTAATTTTATTTTTTTATTTTATTCATTTTAGAGAGGAGACACAGAGTGAGAGAGAGAGAGAGAGAGAGAAAGAGAGAAAGGGGGGAGGAGCTGGAAGCATCAACTCCCATATGTGCCTTGACCAGACCAGTGCAGGGTTTTGAACTGGCGACCTCAGTGTTCCCAGGTCGACGCTTTATCCACTGCACCACCACAGGTCAGGCAATTTCTCCAGATTCTTATGTGCTGCAGAGTTTGAGAACCACCAAAAGAGGTCTGTGGGCATTGGCAGGTGCTGGTGGTTGGCTCAGGTGACATGTAGATCAGTGTTTTCTCCATGAAGCCCTGCTCCCGTCTCTTCTCACTGCCTGCTCACCTCCCCACAAAGAAGACCAGTTGGGGCCAAGGGGACAGTACCACACCATACCTCCTAATTTTTTATCTTTTATTTTTTGTATTTTTCTTAAGTTAGAAGTGGGGAGGCAGACAGACAGACTCCCGCATGCGCCCCACCAGGATCCACACGGCCTGCCCACTAGAGGACAATGTTCTGCCCATCTGGGCCACTGTTCCATTGCAACCGGAGCCATTCTAGCACCTGAGGCAGAGTCTATGGAGTCGTCCTCAGCACCTGAGTCAACTTTGCTCCAATGGAGCCTTGGCTGCGGGAGAGGAAGAGAGAGACAGAGAGAAGGAGGACCTCCTAATATTTTGGCCTTGATTGGTATTCCTGAAGTCTTTGAGCATTTTTTTGATTGCTCTCTTGATTTAAAGGAGAAAAAAAGTGGCCATGCCACTTGGCTTGGCTGAGGAGGTTTAGTGCCAACACTGTTTGGTGGGCAAATTTACTTTCCAAATCTTTTCACAAAGTATATGTATATCTACCTAATCATCCCATTGTACACATTAAAATATATTACAATTTTATTTGTCAATTAACCTCAATAAAACTGGGGAGAAATGACCCTCCAGCTTTGCTACGCTCTGCAGTCTTTCATGAAGAGAACTTCAGGGGACTACCTGTGTGTGCAAAGCCTGTCCACGCTCCCAGCACTTGCCCCCTGAGCTGAGACTTCAGCATTACCCCAGCCCCACATGTACCGCCTACAACACAGCAATGTGCCCAGCGTCTTCTTTCACTGAAGTTCAGTTTGTGCTTCATCTGGAAGATTTTCTTTGTGGTTTATCATCTGCAATGGAAGGCTTTGTTAGTTTCAGCCCTGGTATCATTTTTTGCTCTGTTATTGCTTTGGGGGGGATTTTTAGTGGTCTTGGGGAAGATGTGTGCTTGACCATCTGTTGACACCACCATTTTTACCTAGGTAGCAGCTTTTAGAAGAGAAGTCTCCTGATGGGACAGTTTCATTGCTAGTGGCTCATTCTCACCTCAAAGAACTAGTTTACTGCCCAGAACAGGAAAGAACTGTTCAGGCTCCACTTTGATGAACTTTGAGAATTCTAGAAAGACTGGCTTCTGTGTGGAAGGCACTGAGAGGCCTCAGGTCAGAAGGCATGGTGCAGACCACCGGCAAGTGGTCCGAGACTGGGAAAGGTTTATGTCCCTGAATCTGGAACTTAGTCTATCGCACTTATACCTGCAAAGACTGTCTGGGTGCAGGTCAGGCTGGTGAAAGGTTATGGGACAGGCAGATTTGAATCTGGTAGTGAATTTGGTCCTAAAAGAAGGATCTTGGACTGTGGTCATCATTGACATCAGATAGTCTTGTTCATGACATCATTATTAAAAATAGCCCTTTTGGTATCTTTTTCTTTTTTGCTTATAGGTTGGCACAGGTACTTCAGAAGGTAAAATCTGAAGGTAGTACACACTAGGGCCATGTATTACTACCTCAGGCTGTCCCAGAAAACAGGCCACTGGGCTTCTTTATTTATGAGGACAGCTGGATATGATCAGAAGTAGGTGGACCAGGCATTTGGGGCCCGAGATGCCTGCACATGCCTAACCTTCCAATCCTTTACAAACAGGAAATGAAAATTCAGTCCCACATTTACTTATCAAATGTGCCACTGGCCCTCAAATTCAAACTGCTATGTTATACTCAAGTTGCTTTACTCATCTAATTTTGAAAGCTAACTGATGACCAAAGAAAGCCTCGTTACAAAGTGAAATTTGTTAATAGGGCTCCAGGCTCCCAGATGGGATTTCTCAGGTACCCAAAACAGGGTAACCTAATAATTCCGCCTCTTAGTCTTATACTTATGGAATTAGATCATTCATTTCAATTAATTTGTGGGACAGATACAGCCACCTGCTCAAGTGTGATGCCAAGTTTCCCAACAAATTGAATAAACACTAATTTGTTTATTGATATGATGATGGAATTAGCCAAATTGCTTGCTCCTCAGCATGAAAAATTAAGATCCAAGTCCTTATGGCTTCTTGATGTTACAAGTTAAATGAAATGGAATCTAATGATCACAAACTAAACAAAATCATAGTTAAAAATAAAGACCATTCGGACAGAGTTTGAAACCGCTAACCACAAGTTGTGATCTTCATGTGGTCTTCACTCTTTCTCTCTAATACAAAGTCCACATACTTCCTACTTAAATGGTGCCAACCCCTCCTAGACCTTTCTTCTCAGATTGCCTTCTCCCCCCTCCCCCCCCATTATAGGGATCTGATGTTGCATAGGATTATTTTTCATGAAGACCTTATACTGTATACATTTCCACTAATTGCAACAGGTTTTCAATAGTCCAGGAAAATGCTAAGGAGAGTTTAGGTTAATTATTGTCTCATCATTTAAATTTAAGAGAGATAAATTAAGAGAGGAAATGACACTTTTTATTCAGGAGAATATCTGTATGCAGTTGGGGCCATGAGAATGCTGATTTTCTTTCTTTTTTAATTTTTGCTTTTGTTTTTCAATTACAGTTTGCATTCAATATTATTTTGCATCAGTTTCAGGTGTACAGCATAGTGGCTGGACAAATTGCATACTTTACAGAGTGTCCCCCCAGTATGTCCATTACTCCCCCTGGCACCACACATAGTTATGACAATATTATTGCCTACAGTCGCTATGCTTTACATCCTCAGGACTATTTTATAACTGCCGATTGCAATTCCTGCAGCCTTTTCATCCAGTTCCCCCCCCCGCACCCCCTCTTTCCTCCTGCACAGAGAACCATCAGTTCTCTGTATCTACGTTTCTGTGTCTGTTTTGTTTTGGGAATATTTATTTGCATGCTGCTCTTATTTCCATGAAGAGAAAGCAGAAGTACTAAAGAACATTTTAAGCCTCTCCTCCATGCCTGGAACTCCCTGCTTGCTTTGAAACAAGAGCTGATTTACCTGTTTGGAGACAGTGGGGACAAAAAATGGGCTCATGCGTGGTTCTTTTTTCTGTCTTTCTTCAGGTTCTGCATTTCTTCTTCAGTTCCTGGTGAACAGGGACAGCCCACAGTGAATGGAGCAGGGAGGGGCCTCTGCCTGCTGTGGGAAGCGGCCTGGGGCCCCACGCTCTCGGGTCTGGGCGCCTGGGCTTCTCTGTCCTCCTGCAGGGACGAGGTCCATGCCCTTAATTCAGGGGCGCCCGGATTTCTCTGTCTTCCTGCAGAGACGAGGTCTATGCCCTTAATCCAGGGAGCGGTGAAAAAGCTACCAAGTTGGGGCTGGACAGGAGTATAGGAAAAGCTCCTCCAACTCACACACCTGATCGTTGTTTGGGCTAATTATTTGAGTTTCTCATATGAGCCTCAGTTACTTCCTGCGTCAATTTTTCTCCCCAAATTTACTAGAAGGCCAGAAGAGCAATGATTCTATTTCTTTAGGGAAGGGGAGAGTAATTATTATTTTTCAATTACAGTTTACATTTCATACTATTTTATATTAATTTCAGGTGAACAGCATAGTAATTAGATCCTATTTCTTAAGTCGGTGCACCCCCATTCACCAGCGCCCCCGCCAACTCAGTAAAGCCATTGGTACTGTTGTTTTGGGGTGTTATTATAGATATACCTGGTATTTCTAATGACCGTTGTGTTCCTGTGGGCCTCGACCTCGGGGCCAGCCAGACCAGTGCCCCTTGGTCCGCCTCAGCTTTTGCTGCAGCCTGACCATGTCGCCGACCCCCGTTAATTCCCGCCCCGCCTTGTTTCATGCAAACTTCCCTTAGGACACATTGTTTTATTTCTCTTGGGTAGTGACCTCCTGGGCCCTCCCTTCACTTATTGCCCTTAACACACAGAACTTGCCCCATTTGCAGAGTCCTGTCTCCTCGCGCCCCCCCCCCCCACTTCCAGCTCAGCGGGCTTTTCTGGGCTGCGTTCTCACCCAGATTTCTGCATTCCTTTGCTTCCTCCCAGCAGAAACGTCTGAGCTAGAAGCTAGATGGCAGCCCGCGGTCTCTCATGCTGGCGGGACTGTGACTGACACGCAGTTCATCAGTATCACACCTCACACATCTACTGACACTTCTCACATCACATCTGCAGACACGACCCAAAGTCTGTCAGTTCGTGATGGAGGAGAGAGAACAAGACTGTTCTCTTATAATAAAAGCATATCTCAGTTCGATTTTGCAAATACAGCACCAAGTCCGTGAGCACAGGAGGGAGAGAAGCACACAGGGGTGGGCAAAAGTAAGTTCACAGTTCTAATTCCAGTAAGTAACACAATAATTAATAAATAATAATACAAGAACAAACTGTTTTGTGTACTTACAACTGTAAACCTACTTTTGCGCACCCTGTCTTTTTCTCTGCTAGCTAGCAACGTTCAAGGCTTATCAACCTTCAAAATCACTGGCAAGATTGCAGAACACTGGTCATTAAGAAATGTCTCTATCACAAGTGAAGTTCATTATTAAATCCCACAATAATTGCTCTCTAGCATTCTGTAATTAAGTGGCACACATGGGGGATGACGTGGAGCTAGCACATTAGATGTGAATTCTTTCTCATGCACACTAATTACACATCATAACGACTTAAGCTGACATGCAGTTAAAAACAGATTGCAAATTTTCTTTTATTTTTAACTAGAAAGAGAGTGAGAAAGGGAGAGAAAGAGAGAAAGATGAGGAGCATCAACTCATAGTTGTGGCACCTTAGTTGTATCATTGACTGCGTTCTCATATGTGCCTTAGTTGTTCATTGACTGCTTTCTCATATGTGCCGAGCCAATGACCCCTTGCTCCAGCCAGAGACCTTGGGCTTCAAGTCAGTGACCTTTGGGCTCAAGCCAGAGACGATGGAGTCATGTCTCTGATCCCACGCTCAAGTTGGAGACTGGGGTTTTACTCCTGGGACCTCAGCATCCCAGGTTAACACTGTATCCACTGCACCACAGCCAATGAGGCCAGACTGCAAATTTCTTGAAAATTATAATGATCTCTAACCATGCTCAGTTCTTAATGAACTCCTGTGAGAGGAAAGGATAAAACATCATTCATTATTGGTCCCTGGAACACAGCCATCCCTCAATAACTGACATAATATACTGAAGCCTGATGCATACCTTAGGGTCATTTCACTTTCTCTAGAATAGTAATGTGAGACTCCGCTCTTTCTGAGAGTAACACGAACTCTTCAAGGACCAGCAGTCTACCTATTTTTTTTCCCCAGTTCATTTCCCTCTTTAGATGTTGAGTTGAGTGGGCATAGGTAAATTGTCTTTTTGGTTTTGCCCGGAGTTATACAGACTTTAGGCAACTTCGCTCGGTTTCATAGATTAAGCAAGAAGGTTCGACCGGCAGGTCATAAATCCAAGCTTTGACACAATAATGTGTGCTATTTTCTAAGACTCTGAGTGGTATGAACCAGCAGGTGCCATGCTCACCACCCTGCTTAGCCTTCTTTACCTCTTTCCTCCTTATCCCCCCCTTCACCTCATCTCCTCTCTTCCCACCTTCTCCACTTCAAATGGATAAAGTTAAATTCTTCATTTCTGGTTAGCAATACAGACACTCAGGGGCCTCAGTTCTTCTAGACATGAGCTCTGAGCAATCAGAGATCAGAATTCCTGTTCTGATTCCTAGGACCACATACCTGTTATAAAATTAGGAATCTCCCAGGCAGTGATAAAATTGTTAATGGGGGTGGGGGTTACACGGGCAGAGAGGCAGGTGGGAGGTCGTGGGTGACAACTGGGGATGCAGTTTGACTGGACTGAGTGCAGGTCCCCCGCGGCAGGAGAGCACTGCTCACCTCAGGCAGGTGAGCCAGAGGTCCGGTGAGAGATGGGAGACAAAGCAGATTTCTTGTACTGAAAGTCAATTTAACCTACTTTATAATTTTGCCTAGAACCAGCTGTACTCTACTACATGCTACTCATGTCTATTAGAAGTTAAACACGTCCCAGAAATAAAGATACTCTGTAAGCTGGGTCTAAGTATTTCTTCTAATTTAAAAGTAGGATTCACTGGAAAAAAGAGTAAATTATAAATACAGGCAGTCTTTACAAACACATAATTACCAAGAATGTAAGATGAATTAACAAATATTTATTTGCTCTGTTGATCTCTCCAAAATATCACCTTTTAATAAGCAAAGCTAAATTTAATAGAACTTTCCACCAAAGAGAGAGCCTAATGGTGGCAACCTTAGCACCAGCACTTCAGAAGGGGAACTCAGGTGGGATATTTACACAGCTTCGGGATCTGAGCTTAAACGGTTTAAGATTGGTCATTAAAGGGAGGGAACTTTGATATATAGTATATAGAAATGAGTTTACTTTTATGTGTAGTATGTAAAAACATAAATATTTTAAATATATGTATTTATACTATACACACTATATAGTGTATATAGTAGCTTGGTAGACACAGCACAGCAAGGGTTATCACAGTACTGTGCCTGGATTGTTTTGGGGAACACATGGGAATGTCACAGCCTTATTCTCTCCATTGCCATTTGTGAAGCAAGCTCTATTTATTTGTCTTTGGATTTTTCATTTAAATAAAAACTGAGCTACAGAATTACAGCATCTATTTCTTTCCTCTTTTGGCAAGGAGTCCTCGGGCAGGTTAACACTGATCTGAGCCGGTTTTGGGAAGAGAAGATTGTGAGGGGAAAGATGAATGACAGCTATTTATCACAATCTGCATAGTTAGATGGTGAAGCAAAACAGAGACCCTATGTCTCTGCACACCCACATTACAGCTCATAAGATGGAACATGGCTAGGAAATGAATTCCGCTTTTAAAACAATTCTTTCCTTGCTTCTTTTCTTGAGTCTCTTTGACTCTGAAAACTTAAGAAAAACCTTCAACAGTTGAGATGGGAAATACTAAAAAGAAACCAAACCGCTGTGAGTGGTGAGCCTCATCTACATCAGAAATCCGCCGGTCTCTGCTGTTAAGCAAATCCTGTTAGTCAGATGTAATGGGGGCAGCTCCGTAAATGTTGCTGAAATAAAACATGCATCTCATCTCTTCTCCTTTCCTTTGGGTCTGAAGCAGGTTCTGACATTATGCTCAGAAGGCTGGCCTCTAATGGCCCCATATTTGCATAATGAGTATCCTTTTGTAGCCTTTGCTATCTCATCTAATTGCTTTACAATAATTATGCCACATCTGTTTTCACCAAATGCTAATAGAAACACAATTCTCAATCCCAGCCAAATCCATACCACTTATAAAATCTGGGAACATAGGCTTGTATAAAACATCCAAAATTCATGTGACTTCCCTGGTGATATATATGATGATGCTCAATCAGAAAGAAGCTAATGACCTAGAAAGGACACACATTCATCAAAAAAAGTCCTGGCCCTGGCCAGTTGGCTCAGTGGTAGAGCGTCGGCCTGGCGTGTGGAAGTCCCAGGTTCAATTCCTGGTCAGAGCACACAGGAGAAGTGCCCATCTGCTTCTCCACCCTTCCCCCTCTCCTTTCTATTTCTCTCTTCCCCTCCTGCAGCCAAGGCTCCATTAGAGCAAAGTTGGCCTGAGCACTGAGGATGGCTCCATGGTCTCCACCTCAGGCACTAGAATGGCTCTGGCTGCAACAGAGCAATGCCCCAGATGAGCAGAGCATCGCCCCCTGGTGGGCATGCCGGGTGGATCCCAGTCAGGTACATGCGGGAGTCTGTCTTACTGCCTCCCGCTTCTAACTTCAGAAAAATACAAAATAAAAAAAAGTCCTGGTTTCTGGTTTCCATCTCCTCTGCACATCTCTGGGATGACCTTTGAACAAATCTTTGTTCCCTCTCATACTAGGAGTAAATTCCTATCAATAGAAGCTAAGATTCTGGGTGCCAGAAGATTCTGCATGCGAGATGGCTCTCAAACTCCTCCAGGTAACCCTGACATCTGTACTAAACTGCAGGGAAAAAGGGTCCTGACATTTACAAGCAATAAAACTTGAATTTGGGGCTAATCATGGTCTTTTCCATATGCGGATTTGTTCTGTCTTATAGTAGAGAGTGCATGGGGTCCTCAGGCCCATGGGCTGGGTTGGTGTTCATATTCTGTGCCTGGTACCTTTTCTAATCCAGTAGGCCTGGGGCTTATCCCAGGAACCAACAGAAAGTCATCCTGTTAAGATGCAAATCACAAGGACTCGAATCAGTAGATCTGAATTCTTCTGATTAATAATTCAAATGCCCAGTGTGGTGGTTTTAAATTCTTTGACCACCATGTTGTGAGGAAACACAAGTCACATGCCAAGGCTACATACAGATGTTCCAGCCAAAACTTAGGATCAACCACCAGACATGTGTCAGGATGATCCTTCAATGAGTTGAACTCCAAGCCTTTCATGTTCCAGCTGAGGTTCCAACCATCGTGAAGCAGAGATCAGCCATCCCCTCTGCATTATCTGAAGCCCTGACCCACAGAAATTGTAAGCAATAACTGATTATTGTCATTTTTAGCCACAAAAATTGGGATTATTTGTTACTGCATAGTGGCCTTGAATGTTGTTAACACTAGGAAAGAATACTTCTCACTGAAAATTAATAAATTAGTAATTTAATTAATATATCACTCTTGTGATTTTGAATAACATGAGTCATTTCCACTATAGGCTAAATATTTCTGGGGGCTTCATAATCAAGTTGCTAACTCTATAGGGCTGGAAATCAATCCTGGATGGTGTCAATCCCATGGAGTTTAAAGAAAAACTTAAAAAACCAAGCTGAGCTGGGTTTTAAAGTGTCAATCTCTTATCACACTATAACAGTTTCTTTTAAAATAGCCAAACAGAGAAGTTAGGCTCATATATTAAATTTATAACTTGGTTTAACTTTAAAAAGTCCTTTTAAGGGGCTTCTGTATGGATTTATAATTCTCTACATAAAATCCCACTGATTAGTGTGTGTGTTATTACCTGGGGAGAAAAAAGAGACAGGCAGAGAAATGTAGGAGGCTGCCAATTGCAGATCAATCAGATATCAAAACTAATTATCTTGGAAGTTTTTGTACAACAAGTCAACAAATACTGTCTCACTTAAATAGAAATATTTGCCACATATAGCAAGATAAACTGAAAGCAACAAATCACATTGTAGGACTTACGAACATTCAAAAACATTATTTCCAAAGTGTTTGTAGACCTTGAAATTGTAAAGAACTAGGAGGTCAAGAAAGATCTCAGAAATACTGCAAACTTCGGACCTTCTCTTAGCAGTTACAAAAATCTCAATGTTCTGTTTATTCTGGGATGATTAGGTCCAGGGAAAATTGGGTCACAACATGGTTGAGTCACAGCATGAAGGTGCAAATAGGAGTAATTTGATATAGAAAGCCAGTTTCAACATTTACCATGAGAACTATATCTTTTCATAGGAATATCTACTTGGAAAATAGAATTGAGATTTTAAAAAATACATGGAATCAAAAATTCAGAATGTGAGTCTAAAAGTGTATTTTAACCTCCGCTCATCTGGATGCCCCTCTCCACTCCCATATTTTGTTCAGCAGTGTCAGAAAATATGCCCAATTTCTGTCAACCTCTTTCAGTATTTTAACTTGCTATTTCCATTTCTCTGACCCTGTTTCGCAGTGATAGCGCTTCAGGCAGCACCAGCTGTCCTCTTGTCTCTAGCAAGAACAAAAGGACTGGTGTCCTTACTCTGGGGAACCAGCAGCTACTACAACAAAAACATCCAGCTCCTATTTATCAGTTTCTCTTAAAACCCAGATTCTGGTGCCAGTACCCTCTTCTTTCTATCCCACCCAAGCCACCTTCTGACAAAAGGCACCAAAGTCCCAGAAGTCTTTCTACTTTATATGCGCTTCACCCTATAAAACAAATTCCTAATCTGAAAATACCAGGAAAAAATAGGAGAGGGATCTGCCACCTCTGTTTCCAGCTTGACTTCAGCGGTGAGAGACAGAAGGATGGGGGTGGAGACAGAAACCCCCTCCCCCGCCCTCATCCCACCCCTACTGGCCAAATCTCTCTTCACTCTCTCTTTTTTCCCACCTGTTCTCACTGAGGACTGTCATTCCTTTTATTAAATTCTCCTTTGCAGCATTCTTTCCTTGACAGGACTGTGCCCAACTCTAAAGGAAGCAATTCTTTAAAAACTTTATTCTTCCATGAAGAAAGCATCACTGAACATCCAGCACAATCAGGGACTAAGGGTTGCCTAAGCCCATCACCACCACATCCAGCAGGGCACCTCCAGCATGTGGTGAGGTTCCACTGCTACTCATGATGTAATAATGCACCACCTGTTAGTGACATTGGGGTGTCTTGGCTCCCTGGTCCCTAGGGGTCATATAATCTGTTTTTCCCCTTACTAAATTACAATCACTTTCAGTCCTTTGCTCCAGAGTGATCTAAATTGGAGGACTGGATATTTGCAAACCTTCCAGATATATTATTTATTTACAGTTTACTCCCAGATTTTCTTTCTGAGCTACACCTTCTTCATGGAGATGGAGATAGATCAATGCAATTAAAGATTCAAACCAGAAACACTCCCTTTGCTCTGACGCGACGCTCTCCAAACAACGTGTGTGGATTATAACTTGGCTTCCTTTGTGGCTTCCAAAGGACAGCCTGACTGGTGGTGGTGCAGTGGACAGAGCCCCAACCTGGGATGCTGAGGTCGCCAGCAGAAACTCTGGGCTTGTCCAGGCAAGGTACATACATGACCACCCCCACACCCCACTCCCGCCTTTCTCTCTCTCTCCTCTCTCAAAAATCAATAAATAATACGAATACTTAATAGAAAGGAAGCCAAAGAACAGATCTGACAACATGAGCATTCTGATGCATTTGTCAGTGCTATTATTGCTTTTTGTAAATTAGTAAATAGGTATGCATTACACATTCACTGCAGTGTGTGTGTGTGTGTGTGTGTGTGTGTGTGTGTGTGTGTGTGTGTGTGTGTATGCGTGCATGCCGGTGCGTGTGCATACCACAGTCTATACAAGTAATGAATCTCTACCTAGGTTTCTCTCAAAGCCAGATTTCTGAGAAGTCAAGACTTTGGGACAGTCTAGAAGGCAGTGAACTGCCTGAGACAGATGTTACCATGTGAAGGCCCAGGGCCTGGTAGCCCCTCTTGGCCTGACATCAGATAACCCTCCTACACTCCTGGGATTCTATAGAACTAACTTTCAAAATGGCAATGGTACCTGCCTTCCTTATCTCCCTCTCAAAATCAATACATTTTTTAAAAATTAAAAAAATGTTTAAATGCCAATGGTATATAAGATCATGCACTTTAAGAAAGTTTATGAGGTGAAAATTTTACCTTAATTTAAATCAACAAATTAGAGGGCTTCCTTTGTGTAAAACTTCATCATCTGCTCCAGCCAAACAGGGACATTGTTTTGATCATTGCAAATCATTCTAATTTTCAAATAGCAATTTTTGTGAATCACTACATAAATATACCCACATATATTTTTAATATTACAAACTGGAAAATGTATAACACACATACACACATCTGACATTTTCTAATTCACAAATTGGAGGACATAGAATTTTAATTCCCAAATTCACAAACAGTTCAAAGTTAACATAAAATTAAGGGTTTGCCTGACCAGGCGGTGGCGCAGTGGATAGAGTGTTGGACTGGGATGCGGAGGACCCAGGTTCGAGACCCCGAGCTCTCCAGCTTGAGTGCGGACCCATCTGGCTTGAGCAAAAGCTCGCCAGCTTGGACCCAAGGTCGCTGGCTCCAGCAAGGGGTTGCTCGGTCAGCTGAAGGCCCACGGTCAAGGCACATGTGAGAAAGCAATCAATGAACAACTATAGTGTCGCAATGGCAACAAAAAACTAATGATTGATGCTTCTCACCTCTCTCCGTTCCTGTCTGTCTGTCCCTATCTATCCCTCTCTCTGACTCTATCTCTGTCCCTGTAAAAAAAAAAATTAAGGGTTTGATTTGTTCAATTAGGGTCAGTTTTTCTCTCTCTTTCTTTCTAAACTTTATCATTTCTATCATAATATGCCATTACATGAAAAATAATTTAAAATATTCCATAAAAAATGAAAGAGTAAAAAATACTACAAAATATGAGAGTTGTGATATTTCCGTCAAAAATAAGGAGCTAAAAGTGAAGCCCCTTTACCTGGCAAAGTTAAGACTCCTCCAGAATACCATTTGTATGGGGAGCGTTACACTAAATATAGAACACTGAAATGCATGCAAAGCCAAATGGTGAATAAGAAAGAAAGGCAAGGTGTGAGCCTCCCAAAATAGAAAAGTTTGTATGAATAATGGGAACGTTAGAATTGTGTTAATTTGAGAACAAAGAGATTGCATAATAACTGTCTTTATCTGCAAAGAATTTTCAATTATCATCAAACAACCAAGAGATAATATTAAGAAATAAATGTCTAGCACAGACTTTCTGTTTATGATTAACACTAGAGGGTATAAATATGGTTTCTAAGGCTATCCATAGTCCTTGATTATTGTCTAGCAATCCTACCAATTTCTTGATATATACTTCATTTTTCCTTTAAAGTTACATGGTAAGGATCATTTTCCAGATGGACTGTATTCTAAAAGTGTTTTGCTACTCTTAATATTACTCAAGAAAACTTCTTAAATGTTCAAAGGTACCCTCAAGGGAAATAATGGCCACCTTCTGCTGGGAGAAAATTCTCCATGGTCCCTTGCATTTCTGCACGTCTTTGGTTTCAGACTACTTTTCCAGGATATTTATCTTGTGAACAGCCTTGGAAGCTGGTGAACAGGATAGCAAAGTTGACATCTCTTTTGCAGAGAAGGTTGGGCAGGTCTGCTTACATCCCATTATAAAAGGCATCTTATAAATATTAAATAAACAGCAGCTTGAATCTAGGTTGCCCTTACAGTCAATCAGTGAAAGCCCTCTGAGACAAATGGATGGAGGAAGACTAGACTTTCAATTTTTGTTTAAATTAGAAAATTTTACTCTGGAATGAAAACAGACTCTAGTCTGTGTTCTTATCAGCAAGCCTTCAGTTAATTCTTGTTTCAATGATACAGCTTAGTATCAGCTATGCTTTGGGGTCTTAAGGAAGGGTGTGGCTGGCCACACTTAGGGTCAAGCTGGACAGGAGAAGCTGTAGCCAAAGAGAAGTCTGTTAGCTGCCCAATGGCCAGAGGTGACCCCGGGAGTGGCAGCCGTCCAGACAAGCACAGCCAGGATGGACATATAGTAGGGTAAGTATCCTTGGGGATGAGAAGGGAAACCTGGTAAAAGAGAACCTTTTTAAAGACTAGACTTTAAAAAGATGAGAGATGGAGAATTTGGGAAGAAATTGGTCAATACAAGCAACACTAAACCCAATCAAATTATCAGCTATATTCAAATATAGCTATGGCACACCAAACCAGCCTGCCTCCATGAGTGTATCAAGTTGATCCACTCACTGAACAAATATTTTTAAGCAAATATGCCTGGCCTGTAGAATATGGCCAGCACTGTGCTACGATCTAGAGGTATAAGGGTGAATGAGACACTTACAGGACTCAACACACCTTCCTGGCAATAGCCATACCATTTTATTAGTTAGAGTTATGTTCAGTTAAAATGCCAATGGTTTAAATAAAATTAAAGTTTATTTTTTCACAAAAGTCATGGCAAACAGTCCCAGTCTACTATGTAGACTCCACAATCACTAGGATCAAAAGCTTCTTAACTTGCTCCATTCCCAACACATGGTTTCCACTTTGTGGTGAGTATGGTGGCTCCAATTTCAGCCATCCCCATCTGTGTATCCTTCAGAAATGATGAAAAGAAAGAAGACACAGCCCCGCCCTTTAAAGACACTTCCCAGCAGTCATGCATGACACTTCAATTACATGCCACAGGCCGGAATTTAGACATATGGCCACATCTACTCACCAGGAAGCTCCTTATTCTGACAAGTCACGTGCCAGCTAAATATATGGGGTCCTACTGGGTGAAGGAAGGGGAAAATGGTGATTGTGGGGTGGCCAGCAAACTCCTTCACGGCATAAAAATTTAAACTGCCAGGAAGATAGTCCCAATTCTTTAAATATTAAACTTAAGGAGTTTAGAATGGCCCCAAAAGACAATTTATTTTATTTTATTTTAATTAATTTTAAAGGGGTGACATTAATTAATTATGGTACATAGGTTCAGAGAAAACATCTCCAGGTTATTTTGACAATTGATTATGTTGCATACCCATCACCCAAAGTCAAATAGCCTTCTGTCACCTTCTATCTGGTTTTCTTTGTGCTCCTCCCCTCCCTCCACCCTCTCCCTCTCCCCCCCCCCATTTCCTAGATTTTAATTAACTTTCTTTGAGTCTGCAATTCTGTTTTTTATAATAGAACAGCTTTCTAAAGAATAGCATTAAAGCCTGACCAGATGGTGGTGCAGTGGATAGAGCGTCGGATTGGGATGCAGAGGGACTCAGGTTTGAGACCCTGAGGTTGCCAACTTGAGCGCGGGCTCATCTGGTTTGAGCAAAAGCTCACCAGCTTGAGTCCAAGGTCGCTGCCTCAAGCAAGGGGTTACTCGGTCTGCTGAAGGCCCGCGGTCAAGGCACATATGAGAAAGCAGTCAATGAACAACTAAGGTGTCAAAAAAAAAAAAAAAGAGGAATAGCATTAAAGCTTAGCTTTCATTTATTATATAAGAATATTTCAAAAATTTATTTCATCTCATTACTCTGCTATTTATATCTGTTGTACAGCTATTTCTTTGTTGTCTTCTTTATTAATTCTTCTAGTACTTGAACACAGTTAATTTTTAAATGCATAATTATGCATCCTAAAAAACTGAGGAGAAAAGGCACTTTTGCTATGATTGTCTTATGATTCCACAGAAGCATGGAAAGAAAAAACAGGAATAGAACCAAGTTCTCCCTTTCTAATGGAAATGTGCCACCGTGCCAAAACCAGCCCACCCTTTAACAAACAAATTGGCCTGTTGATGGTTGAATAAAGAAAAATGGGCTTAAGAAAAGAGACTCAGAAGGAACATCAGAGGTGTTGAAGGAAAACCAGAAGGTTGTTCTGTCCTCAAAGTCAAGATGAGAATCTCTCTTGTTTGAGTTTGAATCTGAAGAAAAACAGAGACAACAGAGCTAGACAAGAAATTATACTGACAAGCCATTTTGTAAGGGAAAAACTCTTGCAATGAAGCAAAGCAGAGGAGAAACATTCAGCAGCAACTTCTATAGCTATTAATCTTGATTGCTAAAAAATAGCAAAGGCTAAAGTTACGCAATATACAGAGCTATCAATCATAAGGAAAATTGCTAGAACACCATGTTACCTAACATACCCTCTTTATCATGAACCTCTTGCAAATAGTTCTCCAAGGAACTCATTACTTTAAAAGACGAGTTTATAAACCAGACTAGAATATATACATAAATACTACAAGAAAAAAGAAACAATGAGAAAAATTATCCTGTAACGTTGTTTAGAGTAGACAGAATATGTGGCCAAAGATATACCCATCATGTTAAAAAACAAACAATGAACCAATCCCTTCTGTATAACAGGAGAACAAGGCAGAGAAATATAAGATCACAGGGACACAATGGTGAGAATGAGTTGAAAAAGTGGAAAATAAAATTATAACAAGGGTACAATGAACACACAATGCAATATACTGATGATGTATTATAGAATTGTACACCTGAAACCTATATAATTTTATAAGCCAATGTCACCATAATAAATTCAATAAAACTTTTTTAAAATGGACTCTCTGTTGGATACATTTCAAAAAAGAGACACTGCCAAAAATGCAGGAATATTAAAAACAGGACAGAAAATAGAGAAAAATGAAATGGCAATATGTAATTATATTAGACTAGAGAAAATAGAGTAGAATAAAATTCCTCAAGAAGAAAACAACTGCCTGACTAGGTGGTAATGCAGTGGATAGAGCGTTGGACTGAGACACAGAGGACCCAGGTTCAAAACCACGAGGTCCCTGGCTTAAGCACAGGCTCATCTGGCTTGAGTGCAGGGTCGCTGACTTGAGCATGGGTTCACAGACGTTACCCCATGGTCACTAGCTTGAGCCCAAAGGTCACTGGCTTGAAGCCCAAGGTCACTGGCTTGAGCCCAAGGTTGCTGGCTCAGGCAAGGGGTCACTCGCTCTGCTGTAGTCCCCCCCACTCCAGTCAAGGCACAAATGAGAAAGCAATCAGTGAATAACTAAGATGTCTCAACAAAGAATTGATGCTTCTCATCTCTCTCCCTTCCTGTCTGTCTGTCCCAATCTGTCCCTCTCTCTGATTCTGTCTGTCAAAAAAAAAGAAGAAAACAACCACTAAAACTTCAATAGGTTGATTTGGTTGTATTTACCTTTTGGAAAAAGCCAGTACTCAATAATATTGACACAAAGAAACCCAAATTGATCTGTAAAATAAATGAAAGCTGTTAAAATGAGATTCTTTCATTTTCACTGATCCCCAAAATTCCAAGATAAAACAAAAGACATAAAGCACTCCCACGTTCCAAAGTGAGATACCAACTGGCCTATGCAGGATTCACAGAGGGGACAGTTGGCTTCCTGTTGAGTTGACTCAGCATCTACCTCAAGGGTATAAGGAGTCTAGAGCAGTGGTTCTTAACCTTTTTTGAGATACCAAACCCACCAGTTTCATGTGCGCATTCACCGAACCCTTCTTTAGTGATAAATAAAATATGATTTTTTTCCCCAAATTCAAGACATAGGTATATGTTTGTTTACTGGTGCACAAAATGAGCCGTGCATGACATCACCTTGCTCAAAGAACAAAACCAACAAAGTGCATGAACTCACAACAAATTACGGTATTACTTTATTCTGGCTTCTGCGGCAGAGGCTTCTCCGAACCCCTGAGACCGACTCATCGAACCCCTAGGGTTCTATAGAACCCAGGTTAAGAACCACTGGTCTAGAGGCCTAGAGAGGACTTGAAAGGAATTCCTTAACAGTTTGACCTGGTTCTGGAGACTGCAGACAAGAGAGGTGGGAGGCAGGCCCATGGCTGGAGAAACATACAGGCAATAAACAGTATTTGGCTCGTTCCTCCAACAGAAGGACA
The DNA here is from genome assembly GCA_037038555.1 of Rhynchonycteris naso. Taxonomy (NCBI): domain Eukaryota; kingdom Metazoa; phylum Chordata; class Mammalia; order Chiroptera; family Emballonuridae; genus Rhynchonycteris; species Rhynchonycteris naso. The sequence goes on along the minus strand of CM072999.1, from coordinate 164,977,858 downwards.
AGGAATAGTAGCTGCATCTGGAATAGCTTGCACGTGCAGTTTGTTGGGAATGAACAAGAGAGAGCTATCTTGCACCTGGATGTAAAAGGGGCTCCCCTCGAGGGGACTGGGAGCCTGAGAGATAGAGAACCATACATAACCACCTGAAGAGGCATCACCCACATTTCAGGAACGTTAGAGGAGATTAGATGAGATGAGAAGTCCCCTAAGACCCCACAAAACGTTCCCAACAGCTTTAAAGAACTACAAGACCAGTGTGCTCAGAGACCACAAAGGCCAGACTACCAGCACCAGTGAGGTAACAACCTTTCTTAACCCTTGCTTCTCCTAGTTGGTCCTCTTACCACGGATTCTGGAAGACTTAGAGGCAGCCAGGTGTGCTGAAAAGGAGGAGAAGCACAGAATATAAAATAAAGAGGGAAGGGTGGAGAAGCAGATGGGCGCTTCTGCTGTGTGCCCTGGCCGGGAATCGAACCCGCGACTTCTACATGCCAGGCTGATGCTCTATCACTGAGTCAACCGGCCAGGACCGAGCAGCAAATTTTTTTATTTTATTCATTTTAGAGAGGAGACACAGAGTAAGAGAGAGAGAGAGAGAGAGAGGAGGAGGAGCTGGAAGCATCAACTCCCATATGTGCCTTGACCAGACCAGTGCAGGGTTTTGAACTGGTGACCTCAGTGTTCCCAGGTCGACGCTTTATCCACTGCGCCACCACAGGTCAGGCAAGTAGCAAAATTTTATACAATTCAGGATTCTGGTTATTAAAATTCTTTGCATTTTTCATTATTGAAACTGAAGTTGTTCTTGAGATTTAAAGTGACTGGAGGCACTGACTGGAAGAGTTATGGCCCCCAGCCTTCCCTTCAATGGGTGTGTCCTGGGGTGTGGTGGGGTGGGGAGGAATAGAATTGTTCTGCTGCCACCTAGCAGTCTTGCTCTGTCCAAGTAACAGCTACATGAGACAGAAATTGCCCTTCAGAAGGCAGCCCAAAAGGGAGGGAGGGAGACTTGGTCCCCAGATGATAAGGGAAACTGGAACAGCAGGTCAGTGGGAAACAAGACCGAAGGACAGGGTCATCATAGGACTTTTACCAAGACATATGGTATCCAGTCTTTGGTTGCTGTGCTCCCTGACACAACTCTTCACAAAGCTGTTATATGTGGCATTTGGCTCCCTGGTACTTCAGAGTAAAACAATTAGGCATTATATGAGGGAATGGACATGTTTGTCCATAAATTTTGAGTGATGTAAAATAATTCCTGGGACTCTCTGAGAATACGCCAGTTCCTTTTTGTCAGGAGGAAATGATCTAAGAATGTCACTTAAAGGCAAAAACTAGATTATTGTTGCTCTAGTTAATGTTCAGACTACAGTGATTATCAGCAACAGCTGTTAAATATGAGATACTATGTATTCATTCAGGAGATGATTCTCAATTCTATCATTACATTCATAAAAATGCCAAATTCCTCAGAAAACCTAAAAATTGAACATTCTTTTTGAATATATAAATTCCGGATTCCCTTCTCAGGTCGGCTTAATTAAAACAGAAGTTAGAAATTAGCGTGTAAGTTGTTTTAAATTATTTTAATTAAAAAAATTGTATTGATTTAGGGAGATGGAGATCGGTTGTTTCTTGCTTGTGCCCTGACTGGGGATTGAACCCACAACCTTGGCGTATTAGGATAATGCTCTAACCTACTGGGCTATCCAGCAGAGTTTTAACTTTTAAAATAAAGATATTTGCATAGTCTGAAATGTAAATGTTGACAAAGAATGTAGAATAGAAAGGAAGTTCCCCTCCCACTCTTATCCCATAATCAACTTTCTAGAACAGAGACAACCACCATTATCAGGGTCTCATGTAACCTTCCAGAAATATGGTCTAAAAAGCACATAGTTTTTGCCTGAACAGGCAGTGGCACAGTGGATAGAGCATCAACCTGGGACGCAGAGGATCCAGGTTTGAAACATCGAGGTTGCTGGCTTGAGTGTGGGCTCATCCATTGAACATAGCTCACCAGCTTGAGCTCAGGGTCACTAGCTTGAGCATGGGGGTCAGACATGACTCCATGGCCACTGGCTTGAGCCCAAGGTCGCTGGCTTGAGCAAGGGGTCATTGGCTTGGCTGGAGCTCCCCAGGCAAGGCACATAGAAGAAAGCAATTAATCAACAACTAAGGAGACTAAGTAGCTGCAAAGAAGAATTGATGCTTCCCATCTATCTCCCTTCCTGTCTGTCCTTATCTGTCCCTTTATCACTCACTGTCTCTCTCTCTCTCTCTCGCTAAAAAAAAAAAGTACACAATTTTCAAAATATATAATTAAATAGTGGCCACAATCAACTCATGCTTGCTGGGAGAATATAGTCCATTCAAATTTTAGAGACATACTATAATTTACTTGTTTTGATTGTTAGTGATATTTGCAATGCTTTGAGGAACCTTTTTTTTTTTTTTTTTTTTGACAGAATAAGGTTTTTGGCTTGTTTTAAGATACTATATTTCAAGGCAAAAAACTAAGAAATAAGAAAGCATCAAACTAAGTCTGTTAGTAAAGGCATGATGAAAGAGTTATCTCACATGGTCCTTAATATATTATAAAGCTTAAGCCTTTAATGAAAGCAAAGTGATTTTCATTTTTAAGCAAGAACATACAAAGAAAGCCTTCAAATATCAAGAAATGAGTGTCTTACACATCACAGGTGCAGTATGACAGTGGTACCCATCACATTAACAAAATTTTTTAATGTAACAACTGTTACAAATGAATTCCTATGCTTGCAAGTATGTGAACTCAGGTTTAAAAGTTCATTTTTTATTAAACTAAATGCCAGGATTATGAATACTAGTCTTCTAGAAAGCATTCCATGTTATATTAAAGCCATTGAAGAGCTGTTGTGTTAATCACAAAATTCATTCAGCTTTTAATACACAAATTCTATTGAACTCAACAAGAATTTCTAGTGTGTCCTGCATTATTCTAAGTATTAAGAGATGATATAAAAGAAGCAAATCTCGTGGTTGATGTACGTGCAGCCCAAGCCTGCCGTAAAAATAAAGCCTATAATCTTGAATCAAATTAGAAACTTGAAACAGCACAGTGGTTGCTATAGACAAATTGATTATGGGTTTATGGTTCATACATATAGCTGTTTGAACTGCATCTAACAAAGAGCATTCTCAAATGGAATTTAAGTAAATCATGTTTTAGATTAATAGACTTATTGAGTATTTACCACCTGTCTCTGAACTAAGAAATTAATGGAATTAAGTCATTAGCTCTTCACAGTGTCCCAGTGGGAGGGGAACCACACAATACAAATGAGAAACCAAGGTGGGACCCTGAATGGTTAGCTCAGTGGATAGAGCAGACATCCCAGGTTCAATCCCTGGTCAGGATACATATTAGAAGCAACCATCTGCTTTTCTTCCTCTCCTCTCTCTTTTCCCCTCTTGCAGCTAGTGGCTTGGTTGGTCCAAGTGTTGGACTCAGGCACTGAGAATAGCTCAGTTGATTTGAGCATCGGCCCAAGGTGGGGGTTGCCCAGTGGATTCCAGTCAGGTTGTGTATGTGGGAGTCCATCTCCCCTACTTTAAAAAAAAGAAAAAACTTTTTTTTTTTTTTACGGAGACAGAATCAGAGAGAGGGATAGTTAGGGACAGACAGGAACAGAGAGAGATGAGAAGCATCAATCATCAGTTTTTCATTGTGACACCTTAGTTGTACATTGATTGCTTTCTCATATGTGCCTTGACCGCGGGCCTTCAGCAGACCAAGCAACCCCTTGCTGGAGCCAGTGACCTTGGGTCCAAGCTGGTGAGCTTTTTGCTCAAACCAGATGAGCCTGTGCTCAAGCTGGCAACCTTGGGGTCTCGAACCTGGGTCTTCCGCATCCCAGTCCAACACTCTATCCACTGCGCCACCGGCTGGTCAGGCCATCTCCCCTTCTCTTAAAAAAAAAAAAAAAATTGAAAGATTATGTAACACTCCTTCTAAACAGTGTCAGATTTTGACTTTTGGGTAACTGTGAGATACTTCCAAAAGCTGCCCAAAGGACTAAATCAAGCTGGGAAGCTTTCCCGTTCTCCACAACAGCCTGAGGCCCATCTGGTTGCAGTCTTCTTGCATACATCACATCCCACCAGGATTTTCCAGATACACTGGAAGAGTAGCACACCAACACATCACTCAGCTATTTAGCCATAATTTACTATGCATTCAACACCATGTCCCAAGCACTTTAAAACCCATGATCTCATTTAAGTACCATAGAAGAATCCTAAATTATAAGGAAATGAAGAGATTTGTCTATGGCCAAATGGGGATAGAGGAATTCTTACCCACATTTAATGAATTTTTATTTTAGCCTCCATTTTGACTAATTAAATGACTTCTGAACAATAAAGTTTATACTTTGATATTGAGTTTAAAGAAAATACATCCATCTTGATTCTCGGTATGTAGTAAAGACTACTAAAAATTCAGCAACTGTTTTAATTAAGATGCATTTCCTGGGTTAATATCTTTAGCACCTTAGGCTGGTAAATTATCATTAACTTGCTGGAGTCTAATTCTTTGTAGCTAAAAATAATAATAATAATGCTAACTCCAACTTCACTAAGTACTACGTCGTACTAAAATGCTAATGTAACCCCATTAAACTTAACTTCTAAATTTAATAATTTTAAAAATAATAATAAATAAAATGCTAATTTCAACATTTTAAAGGCAAATTGTAAAAACAGGATCGATGCAATATTGTACTCCTGGTGCCCTCTAGTGGATATAGCTGGTTTCAGGAACCACTTGCTCGGTTTTAGTAAAATCTGCATTAGAAAGAAATGAGGCATCCCTTTACCTCAGGGGTCCCCAAACTTTTTACACAGGGGGCCAGTTCACTGTCCCTCAGACCGTTGGAGGGCCGGACTATAAAAAAAACTATGAACAAATCCCTGTGCACACTGCACATACCTTATTTTAAAGTAAAAAAAAAAAAAAACGGGAACAAATACAATATTTAAAATAAAGAACAAGTAAATTTAAATCAACAAACTGACCAGTATTTTAATGGGAACTATGGGTGTGGATGCATCCTGTGCTCCTCTCACTGACCACCAATGAAAGAGGTGCCCCTTCCGGAAGTGCAGAGGGGGCTGGATAATGGCCTCAGAGGGCCGCATGCGGCTCATGGGCCATAGTATGGGGACCTCTGCTTTACCTATATGTTGTCCTCTGGTTTCTCCTCCTTTACCCTCTGGTCTTGTCCAGGTTCCCAAGATATGATGACAATGTCACTAAATGTTTAGGCGAATAAAACTTTATTTACAGGAACAGTTTATTTACAAAAACAGCCACCCCTATTTAATTACATATTGTTCCTTGCCTTTTGTGCTATAATGGAAGAGCTGCGTAGTCGTAACAAAGACTAAAATATTATTTGCCACCTTGCAAAAAGTTTGTCAAGCTCTATCTAGTCTATGAGCATAACACTAGTTTTGGAAAACACTTTGGCTAGGAGAGACTGGATCCTGTCAAATAGGCTTGAGAAATTACATGAATTCACATGAGCAATAAAGAAACCTCTTTAATTTTAACCCATTTCCCTAATTGGCTTAGTTGGGGAACTTTTTTCCACTAATACCTATTAACATCCTATTCAGTAAGACATTTTGGAAAATCTTATTTTATACTGTGCTTATCAACTTAAGTATTCTTACAGTCTAAGACAGTGGTTCTTAACCTTTTCTGAGGTACCGAACCCACCAGTTTCATATGCGCATTCACCAAACCCTTCTTTAGTGAGAAATAAAATATTATCTTTTTTCCAAATTCAAGACATAGGTATATGTTTTTTTACTGGTGCACAAAATGAGCCATGCATGAACATCACCTTGCTCAAAGAACAAAACCAACAAAGTGCATGAACTCACAACAAATTACGGTATTACTTTATTCTGGCCTCCGCGGCAGAGGCTTCTCCGAACCCGAAACCGACTCATCGAACCCCTAGGGTTCGATAGAACCCAGGTTAAAAACCACTGGTCTAAGAGGAAATACTCTGCCTTGGAACATCTGTATTCATCTACTTACATTATGATCAAATGCTATATTGAGTAAAACTTTTAGCTATCTCATGCAGTTTCAACTCTAATGAGCAATGATGATAGATACCAGTGGCTGTTCTTTCTACATCCTGATAAAAAATCACCTCAGTTTCGAATTTGTTTCCATACCCTGATTAAAACTGACACCAGGAGACACAGCAATTCAACCTGATTTCTCTACATTCCTTCTAATGAATATAAAACTGTTCCTCACTGTAGTGCCCTAATTGAAACTCCTAACATGCCAGGTGCACTTTGGATTACTCCCCCGCATCTATACGCACTCCACCGCCCCTACTTTTCCACATTGTTGCAAGGCTTCTTGAACCTCTGCTCTCAGGATACCGTCCTCAGCAAGGCCCATAAAAAAACCTAATATCCTCAAAGGTTCAGGTTCTTTGACAGGTATAATAACCTTGAATGTATATAGGTAATAATAAAATATTTAGGAATTTTGAGTATTTATTACCTTTACTTTTAATAAAATGTATTCATCTGTAAGCTGATACAACTTAGTTGTTCATTAGTGTCTGTGTTTAACAACTGGCTCACAGAATTGCTGAGGATCTTACACTCAGTTCTCATGAGTGAACATGTAGGGCACTGCTGTGAGCCTCCCTTCCCTCTCAGGCTTTCTACCTCAGACTTTTTGCAAACCCAGGGCCCTAAACTCCCCAAGAAAGTAAGTGTCCTTAGCTGTGACCTTCCTTTCCACCTCGCATCTGAATCACGGGGCAGAAGTGAAGAAGCCAGAGACCTACCTAATACCCAGAAGCACAAGCAGTATTGAAGCTAGGTGCTCCGACTGGCAACCCCACTCTCAAGAGTTGCTCTATGCCCAAGTTTTGAGTCTTTCTGAGCCTACAGAACCAGGTCTTTCACTCTGCCTCACTTCTGTGCAGCCTCCTGTGGGACTGCTGGAGGTGCTGGGGTCCTACCTGCTCTGGACTTGGCTGAGCCCAGCCCCTGCTGCCATGGCCCCACTGCAGCTGGCCTCCTTCAGTGAGCAGCCTGCCTTTGAAACACCCTTCCTCTTCCCTTCTACCTGCATCAGGGCTGGCATTTCAGGTCCCTGTTGTCCCTCTTGCAGTCTTATACCCCTTTTCTAGTTAAAAAAAAAAATTAAATTAAAACGTGACTTTCTAATTAACAGATACTATTCTTCAGATTGTTTTCTATATACCACATACTGGTGGAATGTTTATGCCTTCCTCAAGAATCCGGTTCTCAGACGTGTCCCTTCCTGCCACCAAGCATACACAATTACTTCAGGTAGGTGAGGAACTGAGAACTATGAAGTTGGTAAAGCTGACTCTTCTATCACAGATTAAAAATCAAAACAAATACAAAGGCTGGGAGATGGGTACGGGACATAAGTTTTTTCCTAGGGTTGAAAAACTATAAGCGAATAATGCTAGGAACATGCAAGAGAGAATCAGCAAACAGTACCCCTGGAGACTCTCTGAAAGGGTCAAGTTTTCTTCAGCATCTTATCACTACCCTTTTTAGATCCCCGCACCCACCCCCACTCCTGCTATCCCCCTCACCAGCACTCCGGCGTCCCACTGCAGCTAAAGCCTGGCTCTTACAAGCTGCCAGGCTAACCTCACATTTCAAAGACAGATTTGGGTATGCTATTAGTGTGCCTACATGCATTTGCAGTTTAATGGAATCTTCTGGAAATCAGCTCTAAGGATATGAATCTTTAATGGAAGAATTTCAGTTGAGCAAGTTATTTGAACTGTACAAGCCTCAAAATACCTGTCTTCTAAGTAGCTGATTTATAACGTAATTTCTGTTAGAAGACATTTTCTCAGCTGATGAATGGTCTCTATTCCTTGGTACTCCTGAGATCCCACTGCAAACCCTCCAATGCCTTGCCTATAATCAGAACTCTCTCAGTCAGCTCTCTTGCTGAATACTTTTGATAACCATGGTCAACTACCTCTTCAGAGTGATTTCAACTCACCCGTAAGCTCTGTTGTCAAATCTTCTATCCAGTCTTTCTTGATACCTGCCCTCCCCTCTTCCACTCACCACAATGCTTACAATAGAGACTTGAGATAACTGGTTAGAATCTAGTGCTAACAGAACATCTAAGGTTAGTAGTAATCTCTGTCTAGCTATGCTAAAACACGAGTTAGGTGTAGTTTCACCTGCTCTTCTTGCTGCTTTGTACACTTACCTGGAAAATGGAAAAATTTCTTTTTAGGCAGACACCATTGTTCTATGGTCACCTGAAAGTAAACCCTCTGGTTTTCTTTGAAAATGTTTCATTCTTGAAAAGTTTTCTTGCTGGATTTAGAATTCTGTCTTAGAGTTAGTTTTTTTTTAAATCCTTTGAAGACAACCCACTGTCTTCTGGCTTCCGTTATTTTTGGTGAGAAGTCAGCTATTTGATGAACTACTACTGTTAACCATTCAAGTAAGTTTTGTCTTCTGTATTCGATTGTTTCCTTCTGCGTTTAACTTCCAGCAGTTTCACTATGATGCATCTGGATACACAGGTTTCTTTCCATTTTGCTGTTTGGAATTTACTGAAGACCTTGAATCTCTAAGTTGATGTCCATCTCGGTAAATTCTCAGATTCTCTTCAAGTACTGCTTTTGCCCTATCCTCTCTCCTCTTTCTAGGACACCTAATAAACAGGTAAGACTTTCTCATTGAACCCAGTGGGATTTTTTCACTTACTTTCCATCCTTTTCCTTTCCTGCTTCAGTTTAGATGATTTCTCCTGACCTATATACCTCTTGTCTCAAAGTGTGTCAATGTAAGATTTCACCTCTCAGCTGCTGCTGTGGAAATGTTCAAACACAACAAAGCAAAGTAGTCCCAAATGATGGTCTCACTTCTTTCTTCTGGATTTTGGTCCTCTAATAACTATGTTGTTAACACTTTGTTTTTAATATGTTTTCTTCTATTTTGTTCAGAATTTTTACTTTTCTTCAACAGGAAGGGAGAATTACCTGGTCTGCCACAACCAGCACCAGTCTTCAATATGGTAATTCGTAATAGATTCAATAAGCATTGATCTTCCTTCTCCCAAGATATAAAAGGATTATCCAAATTTGCTGGGCATTAGACCTGACACTCTTATAACAAGGTCACAAGGACTGTAGGAACAAAAACTGTACTTCATTCACTTCTGGAAACAAAGAAGATAATGCTACCTCTGGATACTGGCATGGCACCTGTTTTAATACAGTTGGCATTCATTTTAAATTAAGAATACATTAGGTCCTCAGAATAAAAAAAAGGGCATCTAATAAATCTATACAGTGAATAACGTGTTTTTATTCTATTTACAGTACATTTGTTATAAATATAATACATTTTTGAAAAGCCTTTTAATTACTTGAGATTTATATTTTAAACAGATCAACTCAATTGTTAAAGTTACATAATAAAGAATATGATAATTTAAATGACAAAAATCTCATATTGTAAATAGTGCACGCTACGCTGAGATGAATGAGGAAAAAAGAAGTCAAACTCCTTTCAAAACTATATTCAAAGCATCAGAAAAAGAACTTTTTCTTCTTTTTACAAAGTTATGTATAAGCCATAGGAACCACCAGGTAGTGAAGTATGATGATGACAATCAAAGCTGAAAACTGATTTTAGAGAACTGTGTGAAACAGGACAGGGAAGTTGTATTTAATACTCTATTGAACTTCACAGAAAAGCCTGAATTTGACTAATGGCTTATCAGGAGTATTGCTAACAAGGACTTTCCTTCCTTAGATCGTCTCCTAATATTCGTATACCATCGATAGTTGTAACAGCAGACTTAGACACTGGTTTTTAAGGTGGGGCTTAATAAGGTGCATGGATATGTTGAAATTCTGTGTTATAAGCAGGTAAATTATTACCAAGTTTAAAGAAATACAAAAAAAAAAAATAAAGAAAGAAAAAGGAATATCAGTATTCTCAGTCCAACGTGCTTTGCATCAGATATGTTGAAATTCTGTGTTATAAGCAGGTAAATTATTACCAAGTTTAAAGAAATACAAAAAAAAAAAAAATAAAGAAAAAGGAATATCAGTATTCTCAGTCCAACGTGCTTTGCATCAACAAATTGACAAGTATTTTGCAGTGATCTGACACCAACCTCCAGAACAAGTTAGGTTTTTCAAATACTGCTGTAAAACCCAGTCAGTAAAATAAAACTGATTCTTGTAGATTTCAGTACAACTTTAGAAGCAGTCACACATTATTAATGATGATCAGGGCAGGCATGGAGTTCTGCTGACTTGTTTCAACCACTGTAAGTTGGTCCGATAACTTGGCAAATACCCTAGGAGTTCCAAGGTTATAAACACCAGTATGCACAAAGCATGCTTTCAGCTGCAAACTGTGAATCTCCTCGCCTTTAAGCCGAAGTTTATACTGTGTCTGTCCAAGCCATGTAAATGACCCATGGATTTCCAGGGATTCTGGACTAAGGAAAGAGGAAAAGATAAACTGAAATATTTTTTTCTTTATATATATTTTCCCAGTCCCAATAACACAACTCTTTTCATCTAGCAATTTTATTTCTAGAAATCATTTTCTGAAGCCAACTATTTATTAATGATAATAACAATGGCAATGCTGTTAATACTACTACTGTAATAGCTAACATTTATTAATAGTTACTATGTTCTAGGTAAGACTAAGAGTGAGTTACCCTACTTGACAGTCATTACAGCAGCTAGTAATGATGGAACCTGATTTCAAACCTGAGCTTTTAACCACCACTTGATTATCCATACATAAAAATAAATGTGTATACAAGAATGCTTATAATATTGAAACTGTTTATAATACTGAAAAGTGGAGAGCGACACAGTATCTACCAATAAGGCAATAGTTACTCATTTTATAATACTATACAAAATCATACACGGAGTATGTCTGGGTTTCAGAGAGCTACTTCAGATCCTATAAGGGGTTTTATACAATAATCAGTATACTTTTTACATTACTTTTCTAAAAATCCAAAATTTTCCAAATTCCAAAAAGCATCTAGCTCTTGGAATATCAGATATGGGAGTACAGATGGAACTGCATTTTAAAAAATTAAGTATTATTTATAATCAGAAAAAAAGAACTAAAAAAAAAACATCTATCACACACTTGCTGGTTTTCAATTTTAGAGTTCTTTCTCACCAACAAACACTTAGAAAAACTTTTGGCTCTGGCCAATCTCATGTGCTGCTTTAGGAAATGCGTCCCATGCTGCCACTACCGTAATGCTGAGGCAGTCCTGCAAACTCTTCTCTAACACTTCTGTAACACGCCGCAGTAGCAACCTTGCTCTATCCATGTTAGTAATGATTTGCATAATTTCAAAGTATCACATTGTTCTGAAATCAATCTTAAATTATAAAATAATCTTGCACTAAATATTTACCTTGTTGTTTTATGCCGAAGATCAACTATTACATCGACATCAGCCTCAGAACAATTGGAAAGCAAAAGAGTGACTGGCACTAAACAAAGGCTGTGGAAGAAAAACAAACAAATTAGTTCTGGATTTGTAAAATACTAGAAACCAACTTTGAAAATAAACAACACTTAAGGGTACCTAACAGCATAAGCTCCATCAAAACAATTAGACTTAAGAAAGGAAAAATACTGAGTTCCAAAATCGCTTAAGATAAATCGTGTGCAATGCCTGAATAAACATCAGAATATGTACAACCACAAAACCATTTTATTTCTATTTATTATAGCTAATCTTAAAAAAAATTAAAATATTTCTTGCTGGCTATTTCCCAAAATAAAAAGGTCAATAGGGAAAAAATTAAATCATGACAATACCAACAAGTAATCCTATTCTCTTCATATTTCTTAAAAATTACTTAATTTTGAGAATTTTGCCCAGAACAATATTTGCTTTTCTATCAAATTTGCATAATTATAAGCCATTATGCTTTGGAAAAATAAGAGAATTATTTTCGCAAAGTTATAAGGAGAGACCTTTCAAGTGGACACATCTGCACAGGTAATATAGTTTCTGGTATCACTTCATAATGAATAAATTACCAGCACATAGGAGAAAGGTCAGGCAGTGACAGAAGAGGACAGATGAAAAACTGGTGTAGACTTCAAATCAACAACATAATAAACGGACACAACTTATGCACAAATGAAGCCTGGTTACATACTACTATTAGTATGTATTTTACCCTATAAAGAACAAAGAGTAAAAAATAAAAACAGTAACCTTGTAAGTGCACATATAGCAACCAAAATTCTGCTCAGGTATTTTATGCTTGCTAACATTTCATATCCTCTTACTGCAGAATACTTTCTAAACACTAGTACAAATCACAGCTTTCCCTAACAAAACTATAATTCAAACACACATCCTTAGGCTGTGCTGGTGCTGTGCTCTCCCCTCTCCCACAAACTTCTATGGAAAGGAGGGCAGCAAGACTACTACTGAGTAGTTTCCAGTCTGAAGCACCTCATTAAAAGTTAAATTCCAATTGCATAATTTAGAACCCAAAGCAAAACCTCAGGGACTTTTGCTATTCTATTCCCATTTGTTCCTCAAATGTCAAATTTTCTATGTCTTACCCAAATGCTTCTAGTAAAAGAGACATGAACATCTAGATGTTTCTTAGCTCCAAACCAAACTTACTATCTTCATTCCTTCATTTCCTCCATTCACAATTTCAGTGAACAGCACTTCCACCGACCCCAGCAAACCTTAGGCATGAAACTAAATGTTGTTCATTAGGAACAGGGCTACTGCTTTGCTAGCCCCACCCCCAGTCCTGATTTTCTACTATTCTTCATCAATTCCTGTCAACTCTTTCTCCCACACATCTCCAGAACCTGGCTACTTCATCTTCATTTTCCTCACAACTTAAAATCACCATGTTTCTTGGTAATAGCCTCTAGATTAGCTCTGATGCAATCCATCCTTTACACTGGGTAGTTCTCTGACTTGTGTTTCTCACACTTGAGTGTGCACCAGAATCACCTGAGTCCCACTCCCAGAGGTTCTCATTCATTAGGTCTGAAGTCTGGCCCAAAATGTGCATTTCTAACAAGTTCCCATATGATGAGGATTATGTTGGTCGGGCACTACATTTTGAAACCACTGCTTTATACAACAGTCTTTCTAAAATCAGATAAGCCACAAAGCATGCCTATAGATCAAACTCCTGACTATTCCCACCACTACAATTTGGCATCATTAAAGGTATGAGTACTAGCATTAATCTGCTAAGGATCAGGTATCAGCTCAACTCTGTACCTCAGTTTTCTCAACCGAGAATAATAACTGTACCTACCTCTTGGGTTGGTGATTAGGTAAAATTAGATACAGGTATTGATCGACTTACGACCTATGCAACTTAGGACCATTCAACTTTACAACCACAATCGCTAGCCACGACTGCTCCGTGTCTGGCAGCGCAAGCGTTGCCCAGCTGGGCATACGACAGTGTGGACCAGCTTCCGGGAGCACTACCATCTCCGTGTGCACCATTTCAATTGTTATCCCAGACTCGGTACAGCAATTTGTGTTTTGTGTCTTGGATATTTTCCATCAAACCCCTCCCAAGATGTCTACCATGAGGAAATTGTCTTTGACTTAAAGATTTTTGTAACATCATTTCACAGTACTGTACAGATAGCCTACTCAACTTACAACCAAATCGTGTTATGACCGGTCTGTTGAAACCAATCGTGGTCGTAAGTCGAGCTCCAGCTGTATGTTAACTGTTGATAATAATGCTAGTTCATGTTCCAAAACTCCACAAACATCACCTAATATGGCTTTTATTTTCAAAGTCTGTGGCAGCTAAGCCAAGTAAGATTCATACCTTTGTTATATCTGGCCTCCTATCTTTTTCATATTCTCATCTTCTATTGCTCCGTGCTCCACTGCCATGACCAAACCTCCTCCAGCTGCCCCACTCCGCGCCAACACATGCATGGTTCTACATTACATTAAGAACACGTCTCTAGATCCTCAATCTCTTCTCTCTGTGTTTCCACATCTTTAACTGAAATCTGGTAGCAACAAAGCTTCCTCTATAGCCCTCTCACTAACAAATGCTGTTTTTCTCCCATCTCCCAAATCTAGGGTCAGAATTTAACGTAGTTAGTTCTCAATGCCACTTATTGATTTCTTCTTCCTACCTTACCCATAAAAACACCGCCATTGTTGTCATAAAGTACTCCAAGGTATTATTTGAGCAGTTAACCCTGCTCCTATGAACACTCCCTAAATGAAGGCCCTCCATAATATGTAAACTTGTTAAAAGTTTCTCCCTAATTTTTTCTCTCCGTTTCAATAGAAGGAGGACACTTTTTTAGTCCAAAGCTAATCCTGTCATTCTTTGGTGTGTATATCTTTCCATCTACTAAGAATTCTACTACTCTCCTTGTATCTCATCATTTTTTCAAGATCACACAAATACCCATATATTAACTAATAAGAAAACAATAATATTAAGAGATATTTCCTAATCCATGTTCATAGTTCACCTTCTTTTTCTTATTTTATTTTTTGTATTTTTCTGAAGTGAGAAGCAGGGAGTCAGAGACACAGACTCCCGCATGTGCCTGACTGGGATCCACCTAGCATGCCCACTAGGGGGCGATGCTCCACTGCAACTGGAGCCATTCCAGCACCCGGGGCCAACTTTGCTCCAAGGGAGCCTTGGCTGCAGGAGGGGAAGAGAGAGATAGAAAGGAGAGAGGGAGGGATGGAGAAGCAGATGCGTGCTTCTCCTATGTGTCCTGGCCAGGAATCGAACCCAGGAGTTACACATGCTGGGCCGATGCTCTACCACTGAGCCAACTAGCCAGGGCCCATAGCCACCTTCTTGAAAGGGTGGTCTGCATCAGGTATCTTTACTTTAGTACCTCCCACACCCTCCTCAACCTCCTATGACATGCTTCTACTCCCACTACATTGTAGTATTTTCAAAAATCTCTATTATCAGATGCAACAAACACCTTTCTGGTTCGGTCCATTTACTATCTTTCTGCAGCACTGAAAACTGCTAACCACATCTTTCTCCTTGAACTGTTCTCACTCAACCTTAGAGATACCACTCTCTCCCCATTGGTCTCTTCTAATTTATGACTGCTACTTATCAACCAGTCTTCTTCATGAACTCCTTTCTTTCTCCTTATCTCTGCTCTCAGATGTCACTGTTCTGCAGGTCACCATTATCTTTTTGTTCTGCCCCCCCCTCCCCCCCCCTTACCCAGGGTGACTTCTCCAAACTTCATACCTTCAATTATCACTTACAGACTGGTTTTAACAGATTTCTCTCCACATTTTCTTATACCTATAAACCAACAACTTTTTAAAGTGTCATCTGATTTAGGCCTTTTTATTTTTAGAATCTTAAATTATATAATCAGGCTATTTACCAAAATAAGCATATCATTCCTCTAGAAGATTACTACTTAATGAATGTTCAATAATGCTGTTGAAATTTGAACTGTTTGAGCCTGACCTGTGGTGGTGCAGTGGATAAAGCGTCGACCTGGGAACACTGAGGTCGCCAGTTCAAAACCCTGCACTGGTCTGGTCAAGGCACATATGGGAGTTGATGCTTCCAGTTCCTCCCCCCTTTCTCTCTTTCTCTCTCTCTCTCTCACTCTGTGTCTCCTCTCTAAAATAAATAAAACAAAAAGAAAAAAAAAAAGAAATTTGAACTGTTTGATGTATCTATATGGTAGTCATGTCTTAGGTTTTATTTCTGTGTCTAAAACAAAATGACATAACATTTTTCCCTGTTTCTGACTTAATGCTAAGCCGGCTCATCAAATGGAAACTTTAGGCAACTGTAGTGGCGGAGGCCACGCCCAGCTTTAGCCATGACAGCAGCATGCAGAAACGGCAGTAAAAGATAAATCACGTAAGGTCAGTATCTATAGACTCAGTATTAGTCTAAATTTCTTCTTCAATATTTAGGCTAATGCAATTGTCAAAATAAATAAATAATCGTGTGTGTAGTATATAAACGTTTTAACAAAAAATTCCTCAAACCTTTTTTGATGAAATGGATGATTAAATGATTCTGGATAGTGAAGACTAGTTTTAATGAGATTAGAAAGCTGCTCTACTGATGGTCTTGAAGAAACTGTAGTGTTTTCCGGTCTGAAAAATTTCAACAGTTCCATTTCTGGTGGTTCCTGAGAAAAGAAAAAAATATATGACAATAAAATCACTGCCTTTTTATAATAAAGTATGACATATACAAACAATCAAAATTAGAACCAATAAAGCATGAATGATACTATTTCTGCTACTGTTGGGCAGATAAAATATATTATGCTCACTTTGTTAAAGATGGCGCTGCCCACATGGAAGTTCGATGATATTAATGTGTGTTCTGGAACAGGCTGTGGGCAGGCCAGGTCATTATAGCCTAAGGCTTAGTTTTAAGAGTAAGCTCTTCTCCACACCCTTGACTGATTGGATGATGTGGGGTGGTGCACTCTCCTGAAGAATCCCATTATGCCTCAGATGGGTGACTTTGTATCAGAGAGTTCCTTGTGTATAGATTGGATTAAGGGTTGGATTTCTACAGTATAAAGTGGGGCAGGCCGGGAGCTTACGCTCTTGGTTCCTAAGGTATTAGAGAGGAGAGCAGATGAAGGCCACGTGGAGGCCAGGAGAAGCAGTCAAGATGGTGGAGTGCTGAGAGAGAAGGCAGTTTGTGCAGAGTTTGTGTAGAGAGAAGGAGATGGGAAACAGAGGTGAATAAGTCTGGTGAGCTAGAAAGCTTTGATTCTAGGAAACTCGGATAAGTCAGTAGCTTTGTGAGCACTGAATGTGTGGGTTTTGGAGCCCACTGTGTGTTTTTGCTTGCCCGCCGGGTGCAAGCTAGAATTAAAGCTGATGGCTCACCAGTTCGTGGCTCCTGTGTTTCATTAGCAACTGTCCGAATCTAATGCGAACCTGCCTTGGCCAGGCGGCTGTGATAATGGCCGTGACTACTGGCTTTACAGCTACTATTTAAACAAACGGTTGGAATCGTTTGCGATATAATCTAGGATAAAGAAACTCGGATCTGGAATCATTTATTCATTCCCTATTCATTATGTGCTGGAGTTAGACATGAATTCCAGCAACTTCACATATTAACTCTATAATCTTAGACATTTAATACATTAAGGCTTATTTTCCCATATTTAAAAAGGGGTACATAATGATTTCAAAAGTTGTGGTTCTCATCTGGTAAAACTGCTTAGTACTTAGGCTACAGGTATTCAATTGTAAAGCATTTGTTTTAACAGTTGACGTAAAATTGCCTTAAAATTTAATTTTGAAAATATATTGTTCTGTTTTATATATTATAGTGCTTCAACTATTAACTAAAAGTTTATATATATGTAAAAGTATTAACAGTGACTGTGTCAGGCACACTAAATATTTCAATAAAAATCATTAGGATCTAAATGAAAATAGAGAGTAACATCTCATTTCTACTTTATTTTCTTGGTTATATTTTCTCCATTTTCTTTCACCATCCACAAAAATTTTGATTTTTTTTCTTTTTTACAGAGACAGAGTCAGAGAGAGGGATAGATAGGAACAGACAGACAGGAACAGAGAAATATGAGAAGCATCAATCATCAGTTTCTTGTTGCCGTTGCGACATCTTAGTTGTTCATTGATTGCTTTCTCATATGTGCTCTGACCATGGGCCTTCAGCAGAATGAGTAACCCCTTGCTGGAGACAGCGACCTTGGGTCCAAGCTGGTGAGCTCTGGCTCAAACCAGATGAGCCCACGCTCAAGCTGGCAAGCTCGGGGTCTCGAACCTGGGTCTTCCACATCCCAGTTCAACGCTCTATCCACTGCGCCACCGCCTGGTCAGGCGCCTCCTGTTTTTGTTAAGAACTTTTCATTGAAATACAGTGACTATCTACATTTACTTTTAGACTCCAACAACAGACACAAGTAATTATGATAAAGACCTTTATCATCTACTAAAGAATTTGTAGCAGTAGTTTCACAATAAGGATTTGATTCTACCTTACAATAGTTTAACCACGAGAGAGGTAGGTATAAAGTACTATTAATCCTTGTTTTAGCCTGACCAGATGGCAGCACAGTGGATAGAGCGTTGGACTGGGATGCAGTGGACCCAAGTTTGAAACCCCAAGGTAGCCGGCTTGAGTGCAGGCTCACCAGCTTGAGCATGGTATCACAGACATGACCCCATGGTAGCTGGCTTGAAGCCCAAGGTCGCTGGCTTAAGCAAGGAGACACTTGCTCTGCTGCAGGCCCCCCATCTAGGCACATATGAGAAAGCAATCAATGAACAACTAAGGAGATTCTTAGATAAGAGAATCTAAGCCACAACTTAGATAAGAATTGATGCTTCTCATCTCTCTCTCTTCCTGTCTGTCTGTCCCTATCTGTCCCTCTGTCTCTCTCTCTGTCTCTGTCACACACACACAAAAAAATCCTTGCAAGTGATTTGCATAGGTCATCAATTTGAAAGTCTTTGGGCTTCAAACCTATTTTTCAGAGTATGAAATTGTCATCTCCCAAGCTCAGTTAGTTATATAAAGAGAATATAAAATACTTTAAAAGTGAAACACAAATAAATATGCTATATACAGTACATAAAATGGGGCTATAACAAGGTTAGATGTTAATAAAAGTTATTTTTCATTTTCTAAATATTAATCTTGCATTGTTTGAGATGTTGCAAATTATGAAAATGTTATGGCATTAACAACTAGAACTCAGAATTTTTGTATTACTCAAAGGGAGAAAAATTATTTTAAAAATAGGAAATAGATTTGGGATTAAATTTGATATCGTTAAACGTAATGGAAAATTACCATTAGTAACTATCAAAATCAAAACTGATTCAAATTATAGAGAATCACCAATGAAAGCTAAAATTAGTGGACCTAAGTTTGATGAAAAATGAAGCATTTATAGTCTTAAATTATCTCTCCATAAATTACTTATTATATAAAGAAAAACGGTAACTTTACTATAGAGAAACACAGCAGACAATATTTTAATCAATTGGTCCATCACAGATCACGGAAAAAATTATTATTGTGTGCCTTCTGATATAATACACTGACAAGGATATAACATCATTTATGTAGTATTTCTGTATTAAAATGCATGACTTTAATCTAATCACAAGGAGACACAAGAAAAATCCAAAGAGGTATATACTATACATTAAAATAATTGGCCCATACTATTCAAAAATGTCAATGTCATAACTGACCAAGGCACAGAAACTATTCCAGAATAAAGGAAACTAAAGAGACATGACAAGGAAATACAATGCATCATCCTAATCTGGATCCTAGAAAAAACAAACAGCTATAAGAATATAATTGAGAAGACACGTGATTACAGACTGTATATTAAGAGTACTGCATCGATGTTAAACTTCCTGTTTTTAATCACGATGTTATGATTATGTAGAAGATTATCTTTTATGCTCAGTGATGTATTTAGAGATAGAGGGACAGAATAGCTGCAATTTACTTGAAAGTAACTACTTGAAATAATCAAGAAAAAAAATCAATATCTATGCATATAGAGAAAGAACAATAAAGCAAATAAGATAAAACACTAACTAGTGAACCTGAGTAAAAGGTATAGAGTCTTTTCTATTCTTCTTGCAGCTTTTCTGTAAGTTTGAACTATTATTTCAAAATAAAAGTTGCCAAAAATAATGGGGAGAAAAGCTTCAAAATTGAGAGCTATTATTTATAAATATAACATCAGGTAACTTTTGATTACTGGACTAAATACGCTTAAGTTTTGTTCACAGATATTAAGATTAAATACTAGTATTTCAGGAAAAGTAAGAAAATCTATTAAACACCATTATCAGCTGCGGCACAATTCCAGAAGCCATCCTTTATGTTTTATGAGATGCCCCTGGAATTCTGCAATGCACATGGTGTGGGCCTGTTACAACAAATAAAACACAGAGAACTTTGTTCTCTGAAGTAAATCAATTCTTTACATAATATGAATTCTAGATTTAATATAGAGCATATCTTAGGATACCTCAAGCTCACAAATACATCTTAATACTCTTATAAGGTGCTAAAAAATTTTTAAAGTAATTTATGTTCTTTTCTAATTTTAATCAGTCTTCTGCCACCAACTCAAATCTCTATAAAAACTTGCACAAACCAGACTACATCAAAAATACAAAAACAAACCAAACAAAACCCCAAGTTTATAGGAAAGCCCAAAGCAAACTGTTATTACCTGTTTCTGAGGATATGAAAAGGCTTCTTTTCCTATAGTATGAAGAATAATATGATGCTGACCTTCCAAAATAAGCTGCTTACTGTCTTCTACTACGTAAGCCTAAAATACAAAGCACAAAAAATATTACTGGGCTTAACAGTAACCTCTAAAGCAGCCAACAAGCTCTTTCCCTGCCACTGTGAAATTGCATGGAGGCAGAGGCTTGCATGCGGTGAAGATTTGGCTCTAACTGTAACCCACTGCTATGGTGGAGGAAGGCTTGCTGCTGGAGATGTAATGGACATTACTACTGCTTTACAAGAGGCGCTGAAGACCGCCCCCATCCACAATGGCCTAGCATGTGGGGTTCATGAAGCTGCCCAAGCCTTAGACAAGCAACAAGCTCATCTTTGTTGTGGACACAGATGGCCAACAGACATATGGAAATATGCTCATCATCACTTACCACCAGAGAAATTCAAATTAAAAACACAATTTATTATCACCTCACATCTGTCAGAATGGTTATCATCAAAAAATCAACAAACCAGTCTTGGCGATGATGTGGAGAAAGAGAACCCTCCCACACTGCTGCTGGGAATATAGATTGATGCGGACATTGTGGAAAACAGTATGGAGTTACCTCAGAAAATTAAAAGTAAAATGGCCTTATGACCCTGATATTCTAGTCTGGGAATAAACAACAACAACAAAGAAACCCCTAGATACTCTAATTTGAAAGACTATATAACCCACTCCTATGATAACTGTGGCATTAATTACAATAGCCCAGATTTGGAAACAGCCCAAATACCCATCAGTGGACATAAATGGAATACTATTCAGCTGTGAAAAGGGAAATCTTACCTTTTGGGTCAGCATAGATGAACCTGGAAAGTGTTATGCTAAGTGAAATAAGCCAGTCAACAGAAAACAAATACAATATGATTTCACTAATAAGTAGAACCTAATGAAAAAAATAAACTAACAAACATAATAGAAAGACTCATAGATACAAAGAACAGATTGACAGCCGTCAGTGGCTGGGTGAAAAAAGGTGAAGGAATTCATCAAAGAAAAAAAAAGAACTCATAGACATAGACAACAGTATGGTGGTCACCAGAGGGAAAGGGGGCTGGAGGAGGTAGAAGAGGGTAAAGGGCGGATCAACAGTGATGGAAAGAAACAACTTTAGGTGGTGAACACAATATAACATAATGATGATGTCTTATAGAATTGTATACCTAAAACCTTTTCAAAATTTTACTTACTAATTTTAGAGAGAAAGAAAGAAAAAGGGGTAAAAAGAGAGAGAGAAACAGATTTGTTGTTTCACTCATTTATACGTTTATTGGTGCCGACCAGAGATGGAACCCGCAACCTTGGCCTATTGGGACGATGCTCTAACCAACTGAGTTACCTAGAAAGGGCTGAAACCTATGTAATTTTATTAACTAATGTCACCCCAACAAATTCAATAAAAATTACACAAACACACAAAACATACTACTTATAGAAATTAGGGAATATTTTATCATTTCATATTCATTTTGAAATATCCCCTAATTTCTGTGAGCGGTGTATACATATATATATATATACCTAAGATAGAAAGGGTATACTGTGAAAAACAAGTCTCCTCAGGTAACTCTGGGGAAAACTAATTAATGCCTAAACCTTATTGTGATCTGCCATGCATGGATCTTATTTTCTAAAAATACATATATTTTTTCAAATAATCCAGAAAAACTAAATATAGGCCGACAATTAGATTATTGAGAATTATTGTCAATTTGGTTGAAATAATAATACCTTGGGGTTGTATTAAACAAGAAAGTGCTTAGGTACTATAAGTACATAGAGAAGCATTTAACTGATCAAATATTGTGTCATCACCTGACCGGTGGTGGCAGAGTGGAAAGAGGGACAACGTGGGACACTAGGGTCCCAGGTTCAAAGCCCCGAGGTCACTGGCTTGAGTGCAGGATCATCAACATAATCCCAAAGGTCACTGGCTTGAGCATGGGGTCACTGACTCAACTTCACCCCCTAAACCCCCCTCAAGGCACATATAAGAAGCAATCAATGAATAATGAAAGTGATGCAACTAAGAGCTGATGCTTCTCATCTCTCTTCCTATCTCTCTCTCTCTGAAAAAAACAAGTATGTTATTTAAAAAAATATGCAAGAGCAAAAAATAAAACAATGTAGAGGTAAACAGAATAGATGAAAGATGAAAAGTGACAAATGAGTAATGGGTACCAAGAGATTCTTTTTGTAGTGTTTGAAAAAGGTCCATAATAAAGAGTTTAGTAAAAATAACACCCACTTACATGAAGCGTATCATGATTATAGTATTCTCAGCACCACTTAAATAACAGAAACAGAAAAGTGAACTAACTTGAATGAATTCTTCTTTTGGCAAAAAAAAGTCATTATTGAACATTTCAGCTGGAAAAATATACAGAGTAACTTGTATTTGTCCTTCAGCTTCAGAATCGAGTATCTATAAGCAAGACTTGATAAAAGAATGGAGTAACACATACTTTCCACAATATGACAACATTCAAATCCACCGTGCTGCACTTCTGAATCAATCGCAAAGCATCTGCCGCTGAGTGCTTTTCTGTATGCATTGATGGCTGAGCTTGTGATTTCTTTAATTCAGAGGATAAACTTCGATAAAAGAAATCTGCACATGGGCTTGCTGAACTTATTATCTGTTAAAAGAAAATCACTTGTTTACATAAATGTTTCCCATTAAATATACCCTCCCTAATGTATACTTCTATACCTTATACACATCCAAGAGAAGTCTTCAAAATTTCTTGTCAACTTTTGAATATAGAAAGGCCACACTAATAATTGAACACCTAAAATATGTTATAAATTACCATGAATCTTAAAGATGTTACTTCAAAATAACTAATCTACACTGCTAGAAACATTCTTTCAAGAATCCAGGAAGAATAAATGGGTAGCTCTAAGAAAATGAATAAAAAAACAAACTGTTGAAAAGAATTTTTTTACTATTAAAATAACAGAAGTAGAAGGTAATAGGAAAAAAAAAAGAAGCATTGCTCAGAACAGTAGGCAACATATAATCAACAGAAAACATACGAAGTCACTGGTATTAATTTGGCTTGTATACTTGAAGGAAAAATGAGAAAAGAATTTTTTTAAATGGACTCAGAACTAAAGGATCCCCTTAATGGAATATCATATTTCATCATAAAATCTGTTCCTTATGATTTCCGGGATTATAGGCTGTATTATGTAGATGTCAAACTTCAAGTTAAATATATATTAATAAATATATACATTTTTCCTGTTAAGAGTAAGACTTTTTCTGGTAAATCATTTTCCCACAGTTTTCTCATTAACCTGTAGTGCTTGTCAACCGGAAAATGCCTTTGTTTCTGTCCTCAATGTTCCTATACAAAACTATATAGCAACAAATACAATAAAAATTTCAAGCTGAATATAATTTAAGGCTCCTGATGCTGTTTCTAGGGATTTTAAATTTTAAAATAAAAGGAACAAAGCAAACTGAAGTCCTGAAAGCTAATTCAAGCACTCAGTAAACACATTTCTTCAAAGGTCACACTTCTATTGGTATTATTGGGCTTTTGGTGCTCTGAGCTAGATAGCTGTTTTCTCTAAAATGTCAAAAGACAGTCACAAAAAATAAGTCAGATAAAGGCAAAAGATAAGAGAAATACAAAAGTATCAGGATGTGTGGAATTATCAAGGAAAAGAATACAACGAAGAAATAATATCAACAACAGTACACAACTACATGGAATTTTACAATGTGGGTCCTGTACTTTTCGAAGCAGATCCCCAAATCCCCTCTTCAAATTATCTGCACGGCTGGTTAAAAATGCATATTCCCAAACACCAACCAGGACATAATGAAACAGAGTTTTGGAGATGGAGAGGCAAAGCTCTCATTTTTACAAAATTCTCTAGGTCAAAAACAGGATCTGCAGACTGATAATCTCAATACCACCAGAAGCTCACAGCAATATACATTCTCAGTTCTCACCACAGTCCTATAGTATCAGAATTTATGTGTTTCAACACAATCTCCAGAAGCACATTTTTAAAAGTTTGTAAACCACTGCTCCTGGTGATTCTTACAAATAATAAAGTTGGAAGTATCACTGCTCTAGACAATAATACATTTAAAATCACAAAAAAAACTTATTATTTGGGTCCCAGAACCATATGAGATACCAAAATCAAGAGCATTATCATCTATATGTTCCATTATGACCACTTTTTCTGACAGACAAGTTCCCTCATACAATCCTGTTTCTTTTTTTCAATTTCAGACTATTCTTATTTTATGTAATACAAAAGAAAGTTAACTTTAATGAATTAAAATGGTATAATTCATATAGCTTTTGGGGGTCTATTTTGGGGGGCTGAGGTCAAGTGTCAAAACCTAACAAAGTTGACAAGTTCATCCATCAAAGAATTTGGAAATTAGTAAAGCAATAGTGTTGCCAAAATAGGTATTCCAGAACTGGGACTTTTAAAATCAAATGCTACTGTCCTATTTGTATACCTGTTCATTTCCAAAGATGATATCTGCAAAGGTGTATTTTTCTGAGGACTGTGTGGCAACTAAAAAAGAGAAAACAAGCTAATCATATAACTGGTATGAAATATAAAATGACCATTAAGAAAATGTTAAAATAAAATGAATTTACCTTCTTTTTCCTTACGTCGTATTGCCTTGAAGCAAAATTTTCCCTTTTCCCTACTGCCAAGTTTGGCATCTAGGAAGAAAAGAGAAAATTTCAAAGAGCTTTCTCAGCTTATGACATGGTAAAAGCAATTCAATATTCAGATTTCCTCAGTCACACTGAAAAAGAACTCATAATAAATGATTTTTAATGAAAAATATCTTTGCTTTCATTTCAGCGAAGAAAATCTCTCTCTGCTCTTAAAAAGGAAAAAATTTTCTTGAAATACATGTTCATATGTGTCTATCTGTTTATCTATCTATCTATCTGACAGGACAGATGTTTGAAAGACTAGAACTTGGGGGCTAGGGAATCCACAATCCTACCATTCT
Organism: Rhynchonycteris naso; assembly: GCA_037038555.1. Taxonomy (NCBI): domain Eukaryota; kingdom Metazoa; phylum Chordata; class Mammalia; order Chiroptera; family Emballonuridae; genus Rhynchonycteris; species Rhynchonycteris naso. The sequence goes on along the minus strand of CM072999.1, from coordinate 164,952,450 downwards.
ATTTCTTCACTTCCATTCAGTTATTTCTTAAGAATATGCATGATTTATACCACTACTGTTGTATGTACACATTTTGCTATATCTCCACCACTGCAAACACCTCTAAAATGCTAATATATTTTAATGACACAAAGTAGTCTTAGTTGTAGCTTAATTTATGTTAAAGCCAAATTGAATTTTTCCCTACTAAGCATAATAATGCAATAAACTGCTATGACTGTATGAATTTTCCCATATTTTAAGTTATTTTCCGAAAATAAGGATAACTATGAGGCTAAGGGTTTAAACATTTTTTTATCTTTTTGAGTGTATATCCTATAATTCTCTTCTAGAAAAAGCAAGTATCATTTTGCCAGCTTTACTCCACTCTACATTACTAAATATTCTCATATAACTAGTAGGATGATAAACTGATAGATATAGGCTGGAAAACAATTTGTCAATCTGTATCACAAGGATGCATATTCTTTTTTGAAATGTTACATATGTATGAAAATGCACAGAAGAGCCAGTAAGCATGTAAGTATGGCTATACACAGAAAATCCAGCCCTTCAATGGCAAAGGAAACAAAGACACTGCCATATTCTAGTCTACATGTTTCTATGCTGTTCGAAATTTTGACAGTGGTCATGTATGTATTCAGGCACCAATTTTACAACTGAATAAAAAATTAAAAAGAGGCAAAGATGTGGAAAGGAATAAAAAGATGGAAAAGAACCAATTAAAGTAAGTCATTTTACTCATATCTTGTAACCTAATAAAAGCACAATTTATTGCTTAATAAAGTTAATTATAAGAAAGGCACAAGTAATCTTATATTATAGTATTACTTTAAACAGCAACAACCAAAAAAAAAACAAAAACCTGTGAAATGAGGATATATCAGAATTGACTATGAAGAGGGAAAAAGGTACAAACCTTTGTTTTCAGAGAGGTTTACAGATTTGTGTAACTTCCAGTGTTTGCTACTACTTGATACTTGTACTATATGGAATTCCTTAACACCTGCTTCACTCTATCAAAAAGAAACGAAAGAATCATTAAAAATTTATAAGTATTAACAGAGAATTACAATGAAAACAAAATTCAGACACAGGTACCAAAGTCAATATTGATTAACATAGATAAAAACTTTATTTTAAAATAAATTAACAATATATACATTTCAGAAAGTTATTTAAATCCCTTTTCTAACATTCTTAAAACAGAGAAGCCAACATTTCATCTAAGAAGTATGTTTATAATGCACTCCTAATGGCAAATTTTGAAACAAAGTATTCAGTTATTAGATCTATCATAAGGAGTTACTGGTAGTGTTTAATAGATCAAAAATTATTTGTTGTCAACTTTTAATCAAAATTATATCATTCTTTTTATTTCTCCTGATCTTTCTGAGATATCTCATTCTTACTAGGGCAAAACAAATAAACAAAAAACTCACAAACCAGAATCCCAATACACAGCTAAAGTAAAGTTATTTAAACTGCTTAGAGTTATTATTCTCCTAAAAGCTAATTCAAAATTAAAATTTTCTTATTTTACAAATGTTGATTTTGGGGGGACGATCATCAAAGTATTAGTGCATTAACCCTAAATACCCTAAAAAGAAGTGACCTTACAAATCTATGAAGCTAAAAGCAAAGTACATTATACAATAACATTTCAAATAAGTATCTGAACACAATCTGAAGCTAAGAACCTATTTAATTATGAGATCGCATTTCCTTCTTTAAGAATATATTTATATGTATAATTTTTAAATCTATCAATTTTTAGTGAGGAAGGAATGGGGGGTGCCCTGAACTGGAGACTGAACTGGCAATCTCTGCACTTCCAGATAACACTCTAACCAACCGAGCTATCCAGCCAGGGAAAGAATATTTTTATATTTTGAGTACATAAATAGGAATGGTAAAATGTTTAAAATGCTTTTAATAAAGGAAATAATACTGTCAGAAATGTATGTGAAGGGTTATCAAATTAATGCTAAATGTGAAATCCTAACAGAACTTCATAAATTAATTACAAGAGATTCTCAATTGTGAGACTAAAAATACCTTTATCAGGTCTCTTTTGGGTTGAACTACTGGCATATGGGGCTATATATCATATGAATATGTACCACATTTATGCCACCAGATGCTTTTATCTAAAGAGAGACTTTTACAAACTGACAGAACTAATGGAGAAGTAGGATGCTCTCACACAGTGTTGTACATGAACATTCCTAGATTCCTCACTTATTCTTGTCTTGTGAATGGAAAAAAAATCCTTAACTAAAAACAAAGGAAATAATTCAAGTAGAATTAAAAATAAAATTTGGTTTTAAACCAACTTACAGTATTGACATTTTCCACATCCACAAAGACCAGCATATTGCCCCCTCTGCCTTCCTCATCTTCAAGAGAGTTACTTCTGCAGACGGTGGCTCGTACGTTCAAAGACCGGCTGGTACAAATAACTGCCGTGTGTCTTAATATTCTGTGACTGAAAAAATAAATAATTGCAAATGTAATCTAAAAACCTCTCCCTGTGTTATTATTCTGTAATTCCAAATAAACCTTTTAAAACCTCATCACTCTCAGGACCATTTATACTCCAAAAAAAAACAAAAAGAATAAAGTAAAATTATCTAGTTGGCCTAAGTTCAATTAATTCTTCTCAATTTGCAAGGATACTATTAGTCTCCCTGACTCCAGGCTTTTTCCCTGCTCTCAAATTCAGCTGTCTAACACATGATAATGATCTTCATGTACTAATGTCCTGATTATGCCTCTTCTGACAGTGAGGTTCCATGGGAACTGAATGTCTGCCAACTAAACTCCAAACTTGCACCTAGCATTCCAGGCCCTCCACAGTAAAGCTTTACATTTCAAGGTTTATTCCCCTTTACATACAGGGGTAGACATTCGTAGGTTTATAGTTGTGAGTGTCCAACAGGTGGATAGGTCAATGAGGGCCAAAGGCATGGCCACCGCAATCATCTGATCTCTCATCCAAACAGACTTCCTCTTTTGGGGCACTGTCAAAGATGAAGTCTTTTCCCAAAAACCACATTCTGTGGATGATAGGATTCACTGCAATAAGAGAAGTGTGCCAAGAAATTGATGCCAATAAAGTACTCTGTACAACAGTGTGCTGGAGTATAGAAAGTACACTGCAATGTGTAAATAATGAGGGCCAGCAGTCTGAGCTCATAGGAGGTTGTACCTAAGTGGACTGTGCCATTGCAACATTCTTCTGAGTTAATAAAGCTATTGTAATAATCATAATCTGTATGCCTTAATCATAACCTGCATGCCTTTCTCCATAGGAATAACGGTAAACCGACTTTTTCCCATCCCTGTATGTTTTATACTGTAGCCAAAATAACTCATTCAGATCGTAAATCTTGTAAATCTTCATTTACTGTATTTCTCCATGTATAAGATGCACCCTTTTTGAAAAATTTGTAGTCTAAAAACTGGGTGTGTCTTATACAGTGGCTGTGGCATTTCAAATGCCATAGATAGAACTGAGAACGAGGCAATATATTAAGACAGTGATTCATCATCAGACACTGATGAGGACAAACTAATGGATGGGAGTTTTGACAGTGATAAGGAGTTTTATGAATTTTATGATGAATAAAACTTGAGTTTAATAATTTATGTAATACATTTTTTTTTTCAAATTTCGGGCCCCAAAATTAAGGTGCGTCTTTTACATGGAAGTCTTATGTGGGGAAATATGGTATATATACAGACTCATCCTAGAAGACTCACTATTCCCTTGCCTATCCCCTTTATATGCAAATTCTGAAATCTTTACTTTCCTTGGGAGTTCATTTCACCTCTACTACATTCTGTAAAGCCTTCCAGCTTGCTTAGGCCAGAGTACTCTCTACCATCTTCTTGAGGAGAACTAGCACTTACTGAGGGCCCAAAATGTACTCATGTTTACAAATACTATATCATTTCTCTTCACAGTAAATCTTACAACATATATTAAATATTCTATGAAATAAAATAAATGAGTACAATCACTCCTCTAATTATATAAAACTAAAAACAGCATTATCACATATAAAATATCCTGCTGTGTAATACAACAGGCTACAGTCCCACAAGAGCCAGTTAGGTTTTACTTCTTCAGTGGGCCGTTATAACATCACCCTAATTATCTTTCAGCAATACATATGTTTTCTCCCCATATATTGTTAAGGAACAAAGGAAAAAGGTAAAATCATTTTCTTTAAAATACACTGTAGGCAAATTGTCTTCATATACAAATGATACCTGTGAATTTCATTATTATGTGATAATGCTGGCCAGATACTTGGTTGTATCAAAGATCATGAAGATTTTAGATAGAGAAGCCACTAAAAAGATTAATGTAGCTTAATTCTTTCCACTTTTGGCCACTTAGAATTTATATCTAAATATACTAAGGACAACCTCAGATAAAATCACCATACAAAATTTTAAAAAGTGTAATTTTTTTGTGTGTGTGTGACAGAGACAGAGAGAGGGACAGAAAGGGAGAGAGATGAGAAGCATCAATTCTTCGTTGTGGCACTAAAGTTATTCACTGATGCCTTCTCAAAATATGTGCCTTGATCGGGGGCTACAGAAGACCAAGTGACCTCTTGCTCAAGCCAGTGACCTTGGGCTCAAGATGGTGAGCCTTGCTCAAACCAGATGAGCCTGCACTCAAGACAGCGACCTTGGGGTTTCAAACCTGGGTCCTCTACGTCCCAGTCTAACGCTCTATCCACTGCGCCACCGCCTGATCAGACTGGAAGGGAGTAATTTCTTAATAATGACATGTTAACAAATATCAAAATGTTTATTTAAATTTGTGCACATATATTAAATGTAGGAAGTAAAAAATGTTTTCTGGCCCTGGCCAGTTGGCTCAGCGGTATAGCGTCGGCCAGGCGTGTAGAAGTCCAGGGTTCAATTCCCTGCCAAGGCACACAGAAGAAGCACCAATCTGCTTCACCCTTCCCCCTCTCCTTTCTCTCAATTCTCTCTTCCTCTCCTGCAGCCAAGGCTCCACTGGAGCAAAGTTGGCCCCAGGCACTGAGGATGGCACCATGGCCTCTGCCTCAGGCGCTAGAACGGCTCTGGTTGCAGTGGAACAATGCCCCAGATGGGCAGAGCATTGCCCCTTAGTGGGCATGACAGGTGGATCTCAGGCACATGTGGGAGTGTCTGTCTACCGCCCTCCACTTCTCACTGTGGAAAAATACAAAAAAAAAAAAAAAACAAAAACGTTTTCTAATACTCACCGTATTTTAGGCAGCTTTTTAACACTTTCATAGTAAAACAGGAAGTTAATTTCATGAACACCTTCTTCATCAGGCCCACGTAACCACATTGGTAGCTGAACTGAAGCTCCAGGTAGAAGAACAGTGTCGGGAAGGGGAACAGGAATCACCTCTGGGTGACTTCCTACGCCAATGCCAAAGTCTATAGAAGAAGCTGATGACGTGAGTGCTGTACACACAGAGGTAGAATCTGTCACAACAGTCTTGTAAGCACTACAGTTCTCAGAAGCTGAGGGACTTAGTGGTGTTAGAACAGCTGTGTTACCACCAAAAGTAAAGAACTCTGGACGTTTAGAAACAACCTTCAATCCAGTAAGAGGACACTTGCTGACATTGACAAATTCTACATATGCTTTTCGGATTTCTCCACAGAGGAGCCCTGTAGGAAAATGTATAAAGAACACCTGCATTGGAGGGAAAAAATATCATTATATTGTCTGTTAAAATTTCTGACCCTCTACTGAATGACACTTTAAGATGCTGTATTCTTTACTAAACGTTTGCAAGTATGTCACTCTCTTTGATATCTCCTGAAATATGTGGCAATTAAAAACTCCATTTTAGAGAAGAAGATGAGACAGAATCCAGTATTACTCAATAGCAGATTTCAAAGTCATGAATTAAAGGTAAAATGTCAGGAACAATCGGGTTAGAGACAAAACTTTCACAACTGTGCAGATTATGGACAAAGAAATCACAAATAATTTAACATCATTATATGGATTAAATTATCAGTCAAAAGTCCCTATCAAGGTCAATTTGATAAGTAACTCAACTACTTTTTTATACATCACTGAAATGAAAAGATACACTATAGATCTTAAAAGGGAAAAACACAAAGATTCATGATTCCGTATCTGTAATTCAAAAACCCCCAATGTTCCAAAGAACCTCAAGCTTTTAGTAACTTATATGAAAGCAAAAGCTGATTCAACTAATGTGAGCTTTTTATTGCTTTTCCCATTTAATGTGATATTCATATGGTTCACTCAAGAAATATAAATGTGCTTGATAGTCACATGATGCCAAAAAACCTAAATGAAGTTACCTAACACTTTAGACATAAACATGAACACACACACACAATTTCTAAAAATTAAGACAAGAACTGACTTCCAACATACATATGGCCTCAGACTTTCAGATTAGGGATTGTGGACCTATACTAGAGAAGTAAAAATATAGGCTAAGAAAATCATCTAGTAAGATACTTACAATTAAAGAAACCTTAAGAATAAACATCAGAACTGTACTAACAGTATCTAAGAAATAAGAAATATAAATAGTATGAGGAAAAATAAAGTTATGGCTGGCAATCCCAAGGTGTTATAAAAATCCAGGGAAATGTTTCCCAGCCTTTTGGCTAAAATAAAGTGTAAAAATCCAGGGGAAATGCCTGCACTTTTTAATCTAAGTTTGAATACAACTATATTATGGTCATAGTCTTAAGGAATCAGATAAAATCTGTGGATATCAGAAACTTTAAGGTGGATATGAGAAAATAAAGGATTAATGTATAAATCCAAAACATAAATTAAGAGGACAAGAAAAAATAAATTAGGTATATGGTTATATACAAGACACTGACTTATCACTGTCAAACTTCATCAAATTACGTAGTATTTGTGGAAGAAAATAAATTTTGAGATGTTACACCACAACAATTACATGAGTTAACAAGTGAGATGGAGTATCATAAAGAAACACTAAAAATACAGACAACCAAATACTAACAAGAAGGCTACAGTGTTGTTAAACTGGGAAAGGTAACATTATAGTAAAAGACCAGTGATACACCATATGTAGAATACTGTGTAATGTAGCTCCAGAATAAAGGTTTTACTCAATATACTATGTTGTCTCTTTAAGGTGAATCATCATATCTAGCCTCTATTTCAAATGCATAGTTGCTAAAAGTCCCTTTCAATAGTTTGTAACAGCGTCAAATTTAAATGGAAAAATAAGACCAAAACCTACTAATTTATCTTAAAAATATATGTGCTTGAGCCTGACCAGGCGGTGGCACAGTGGATAGAGTGTCAGACTGGGATACAGAGCACCCAGGTTTGAAAACCCAAGGTCACCGACTTGAGCACAGGCTCACCAGCTTGAGCGCAGGGTCACTGGCTTGATCAAGGGGTCGCCCCCTCTGCTGTAGTTCCCTGGTTCAAGGTACATATGAGAAAGCAGTCAATGAACAACTAAGGAGACGTAGGAGCCACAAAAAAGAATTGATGCTTCTTATCTATCTCCCTGTCTGTCTGTCCCTATCTGTCCCTCTCTGTATCTCTGTCTCTGCCACAAAAAAAAAAAAAAAAAACATATATATAAATGTGTGTATGTTGTGTGTGTGTGTGCTTGAGTACAAAATGATAAGCATATGGTTATTCATTGTGGATTTATCTGTAATAGTAAATGACTGGACACAAATCAAACATCTAGCACATGAGTCTGGCTAAATAAACTACACACACACACACACACACACACACACACACACACACAGCTAGCTGGGACCTGCAGGGGCCTGCTCTGTATTAGAACTCCTGTAGTAATAATATAATCCTAATAAAAATCCCATACATAATTGTGGGAATATGACAAGCTTAGATAATAATGGCATGAGTATAAGAAAAACATGAAAGATTCTGAGAAGCATTTGGCTTGCCAGATTAACAAAGATGAAGCCAGAGTATGGTATTGACACAGAAAGGGATGAGGGAACAGTATCAAGCAGAACAGGTATCACCTCAAAATAAAGCAAAGTAAAAAAGGGCATGAGTACTTTCAAGATATCAGTATGTTAGAAAGAAGGTATAATCAGTTGTCAATATTTAATGATAATTAGGCCAAAATACAAAGTTTGATCCCTACTCCTTGACATTCAAAAGATTATATTCCCTTGGATTAAAAAACAAAACAGACATCAGAAAATAAAGATGTAAAAGTTTTGACTAGGAAAGTCTGTGTAAGTAATTATAAAACTTAGAAATAACAAAGTAAAGGACTACCGGATATGACTTTATATACTATATGTTAAAAAACTTAACATGGTTAAAGACACCAAATTAAAGTTAAAATGTGTGCAAAATAGGAATCAACAGAAATTAGCACTGAAGTTGGTCTACAATTCTTTTGTTTGCCCTACATAATTCTAAATGCAACATAAGTAAGCAAGTGCAAAACTTGGGAACATATGCGGCTCAGCAATACCTTGCCCTCAACACACACATACCACAATTTTCATGAGTATGTTGCCTATCCCACCATTACAGGTATAGAACTAGTACCTATAAAAATCATCCGATGACAGAAGGGAAGTAACACCCAATCAAAAGGCCATCAATAAACAATTATGAACATATGAAAGAAAAATAAATCATATGGACAAAAACAAAGACTGATCATCCTAATCAGTTATCTGAGAAATGTAAATTAAAGTAATGTCATTTTTCACTAAACTGATTTGCAAAAGTTAAAAAAAAAAACCTGAAAATACCCAGCATGGCACAGATAGGAGGCCAGTGCACTCCCACTCTGAAGGAAAGTGCAAATTACTATAGCCTTGCTAAAAGAAATTTTGCAGTATGTTTCAAATTTTTCAATTTATATACCCTTTGATCCAGCCAATTCCATTTCTAAAGTCTAATCTAAACTAGAATATGGACAAAATATATAAATAATGATGTCTACTGAAAGAATGTCACTAATGATGAAAAATCAGAACACCCATCAATAGAGTTAAAATATATTACAATGCAACTAAATAAAGAACTACCATATGTAGCTGTTAAAAACGTTTATACTGAATGAAAAATTATGTTGTGAAAGACAAAAAGTCACAAGATCAAATGTAGAGTATGATTCTATTGATAATTACTAAAACTGTATTTAAGTATACAATAAAAAGTCTGAAAAGAGAAACACCAATTTGGTATCGCTGGCAGTTTTCGGAGGTGAATGCCTAAGCTCCTAACTTCCTTTATTACGGAAACTTGAGGTTGCAGGAGGAAAGACTGCCTTCCAGTGTTCATGCTTATACTTCAACCCTGCCTTTGGTCTGCCTCTCAGGTAGACACTTGATCCAAGATAGGCCAGAATTCTCTCCCAAAAACTTGAAATTTGTATTAAAGTGGCACAAATACTGTAAGTTGTAAAACTAAGACTAAGGTCACATTAAAAGCAATACTTTCAAAGGCTTACAAACATTTACTGCTACATTTCCAGGAACTGCTGAGTCCTTATTTTTCTTTGAGGCTTATTATTCTATAATACAGTGTGTCCGTAAAGTCATGGTGACCGGTCAAAAGTGCACCATTACTTTATGGACACACTGTATTTTAGTTGCCATGAGAGATTTTAATATCCTTCAACTAAATAATATATTTTCTCTTTTTCGGCTTCTGCAAATAGCATCTGTTTTCTTCTGCAACTAAAGGACTCTGAACTCATACAGCATGAAAGCAGGAAAGAGGTGGGACATACGCAAAGAGGGTAAAAAGAAGACTGCTTTTTATTCAAGTACTTATCTATACTGCTTAAATTTTTTTACAGGATTAATTTCCACACTATATATTTTTTAAATTTTTAAAAAGTGTTTATTTTATTAATTTTTAGAAAGAGAGGAAGGGGGAGAAAAGGAGAAAAAGAAAAAGAGAGAAAGAAAGAGAGAGGAACATCAATCAATCTGTTCTTGTATGTGCCCCAACTGGGGATCAAACTCACAACCTCTGTGCTTTGGGACAATGCTCTAAACCAGTGGCAGTCAACCTGGTCCCTACCGCCCACTAGTGGGCGTTCCAGCTTTCATGGTGGGCAGTAACGGAGCAACCAAAGTATAAATAAAAAGATAGATTTAACTGTAGTAAGTTGTTTTATAAAGATTTATTCTGCCAGACTTAGTGAAAATCCGACAAAGTATTTGGTAAGTAATTATTATTATATGCTTTAACTTTGCTTTATAAATTTTATAAAGTAAAGTTACTTCCCTACTTTATAAATCACCATTACTGTGGAACCGGTGGGTGCTTAGAAAATTTTACTACTAACAGAGATACCAAAGTGGGCGGTAGTTATAAAAAAGTTGACTACCCCTGGTCTAAACAAACGAGCCATCCAGCCAGGGCCTATATTACTTTTATATTTTACCCCCCAAAAAGCCACTGATTTTATCAACAACAAAAGTGTTCTTTTAGACGGGTTTTCCCAACTTTCATTCATATTTTGAGGGTCATGTTTTATAAACAGTCTGTGACTTAATGCCAAGTTGCATGATTACCTTACCCTTGTGAATTAGCTTAATAATTTTAAAGTAGAGTTCAATGTAATAAATATCAGTAACTCCAAAGTCTAAAATTAATTTACTCAAAGTATCATCTGAACTTATAAATAATCAAATCCATAAAATTTTGAAAAGTGAAATACCTCCAACAGTGGCATTTCCTCAGTGATTATGGGATCTAATCGTCGATCAGGGCCATATTTAATAGATGTTTTCTCTTCTTTTGTGTTGTTAAGTCGAGGACCTTGAATTTCTAAATCTTGTTTCCCTCGGACTAACATACTCAATGAATGTTTTTCTGAAAGAAAAAACAATCAATGCCCTAACATAATTTGGTATGTTATATATCAATTTAGCTTGAATATATGAATATTCTAATTTTCAGCAAAATTCTAGACAATTATTGATTAGCATGGTTATTCAAAGAATCGCTCATATTTTACTTTCATGTTTAACCATACCCATTTTATGCTGCTTAATTTTCATTTTATTAAGATTTACTTACTTTGCAGAAAGATTACGTATCACTAAATAGAAAGACTTTTGAAACCTGTATTTAACCGTATGAGTTATTAACCACAAAAATACATCTGCAAAAACAGCTGTGTTAGGATCAACAATTTGATTCATGCTATGAAAAAAGATCTATTTTCAAAAAAAATAATTCTAAAATATTGAACAGATAAAGTTTTCACTTTTACTTCTATTCAAATATAACATATTAATGTATATACCAATAGGAAATATATATTCTAATATTTCTGGACAACTACATCTTCTCAACAGATTGCACAAAGAAAATCATATTCATTTACTATTCATGTGAGATTTCCCCCAAAAGCTTTCACAGTGTGTGTAGGTGTGAAAAAAATTGAGTGTACAACTATCTTTCCTGCAGGACTACTCAGAACCTTTAATGTTTAGATGGCCATGGTGATATCTCCCAGACCAGACATACAGTGTGTCGGTAAATTCATGGTGCACTTTTGACCAGTCAGAGGAAAGCAGCAAAAGACGATAGAAATGTGAAATCTGCACCAAATAAAAGGAAAACCCTCCCAGTTTCTGTGGGATGATGTGGCAGCATGTGCACGTGCGCAGATGATGACGTAACACTGTGTATACAGAGGAGCAGTCCACGGCCATGCCAGTTGAGATGTGGATGGTACAGAGGAAAGTTCAGTGTGTTCTGTGGCTCGCTAAATTCAAATCCGTGACCAGAGTGCAACGTGAATATCGGCATGTTTATAACGAAGCGCCACCACATAAGAATACCATTATTCGGTGGGATAAGCAGTTGAAGGAAACCAGTAGTTTGGTGGAGAAACCCCATTCTGGTAGGCCATCAGTCAGTGACAAGTCTGTAGAGGCTATACGGGATAGCTACCTAAGGAGCCCTAAAAAAATCTGTGCGTGTGTGTGCTCAGCAATTACACCTAAGCAAGACTACAGTTCATAAGGTGTTAAATGTCTCTGTTTTACGGGGTACAAATTGCGGCTGTTGCACGCTATCAAACCGGCAGATAGACCCACACGATGCGCATTTGCTACAGATATGCTTCCTGAGATCGACAATGATGCAAGATTTTTGCAGAAGATTGTGTTTAGCGATGAGGCAACCTTCCATATCTGTGGACATGTTCGTCGCCATAATGTCCGAAATTGGGCTGCTTAACATCCTCATGCCTATGTTGAGTATGAACATAACACCCCTACAGTGAACGTGTGGTGTGTGGCCTGATGCATAAGGTGATAGGCCCATTTTTTTCGCATAGCAGTCTGTGACGGCAAACACCTATTGTGACATGTTGGAATTGTATGCAGCGCCACAATTTCCAGAAGGTGTCATCTTTCAACAGGACAGCACTCCTCCACACTACACCACCACTGTTCGTGAGTTTCTGGATAGAACATTCCCCCAGCGGTGGATAGGCAGGGGTTCTGTCAAGCCATGGCCACCAAAATCCCCGGATCTGACACCCTTAGACTTTTACTTTGGGGTTATGTGAAGCAACATGTGTACACTGAATGTACCAACGACATTAATCACTTAAAACAGAGAATCACAGACGTTATTCACTCTGTTACACCAGACGTCCTTACCCGTGTGTGGCAAGAACTTCACTATCGTTTGGATGTGTGTAGGGCAACAAATGGAGCCCACATCGAACTGCACTGAATAGGTATGAAACCGGGAGAATTTTCCTTTTATTTGGTGCAGATTTCACATTTCTGTCGTCTTTTGTTGCTTTCCTGTGACCGGTCAAAAGTGCACCATGACTTTACGGACACACTGTATAACATAGCATTTCCCACAATTTGTTTGATCCAGATCCATCATTTTACATAATAATGAAATACAGTATATCATGAAAACTCTGCATACTTGATGCAAGTTATTTTAATTGTTAATTCAGGGTTTGCTCCCACTAATGTCCTAAAATAACATATGTTATTATACTAATATATATATTTTGTACCTTAAATGAAACAATGGTCTGTATTTTATTGAGAACCATAACATTGTGGTATTGTGTTAAGATCCTAGGTAGGTACAAGTGGGAAAGGATCTTCAAAAAGTTCTTAACATACAGTTAACTTACTTAAAATATGCTATAAATTAGCAAGATTATTTATAAATGTTGCTCGTCAACCAAGAATTACAAATATAGTACTAAAATGCAAAATATCATACTCAAGTGTAAATATTTTGTCCCAAATTTTTGAAATCTTATACATTCCACTGCTGTTTACTTTGTAAAGAACAATTTTGTATCAAATCATCCTTGATATGCAGACAAATAGAAATATTCAACTGAAGGTTAAAAGGACCAATAAACTTTCTAAGAGTTCCCCAAAAGATTTCCCAAAATAATCAGCTTTTATAAGTGCTAAATTCAAGTCTCCCAATGACTACTAATTTGTTTTTTAAAAAAAATCTACTAAAATGAAAGGCTGGAAGTAAGGGATTATATAGAAAATTGCCTGACATCTTATCGGCTTAAACTCAAATAACTACATATAAAATTACAAGACAATATGAGATCTAAGAGTTCCCTGAATTTAAAGAAGAAAAAAAAACTGCGTTAAATATGTATTTTGTAGTTTTACTCTTATAAAATTTGTGAAATGCATCATCTGCGGCACCAAAAATATCAACACTAAAATCTTACTTTCTTCAGAGTATAGATAAAAGACTTTAAAGCAGGCATGGCCAACTTATAACCTGCAGGCCATATCTGGCCCGCCTAATGAATTTATGCGGCCCACGATTAAATTTTTAATATTCTCTGCTACTTTAAAATCTTAGCTACTCAGAAGCCGAAGCGTCTTTGATTATTTATTGGAAATTGAGATATTTCAGAAGATAGCGATACACAGAAAAGAATTCGGCATGTGACTAATCTAGGGTTAACTTCTAGTAATTGGTCAAATGGATTCACGATACTTCTTTATTTTTTAAAAAAATTCCGTTATAGCCTGACCAGGCGGTGGCGCAGTGGATAGAGCGACAGACTGGGATGCGAAGACCCAGGTTCGAGACCCCGAGCTCGCCAGCTTGAGCATGAACCCATCTGGCTTGAGCAAAAGCTCGACAGCTTGGACCCAGGGTCGCTGGCTCCAGCAAGGGGTTGCTCGGTCTGCTGAAGGCCCATGGTCAAGGCACATGTGAGAATGCAATCAATGAACAACTAAGGTGTCGCAACGGCAACGAAAAACTAATGACTGATGCTTCTCACCTCACCTGTCTTCGTTCCTGTCTGTCTGTCCCTATCTATCCCTCTTTCTGACTCTCTGTCCCTGTAAAAGAAAATAATAAGGAAAAAAATTCTGTTATAAAGATTTACAACTTTTGTACTCATCTGTATTCGATACGAATTGTTTGACATTTAGCGGTGATGTGAAACCCAAAGTCTTTTAGGCGAATTTTGCCAGTGCACACCCAAGGTCAAACAATTTGTTATTTTTGTAGTCAAGTGTGCTGAATCAAGTGGCATTGTCGCATAGACAATAGCTGCAGTTGATAACTGAAAACGTGTCCAGGCTGTTTGTAAAACAAAATAACTGTTTTATTTGCGATATAACCCCTTCAAGCTCATTCTATTAATTAAATATTGTTTCAATTGTGATACAGTTTGACATTTATACAGTATGTAATTTTATTTTTATTAAAATGCTTTTTTATTAAAATAATATTGTATATTAAATTTTACTCCCATTTTATTCATAAATTACTAATAAAATTTTGTTTACTTAAATGAATCATTTTTGTATCTAACATATTTTAATTTTAATACTTCATCCAGACCGTGAAAAAAGTTTTCTTTCTAACCTGGCTCAGGGGCAAAAACTATTGGCCACGCCTGCTTTAATGTGTATAATATCCAATGAGGTGAAAACACTGGTCTTTAATTTGTTCTATGTTTTATTTAAAAAGACAATATTCAAAAATAGAATATGCTAAATGGTTTCTGTATTGGCAGTAAAAATCTCACTCAATGGTTAGAATACATATGGTTAGACTTTATTAAGTTTGGATCAATAGCAGGAAAAAGATACATAGAGTAGAACCTAAGAATTATCAAAAGAAAATACATCAGACGGGAATAAAGTTGTTTATTTGTGAAGCAATGTCAGACTTTAAAATAATACAAATTATTCATTCTGCCATCTGACTAAAATGCCTTTATTAAAGGTACATTAAACCTATTTAAAAAATACCTTATTTTCAGTCATTTTATTCTATGGAGATTGAATTAAGTATTAGTTTTCTAATTATTTAGCAATGTTACAGCTTTATTACCTGTGTGACATCCAGGAGGAGCACCAATGCCATCTACTGTCATGGAGCTCTGAATAGTGCCAAGATTATAAACAACTCCCAGAATATGTAGCTCCCCTATGTGATGGGGAAAGAGCTTTAGTCTTGCCTGTGGAGATATTTAAGTCACTCTTATTATCTGTTTTCATAATATCTTAAATAGTGCAATACCTAAATTCTGTAATGTTGTAGAAACACAAATTCATGACCTACAACTTCTAAATTATCAATTAATATCTCTTAGTAGAAAACATTTTCTTCAAAAGAAAATCTCTAAATTTAACAGAGGCCTGACCCTCATCAACAGTTTTATTAAAAATCAAAATATTCTGATCAACCAAATACCATAATGACCCCAAGAGAAAAGTAAAAACTTTTCACCAGGCTTCTTAGGAAATTAACAAACCAAACACCACTACAAACCTACTTTTCCCATCTATTTCCTTCTGTGTAATTCCAGGATTCTTATCTTCCAAGTTTTAGTTTTTAATAAAACCAGGATATAAACAAAACAAATTTAATAAACTGATTTTTAAAATGTTGTCATATTACTTTTAGAAAGGCTAAGACAGAAAAAATAATCAATTACCACTTTAGATTCTTCGCTATTAATTAAGAATTCTGAAATAACTTCAGTTCCAATCATTTCGGGTTCATTCGTTACCTAAAAAATAAATTATTTTGTAAAATATACATTCTAGTGGATAAAGTACCAGATTATTAACATTCCTATATATCAATACTTAAGAACAATAACAATTACAGTTAGAATTTACTAGGTTCTTATTATATGCTAAGCAATATGCAGTTTTATTTTCACAACTGCAATAAAGCCCTCCAGTGGTAGGGACTCGATGTATTTTTATTCATTTAATTTAGTCCAACTCAACTGAGGAGAAGTGACCTACTCAGAGGTTCAGCCACCAAGAGGATAAAACCTCAAGAGATAAAGGTAAGCTGCTTATTATAAAAAATGGACAAAATGGCCATTTAATTTGGTCTTGCAATAAGAGCAAAATTTCTCCATCTTTTCCTCCAACTATCTTCTTTTTCCAAATTGGTTAATTACACATAGGAAAAGTAATGGCAGCCTAAACAGGATATAGAAAAGATTGGTGGACAATAGGGCTGTGGGGAGAGCATAAGGCCCATCTACTTCAAATCAATGACATCTGTAAGGGATAACAGTCTCTGGTCATGTAACAAAGCAGAATTAACTGGCTCACAATCGGAGTAAACCTGATTCTCATGACTAGTATTTATGGTGACTAAACAAAGATTAAATTTTTCTAAATTCCAGTTCAGCACCTTAGCCCATCACTAATAAAAATTCATGAAGAAATTCAGAGTTTGAAATTTACAGAAAAAAGAATAACTTTAATATATACAATAAAAGATTTACTTAACTTTAATAAACAAGTTATTAAACTAATATACTAAGAAACCTAATAGATATATATTTTTAAATGTTTATTTTATTGATATTAGATAAAGAAAGGGAAAGAAAGAGAAGGAGAAAGACAGGAACATCTGTTCCTGTGTGTGTGCCCTGACTGGGGATAACTTTAATACACACAATAAAAATTTTCACTTAATTTTAATAAACAAGTTATTAAACTAATATACTTAAAACCTAATAAATATATATTTTTTAAATATTTATTTTATTGATATTAGAGAAAGAAAGGGGGAGAGAGTAGGAGAAAGGCAGGAACATCTGTTCCTGTGTGTGCCCTGACTGGGGATCGAACTGGCAACCTCCATGCTTCAGGTCAAAGCTCCAGCCAATCAAGCCATTAAGCCAGGAAAAAAAGCTAATAGATATATTTTTAAAATCTTTTCCAAGAGTAAAGAGTTCATACTCTTCTCATTTGTATTCCAGGTGTCCATAAAACATTAAAAAATGAGGTTGCTAAAATTCAAGTCAGAGTAGGGTCTGGTAAATCTCATTCTTTCAAAGTATTCACAGTGAGTATAAATAATCACAAAATGTCCTCAATTAATTTAAACAGCAAGATTTTAAATAAGGCAATCTTTAAAAAAATTCAAAACACTTCAAAAGAAAATTTTAAATAAAGTTAGTATAACAGATGTCTTTCAAGCTCTTCCTTCATAGATGAGCACAAAAATGTTGAATATTTCCCAGTTCCAAAATAATTTTTATCACATAATTAAAGGACACAGCAAGGTAGTGTAAAGAAGTAAAATTCATAGAACAGATCCTGGTGAAGATAAGCTTGGTAAAAAAAAAGTGTATTTGTCCAAGTTATTTTTGTTACAATCAGCTGGGTAACAAAAGTTTTGTTCAAGTTATTTCTGCTTGAAAAATAACATTATAAATATATAAAGAGTTATTACAGCCTGACCAGGGAGTGGTGCAGTGGATAGAGCATCAGACTGGGATGCAAAAGACCCAGGTTCGAGACCCCGAGGTCGCCAGCTTGAACGCGGGCCCATCTGGCTTGCACAAGCTCGCCAGCTTGGACCCAAAGTCGCTGGCTCCAGTAAAGGGTTACTTAGTCTGCTGAAGGCCTGCGGTTAAGGCACATACATGTGAGAAAGCAATCAATGAACAACTAAGGTGTCGCAACGGCAACGAAAAACTGATGATTGATGCTTCTCACCTCTCTCCGTTCCTGTCTGTCCCTATCTATCCCTCTCTCTCACTCTCTCTCTGTCCCTGTAAAGAGGTATTACAAACATGAAGTAAGAAAAAAGAAACCATATATGAAGGGTGTAAAAGATAATCCACAAAAATAAGAAATACAAGTTCAACTTCACTAGAAATCAGTAAGATGAAAAATAGTAAGATATCAGTTTTCAACCTATCAAACCGAGATTATTTTTATAAAAAAGAATATATTTAATGTTACAAAGATAGATAGATACCCAATTCACTACTAATGAGCTCATCGATATAACTTTTTAAGAAACCAATAGGATATTAAAATATTTATTTTCTAAAATGTTCTAACTTCATACCTAGAAATCTTTCCTACAGGAATAATTGCAATAGAAAACTATGCACTGAAATTTTCACCACTGAATGATAATGACAGTCAACAAATGGAAACTTCCAAAATATCTACCATTAGAAAAAAAATATATATATATCTAATAAAATATATATATATATATATGTATGTATATGTAGAATAGCTTATATATTGTCTTTATGATGGAATGAATATTATGCAAAAGTAAAAAATTAAGACCTGTTAAAATCAAAATAGGCATATAAATCAACACAATAAAAAACACAAGATGCACAATATGAGAAAAATCCCAAATATTAGGGAAAAACACAAATGAGAATTACTGGATAAAAAGTGTTAAAATAGTTCTTTCTAAATATTGAGAAGATAGTTTTATTTTCACTCCTTACATTCTTCTGTATTTTCAATTTTCAACAATAAGCATATAACATACATTTTATAACTAGGGAAAAAAGCATAAGTATATATAGCTTACTAAACAGAGAAGTTGGTATGTTATTACAGCATCTGCTAGGCTATCACTAAAACAGGCTTATTACAAATACCTCTTAATAACTTACTAGTTCTTTAACTTCTTCATTATTCTTTCCACTGAAATCTTTAGGTTGAAACTTCCACAGCAATGACAAATCAGTCAACAAAAGTGGAACCTTCAAAGGATTTCTAAAAGCCACTTCCACTGTTACTGGTTCTATAAAAGAAATGCCTAAATTAATATTTTTAATAAATCCCACACTTCAACTTATGCTTCAATTTTCTGAACATACCTTGCTTTCATAGGTCTGAATTTCTGCCTAGACAAAATCCTAATTTGTAAATGTCTATTTATTCAGGGTCAGTTTTAAAACTACCACCTCAGAAAGATGTCCCCCATTTCTCTATACTAAAGAATGGTATTCCCACTTCTGCATTTCACAGCATTTTGCATCTACCTGTATTAAAATCCCACCATTTGTTTTTATAAATGCACTCACTAAATTTTAAGTTCCTAATTTACTTTTGCATCCCCAACGTCCAGTAATTTGGGGCATACAGAAAGTTATCTTGAATCTGCTATAAGTAAAGCACACAAAAAACCATATGTAACAATTCAAATATGTCACCTTCTACAACTGCAAGCGGAAATTTTGAGTTATCTGAATAACTGTTCAAACAATATTGCGTGGGATGGAAGTTGGATGGAATTACTCCTTTGTTAACCAAGGCCACAACTTGTTCCTCAAGTTCTCGCCACTGTTGAGAGGATTCATAGTCATATTCCTGATCAAGACTCACATGAGTAGCTGCTTGCTTTTCACCTAAGAAAAAAAAGTGTCAAAATCAAATACATATTTATTAACACCTAGCCTCAAATGAAACATTTTAAATAAAAATCTAAGTTATCCTAAGAAACTTGCCTATTTCCAATTATCTGAGAGAAAACATCCTCTTATTAATCCTAGCCTAACTAGAACTCTGCTTATAATATTAATGCTCTTTCCCTTCTGACTCCAAAAGAAAGTATCTTCTCTAGTCTTCCAAAAGCAATTTTATATAAAATACTTGAAACATACAAAAAGCACAGAGAATAAGCTAAAGAATTGTACATCAAAATTTAACAAAAATTAACTTCTGTGAAATAATCCCAAATATTTTTTATAGAATAAATGTTACAGATCGAGTGAGGTCCTCCCCTGTGGATCCCTGCCCAGTCCTCCTCCTCCATTGGCACTAGTTCTTCCCAGAGCTACTACTCCACAGCTAAGTACAGCATTCTCATCTAATTTTTTAACTTTATCACATATGGGTATATACATACAAAATACATAGAACTGTTTCTATGTTTGGAATATATAAATGAAATTATTATTCACGGTGAAACATGTAGAATTAGGACACTCATATCCTACAGTATGAATCCATTAAGTGAATATACCAAAACTTGTCAAGTCATATCCTGCTGTTTCATTGTTGCTATAAAAAACAATGCTGCTATAAACATCCTGATAAATACTTTTTAAATAAAATACTAAGTTTGCTCAAGAAACACAATAAGCTCAAATATAAGATTGCTTAGATTACTTTAATATGCATCAGGAGCCATAATATATTTATACTTTTGGCCCAGTACTTCCATTATAAGGCTCAATCCTAAGAAAAAGTCCTATTACTGGCAACTATTCCTTGCTTCTATGTACATTTAAAAACTTCCATAATAAAAAGTTAAGATCACAAGTTTCATCCACAAAGATGTTTCTTACAAAATGAAATTTATATTTAAAAAAGATGGAAACAGTCCCAGCTCCAGTCCCCTCCCGAGACAAGAGGGCCGCAGAGGAGGAGGGAAGTGGCCAAGGGAGGGCCGCTGGGTCCGGCCCTGGCGGGGTTGCCAGGCGGCCCGCTTCCCTGTGCTGTCTGCGCGCTCCTGCTGACTCCCGGCGCCAGCCGTTTTGGTTTCAGTTTGTGTGTCAAGTTGTGATAGCTGCGCCCAGCCGCGAGCAGTAGAGCCACGTGTGTCCCCGACGCAGGCTGGGCCCGGCGCCCAGGAGAAGGAAGGAGCGCTCACAGAACGGAAGCGACTGATGTAGCGAAGTGCACAGCAGGAGGAAGTTATAGAGGTACAGCCCTTGTCTCCTCTCCCTCAAGAATGAGTACTGAAGCAAGATGGCGACGGAGTAGCGGACATACCAACTTCCAACTCCCAAAACCAAAGCGGATTATAACTCAATTTAAAGAACCACCATCTGGATAAACCAACTATGAACTAAACTAAGTGGACTCTTCAACCAAGGAACACAGAAGAAGCCACACTGAGACTGGTAGGAATAGCGAAAACGCGAAGAGGGCTGCCCAGCTCCCCGGAGCAAATGGCAGCCCGGAGAGACCCGTGTGGCGGGAGGAGAGTTTGGCGCAGAGGGAGGGACCTGGGTCCCAGGAACCAAGCCCCAGCCTGCAGTCCCAGAGACTAGAAGAGGCGTTTGGACAGTTTTGAGCTGAGAAACAAGTGAGGGAGCTCCCAGGCCTACAGTGTGGAGTATTAGGTCCCTTCCTACTCTGCTAAGGGTTGCTGAAAGGTTTGGAGCGGCAGGACGCTGAACGCGGTTCTGTCGGCGTGGGCGGAGGCCAAGCCGGAGTGAGCTTGGTCTAGCCCAGCAGGGTCGGAGGGGACGCCGAAAGCGGTCCGGAAGCTGCGGCCCGCCTTTAATCTCACTTACAGGGACAAAGCGGGAGGCCAGGAACAGGCAGAAATCTGCTCTGCGACCCTGCGCAAGCCGGCGCTGACCGCGAGAACCGGGCTAGGACCAGGGATGGGCAGGCGCTCGCAGCTGAGCTCACGCTACTATCCCCGCCCGGCCGGAGAAACCGCGATTGCATTCCTACGTGCACGAACGGGCTCCAAACGCGGGGCGGGGTAGAGTCTGGGGCGAGCGGAAGTCCGCAGCTGAGCGGAAGCCAGCAAACATGCCCGCCCCAATAAACCTGGGTTTGCGACCCTGCGCAGAAGGGCACTGGCCTCGAAGGCAGGGCTAAAGCTCCGGACGGGCAAATGTTCACAGCTGAGAGCATGTCAAAAGCCCAGTCCAACCCGCGTAACTGTGGCGAGCAGGCTCTGACTGAGGGTTCTGGGCGGAAGTCCGGAAATAGGCTGGGTCCTCAGCTGAGAAAAGGTGCTCATCTCTACCCCTGGTGCTAAGGCTTGTGGCTTTAGTGACAGCGCCTCCTGCGGAGTAGAGGCAGAAATCACAGCAAAAGCCACAGTGGGCCGGCACTGGCAACGCTCATACCCAACCACCCTAGGCACCAGCAGAGGAGGTGGGGGGCCAACAGACAGACCACACCTAGAGAACACAAAGGCAACACCTACTGGACTCCAGTGGCCACAACTTGCTTATACACAGACAAAATGGGCAGGCAGAGGAATGCAAACCAAATGAATCAAGAGAAATCCCCAGAGAAGGACCTGAATGAACCAGATATAACCAAATTACCAGAAGCAGAATTTAGAATAATGATAGGATGTTCAAAGAAATTAGAGCAACAATGGATAGTCACTATGAGCACCTAAAGAGATAACAAGTATAAAAAACGAAATAGAAATAATAAAAAAGAATCAGACAGAAATGACAAATACAGTATCAGAACTGAAGACCACAATGGAAGGAATTAAAAGCAGGAAGAATCACGCTGAGGATCGAATAAGCGAGTTAGAGGACACAATAAACAAAGGCTCAGAAGCAGAGAAGAAAAAGGAAAAGAGACTCGAAAAATGTGAGGAAACTCTAAGGGAGCTCTGTGACAACATGAAGAGAAACAACATTCGCATCATAGGGGTGCCTGAAGAAGAGGAGAGAGGACAGGAAATGGAAACTTTGTTCAATCAAATCATAGCAGAAAACTTTCCTAAATTAAGGCTGGGAAACACTCCACACATTCAAGAAGCACACAGAATTCCATTAAAGAGAAACCCAAAAAGATCTACACCAAGACACATCATAGTTAAAATACCAAATCTAATGGATAAAGAAAAAATTTAAAAGCTGCTAGAGAAAAAAAGGCTATCACCTACAAAGGAGCCCCCATAAGGATGACATCGGACTTCTCAACAGAAACACTTGAGGCCAGAAGGGAATGGCGAGATATAATCAAAGTAATGCAGAACAAGAACCTACAACCAAGACTACTTTATCCAGCAAGGCTAACGTTTAAAATTGAAGGAGAAATAAAGAGCTTCCCAGAAAAAGAAAGCCTGAAGGAATTCATAAAAACCAAACCAATTCTGCAAGAGATACTAAGGGGCCTCTTGTGAACAGTTTAAAGGGAGGAATGAATATAGCAAAAAAAGAATACAGCTTTAAAGAATAAAAGGGCAATAAACAACTATATATCAATAATAACCTTAAATGTAAATGGATTAAATGATCCAATCAAAAGACACAGGGTAGCTGCGTGGATAAAGAAACAGGACCCATACATATGCTGTCTACAAGAGCCACACCTTAAAACAAAAGATGCACATAGACTGAAGGTAAAAGGATGGAAAAAAATATTTCATGCAAATGGAAATAAAAAAAAAGCAGGGGTAGCAATACTTATATCAGACCAAATGGACTTTAAAACAAAGGCTATAGTAAGAGATAAAGAAGGACACTACATAATGATAAAGGGAACAATTCAACAGGAAGATATAACTATTATAAATATCTATGCACCAAATATAGGAGCCCCGACATACATAAAGCAGACTTTGATAGATATAAAGGGCGAGATTAACAGCAATACTATCATAGTAGGGGATTTCAATACCCCTCTAACAACACTGAATAGATCCTCAAAAAAGAAAATTAATAAAGAAACAGCAGACTTAAAGGAGACACTAGATCAACTTGATTTAATAGATATATTCAGAACTTTTCACCCTAAAGCAGTAGAATATACATTCTTCTCAAGCGCTCATGGTACGTTATCTAGGATAGACCACATGTTAGGACACAATAACGGTCTCAATAAATTTAAGAAGATTGAAATCATATCAAGCATTTTCTCTGATCACAATGCCATGAAACTAGAAATTAACCACAAAAGAAAAACTGAAAAATACTCAAACACCTGGAAACTAAATAGCATGTTATTAAATAATGAATGGATTAACAATGAGATCAAAGAAGAAATAAAAAAGTTTCTAGAAACAAATGATAATGAGCATACATCAACTCAAAATTTAAGGGACACAGCAAAAGCAGTTCTGAGAGGGAAGTTTATTGCACTACAGGCATATCATAAGAAGCTAGAAAAAGCTCAAATAAGCAACCTGACCCTGGATCTAAAAGAACTAGAAAAACAACAACAAATAAAACCCAAGACAAGTAGAAGGAAGGAAATAATAAAGATCAGAGCAGAAATAAATGACATAGAGGCGAAGGAAAAATACAGAGAATCAATGAAACCAGAAACTGGTTCTTTGAAAAGGTAAACAAGATTGATGAACCTTTAACTAGACTCACCAAGAAAAAAAGAGAGAGGATTCAAATAAATAAAATTAGAAAGGACAGTGGAGAAATAACAACTGACACAACAGAAATACAAAGCATTGTAAGAAAATACTATGAAGAACTATACGCCAAAAAATTAGACAATCTTGGTGAAATGGACAAATTTCTTGAATCATGTAACCTTCCAAAAATCAGTCTGGAAGAATTAGAACATCTAAACAGACCAATTACAATAAACGATATCGAAATAGTTATCAAAAAACTCCCAAAAAAGAAAAGTCCTGGACCTGATGGCTTCACAAGTGAATTCTATCAAAAATTCAAAGAAGAACTAACTCCTATCCTCCTCAAGCTATTTCAAAAAATTCAAGAGGAAGGAAGACTTCCAAACTCCTTTTATGAGGCGAGCATAATTCTGATCCCAAAACCGGGCAAAGACAACACAAAGAAAGAAAATTATAGGCCTATATCCATGATGAATTTAGACGCTAAAATTCTCAACAAAATATTAGCCAACCGGATCCAGCAATATATGAAAAAAATCATACACCATGATCAAGTGGGATTTATTCTGGAGAGGCAAGGCTAGTTCAATATTCGCAAATCAATCAATGTGATTCATCACATAAACAAAAGGAAGGACAAAAATCACATGATAATTTCAATAGATGCAGAAAAGGCATTTGATAAAATCCAGCACCCATTCATGCTCAAAACTCTCAGTAAAGTGGGAATACAGGGATCATTCCTTAACATGATAAAGGTCATCTACGATAAACTGACAGCAAACATCATACTAAATGGACAAAAATTAAAAGCAATCCCCTTAAGATCAGGAACCAGGCAGGGATGCCCCCTTTCACCACTCTTATTCAACATAGTTCTGGAAGTCCTAGCTACAGCAATCAGACAAGAAGAAGAAATAAAAGGCATACAAATTGGAAAAGAAGAAGTAAAACTGTCACTATTTGCAGATGATATGATATTGTATATTGAAAACCCTAAAGTCTCAGTCATAAAACTACTGGACCTTATAAATGAATTCAGCAAGGTGGCAGGATATAAAATTAATACTCAGATATCAGAGGCATTTCTATATACCAACAATGAACTGTCAGCAAAAGAAATTAAGGAAACAATCCCCTTCATTATTGCAGCCAAAAAAATAAAGTACCTAGGAGTAAATTTAACCAAGGAGGTTAAGGACTTGTACTCAGAAAATTATAAAACATTGATAAAAGAAATCAAGGAAGATACAAACAAGTGGAAGCATATACCGTGCTCATGGCTACGAAGAATAAACATCATTAAAATGTCTATATTACCAAAAGCAATTTATAAATTCAATGCAATACCAATTAAAATACCAATGACATACTTCAAAGATATAGAACACATATTCCAAAAATTTATATGGAACCAAAAAAGAACATGAATAGCCTCAGCAATCTTAAAAAGAAAAAATAAAGCAGGAGGTAGTACTCTTCCAGATATCAAGGTTTACTATAAGGCCATTATACTCAAGACAGCCTGGTATTGGCATAAGAACAGGCACATAGATCAATGGAACAGAACAGAGAACCCAGAAATAAACCCACAGCTTTATGGACAACTGATATTTGACAAAGGAGGAAAGAACATACAATGGAGTAAAGACAGCCTCTTTAACAAATGGTGTTGGGAAAATTGGACATCTACCTGCAAAAAAATGAAACTAGACCATCAACTTACACCATTCACAAAAACAAACTCAAAATGGATAAAAGACTTAAATGTAAGCCGTGAAACCATAAGCATCTTAGAAGAAAACATAGGCAGCAAGCTCTCCAAAATCTGTAGCAGCAGTATATTTGCCGATTTATGTCCAAGGGCAAATGAAATAAAAGGCAAGATAAACAAATGGGACTATATCAAACTAAAAAGTTTTTGCACAGCTAAAGATAATAAGAACAAAATAAAAAGACAAACCACACAATGGGAGAACATATTCGACAGCATGTCTGATAAGGGGTTAATAACTAAAATTTATAAAGAACTTATAAAACTCAACACCAGGAAGACAAACAACCCAATCAAAAAATGGGCAAAAGATATGAATAGAAATTTCTCCAAGGAGGACATACAGATGGCCAATAGGCATATGAAAAAATGCTCAACATCACTAATCATTAGAGAAATGCAAATTAAAACCACAATGAGATATCACCTCACACCAGTCAGCATGGCACTCATCAGCAAAACAACACAGAATAAGTGCTGGTGAGGATGTGGAGAAAAGGGAACCCTTCTGCACTGCGTGTGGGAATGCAGACTGGTGCAGCCACTGTGGAAAACAGTTTGGAGATTCCTCAGAAAATTAAAAATCGAACTGCCTTTTGACCCAGCTATCCCAGTTATAGGAATATACCCTAAGAACACCACAGCACTGTTCGAAAAGAAGAAATGCGCCCCCATGTTCGTGGCAGCATTGTTCACAGTAGCGAAGATCTGGAACCAGCCCAAGTGTCCGTCAGAAGACGAGTGGATTAAAAAGCTATGGTACATATATACTATGGAATACTACTCAGCCATAAGAAACAATGACATCGGATCATTTATAACAAAATGGATGTACCTTGATAACATTATTACGGAGTGAAATAAGTAAATCAGAAAAAAAAGAAAAACTGAGAACAGCATGATTACATACATAGGTGGGACATAAAAGTAAGAATATGAGACATGGACAAGAGAGTGGTGGTTATGGGATGGGGGGAGGAAGGAAAGAGTGGGATAGGGAAGAGGGGAGGGGCACAGGGAAAACCAGATAGAAGGTGACAGAGGACAATTGGACTTTTGGTGATGGGTATGCAACACAACTGAATGATAAGATAACCTGGAGATGTTTTCATTGTACATATGTACCCTGATTTATTGGTGTCACCCCATTAGAATTAATAATAATAAAATATATATTAAAAAAAAAGATGGAAACAATTCTACTATATATAATAAGCAAATGTGAAAATAAAGTATTCTGTACACAATGAATGTAGTATCTTATAGCCATTAAAAATGTTTATCAAGATTATATAATACCGTGAGCATTCTTTGTATTATTTGACAAAAGCCATTATAATTACAGCCATTTTACTGTTAGTTTTTAGTTTAGGGCTGAAAGGAAAAACAGTGCAATAGTGGTTATCTTCAAGTACCAGGAAGATAGGTGATATGGTACAGAATTATTTTCAAATATTCTTTAACAACTGCACATCATTTTTTAAATGGAGAGAGAAAAACAACAACAAAGTAAGTCACCACGTAAGAAGGCCAGAAAAATCTTCACTAACCATCTGCTGGTCGCCTGTCGTGGCCAAAGAAAACCCGTGTTGCTGAACTGTTAATATACGGTAAAGGAAGCTGTGGTAGGGGACCATCTGGTGATAGCTGACTTACATTCTAGGAGAAATACAAAAGAAAAAATAAAAAGAATTTTTGAGAAAATTCAATTTTCGTTATATTTGCTTTCTCATTTTTTAAATACACAAGGTATTAAAAACATATTAAGCAAAAATAGTAAGAATTGCTAATTTTATTTAATATATCAGTTATAAAATTTTACAACTGGAAAGAACTTTAGAGATAATTTATTCCTGCCTAAGAAAGGGTTCCTAAGGTTTTTCAGCTAATTAGCTTACCTTGGATGTAAAACTTACAAACATTACTTTGGTATGCATTTCACTTCCTGTGACTCAATACAGCATCCTATCTGCCAAAGTTCTAATCCACATGATTTCAAATAATTAGAGCAGGCCCAGGCTGGTTGGCTCAGGGGATATAAAGTGTCGGCCTGGCTTATGCACATCCTGGGTTTGATCCCTGGTCAGGGAACACATGAGAAGCAACCATCTGCTTCTCTTCTCTTCCCTACCCTCTCGCCCTTCTTTTTCTCTTCCTCTCTCACAGCCATTGGCTCGATTGTTTCCAGCGTCAGCCCTGGATGCTGAGGATAGCTCAGCTGGTCTGAGCATCGGCTCAGATGGGAGTTCCTTAGTGGATCACGGTTTGGGTGCACGTTATAGTCTG
Organism: Rhynchonycteris naso; assembly: GCA_037038555.1. Classification (NCBI taxonomy): domain Eukaryota; kingdom Metazoa; phylum Chordata; class Mammalia; order Chiroptera; family Emballonuridae; genus Rhynchonycteris; species Rhynchonycteris naso. Next base: position 164,924,005 of record CM072999.1, on the reverse strand, counting down.
TCTCACTATATCCCCTTCTCTTATATCGTAATAATAATAATAGCATAAAGTGTAGTTATTTTCTACAGGACAGAAATACAATACAAGGGTGGGCAAGAGTAGGTTGAGAGTTGTTCATATGGAAAAATATGTAATATAAGAAAAACTATTTCATGTATCACAACTGTAAACCTACTTTTGCCCACCTGTCTATTCACTATTCACAGGGCTTCACGAAAAAATTATATCCAATTTCTCCCATAAAATAATGCTTTACAATTTCTATCCTCCTGTCTCAAGGAAATCTTTTCCTTACTTAACTTTTTCTGGGTGACACCATAATAATTTCTCTGCTTCCCACAGAACCACGCCTTATCATCTTTCATAGGGAAAAGAGAGAAGCAGGCTTTCCGAAGGATGGTAAGAGGACCCAATATATTATAAAGTTAATTATGATTCAACCCCCCCAACACATAATAAAAATGTCTAGAAAGAATGTAATTTCTTTAAGATTCCGAGAACAGCCACAAATCAAATATTCGCTGGAATATTAAAATTCTCTTAAAGAACTATGGAAGGGCAATGCAACTCAGATCTATGACCAAAAAGTCTAGCATGCCACACTTTTTTATATCAGAAATTTATATAATTCTAATAAAACCATTTTTAGACTTCTGGTAGATAGTATTAAAATGGTTTTTTGCTAAACAATTAATATAATTTTAATATCTACTCCAGTATTCACCTTGTAAACATAAAGATATTCTCTGAGGAAGGCCCCTTGTTGAGCTGCAGATTGTTTACTTTCATTGATTAAGATGTGCCTAAAAGCAGACACAGCATTGTCCAGTTGCCGAAGAGTATAGGATTGGCGCCCAATTGTGAAGTTAATGTGATCCTCTGCGAGAGACCAGCCTTTTCCTTTGTAAACTTGCATGGCTTGACAATAGCAGCGTAAAGCATGTTTTTTCTGTAAGAAAAAAAACAAAACAAAGTATTATAATCCAAATTTCTCTCAGACTGAAAACACATGCGTGTGTGTGCGCATGCAGGTGCACAAAATTCAGCAACTAGTAACTGGTTCTTCCAAGACTGGGATAATGAGGAAAATGAAACTAATAATTTGAGAAACCACTTAACAATTATCGCTAAAAACCAAAAGGTTCTGAAGGAAGCAGCTGCTTTGTCCAAGGGCAAGCAGTCTAAAAGTCAGGATTAACAACTGTATGAGAAACCATCCGGGAGTTTCGAAAGCAGTAACATCTGGTTATGGATTAGGTAGAAGCTTGGTTGTTAACTTGCAAATGAAACCTATCTTAAGACTCAATTTTGTTATGGTCATCCCTTTTGACGATATCACTGCACTAGACTGAATGGAAATACCCGACGTGTGCTAAAACTGCATGTGTGAGTATATGATTGTGCATGTGTGTGTTTGTGTATACATTTTTAAACTACAGTTTGTTTGGTATTCTTTTCTTTTGCCCACTGTTGGCTGCATGCTGCCAAACCCATGAGCAGGTATTTGGCATTAACCACGTATCACTGTCCCCTGCTAAACTGGTAACTCCCATCATAAAAAAGAAATCTGGTACCAAGGAAGACACCTCCCTCCACTAAACTTATGCTTCAGGGTATACTACTGTATCCACTTCCCTCCCCAGAGTAGATTACAAACTTTGTACCATAAATAGCTAGAACTGTTTGTTTTTCTTAAGAAATGTTTTCTTGATAAAGAGGTAATGAAAGCAAATCAAAATCACCTACCATTTGATAGTATGCAAGAAGAATAGTCTCTTTTTTGATATTACTATATAGATATTCAATTTGAATCCCATCATGAGGAAATATCAGGAAAAACTAAATTAAAAGACATTACAAAATAATTCTCTACAAAATAATTGGCCTGTAATCTTAAAAATGCCAAGGTTATAAAACTCAAAGGATCCCTCTGAACAGGATCCTTGTGCTATAATACAAAGGGTATTTATGGGACTACTGTCAAAACCTGAATAAGGTCTGATAGTAGTACTTACTGTCTTAGGACTACTTAGGACTAAGCTCTTGATTGTGATTGCTGTATTATAGTTACATAGAAGAAAAGTTCTTGTTTCTAGGAGATAGGAAGTGTGCCCTAAAGTATTTGAGGGTAATGGGGCACTTGGTAGACAACCTTCAAATGGTTCATGCATACAAAAGTTTCTGAAGTAGGGAGGGAAAGGTGGGATAGGGAGGAGGGGAGGGGCACAGGGAAAACCAGATAGAAGGTGACAGAGGACAATTTGACTTTGGGTGACGGGTATGCAACACAATTGAATGATAAGACAATCTGGAGATGTTTTCATTGTACATATGTACCCTGATTTATTGGTGTCACCCCATTAAAATTAATAATAATAAAATAAAATTTTGAAAAGTTAAAAAAAAAAAGTTTCTGAACTATGTTTGTAATTTTTCTTTAAATCTAAACCTGTTTCAAATTATTTTTATTTACTGATTTGAAGGAAGAAAGAAACAGAAAAACATCAGTTTGTTGTTCCACTTATTAATATATTCATTGGTTGATTCTTATAGGTGCCCAAACCAGGGATAGAACCCACAACCTTGGCATACCAAGACAACACTCTGAGTTAACCCCACCAGGAACAAAAAAAATAATGTTTCTTGAAAAAAACGATCCTAATCTCCATTCTGCATTTGGTAAAATAAGAGATATTGAGTCTTAAAAACTAAGAGAGAAATAATCAAATGTGTTTAAGTTAAGCTCAGGTGCATTTTTTAGGATTTCGTGAAAAAACATCTAAAGATAATTGAAAGGTAACAGGATTTAAAGTCTGCCTTTAAAATAAGAAAGCTTGTCCAGGGTGTACCAAACATAAACACTCTCCACAGCACTTTTATAAATTTCTTTTACTGATTTTAATATTTTATAAAGCCAGTTCTATTTTTTAAACACCATTTACTTTGATACTCCTAATAAAAAAAATTAAACTATAAAAAATTTCAGGGGACAAGATAAGCAATTCTGCATGAACTCTCAATCAGAGGACTGAGATAAATGGGATTACTTTATAATTTCCTCTGCCATGCTCACTCATCACTGCGAACACACACATCTGTTTTTAATGTCATGAAAAGGTGGTACTTCTCAGAAACAGCCTCAGTACTGTGTGTGTTCTATGTGCCTTATATTCCCAGGAAGACACTGTTCTTGACCCACTTCCCACTTCAGTAATACATCTGCTTTTCAAACAGATCTGCATTTCTAGTCATACTTTCAGGTTTCTATATACTATTTGAAAAGGAGACTTCCTGGGATTGAGGTATAAATAGAGCCGTGATGGCGAACCCATGACACGCGTGTCAGCACTGACACGTGTATCCATTTTCGATGACACGCGGCCGCATACCAGAGAAGCATGGGACCGCATGCGGAGAAGAACGTTTTATCCTTGGCTCCTACACGGCCAGGTGCAGTAGCCAAAGATAAAACATTTGCTGTAGTGTAGACACTCTGTGCTGGAGGTCTGTAGGCCAAAACATTTTTGTTATTTAAACTATAAATATTGCAAAATTATGGTTTGTTTTCTCAAAGTGACACACCACCCGAGTTATGCTTGTTTTCAGGCAAATTTTGATACACCAAGCTCAAAAGATTGCCCATCACTGAGATAAGAGTGATCACAAAAACAGCAAAATCACCTACATTAAAACCCTGTAACTCCATGAGATAACTACAATTAGAGATGATTATTAGGCCTAATAGCAAATGGATCTCAAGGTATCACAAATGTAGCACTTTTAATTTGCTATGCATGTGCTATATGCTCTATAATTTCAGAAGTAGCTATTTTCAATTCCAATTACATTATCATTCTCACAAATAAAACCATTCACAACAGATGTGGAAAAAAGATAACTTTTTAAATATGACAAACTAGACCATTCCTAATGGGGTATATAATTTTCCTTCTAAGCAAAAGAAACAACCTGCTTAATACAGCTTGTAAATTTTTGAACAGAACACTGTATGCAGAGACAAACAATGAAATAACATGTTTTAGCTGCACTTACTATAGCTCTTTCTGTAATAAAACTTCCTCCAAAAATTATTGTTTTTAATTTTGTTTCTCCATTTTAGAGCATGAGAAATTTTAATTCATGGACTTTATTAAATTATAAAAATACATTTAATTTTACAAATATTTTTAATAGTTCTGTAATTAATATATAGCAAGTTTATAAATTTTCTAACTTGGCAGTTTCCAAAAATAAAGAGCAAAAACCCAATCTTCAAATGTTTTTTAAAAATCATGGCACTTTTACATAAAATTGCAAGTAATTTTTTAATACTTTTATTTCTTTGTATCTTTCAAATACAAAAGCAATGGCATATTTTGGTTAGTATAGACTCTGAAAAGTGTTGGGTCCTTAAAAATTCATAGTACATTTAAAAAATACTCATACCCCTTACTAGTTAAAAAGCTCCCTAAGAGAAGACAATGCTGATTTTATGTGTGCTTGCTTAGCTCCTAGTATTATAGTACCTGAAATATAGAGATTACTGAAGCCACACTTCTGTCTATATTTGCAGTAAACCACCATCTCCATGCAGCTACTACTCTCTACCTCCAGCAAAACTTCCTCTAAATAATGCCTAAAGGGATAATTACGAATGGAGAAAGCTCTCCAAATTAATAAATAGCTCTCTAACCCAACTGCTTCCAGGGACAAAGACAGAAGATTTCTACTCATTTAGTAAATACCATCATAAAGCACTCCAAGAGACAAGACCAGAGCTGAAACAGGGAGAGTTTATCCTCTATTAAATAAAATGCATTGTTTTTAGCTGGATTTCCACATACATGATTTCGTTTAACCGTAAAAATAATTGGGTGCCTGATCAGTGGTGGCACAGTGGATAGAGCATCAACTGGGAAGCTGAGGTCCCAGGTTTGAAACCCCAAGGTCGCCAGCTACAGTGCAGGCTCGCCAGCTTTAGTGTGGGGTCACTGGCTTGGCTTGTGCCCCCTGCTCAAGGCACAAATGAGAAGCAATCAATGAACAACTAAAGTAATGCAACTACAAGTTGATGTTTCTAATCTCTCTGCCTCCCACAAAAAAAAGGAAGCAAAATTCCAAATATTATTTAAAAAAATTTAAAAAGGAAGCTTAAAGAAGTAACTTAACCAAAGTTAAGTTGTAAGCAGAATATCAAGATTTAAACCCAGATTTCTCTAAACCCAAATCTCATGCCTTTACCAATATAAAAATATAAAACGTTACCTTGAAACAAAATTTGTATCCATTTTTAGGGTTAATAGTAGTCATAAAAAATTGACAAGTGGCATACTTTTACAAAATAAATAACAAATGATAACAAATTATTTTCTTTTCAAAAAAATGCACTCACCTGCCCTGCTTTACTAAACCGGTGGCCTGCCAATATCATATGAAACGCATATTTTCTAACCATGGGACTCTTCATGTTTATAAAGCAATGTGCCGCCTGTTCCAAAAGAAGTGCACTTCGAAGATCAGAATCCTATTGAATATTTAAAAGAAAAGGTTAACTTCACAAGATTAAAAGTAAAAAGATAACTGGTAAAAAATTCACTTTCCTAAAATAATATATAATATATTAAGTGTTTCACAGAGAATCTGAGGGCAAAGATCAAGAAGTAATCCAATCTTGATTCTTCCCATTAAAAAAAAATTCTCCAAAGAATTCTCTACCATAAAATATTTTCTTTTGTTTTCATAAAGCCAAATGTCTGGTTATGATATGTAGCATGTGAAAAGTCTCTGAAGAAATGCAATCCCTTTACAAATGGCAAAAAAGTACATAAACTAGGAATTTAATACAGATATACTAATTCAAGATAAAACAGAAAACTACCAAAAAAAAAAAAAAATAGATTCACACCAATCTAAGTTCTTCTGGAAATTAATCTGTGACATCCAATAGCATATTTCCATCCATCCAAGAGAAAAAAGGAAAGATAAAACAGAATGTGTGTAAATTATAAAATATCTTAATCTATTACTTTACTCTCTATAAAGCTTTACTATATTTAAAACAATTTCTCAATTTTTGCTATAATGTGAGTGGGCCAAAATTGCTATTTCATTAAAAAAGTTCAGAAGGTTTCCCCTTCAAAGATTATCACTTGCTATTAATACAGTAATAAATGCTACAATTCAAATTATTTCTAGCTCAACTGAATCTTACAAGTGTCTACAAAAACCAGAAATGCATTCTCACCCATAGGACAACCTTTCAACTGAAAGAGCCACTATTACTTTAAACATAACTGAGAAAGTACTGAGAGTTGTTGATCAAGTATCAACAACATTTGCACAAAACTTTCTCTAGGTTTTCAGCTATTCTCAAGCTGAACTTACCATGCCCTTCCATGTGTTCTGCTGCCATTATTTTCCCCAGGGAAAGTTGAAAACAGAAAACATTGACTTTAAATGAAGTAATTTCAACAGATTATAGTTACATCAAAAAGTGTTCACAGATCATTACTATAACTATCTCTGTAGCAATTATAAAATTATACTAGAACTGGAACAGATCTGAGGAAATACTGTATAAAAAATCCAGCAAATGGTAGGTATTATCTATTCTCAACCCCCTCATGACAAAAACTAAATAATCAGATAATTTTTATAGTAACTAAGATCTAAAAGCTAATAAATGGCAAAATCAGGAATATACAATTAATAAGACATTCTATAACAATGTATCGAATTACTTGGGGAGCCACTGAGCTTACCTCTTTTATTTTTTATTTTTAGAAAAGAATTTTCTTTTAAAAAATTAATACAGACCCTGTTTTTTTCTTAAAGACTATTTAAAGGAAAAAGGTGACCATCTTTCTTTTCCATCCCATGCCTCATCTGACATGTCAGCTTAGTGTGGTATCTAGTATATGTATATATAGCATACGTGTGCTTATATGTTATTAGTTCTTAATAATTCACACTTTTTAATACATAAGAGGATTCTTTATTTTGATTTTTAAACTTAGTAACATAGATTTCTTTCCAAAACATCTATATCTCTCATTTCTTTTAAAGCTCATTGTATTCTATTATATAAATATAACGTAATTTATTAATAGTCTCCAATTGGTGGATTTAACATTGCTTTAAAGTTTTGTATTTTGAAAATGTGCTTCAATATACATCTTTCTAAACACATCTGAGTAACTATACAAATATTTTTATTAGACAAATTTCTGGAAGCAGAACTGCTGAGTTAATGAAAGCTATACATAATACTCCATATTCTAAATGATATAGCCAAACTGCTACAAAAAATTAGTAGCAATATATATTCTCACCAACAGAGAATGAGTATAGATGTCCTACCCTACTAAGCCTCAAATCATTTTTTTAATGTTTACCTCTTTAATAAAAGAAAAATGACCCTTTGTTTCAACATACATTTATTTAATAAGGCTGTTAATCTTTTCCTATGTTTAAAGGTCTTTGTACTTTTTTTTGTAAATTGCCTGTTTATACCCTTTTGTGAATGGGTTTTTGTGATTATGTGGTTTGTAGGAGCCTTTTGTACACAATCAATATAAGGCCTTTGTCATACATTTCCAAATAGTATTTTCCAGTTTTGACATGAAAGAACTTATTCTTTAGTAGTCAAGCATACTATCTTTCCCTTTATGGCCTCAGAATACTGCATCAAACTAGGAAAGGATATTACTATTTCTCAATTTTAAAAAATGCTCGCCTATATTTTCTTCTAGATTTTCACATTATAACTAACTGAGCTATATTTATAACATGTAATGAATAAAACAGGAATCCATCCCCAAACAGCTAGTTAGCTGTCACAATACCATTCTGTAAATTATCTAAAACTGCTCACTAAATTAAATGACACCTAATCATACACTTAGTAATTTGTAGTATTTAAGTTTTCATAATATTACATTACTCTGTCTCTTATCACTGTAAACAGTTTTAATTTCTACGGCCTTCTAATAAATTTTAATATTTAGAATGCGTAATTCTCTCTAATTACTTCTTCTATTTTGGAATTTTATTTAGACTTCTCAATAGTTTGTTTTTTCTTTCAGCCCTCCTAAGTGTATTCCTAGCACGAGCACACACAAACATACACACAGCATAAATACATGTTTTTTTTTTCAATTGCCAATGAAGATGTATTAAATTGCAAAACTTGGGTAAGCTGCAATCTAGGACATTCCAATTAACATGAGGACTATGCCACAAATATCTTTGATGGTGTGTAAACGATCCTAATGTACAATCTAGTTGAGAATCAGCACAGTTAACCTCAGCATTCTCAAATTTAACACTCAAGGACTGACCAATTCAGGAGAAAACTGGAAATCCATGGCAGGTATTAATTTAGCTAAAGCAAAATTTGACTCTTATACCCTATAAAGCCATTTCCTGAGAAAGAATCGATTTGCAGATCTGAATACCCTACCTACATTCATATTGCACTGCAGCTTAGTTCTCTGTTAGACACTTAAAGTAGAAAATACATTGCCTTGAAACGCAAAAAGGACCTGAAAAGAATGAAAACTGCCATCAGTGTTGATGGAAGGAAAATAGAAGAATTTCACAGTAATAGTTTTAACCAGAAAGCAGAGGCTATGAATAAGTTGAAGAATAAAATTTACTTTCTGGTGGTGCCTATCTATAATATGACTAGTCTATTAAATATACTCTATAACAGTGGTTTTCAACTGCCCATCCATGGTCTATAATCTTCATATAACATCAGGATGGTGAACTCTCCCACAGGCCAGCACAAATTTTCTGACAAACCAGCAGTTGAATATCACTGTTTTATAAGGAGCTAATAAGCAAAAACCTCTGCTACCACTTTAACAAAACTCCAGCCTATGAACTTTACCTACAACCAAGAGATAATTTTAACAAAAGCTGAAAAGGCAACGCTAAATGATGAGGATAAATATACGGAAAAAATCAGCTAAGCTAGAGGCTTCACGAAACGCTTCCATAAAAACACAGCTGATAAAGGCACCAGTTGCAAACTTAACTAAATTAAATCTCAAGGATGACTGTAAGACTTTTTCTTTGCATAACTGTGAAGTTAACAGGAAAGGTGCTATCAACGATCAACTTAACACAGGAAGAGCTCCTCCTAGACTGGAGAAATCTGTAAAAGCTGCGGCTATTACTATCCCTGGGAAACTGATCTAATGTACCTAATGTACTTAAATAGATTGGCTTTGTGATGAGAAATAAATGTTCAACACGACAACAAAGTCCAAAGCAGAAGAAAACATCACATCTTAAACACCAAGTTCATACATATTATCTTATGAGGTGGTGAATACAGCATGCTTTGTCATTAAGCTAGGATTGCTCTATCATGTTGAGAATCCCAGGGAATAACCTAAGTATAAGACCCACCTGCCCATAAATTTTCAGTCCAAAATAGAAAGGCAAAGCACAACTCTTTTCACCCAGGCCTTATAGCTGTCTTTTGCTATAACGGTATTAGCAAAAATCTAGGAAACACAACTCATGAATGTCAAGAGTATGTTAACTCAGTTCCCTATCCTCAAGACAATTTTTCATATTATACAGCCTTTCTAGTTAATAAAATATACACAATAAACAAAAATTATTAGTTAAAACTATAATTTTATAAACATTATGTCTAGAAGTCTTTACTTTCAAGTTATCTCAAAGAAATTTGAAAGGTATAGAAGAAAAGGCCACTGAGAAACACCATTTCTGGAGAAATAAACTATACATCACCCCAAAGCAGTAAATAACAATAAATAAATTTGCTAGAATTTCATGACAAAATAAATCATCCAGGTTTGAAAAGAAGAGAACAATGACAGAAAATAACAAGGTTACAATGCAGATAGAAGAATTTAAAGAAATTTTATTCAAACTCATAACCCATAAATTCCTTTTACATTCACTGATAATCCCTAGGTTAGAAAGCAGAGCAATATATTCAAACCCAAGTTAAGATTACTTATTATAATATAGAACATCAACATACCCGAGAGCCCATATTCAGCTCTTCCAATAGTTTATGTCTGGCAACTGTTTGTATTGGTCAGTGTTCATGCAATATCAATTACTAAATATTTTTAATATGTATAACCACTTTACCTAGTTAATTATATCTTACAGAAACCGTTTTAGAATAATTAATGGTTCTGTTCAGCAAACATATGTAAATCATATACCATGTGGCAGGCCCAGTGTTAGGTACTAGGTACAAAAATATAGAAGGCAGCACAGTACTCTACTCTTGAAAACTAACAACTTAAATGTAATTTCCAATCTAATATAATAAGTCATATGTGACAATATATGAGAGGGCATGACAGACACAGGACAACCTTGTATAAAACAGATGACTATATGGAGAGCTTTAAGGACATGAACCAGAACAGTAGCAGGAGGGATTAAAAAAAAAGGGGCCCTGAGCTTGCCTGGTCAAGGCACATATGGGAGCTGATGATTCCTGCTCTTCCTCCCTTTCTCGCTCTTTCTCTCTCTCCCCTCTCTAAAATGAATAGTCTTAAACATTTTTAAAAACAGAAAAAAGAGAGAGAGAGATGTATAATATTTGGAGACATAAAAAGAGTGTCAATTTAAAAAGTTAAGGTCCTGGTCAGTGGCTCAGTGGATAAAGCGTCGACCCACCGCACCAGGGATCACAGGTTCAACCCCTCTTTAAGGCACATACCAAAAGCAGTACAGTGAGTACTCAATGGAACAAGTAAAAAAGAAGTTGAGGTCTCTCTGTCTCTCCCTCTCTTACCCCTCTTTCTCTGTCTCTGTCTCTCTCAAATCAATGGAAAAAAAAAAAAGTTAACTACTACCCACCAACTGTGTTACTGACAGGTAACTTCTCAACCAGTTTCTGCCTTGAGCAAATGAGGAGCTAGCTGGTTATGAAAATTTAAGATCACAATCTATAAGGCTTTAAGAAAGTTTTATGAACTTAGTTATTAATGCATCAACTTAAACGAGCAATTGGAAACACCTAAGTCCTATAGATAAGTCAAAAAGGCAGTTGGCCATACAAATCTAAATCTCAAGAAATCATAGATGAAGAAAGATTTGAGAATGAAAATAATTATGACTGAACAAAACACCCCAAAAATGTAGAGTGAAAAGTACAGAGCAGCCGAGACAAAAACCACAGTGTACATTACAGTAATATTTAAGGAGCAAAAAGGGTTTGATTTTGTTCTTTCGCTCTTATGCATTCATCTAAAAAACGTGTCTTGGCCCTGGCCAGTGGGTCAGTGGATAGAGCACTGGCCTGGTATGGACATCTGGGTTTGAATACCATGTCAGGGCACATAGGAGAAGCGACCATCTGCTTCTCTCCCCTCCCTCTTCCCCTTCTCTCTCTCTTCCTTGCCAGCAGCCAGTGGCTCAGTTGATTCTAGCATGGCCCCAGGCACTGAGGATAGCTCTGTGAAAAAAGGACAGCCTCAAGCACTAAAAACAGCTTGGTAATCAAGCATCAGCCTAAAATGGGGTTGCTGGGTGGATACTGGTAGGGGAGCAAGTGAGTCTGCCACACTATCTCCCTCCACTCACCTAAATAAATAAACAAACAGAAATAGGATATGTCTTTAACCATACTTTTAAAGGAATTACTATCATTCTTTACAAGTCTGTAGGCAATGCAACTTAATAATGTGTTATAAACCATTTATAGCAACTATAAATGGTTGCTTTTTCTACCTTTTAAAATATTCATAATAAAGATTTTTTTTAAATGCTTAAGGTAATTTTTTTAAAAGTTCATACTACAAAATAAGATAAAAAAATTCCTGAGTCATTACTTTTTAACTATCAATTTTACATTAGAAATAACACACGTTACTTTAAATATTGTGAAAAAAATATATTGTGCATATCAGAACTAGTTCATAGAAGATATATAACATGTTTGTGGTTAATAATGTAGACTTAAATCTGTAAATGAGTTTATAAAATATTGTATTGAAAATTCAGAAATAACTAAAGTAGCCATGTTATAAATTCTGCTGGATCCCCCTCTAATTTTGTTTTACACACCCTCTCAAGGAAAAATAAACACTTTCTAAAAATTATGAAATAACACTAATTACTACAAATACTACACAGGTTCAGTACCTCACTGGTCAACCGTATGAGAAGAGCTGCAGCCTCTGAATATTTGCTTTGGCTTTTTAAGATTTCAGCACTAAGCAATACACATCTTTCAGCCAATACCATATTCCTAAAACAATTTAAAAAGACAAGAAAATAATAATTAGCACTACAATAATATCTTAATACATCACATTAATCATGTGTTCAACAAAAAGTTTGCAACTCTAGTTTTCACGTAAAAAGAAAAAACCATGCCCTTGTTTTCCACTTACCAAAAAGATTAAAAAAAAAAAACCCTAAAATTTCTCATAACTTATCAAAACTTTTTACCATAGAATTATGTGGTAATACAATGCAAAGTCACATTTCCTATATGCAAAAAGCTAGAAATAAACTGGTTTTTCTAAAACAGTAGCTATTTAACAAATAAAACTCACTTTGAACAAAAATATAAACAGTCACTCATATATATTTTTTAAAGATTTTATTTATTGATTTTAGAGAGGAGGAGGGTCATGGGGGGAATGTCGATGAGAGGTATCCACTCAAAGTTGGTCCACTTTTAGTTGTTCGCTGGCTGTTTGTCATACGTGCCTTGACTGCGCAAGCCCAGGGTTTCAAACCAATAACCTCAATGTTTCAGGTTAACGCTCTATCTACTATGCCACCAGTGGCCAGGCTATTTCACTAACATTTCTTTCTCCTTCCTCATTGCAAACTCTTGGTTATGTGTGCTTCATTTTACTGGCAATTTGGAGAAACACTTAGGCATTTTCTCTCTGGTAGTACCACTGAGCTGTTTCAATTAGAGATAGCATAGGGCCAGTGTTGCCTGATTGATTCCTGAGCAAAATCTTCATAAACACAATCTCGATTTTTCTGTGTTGACTACTACCATTAATAATCTAAAGTTGTATTATTTATTCTTGAAAATAATAAAAATAGACCCTGGCCGGTTGACTCAGTGGTAGAGTAGGCCCGGCGAGTGGATGTCTTGGGTGCAATTCCTCATTGGAGCAAACAGGAGATGCAACCATCTGCTTTTCCACCCCTCCCCTCTCCCTTTTTTTTTTTTCTCTCTCTCTCTCTTTCCCTCCCACAGCCATGGCTCAGCTGGAGCAAGCTGGCACTGGGCACTTGAGGATGGCTACATGACCTAGCATCAGGCTTTGCTAAAATAGCTCAGTTACAAAGCAATGGAGCAATGGCCCCAGAGAGAACTTGCCAGGTGGATCTCAGTCGGGGCACATGCAGGAGTCTGTCTCTCTGTCTCCCCGCTTCTCACTTAAGAAATTAAAAAAAGTAGCCTGACCAGGCGATGGCGCAGTGGATAGAGCGTCGGACAGGGATGCAGAAGACCCAGGTTCGAGACTCCGAGGTCGTCAGCTTGAGCATGGGCCCATCTGGCTTGAGCAAAAGCTCGCCAGCTTGGACCCAAGGTCACTGGCTCCAGCAAGGGGTTACTTGGTCTGCTGAAGGCCCACGGTCAAGGCACATGTGAGAAAGCAATCAATGAACAACTAAGGTGTCACAACGGCAACGAAAAACTAATGATTGATGCTTCTCACCTCTCTCTGTTCCTGTCTGTCTGTCCCTATCTATCCCTCTGACTCTCTCTCTCTGTTCCTATAAGAAAAAAAAAAAGAAATTTAAAAAAGTAATAATAATAAAAATAAAGAAAAACAATCTTACTATGAAATTACAAGATGAAACCCTTTTGTTGGGAAATAGCAGCAAAGTTTTTTCTCTTTTTACTTTCTAATCCTTACATCAAAATATCACTTGACCTTAAATTTACAACCTTTAAAAATTACTGACTTGGCCCTGGCCAGTTAGCTCAGTTGTTAAGAGCAGGGTCCCAAAACACCAAGGTTGCAGGTTCAAATACCAGTGAGGGCACATACAGAAAGCAACCAAAGAATGCACAACTAAGTGGAACAACAAATAAAGGCTTCTCTTTCTCTCTCATCCCCCCTCTCCCTTACTCTCTCTAAAAAAGCAATCAATAATAGATAAATAAACTTTAAAAAAAAATACTAGTTTGAATGTAATTCTGAACAGTGATATTTTTAAAATACAATTTACTACTTTCAAAAATTACAGAAAAGGGCCCTGGCCGGTTGGCTCAGCAGTAGAGTGTTGGCCCTGTGTGTGTGGAAGTCCAGGGTTCGATTCCCAGCCAGGGCACGCAGAAGCGCCAGTCTGCTTCTCCACCCTTCCCCCTCTCCTTCCTCTCTATCTCTCTCTTCCCCTTCCACAGCCAAGGCTCCACTGGAGCAAAGTTGGCCTGGGTGCTGTAGACAGCTTCATGGCCTCCGTCTCAGACACTAGAATGGCTCTGGCTGCAAAGGAGAAATGCCCCAGATGGGCAGAGCATCGTCCCCTGGTGGGCATGATGGGTGGATCCAGGTCCGCTGCATGTGGGAGTCTGTCTGATTGCCTCCCGGCTTCTAACTTCAGAAAAATTAAAAAAAAAAAACTCCCTAATTTACAGAAAGTACTCTAGATCTGCCATATATTTTCTATAAATCATGGTTTATCTCAGAGTTAGCATTTATGAATATCTAAGAACATTTCAATGAACATAAATTAACTCCTACTCACATATAATATGCTCAAATATGCTCAGTTCTTAATCTTAACACTGTCATTCCACTTATTTATGGTTGATTCCACACTTATTTGCTCATGTGGTCAGTTATTAAGTCACAAGGCTACCAAGTCCAGCACTTCATTAATTTGTTCTTTCAAACAACATTTAAAAAAATCATTGGTGTCAGACAATGGGTATACTGAGGATTCAGGTACTTTTATGACACAACCCCTATCTAAAAGCAGAAACTGATATAAAACAGATAATAAAAAAGGTTATGATTGAATTTTACTATGATTTGAGGAAAGCTATAAGAAAATTTTTTAAAAATAAAAAGGATCTCATTAATTAAAAAGTGAAACCTGACATTTGAAGAAGAGGGCACTGCAAAATACTGTATTTCCTGTATCTTAAAAATATTTATTTACATTTTAATATTTCTAAGACAGGGAGCTTTTAAAATTTATATATAATGCAATGTTTCTAATTATCCCTAAATATCTATTCAGTTTATGACAGATCGATTCTGTGACCTTAGAATTAGATTATTAGGTAAATGCATGCCAGTCAGTGTGTATTTAGAGAAACCCATACAGGCTGCTCGGGCTCACTGGGTCACTAGGTACTCCTTCTTTCCTCTGCACCCTTCTATGTGCATCTCTCCAAAAGCACTGTGCTTTCATGAAGACAAGAAAACTCTCTTCAAAAAAGAATGAATGTTCAAATTTTTTTAAACTCTTCTACTCTGGCTTTCCTTGACACCTCACTCTCCTAGTTCTTCTACCTTTTGAATATCTCTTTTTCAGACTCCTTCAATGGTTCCTCTTTCACAGGCTATATCTCCTGCCAGAATCTCCAGATCTATTCTCAAATACACAACATAACGTAGAGGAGGCAGAATCGATACTAACTCTGCCATTTATTAGCTGAGTGTCCTTAGGCAAGTTAAACTCTAAGTTTCAGTCTCTTCATCTGTAAAATACAGGTAATAATGGTACCCACCATTTTACAGGCTTAAGATTAAACGAGCAGGATGTCTAATTATTATTATTAGTGTTGTGCCGTAAACACACCACAACTAGTACTACTTACACTTCAACAACATAGAAGACAAAATTTAATTCATCTTCCAACCCATGCATGTCACATAGAAAAGTCAGACTCATCTTCTGAAAAACAACTTGAATCATGTCAAGGCTGTTTGTAAATATTCAACAACTCCCCATTTACTACTACGTAACTCTTAGCTACAGCTCTAAAATAAGAACAGTGTTAAGGCTCCCCATACTGGTTTCTCTCAAACCATCTTTCCAAATTTACCTATACTTTTCATATTCCCAACCCCCCTAACCTAGCCTGGCCTCTATTCCCTTTCTCTAGTAAGGCTGCATCTAAAATAGTCCTCCTTTCAATCACAATTTCTGAATCATCTTTATGCCTTCAAATCCCAACTACTGTTCTCTCAAGATCTATTCCCCAAGCATCCCATGGAACTTCCTGACTACTTCTGGACCAGTTCAGTTCATAGTATCACTACAGGTGATGAGTTCTAACAGAACTACAAAAACTACTCCTTTTCTTCCCTAGACTATTATTAAACAGTTTGTGTTTTCCTTATTTAACAATGAAAGTTCAAAATGGCTAACCTCTGGTTTAACAGTAGCTAAGGTTAGATGTCCCCACAACACCCTCACCCTCAATATAAAAACATGTAGCCTCAACATTACATAAAACAAATTCCTAGCCAAAAATCTAAACAAAATAGGAAAAAAAGGATAAAACACTAGTTTTAAAAGAAGGTTACCTCCATCCTGTCTCTGGCTATATTAATTTGATTTGGGAACTTACACGAAACACAAAGAACCATTTATATCCAATAATAATATTGATGCCAAATTTACTTCTAACTGGAAAGAATATAAATATTCTAGTCACCTACTTGCAGATATCCCTGTACGTCTGGATTGCTGTGTCCATGTAATGCGCAGGGTATGGCCTAGGTGCTCCTGGCTGAAGGAAAGCTGACACTGCTGCCATTTCCTAGAGGAAAAAACAAGAAATGTCTTGTAGTTTAGCATTTTAGCATTCAGGAAGCATAAAAACAAAATGAAATTTGCCTGGATGTTTAATACATGTACATATATAAATCTCATAGCTTAATGCAGACTTGAAAAATGTATTTATATGCTTTTAATTTTTGAATTCTCTAGTCAAATCCCAAAGTGTGTCATTCAGTATTTAAACGAGATTTTTCAAGAAGACCTGGTGAACACTTTGAGTTAGGGCATATGTTACTACCAAGTCAGTCTAGCTTAAGATTTCTGCTACGAACTCCTCCCTATTTATCCCTATCCCTCAGTAAGTAGAGAACAGACCAATGATAGGAGCATACAGACAGACAAAATAAAGTACATTTCTTTCCAAATGTTGACATCAAAATGTGAAAATAGAGTTCACAACAGCTTGCACTATATATATTTTAAACTATTTTCACACTCTAATTTATATCCTGTATCTGAACAAAAGGCACAAAGATCATTTTTAGACTTATATTACTGTCAATTTTCTAGGTCTTATTTCATTTTCAAAACCCATTTTTTAGCCAATGTCCAACTTCAGTTAATAACTCAAATAATATAAATAGTGCTAAAAGACTTAGAAAAGAAAATTAAAATACAAGTTTGGTTTTCTTAGTAAAACATCCTACTCTGTCCATACTTGTTTGTGCTCTCATATAGATCAAGTTTGAATAAAAATTTAACTAGAAAAAAATAAAATCTTCACAAATTAAGGGAAAAACTGTTAATGCCAATCAAATTTCTGAAACACATACAAACAAAAGTAATTTAATTATCTAAATTATTTAACTAGCATATGAGTAAAGACATTTAACACGACAAGACTATGAGGTCCATGACAATATGAACTGTACTTCTGTATTTTCATCACCCAGCAGTGTCTGCTCCAAAATTTATTGAATAAACCTAATAAAACTATGTCACATCCAAATAATCTACATCTCTGAAACATTTTTTTTCTAATTTTCTATTAATTTGAGGGGGGAAGGATGGGGGGGAGAAGAGGGAGAGGAGGAAGGGGAGAGGAAGAGGAGGAGAGTGTAAAGGAGAAGGGAGGAGGGGGGGAGGGGAGGGGAGGGGAGGGGAGGGGAGGGGAGGGGAGGGGAAAGAGAGCGGGAGGAGAGGGGGAGGAGAGGGGGAGGAGAGGGGGAAGAGAGGGGGAGGAGAGGAGGAAAGGGGGAGAAGAGAAGAGGGGAGAGAGGGGAAGAGAGGAGGAGGAGGAAGGGAGATGGAAGGAGAGAGAGACACATCAACAACTTGTTGTTCCACTTAGCTGTGCACTCATTGGTTGCTTCTTGTATGTGCCCCAACCAGAGATCAAACCCAAGACCTCAGCGCACTGGGACTGAGGCTCTATCCACTGACCATCCAGCCAGGGCTGTTGAAACTAGTTTATATTTTATTTTTTGAGAAAGGCAGAAAGAGAGAGACAAGAACATCAAGCTGCTCTATGTGGCCTGACCAGGGAATTGAACTGGCAACCTCTGCACCAGGACAACACTCCAACCAACCAAGCTATCCAGCAAGGGTTTTATTTATTGATTTTGAGAGAGACAGTGGGGGGGGGGGGGGGAGCATTCACGTGTTTTAACACTCAGTTGTGCATTTTTTGGTTGCTTCCCATGTGTTCCCTGACTGGGGATCGAATCCACAACCTTGCTGTTTCTGGACAAAGCTCTTAACCAACTGAGCAAAAAAAATACACATTTACTATTAATGTTTTTGTGTTCTGGTTACAAAAATGCATACGTTTTAAGAGGACTGTTTCAACCTTATTTTTACCCAAGGGCTTATTTTTGGAGCAGTTTTTACAGACTACAAAGATTTTCGCACATGCATACATAATGTTACAGCAGATATGCTTTTATCTTCCAGTGCTAAACTATTTTCTCTCATATAGCCGCTACTAATATCTTCATCTAAATGAATTAAATGCAGTAATTTTCATATTGTAGATAAAAATGAAAAACTTAAGTGCCATAAAATCATAGAAATTTTCTGCCATATTTTTAGAAGATTTTTCCTGTAGAAAAACATTTAGTTTGCCGGTACATTATGGAGAATTTAATAATTGTAAACTTATACTTATGTTATAAGGTATTAATGAAATAACATTAAAGTACATGATTTCATATTAGCTTACATTAGATGACTATAATAATAAAAGATCAGAGATATATAACCAAGAGCAGTTATGTAATTTTTCAAACGCTTGAAGACAGTGTATTTTCCATTCCTGAACAAGACGGTTAAAAAGTTAACTGGCTCTCTCATGAAAATATTGTAAAAATTAAAAAAAAGAGTGATATAATTTTGCTATTTTAGCTTCATATTTTTAAGTTACCCACTTTAGTTTTATACATGCATCGTATTTAAAAAAAGCAAAACAGAAGTAATTAAACAAGAGTCTATAAGATAACTATCCAATGGAGTTTTGAGAATTTTTATACATTTGTTCTTCATACTTCTGTTTATAAGCTTACCTGTTTTGAAGATTAAGTAGACAGTAACAGTGCTAGTTTTTCTAAGCACAGGAAACAGATGATATATATATTTATGACAACTTCAAAAATATTAAAAGTATAGAATATTCTTTGGAACACATCAGTTCCAAAAACTGATAGGGTCAATGCTTACACACACACACACAGAGACACACAGCCCTGGCCAGGTAGCTCAGTTGATCAGAGCATCGTCCTGATATATCAAGATTATGGGTTCAATCCTGGTCAAAGCACATACAAGAATCAACCAATAAATGTATAAATAAGTGGAACAATAAACTAATGTTTCCTTCTTCCTCTCTCTAAAATCAATACACTTTTTGTATACAGTAACTAAAATTCAAATTCAATTTTGAAAACATACAAAAAAATTAGAAGGTACCAATCAAAATTAAGAAATCAACTCTCGCCCTGGTTGGTTGGCTCAGCGGTAGTGTGTCAGCCCAGCGTGTGGAAGTCCAGGGTTCGATTCCTGGCCAGGGCACACAGGAGAAGCACCCAGCTGCTTCTCTACCCTTCTCCCTCTCCTTTCTCTCTACCTCTCTCTTCCCCTTCCACAGCCAAAGCTCCACTGGAGCAAAGTTGGCCCGGGCACTGAGGACAGCTCCATGGCCTCAACCTCAGGCACTAGAATGGCTCTGACAGAAACAGAGCAATGCCCCAGATGGGCAGAGCATTGCCCTCTGGTGAGCATGCCGGGTGGATACCGGTTGGGTACATGTAGGAGTCTGTCTGTCTGCCTCCCCCTGCCTCTCACTTTGGAAAAATACAAAAAATAAATAAAAAAAGAAATCAACACTCATATATTAGCAATTTTATATGCTTTAGTTGTAGAAAAATCCATCAATTCAGCTAAACTAGTTCAAAACCTATGCAACATTATATGCTCTTTGAGCACAAATTTACCCCTAGGTATTTAGTTTGCACAAAGAGAAATTTCTACATCTTATGGTAGCCAAAGTAAATTATAATATATAGAATACCAACCAAGGCACCAGCTGCGTAAAGCATTGCTTGATCATTGAGAAAATCCTTCTTTGCAGTATGATAGCAGCTATAAGCCAGATCATAATGCTGCACCAAGAAACATAAGTCAGCCATTTTCCTGATTTGAAGCTCTGGTGCTTCTGGTGGATACCTATAAATACAAAGTACGTTAAGAAAGTAATATGCAATTTATGACCCCTAAAACATTAAATATATGTATTATAAAATGTTTACCAGCTGCTTAACTGCCTAGAACATGAGAAAAACTGATCCTGTTTTACAAAAATTGTACCTCCAAGGAGAGAGTATCGTATCTCAAGGCTATCTGGAAATAGTTATACCTATATTTATATAATTAATAACCCTATACTGAGAACTTCTTAACAACAGCCAAGCTCTCTCTCCATGGTCAAGTTATGGAATAAATGGTTTATTTCAGTTTTATAAACACCCAGGAAAAAAATAATTAAATTCCAAATTAGGTTAACTTTACTTTCCCTT
This sequence comes from Rhynchonycteris naso, assembly GCA_037038555.1. Classification (NCBI taxonomy): domain Eukaryota; kingdom Metazoa; phylum Chordata; class Mammalia; order Chiroptera; family Emballonuridae; genus Rhynchonycteris; species Rhynchonycteris naso. The sequence goes on along the minus strand of CM072999.1, from coordinate 164,903,216 downwards.
AAAACAGGATTTTAAATTAAATAAAATTTTCTAAATACAGGCTATCTTAGAATTACAAGACCACAATATGTTACCATAGAAGAGTCATTAATGAACACCTAATCTAACTCCATCTTTTTAGATAGGGAAACAGAAGAAAAATGACTGACAGTTATCTTCTATAATTTTATATGTCCAATTATTTAAGTTTTCTAAATTAATATAATTTACCTACAGTCACTGTTCTTATCTATCTGAATTTTGACTACTATGAAAGTTAAGAAAGTGAAGAAATAGTCTTTTACCAGACATCACATATTCAAATACTAGAGTTAAACACTGGGAAAACAAAAAAGATTATTCACTCACAGCAATCCAGATGTATTTTTCAGGTCGTTAATGTTCTTTTCTGGAACTTTACTGCCACTAAACCATTTTTTAGTTGCAGAAAATAAAGATCGACTCAAACCTTTTCTTGATATTAGCTAGGAGAAATGATTAAATATGTTGACAAATATAACAACATAAATTTGTCTTTTACATACAAAAGAAAAATAAGTAAAAGCTTTAATAGTGAGCAAATGTTCATTTTAACAACATGAATTTTTTTAAAAAACTGTCCCATATGCTGGCAAAATTCCTGTTGAAAATGATTAAGTCTCTTCTGAGATTTAATAGAATTTTATTAGAGATAGTAATGTTAGTAAATCCTAACACTGACCTATCTTTTTTCAAAAAAGTTCAAATACTTTCAATTACTTATACTATATTCTCAAGTTTACTATTTACTAAAATTTTAAAAATACTAATCTAAAAACTTAAATCTTACCTGATCATTTAATTGCCTAATTGTTTTCTCTATATGTGGCAAAAGGCCCCGAAATGTGAATTCTTGTATAAACTGTCGAATTCTATCATGATCAGTAAGGGTTAAACATGCACCATGAATAATTCCAGTATTTGTTTTCTTTGTTTCGTGTAATAATGAAGCAGATTTTACATGATCTGGGCCATCAATGCTGTTAGAAGAGTCACTGGATGGATCCAATTGAAGTGGATGAGCTCTAAAGTTATTTGGTAGGCCATCTACTGAAAAACAGATCTTTCTTTTACACTCGGAATGCAACAATAAATACTACTTCTATACTGCTAAAAAAAAAGTGTTGGAATCCTATAAATCTTTAATCTTTTTCCCTTTAAAATTACAGGGCTTGGGTTAATACTTGTTATACATTATAGAAAATTTAAAATTCATGTAAATAAATAAAGAAAAATACAGTTTTTAAATATAAAGAATTGCTTTCAAATAGCATAATGAAGCTATAGAAAAAGTTATAATAAAAAAATTTAAGCTATCCCTACTGTCAAAACCGTAATTTAAAATGTAAAATAACTCAAAATCATGTAAACTTTAGAAATAATTGATGCTGTACATATTTTCCCTAGCTTTCTACAAAACTTTTAAAATTATTCTTATATAACAAATTTAAATGTCAAACAAAAACAAAGTCAAATGCCTCAACAAAATCTTCAGAAGAAAGCTAACCTGTCCATTATCTTTTCTATTATGAAAACTCCCCGCTTCTTTAATCTAACTTTAGCATGCTTTGACAAGAGTGCATATTTTCAATCAAAAGAAAAAATTTAGAGCCTGACCAGGCAGTGGCACAGTGGATAGAGTGTCAGACTGTGACGTGGAGGACCCAGGTTCAGAACCCCAAGGTTGCTGGCTTGAGCGTGGGCTCATCTGGTTTGACCAAAGCTCACCAACTTGAGCCCGAGGTTGCTGGCTTGAGCAAGGGGTCACTCGGTCTGCTGTAGCCCCCAATCAAGGCACATATGAGAAAGCAATCAATGAACAACTAAGTTGCCACAGTGAGGAATTGATGCTTCTAATCTCTCTCCCTTCCTGTCTGTCTGTTCCCATCTGTCCCTCCCTCTGTCACATATCCACAAAATATATATATATTTAGAGAAAATATATCAAGACCTTTGACTTCGTTATCTAATCCATCCAATGAAAGCAAGTTACTATCAGAATTCTTATTTGAAGTTACAGTATAAGGGCCATCTTCATATGATTCCTATCAACACAAAATGAGAAGCATTAGTACTTATATTTAATCATGGTTAAGTTTAACACGAATCCATCAACAATAGGGTTGCTCTGCTAACTGTAAACCTCATTTATTTGCTATGGCAAGAATCTTTTCTTCAAATCCTCCAAATTCTTCACTTTTTCCATGTAACTTTTTATAGCACTCCACTCCACATCTACTATATTCTTAAATTCCCTTTCATTTTCAATCTATTACCCTAATTCTTCTGAATTTAAATGATCTCTTCTCAGTTTATCTGTTTATATGTGATAAGTATATGAAGATATGAATACCTGTATCTGGATATGTGTCTAAGGAAGAAATAATGGTAAGAGAGACGGAATACTAGAGTCAAACTGGGGGAAAAAAGAGAGATGGTATGGAATCTTCTGGTCAGAAACCAGTGTCAACAGGTTGAAGTATAGATTGAATATATCACAATATTTTGGGGAAATATCCTATGCAATGTTTATTTGTACAAAGGCACTGGTTTCTCAGTCAACAAAGAAAACAAACTAAAAATACCCAGACTAGTCCATGAGACCAGTAAGTATGAGGTATTATTCTGAGTGCCACACCTTAATGGAAATATATAAACTAGAACTTAAAAGTGATCACAACAAAGAAACAGTTAGAAACCACCCTTTAAGAAAAATTTGAAAAAACAGGGTATATTTAGCCTGAAAATATATAAGTGCCATTCTCCTATATATTTATTTTAATTTTATTTTATTTATTCATTTTAGAGAGGAGACACCCTGAGAGAGAGAGAGAGAGAGAGAGAGAGAAAGGGGAGAGGAGCTAGAAGCATCAACTCCCATATGTGCCTTGACCAGACCAGTGCAGGGTTTTGAACTGGCGACCTCAGGGTTCCCAGGTCGACGCTTTATCCACTGCGCCACCACAGGTCAGGCATTCTCCTATATTTTGAAGGTTGTCTTAACAGAAAACTGAGAGTCCTCACAAACTGAAGAATACAAAGGGAAAAAAGTTTTGTTGATCCTCAAGTTGTTCAGACATGGAAAGGGTCACCTGAGAAGACAGTGTTTACTGTCACAGATGAGGTCATTCATAGGTTCAAAGGAAATTAAACCATTAGAAAACAGATTGGATTTGATAATCTTTAAACTATCCTCCAATCCTAGGCTTCTAGGGTTGTAAGCTGTAGAACTGCTAATACATCTGGTCTTTTGTTAAAAGTTCTCAAACTGAACAATCGGACTAACATTGACCTTCCTAACCCTTAGATGGCTGGCCTCTAAACTGAGTATTTCAATACTGTTCCTATTCTGTGTGGCTCTCAAAAACCATTTTAAAAAACAGAGCCCCTTCAGGTCCAAATGGTTCTTTGTTTCTCACTTTCCCACAGCATTATCTTAAAGGTCAGCAATCATCTCAACACTAAAATATCAATATAGCACTACGTATAAATCAAATATTCCATATATAAGATAGAAAAATAAGCCAAATAAATAAGATTATTAAATATTTATAAAACTTCAAGTTACATAAACACTGTAATTGATATTTTTAAAAATAATGCATTATCACTGACACCAAAATAAAATGATACATAAGAGTATATAATGTAGTTTAACTGTACAAAATATAAATATTTTCCATTTACTTAAGAAATCCGACTTCTAAACAAAAAACTGTCAATTCTTGAATATCTGAACTCATCTTAGAAACTTGTCATTTGACAATCAAGTGGCATACAATGCTGTCTTAAAAATCTGACAGTATAAGACCATACAGAAACCCATTCCAGCCAAGAGACAACGGTTAACATTAGTCTAGAACTCTAAATTAAGAAAACAGATTAGGAAGAAACAACACTTCCAGAAAATTCAGAAGGAAAGGATATCAGAGGAAAGTTAGGGAAAAAAGCCCACCCACCTAAAAAAGTATGAGCTCCAAAAGGTGGCCATAAGAACAGCATGCTGAATGAAGGAAGGCAACCCCAGAGCATGTGAATAATAAAGAATTGACTGTAAGCCATCATAATGAATTAAGGGTACAAGTCATAAATTCTATTCTCGATGTCTACCAATTTAATTCAAATTGTAATTTACTTTTCATCTTTTAAGAAAAAAAGATCAATTGACACTGATATTATGTACCTGAAAGGAGTACACATAAGGGATTATTATTGGTGAAAAACAGCTTTTGAACCATTGATTTAAGAACTCACATGGTGATGGATGAAAACCAGCCAGATTCCAAAATAAATAGTATTAATTCTACTAGGTAGGCCAAGACATAAAAAATCCTACAGTGATACCATTATGTCATAAGACTGAAATATAGCATTTTATTTTGCTTCACTGTTGTTTTTTTACATATACCTGGTTTTGAATACTATTTTTCTGAAGATACTGACTCCAAGGATCTGGTATCTGTTCATCTGATGCTCGATTAGATGTTCGAGAATTAATTTTAAGTAAATAGCAACCCTGAGTTCCATATTTTTGTTTCATTTCTTCATAAATGGATTCAGCTCTAAATTAAAAAATAGAAACAAGTTTGTAGTAAATGAGGAACAGACTTAGGCAATAAAAGATACTAAAATAATACAAAAACAATGCAAAAATAATCCCTTAAGGGACAGAACAGAAAATTAGACATGGAATAATTTTAAAATGAAAACAAAGATCATGACCTTAACTGAAATTTAGCTAGCTTGGATAAGGCAAAGTTTCCAAAGTGTGTTTTATGGAATAAAATTTTGCAAGCTACTCCTATGTTATTCAAAGAGAGTTCTGGTGGTCAAACTAATTTGGGAATTGCATTAAACAAAGTCAGTTTCCTTGTAGCAAACCATCACTGAGTCTTCCATTTGCTAATGTGCAGTAGCAATTTTCAAAGAGCAGCTGCAAACTTATAGATAGATAACTTTTCCAACTCTTAGGATTTCAGGACATAGTACTTTGGGAAATTCTTAGAGAATAGACATTTACTGAAAAACCTAAGTGCCAGTTTACCCTTCACATAGCTGTCTCCAAAGGAACACAGTACAGAAGGAAAAAGAAAACTCGGAAGAGCAGCCGCAGTATTTATTATATAATTAATCCATCCATTTTTTCTTGCAAAATTTTATAACTACATACATGACCTATAATCAGATATAACAAAAAGCATTTTGATTTCCATACTTTATGATAACTAAACTTCCTAGTTTATGGGAGATAACATACTTCAAATGGTAAAATAGCCTAAAAAGCAAACAGTTCATTTTGATGGAAAATGAAATTTTGGTAATTAGAACTAATCTAGTTTACATAGTATTTTTTTTATTCAATCAGCCATCTGGCACAAAAAGAAAAGAAAAAGAAAACCTGAAGAATCTTATATTCAAACTGCTAATACTACACAAATAATAAGCCTATCATACAATTAAACTGAATCACATTAAGGCTAGATAAATAAAATAGTTATAAATTTATATAAATATAAGTATACATGTATGTATATACACTCAAGAAAAATAAACTAAACTTCTCACTTCACCAATGATACTGCTAAACATAAGAATCACTGATCTAATACTTGAATTACCACTTGAATATCCTAAAAGATACGTAACATATTCAACGGATAGAAACTAATCTTAACAGCCAGTTCAAATTATTTCTATTCATTATCCTAATACAGACCTTTATGATTTCAAAGACTCCTAAAGACTAGCAATAGACAAAGTAATTTTTTGGTTTTATAGAGGAAAATTTATTAAAAAGATGGTGTGTGCTCAAAACAAGGGCAAGAAATAATTATTGATATCATTTAAGACATTAGAAAAGTGAAACAAAAGATTAATTAGATATACATCTTGAATCAAAAGTCAAAGTAAACTTCACAGGTGTAAAGCTGCTGTTAATGTTATCTTATTTTTCAAGAACTTATTTTTAAAGATAAGTCAGCTATACACTTATCTCAAAGATAAAAGGACTACAGTATATCACTAATAACGAGTATTAAAAGGGAACATAAGACAGAAATATTTTCATGTTTTTGAGGTTGTGAAAAACATCATTAAAAATATTGTGACAAGAGAGGAGTGAAAAATGAAGTGACTATAAGCAACAACGAGGAAGTGAAAATTTAGGATAAAATGGGAAGGAGAAAAATATGAGAAATAATTTTATATAAAGAAATCACACCTTAGACTTATAGGTGTAAAATAGCAAGCACTTTTGTACAAAGATTATACTAATAGGATTTATAGTGAAAGGAAAGTTTGGGTAAGCATATGAAATCTAACATGAAATGACTCAGGTTTTAAACATAACTCTGAAATAAAGGCATAGCTAAATGTCTTATTAATCAATTTTTACTTTCTTATATGAAAAATATATCTAAAATTTAAACAAGCCATGCCCAAATTAAAGTTGATACATTTAATTTTTAAATTCTTAATTAAAAATGGAAAGCTTACCTCTGTTCATCTCCTGCACTTACATCATGTAAAAGTACATAATATTTAAGTGTATTTGGTATAAACCACTTGGGGTAGGAATAGTCACTGTTGTGCTGAATTCGATGCTGTTCTTGTGACAACTTTGAAAACTGTTCCACAGGTTCAGCTTCACTAGACGATGCTACCAACATACCTTGTAAATCATATTATTAAGGTAATTATCATTTATCAATGACAAAATTATCCTATTAAAATAAACTTAGGAAGATATTTCCTGAGCTAAAAAAAAACCTGATTCCATAGGTTTTCACAGCTAGCACAAAATAACTTCTCCAACACTTCTAAGTAATTCAAGGTTCTAAATCTTAAAAAGATATTTTTGTTGACAGGTGTTATATCATTTACATATCAATACAAAAATCCAAGAAAATAAAAATAGACAATACCAAAATTCTGTAACTATCAACATATCTAACAATTTTGCTGAATTTTGCTCCTCTCTATTCAATTTCCCTGCAGTTTCATACTCTATTCTGCCTCTTAACATTTAACCTCATTAAAAAGACTAAAAACCATTAACTGTATAAGGAGGTTAGCAGCTAAAAAACAAGTTACAAAGAAACGGAAAACTATTTTTAAACATGAGCTTTTGCAAAAGCAATTAATTTTGAAGCAATCATCACAAGCAGTTAACACTGGCACTCTACATTTACTCTTTCTAAAATGGCTTAAAAACACATTAAGTATAAACTACTCAAGTTAGATAATAAAAACAATAATCAAGTCAGCCCTCAGTAATCTAATTCTATAATCAAATATTAATTTATTACACCAGTCCTGTATTAAGGATGCCCCTTAACAGTAGTAACAAAAACTTGAAGAATCATCAATAAAAAAATTTCTGGCCCCGGCCAGTTGGCTCAGTGGTAGAGCGTCAGCCCAGCGTGTAGAAGTCCCGGGTTCCATCCCTGGTCAGGGCACACACAAAGGAGAAGCGCCCATCTGCTTCTCCACCCTTTCCTCTCTCCTTCCTCTCTATCTCTCTCTTCCCCTCCCGCAGCCAAGGCTCTATTGGAGCAAAAGTTGGCCCCGGCTCTGAGAACGGCTCTAGAATGGCTCCGGCTGCAACAGAGCAACACCCCAGATGGGCAGAGTATCGCCCCCTGGTGGGCATGCCGGGTGGATCCCCGTCAGGCACATGTGAGAGTCTGTCTCACTGCCTCCCTGCTTCTAACTTCAGAAAAATACAAAAAAAAAAAAAAAAATCTTCCATTCTCTATATCCTTTCAACAATTTTGTCTTCATATAACTATTTCTGTGTTGAGTAACTTCCAAAACATCTGATTTTAAGAGAACATAAAGGTCAAAGGATACATGCTAAATAGTGGTTCAGAAATTCATGATCTGATGCTGGCATTGACTGAAGAAAGGTCTCTCTGTAAGACTCAAACCATGGAGTAGTAGCTAAAATTAACCATATATAAAACAGTTAATATTTCTCAATAGAATCAGTTTGCAAGAGACAAAATGTCAAATCCATATTCCTTAAAGGCATAAAATAGTAATTTTTAGCAATAAACAAGCATTTTTCACTTGTACTTACAGATATAAACAAGCATTTTCATCTGTTTTACTTAATATATACACATATGTTCTGGTGTCTATTTATAAAGCCACATACACAAATATATTCATACATGATAACACATATAGTTGCAAAAATAAAAATGATTTATTCCCAAACCTATACAATAATCCCACAACTCTCTTACCTATTAATGTTTTAAATATTACCTACATGAGTGACAAGATTTTAGAACTAAAGTTCTGTGTCCCTACCAATAATCACATTGTCAAAATTAGATCCTTTCCATAAATAGCATCATTGCAAAACACTGATCCTCAATTGAGAGTGATTCTGACTCAGGGAACATTTAGCAGTGTCTGAAGATACTTTGGGTTGTCACAGAAGGGGTAAAAAGGGGGGTGCTACTGGCACCAAAGGAAAGAAGTTAGGAATGATGCAAAACATCCTACAATAAACAGAACAAGACAGCCCCCAACAATAAAGAATTATTTGGCTCAATGTCAACAGTGGCAACTCTGACACTACTTCACAATTTGGTTACTTGAGTATGACAATAACAAAACCTCTTTAAATTAAATTTCAAAGCATACTTGCCTTATAATCAAATATAAAGTTAAGTGTATTGCCACTTTTTGTATACGTATATATTGTGCATTTCTTTTATTTATTTATTTTTTTTACAGGGACAGAGAGAGAGTCAGAGAGAAGGACAGATAGGTACAGACAAACAAGAACGGAGAGAGATGAGAAGCATCAATCATCAGTTTTTCATTGCCCTTACGACAGCCCAATTGTTCATTGATTGCTTTCTCACATGTGCCTTGACCGCGGGCCTTCAGCAGACTGAGCCACCCCTTGCTGGAGCCAGCGACCTTGGGTCCAAGCTGGCGAGCTTTTGCTCAAGCCAGATGGGCCCACGCTCAAGCTGGCGAGCTCAGCTCAGGGTCTCGAACCTGGGTCTTCCAAATCCCAGTCCGACGCTCTATCCACTGCACCACCGCCTGGTCAGGCTATATTGTGCATTTCTTAAAACGTCAAACCCCTCTTGCCTCATGCTAAGCATTTTAAATTACAACTATTCTAACATTTTTAATTTGAACTTAAACTTAAGTCATTTCACTAGGTTTAAGCAGATTATCTAAATCACAGTTTTACTAAAAGGACACTATTACTAGCTTCCTGTGGCGATCACCAAGTTGTACATACTTTTTGTTTTCATCTTTATCATTGAAAACAGCAAATAGAGTTTCTATTTATAAATACTACATTAAACAACTAAGAAGGGTGAAGAAAAAATAACTGCTCAGCTTAACCTGGTACCATACACACACAAAATTTTAATTCCAACAAATGCCTTGTAAGAATAACCCACAAATTGTTTAGGAGGGCTATTAGTAACAATTTCATGTTCATTGCTATAAAAGATGAACATTCCCAAAAATATTATTATCTACATGAAAAGTGGCAAAAATTAAGAAAGTAAATGACACAGGCTACTCGCTGTTACCTATACAAAACCAATTTTCTTACCATTCAAAAAATATATCTTCCTCCGAATCAGTCAAAATCACTGTTTAGAAAACTGATCCATGTTTTCATTTAGTACCAATGACAAAAAAAGAAAAGAATACTTGATGAAATTTTGGGTTAAATTTTAAGAAATCACTGATAGGGGAAAATGACATTCTCTATTTTTCTATTTACTTTGTTGCTTCAATCCTGCTTAAATTTAAGAAATAACAGATAAATTATAGACATATGAAAAGCAATTAGTTTCATGGTATGCTGGGGAGTTCTAAATAAACAAATCAGATCGTCCAAAATAGCTATTCGTGGCAACAGTATCTATAATAAAAGCCTAGAAAACCAATAAGTCCATCAAGAGGGGAGGTTCATTAAGTAGATGTACTATGCAGCTGTTAAGGAAAACGGGAAAATCGCAACATATTACAAGAAAATGCTCTCTGGAATATATTAAGTGAGGGGGGGGGAGGCACAGCAGAAAAGTATGCACTGTTGTATAAGAAACGGAAGAAAATACAGGTGTGTGTCCATAAGGTCATGGTGCACTTTTGACTGGTCGACCGGTCAAAAGTGTACCATGACCTTACGGACACACTGTATAAAGAACCATACATATATTTATTTGCTTATATTGTCACAAAATAATATAAGGATAAATCTAATTAGAGACAAGAATGGGGGTGGGAATCCATGGGTTGAATGAGTGCCTACTCACTTGATTATAACCTCCTTGAAAGCAGCAACTGGTATTTTCAACACTGTATTCCCAAACTATCATTCAGTAAGCACTTAAGTGTTTGTTGAATGATTTCCAAATTACAATTACTTTTTCTAAAAAAGAAAAATTCATTTTAAAAATAATAATAAACCTTATTACCTACCACTGATGTTGAGGTCATAATCTCCTGCCGTAATCACATTAGCTACTAATCCTTCCGCAGGCTGACTGCCAGAAACAACATCACTCAAAAGTTTCCGAATGGCTCCAGGATGAGGTGGCTGGGTGATAATGTTGCTTACTGCTATCTTCAAATTTTTAATTACATGAAGCTGATTATTAGGATCTCTCATATGAACTTTAAAGAAAGAAGGGAAAAAAACTTGAAATTAATTCTACACAATTCGTAACAATCCAACTATAACAATAATAATTAAAAAAATTGGGTTAATGATTTACAAACAAAAAGATCATATCAGAAATTCCAAGTGGAACAAACAGTCTTCCATAAACACAATTATCAACATTCCCTTATAACCAAAAGGGATAGGAAGACAGTCTAACCTTCTCCCACAATGCTGCTGCTCATGTCCCTACAGATTTATTTTCCTTCCTCTGTCTAAAGTTGCCAGGGACCAACCACCATTCATACCACATCTGCAATTCTCACCTCACCCTAAGGCTGGTTGGTCCAGGGCAGTGTAAAGTCTATGGTATCAACACTGAAAATAGCAAAAGGGAAGAAAGAGGAATTAAATGTTGCAATGGGAATTCCTCTACTTCCACTAATGTGCTGCCTGCATTCTCAGCCGCTATTCCACTATCATAAAAAGCAATGCCCCACTCTATTGGAGGATGTTGAAAGTGGGGAGGGATATTGAAATAGAAGGCATCCAGAAACTATACTTTCTGCTCAATTTTGGTGTGAACCTAAAACTAATCTAAAAAGAAAGTCTATTTAAAACAAAAATCAAAACCCAAATCTCCTCTCCCATTCCAATATCTCCTGCCTCTACTATATTACAGGCCTGGCCTCAAGTCTATGGGATTTATAACCAGTGGTTTGGAGCTTCAGGCCAAGATATACATTTTAGGCAATTAAAACAAAAAGGCAGTATCACTGAACCAAATAGTGGGTTCAATGGATAGAGCATTGACCTAGGATGCTGAGGACCCAGGTTCAAAACCCCGAGGTTGCTGGCTTGAGCATGGGCTCCCCAGCTTGAGCATGGGATCAGACATGACCCCATGGTCGCTGGCTTGAGCAAGGGGTCACTAGCTCAGCTGGAGCCCCCAGGTCAAGGAACTTATGAGAAAGCAATCAATGAACAACTTAAGTGCCACAACTATGAGTTGATGCTAGTCATCTCTCCCTGTCTCTTTCTCTCTTGCACAAAAGCTTTAAAAAAAAAAAAAAAAAAAGACAATACAGGGGGTTCTTGAGTTCCAATAGTCTCAACATGTCATTTCAAGTTTATAATACTCACTCCCATAAAAACTTTAAAAAAAATTGAGGCTTGAGTGCTTCAGCTTACGCCGTTAACATTGTACTTACAGACTTTATGGGTGAACTACACTGCTCACAGAAATTGGGGAATATTTTATAGCTTCATATTAATTTTGAAAATATCCCTAATTTCTGTGAGCAGTATAGTTAGGTTGCACGCAGTGGAAGAATACACAGTAACATTGGCTAAGAGTGAAGGAGTTGGCATCCCCCAGTATGCTTACCTATGCCATTTTGGACTTTCACTATAGTCCAGTATATTTATGTCCTTTTCCTTTTTCTGTGGCTTAATTGTGTTTTTACGTTCTAGATCAGGGGTGCTCAATACGTCAATCGCGAAGGAAGTGTGGTTAGATCACATGACATTAAAAAGACATTTGTCTTTTGATTGGCATACAGGGTAGCCAATCTGACGTCTGAACTTTTGACACCCTACGCATGCGCGTTAAACTGCGCTAACTTGTTCAGTTACATTGCTGCGTAGTTTGCCTTCAATGTATTTAAACTAAATACAACAAAGGGTATAGAAATGAGTGCCGTAGCTGGTCCAGTAAGAAGCCTAAAACCTACCACTTTCATAATGAATGGGAGGGGATTTTTTTCACTATGTCATATTCTAAGTGTGTTTGCCTCATCTGTCTGTGTGCCATTGCTATTCCAAAGAAGGGAAATGTGGAGCGGCTTTTTCGGACTGTTCATAAAAACTATGACATTGACTTTCCTCCGAAAACAGAGCTGAGAAGGAGAAAGGTGAAAGAAGAATACACAATATTAAATAGTAATAATAGTAACTTAAATAATGATAATATAGACGAAATAAATTTATGTTTTGCATTTTTACTGTAGATAGATCATTTTGACTTGGTCATCTTATAAGTAGCTCACAAGCTGAAAAAGTGTGGGCACCCCTGTTCTAGATTATCATTCTATAACTGTATTAGGATAGGTAAGTGACTTAGGCTAGGGTGTGTTTCGACTTACACCAAAATTCAGGTTATGTCACTGTCGTAGGAACTGTGTTGTAACCCAAGGAGCTCCTGTATCCACAGTGTGCAGTAGGAAATGTGAGCATATATAATCAGGCAGCTTCCATAGTACTATTAGAACAGCCCATTACATCAAGGATCCTATTTCTGGAGTCAGACTTTATTGTAAATCACAATCTGCCCTGGTCAGTTGGCTCAGTGGATAAGCGTTGGCCCGGTGTGCAGATGTCCCAGGTTGAATTCGCAGTCAGTGCACACAGGAAAAGCGACCAACTGCTTCTCTTCCCCTCCCTCTCCCCTTTCTATCACTCTCCTCTCACAGCTAGTGGCTCCATTGGTTCCAGCATCAACCTCAGGCACTGAGGATAATTCAGTTGATTAAAGCATCAGCCTCAGATGGAGGCTGCTAGGTAGATTCCAGTTGGGGCGTATATGAGAATTTGTCTATTTCCCTTCCTCTCACTTAGACAAACAAATAAATAAATCCCAACCCACCACTTATTAACTGGGTTATCCTAATTAACTTTTTAACTTTCCCATCCTTCAATTTCCTCACCAATAACATGTAATTAATACCTAATTAACAGGGTTATTTTAAAGATTTAGGTGAAAATACCTGACACATACATAACTATATAGTTAAGTACACAAGAAGAGATGGAAGTAGCAGATATAACATACTATTTCAATGACATAATGGGTTATCAATTACAAGTAAGAGGTAACTCTGGAAAACTGGCTTTGGGTAGTTACCCATTAAAAAAATCACACTTTTCATTCCCATGAAAAATGCTTTATAGCCTGACCTGTGGTGGTGCAGTGGATAAAGCATTGACCTAGAAAACTGAGGTCTCCGGTTCAGAACCCGGGTCTGGTCAGGCACATATAGGAGCTAACGCTTCCTGCTCCCCCCTCCCACCCTGCTTTCGCTTTCTCTCCCCCCTCCCTTCTCTCTAAAATAAATAAAATCTTAAAAAAAAAAAAAAGCTTTATACCAAACTTTTAAGTTGAGGCCTGCCGATATTTTATTATTTTCAGGCTTGTCTAAAAACAGTCTTCCTAAATTTTTGTGTTCTATTGATTTCTAAATTTTTCACTTAAAAACATAAAACAAAAACAGATTTCTAAAAACTATAAATGTGTGTGCACTTATATTGTAAATACATGTACAAAGGTACAAATAAAACACATTCAAATTCCATTATAATAGTTGCCTACGAAGAAAGAAGAAAATAGGACTAAGGAAAAGTATAAAGATGACTTCAACTATATAATATTTGATTTCTTTTTAAAGTAAAGAAAGAGACAAAACAAATATGGACAAGAAGGTTAGTATTCGTTGGTTCTGGGTAGCAGGGAGCTAGATGTTTTTTGTATTTTCTACATTCTTCTGAAATTAATTTTTTCTAATTTAAATAAACACACACAGAACTCTCTTATTAAACTTCCCAGCTAGCTTAACTATGAAAGAGAGAAACCAAAAAACATTGAAATACTATGGTAAAATTATGGTCTTTTTAGAAATAAGTATTTTACTTAAAGCTGGTCGGTAATTGTTGAATTTTAAATAACCTAAGTAGGCATGTATATACTAAACCTCTCTCAAAATTTTCAACTGCCTGACAGGTGGTGGCACAGCGGATAAAGCATCAACCCAGAATGCTTGAGTTGCTGGTTTGAAGCCCATGGTCACTGGCTCTGAGCACAGGCTTGTCAGCGCAAGGACACTGGCTTGAGGGGGGGATTCATCCACATGATTCCAAAACTCACTTGAACAAGGGGACACTGGCTGGGCCCTGGTCATGGCACGTATGAGAGGCAATCAATGCACTAGAGCAGTGGTTCTTAGCCTTTTTGGAGGTACCAAACCCACCAGTTTCATATGCACATTCACCGAACTCTTCTTTAGTGATAAATAAAATATGATTTTTTTTCCCCAAATTCAAGACATAGTTATATGTTTCTTTACTGGTGCACAAAATGAGCCGTACATAAACATCACCTTGCTCAAAGAACAAAACCAACAAAGTGCATGAACTCACAACAAATTACGGTACTACTTTATTCTGGCCTCCGTGGCAGAGGCTTCTCCGAACCTGAGACCAACTCATCGAACCCCTAGGATTCGATAGAACCCAGGTTAAGAACCACTGCACTAGAGTGAAAGGAATTACAAGATAAAAAAAAGGCAACTCTGAGTTGATGCTTCTCACCTCTCCTCCTTCCTGTCTGTCTGTCTCTCTCTCTTGCAAAAAAAAAAAAAAAAAAAAAAATACACATCTATGACTCTCCTGCCAAGGATGACAAAAGGCTCCACTCAATGCAGGGGTCCACAATAGAAAAAAAACATTTTTAATTGGCCAGTTATCTTTTAGTATTCATAAGTATTAACACAGAAAGTATATTCTAGTTTTGTCTTATATTCAGAATGGCTTTATCAGTTAGGTAATCCTACTTATAAATCCAGAAATGAGTTAATAGGTGTGGCAGCCAGACTCAGAAATGGCCCCCAGGGATCCTGATATTTCCTGTTATACACATTCTTGTATAGTCCCCTCCCATATCCCAGGGTTGGTATGTGTGACCAACAGGACACAGAAGAGCAATGGTATAGCAATTCTGAGATAAGGTTATAAGAGTACAGCTTTCATCTTGGGTTCTCTCTCTAATCACTCCCCCTGGAAGAAAGCTAACTGCCATGCCACGGGGATACTCAGGAGCCTATGGAGAGCCCACATGACACAGAACTGGGGTCTCAGGTCAACATCCAGTGAGGAAGTGAACTTGCCAACAACCATCTGAGAGAGCTGGGAAGAGGATCCTCAGGCCCCAGATGGTTAGCTCTTGCTGACAGCTCCGAGAGACCCTGAGCCAGAAACATCCAGCTGAGCCACTCCCAGATTCCTGACAAACTGAGATAAGTGCTTTTGCTTTTAAGGTGCTAAGTTTTGGGGTCATGTATTATATACAACAGAATAAGTAATACATTGGAGAATCACAAAAACCAACCTATGTAAGAGCTAAGTATATATGATTAAGAAAAATGCTCTGAAATCACATGCAAAAAATTCAAAAACTTCAGAACTAAACAATTACATTAAGGCTTCATTAAAATTCTAACAGCACAAAAGGTTAACCATATAACATAGAACATTTCAATTTCAAAATAAAATTCAAATCTACCATTACGTTACTTTAATAGGTTACCATATAGTATATCTTGAACACTCTATTATGAAATAATATTTCCCAGAATGTGCTGCTCCATGAAATACTGTTTCCTCAAGAAAAGAGTTATTTCTGAAAAATTGATTCCATGTTCAAATAAATTTGGGAAAGTTATTAAACAGCGTTTTTATAATAGTTTATCATCTCAGACCTTTTCATATGTTAAATGACAGTGATGTTGCCAAACACATGCAAATTATTTGACCACAGAATTCATTTTTAGGAAGCATATAACACATCTGGTGTTCTAGAAAATATATTTTGAAAAATGAAGTATCTTTATGTTTTTACCAGTACTCAAAACTTTATAAAGAAAAATCTCAACTGCTGAAAAATAACTTGCACAAAAATGACACAAACAAAATATATATCTAAATTTTGAAAAGCTGAAAAATTTTATTCAAAGTTCAGTACTTGAAAAACTTGGGAGATTATTTACCTAGTTACACACACATAGTACTTAACATTGACGAAATATTTCTTTTAAAAAGAAACTTAAAACTAGGGACATTAAGTATACTTTAAAGGTAATTTCCTTGTCTAATTTGCCACTTTGATAGCTCATTCAGAAAATATTCAAGATTTACATAAAAACTACATTTTGTTCTTATCATTTTAGCCCTTAAAAGTATTTTACAGTAAAATTTAAAATAGACACTTTTCAAAAATGAAAGCCAAGTACTTTCAAAAGTTAATGTTTAAGTGAAATTTTCTTAAATCTTATGTCTAAATGGTATGCTGAAACAGTTTAGAATTATCAAAGAACTATCACTGTAACAGCAAAAACATTACGGTTTGATTAAGTAACAATACCATTACTCTTTGAAACAGATGACCTGTGGAAATTTCTCAAGTATTATTGAAATCACAAATCGGTGTTGAAACAATGACTATAAGTTCTTTAAGTCTTAGCATAATTTGAGGAATCACCATGCTTGAGACAAAAATGCAGCCTTTCTGAAGGATAAAGAGCCCCAAAAGCTATCCACCAGCAAAAAGTTAAACCACAGAAAAAGTCCTTCTTGCCTAATTTCTAATGCCACTACCCATAGTCCATGTCCTAATCATCTTAAACTCTAAAATTTTTATTTTACCTCTCCTTACCTCTCCCACAATTTCATACCCTTTCTCAAGAATCTAAAACTGCCACACATTTACCATTCCTGATATGAAACCCCAAACTTCCCACCTAGACTTCAAGATCCTCCCTTATCTAGGTAGGCATCTTCCCTTTTACAGTAGTTTCCTCACTGTTCCACAACCACTTATAATTTACAATTTACACCTTTTGCCCATACTATTCTAACCCAGTGGTTCTTAACCTTTTTTGAGGTACCGAACCCACCAGTTTCACATGCGCATTCACCGAACCCTTCTTTAGTGATAAATAAAATATGATTTTTTTTCTCAAATTCAAGACATAAGTTTGTTTTTTTTTACTGGTGCACAAAATGAGCCGTGCATGAACATCACCTTGCTCAAAGAACAAAACCAACAAAGTGCATGAACTCACAACAAATTACGGTATTACTTTACTCTGGCCTCCGCAGCAGAGGCTTCTCCAAACCCCTGAGACCCACTCATCGAATCCCTAGGGTTCGATAGAACCCAGGTTAAGAACCACTGTTCTAACTTCATCCTTCAACAGGGAGCTGTCTTTCCACAAACTCTCTACCTAGCCATAAAACTCCAACTCATACTCCTTTCCTGAATCTTTTACAGTCTACAGAAGGAAAAGAATACTGACTTGAGCCTCTCTATTCATTGCACTGTCCAATACAGGAAGCACCAGCCACATGTGGCTACTGTATACTTGAAATACACTGCTCACAAAAATTAGGGGATATTTTATCGCTTCATATTTTGTAATATCCCCTATTTTTTGTGAGCAGTATATGTCTAGTTCAACTTGAGATGTAATATAAGTGCAAAAGCACACCAAATTTCAAAACTTAGCAAAAAAATGTAAAATATCTCATTAAGACTTTTTTATATCGCTTACATATTGAAATGACAACATTTTGGAAATAACTGGGTTATCTATCAGTCATTAAAACTAATTTCACCGGTTTCTTTTCCCATTTTATCATGTGACCACTAAATAATTTAGTATTATATACGTGACTCATATTTCTGTTGGATAGCGCTCCTGTCTAGTGTGAATAATTCTAAATATCCCCAGAAGATAAAATGACTTAAGAATACCCATCTTGAGTCACATGCCTTTTTTTAAATCTTTTCCACGTTAAGACTGGACCAGTTAACATCTCTTTGACTCAACGATAAGATGATAACACTATCTACCTCATTGACTTCAATAAGGACTAAAAAAGAAAAACTCCATCAAACAGGTATCAGGTATTAGCATTATTATTTATTAACAAAGGAGGAAAGAGCACACACGTCTCTCAAAAAACTTAGGAATGTAGAGCACTGAGTTGTTCTTGTCGACTTAGTACAACACTGGAAGAGCTGGCTATGGTACAGGATGAAGAAAATTCAAGCATTTCCAAACTATGATCTTCTGGACAGCTTTCGCTCTCCTTTAGATACTAAAACGAACTTACAATGGAACTGTTCTCCTGAAGAATACACACCTGTGGCATGTAAATACATGAATATATGGCACAGCACTGTTTTTGTGCAGCAGTCTTCAGAAGCAATTAAACAGTCGTTCACGTGACACAGATTTATTGAAACCCTTCATTTTACAGAGACCTGAATAAGGACGTTTACCCATGTTTTGCTATGTTCCATTTGTGAAGACATTGGTTAAATTATATTTGAAGTCTTATTATACCTATTTTTTCCTAATAAAAATTCTAAAGCTAGAAAAAAACAAGTAGCTCCTCAGTAAAGGACACATTTCTACTGTTGATTAACTTTTACCTGAAAAGTCAAATTTGAGGGCTTTTCCTTCCCTATAAATCTAGATAGATAACTCCATCTAAATTAAATTAACAACTTGTTCTTACTTCCTCGTCCACTAGGAAAAGCGTGTTTCAAGTTTCATTATTCCTATAATACTTTTCATATTCTTGAGAGTTTAGTAAAATATTATATACCTCGGAAAATGTTTAAATTTTCAAAAAAAAAAGTAAAATAAACAGGAGCTTAGAAAAAGATGAGCCTCGTTGCTGGAAGAATGGAACGTTCAAAACTCCAAAAAGACCAGTTTAACACGTAGGGGATAATGACTCGTCTTCTTTACCAAGACCTCACCGTTCTAACAGGCAGCATCTTCCTATCCTTACCTGTCGTACACCTTTCTACTTCCCTGCCCGCGGCCGGAGAGAATAAATAGTCTCTTCATCCTTCTCTGGGCTTACGATTTTCCTTACAGTGATTACCTGACAGTCCGGTTTGTTCGTAGGTGGAAGGAAAGCGCCAAGAAACTGGAAAGTAGGACCCCGCTCTATTGACAACCACACTCATGGTCCCTCCTCCGCCAGCCGCCGCCAGGGACTCCGCGCTGTCTCGACCCCGGCCGACACTCCACCCGCTCCGGAATGTAAACATCGCGCTCTCTCCCCGGTCCTCCCCCACCTTGCCCTCCCGACCCTGGCTTGCGGACGCCCACCGAAAGAGAGAAGACCACATACCCTCGGAAGTGAGGCGAGAGAAGGGCCTAAGCAACTCGGCGAAGCTAAGATGATTGAGGCGAGTGAGCCGCTCGGCTTCGTCGCTGCACAGAGCGGCGACACACGGGACGAAGGAGTCCGGGATGAGCTCTTGCACCGACTGTACACACTGGGCCATCGCCGAGGCCGAGGAGCGGCGGCGCCCGCCCGCCGGCCGGTCCACTCGCCGAGACTGATCCTGCGGCTGCAGCAGCTACTGCCGCCGCCCGCCGGCCTAGCCCGGCCGGGCGGGGCCCCGCGTTAAAGCCTCGAGACCAATACACGGAACAGACTCCGTCGACCCGACTCCGGGGCACAAACCACCGTCCCCTCCCGGTCACCGCCGCTCCTCAGCGCCCGCCACGACGTCCCTCACATTCCATCTATCAGGTGGAGACGCCGACAATTCCCGGTTAATCCTTCCGACGGCAAAACCTTGGTCATTGCCTGACCGGAACCGCCATGTTGAGGCCGAACCCTGACCCACCGGCAGTACTAGTCCCGGCAGTACCCGCGCTCGCCCCTCACGTGACGGAGTTAAAGGAGGCGATAGGGGCGGAGAAAGAGAGCAGAACAGAGGGAAGTGAAGAGCGACGGAAGCCGATTGGGAGGCTAGAGCCGGAAGTGGTGCGACAAATGGCCCCTCTCAGGAGGCGGGGCGGGGGCGGAGCTACGAGTGCAGTAGGCGGAGCCAGGACAGGAGGGCATGCAGCATTACTCTTGGTGTTTCAAGGGGTTACCTGAAAGGCTCGCGCGCAAGATCAATGCTGTAACAGTGGTAAAGGCGTTTCCCCTCGCCTTCCACGCTGACAGGGGCCTCTTTGGAACCCACAAAGGTTCTCAGGGAAACGGTGAGCAAGTGACGTAACTGTTCGTGCTGCTTTCTGCCTGCTCGCTGGCCCTGTCCTTCCTGTGCTCCTCATGGAGGAGCGAGGAACGCTAGCTTACTGGAGAGTGCGCTGACTCTCCGCCCTGGGACACACACCAGCCTCGGTGCTTGGGGTTCTTCTGGAGCTAACCTGAACAGGCCATGCAATGTTTCAACTTCGATTGCCCTTTAGAAACATCAGGAATGTGGACTCAACCAGTGAACAGAAATGTGCGCTCTCTGTGTGTCCTGCAATTAACACGAGTGTTAGGGAACCGCCTAAGCTGCTGCATTTTTGTTGGTCGTAGGGAAAGGGTGTGCCTGCTAACGTCCGGGTCGTTTGTCCACAGCCACTTCCTTTTTACCTTCTGCTCCAGTGTTTCCTTCATAGTGATGGAGGTGCAGGAGGCCAGCAATTATGTACCTATGGAGTCCTGAACTGGCTTCCATTCTTAGCTTTCATTTTTATAGATTGTTCCTCTAAATAAGTAGAAGTGAACGAGATGAATTTTACTATGATGTCACTCCATTGTTTTAATTTCTTCTGAATTATACGCCAAAAATATAAGGCAAGGAAAAATGCAAGGCTCTATCATGGTTTGTGGTGCCTGATGTAAAAATTTTCCCTACATCAGTAACTCAAACTGTCAGATTGTTTGACACCCTGAGATTTGTACAATGGTTAAGAATTTATGACAGGTGAATATATGACTTTCTTCTGTAAACTGAGAAATGGAAGACAAGAAAGGACTATAGGACATAATGACGTGGCAGCTTTAGCCACAGATCAATTTTAAAATGATTATACCTGCATGTTGATGACCTGGAAATTAATTTTCTTAAAATTATCTGTGCCTGAGGACCTCTTGGGAATTTTTCTTGTATCCCCAGGACAACCTACATTCCCTTTTGAATACTTCTGATGTCAGTCCCTTGCATTTTATAATGTAAGAATCTCATACAACTGAGTATGACTCATGATATATATATATATATATATAACGGGATTCCTAAATGCAAGCATACTACTTTATATAGTACTCAACTCAAAATTTAAAAAGGCAATTTATTTTTTTCATTAAAGGTAAAACTAGCCATCTTAAAATCTTTAAGAAGGACTTTCAAAGGCAATTTAGCTTAAATGGATTTTTGAGATATAATTCACATGCCATAAAATTCACCCCTTTAAAGCATACAATTCAATGGCTTTTAGTCTATTCAGAAGTTTTACAACCATTATTACTGCCTAATTCCAGAACATTTCATCACCACCAGAGAAGCCTGGTACCAATTACCAGTCAGTCTCCACCCCATACTACTTCCAGCCCCTAGAAATCACTAATTTACTGTCTCTGTAGATTTACCTATTCTGAGCATTTCATATAAATAGAATCATACAGTATGTGACTTTGTGTTTGATCTCTTTCACTTAGCATAATGTGTCCAAGGCTCCTCTATGTTGTAACATGAGTCGTTACTTCATTCCTTTTTATGCCTGTGCTTAAATGGATTTTTGTCTTCTGCATTGACTGTACAATCTAACACCACATCCACCTAGTGTTTCCAGTGAGTGACTTCACTATAAAAATCTATTTTTATTTCTCTCCAATTTCTCTGACTGCTCTAGGACACTGGCTCTTTTACATCACATGTCCTCAGAGCCATTCACTTTGTCCAGGAAAAATGAGGTGCTATGATCGGCCAGACCTTGGCTGTGTGCATACCCTCAAGGACAGGAGGACAGAATCTATCACTATAAGAAAGGACGCTTGCTGGACAATAAATACTAAAAAAAGAAATGAAGGACCTATTTTCCAAGTACTTAAGATGAGACCCAGCTTCCTTCTTCCCCCCAAATCAAAGAATCCCATAGAACTTATGCTATGCCATTGGGCTTATATTTTGATATACGTGTCATCAAATGTTCATGAATTGTTTTGTTTTGTATGTATAATATGGCCAGTCTCTTCTGATGGCCAATGTGGTCAGGTTTAAAGAACACGGATATAGAAATCAGAAACATCTGGATTCAAAAGCAGTTCCACCTCTTGTGAATAAAAATAATGTTACCATTACTGATCACCATATGTCAAGCATGATACTTTACATATACTGTCTACTACTTCTGTTTCTCCCACAAACCCTGAAAAGCATGTGTCACTGACTTTCAGATGTGGAAATGGAAGCAGAAAGCAGTAAATAACTTCCCCAAAGATAATCAGCACTGGCGCCATAAACAGAGCCAGCTCTGTTTTTAACCCTACAGACTTAATCATCAGGATAAATTGCTTTTCCATATGTTTCTTTGCTTTGAAAGCACCAAGAGAAATTTTAGTTTACAATTGCATATATCATTTTAGCAAGAAATTTTTGACTTTTAAAAAGTTACTTATCTTTTCTGAGTCTTGCAGACTTTATCTTTAAGCTTAGAATGTTGGGACTAGAATATTTCTTGTATTTGTTTCATTGTGACAAGATCTGTCTTTCAACTATTGCTAAATTTCACTATGTTAACGGCAGATGGTGCTATTGAGTACTGGCTTTAAAATCCGATGAAAACAATTCTAATTACTCAGTACATAGACTTCACAAAGGAGATACCTACCTGTATATCAGGGCATTGAAAGTCAAGGGATGCCCAGAAAATTTGCACATGAGAAGTGTCTTCAGCTAAAAATTTTATGTCATGCTACTTTAAAAAATATTTTTTTAAGAAAGCTTTAAATATATAATCTGCATACTGGCCCACACTTTTTATTTTATTTACTGTAATGGATGCTTTAAGACAACTTATTAACATTAACACTCTGATATGAACAGATGGCACTCATTTCTTAATTATTTTAAGGGTGAACCATAACCACTATTTTGCACCCTAGAGCTCATAATTTTATTTTAAACTTATTATAGGCATTTAAAGCTCTATACACATTTTTCTTTAATTTAATTTTTCTCCAACAACTAAAAATCTTATATAAATATTTTCTTCTTTATGCTTCTAAGATGGGGGTGCATGGAAATATTAAACATCTCAACTTCAATTTTGTAAATATTTTATTCTCAAGATTAAGTCTAAAATTCAGTTGCATGCCATATTATATAGATTGGTAGAATAGGACAGTTCCTATTTTTAACAATTTGTCCCATGTTCAATGGCGTTTTTAAAAAGTCCCAATTTAAAATAATATATAATAATACTATTTTTGCATTCTTTAAAAATTTCTTTGCTCCATATAGACCAAATTTTTAATCAAGAACCCCCCCCCCGTCAATGGTGTCCCGCTTTACCAATTGTAAAATCTGATCACCATAGAATAGACCCATGATTTCCTATTTAAGAAAAATTACAATATTTTATATGTGAAAAAGTCCTAGAAAGGTAAAATAATTTTCCTGGTTAGGCACACAGCTTGTAAATCTTCCCAATTTCCTGACTTCCAATCTCAAGCACTTTTCATTACACTTCATCAGGTTATTAACTATAATTTATTTTTATTTATTTGTTTCTTCTGATTTCAGAAATTTCTTAGGGCAACAGGTATTTTTTAATGAGTACTTCTTTATAAATGTTTTTAATTCTAACACATTAAAGTGATTTTATCTACATAAAAAGGAATAGTTATAGCTGCTAAGCAGTCCCCAGAAGCTGTGTACTTTTATTCTGTATTTTTCTGAAGTGAGAAGCAGAAGGCAGCAGACAGACTCCCGCATGCACTCGACCGGGATCCACCCGGCATGCCCACCAGGAGGCAATGCTCGGCCCATCTGGGGCATTGCTCCATTGCAACCAGAGCCATTCTAGCTTCTGAGGCAGAGGTCATGGAGCCATCCTAAGTGCCAAGGACAACTTTGTTCCAATGGAGCCTAGAGATAGAGAGAAAGGAGAGGGAGAAAGGTGAAAAAGCAGATGGGTGCTTCTCCTGTGTGCCCTGAGCTATGTACTTTTTTGTAACTAGCTATGGAAGTTAAAAAATATATATGCAATTTGCAAAAAAAAAAAAAAAAAACAACTTAAAAGACCTAAACAAATGGAATGACATCTCATGTGTATGGATCAGAAGACAATATCCTTAAGATAGCAACACTCTCCAAATTCATCTACAGATTCAGATTAAAATCCCATCTGTCTTCTTTGTAGAATTTGATAAGCTGATCCTAAAATCCATGTCAAAATTCAAGAAAGCTAGAATAACCAAAGCAGTTTTTAAAAAGAACAAAACTGAAGGACTTACACTAAGTACAATCTTACTATGAAGCTACAATAAGACAGTGTGGTAAAATCACAATGAGACAAACATATCCATTATCACTGTTTTTGTTTAATACTTTTCTAGCTTTCTCTAAAAGCAGCTAGAGAATAGAAAAGATAAAAATATTATAGGATTTCAAAAGGAAGAAAGAAAACTACAGTCGTCCCCCTTATCAGCCATAGATATGTTCCAAGAATCCCAGTGGATGCCTGAAACCATAGTTGTACTGCCTTCTATATATACTATGGTTTTTCCTATACATACATACCTATGATAAAGTTTAATTTATAAATTAGGCACACTAAGAGGTTAACAATAGTAACTAATTACAAAACAACAATTATAACAATATAATACAAGTTAATAGAAATGTGGTCTCTCTCAAAATATTTTATTGTACTGTACTTACCTTTTTCTTATGATGATATGAGAAAATACAGTGCTGTGTGATAAGATGAAGTGATGTGAATGACATAGGCATGAGGCATATCATCATCTCACTATAAGGACTACTGAACACAAGC
Source organism: Rhynchonycteris naso (assembly GCA_037038555.1). Classification (NCBI taxonomy): domain Eukaryota; kingdom Metazoa; phylum Chordata; class Mammalia; order Chiroptera; family Emballonuridae; genus Rhynchonycteris; species Rhynchonycteris naso. Next base: position 164,877,908 of record CM072999.1, on the reverse strand, counting down.
ACTGAACTACCAAGACAGTCACCCTGATAGCCAAGAAGGCTACTTAGTGACTAGTGCTGAACAAAGGGATGACTGAAGCTCCAAGCAAGATGGAGTGAGACAGAGAGAGATTTTATCACACTACTCAGAGCAGGACACAACTTAAAACTTAAGAAGTAACCCTGGGGCCTGACCTGTGGTGGCGCAGTGGATAAAGCGTCGACCTGGGAACACTGAGGTCGCCAGTTCAAAACCCTGCACTGGTCTGGTCAAGGCACACATGGGAGTTGATGCTTCCAGCTCCTCCCCCCTTTCTCTCTCTCTCTCTCCCTCTCTCTCTCTCTTTCTCTCTGTGCCTCCTCTCTAAAATGAATAAAATAAAAACAAAATTTAAAAAAAAAGAGCTAAATTTAAAAAAAAAAAAAGAAGTAACCCTGGTCAGTTGGCTCAGTGGTAGAGCATCGGCCCAGCATGTGGAAGTCCTGGGTTTGATTCCTGGCCAGGGCACAAGAGAAGCGCATATCTGCTTCTCCACCCTTCCCTCTTTCCTTTTTCTCTATCTCTCTCTTCCCCTTGGCAGTCAAAGCTCCATTGGAGCAAAGTTCGCCCTTGCGCTGAGGATGGCTCTGTGGACTCTGCCTCAGGCACTAGAATGGCTTCGGTTGCAATGGAGTAACGCCCTAAATGGGCTGAGCATCACCCCCTAGTGTGCTTGCCAGGTGGATTCTGGTCGAGCACATGTGGGAGTCTGTCTCTCTGCTTCCTTGCTTCTTACTTAAGAAAAATACAAAATAAAAAGAGTATTTGTTTATTTCTGAAATTTACTGTTTAATGTTTTTTACTGCCGTTGACCACAGGTAACTGAAAACATGAAAAACAAAACCACAGATAAAAAGGAGCTACAGTAAACTTATTTATAAATGGCATAGTGGACTAAGTATGTAATATGCTTACATCATATTTATGTGGCCATCCAACTTCTCTTCAGTTGCCCTCCCAAATATAGCAAGCAGAACTCAAAATTTTAACTTCTCTAATAGCTAAAACATCATTATTTGACTTGGGTTTGTCAGTTAGACATACATGTGCAAGAATCCTAACTAAAAATGGCAGCAACACCATAAAGATGTCAATTCCACCAAAATTAATCTAGAATTTCAGTGCAATTCCAATCAAAATACCCACAAAGGCCCTGGCCGGTTGGCTCAGTGATAGAGTGTCGGCCCAGCCTGTGGAAGTCCCAGGTTCGATTCCCGGCCAGGGCACACACGAGAAGCACCCATCTGCTTCTCCACCTTCCCCCTCTCCCTTCTCTCTTTCTCTTCCCCTCCTGCAGCCCCGGCTCCACTGGAGCAAAGTTAGCCAGGGTGCTGAGAATGGTTGCATGGCCTCTGCCTCAGGTGCTAGGATGGCTCCAGTTGCAACGGAGCAAAGCCCCAGATGGGCAGAGCATCACCACCTGGTGGGAATGCCAGGTGGATCCCGGTCAGGCACATGCGGGAGTCTGTCTCTCTGCCTCTCTGCTTCTCACTTAAGAAAAATACAAAAAAAAAAAAATACCCGCAGAGATTTTACACAATTTGATGAACTCATTCTAAAATTCATATATATATTAAGTGAGAGGTGGAGAGGCAGAGACAGACTCCTGCATGGGCCCCAACTGGGATCCACCCGGCAAGCCCCCTACCCAGTGAGGATGCTTTGCCCAACCAGGCCACTGTTTTGTTGCTCAGCAACCAAGCTATTTTAGCACCTGTGTCAAGGCCATGAAGCCATCCTCAGTGCCTGGGACCAACTGCTCAAACCATTTGAGCCGTGGCTGTGGGAGGAGAAGAGAGGAAGAGCAGAGAGAGAGAAAGGGAAAGGGTGGAGAAACCGATGTTCACTCCTGTGTTTCCTGACTGGGAGTTGAACCCAGGACTTCCACACGCCAGGCCAATGCTCTCCTGCTAAACTAATCTATATTTAAGAACAAACTTCTAAGAATAGTTAAGGTAATTTTGAAGGTGGTTAAAAATGTAGAGGGACTTATTCTACTAACAAGCAAGACCTATATAAGTTATAATACAGTTATTGAAAGACAGGGTAGACAAATGGGTAATGCAATAGCACAGAAGGCAGCAGGATAGACCAACTTGAAACATAAAGCAATATGGAAAGGACAGATTATTCAATAAATTGTGCTTTAATAACATTATCTCTATGAAACAAAAAAAAGCAAACAATTATTTCCTATGTCACAACATACAGAAAATCAGGTCAGGTAAAATAAAGAGCAAATAATAAAAGCAAACAGTTACTTAATGCATATTACATGCCTGGAATGGTTTTAAATGTTTTACGTATGCTAACACATTTATACCTCATAACAACCCTATAAAGTAGGTACTATTAATATCATCCCCATTTTAAGTATGAGGAACCTAGAAAGAAAAGGTTAATTTTTTTTTTATTGATTGATTTTTATACAAAGAGGGGTGGGGGGAAAGAGAGTGAGAGAGAGACATCAATTTGTTGTTACACTTATTTATGCACTCATTGGCTTATTCTTGTATGTGCCCTCACCAGGGATCGAACCCACAACCTTGGCATATTGAGATAATGTTCTAACCAGCCAAGCTACCTGGCCAGAGCTGGAAAAGAGGTTAATTTAATAGCCCTAGGACACAGAGCCACTAAGTTAAAGAGTTGTTATTTGAACTCAGATGATCTGCTCTTGAGTCCCAGTTTTAGAACACCACACTGTACTACTGCCTCTTTTTCACAAAGAAAGTAGTGTTTTCTTAAACAGATTCAAAAAATGAAGATCATAACAGGCTAACAAAACATGTGAAAAATAGGCAAGTGACAGAAAGTCATTTCACAAAAGAGGAAAACTTTGAATGGCCACTAAACATTTAAATATTCTCAATGGTTTTTTTTTTAATGGGCAACGAATATTAATAAATGGTTCTGCGGGGAAAAGAGATATAGAACCCCTGGCTGGGTAGCTCAGTTGGTTAGAGTGTTGTCCTGACATGCTGAGGTTGCAGGTTGATCCTCTGTCAGGGCACATAAAAGAATCAACCAATGATGGCATAAGTCACTGGAGCAACAAATTAATGTTTCTCTGTGTGTTTGTCTCTGTCTCTCTCTTTTCCCCTCTCTTTTTTAAAAATCAACAAATAAAAGATATACAAATAGGCAATAAAATTAAAAAGATGTTCAATATCATGCCTGACCTGTGATGGCGCAGTGGATAAAGCGTCGACCTGGGAACACTGAGGTCGCCAGTTCAAAACCCTGCACTGGTCTGGTCAAGGCACATATGGGAGTTGATGCTTCCAGCTCCTCCCTCCTTTCTCTCTTTCTCTCTCTCTCTCTCACTCTGTGTCTCCTCTCTAAAATGAATAAAAGAAAAAAAAAAGATGTTCAATACCATTAACCATAAGGGAAACAAAAATCAAAACCATAATAAATTACCACTTTACACCCACTAACCCACTAAGATGGCTAAATCAAAAAGACAATAACAGTGTGACAATGACATATAGAAATGTAAACCTTCATAGACTGCTAGTGGGAATGTGAAGTGGTGTAGCTGGTTTGGGGAAAAGCTGTTAACTGTTAATTATAGAGTTTCTCAAACTCTTAAATATAGTTACCATATGATGCAGCAATTTTACTCCTAAGACAATGAAGACATAGGATACAAAAACTTCTACATGAATGTTTATAACAGTATTATTCAAAACAATGAAAAAGTGTAAAGATCCAAATGTTCATCAACTGATAAATGAATAAATAAAATGTGATATATCCATGCAATACAATATTATCTGTAAATAACATGAAATTAAGTACTGATATGTGCTACAATATAGATGAACCTTGAAAACATGCTAAGGGAAAGAAGGCAGTCATAAAGAACCACATATGATTTCATTTATATGAAAACTGTATTTGAAACACCTATATTTTCTTGGCCCTGGCCAGTGGCTCAGTGGACAGAGCATCAGCTGGTGTATGGAGATTCCCAGGTTTGATTCGCAGTCAGTCACGGTGCACAGGAGAAGTGACCATCTGCTTCTACTCCCCACTCTCTCCCCCTTCTCTCCCTCTTCCCCTCCCACAGCCACTGCATTGACTGGTTCAAGTGCAGCCCTGTGTACTGAGGATAGCTCCTTTAGAGTGCATCAGCCTCAGGCACTAAAAATAGCTCCATACCCAAGCATCTTCCCTAGAGAGGGTTGCAGGGTGGATCCTGGTTGGGGCACATGCGAGAGTCTGCCGCCCTATCTCCCCTTTCACCTAAAATATATTTTTTTAATTTATAAAATATTTTAAAAACCACTTGAATTTTTTTAAAAATCTTTTTTCCAATTCCCTTTAATTAGAACACATTTTCCTTAAGGCTTTAGTTGCAGAAAAATTGAGGCTCACTCAAAATAACTCAAATATAATACAGGGGAGATTGTTATAATATAGACTTTTCATAAACTCTAAGGGCAAAGACTGAAAAACAACTGGGCCTGGTACAAACAGAAATATAAATGCTAGTGCCAAAGCTCCATCCTCAGTCAGGGTTCTTACTGTGCTGTTTATTTCAGCCTCTTTTCTGTTATGGACTCTAGGCTTTTCATATGCCTCTTCATCTTTCTCCTTCTCTTACACACACACACACACACACACACGCGCGCGCGCGCGCGCGCGCGCGTGCGCACATGGGCACATCCACACATACACTTCTCTCTTTACACATTTTGCACCATACTTAATATGATTGTCCAAACCTCAATTCAACATGATGTTGTAAATGATTTCCTTGCTTTTCCTGGTTCAATTTTTTAACACAGATAAAAGGATTAGTTGTTTTTCAGAGTCCATCCTTGCTTCAATGGTCAGTGACAGTCATATACAATAAAAAGTATTATGGAAGCTCAGGCAATGAAACCTACACATAACTTTCCTTTAATCTCACAACTACTTTTGCATCATCCTCTTCACCTGATTACTTCTTATTTTTTTAACATTAAGCTCAAATTTTACCTCCTCATAAGATAGAATTCTCTGGCTTTCAAGTCTCACAGTAAGATGTTTCTCTACACATCTCAAAGCATACCTTAATATAGAATTTATATCACTGTAACATAATCATTTGTTTTCTCATCTGTTCTACATAAGATAAATGGATAAAGCAGAAAACACTTCAAAAAAGTAAAAATAGCCTGACCAGGCGGTAGCGCAGTGGATAGAGCGTCGGACTGAGATGCAGAAGGGCCCAGGTTCGAGAACCCGAGTTCGCCAGCTTGAGCATGGGCTCATCTGGTTTGAGCAAAAGCTCACCAGCTTGAGTCCAAGGTCGCTGCCTCAAGCAAGGGGTTACTCGGTCTGCTGAAGGCCCGCGGTCAAGGCACATATGCGAAAGCAATCAATTAACAACTAAGGTGTCAAAATGAAAAACTGATGATTGATGCTTCTCATCTCTCTCCATTCCTGTCTGTCTGTTCCTATCTATCCCTCTCTCTGACTCTCTCTCTCTCTGCCTCTGTTATAAAAAAAAAAAAAAAGGAAAGATAGAAGTGTCATATCACCCAGCAATTCCATTTCTGGGTATTTAGCCAAAGAAAACAAAAATGCTAATTTGAAAGATATATGTATCCCCATGTTCACTGTAAGATCATTTACAATAAGCAAGATATAAAAGCAATCTATGTGTTCATTGATAGATAAAGGGATAAAGAAGAGGTGCTACAGATATACAATGGAATAATATCCAACCATAAAAAAAGAATGTAACCTTGCCACTTGTGACAACATGGATGGACCTAGAACAGGGGTCCCCAAACTTTTTACACAGGGGGCCAGTTCACTGTCCCTCAGACCATTGGAGGGCCAGACTATATAAAAAACTATGAACAAATCCCTATGTACACTGCACATATCTTATTTTAAAGTAAAAAAACAAAATGGGAACAAATACAATATTTAAAATAAAGAACAAGTAAATTTAAATCAACAAACTGACCAGTATTTCAGTGGGAACTATGGGTGCAGATGCATCCTGTGCTCCTCTCACTGACCACCAAAGAAAGAGGTGCCCCTCCCGAAGTGCGGCGGGGGCCGGATAAATGGCCTCAGGGGGCCGCATGCAGCCTGCGGACTGTAGTTTTGGGACACCTGACCTAGAGGATATTATATTAAGTGAAATAAGTCAGGCAGAAGAAAGGCAACACTGTATAATTTCATTTAAATGTGTGATTAAAAATAATGAACAAACAAAACAAAACAGACTCATATATATAGAGAACAAGCTGATGGTTGCCAGAGAGCAGGGAGCTGGGGAAATGATTAAAAAGGGTGAAGGAAGCCTGACCAGGTGGTGACAGTGGATAGAACATTGGACTGGGATGCAGAGGATCAGGTTCAAAACCCCAAGGTCGCCGTCTTGAGCGCGGACTCATCTGGTTTGAGCGTGGGCTCACCAGCTTGAGCCCAAGGTTGCTGGCTTGAGCAAGGGGTCCTTCTATCTGCTGTAGCCTCCCGGGTCAAGGCACATATGAGAAAGCAATCAGTGAACAACTAAGGTGCCACAACGAAGAATTGATACTTCTCATCTCTCTCCCTGTCTGTTCCTATCTGTCCCTTTCTCTGTCTCTCTCTGTCTCTGTCACACACAAAAAACATATATGAAGGAAAATGGGAGGTACAAAACACCAGTTATAAAAAATAAGTCACACTGACATAATGTACAGCATGGGGAAAATAGTATTATCATAATGATTCTCTATGGTGACAAATGGTTACTAGAATCACTCTGGTGATCACATCATAAGGAGTATAAATGTCAAATCACTGTACTCTCCACCTGAAACTAATATAATGTTGTATGTCAAAAATACTTTAATAAAAAAGATAAATGAGTGAAAGATATAAAGAGAAAAATTAACTTTTACTTGATGGCTGCATAAATTAATGTCCTACTTTTGAAAAGTAATTTGGTGGAATGTTTCAAGAGCTACGAAAGTGTTCATAGCCCTGCACAACTTGATCCCACTGTGGAGAATTCATGTCGTTTCATTCCATTCAACAAATATTTATTGACTAATTTTTATATGTTAGGCATCGCTCTAAACTCAAGGGTTTAGATCAGAGCCAACGAAGACTTGCCAAAATCAAATAATGAGGGTTAGAAGTTTGAGCCATGTGTGCTGCTCTCCATGGTTCTGAACCATACTCAGATTAAGACACAGATCTACTTCATTACCATCTCCTGTGTAATCTTTCCCCAGAATTGAGAAGCAGAGTAGGGAAGAGAGAGTAATAAGAGAGAACTATGGAAGACAGAGGAAGAGATATCATCTCACAGGCATCGCCACTTAGAGATTCAGGCAGAGAAAGAATATTTCTTCAACATTATTTTCAAATAGTTTTAACTGCAAATTTTCACAGTTAAAAAAACAGTGAAAAGGCAACATACGGAATGGGAGAAAATATTTTCAAACTCTATATCTGATAAAAGATTAATGTCCAAAATATATAAGGAACTCCTACAGCCCAACAACAAAGAAGCTAACAATTAATAAAGTAGGCTAAGGACAAGAATAGACATTTCTCAAAAACTAAAAAATACAAATGATCAACTGGCATCTGAAAAAAATGTTCAACATCACAAAATCATCAGGAAAATGCAGATCATAACCACAAGGAGATAACATTGCACACCTGTCAGGATGGCTATTATCAGAAAAACAAAAGACTAGTGTTGGCAATGATGTGGAAAAAAGTGGAACCCTTGTTCATTGTTGATGGAGATGCAAATGGTGCAGCTACTATATGAAACAGTATAGAAAGTTTCACAAAAAATTAAAAATAGAATTACCATAGACTCTAACTATCCTATATTGGGGAATTTAATCAAAAGTATTCAAATCAGCCTGATCAGGCGGTGGCACAGTGGATAGAGCGTCGGACTGGGATGCGAAAGACCCAGGTTCGAGACCCTGAGGTCACCAGCTTGAGCGTGGGTCCATATGGCTTGAGCAAAAGCTCACCAGCTTGGACCCAAGGTCACTGGCTTCAGCAAGGGGTTGCTCGGTCTACTGAAGGCCCGTGGTCAAGGCACATGTGAGAAAGCAATCAATGAACAACTAAGGTGTCGCAACAGCAACTAATGATTGATGTTTCTCATCTCTCTCCGTTCCTGTCTATCCCTCTCTCTGACTCTCTCTCTATCCCTGTAAAAAAAAAAAAAAAGTATTCAAGTCAGCACCCTAAAGAAATATTAGCACTTTAATTTCACTACAGCACTATTCAAAATAGCCAAGACATGGAAACAACCTAAATGTCCATTAGCAGAGAAATAGATAAATAAAATATTCACACAATTGACTGTGATTAGGCTTTACAAAGAAGGAAATTAGTTCCTCGCAGAGGCAGGGGCATCAGGAGGGCAGAAGACAGACCTGCACTACCAGGAGGGAGGCTGGTGCCATGGCTTTGTTTCAATGGGGAACTGCTTCGGCCAGACCTACTTCCCCTACTTCACCTACAAGAGGCCTGTTTGAAAGTGCATCCAGGTTGCAGTCACCTACCTCTTTGCATTGCTGTGCAAGTGGTTGTTCCTTGGGATCTCTTTCTCACATGGAAAAGCAGCATCTATAACTTTATTAGGGTCCATTACATCATCATATCTGTCCAGGTGTGGATGACAGCATGCTATAACCTGTACTACACTTTGCGGCAGGCTGTCCTCTTTCATAATATTCCTTAGTGTCTACAGGCTTTTGGCATGAAGTCTTTTGTCTATCTATGTTCCCTGGGAAGTTGGACCGCACTTCTAGCTGGAGCAATGGTGACAGGACTGCTAGCCCTCAGCACAATGGCCTTGCGTGTGGCGTTGTCAATGTGTGCTCCTAGGCTTGGTGTCCCAGGTATACCTTTTCCTTTTTTTCAGGTTTTAGTGAAGTAAACATATCGGAAGTAAGGGAGGGGGAGGAAGTAAATGATGCAATTGCAACAACATAGGTGAACCTTGAGAACATTATGCTAGTAAAATAGGCCAATCACAGAAAGACAAATACTGCATAACTCCACTTACATGAAGTATCTAAAATTGTCAAATTTATAGAATCAAAGAGTGAAATGGTGGTTGCCAGGGGATGAGAGGAATAAGAAATGGGAAGTTGTGAATCAATGGGCATTAAGTTCCAATCCAGCAAGATGAATATGCTCTAGAGATCTGCTGTACAACATTGTACCTACACTTAAAAATTTGTTCAGCCTGACCAGGCGGTGGCGCAGTGGATAGAGCATCGGACTGGGATGCTGAAGACCCAGGTTCGAGACCCCGAGCTCGCCAGCTTGAGCGCGGGTCCATCTGGCTTGAGTAAAAGCTCGCCAGCTTGGACCCAAGGTCGCTGGCTCCAACAAGGGGTTGCTCAGCCTGCTGAAGGCCCGCGGTCAAGGCACATGTGAGAAAGCAATCAAAGAACAAGTAAGTTGTTGCAGCGGCAATGAAAAACTAATGATTGATGCTTCTCATCTCTCTCTATTCCTGTCTGTCTGTCCCTATCTATCCCTCTCTCTGACTCTCTCTCTGTTCCTATAAAATAAATAAATAAATAAATAAAGTTGTTTAAAAATTTGTTCAGATGGTAGATCTCATGTTAATTGTTCATTAAAACAAAATTTAATTTAAGTAAGAAATAAATAAAATAACAATAAAGTTATTTGCCTAATAATATATAAAGCTAAAACTATTTAAAAGAATTTTAAAAATGGACAACTCCTTAGGAATTGATAAAACAAGCAGAAAAAGTCATAGGACATTTAATATTTGAGTAACAATAAAATTGACCTCACTATTACATAAAATATATATAATACACCCAAAACTGCAGAATACATATTACTTTCAAATGCATATTGAACAGTTATTAAAATTAACCATATGACCTGACCAGGCGGTGGCGCAGTGGATAGAGCGTCGGACTAGGATGCAGAAGACCCAGGTTCGAGACCCCGAGGTCGCCAGCTTGAGCGCGGGTCCGTCTGGCTTGAACAAAAGCTTGCCAGCTTGGACCCAAGGTCGCTGGCTGGAGCAAGAGGCTACTCAGTCTGCTGAAGGCCCGCGGTCAGAGTACATGTGAGAAAACAATGAATGAACAACTAAGATGTTGCGAGGCAACGAAAAACTAATGATTGATGCTTCTCACCTCTCTCCGTTCCTGTCTGTCTGTCCCTATCTATCCCTCTCTCTGACTCTCTCTGTCCCTGTAAAAAAAAAAAAAAAATTATATGTAACGTTAACATCAAGACTAACTAAATGTCAAAGATTATAATTATAAAGACTATATTCTCTGACTACAAAAAAAATGAGCTAGAAATAAACACAGAAAGGTCTCTAGAAAATCCACAAGTGCATAAAAATTAAGCATTTTACTTCTAAATACTCTTGGCCAAATAAGAAATGAGAATATAGTTAGAAAAATTCTGAACTAGATGCTAAATATATATTTCAATGTTATAGGATTCAACTAAGTAGTGCTTGGGGGGGGGGTATTTACAGACTTAAATTAACATTTAAGAATAAAAAGAATTGCCAGTATTCAACTATTTATGCATCCACCTAAAGCAGCTAAAGGAAAATTAACAAATTAAATCTAAAGAAAATAGGAAGGAAACAATACAGAAAAGGTCAGAAACCAAAGAAATAGAAAATAAGTATATTATAAATAAAGATAATTTAACAAAGCAAAATGTTATTTTCTTTGAAGCTTTTAATATAATTAACCCTTTGAAAATAAAATAAAATTAACCCTTTGTAAGACTTAACTACAAATATGGTTAAAGATACAAATATAAGCATGAAAACAAGGACATAAATTCACTAGAGACATTAAAAGGGTGATAAGAAAATGAACTACTTTATGTCAATACATTTGAATATTGAGTACCTTTGTAAAAACTCAATTTACCATATAGTGAGGGTCTATTTCTACATTTTTTATTCAGTTCCATTGTTTTATGTGTATCCTTTTGCCAGTACTGCACCATTTGATTACTATAAGTTTATAGTAAGTCTTGAAATCAGGTTAAGTTTTCTAAATTTGTTGTTTTAAAATTTCTTTGTCCCATAGCAACTATCAATAAATATTTCCTGAATTCACAACATTAAACATTACTTTGGTTACTTTAGGTAATGTTTTTTGGGTTTTTTTTGTTTTGTTTTGTTTTTTTACAGGGACAGAGAGAGAGTCAGAGAGAGGGATAGGTAGGGACAGACAGACAGGAACGGAGAGAGATGAGAAGCATCAATCATTAGTTTTTCGTTGCCATTGCGACACCATAGTTGTTCATTGATTGCTTGCTCACATGTTCCTTGACCGTGGGCCTTCAGCAGACCGAGCAACCCCTTGCTGGAGCCAGCGACCTTGGGCCCCAACCTGGCAAGCTTTTGCTCAAGCCAGATGGGCCCCACGCTCAAGCTGGCAAGCTTGGGGTCTCGAACCTGGGTCTTCCACATCCCAGTCTGATGCTCTATCCACTGCGCCACTGCCTGGTCAGGCACTTTAGGTAATGTTTTAAAATCTTTAGATTCAGCTAATTGAGTTCTACAAAAATAACCCCACTAGAATGATGTTTGGGATTGTGTTATTGCTAAAGATCAATCTGGGAGAATTGAGATCTTAATAATATTGAGTGTTCTGAATCCATGAACATAGTCAATTTCACCATTTATTTAGGTCTTTAATGTTCTATAATTTTCGGTGAGGAAGTATTGCATATCTTTTGTTAAATTTATTCCTAGGTGTTTAATGTTTTGTAGTAATGTAAATTGGATCTTTTTTCCAATATCCAATTGTTTGCTACTGGCATGTAAAAATATAATTGACTTTTGTATACTGACTTTACTTTATGAACTTACTAAATGTATTCATTATTTCTACCAGCTGTTTTTCAGCATTTTCTAAATAAATAATCAGTAAAATTAAATAGAAATAACATTACTCGTTTCTGATTTTTATGCTTTATTTTTTTCTTTCCTTATTGCAATAACTAAGACATTCATTACAAGATTGAATAAAAGTAATCAAAAAGAATGTCCATTACTTTGTTCTGAACTTTAAGAAAACATTCCATATTTCACCATTGCTTATGTTTATGATTCAAATGTTAACTGATGAAGGGGTGTTAAAATTTGCTTAAGCCTGACCTATGGTAGCGCAGTGGATAAAGCGTCGACCTGGGAACACTGAGGTCGCCAGTTCAAAACCCTGCACTGGTCTGGTCAAGGCACATATGGGAGTTGATGCTTCCAGCTCCTCCCCCCTTTCTCTCTTTCTCTCTCTCTCTCTCTCTCTCTCTCTCTCTCTCTCTCTCACTCTGTGTCTCCTCTCTAAAATAAATAAAATTAAATTTAAAAAAATTTGCTTAAGATTTCTGCATTTATTGAAATGACATTACTTTTATCTTTTATTCAATTACTATGATGAAATATACTGACTGATTTTCAAATGTTACATCAATTTTGCATTCTGGGTTAAAACCCTATTTGATCATGATATATTATCTTTTTTTATATATTGTTCGATTTAATTTACTAATATTTTATTAAGAATTTTTGTTGCCGGACCAGGCGGTGGCACAGTGGATAGAGAGTCGGACTGGGATGCGGAAGACCCAGGTTCGAGACCCCAAGCTTGCCAGCTTGAGCGCGGGCCCATCTGGCTTGAGCAAAAGCTCGCCAGCTTGGGTCCAAGGTCGTTGGCTCCAGCAAGGGGTTGCTCAGTCTGCTGAAGGCCCGCGGTCAAGGCACATGTGAGAAAGCATGAATGAACAACTAAGGTGTCACAACAGCAACGAAAAACTAATGATTGATGCTTTTCATCTCTCTCCATTCCTGTCTGTCTCTGACTCTCTCTCTGTCCCTGTAAAAAAAAAAAAAATTTGGTAAGCCTTCGCCAGATAGCTTGGTTTGTTGGAGTGCTGTCCCAAAGCACAGAGATTGCCAATTTGATCCCTGATCAGGGCACATACAGGAACAGCTCAATGTTTCTGTCGCTCTGTCTCTCTCTTACTGCCCCATTCTAAAAAAAAATAAAATTAAAAGAATTTTTATGTTATCGGGCCTGTTGTGATACAGTGGATAAAGCATCAGTCTGGAATGCTGAAGTTGCCGGTTCAAAATCCTGGTCTTGCCCAGTCAAAACACGTAGGACTAGCAATCAATGAACAACTTGTTATTGGTGATCTGTTATTTATTTTTCTTTCTTGATTAGTTTTCTAAGGTTTGAATAATTATACTAAAAAGATTCTAACTAATCTTTTCAGCATAATAGTGAATAATATAAAATAAGCTTTTATATATGTTAATTTTCTCTGTTTAGTATTTCCTAGTACATTGATTCTGGCTCGATTTCCTGTCTTCTACAATTTTGGCATGTACTTTGCCCATTTTTTGTTTTGTTTTGAGCTCATTAAAGTAGAATTTTAGACTATTGATCTTTGATATTTCTTCTATTTAACATAAGAATTTAAAGCTATAAATTCTTCTCTGAACACTGCCTTAGATGCATTTCCCCTCCACCCAAATGAACATCTTATATTTTCATTATTGTTTGGTTTGAAATGTTTCGAATTTCACTTATTATTTTTTACTTAACCCATGGATTACTTAGAAGTTTGTTGTCTAACTTCTAAATATTTGACGTTTTCCAAGGATTATGGATTAAATGTTGTGTCCCTCCAAAATTCATGTTGAAGCCCTAGCCCCAGTATAGCTGTATTTGAATATGGGACCTGTAAGGAAGTAATTAAGGTTAAACAAGAGAATTAGTGTCCTTATAAGAAAGACACCAGAGAACTCTCTTTCTTCCTCTCTCACCCCTCTCCTCATGCACACAGTGAGAAGAGACCATATGAGGACATGGCAGAAAGGTGGTCATCTACAAACCAGGAAGAAAATACTCAACAGAAACCAAAATCGCTGGCACCTTGATTTTAAAATTCCAGCGTCCAGAACTGGGAGAAAATTAATTTCTGTTGTTTAACCCACCTGGTCTATAGGGTTTTGTTGTGGCAGCCTAAGCAACCTAATACACAAAGATATCTTGTTTGTGGTTTCTGTTTTAACTCTTTTATAGTCAGATAACACGAATATGATTTTTTCATTAGATGTTTTATAATGAGTCAACATGAATTTCAAAAGTAACTTGAAAATGTGAATGGTGCAAATGAAGAGAACAACTCTGCAGTTGTTAGCTGTAGTGTTCTATCAGTATCAGATAAGGTATTTGATAATTTAGTTCACATCAAATATGGTGACAAATATTTTCAAAAGTTTTCTAATATTTTTAAGAAGTGACAAGTAGTATTTGATTTTGTTCCAGCTACTTCATATCTTTTTTTTATAAGAACTCAATTAGTTTCTTATTGATTGCTGATTCTTTGGTTTGCATTTTAGACTAAATCCAAATCATGTACATTAGAATATTGGGTCCTCCCCAGCTCCACAAAACACACAGGTCCAACCAAGCTATTTCCATTCGTCTTTTCCATACCAATGGTCTGTCTTGGCTCAAGCTTCAGACTTTCCTAATATCTTAAATAAACAGCATCTGGCCTCAGCCTGCCCTTGCTTATACCTCTCGATAAGTGGCCTTAGGCATGACACTAGCAGCAGCCAGCTGTGGTAGTAGCTTGGCCTCTCCTGGGCACCTCCATGCTCACACAAATAGCAGGTAGCTGCAGATTGCTTTGTAGCTCAAGCTGGGTGGCCCTGGGCAGAACACAGGCAGCAGATGACCTTGGCCTGAACCTCTCGGGAGGCCCCAGAGCCAGCGCACCTGGTGGACAGCATCAGATCATGTCAAAACACCACCCAACCACCTCCACAGTGGCACACTCAAGGGGTGGACTCAGTGGGCACTAGAGCCCTGCTGAAGTAAGTCCTGCTCTGTGGGGCAGGCCCTTGCACAGCTGATCCTCCACAGAGGTTGATGATCACAGTCAATCTTTGCAGTGAATTAGTCTAGGTGTAAATCCCTCCCATTGAGTGCCAACAGCAATCAAGGCTCAAGTACAACAGAAGGCTGTACACAGGCCAAATTGGAAGGGGAGCACACTGGAATGCCTAGCTTGGATGATCAGAGAAGGTATGCCACCGCGCTGGACCTTACAGGTAATAGGTAATACACCTATTACATTAGGCTATTCTACCAAGCTAAGGAGATGTAGAAGTTCCACCTAATACATAAAGATAAACATGGGAGGCTGCCAAAATGAGGGAGGAGACAAAGAAACATGTCCCAAATGAAAGAATAGACAAAACTCCAGAAAAAGAACTAAAAAAAATGGAGACAAAAAATTAATTGGATACAGAGTTCTAAAACCTGGTTATAAGGATGCTCAATGAACTTAGGGAAAGAGTAGTTAAACTTAGAGTAACAGCATAAAAAAGGACACAGAAACCATTAAAAAGAACCAGTTAGAAATGAAAGATACACTAATGGAAATGAAGAATAATTTACAGAGAATCAGTAGTAGAATAGATAAAGCTAAGAATCAAATCAAAGATTTGTAATATTAGGAAGCAAAACGTTCCAGTCAAAACAACAAAAGAAGAAGGTGATAAAGGGAGACTTGACTTGGGGTGGTGAACACCTAATGCGGTATAAAGATGATGTATTGTCAAATTGTGCACCTGAAACCTGTATAATTTTATTAACCAATGTCACCCCAATAAATTCAATAGATTTTTTCTTTAAAAATAAAAAAAGAACAGCAAGAAGAAAAAAGAATTAAAAAAAATAAAGATAGTGTAAGAATCCTCTGGGACAACCTCAAGCATACCAACATTTGCAAAATGGGGGATGCTGGACGGAGAAGAGAGAGAGCAAGAAATTGAAAACTTATTTGAAAAAATGACAGAAAACTTCCTTAACCCAGTTAGGAAATAGACATACAAGTTCAGGAAGCACAGAGAGTTGCAAACAAGAGGAACCCAAAGAGGCCCACACCAAGACACATCATAATTAAAATATAAAATGTTAAAGACAAGGAGAGAATCTTAAAAGCAGCAAGAGAAAAACAGTTATCTACGAGGGAGTTCCCATAAGACTATCAGCTGATTTCTCAACAAAAACTTTGCAGGCCAGAAAGGAGTAGCAAGAAATATTCAAAGTGATGAAAAGCAAAGACCTACAACAAAGATTACTCTATCAACAAAGCTATCATTTAGAATTGAAGAAGAGATAAAGAGTTTTCCAGACAAGCAAAAACTAAAGGAGTTCATCACCACCAAACAAGTATTACATGAAATGTTAAAGGTCTTCCTTAAGAAGAAGAAAAAGATTAAAAATGTGAATAATAACTAGAACCATGAGAAGAATGTTTACCAGCAGGTTTGCTAATTATTTTGGAATTGGGACTTTGTTTTGTTTTTTAATAGTGATAAGAATGGTGGTATTAGGAAATTCTGGGAAATGTCAGTTTTACTTTAAAATGAGAATCTGCTGTTTCTGTATTTTATTGTTTTCAATAAAACTTAGTGGTTTGAAAAAAAATGTGAATAATAGGTCCTGGCTGGTTGGCTCAGCAGTAGAGCATCAGCCCACATGTGGAAGTCCCAAGTTCGATTCCTGGCCAGGGCACACAAGAGAAGCGCCAATCTGCTTCTCTACCCTTCCCCCTCTCCTTCCTCTCTGTCTCTTTCTTCCTTTCCCGCAACCAAGGCTCCATTGGAGCAAAGTTGGTCCCGGGCACTGAGGACTGCTCCTTGGTCTCCGCCTCAGGCGCTAGAATGGCTCCGGTGGAAGCAGAGCAATGGCCCAGATGGGCATGCCAGGTGGATCCCAGTCAGGCACATGCAGGAGTTGTCTGACTGCCTCCCCGCTTCTAACTTCGGAAAAATGTGGGGAAAATATGTGAATAATAAAGTGGCAATAAATACACATCTATCAACAATTAAATCTAAAAAACAAAGTAGCCTGACCTGTGGTGGTGCAGTAGATAGAGCCTCAACTTGGAATGCTGAGGTCACGATTTGAAGCCCCAAGTTTGCCCAGACAAGGCACATATGAAAAACAACTACTATGAGTTGATGATTCCTACTCCTTCTCCCCACTTTTCCTCTCTCCTTCCCTCTAAAAAAAATCAATTCAAAATAAAAATAAAAAACAAAGTAAAATAATGAGAACAGAAAGAGTCTCATAGAGACAGAGAACATTTTGATAGTTGCCAGATAGGAGCAGCTTTGAGAAAGAGAATGAAAAAGGTGTAAGAATTAAGAAGTACAAGTTGGTTGTTACAGAATCATCATAGGAATATAAAGTACAGCATAGGGAATATAGTCAATAATATTCTAAAAACTATGGATGGTGTCAGATGGGTATAAGGCTTATCAGTATGATCACTTAGACAGGGGTTCCCAAACTTTTTACACAGGGGGCCAGTTCACTGTCCCTCAGACCGTTGGAGGGCCGCCACATACAGTACTCCATACACTGACCACCAATGAAAGAGGTGCCCCTTCCAAAGTGCGGCGGGGGCCAGATAAATGGCCTTAGGTGGCCACAATTTGGCCCGCGGGCCGTAGTTTGGGGACCTCTGAAATTTAGGAAGTTCCATAATGTCTAATCACTGGAGTGTACATCTGAAACTAATATAATATTGTATGTCAACTGTAATTGAAAAATGAAGAATGATTTCAAAAAAGCAAAAAAAAAAGATTTAAATTAAAAAAATAAAATTTCAAAAATAATAAATAAATAAACATATCATTAAGAATATCAGGTCATCGCTCATATTTCATGTCTGAATCCTTTTTTTCCTCCTAGTCAAGTATTTAGAAATTAATGTGCTAGTCTTGCTTTCTGCTAGCTGGTGGTAGTGACACAGCAAATATAGGTTTGGGCTGATACTAACTTAAAGGAAACATCTGAATAAAATTTAAATAGAACTGGTGCTATAAGAGTAAAATGACAGGAGCTAGGGTTCTTATTTTTGGGCAAAACACTTACACAGCAATTTGTATTATCCATTTTAAGGGTTAACACTGATTGTCCCTGGGTAGAAAATTGAGACAACTGTTTGGATAATTTAGTTCTTTCCTCATCTACTTTTCCTCCTGATCCCACAGTTTCTAAAAGGAAGCAAACAGAGTGAAACAGAGAACAACCAATTTAGTTATAGTTATTTGGCTAGTTCAGACCAAAGGACTTCATTTGGTTTGAATTATATGGTTGGCTTTCTTCAGTTAATCATTCTACCTTGTCTATGTATAATGTTGTCTTAATGTTGCTGGCATGGAAAAGCAAATGAGTACATTTTCCAGAATGTAAGATGACTCGACTCACTCATACAAACTCACCCTGGACTTCGATTTTACATTAAAAGCAGTGTTTATACAAACACCAAGTGTACAAAAGTGTTTCTAGTACACATCTGTGATCCAAAGTTGGCTCTGGTTATTTGTTTATTTTTGTTTGCAGTATTACAGTTCATATGTTTAAGCAATGCTTTAAAGATGATCAGAAAACAAAATCCCTTAGTATAGTCTACCGCTTTCCATCTCTAACAAATCCCTTAACCTACATATATCTAAATTCTCTCATTGTTTAAGAAGATTTTATTTACTGATTTTACAGAGAGGAGGATGGAGTGAGAAGTGTAAACTCATAGTTCCTTTATGTTTAGTTGTTCATTGCTTGCTTGTTGCTTGTCTTATGTGCCTTGATTGGGCAAGCCCAGGGTTTCAAATTAGCGACCGCAGCATTCCCGGTCAATGCTCTGGCGATCACAGGCCAGGCTAAATTCTCTCATTTTTTAAAATAAAATTCTTTCATTTTAAATGCCCAAATATTATTATGTTTACATTTGTCCATTGGTTTGAAGTTTTGAAACAGTAAAAGTATGATTTCTAAAAAGGTCCAGGATCTCAAATTCTTTCTTGATAACTTCAAAATATGTGCTAAGGTTAATGAAACATTTACTTAATTCCTAGAACTCTGAGTAGAAGTTCTTGAATAATGATAGCTGGCACTTACAAAGAATTTACCAAAGGTTAGACATTGTTCAGAGTGTTCTACACATATTAATTTATTGAAAATGCACAACAATTCTAAGTAGGTCCTACTATTATTTCCGGTTTGCAACAGAAGAGACTACGGCACAGAGATTTTGTTGTGATCTCACCCTAAAAATCCAATGTAGTAAGTGGTAGAGTTAGAATTAAAACTCTGAAAGTCAGGCTTCGACTACTTAGTCTTATCTAGTATATGCTGTGCCTCTTCTGTTGCCACAAGTTCATAATGCTATAACTTGTATTTTTCCTTTTTCCTTGATAAATACTTCCTAAATGGACCGAAATCAAATTTTCAGTATCATGTTTAAGAAATAATAGAATTGACATTTTCTGAGAAATACCACAGGTATAAAAAATATTAATTTGAAAAATAATACTCAACATTTCTGCTTTAGTTTGGGTATTCAGTGGCACAAGCTCTAAAACGATAAGATTTATTCAATTAAACCAGAATAAACATACAATATATTCTAAACCTGCTGTTAATGCTTTCCAGCAATTGTGTCAATTACCTGTTCAAATTTCCCTCTGGACAATATTATGCCCCACAAAACTAACTCTAACCTTTCAAACTACATAGTTGGCCAACATGTGAAATACAGGGAATGATCTTTGCATTAGTTACTGCAAAAATAAAACACAGATCTCATCACTGATACCCACTAAATTCACTGGCCTTAAAAAATCATTTAACACCCTGACTGGTGGTCATTAAGCAGGTTTGGGACTCTAAACATTTCAAGAATATTTTAAAGTTTTTACAGTGTTATATTTTGTCCCATAACATGTACATGAACTTTGAAAAATGTAAGATTGCGTTCAAATAGTGTTGTTTTTTTACAATCATCAGAATCTGTAGGTTTTGCTATTCTTCAACACCAATGGATTGAAATCTGAAAGTACGAAATTCTGTCATCCATTTAAGTCCTCTGAAAAGGAAGGGAGACTTACTCTTTCCACAGTCTCCTTGCATGCATGTGTGCATAATCTTAACCGCTCTGCTGAACGCTGTAACCACTGCTTGCAGTGACACCGCCAGTCCTTCCTCCCCTCGTTGGCAGAGCTCTGCCTTCTATCATTCATTTCCCACCTTCCCCTTCCCACCCTACATGCATTCATTGGCTTTGTCCTGTCACCCACTCAGAGCAATGCATCTATGAGTGATACTTAATAGAAGCACTCTACCCACACACAGGATGTGACACACACGGGATGTGACTTTCATCCTACTTCTGAACGTCAGAGAGCACTTCCTGGGATGATTCTCTGACAATTGATAATAGGTTTTCTTTCAGAAAATTGCAGGGCAAGTTAAGCTCTATCTATTTTAAGAAAATACTCTTGAAATTTCAGTTTTTGAAAAACTGAAAGTCTACATTTCTGGCTCTGCCACTTATTCATGCCTTCAAATTATGTCCTTGAGGTCATAATAGAAGATGTTTTATACTACTTATATTTAGAAATATACATCAGAAATATGAATGACATCAGGGACATCTTTGCAGTCAGTTTAGAGCTGGGAGAAATGTGGTTCTATCAAAGATCTCAGTTCTGTATCAAATTGTACCAGCCACAGTTTTCAAATGGACTATAGCATTAAATGATGTGATCTAATTTGTCACCAAATTCTGCGTTTCACATTGACCAAAAGGCAAGAAGGGACATTGTATGGCCAGTAGTTGTGGCCATCGCTGCCGCCAGGCAGGTGCAGATTCCCATTAGATTCAGTCAGATGGTAAAGAGACAGCGGAGTCAAAAACTGGTGGGCCATGCCTTTATTCTAGCCTCACAACTGGCTGGCGAGTAAAAACACACAGGGCACCAAAACCCACTCACATGTTCTCTGGTCCCACAACAGGAGAATCTTTTCTAGTTTTTCTTAGAATCAAAGCCCCCCACCCAGCCTCAGTCTCCTCTGGTTCCCCATCTCCTTCTCTCTGCACAAACTCTGCAAAACATGGCCTCCTTCTTCTTTTTCTCCTTTCTTCTTAAAACCTTTTGGCATGAAACCCCTCTTCCAGCATACATTAGCATAACAAAGCCCCTTCCCATGCAGGAAGGTAATCAGCAGCCTCACCTGGGCAGCATCATTCATGTGGGCATCATTCATTTTTAACAATAAAAGTGAGCAAAATCAAATAACACTAATTTTACAAACTTATTTGCCCAACAGACATAAAAACTAATATTCAAAATAGAAGTAAAAGATACAGTATTCCTGACCAGTGGTAGTCTTGCCTCTGCTTGGTTAACACTGATGATCAAGTACAAAGCAAAGATTTAATCTACATCTTGGTTTAGCTGAATCATGCCTCCATATGACTTCAACCATCTGTCTGCATGTTGCTCTCCAGAGTAATATATAATAAGAATACTACCTATTTTTACATATTTGAAGAGAGCTAACTAGCTATTGTGTGCACTTATACTCTGTTCTTTCTCTGGTCTAAAAATACACCCCCTCTTTAGCAGTTCTGTCTTTGTATGGTTTTAAGTTCCCTCTCCATTTCTTCTCTCTTTTCTCTGAGAATACTTTCATTTATGTTCCTCTTAAAATGCAGTGCTCATTATTGAACACAGTGTTCCAGATGTGATCTGACCAGTACAAAGTACAATGCAACTATTATCTTCCATCATCTGAACAGTATACTTTCTCAAGGTCACTTAACAAATAAAAATTAAAAAGAAAACAAAAAACAAAGTTTGACAGTGATAGCCATGTATGTAACAGACACTCCAAAAATAACTGGATATTGTTAAATAAAAAAAAAACTAATGTATTTTGCTTACACAGCAAAATGTTTGATTAGCTTTGTTGTTTGTGTGTATGTGTTCTTAAGAAAATCTACCAAGTATACAGTTAAAGGTTTATGGGTCTTTTAATTTTGTACATACCTTCTCAGTATATTTGATATTTAGGTTTAACATGGATATTCTACCCTTTTAAAGGAATAATTGTTGCATTAGCATCAAGCAACACTTCCATTTAACTCAATTTTAAAGCAGCTTATGAGCTGCTTAGAAATTATTCTTGCCTGAACAGAGAGAATCCCCCCAGAAGACATATTCAGAGCGTAACTACAATATGGACCTTGGCCAACTGTTGCTGAATGAGAGAAGCACTTATTGATATCATGGTTCCTCTCCAAGGGAACAAAGGAGATTATTATTTGTGGAAGCATACCAAACAGGAAACTGGCATTATCTATTTTCTAATATAAATATGAGTCACATATTTATTTTTTGAGCAGAGTAGATGTTTCTGTAAAATGAAGAAACATTTTCTCTAGTAATGATAGTGATCAGGCGAAAGGCTACCCTTATTAAAATGCTCTTGGGATGAGATCAGACCGAGTGTGGAATCTCCATTTTGTCCAAGCAGGTGATTGTTGGGGACAGGATGTAAAAAATTATTTATTCACCATCATCCCGCCAGCAGTTGATATGATGCTTGACAAAGAGTAGACCCTCAAAAAACTTGGAAAGCAAGCAAGAAAAGAGGAAGGAAGAAAAGCTGGAGGGAAAGATTTTCAGAATTATTTTAAAACCAAAGACACCAGATTAAAGACCCAAATACTGATGCAGGATGGGATCTCCAAAATCAGTGTCTGATGGTAACTAGATACACTGAAGAGTTAAGTCACTTGTCCAGCATTACAAGATCTTAGTCTAGTTAATTACTAAATCATTCCTAGATGTTAAGACTCTTAATTCAGAGCTCTTCATGTTATACTTAGTGAAGCTGCTGAAAGAATTAACAAGGAAAGGCCCTGGAATCTCACACTCTGGGCCCAGGTTTGTTACCTTAGCATGTCTATATTGGAGGAAACTTGAAAAGAGGTCTTAGCCACAGACCTGGAAGAAACCCTGGGATTTTAATAAGTGATCAAAAGCAAGGCATGATGGAGCAAGTTGATTCTGAGTACCAGACAGAGACTGAACAATTAACATATGCTCTATTTCCTTACTGTCAGGGGCCTGTACATCTCTCCATCTGCACACCAGACTCTCCTCTCTTAGTAATCTGGGTTAACAAGTAGATCAAACTTGGGGACAGGAGTTAGCACTCTCAGAGACATCAACTACCTGTAAAAATCTGAGACCATGCAGCATATATGAACGTGCTTCTCTGAACCTCACTGCTGGAGGATGTTAATAGATATTAGCCCTGGAATAAAAAAAAAAAGTTCTGCAGCCAATTGGATAGTGTTTAATTCACCAGGTTTCTTCACTGCGAGACTTTACAGGGTTTTAAATATGCCAATATGAGTTTTGAACCTCCGAAAAGCAAACTGGTTCTCGTTCTCAGACTTTGCCAAGCTATTAAACCACTGTTAAACTAATTAAACAAGGAGGCTGTTAAGTGACTTTAATTCTTGTGGGTCTTCTGAGCAAACCAAATGTTAGCTTGTAAATGCCTCAAAGTTAAGAAATCAAAACTAAAGGACAAACAGTTACAAACAGCCATGTAGGCTTTAAACTGTAGCCAATCAATTCTTTTTCTTTGCTTTCCCATTTTCTCTGTGTAAGTCCCCTGGCTCCTGTTGGATGAGCACTCTTAATCACTTCCCACACTGCCCTGTTCCAATCAATTTTTTTTCTTTTTTGGGATTTTTCTGAAGTGAGAAGCCAAGTTCTTGCTGCAAAAGTTGTTTTCCTGGTATTCCAAATATTTTGTATCAAGAATGGCATAATTTATCATTCCTTTTTTTTTTTTTTAATCCCAGTGAGAGGAGGGGAAGCTGAGACAGACTCACGCATGCGGCCAACAGGGATCCACCTGACAAGTCCACTAGGGGGTGATGCTCTGCCCATCTGGGACTGTTGTTCCTCTGGAGCTACTCTAGCACCTGAGGCGAGGCCATGGTGCCCTCCTCAGTGCCCGGGACAACTTGTTCCAGTGGAGTCTTGGCTGTAGAGGGGAAGAGAGAGATAGAGAGAAGGAAAAGGGGGAAGGGTGGAGAAGCAAATGGTCACTTCTCCTGTGTGCCCCGACCGGGAATCGAACCCGGGACCTCCACACGCCTGACCACCACTTGACCACTAGGCTAACCAGCCAGGGCCAATTGATTTTTGTTCAAATAAACTCATCACATTTTTAATATGCCCCAGTTATCTTTTAACACCATAAACCTCTTATATTTTTTCTTAAGGTTTAAAGGACTTATTTTCTCAATGAGTACATTTGGAAACAATGTTTTCTGAATTTGTTTTTGCCCCCTGGCCAGGTGACTCAGTAGATAAAGTGACAATTCAGCACACCAAGGTCACAGGTTCATCCCCGGTCAGGACAAAAACCCTTCTCCAGGGCATGTAGGACAAGCAATCAATGAGTACACAACTAAGTGGAGCAACTTGTTAATGCTTCTCTATTCCTCTCCCTCCTTTCTTCTCTCTCTGTCTCTCTCTCTCCCTCCCCCCTCTCTCTTTCTCTCTCAAATCAATGGAAAAATTAATTTTTTAACTAAAATATTGTTCTAGCTATGACTTAGGCTAGGGATATATTTCATATCAGAAGCCAGTACATACATATTTATAAAACTGAAACAAATGTTTTATAAAATAATACTTACCTTTTCTATATATGCTACACACATTTTCTATTCTACTTCCTTTTTTTTAAATGTATTCTGGATGTGAAACCCACCAAGGTGATTTCACAATCTACTGATAGGTTAAAACCTGCAGTTGAAAAACACTGCTTTAACAAATACTACCCCTTTCATCTTTATTTTACCTGTGAGGTATGCAATATTATTGAATGAACCTAAGATCTACTTAGGATGAATTCAAATAATAGAATGGGGTTAAATAGTCCTCAGCTATTTTATTGCACTTATTTTGAAGCACACCAAAAAGGAAGTGTAGTTGAGAAAGTCTGGAAACAGAGTGATCACAGTAATCAAGGAGACCTCAGTTTCTTTGCAAGATACCATTTTACTCATGAAGTGAAAATAAGAGGACTAGAACTACATCATATTATAACATAGTAGATATGCTGTTAATAAGAACAAGGTACTAATTTTCAACAATCCATAAGATCTGTTGTTCAAGGAATAAAGCAAGATGTATGATGCTGTGTACAGAATGCTTTCATTTGTGTTACAAAAGGGAAGTTGTATATACATTTATGTGCTTGGCATGCATTGACTATCTCTAGAGTATAAATTGGCTATGGTGGTGTGTCATTAGTTGAAACGACTATGAGAGGGACATTATTTTTCACTGTTTGTCCTTTTATATTTTAATTTTTTACCATAAACATATATTACTTTTTCAAAAACAATAATATTCTACTAGATGGATAAATAAACATATTTGTGAGAGGTGGGGAAATCTTAGAAACCAAAAGACTTCCAGTGTTTGGTTTTGTAAGTCACTCACTGTTAGTGATGACATGTGCAAGAAACAAAATTGTCTATGTTCAAATCTATTTTTCTTTTTAAAAGTCCTGACTAGGGATCAAACCCTTAACCTTGATACATTGGGACAACATACTAAACAACTGAGCTACCTGGCTCAGGCTAGGTTCAAATTTTGAAGACATATGGATGTGCTTTGTGACAGTGACGTATGTGTGTGATTGTTACACATTCTGCTTCTTTCACTCAACTCTTGACCTTATTAGCAAGAATTACCTATGCCTCTCGTGTGTGTTCGCTATTCTCCCTCTCCCACAATGTATGGCTTTTAAAAAAATGCAGGAAGAGGTCTCCAAATATATTTTTTTCATGGTGATTTAGGTTTCCCATTTTACCTGCAACTGAGTAGAAATGCCAGTGAAAAGGAGAAAAAAAAATAAGAGGAAGGTGCTGAAAGGGGCAAGGCTCCAAAAGAAGAAACCAAAGGAGGGCCACCAGTAGTTTGGGTAATTCAAGAGGGACCACAGCTTTGATTTCCAAACTTTAATATAAGAATCACCAGCCTGATAAAGCAGTGGCATAGTGAATAGAGCATTGGCCTGGGACACTGAAGACCCAGGTTCGAAACCCCGAGGTCGCCAGCTTGAGCATGGGGTTGCTGGCTTGAGCAAGGGGTCATTGGCTCAGCTGGAACCCCCCTCTCCCCCCGTCAAAGCACATATGAGGAAGCAATCAATGAACAAATAAGGAGCCACAACTATGAATTGATGCTTCTCATTTCTTTTCCTTCCTATTTGTCAGTCTCTATCTCTTGCTTAAAAAGGGAGGGGGGAAGGGGAATCACCAGGGATACTTGTTAAAAATTTAGCCTCCTGGGTCCAGCCCTCAAAGACAAAATAAGAACCATAGACCCTTTCTGCTATATATACCACTGCTTATATGAGAAAAAGATCTGTTCTTCGCCTTAAGTTTTTTGCCTCTAAAGCAGATTTTATTGAGTTATTAAATGTAAAGAACAATGCCTACACAGTATGTAGGTTTAGTAAATGTAAACTATTCTTACAATTTTTTTAGGATATATAAAAGAACAATTGTTGTAGAGATGAATTAACTCCATAAATAAAATGGGGATGGATTGTAGCAATTCACATTATGAGAAATATTTCTTTATAACTTAAAAGTTCTGGGTCTGAGAATGCTAGTTTTCCAGACAATGAGCTAAGTAAATTCTTGGGAGGTTGTACAATATACAAACAGTTTTAAAAATTAACAATACAGAGTTGTTTAAAGCACTTGTAAAGAAAATGCTGGTTTCAAACTTGTATCTAAACTGTCATCAGTGGCACTTTACAAGTAACAATATTATTAAAAGTACATCTTCACAAACTTGTAAATGGACCTATGACTCTTTTCCTTACTGAATTCATCTCAACAGATTGTTTTCAATTTTATTTTGTTTTCATTTGCAAAGTTGATGAATATCCAGGCACTGATCCCAGTATGGGTTTAAACTTTGTTCTAAATGCTTGAATAATGTCCCAGATTCTGTTTCTTTTTTAAAGCAATAGCATATCAACTTAAGGTGAGTCACTCCTCAAACGGATGTGAGTTTCCATGTTGGCAAAGCCTGAGAAGCCAATCAGCAATCTTAGTGTTAATACCTCCTTGAGAGTTTCTAAACCTGGGTAATCACACAGATAATGCTGTGTTTTATCAAATTCCATCCAGTCCCAAAAGAAAGAGATTCATTCAATAAATAGTATTTTATTTTTTCATACTCAATATTTTAGAGAAAAGCAATAAAGGAGGTCTTCAAAAGATTGAGTTTGGTTCAAACTGACCCAGCACCTTCCAGGGGTCCCTTCCTTCCTTTAGTGCAGGCCTTGTAAGAAATATATAGGTATCTTCATCTTTGTAACATGCTTTTCAAGAGGTTGTCTAACTTTGACCTTGTTTCAAGATTGTAAGAAGAATTCTCTCCCTGTCGAGGCAGCCAATTCTATTTTTAGGAAACCAGGTAATTAGAAGGCTCTTGCTCATGATCCTTCTAAATGTGCCCAATGGTGCTGACCCGGACTCATGTGCCCTTTGAAGAAAAGCAGAGTGAGTGCATCAGTTGTGGAGGTGGTAGCTTTTCAGCTTTTTGAAGACAGCTGCAATACTCTGTACCACTCTCTTTAGTCTTTTCTCTGGCTTCTGAAAGAGGTAGGAAAGAATTGTGCACTGGAATTTACTATATATGTGAATCTAGTTGCATTTAAGCTACTTTATACAGAGACTCAGCAACCAAAAAACTCTCTAGAAGACATAGAGAATTAGAATGCACTTGCAATCTACTGAGAAATTTTCCTTGAAAAGGGCATGTATTATTTCTTCTTTTTCAGTAGGTATACTTGGATGGTGGATCATTTTTAGCATGATCCTTTTGTTTTTCTTAATTGTGTATGTGTGCTTTGTATGATTTTTAAATGAAATAAAAATAACTTGTGGGCGCTGAAATTTCAACTGCGTAGAGACAGATAAGTTCTGTGGACTACACACTTCTTTCTAGACTGATCCACCAAGTTCTGAGTTTACTGAAGGCCAGGATTGTCTTATTCTTCTTGGTATCACCAGCACCTAGTTCAATACGTGCACAAAGTTGGTCTCAATAAATGCTTTTTGGATTTAATTTACCTGAATTTCCAGCAGTGGAGAGATCAACAAAGAGAGCTACGACCAGGAGGAGAGAACTGAATTTACTTCAAGGAAAAAATTTTAACTGGATTCTTCTAATCTTGTCCTCCTACATATGAGAAATACCATCAAAGAGATGGAATTATAAGAGAGCCAGTTGACAAATGATGTTTAAGGCCCCCCCCAAGCTTAAAAATACTGTCTTCTGAAGTATCAGTATTGTGATAACTCAAAAGCAATTACATTCTATGTGTCATAATTGGCATTCTTTCCCTTTAAGTCAATATGCATTTTTAACACGGCCTTCTGTGGAAACTGTTTTTAACTAAAGGAGAAATTATAAGAATGCATTTTGGTGTCAAATGGTACCTCAGAGTAGGAGTCGGAGAAACCCACATCAATGACCTGGCTGGGGAGATCAGGAGACCCCATGAGATAAGCTGGGGTGAGGAGAAAGCTGCTTGGGGTCGCTGCCAAAGCAACAATGTGGTTTGCTGAACTCTGAAAAACATTCTGACCCAATGACCTATTTTGGTGCAGTGCTGGGAGTGCTGGAGGAAAACACAGGTGAAATTGGCAAAATCCTGGGAGTGCAAAGTACCCTGTATTTTTGTTCTTTTATTAGAGGACTGCTTGTACTTTAACCAGATAATTGGATTAACAGCAGCACTTGCCCTGTGGCAGGAAGCATGGCTATTTTCTCAGAGTAAAACAGGCACTAATCTTGGGACTTGACCAAACTCACTGCCCTTTGAAGAGGTAGGAGTCTGACTCAGCTGACAAGAGAAGTACATCCAGGAGGCCAAAGAACAGTACTTACAGATGAGGCAATCAGTGTCTTGGAGATCTGGTGTTTGGTGGCAACCTCCACTCACCAACAAGCTGGGGATTTTGGGGGTTTTTTTGTTTGTTTGTTTTTTAATTTTATTTATTGATTTTACAGAGAGCGGAGGGGAGAGAACAAGAAGTAGCAAGTCATAGTTGCTTCACTTTAGTTGTTCCTTGATTGCTTGTTGTATGTGCCTTGACTGGGCAAGCCCAGGGTTTTGAACCAGTGACCTCAGCATTCCAAGTCAATGCTTTATCCACCGCGCCACCACAGGTCAGGCACCAACCAACTGGGGTTTAGGAACAGGTTCTTGGTCCTCAAGGAGAAGACAGGCAAATGCAAGACAAACTTCCAGTACCAGAAAAGGTATTGATAGCCTGGAACAGTACTGTGTGGTGATGTAGTCTTGATATAAGTGTAAACAGCATCCCCTTTGATCCTCAATAGGATCCTGGTTAGAATGATAAATTATAGGCCCTGGCAGTTTGGCTCAGTGGTAGAGCATCAGCCCAGCCTGTGGATGTTCCAAGTTTGATTCCTGGTTAGGGCACAAAGGAGATGTGCCCATCTGCTTCTCCACCCCACCTCCTTCCCCCTCTTGCTTCTCTCTCTCTTCCCTTCCTGCAGCCAAGGCTTGATTAGAGCGAGTTGGCCCTGGGCACTGAGGATGGCTCCATGACCTCTGTCTCAGGTGCTAAAAATGGCTCTGGTTGCAACAGAACAAGGGCCCCAGATGGGCAGATCACCGCCGCCTAGTAGGCCTTCCGGGTGGATCCCAGCCCGGGCACATGTGGGAGTTGGTCTCTCCCTCCCCTCCACTCACTAAAATAAAATAAAATTTAAAATAAAATAATAAAAAAGAATGATAAATTATGCTATTCATGATATGAAATGCTTGAAATACCAGGAAAACAACTTTTGCAACAAGAACCAAAGAAGAAACTGTCTTTATAAATTGAGGCAAAAAGACCTTAAAATGGGAACAATGGCCCAGGACTACTTGGGGTGGGGGGATTGAGCAGGATGCTTTTGCATTTATTGGGAATCTCAGACTCAGTACCAGAAAAGGTATTGATAGCCTGGAACAGTACTGTGTGGTGATGTAGTCTTGATATAAGTATAAACAGCATCCCCTTTCATCCTCAATAGGATCCTGGTTAGAATGATAAATTATAGGCCCTGGCAGTTTGGCAGGCTATATCCACATCCACATCAGAAGAGCAGTAAGGGTCTTTGTCCTTATTCACAATGACCCCTACAACACTTTGGAATGCAGGGGTATATAGTCTACCTATGTGTGTTTCTAATGTGAGCTTCAAAGTTGAGCATGACTGCTATTTACTTTGCATATTAATGTAGTGTTAACTACCTTCAGAGAAGAGAAAGTTCTGTACTGGGTATTATTTCCAAAGATATGAACAAATCACTTTGCTACATAATGCAAATTGAAAATGGCTTATAACTTAATTGGAAAGGTAAATAGTTAAGTGTTTTTAAAGAGTTGAAGACAGCAACAAAGAGTTATCACAACACAGTACTTGGTATCAAACCAATCGTGTTAGCTGTGATTTTTATGACGGTTCAGAGAAACAGTAACCACTTCAGTTTTGGAAGATGAAAGAAAATTTACATGGAAGTATGACTTGGAGGAATTCTTATTTATTAAGTGCTTATTACTTGTCAAGCATTGTCACATACGGATTCTGATTTCTCAGAACAACCCCATGAAATAAGTACTGATATCGACAATTTACAAAGGAAAAAACTTAGGTTCAGAGGATTTAAGCAAGTTGTTCAAAGTCACTCAACCAAGAAATAACAGAAAAGACTTAAACCCATATGTATCTGGAAAGAAAAAGGCCGCACGCTGCTGGGGTGTCTCCCCTACTCTCAGTACACTTTGACAATACTGCCTCACTTCTGATACCAGATGTGTGAGTTTTCTACACATCAAGCAATTCTGGGACACCATTCTGTGTCCTACAATTTTGCTCAATTCTGACACATCTACTTCGAGATAGCATCAGATCCCACAGGCTAAAGGCTGTCAAATGACAAAGTAAAACTAATCATAACCAGTTTGATGTCCTTTATTCAAAGGAAAACAATCTCTGAATAGGAAAATGCAGTGCCTCCCTCACTGTAAAACATCCTCCCCAAGAGATATTTGAGCAATAGGTGATTTTTAAAAAAAATATGGAACACTTCACAAATTTGCATGTCATCCATGTATCTCCATGTGATGACCAACCCAGAAACTCTCCAGAACCTCCTTTTGGGGCTTAATGGGAATTTTATTACATTGGTTAAGTCATTGGCCATTGGTGATTGATTCAACCTCTAGCCCTACTCCCTTTTCTTGAGGTCTAGAATGGAGGATCCTGAAAGTTTCATACCTCTAATCATGGTTGGTTGCCCTGGCAACCAGTTCCCATCCTTAGAAATTTTCCTAAAATCACCTCAGTAACCTAAACTCAGGTGTGTTTGAATGGGGCATGTTAGAAGCTATTTCAGGAACCCAGGATAAAAGACCAAATATTGAAATAAAAAATGTGCCTAGTGATCTTATCACTTAAGAAATTCAAAAAGTTTTAAAAGTTCTGTGAAATAGAAATAGGGATAGAGACCAAATATATATTTGTTATTATAAATCACACCATCACAATATCTTATTTCAAATTTTCTATTTTTTTTTTCTACCAGGAGGGTCACAAAATTCAAAGGCTTCCAGTTGAGTTGAACAGTGTCAACAAGTGGGGTGAGATCTAATGATGGAAGGAATGTTTGGAGTTCTGCAAGCAGCTGGATTTGACAGAACTAGAGATTTCAGGAAAGTAGAAGGGTGACATTCCAGAAATGAAGTTAAGTAAGAAGTACTTAGAAGGCCTTTAAAAAGTAAGGGCTTTGTTTTCAAAGGCCTTAAATAGTACTCCAAAGAGCACTGGGGCACTACAAATGTTTGGGCCTGGCCCTCCATGCCTGGAGCCCAAGGTGGGGCATGGAGCTCAGTTGTGGACTGTCTACTCAGGTGCAAGAGCCGGGCCAATGTATCTGCTCTCACAAGAGAAGGCAGCCTAAACTAAAAGGGATAAACTACAAATGAGGAAAGCAAACAAAAGACACTAGTCTCATGTAGTGCAAAGACCAAGTCAGCTGAATTTGAATCTTGGCTTTGCCACTCATTATAATAATCATGACCTTGGCTGGTCACTGAACATGTCTCAGATTGTTTCCTCATTTGAAAAATATATCTATTTGACCACAGGCTTTTTGTGATTGATTCCTTTAAATTTTTTTTTACCTCAGTTTATCTATCTAAGTCAATCACAAGCATCCCATTCCCCTTGCAAATAAAGTGGGCCAGGGATGGCTAAGAAGATAGGAAAAAGGATGTGATGGGCTAAATTGTGTCTGCACAAAATTCATATGTTGAAACCCTAACCCCAATGCTATGGTATTTGTATTTAGAGATGGGGCCTTTGCAAGGTAATTAGGGTTACCTGAGATCATGAAGGAGGGACCCTTACGATGGAATTAGTCTTCTTAAAAGAAGGAACATCCAAGAGCTTGTAAACTCTCTTTCCCCTCTCCTTTCTCCTCCCCAACCCCCCACTCCCTTTCTCCCTCTCTCTCTAATGTGAGGACAGAGAAAGAAGTTAGTTATCTACAAGCCAGGAAGAGAGTAGGCACCAGAACCCCACCATACTGGCATTTTGATCTTGGACTTCCAGCCTCCAGACTGTGAGAAAATACATTTCTTTTGTTTAAGTCACCTAGTCTATGGTATTTAGTTATGGCAGCCTGATCTAGCTAATACAAAGGATTTAATAGAGGCTTCTGGGAAACGTTTTTCTCGCTCTGCTAAACAAACCACAGCAAGTTTCTTTCTCACTCCATACATCAGAAAGCACATAAGAAGCCCCAACTGCCTCCAGCACCCATCCCATACCACCAGGGAAATCAGCTTTAGAACACAACTGACATATAGAATTGAACAGCACTGCAAGGAAATGGAGCCAGAATCCTGATCAAGTTATGCCTAAAGCCAATACTACTTTTGAACTTCCTGTTATACGAGACAGTACAATTTCTTATTGTTCAAACAGGCTTGAGTCAGGTTTCTGTTACTTGCAGACTAGAGCAATCTAGGGCCATTGTGAGGCTAACAAAAGTAAATCAAATAATAAAAGTAAGGACCTTACTCCAGGGCATGGTATATACCAATGATAGCTATTATTATTTTAGGCAGTAAACTAGTTTATAAGTCACTCAATGTAGTGGTCATGACTGAAAGAGCTATCTGGATTTAGAGAAATTTCCTATCAGTGAGTAAGGTTAGGGTAAGCAGAACCAGTCTCTGAAAAACAATGAAAACTGGAATAAACCATGTAGAGAACTGACCTGGGATTTGCCCCTAGCAAACCAGATTTAGATTCTGGTTGACAGCAGAGAAACCAGCAAAAGAAACAAAGTAGAGCTGACATAAAGGTTGAGAAACGCAATCTCCTTCCTAATTTCCATTTTTCAGCTGGGAGTTTTCCTATGGTCACAAATCAGCCAGTCTGCTCTAGAAATTTCCTTAAGTCTTTTCTTTGCCCTTATTAGAGTTCTCATTTATTAGTTTCTCTGCAATGTGCTCTTATATAAACTCTACTTCTGTTTAAATATTTATGCTAATAAACAGGTAAAAAATAGTAAAATTAAAGAAGCTCTACATATTTCTTTAGATTCATATAAATTAATTCTGCATTTAAAACAAATCAATAAAAACATCTGAAAATTATTCCCAAATCACATTGTTTACTTGAGAGTGAGCAGTTTCTAAACAAAACCAACATAGTCAGGAAGATACTCTCTCTAAGCCACTGAACAGCTCTTCCTTGAATTGTTGTAGCTGGTAATTAAGCTGGTATATATAGGATGATTGTTAGTGTTTTCTATTTTTATCAGTTGCTCTTCTACATTCTGAAAACCTTTCAGTCCTTGAACTACTTGTAAAATTATTTCCTTATTTTTAAGAAGCATGTAAGACATTAAATTAACTCTTATGATCTTACAGCAAAAATTAAGGAATGTTCAAGGTTTGACTGCAAGAATGTTCATTGCAGAATTAATTATAATGGCAAAAAATAAAATAACCATATATTCAGGAATAGGGAATTAGTTAAACAGATTATGGTACAATGCATAAAATATACAATAAAATTATATAAATATGTATTGATGTGTACAAATAAATAACAATATGACCAAATAAAATATTTTATATAATTATATTTATTAATATGATACTCCTATCAGAATAGAAACTCCTATCCAACAGAAACAGAGGTGCCTATTGCAACTGTAGATATACTAGGCAAGCAGCCGTGTGTTAGGCAGAGAAATGGAGCAGCCCTGTCTCAGTATGCAGCAGCTTCCAGCAAAGTATGATGGAATCTGGTGAAGGAGTTACTGTGAGTCAGTAATAGTGCCCAATGGAAACTGCTTCTTTTGTAAGTATATGCGGGATATCTCCTGATAACTCCCCCCCCCCAATACCTATGGTCAAACTGGAAGAAGGGAGAAGGGAGACGAAATCCTGCATCTGTGATTATGGGGCTGAGAATCCATGCAATTTAAATAGATTGTTCATTAAGTTTCTATGTGTTCTATAAACATACAAACAGATAAAGCCTTGGAAAGCTGACTCATTTTTTGTTTTACTTACCTTTTAAACAATATTTTTCTCTACATAACCATAGACAACATATTTACGTATCTTAGGCAAATAGGGTTTAACTACTTTCAAATAATTTAGAAGACCTAATTTGCTTATAAAATTATGTTGACATTAATATTAAGAATTTCCTAAGAACTCCTTATGTTCCTGCATTTTATGTAAGTTATATAGACAGATGGGAACAGTAAAACTTTCCTTCCAAGCAGAGCTCATTGTAAAATATCAGGAAATGTGAAGTAACTTTGTGTGACTAGTTACAAAGAACTTCCACTTGCCATTTAACAAACTCTCATCATGTTCCTACCATGTTTAAGACCATAAATTGAATGAGATCAGGTCCCTAATTCTGGAAACAGACAAGATAATGAATTACTATATTTTTAGTTAACCCTTGATGTTAATGATTCTAAAACCAGAACATCTAATGTAAAATGAACAATAAGTCAATAAAATACAAGAAGGGCAAATAAATTAATTTTCTAATTATTTGATGCTGCTGACATAATCCCGTTAAGCTTTGACCTCAACCATATTCTAAAATAGATCATCTTCCTTAAGCAGTTCTTTGGGCTGAAAGTACACTTTGGGATTCTTGAGCATGATTTGGGAAAATCAGCCTGCAAAAATTTCAAAATTTATTAGTGGTTCATATATCTTCCTTGTTGAACTAGTTCATCCAGTTGAATTACTAAAAGGGCAATATTTGGACCACTACTCAACATCAATTACTTCCTTCCTCATTGTAAAGCAGCCAAATGGTTGAGAAACTGATGACTGTAAGGATATGCCCCAACCTAATAAACCAGTCCCCTGCTTTCCTTATTCAAGATCCTATGTTCACCCAAGATATGACCAAAGAGGATTTTGGATAA
The DNA here is from genome assembly GCA_037038555.1 of Rhynchonycteris naso. Lineage (NCBI taxonomy): Eukaryota > Metazoa > Chordata > Mammalia > Chiroptera > Emballonuridae > Rhynchonycteris > Rhynchonycteris naso. The sequence goes on along the minus strand of CM072999.1, from coordinate 164,842,402 downwards.
AGGAAATCATCCCAGAGGACAGTACTAGGGCTCAACTAGAGCAAAAGACGGTCCTTGAAAGGGCATAACCTCAAACTGGTTAACCAAGTTTCTCTGCATGGCAGAAAGCTCTTGCTATTCCGGCCCAACAGGATATGATGTATTTTGAACTGTATGTTGTTGCCCAGACTCCTATTTTTCTAACATTTTAATCAGTTCTTTGTATAATAGGGTGTTATGTGTGATTTATCATTCAGACATAGGCCTCCTTAGGAACTACAGCTAGAATTAATAAAGATAACAACACAAGGTACAGATTGTTGAACTTGGCACCAATACCACAATTGGATTTCTTTGGGTTGATTCCTGGGTGGATGTAACTCATATTAGAGGGACCGTGCATGAAGATATATGTAGTAGATGCTGCAGTGCACCACTCAGATCTCCCGTTCCCACCAGCTAGCTGCCAGGAATGAGGTCGGCTAGTGGCTCATGGCCACTACAAATTATCCTACTTCTGAATTACTCTTGTCCTCAGGAAAAGCCTGCATCCAAAGTTAGAGGAAGGCAAGGATGTGGAGTACTACCCAACAACTTTCCTGCACTTAAATTCCTATCTCATAAGCTATTTCCTGGGAATTCAACCAAAGATAATAAATGATAATAATAATAATGATGATGTCAGGAAATACTTAAAGAGGGCTTATTATGTACCAGCCATATTTCAAAGTGCTTCACATATATTAATTTATTTAATTCTCACAAACTCTATATGGTAGATGCCATTGCTAACCTTGTTTTACAGGTGAAGCAAATGAAGCACAGAGAGGTTAAGCAAGCTATGCAAGCTCTCACAGCTGGTAAGCATTGAAGCTGGGATCTAAGCTTAGGCATTCTGTTTTGAGAGTTCTGTGCTCCTAACTGTGCTGCCTCTCAGCCACTTGCATAGTACTTACTATGTGCCAACCATCTCCAAACCCAGTACCACTGTTGAGAAATACAAGGCCAAGAAAAACAGCAAGTTGCTGCAGAAGAAGATGCATTGTAGATAAAATTTGGCTCAGTTTGCCCATGGCCAAGAGGATCACTCACAGCAAGAGCTTCTTGGCCTATTCTTGGCCTCCCTGGCTCCCTCAGAAGGGGCAATGCAAACAAAGGCTCTAGTGCCTTCTTTAAGAAAAGAATGTGCACTAGCCGGTTGGCTCAGTGGTAGAGCATTAGCCTGGTGTGTGGAAGTCCCAGGTTTGATTTCTGGTCAGGGCACATAGGAGAAGCACCCATCTGCTTCTCTACCCTTCCCTCTCTTCTTCCTCTCTATCTCTCTCTTCCCCTCCCGCAGCCAAGGCTTCATTGAAGCAAAGGTGGCCTGGACGCTGAGGATGGCTCTATGGCCTCTGCCTCAGGCACCAGAATGGCTCCCGCAGCAATGGAGCAATGCCCCAGATGGGCAGAGCATTGCCCCCTGCTGGCATGCCCACGTGGATCCTGGTCCGGTGCATGCGGAAGTCTGATTGCCTTCCCACTTCTAACTTCAGAAAAATACAAAAAAATAAAAAAATGTGACAGAGGTAGCTGCTGCTGAGGACAAGAAGATCCAGAGGAAAGCAAAGTCCCTGAAAAATCTCAGGTAGTCTGGCTCCACATCAGAGCTGTTAATTCTATACCCACTGCTTCTCAGCAGGCAGGAGGAAGGGGCACTGTGAAGATGCAAGCAAGCCCAAAGAGTAAGACAAGAGCAGACCACCAGCATCTGTCCCACCCCCATCCTTAGTAGCATCCATGTTTTTCAGGAAAGTGACCCTGATGAATCTCCATCCTGCTTTCCAAATATTAGCTCAAGAACTCAGGCCTCACCTCACTCAGTACCTGACATTGCCCTGGCCACAGGAATTGTAGCAAGAGTTAATAAGGGCTATGAAAATGTGTTGGGGACACTAGGAAAGTGTCCTCGAATTCATAGCAGTTATCTCACCTCTTCCCTAAGAAGGAGGTGGGCATGGAGGAGGCAGGATAAAACGAAATGCCTCTGGTGTCCTTGGATGAAGTCAGCCTAAAAGCCTGCAGTTCCTCTGGGTTTGTAGCTGCAGGAGCTGGTAAGCCCTTTGACCGGTTCGGTTAAATCACTGTGTGAGCTTATTATCTGGTAGCAGCTGATAGCAGGGGCATCTCCAGACTTCACTCACATCACCTCCCCTCTAGACCTGCCAACATTCTTCTGAGACATACAACTGGAAAAAATTCTTAGAGCATTTTTTAAAAATAAATTATGAGTTCAGATTCTTTCGGTTACATGTGACAAGAATCAACTTTAGCTATCTTAAGCAAAAAAAAGAGAAATTTCTAGGAAATTGGGACATTTCACAGAATCCAAGAACAGAGTCCCAGGGATAAACCAAAGCCTGAAACACTAGAGAAGCCAGGAGCCCTCATTCTCCATATGACTCTGGTGTGCCTTCCTCTTTCCCACTCCCAAAAGGCTGTCTCTATTCTGCAGTCTGCTATGAAGAGCACGACTGCACACATGGGTTCTGAATTTTACATGTTACAGCTAATGCAGAGAGAAACTGATTCATTTCCTCTCCTTCTCTCCCTTTCTCCTCTATCTTTTGAAATCTCTCTGCCCGGATTTCAAAATTCCTAGGAACAGACTAGTCAGCTCAACTTGGATCACATAACCACCTTTAAATTAATAAACAGTGGCTTGTGGTTTGGGAGAGGGCATTGGGTGCAAAGGCATTTCTAGAAGAGTAGTTACTCTTGCTAAACTAACTGAAAGATAGAGTGGGTGGGGAGAACGATGAACAGAAAAGAAGTTCCCAGCATTATCGCTATGAGCAACGATGAAGGGGAATACAAGAAAATGGAAGTGGTGCTTTTTTTTTTTTTTTTTTTTTTTTTTTTTTTTACCAGGGTTAGGGGTTTATTTATACAGTTTTATTTTTCAATTTTGTAATTTTAGGACAGAACACAGAGTACAGCCGTTAGAAACTGAAACTTTGGTGTCATACAGACCCAGCTGCACCACTTAGATGCTGCATGGCCCAGTGCCAGTTATTTAACTTCAAAGGGGGATAATAATGCCAGTCTCAGAGTTTAGGATGAATGTGCATTAACACATGTAATGCACCCGGCACTTTACTGGCACATAGTAAGTGCCTTGCATGTAGTAACTAATGTTATTTATGAATTTTCTTTAACTGGCTAAAATACCATTTCAACACAAATAAAAAGTGGAAAAGGAGGGGGCATTTCTACTGCTTTGTCTGAATCAAGTCATAAATCATTGGTACCGTGAGAAATGGTCATTGCTGGGGCTCATGGGTAAAACAGAACTGGGCGGCTTCCTCTAACCACAGAGGTCAATGGTTCATGAGATATGAAGTCTGAGGCCCTGCATTGCTGTATTGATTAACTGTGAAGAAATTATTTTCTACAGGGGATTTGACAATAGAAGAACCATTAGCAGCATCTCTTTGAGAGCCATCTGGCATTGATTTTTCCACTGTTTCCTGAAGGAGAATTCTCCAGAGCCTTAAAGTGAAAGATACAATGATTTTTCTCTTACCTCTACAACTGCTGACTTAGAATCACCTGATTTTTCTATATTCACTTGAACACAGACAAAGCTAGAAAGAAGGTCCCACTATGCCATATAAAGGCCATTCTTTCCATATTAAGGCTCCTATGTGCCAGGGACACAGTGGTTCACTAAAATTTTTGCTCAGTTTTTATTCCTGTAAGTTGTATGTTTGCAGTAGAACTAACCCACAGTTACTGTTAACTTTATATCACTCTAACATAAACATTATTTAATTTAAAGTCTGCTTGACTTTTGTATTACTGCTATCTACAAATCACTATTAATAACTACAGTTTTTGACCTTGGCAATGGAGTTCCAGATAACTTTTTGAAGCAAATTTATTAAAGTAGTATTGTCATTGAATCTCTTCAGTTTGTTTATTTATAGATTATGGTTATCAAGTGTAAATATAAAGAAATAGTTGTAAATATAAGGCATATTTACAAATATAATTCAATATTTAATTATAAACATAAGGGAATAAAAAAATAGCAATTTTAAATATGAACAAAGATTAAATATAAACAAACTTAAGGCCACTTATTTTTCAAGTAGAATCATCTGATTAAACTCATATGTTTAAAAGATTAATAGCTTCAAATTTGACCAACTCTATCTACATGTACCTGACCAGAAATTTGTTCACTTCACCCACATTAGCATTTTAATAGTAACCAGCTTAATATATTGAAAGGAAAGTCTGTTTTATATTGGGATCAATAGAAGAAGAAAGTAGGATGATACGATTTATTAAAGCTATATACACTAAAAAAATTGTGCCATATATTTTTAAATTTATTTTAGAGAGAAGAGAGAGAGGGAGGAGAGATAGGGGGGAGGAGCAGGAAGCATCCACTTCCATATGTGCCTTGACCAGGCATGCCCAGGGTTTCAAACTAGTGATCTCAACGTCCCAGGTCAATGCTTTATCCACTGTGCCACCACAGGTCAGGGAAGTGACATATTCTTAACACACTATATCCAATCACCTAGTGCCTTTAAGAAACATTTATGGATTTAAGTTTATTCTCTTTGTATGATTTTTAATATACTCTTGAGTAGTGTGCTTTTAATAAACTTTTATTGCCAGTGATGATATATTGTTTTGGTATACTACACTGAAGTTGGAGAAATGCTATATTTTTAATAAGCTCAGCTGAAGTCTTAAAATTAATAAACTTAATTCCAGTGTCCATTGATCCATAACATCTCTTCCTTTTTAACATCTGTTGCCAATTGTGAAGGGTCAGAGAGTGACTCCATCCAGATATCACCTCACCTAACCTGGCCAGGCACCAGTTGTGAGAAGGCTTTGTATACGGAACAGTTGCCACACAGGATGTCATCATCCCATCTGACCCATGGGGTTGTACCTTCTTTTGTCTGTGGCCTGTAATTCCTTTGTGGACCATGTCTCTGTGCCCTGTCCCACTTTTCCTATTGCTTATACAAAAGACCAAAAATAAATGAGGAGAGCAGTGAAGAGGAGAGAGAGGGGCACAAACACTGTACAAAAATGCATGTTCTCTAGTGCTTTCTTTTAAGACAGTTGTTGCTTATTTCAACATCTGAAGATGCCACTGCTCTTTCACCTGGTTCATTTGATAATGAATTTTAATGTAACGTCAAATATTACACCCATAACACTTAATGCTATGCTATTTTAAAGAAGAGAACTTGTTCTGTTAGTTTAAGAAGAATAGCTCTTAGCACTAATCTTCCCAGAAATATCTGCATAAAATCCATGCATTCGTTGTTGACACTCCAGATCATTGGAATTTAACCTCTACCATAATATTTTTGTTTCTATTTTTCAACTGACCTACATTACAAATTGTGAGGGCATAGGCTAGAAATTAATGCTCTGTTAGGCTTATTTATAAGCTTGAGTTTTTCATTTGTAAAATGGAAATAATAAAGTTTACATTTGCTTTATTCCAGGGACATCTTATTATTTATATTATCACCTATATTATTTGCTTACAATGGCAGCATAGATGGCAATTATATTTTTTAAATTAAAGCCTAAAGCATTGACATTCTTCTGTAATAAAAGGTAGCTAGTTGTGTCCTGGCTGGGTAGCTCAGTTGGTTAGAATTTCATCCCAGTATGCTAAGGTGTGGGTTCAATCCCCGATCAAGGCACATACAAGAATCAACCAATGAATGCATAAATAATTAGAACAACAAATTAATGTTTCTCTCTATATATCAAATCAATCAATTAAAAATGTGTTAATTGTCCACTAAAAATATATTTATAACTAGTTGTATAGGTCATAGAAGAATGTACAGTGGCAAACTATAATTTTTGTTGTATGAAAATCACAAAGATCTTCTTATATTTGTATGCAGTTAATCTTAAGCTGCTTTGTTATATTATTTCTAATTTTGTTTTAAAATACTATATAAATTATTCACTGTTACTTATCTTTTCATCTTTTATGATCTTACCTCACCAAATAGATTATATCTCTTACAAATAAGACAGTGCTTTCCAAGTACTAAACGACCATTTTTCTTTCAAATGTGTCATTTTGAAATGTTGAGGGATGCAATGTGAATGTTTTTACCTCAATGGAAAGCAGTTTACTTGTATGCAAAACGAAAGAACTGGGTCAGATGCCCTCTATGAGCCTTCCCATTCTAGGCATGCCATAGTTTCATGTTCATTGAAATAGAACACCACAAATGTGGATTTGGTTCAAACATTACCCAGTTGTGCTGCCCACTGAGTTATCCTGGAGCGCTGCAGCAGGCTTTAAGCATACGCTGTATGTGACTGTCCACAGTTGCGGTAAACCGCAATCGTCAGAATAGCATGGGAATAGCCACCGCTGATGTGCTATTTGGGAAATATAGCAACAAACTGCAGTGAAGAAAACTGAGGACAGAACTCAAGGTTGAAAATCCAACTATGCTGAATCCAGGGCGAAAGAGCCAGGTCTTTGACTGGCTTACCCAAGTGAACTGATAGGTCTTGCTCTCAGCAGCGCTGTGATGATGTCCTTCTCTCTTTAAGAAGAGAATAGTGCCTCATTTTATCATCAAATAACAGTTGAGATTGTAGAGGTGTGCTAAACGCTATTCAAGATCACTCCTCGGATTTTTGTGTTTCTGTCAAATACTATGAATATTATTTTCGATAGATTTATAGCTAGGTATTTTTAAAATTGTCTTTGTAAATTCAGAAATACGTGTGTTTCAATAATATTTACCAGTATGCAGAAGGTAGGTCAAGGTTGAGGATAGATTACATTAGGAATGATATACTAAGTAACCCTCTCTTGGCACCTGACATCTGTGCTGTTGTCTAAGTAATCTGAAGGATCTGCTGTTTGTCTACCACGTGGAACTGTATTTTTCAGAGACTGATCCATCGACCCCTGCATCAGAACCAGCTAGGGGACTGTGAGAAATGCAGCTTCCATAGTTTTATACTCCTGGCTCACTCAGTTGAAACACCTTGAAATGAGGCCAGTTTAATAAGTTCCTCAGGTGATTCTGATGCTAGATAAAGTTTGGGAAGCTTTGACATAAGGGTGACTTGTCAACATTGCAGGTATAGCCATGTCACTCTTCTACCTAGTCTCTTAGTTGGCTTCACAAGCCACAGAAGCAAGCTGAAAATGTTTCACCTGTCACATGTAGCTGTCGTGACCTGACCTCTGCCTAGGACTCCGTTTTTTTCTCTCCTCACCACCCACTGTGTGCTTAAATATTCTAAAACAAGGAACTGTTGGTCGACTTTCCTAACAAAGTATGCTGCTTCTTCCCTTTCTAGCTGTGCTCAGTGAGTCCCCTTTACCTTGAATGTTCTACCTTTCTTTCATTCCAGTTTCTCTCTATCTGGACTGTTCTTCTCTCTCTTTATATTCCCCCTGGGCTAAGTCAGCACCAGAGGTCTTTCTCTGTGTAGATCTCCATCATTGGTCATATCCTATTGAACTATAAATATAATGCTATTTTTCTTTTCTACCAGGTCACAAGAGGCCTTGAGAACAAAGGATAAATATGTCAGTGAGTTTGACCGCAAGTACTGAACTCCAAATAAATTAATCAAGGAAAGGGGAATTATTAGTAAGATGCTGCATAGCTAGGAGATAAAAAAAAATAAAAAAGACAAAGTGTATCAACTATGCTTAGAAAGGACAAACACCAGAGAAGCTACAGATCACAGCAACATGACTCTTACTCACACCAGGGTGGGCAATGAGGGGTCAAAAGTACACACTATGACTGGCAGCCCCACCAAAGTCAAGTGAGATGATGAGTGGACAGTTCCCTAAGGAAGAGTGTGTAGTGCTGCTGTTACTGAGGAAAATGAAGAAATGCTTGGCAGACGAAAACAACAGCTGTCAACTCTATCAAGTCTGGCTCCTTTTGCCCTCAGGGTCTAGTGAGGAGTTTGACACATAGTAGGCTGTCATTGGATGTTGATGAATGAGTAAAGTCAGAGAAAGAACTAACACTTATTTAATATAACCTGCTAGGAGATGAGTGAGAGTTTCAATGTTATTACATTCAACTTCTCACAACAACTCTAAAGCTAAACACCATCCATGTTTTCCAAATAAGGACCCTAAGACCAAGGAATTAACCTGCCAAGGTCACTCATCAGGGGAAAGAACTAAAATCTTGAACATGTACTGTACTGCTACCCTCCTCCCCAAAGTGAGAAATATATAATGATTTTTCTCCTTAAGAAGAATATCTTATATTGAGTTTTGTTTCCTTCAATAACATCCCTTCTTAGTTAACAATGTCTTAGAAATACCTCCACATTGTGTCAAATAGAGGAAGGCATAGTGACTAAGTTCACAGACAGTGAGAGCCAAATTTTCTGGGTTGGACTCCAGCTTTGCTTTTCACTATCAATGTGATCCTACACAAGTTTTTAACCAATTTCCACCCCTGTTTCTCTAGAAAAGCAGGAAGACAATATTAATTACCCATATAATAAAGTTATTATAAGGATTAAAATAGTAGTTAACACATACAAAGCTCTTAGACTAATACATTATAAATAGCGCTATAAAATTTTTGCTTATTCTTTTTAGCTATTGCTTTGCCTTCCACAGTGTGCACGCACCATAATATATTTAATTCCTCCTGTGCAAAGAGAATTTTACTGGTTGCAAATTTTTGGTATTATAGACAGTGTTTCAAAAAATATTCCTCTTTATGTCTACTTGTGTACATGTTTATCTACACATTGGTCCATGAATTAGAATTGCTGAATTAATAAATGAATATTAAAATTATTAATTTTATGTATTGCAATAAATACACACAGTACAAGTGTTCAAATGGTGAGCTGCACTTTTTTTAATGTTGTTTTATCTGTTTATTGAGTAAGTTTACACTATAAGAAAACATTTTCCTATTATGCACATTTAAGTTTTCTCCAAGTTTTTGATACTAAAAATAAACTTTGAAGATCTTTCTCATACTTTCAACACTACTGGGTATTATAAATTCATTTCTTTTTATCACTTTTTTTAAAGTGAGCGAGAGAGAGAGAGAGAGACATACAAGGACAGACAGACAGGAAGGGAGAGAGATGAGAAACATCAGTTCTTCATTGTAACATCTTAGTTGTTTATTGATTGCTTTCTCATATATGCCTTGACTGGGTGTTGCAGCTGAGCCAATGACCCCTTGCTCAAGATAGTGACCTTGGGCTTCAAGCCAGTGACCTTTGGACTCAAGCCAGTGATCATGGCGTCATGTCTATGATTGCACGTTCAAGCCAGCAACCCTGTGCTCAAGTTGGTGATCTCCAGGTTTCAAACCTGGGTCCTCAGCATCCCAGGCCGATGATCTATCCACTGCATTACCACCTGGTCAGGCTTTTCATTACTCTTTTGAAGGAAGTAAATGTGTTTTTCTGGCAATTGTGTTCACCCTTCAGTTTACTGAGAGATACATTAGACTTCTTGATATCAGAGATGTTGGTTTATACTAATCTTTACTTTTCTAGCTGACACCATAATTATCATCTTCATTATTATTACCATCTTTATAAGTTTATTAAGAGCCTTATAAATAATATAAGCTGTTTACTTTTTAATTATCTTCAGATTTCATTTTCCTGTACTATTTAATTTTGTCTTATTTTTTTCTAAGATTTCTAACACTTTTCTCAAGTGCCTTAGTGAAAAGCATATGGATTTTAAAATAAAAGATTTAGAATTAAAACATGATTCTGCCATTTATTGGATATGTGAACTTTTGCTAAGTTAAATTTTCTGAGACTATAAAATGGGAAAAATAAAAAAATAATTTAAAAAATGGGAAAAATAATTCTACCTGTGAGATTAATATTGTTGCATATATAAATATATGTATCACCTCCTATATGCCAGGTAATTAACATGCATTATCTCCAACTTTTGGAGTAACCACAAGCAGTATAAATTGGAAGGCAAATAGAACAAGTTATGAAAGAATCAAGGAGATAGTATGTGATGGGCGTGGTTAGAAAGTCACCAAACTAAGACCTGAAATTTGAGTTGAGAGAAGTTGAGAGTAGTGGGTGTTGATGGAAATGTTCAGGCAAAGCAGAAAAACAAAAAATATATATAAAGTCCCAGAAAACAGAAAGAAACTCAGTATACTCAAAGAACTGAAAGAAGTAGAGAAATTTAGAATCATGCAGAGTAAGAGAGAGTGATAGCAGATGAAACAAAAAATGGGTACTTTGGGAGCCCCTATTGTTGGCCTTTCCAATTGCCTTATCCTCTTTTTCTTGGTAAAAGAATCCCAAATTACATTGTTCAGATAACTGAAGGGCCAAGACTTATGGGATAAATGATAAGTTTAAGCTAGCCAGAGTACCCTCATTGTCTTTTGCTAATGACTGTTTAAGAATGGTCATGGAGTGCTGGCAAGGGTGTGAAGAAAAGGGAACCCTCCTGCACTGCTGGTGGGAATGCGGACTGGTGCAGCAACTGTAGAGAACTGTATGGGGTTTCCTCAAAAAATTAAAAATGGAACTGCCTTTTGACCCAACTATCCCACTTTTAGGAATATATACTAAGAATACCAAATCACTGATTCAAAAGAAGAAATACATTCCCATGTTTATTGCAGCATTGTTTACAACAGCCAAGATCTGGAAACAGCCCAAGTGTCCGTCAGTGGACGAGTGGATTAAAAAGCTGTGGTACATATACACAATGGAATACTATGCAGCAGTGAGAAAGAAGAAAATCTTATCTTTTGTGATGGCATGGATAGACCTGGAGATTATCATGCTAAGTGAAATAAGCCAGGCAGAGCAAGACAAATATCATACGACCTCGCTTATATGTGGAATCTAATGAACATGGTGAACTGCAAAATGGAATAGAGGCAGAGGCGAGGTCACGGGAAACAGAGGGACATCTGTCAGAGGGAAGGGGGATGAGGGGATGGGATAAAAAAAAAGTGAAAGGATTAGTGAAATTATATATACATAACATATATATACAGATAACAGGATAGCAAATCCCAGAGTAAAGGGGAGGAGGTAAAGATAGGTGGAAAGGGAGTATAATGGGGGGCACATTGTTGGAGGGGTAAGGGTGTTATACTGAGTGGGACACTTAAATCCATGTTGGCACAATAAATTTAAAAAATTAATAAAATAAAAACATAGGCAGCAAGCTCTCCGACATCTGTAGCAGCAATATATTTGCCGATTTATCTCCACGGGCAAATGAAATAAAAGGCAAGATAAACAAATGGGACTATATCAAACTAAAAAGTTTTTGCACAGCTAAAGACAGTAAGAACAGAATAAAAAGACAAACCACACAATGGGAGAACATATTCGACAGCACATCTGATAAGGGGTTAATAACTAAAATTTATAAAGAACTTAAAAAACTCAACAACAGGAAGACAAAGAATACAATCAAAAAATGGGAAAAAGAAATGAATAGAAATTTCTCCAAAGAAGACATACAGATGGCCAATAGGCATATGAAAAAATGCTCAACATCACTAATCATTAGAGAAATGCAAATTAAAATCACAATGAGATATCACCTCACACCAGTCAGAATGGCACTCATCAGCAAAACAACACAGAATAAGTGCTGGTGAGGATGTGGAGAAAAGGGAACCCTTCTGCACTGCTGGTGCGAATGCAGACTGGTGCAGCCACTGTGGAAAACAGTTTGGAGATTCCTCAAAAAATTAAAAATTGAACTGCCTTTTGACCCGCTATCCCACTTTTAGGAATATACCCTAAGAACAACATAGCACTATTCGAAAAGAAGAAATGCGCCCCCATGTTCGTGGCAGCATTGTTCACAATAGCGAAGATCTGGAACCAGCCCAAGTGTCTGTCAGAAGACGAGTGGATTAAAAATCTTTGGTACATATATACTATGGAATACTACTCAGCCATAAGAAATGATGACATCGGATCATTTATAACAAAATGGATGGACCTTGATAACATTATACAGAGTGAAATAAGTAAATCAGAAAAAAGAAAAACTGAAAACAGCATGATTTCATACATAGATGGGACATAAAAGTGAGACTATGAGACATGGACAAGAGAGTGGTGGTTACGGGGTAGGGGGAGGGAGGGAAGGGTGGGATAGGGAGGAGGGGAGGGGCACAGGGAAAACCAGATAGAAGGTGACAGAGGACAATTTGACTTTGGGTGACGGGTATGCAACACAATTGAATGATAAGACAACCTGGAGATGTTTTCATTGTACATATGTACCCTGATTTATTGGTGTCACCCCATTAAAATTAATAATAATAAAATAAAATAAAATAAAAATTAATAAAATAAATTTTAAATGGTCATGGAGCTCAATGTGGACCAATAAGATATAAGGAGAAGCAGGCAGAGGAAGCCTCTAGGAAACATTTTCCTTTTGTTTAAGAAGAGAGAGAACTAGAAAGAGGAAGCCTTATCTTTCTTTTCTGTTTTTAGAGATTGCTGTGTGTTGATGTGATTATTGGAGCAATCTCTGCCATCTTTCTGCCACAAAGAAGACACTACTGACATGTCAGGGATGGCAAGGGGCTGAGACCTTGAGGACATCATGGAACTGCTGTGCTGACTCTGGAACTGCTCACCCCTGGACTAATTTACTATTTAAGTTAATAAATATCTTTATTGATTAAGGCACTTTCTGTTGAATTTTTATTCCCTGCCACCAAATAGGTCCCGGCTGATTATAGTTTTTGAGGGAGTAAAATCTACAGGGCTTTATAAATCATGTTAAGGATTTGGAACTTAATTATAAGGGTTATGGAGAGCCATGAAAGGGTTTTGAGCATAAGATGACATAAGGTACTTGCTTTTCAAAAGGTCACTTAGTTGCAGTGTGGATAATAGCTTGGACAGCAGCTATAGTGAATGCAGGTGGAACAAATAGGAACTATTGCAACAGTCACACAAGAGAATGCAGTGATTTAAAGTGGTAGCTGGCCATGGAAATAGATAATAATGAAACAATTTAAGAACTACTGAGAGATGTACTGGAGGCAGAATTTTAACTGTGATTGTTATTGATTCAATGTGAATGAGGAAGAGGAAGAAATCAGGAATGGCTCCCAGGTGTCAGGGCTGAGACACTGAGTAGGTGGTAGTGCCATTTACTAAGACAAAAATAAACAAATGGAGATGGAACAGATGGGAGGTTACTATAATGAATTTATTATTAGGCATGTTGAATTCTAGGTGCCTGTAGCAACTAGGTGGTTATGTCAAATAAACAGTTGGGCATTTGAGTGGTCTAGAGTAGACATAAAGATTTGAAGGTGTTTGGAGTCGAGATGGTTAAGAAAATCTAATTGGGTTTTGAGAAACTTAGGGAAGGAATGAAAAGGGAAAAGATCCTAAGACAGAATCTTTAGATTTCTAGCACTTAGCCTTTTCATGGAGAGGAGGAGGCCAGCAAAAGAGACTGAGAAAAAGCAGCCAGAAAGAAAATGAGAAAGCTGTAAAGCCAGGGGCCAAGGCTACCATCACAGCAGCCTGGCTCATGCAGGTTCGCATTAGATTCGGACAGTTGGTAATGAAACAACGGAGCCAAGAACTGGTGGGCCATCCTCTTTAATTCTAGCTTGCACCCAGCGGGCAAGTAAAAATACACACTGGGCTCCAAAACCCACTCATTCAGTGCTCACAAAGCTACTGACTTATCCAAGTTTCCTAGAAACAAAGGTTTCTAGCTCATCAGACTTATTCATCTCTTTTCCCTATCTCCTCCTGCACAAACTCTGCACAAACTGGTTTCTCACTCAGCACTCCACCATCTTGGCTGCTTCTTCTGGTCTCCACATGGCCTTAATCTGCTCTCCTCTCTACTGCTAATCCCAGGAACTGAGAGAGAGCAAGCTCCCTGTCTGCCCCACTTTAAAGTGTAGAGATCCAAACCTTTAATTCAATCTACAAACAAAGAAGTCTCTGATATAAAGTCACTTATCTGAGGCATAATGGGAGGATTCCTCATGAGAGTGCACCACCCCACATCATCCAATCAGTCAAGGATGTGGGGAAAAGCTTACTCTTGAAACTAAGGCTATAACAACCCGGCCTGCTTACAGCCTGTCTCTCACACCTAATATATAATTACCCCCATCCCAAGCATAAGGGCAACCAATATCACCTAGGTGATGGGCTTCCATGTGGGCAGTGCCATCTTCAACAAAGTGAGCATAATATATTTTACCTGCCCAACAAAAGGGAGCGATCAACACTGACAAATATAATTTAGAGGTCAAGCAAGAGAAGGACTGAAAAGAGTCTATTGGATTTAGCCACATCAAGGCTACCCACCAGTGAGTGTTATTGGTGATGAAATAGTTTTTAGACAGATGAAGATAGAGCCATTGGTTCAGAACCCAGGTTGGACAAGATAAAGAGGGGATAATTAAGAAATGGAGACATAAAAGGTAGAGAATCAGGTCAAGAAATTTGGCCTGAAAGAGGACATTGGAAAAGAGTGAGAGACATGTGGGATCAAGGGACAGTTTTTGTTTTAAAGATACCCAATTTATTAGCAAGCCCTTTTAGGTTTTTCTCCTAAATATACCCCAAACCTGTCCATTTCTTACCTTCTATTCAGTTAACTCCCTGTTTCAGGCCTTTTCTATCCTCACTTGGGCTAATTCAATGGCCTCCTAACTGGCTTTTCTGCTTTCATATTGTGTTCCTGTTTTTTTGAAACCACACAGCAGTCAGGCTAAATAAAATCATGACACTTGGAATAAAATCCAAGCTATTGGTCCAGGCCTGTGAGAGTGTAGATGATCAGGCCGGTTTCCTACCTCATCTCATCCGGTCTACACCCCTGGGCTCCTATGCTCCAGCTCCACATTGCTTCTTTCTCTTTTTTGTTCTTGCCTCACTCACTGTACCCAGAGTTTAGCAAGCTTTTTTCCTAAATCTTTGAATGGCGGATTCTTTTTCATTATTCATGACTCTGCTCAAATATCACCTCATCCAAAAAGCCCGCTATGACCTTCTTATCCTCCCCTCCTCTCCCTACTCCATGTTTTATCTTCGTCATGGCTCTTATTATCTGAAATAATCTTTTTCGTTTATTTGTTGATTACTTATATCTTCTCATTAAAATTCAAATCTGGGAAAACTGGGTCAAGTTTATGGGATTATTATATGTTATATGTATTATTTATTGTATTATGTAGTTCTGTATATATTATATCTTAGTAAGCATGTGAAACTATATTTATCTCAAAATAGTTTTTGTTTTATTTTTTGCTTTTGAGAGAAAAAAAAACATCAAAGCCTTGTTTCACTTAGTTGTGCATCCATTGATTAGATTGCTTCGCATCCCTGCCCTGGCACTCTGGTGATCCAGCCTTCGACCTGGAACTATGCTCTAGCCACTGTACCACCTGCCAGGGTGGTTTCTCTTTCTTAAATTCTGTGAGATCTGGATATTGCTTCTTGGGAACTGGGTCCCAATCACCAGAATGGAATCTGGCATGTAGTGGGCACTAAATAAGTTTAATTAAGTGTGCAAATTAAGAAATTATATATTTGGTTATGTTGAAAAGAGGATAAAGCAGAGAATACAAACAATAGCAGGAGACCCTGAGCCCAAGAAAGTGAGGATCAAAGAATTTAGCACTAGAATTTCTGTCTTAGTTTTGGCATTCAAATGCGGGTCTTCAGAACTCATTCCACTACTCCATGCTACCTCTCCATTAATGGAGTATTGATTGAATGACTGAAGTAATGATTAGCACTGTCTTAGGAGACGCTCAGTTATCGATCAACTTTGTAGGAGTGATGGGACCACCACCTTACAACTGGGTGTTCTCTGATTTCCAGAAAGGATGACCAAGTCTGTTCTTTCCTTAACTTGTGACTCTGGAGAAGGTGGCCTGGGCACAACATCCTGGAAGGTTCACTGCTCAACCAGGTCCTCTGCTCTGCAGTTGCGGTTTCAGGTTTCAATCCTCCCAGGACAGCAGACATTCATTGCAGCTTGCACCGCGCGGATGCAGCCTCCGCCTCCGCGCCTCAACCTAGGCAGCACGCGAAAATTGCTGGCTCGCCGCCGCGCACTTCGCCTGCCCCAGACCGAGGTTGGGCGCAGCGACGCGGACCGCTTCTAGACCGCGTTTGCTGGGAGCGCTGGGAGGCGGTGATCACAGCTGGGCTGGGACTTCCTTCCTCCACCGCAGAACTACAAAACAACCCGGCAGCAGGCACTGAGCTCTTGGCAGCTGTTTGGATAAGACGCGCAGCGATGGGCTCCGTGCTGAGCAGCGACAGCGGCAAATCCTCGCCCGCCTCCGCCACTCCGAGGGCCCTGGAGCGCAGAGGGGGTCCGGAGCTGCCCGTCACGTCTTTCGACTGCTCCGTGTGCCTCGAGGTGTTGCACCAGCCTGTCCGAACCCGCTGTGGCCACGTGTAAGTGCCAGGGGAGCTCGGTTTGCGCGCCCACCTCCTGAGACCCGCGACGTTGAAGGAGCCGAGGGCGCAGGGAGGGGAAGTTCAGAAACGAGCAGGGAGAAATTGGGACCCATTGGGTGCGGGCCACTGGAGAAAATGCCCAGTCGTAAGGTGACACAGGATTTCAGGAGGAAACCCCCCCCCCACCCACACACACAAGAAAAACACCAGCAAAAAGCGGGCCTTGCATTCTCCCTAGAATTGCTTCTTTCCGAAGCCCAGGTTCGGAGCCCCAGGAATGGGGATCACGGGAGCAGGACCCACAAAGAGCCAGGGTTCGCCAGCTGCCTGGGGAGGGTGATTTTGGCAGGAGAACCGGCACCCGCTTTGGCACAAGGCAGTGGGCTCCCGCAGAGCACAGTTATGCCGCCGAATTCCGTTAATCCGGCTGTGCTCCCCACCCCCCACCCCCCACCCTCCGTCGGTTTTGTTTTTCTGGCTGTGTGCACGTGTTCCCGAACGCCCGCTGAAACTCTATTCTTGATCAAACAAGGACCTGTGCAAAACGTTTTTCCACCTTCCCAAACCTGCTTCCCTTTCCTAGTGCTGACACCACACCCCCCTCCAAGATCGTCTGGTGAAACTGGAACGTCCAGGTGACTCACTGGAGTCGTTAGAGTTCAACAACCTGTCCGGGTGGGGTCTAGGGTTTAAACGTTAGCACCAAGCCAACTAATAGAGCCGTTTAAAACCCAGGAGATTGCGGCTACCTGCTGTACGCACCGCCTCCGCACATCGATTCAAAATGTAGATAAAAATAACTTAAAAATTACCTGCTATATAACTGAAACGCGCTGTTGGCGCACAACTACGGTAGTTTCTAAGAAGCGTTTAAAAACAAAGCTCTATATAAAATTGGCACGTCCTTAATATGTGCTTGAGTAACTGGTAGTGGGAGTTGCATCAGTGAATTTGTGTTTGTTTACTCCTAAGTCTTCTTTTCACGGGTGCACGGGTGTGTGACTGAGTGTGTGTGGGAGTGGGGATTGCAGTGAGCAAGAGCGGAAACCCACTTAACGTTTTCTTTGTACCGCCCACTAACTCGAGTTTGATGAAGCTCCAGGCATTACCAAAGAGGCTAGCTAGTAGGTGCTTTTGATTTACCCATAAAAGGGAAGCACTGTATTCTAATGTAAGTGCACAAAATGTTTCCAAAAAGCGATCCCTGACACCTGTAACCTAGTACAGTACATGAGAAGTGGTTTTACCACTGAAAAGCCCAGCAGTGAGCCATGGGGAGAAAAATCTTGAGCCTACACAATATTGAAATAAGGAGTGTCCTGAGCATTATTCTGTGGCTGTTTTCAAGGACTTGTTTCAGCGTTGTACTTTAAACTCAAGGCTAATTTACCTTCTGTCTGATTATTGATGTTTTTTCCCAGCTGTCCAGTTGTAGCTAATTTACTTACTATTCCAAGGCCAATATGGAAACCAAGATAATGTGTGACAGTATAAAGTACATCGATTTGTTCAGGATAGTAACAGCCTCATTCATATTTAGCATTAAAACTTAACAGTTGTACCAAAGATGCACAATGGTTGTTATCAAGTTTTGAAGATTTCTTTTGTCGAATTGAAATGAGCAGCTTTGTTATTGAATACTGGAGATTATCTGATTGGAGATTGTTTCTCCCCGGTTTGGATTTTGGAATACTATAATTTACTGCTTGCAGTGCTTTTGCTTCTGCTAAAGGATAATATAAATTTGTAAAATGCTAAATCTTGTTTAATCCTTTTCTTTGTTAGAGTGAATAGGAAACCAGCAACTGGAAAAATAGTCATGAAGTGTAACAACAAGGGCTGGACAAATGGCCTTCCCTCACATTAGTACTGTTCTTTGTTTTGACAAATCTATGTCCATTGTTCTGGCTGTGGGCAAAATTTCCATATTCCTCCTTTTGGCAAATTTACTTGGGCCCCTTCCACTTTATAAATGTTAATTACAGTCCCTTCTGTGCTGGAGATGGGTAGTGCTGTTAACACCATTAGTACTTCCTAAATCAATTACCCTCCTCCACTGAACTTAAATTATAAAATTAAGTAATGCAGATGAAACTTCTCTGTATTATCCCATATTGGAGCTAACTTCCAAACTCATTGGAATTAGGTCATTTAAGCCTATTTCAAGTCAAGCAAATATAACAATGACTACAATACCTTGAAAGAATATGTGTGTACTGTATAAATTGTATTGTGATACGTAGAAACAGTGGGCTTGATAGAGAAGCAGGAATTGAAATTTATCTCTGCCACTTATTAGCTATGTGATGACCAACCCTTTGGTTAATCTCCTTGAATCTGTTTCATTTGTAAAAATAGGGTGAGGAATGGAATTTTATGACTATTTAAAATGTACAAATAGCCCATAATAAAGGCTCAAAGCATAGTTGTTTGTATTTCAGTCATTTCACAAAGCAAAAACCCATGAAAGGGTATTATTTCTAATTTCTATTTTTTTTCTGAAAGAAAATTGGATCACAAAAGGTAGACTTTAAGAAGTTCCATTTTAAAGTATTATCATTTCAGAATGGTTTTGTTTATATCACTGTATCAGTTGTAAAAATACACTTGGGGAGGAGGTTTCTTTATCTTTGCCTTATGTTCTGTTATCTTACAGCTGGGGAAAAGAGGCAGTAGACAAGTTAAGCTGTTTAAATGAAACTTAAAGGGAATCTGATTTACATTTAAAAGAAATAGTCAAAGACATATGTTGTCTAATTGGATATGGTAGATAGGGGAAGAAAGTAGTTCAAGATAATCCCCAAACAGGTGACAAGAAAGAGGGTAGAGTTTAGCTCAGGAGGAAATGAATAAACTTGTGATGGGGCCTGTTGAAAGTATAATAGTCCTAGGAGAGATATCTGTGTGTAATACCCCAGAGGCCCTGGGAGAGTGAGTTTGGGAAAAGAGATCAGAACTAGAGGTAAGGGAGTTATTTAAAAAGGGCTAAGAGGTTGAGAACAGACCTAATAGAGCTAAGTACTAACTGGAGAACAGTGTAAGGTACAAAGAGCCACATCTCCATTAAACTGATGTAGTAAATCACTCTCTGTCACACTTGTCTTTTTCTTGTTTTTATGAAATTTTTGAGTATAATTCTGAGGTGCTCTCAGGTAAATGGATCAAAGCATTAAATTTGTGGTCAAGTATAAGCAATAGAGCCTATACCAAATTAATGATTTTTTGAGTAGAGTATGAAAATCAACTAATGAGTTTTAAACTGAACTGGAAATAAACATCATTGCTTTCATTCATAGATGCAGGTACTTGAATTGAGGTAATGGGAGTTTGTGGAAGTTCCCCTATGATTGCAAATTACTGTCAACATAGTATTTGACCTGTTATTTGACTTTAGATGAAACTTTGCAGTTTAAATATGAACCACCCAGGCTCTTGATGCTAAAAACAAACATAATGTATATAGGACACTTCCTTTTCTCAAGGTACTTGGGTAAGTATCATGTAAAATGAGATGGAAGAAGTCATTTGTACCATCAAACTTCAAAAATCCTTGAAAGTCATTGCTCTAATAAAGGAATGCTGCTTTTCACGTTGCATTTCTTTAAAACCTGGCACTTAGTAGGTGTTAGATATCAGTTGAATTAATTAACAACTTTTTTTTTCTTTTCAAAGTGAAAGGAGGGAAGATAGAGAGACAGACTCCCACATCCTCCAGTACGGGGATCCACCCAGCAACCCCAGTCTGGGGCCCAGTGCTCTGCCCATCTGGGGCCATGTTTACAGCTGAGCTATTTTTAGCACCTGAGATGGAGGCTCCATGGAGCCATCCTCAGCGCCCAGGCCAATGCGCTCAAACCAATCCAGTCATGGCTGCAGGAGGGGAAAAGAGAAAGAGAGGTGTAGAGAGAGCGAGAGAGAGGGAGAGAAAGGGGAAAGGGAAGTCTGGAGAAGCAGATGGTCTCTTCTCCTGTGTGCACTGACTGGGAAACAAACCCAGGACATCCACATGCTGGGCTGATGCTCTACCACTGAGCCTGTCAGGGCCATGAACAACTTTAAAACAAAATGCAGTTTGGATAGTTTGTTGAACACCTCTCAAGTTGGGGTACCTTCTCCATAGTGCCAGCCAGTAGATGATATGGAGTTTGAGTAATAGAAGAGCGCATGATAGTTTTTTAACTGTTTCTTTCAAAGGGTTGTTCCTCTATGCCTGTGTTACTGAGAATTTTAGAAAGATGTAATTATACTGGCCTGAAATTTGCCTCTTTTGGTGGTTCAACTGCTCTGTGTTTACTTAGCAACATTAATATTGTCATAGGCAAATTGACTATTAGTGATCTATTTAATTATATATTCTCTAACAAGGAGACCTAAATACAGTGGCAGGTAGAGTTGTGCCCAGATTCTTGTTAAAAACCTTTGTTCTTGGACCAGCAGCATCTTGGGCCCCACCTCAGATCTAATAGCCAGAAATCTGCATTTTAACAAGATGCCTGGGTGGCCTGTGTTCACTTTAAAGTTTGAGAAGCACAGCCTTAGATAACCCTTTTTAATTGACAGTAAGGAAGTTGAGGACAGTGTTTGAGAGGTATAGAGAAGCAACCCTCTATGATGTCAGGTTAAAGGAAATAATATTTGCCTTAAGGGTTAAGTTTAAAATCAACACATAATGAGTGTAGAGATAAGCAAAGTGATTTTTTGAATGATTCCCACTATGGACTTGGAGTGTAACCCAATTGAATACACAGCACATAAAAGGAAATCTTGAGGGACAGTGGGTGGTTGGAGGGCCTGTCTCTAAGAATAGGTGCACTGGGACCTATCTAAGCTTATCCATCATTGGTGCAGAAGTGGTGTGTGTGTTGGTGTGTCTTCAATGCCCTATATTGGAATATTTTAGCCTGATACTCTTATTGTCACCCTGCATAATAATAGCAGCTCCCCTTCCATTCACATTTTCAAGCTCACCAAGCCAGCTCAGGATTTTCATCAGCTTCATATTGGCATACCCACAGTAAGGCAGTCAGTCTAGTGTTGAGAACACAAATAGTGTTAGACCAGTCACACGTTGCCAATGGCCTCTTAAGATTGGGTACATAATTTTACCCAGTTACCTAAGCAAATCTTTCCTTATTTCCCTCCAATACATTCCTGACCTGTTTGCCAGTCACTTAATTCATGGAAACAAAAAGGGGTTAATTAAGATAACCAATGGGAGTAGGGTAATTAAGTTTCCAGCTGGTTTCAGAGTTCTTAGAGTCATTATCTAGTTTCTAATTGATTTGTTTAGGAGCAGTAAGCTCAACTGGGGTGAGCTACAAGTGGTACAAATGATAATGTAGGGTGAATACCTCGCAGGAAGGGTTACCAACCCACATGACCACTTGGGAATTGAGTCCAGAGTTGCAGGAGGTTAGTTAGCTTTGCAAGAGAAGCCAGCATTTTGGGTTTGTGTGTGAAATCTGATTTTAAAGCAATGGCATCTCATTCAGAATTTTTGAAAGCATTAAACTGGTCTTAAAAAACATGCAGTTGAAGGGAAGGACTCAGGGTGGTGAATACACAATACAATATACAGGTGATGATCATAGAATTGTATACCTGAAACCTATATAATTTTACTAACCAATGTTACCCCCAAAAATTAAATAAAAAAATATATTTTAAAAAGACATACTGTACAAACATACACTTTATGTTAGTGTATTAGGGTAGGGATGTTAAATTCTCCAGCTCTCATTAGTCGAATTTAGTAACTATACCTTTATGAAGAGAATTTTGGCCTCACATCTTTTGAATTTAGCAGGTCTGCAATCTTGTTTCTTACCCCAGAAAGTAAGGCTTGAGCTGCAGTGGCATCCAATTCCTTTCTAAAGTAACAGTTGTGATTTTTAGGTCCCGGCTGGGTAACTCAGTTGGTTAAAGCACCATCTGGATATGCCAAGGTGGCGGGTTCAATTCCCAGTCAGGGCACATATAAGAAATAATCAATGAATACATAAATAACTGGAACACCAAATCGATATTTCTCTTTCTGTTTCTCCTAAATTCAATACATACTTAAATAAGTAAAAATTAAAGTTGTAGTTTTCATGTACTCATAATTTGTAAATTCAGTCTGTTCTAAAACACCCTGGTCTTTATATGTTTTCTTCATTTAGTAATCACTTTTATTAAAAGAAATACAGCTAATTGACTAATTTACCATATTTGCAACTAATGTCTCACATAAAGCAATAGCATCTATATAATGCTTACTTGAAAGTTTCATACCACACGTAACACCACTGTTCAGATAGATGTAGAGAGGTTATAGTGAGGGACTTGATTTAAATAATGGTTCAAATGTGCTACTTTTCATGATTATCCAATTGGTGTTTTCATTGTTGTAGTTGTCACTTGTACTTGCAAATACATATGCAAAACATTTGTGAAATATACTCTATGTAAAGCCCACTGGTTTGTACAGGTACATCAAAGACATAGTTTTGCTGCTTCTGTTTATCACTGCCAGAGATTAAAGTGTCTTTAAAAAGACTACAACCTTGGCCTGCCCTGGGTGGCGCAGTGGATACAGCGTCCACCTGGAACGCTGAGGTTGCAGGTTTGAGACCCCAGGCTTGCCTGGTCAAGGCACTTATGGGAGCTGGTGCTTCCTGTTCCTACTCTTCTCTCTCTCGCCTCTCTCTCTAAAAATGAATAAATAAAAATCTAAAAGAAAAATGAAACAAAAAACCCTGCAACTTTAAAAAAATAAAAATAAATTAAAAAATAAAAAGACTATAATCTTTGAGCCTCTCCTGAAACTGTTTGAGGAGAAGCGCATGACCGTCTTCTGGCTGTATGACCTCGGCAAGTTGTCACAGCTCTCTGAACTTCAGTGTGCCATCAGTTAAGTGAGGAGAAAGCAGCGCAACATTTTTGTTGTGTTCCTCAACAAAATAAGGATAATAACTAATGGTTGCTGTGAAAATCAAATGAAAATACCACCTAATTTGGTAATAACATATACTTGGCACTCACTAATGATTCTGCATTTCATATTTTATTTTGGTTTAGAAAGAAAAGGAGAGAGAGAGAAACATTGATTTGTTGTTCTACTTATTTATGCATTCATTGGTTGATACTTGTATGTGCCCTGACCAGGGATCAACCCACAACCTTGGTGTATCAGGACAATGCTCTAACCAACTGAGCTACCTGGCCAGGGCAATTTATTTATTTATTTATTTTTTATTTTTTTATTTTATTTTTCTACAGGGACAGAGAGAGAGTTAGAGAGAGGGATAGATAAGGACAGACAGACAGGACCAGAGAGAGGTGAGAAGCATCAATCATTAGTTTTTCGTTGTCGCTGCGACACCCTAGTTGTTCATTGATCGCTTTCTCACATGTGCCTTGACCGCGGGCCTTCAGTAGACTGAGCAACCCCTTGCTGGAGCCAGCGACCTTGGGTCCAAGCTGGTGAGCCCCTGCTCAAGCCAGGTGGGCCCGTGCTCAAGCTGGCGACGTTGGGGTCTCGAATCTGGGTCTTCCGCATCCAGCCCAACTCTCTATCCACTGAACCACCGCCTGGTCAGTCCAGGGCAATTTTATTTTTATTTGTTATTTATTTATTTTAAATTATAAGAGAAAGTTTATTTTAAAAATTACAGAGGTAGTAGAGCCAGCTGGGCTATGTGGTCTCAGGAAACAAGTCACAGAAGTAAAAGAAGGGCTCTTGGTGCTTAGGAGAGAGAAAGGCAGTGGTAATGAGCCCGGGGTGAAAAAGAGGAGGAAGGAGAATGTCTGAATTAAGGTGCTTTAAAATTTGTACAAAAAACAGTGTATCAAGCTTGAAATTATATCAAAATAAAGAGTTACAAAATAACAATAACAAAAACACCTAGAGAAAAAAGAATAGAAACCTAGGCAGATCGGGGTTTTAAGTGTAGAGCAGTACAGTCCCATTAAGTTGTTGCTGAATCAGTCCTTATGTCATTCTATCTATTTAGTATTCATCTTCCAGAGAGAGGGTTCACTGAGTCTGGCCCGCTTCAGGGGCTTTCACCTTCAGCAGGGTGTGGTGGGTACCTTGATTGAGGTCCCACCAGATTGTATGTAAGCAGTATATAGCTCCTGCAAAACCAAATCAGGATGCTGTTGCAAGGAAAAGGGGAAATGGATGCGTGCAGGCATAAACATCAAGCAAATGCCTCAAACACTATGCGAACATCAGCCTCCTTTGTGTGCTAATCAGAATTAGTTTTATGCCAAATACAGGAGAGAGTACTTTTAAGAATCAGTAATGGCTGCTAGAATTGGGTATTGTTTGCGAAATTTCACTGACCTGTGTGTCTAGGATAAATGAACTTTTCAGTATGTATAATATACTCAAATTTTAAAAAATTTAATAAGTTTTCCCATGTATATATTAATACTCCCACATAGATATTACATGCTGAGTACTTTTAAGAGCTGTCAAATCATGCTAATATGTAATAATACTCCCACATAGATATTACATGCTGAGTACTTTAAGAGCTGTCTGATCACGCTAATATGTATGACCTACCTAAATGCTCATTTTTACTTCATGGAGCAACAGTTTCCGTAAATAGGTCAAGGTAGTCTACGAATTTTGTTAAGATTTTATTATGATCATCTTTAAATCAGAGAATATACTTCTTGACTTGGAGGACATTCTTAGTAGTGGTAATTTGGATTAGATAATTTTCCAAATCTGGAGATGGCTTTAAAATGATTTTATAAAGACTTCTAACATATCACCTGACCTGTGGTGGCACAGTGGATAAAGCGTTGACCTGGAATGTTGAGGTCACCAGTTTGAAACCCTGGGCTTGCCTGGGCAAAGCACATACAACAGCAACCAATAAACAACTAAAGTGGAGCAACTATGAGGATACTTCTCACTCCTCATCCTCCCCTTAGTAAAATCAATAAATACAACCTTAAAAAAAGAGAGAGACTTTTAAAGTATCTGTTATGTTTACATCCTCAACTTGGTATTTTCTTATCTAACACATAAAATTCTACAGAGCAAACACATATTTTCTTAAAATATTTTAGGTAAAGTAGGATTAAGAAGAAAGAAAGAATACAAGTGAATATCCTTTGGGTTATCATTTTAACTCCATTTATATTATAGGAATACTATTCCACCACTTTGTGTTCTTTTGTTTAAATGTGTACAGTACATAAGTATTATGGAAAGAACACGTGACCCCAGAGAAATCTTGCTGGGGGAAGGAGACTGTCATCAATGCAGGGTACAAACGGACCTTTAATTTGGTAGCACAGCTCATAGTGTAAGAGATGTCATTAAAATTCAATTTACACAAATGAACACGTAGTGGTGGCTTTGATATACCTTTTAAGGAAAGTGATGTATCCTTGGTTTGTTTGGGATAGATTCTGTCGTTCCTGTATTGCTACCAGTCTAAAGAACAATAAGTGGACATGTCCTTACTGCCGGGCATATCTTCCTTCAGAAGGAGTTCCAGCAACAGATGTAGCCAAAAGAATGAAATCAGAGTACCAGAAGTGCACCGAGTGTGACATGCTGGTAAGTGACCCCTCCTGTGCTCATGGTTACCAGTTTAGACCGCTGAGAAATTGTTATGCAGCTATCACCTATGGCTTGGACCTCATCCGATCCCCAATCCTAAAGATTAGCCTTTCTCCAATTTCATACGTGTCAACTTCAGGAAAATGGTCACCTGACTCCTACCATCACCTAATTTTTCAAACAAATGGCTTTTATTGACCATCTCCATTTCCTCTCTTCCCATGACTCCCATGAACCACTATAAGGAGGGCTTTATTCCTGATGCTCTATTGCAACCCACCTATACCTTTATTATCAAATCAAGTGGCATAGTTGCACCTATGTTCTTACAGACTTTGCAGTATTTATCTCTCTTGACCACTTCCTCCTCGTTGCAGTTTTCATCATTTGTTACGATGCTAGCATGGTTAAGGTCATGTGAGGTTTTAGGGGCTATGCAAAAGATTTTGTCTAGATTTTATCTCAAATACAATAGTGAGTCATAGAAAAAGTGTAAGCTTTTGATCGAGTTTATATTTGTAGGATATTACTCTAGCACAGTGGTTCTTAACCTTTTCTGAGGTACCGAACCACCAGTTTCATATGCACATTCACCGAACCCTTCTTTAGTGATAAATAAAATATGATTTTTTTTTTCCAAGTTCAAGACATAGGCATATGTTTTTTTACTGGTGCACAAAATGAGCCGTGCATGAACATCACCTTGCTCAAAGAACAAAACCAACAAAGTGCATGAACTCACAACAAATTACGGTATTACTTTATTCTGGCCTCCACGGCAGAGGCTTCTCTGAACCCCTGAGACCAACTCATCGAACCCCTAGGGTTCGATAGAACCCAGGTTAAGAACCACTGCTCTAGCATGTGCGTGGACAGTGGTTTCGAGGGGCAGAGCAAGACTGGTGATGCCAGTTGGGTGGCTATCAGGATGGATCAGGTAAGGAAGCTGGATTGGGATCACAGTGTTAGGTATGAAATAAGAGGTTTTTTCCCAGATGTGTTTAGGAGAGCGAATCAAAGGAAATTGGTAATTGACTGCCTGTGGGGGTGAGTGAGAGTGAAGTGTCAAAAATGCCTGTGAGGTTTCTGAGAGGAGTAGGTGAAGGTGTTAAAATGGAGATCAGGTTTGGAGAAGGACCCATAGGGTTACATTTTAGATGTGTTAAAATTTGAACTGCTAAATAGGGGATCTTTAGACTTATCAGACTAGAGATCAAAAGAGAGATTATGTACTGAAGATCTAAATGTCTTTAGAGAATCTTGATCGTTAACCTAAATTATAGCCTCTTACTTTCTCTGAGTACTCTGTATCCCCTTAATAGCACTTATTACCACTTGTAAATTATGCTTTTATGATTTTTTAATTTAATATCAGTTATCCCCACCAGATTTAAGTTCTATGAAGGTAAGAAACTATGTCTATTTGGCAACTGTGTACACAGCACTTTGAAGAAAACGATAGGCACATAGTAAGTGCTTAATGTGTTTTTGCTTTTTATATATATTTATATAAGACTCAGTAGTCTGTGGCTGCCTGGGTACAATATTGATTAATGGTCTTTGGAGTCAGACACTCTGGGATCAGACATTAATTCTCTCACTTTTTGTTTTTTAAAGAGAGACAGACAGACCAACAGGAAGAGAGAGAGAGAGATGAGAAACATCAATTCATACTTGCATTATTTTAGCTCATTGATTGCTTCTCATATGTGACTCAACCAGGATGCTCAAGCTGAGCCAGTGACCCCTTGCTCAAGCCAGTGACCATGGGGTCATGTCGATGATCCCACTCTCAAGCCACCAACCTTGGGGTTTTGAACTTGAGACCTCAGCATTCCAGATTGATGCTCTCTCCACTGCACTACCACTGGTCAGGCTCTCACTTATTCTCTGATTTGGGGCAATTTATTAATGTAAGTTTTTGTTTATCTCTAAAATAAGGAAAAATGTAGTTTTTGTGTCAGGGTGATTTGGAAGGTAAATAATAAAACATGGCTTTTAGCATGGTCTGAAATATGGGAAATGCTCAAAATCAATAGATTTTTACATTCATCATAAGAAACCATAGCTTATTTTTATTTGATATGTTAGTCACTATATAAACTTAACATGCATAAAACCAAACTCAAGATGATATTTCATCATCCAGTTCTTTATCCTGGTGACTTTATATTTATTGGTGTCTGTCACACACAAGAACATTCTCTCAGTTATTCTGGGTGGAAATCTCTTTCCCTTTTTCAACACCCTCACCCCACCCTTTCTGGTTATTTGCAAGTATTTTGCATTTTCCTTTGAGGTATTTCTAGTATCCATCTTTTCCATTTGATGTTAATTTGTCTTGCCAGGAACCCTGCCATTCCTTCTATAGCCATTTTAGACTGTGCCTACTCCACAGAGCCCAGGCCAAAGCTCAGTTCCCTGAGCCTCCTTTCATATTCCCGACCCCAGTATGTTTCCTCTGCTTGTCTATGGTCTTTCTTCCCCCTCTACCAGATTAGAAGCACCATTTTTAGAGCAAGCACAATGGATTGTTTTTCCTGTCTTCTCTTGCAATGTCTTAAGTAAGTTGGTCTATAGAGTAGCCACTGTGTGAACTTGTCAGTATGTAGTAGTCCCCAGATTGATCATTTATGTGAGTAATGCTTCATTTTGTTGACAAAGGAACATGAAGAGAAAGAAAGAAACTTAACACGAGTCGTGAAGAGATGAGAGAGCACTAATGGGCCAAGCTGGGTGTTCAAGATTGTATGACAGTCTGTTTCAATACAGCTACCTAGATCAGTCCTAGGTTTTACAGCTTTTAGATGGGTATTTGCAAAGCAAGGATTTGCTTTTATTGTTGGTCTTTTGTTAAGCAATTATAACCATTTCCTGACGTGATCGATTTCAAGTTTGAGGTTTAACATCCCTAGCTTAGGCAGAGTGAAGCAGTGTGGGTCGGCCAATTTACCACAGCTGTAAAAGCTTCTTTTAGCACAAGATCTTATCGGAGTATCTAATGAAACATGGAGTAGAATATGTGTTAGTTAGCAACAGATCCCTCATGGTTAGGATCTCTGAATGTATATCTGGAGGAACAAGGACTCTTTATTCGGCCTTGATAAAAATGGACTGCAAGAGCTGTCTTTCATGTGAGCTCTTAATGAGGCCATTAAGTATACTGTGTATTGTGAATTCATGTGATGTTACTAGATATATTATAAAACCTTGGTATTTATATCTTTCCCTGAGCACAGGGCTTCTTTTCACTTACTATGTACATTCCTAAAATCCATCCATTTATTCTGATTTCTCTTTGTTTTCCTTTCTCTCTCTCTCTCTTTTACTTTTTTCCTTTTTCTCCTTCTTCCTATCTTTTTTTCTCTCCCCTTCTTCTATCCTACTTCCCTCTTTCCATCACCAATTTTCAGTAATGATATCCCAAAAAAGTAAATTTGAATTAATGTATGTCTTTCCACTTTAAAAAAACATACACTTTCTAGAAGAGCCAAATCCAGGAACTCAACATTTGGGTCTTCAAGGTATTAGAGAAATTTAAAACTAGTGTTATTATTAATAATGCCTTAAGTTCATTGTACTGTTGTCATGAATGCATCCTTTTAAATCAGCTGACCCCACATTATGACCTTGTTTGAAAAAATGAAAGTAATTAAGCTGGGTCACATAAGACTTCATTGAGCCCCTTTTCAATAGTGAGTTTATTTTGAATTTGCTTTTGAATAGGTTTGCCTCAGCGAAATGAGGGCACACATAAGAACTTGTCAGAAGTACATAGATAAATATGGACCACTACAAGAACTTGGGGAGACAGCAACAAGGTTTGTTTCAATCGAGCATAGTTTAGTGCTAAATTTGATCTGTCTATAAAGAATTTAATGCTGAAACTAATACAAAGTATTGAATATAAACTGTAATTGAAAGTTAAAAAAATGTTCTATTGCAGAAAAGGAAAATAAAGGAATTTAATGGACTAGAAAAGTTAGCATTTTTATTGTGAAAATATGCATATAGCTATGGGCAGGTTCTTATCCTTAGTACCTGTTATTGGTAATCATTTGTTAATAGCAATAATTATGAGAGAATTATGCCCTCTCTACTATAAAAACTTTGCATGCAGGGAATCAACTGAGCACTAGAGAGATTAGGGAAACTTCCTTAGACAAGTTTGTATTAAGGAAGATCCAAAAATAGAATGCAGAACTGTTAATTTCTGCCAGGTTCTGTTTTCTGACTAATAGAGTCCTGAAGAAGATCATGATAAGTGGTTATTTTTTCATTGCCACTCTCAGTTTCCCAGCTCATTCCCTCTCATTTTGCTGGTTTCTCTTTAGAAAGTAGGAAGTGAAGTGACATTTCTGTAAGCATTTTAACAAGGAAGTACAGGCCTCAAGCAGGCATCCTGAATTCTATACTATTGGGGACTGGAAGATGGATGGAGGTGGTTTAGGAGGTGTGTAATGGAGGATATTGATCATTAACTATTTTTCTTTCTTTAAAAAAAGAAAAGAAATCTGAGTCATTATTGTCTTAATAGCCAAAATAACTACGAAGTTTTTATTGGAGTAGTCTCTACTAAAGAAATAAAGAAATGATTTGTGTTCTTCTGCATAGGTTGATGGCTTTGAAATTATTAAATCTGCTTATAAACTCAGTTATCCAATAATGTATTCAGTAGGAGTATGATTTTTTTTCTCTCTCCTGAAGGAAAATATTAGTTTCTTATTTAAAAAAATATATTCCAAATAGAGCTTACACTTTTAACCTGAAAGTTTGAATGCTTGATCTATCCCTTTTGTTTCACTAGAGATTGCTTTGCAAATATACCTGTCTTATATGAGTAATGTTATCCATGACATTATTAATTTTAAATAAGTATCTTAGCTGTAAGCAGAGTATGGATTCTGTTAGATTGGCCACAAGTACCAGTTGGAAGGAAGGATAACAATTGGGCTGAGAAATACTGGATTACAAGGTTGATAGGTTTTATGAAAAATTACAAATGTGTGAAAGCTAATTTAAAACCTAATTTCTCCTGCTAGTAAGAATGAAATAATAATGAATTAAAATAACAGAAAGTAAGAGGAGTTAATGATTAATCAATCTTACAGGATAGATTAATATTTGCATCTGAGATAGAAGTCTCTTCTCTTTAGAAACTTACTACATGGTTCACATTTTGAAGCTTTTTATAAAAGGAGATTGTCTAGAGTACAAGTCTTGGGGGATAGGAAGTTATTTCTATAATGTAAAGTGAAAAAAATTCCAAGTTTCCATGCTATCCCTAAGAAATTAAGGCAGCACTGTCTAATAGAAATAGAATACAGAAGACATTATAATTTAACATTTTCTAATAGCCACACTAAAAGAGTAAAAAGAAACAAGTGAAATTAATTTTTGATACATTTTATTTAAACCAAATATAGCCAAAATACTATCATTTCAATATGTAATCAATATAAAAGCTATTGGTGTTTTACATTTGTTTATATTAAGCCTTTGAAATTCAGTGTGTATTTTACACTTCAGTGTATTTCAGTTTGGACTAGCAATGTTTCAAGTGCCCAGTAGACACATATAACTAATGGCTACTGTATTGGACAACACAGATATAAAGGGGAAATACTCCTATGTGTAAGGACTGAACAGAGTAGTTATAGATCATTTTTCATTCTTCACTGTACACTAATTATGTGAGTAGATATTTGTAATTATACAAGGTGGGGCAAATGTAGGTTTACAGTTGTGAGTATGCAGAAATCGGAGTTCCTTCTTGTGTTACTATTATTTTCCTGACAAACAACTGTAAACCTACTTTTGCCCCACCTTATATATGCTAGTAGAATTGAAGGACAAATAACATCCAAATCAAAATTAGGAAAGGGAGGATGTAAATGGGACAGAAAAAGTAGCCCAGGGATAGGTGAGCGGACTGATCTTCAGTTTCTCAGTTAATGGGTGCTTCAGGTATAACTGTTTTTCTCCCCTGTCGTTGTAAAGATGTATATGCACATCTCCCGTGAAAAACAATTTAGGCACCAAGACCATTATCAGGATAGGAAAAATTAATACCAAACCAAAAGAATGAAGACTGGAAACTACATTTACCTACATTCTATTTTTTTTACCTCTCGTTAAGTACATAGTATCTAATTTCCAACAATTTTGTAATCTTTGTATTCCGTGC
Organism: Rhynchonycteris naso; assembly: GCA_037038555.1. Classification (NCBI taxonomy): domain Eukaryota; kingdom Metazoa; phylum Chordata; class Mammalia; order Chiroptera; family Emballonuridae; genus Rhynchonycteris; species Rhynchonycteris naso. The sequence goes on along the minus strand of CM072999.1, from coordinate 164,810,180 downwards.
AATTTCCAGGTGTGTCTGTCCATTTTGTCAGAAGGAAATGGATGAAGACCACTTGCTGGATCATTGTATTACTCATCATAGATCAGAAAGGAGACCTGTGGTAAGGACTTTTACTATATACTTCTGCAGTGCTTAATTGCAATATATATTAGAAAATTCATTTGATAGGCTACTATTTCTAGATATATTTAAAATGATCATTTATGTCAAGGTTATGATAATTCTTTGACATTAACGATGTGTGAAACTGTTGAATTGAAACTAATACGAATTACTATTATGTATTCATTTATTTATGAAATAAGACAATATTATCTCTTAAAGATAATTATGGGCATAATCAATTAAGAAAATCCCAAATGCACATTTAAGCCCTAACTTTGGTATACAAATCATGGTCACGTCCTAGGTGAAAACCATTATTTAATAATGCAAATAAAGTTGTCATGAAAATACACTATAAAGGAAAAGTAGAGTCATATTAAATAAAAACTAATAAAAAAAAGAAAAGTAAAAAGTCATACATTTTCATTAATCAGTCTTATTTCATACTTTGAATATTTATCTACCTGCTGGCACATTAAATTATACATATTGCTTATCATTTCCTAGAATCATAATGAATGCTGCCTATTTCTTTTTAACCTGCCATTTTACTTCCTCTTTGCCATGTGGCTTTTATAATTTTTATTTCTGTATAGTTGTGAGTAAAGCAGAGTGATGATGGGTACAGCATCATTTACTTAGCCATTTTACTATTTTTGAACACCTGGGTTATTGCCCATTTTTAGGATTTGAATTCATATTCTTATACTTTAAATGTTTTATTTATTTATTTATTTATTTATTTATTTATTTATTTATTTATTTTCCAGGAACAGAGAGAGAGTCAGAGAGAGGGATAGATAGGGACAGACAGACAGACAGGAATGGAGAGAAGTGAGAAGCATCAATCATTAGTTTTTCGTTGCCATTACGACACCATAGTTATTCATTGATTGCTTTCTCACATGTGCCTTGACCGCGGCCTTCAGCAGACCGAGCAACCCCTTGCTGGAGCCAGCGACCTTGGGTCCAAGCTGGCGAGCTTTTGCTCAAGCCAGATGAGCCCGCGCTCAAGCTGGCGAGCTCGGGGTCTTGAACCTGGGTCTTCTGCATCCCAGTCCAACACTCTATCCACTGCGCCACCGCCTGGTCAGGCAATATATTCTTATACTTTAAACTTCTCCTTTTATTGGATTCTTTTCCTAGAAGGAAAAGAATATTTTTGTTAATATTTCTGAGTACAAACTTTTATTTATGTATTTGAGAGGAAAGGAGAGGGAGGGAGGGAAAGAGAGAAAGGAAGGAAGGAAGGAAGAGGAGAGAGAGAGAGAAAGAAAGGAAGAAAGAATTCATTGCTCCCGTTAATTGTACCATTGACTGTTTCTCATTTGTGCCCTGACCTGCGCTCGAGCCAGCACCCATGGGGTGGAGCTGGTGACCCTGGACTTGAGCTAGTGACCCTGTGCTTGAGCTGGCAACCCCAGAATCAAACTGGTGACCCCAGTGCTCCTGGATGACACTCTTTCCACTGTGCCACCACCAGGACAAGAGTGCAAACTTTTTAATAACTCTTGGGGGGACAGGTGGAGGAAAAACAACCTCTTGAAATCTACTCAAAATACATTCCAAAATGTTTGAATCAATTTATATTTATATCAGCAAGTTATACGTAAACTACTTTTAAATTAATGTAAGATTGTGCACATTTATTTAAAAATTACCCAGTCTTAACAGATATAAAATTATATCTTAAAGATTATTGTGAATTTTAGTTTTATATGTGTGTGTGTGCGCGTATGTATATGTACATATAGACATATATACACACACGTAAATGTGTGCATATTTGTCATTTTTGTATATATGAGTTTTTGTCGTTTTGGGTTTTAGGTGTTATTTTATCCCCCATAAAATTCTTCTGGAAAGTGGAGGAGATTGAAACATAGGTATATTAGATACAGAGATGGATAGCTACAGGTAGTCCTCAGAATTATCCTGTGAGATAGGAGTGATTATTATCCCTGTTTTGCAAATGACAAAACTGAGGCTCAGAGAGGTTAAGTAAATCTAAGAATGTCACACAGCTGGTAAGTAGGAGAATCACAGTTTGAACACAATCTAGCTTCAGGGTCTGCATGGTGAACTTCTGTGCTCTATTAGCAAGTTCATGAGAAAAGCCACACAACACAAAGGTATTTATTATTGATCCTAATGGCCTAGGCGTTTGGTTCTTGAAATGGCTAGGTAGGAACTTGATAGGGATGGGGGAACAGAGGAAATAGTCATGGGCTTTTTTCCTGCTCAAGTTGCTCTGTGGGAGCAACTGAGATAAGGAGTTGTTTTATAATAGCTCCTTGGAGAGCTAGAGTAAGTTAAGAGAAAGCATTCGAATGGCATAATAATGGCTACCATTTACTGAGTTCTGCATGTGTCTTCTCCTAGCAACCCTATGAGAAGTGTTATTGACATAGTCTGAGGCCTGACCACTAGTGCTGGGTGCTGCTCTGGCTGGAGGAACAACAGGAACTGTGGACCTTGGACTTCCTCATAGCAACACTAGGGTAGGCCACATACTGGTTCATACATTGGTACTAGGTACCTGCTTCAGCAGAAGTCCAGTCCGCGTGCTGCTAAATTTAGCCATTGAAGGTGGTTGTAAAGCCAGTAGCCACGGCCACCATCACAGCCACCTGGCCCATGCAGGTTCGCATTTGATTCGGATAGACGGTAATGAAACAATGGAGCCAAGAACTGGTGGGCCATTAGGTTTAATCTTAGCTTGCACCTGGTGGGCAAGAAATACACAGTGGGAAAACACTTCCCTTTCCATTCAGGGCTCCCAAAGCCACTGCCTTATCCAAGTTTCCTAGAATCAAAGGTTTCTAGCTCACCAGCCTTATTCGCCTCTGTTCCCCATCTCCTCCTCTCTGCACAAACTCTGCACAAACTGGCTTCTCTTTCAGCACTCCGCCATCTTGACTGATTCTCCTCTCCTCCACATGGCCTTTCTCTGCTCTCCTCCAGCATGGGCTCCTCTGCCCCATTTTATAGTGTAGAAATCAAAACCTTTAATCCAATATACAAATAAAGAAGTCTCTGATACAAAGTCACTTATCTGAGGCATACAAGAGTGTACCACCCCACATCATGCAACAGTCAAGGGTGTGAGGAAAAGCTTAGTCTTAAAACTAAGCCTTAGGCTATAATGACATTGTGGGCTTGCAGCCTATCTCCCACACCCAATGCAAACTATAAGCAAGCAAACATATATATCATTGTAACAAACTTATTTGACCAACAGTGGTCCAAGGGAGTATTAGGTCTTCTCTGATTGGGTCATCAAAGAAAGCCAATGTAAAGACAGAAATAAACCAGGAATGATGGGATCAAAATGCTTATGGAATTTAGTAATTTAAAAGCCTAGGCTTTGAGCCTGATCAGGCTGTGGCGCAGTGGATAGAGCGTTGGACTGGGATGTAGAGGACCCAGGTTCGAGACCCCGAGGTCGCCAGCTTGAATGTGGGCCCATTTGGCTTGAGCAAAAGCTTGCCAGCTTGGACCCAAGGTAGCTGGCTCAAGCAAGGGGTTATTTGGTCTGCTGAAGGCCCGTGGTCAAGGCACATATGAGAAAACAATCAATGAACAACTAAGGTGTCGCAATGAAAAACTGATGGTTGATGCTTCTCATCTCTCTTCATTCCTGTCTGTCTTTTCCTATCTATCCCTCTCTCTGACTCTCTCTCTGTCCCGATAAAAAAAAAAAAAAAAAAAAAAAAGCCTAGGCTTTGGAGGAGAAAAGCTTTGGTGCAAATTCCAGCAAATCCTATTACCCTCTCAGCCTCTTTCATCATTTGCAAAATGGAGATAATACTATAATGATACTGTTTTCATAAAGTAGTAATGAATGCATATAAAGGAAGCACTTTTTATCACATGGTGTTTATGCCCCAAATAAAAGAGAGTGGAGGAGATAATGGTGGGTTACGACCACCTTTGCAACTATATGTACAGTTAAGGCTAGAGAAGATGTCTCGGAGGAAGCTGTATACTCGCACAGTTGGGAAACCCAAGCAAGGAGGAATGGGAACCTCAAGCCCTTCAGGTTTCCAATGTTATTGTTTCATTCTTGAGTAAAAGCTTGAGACGCGTGTCACTCTGAAGGATCTAGAGCAGGGGTCCCCAAACTACAGCCTGCGGGCCGCATGCGGCCCCTGCCGCACTTCCGGAAGGGGCACCTCTTTCATTGGTGGTCAGTGAGAGAAGCACGGGATGCATCCGCACTCATAGTTCCCACTGGTCAGTTTGTTGATTTAAATTTACTTGTTTTTTATTTTAAATATTGTATTTGTTACCGTTTTGGTTTTTTTTACTTTAAAATAAGATATGTGCAGTGTGCATAGGAATTTGTTCATAGTTTTTTTTTATAGTCCAGCCCTCCAATGGTCTGAGGGACAGTGAACTGGCCCCCTGTGTAAAAAGTTTGTTGGGGACCCCTGATCTAGAGCAACTAGAAGTCAGGTTTATGCTGAGATTATGAAGAGGCTGGAGGTGGATACCATAGTATGGCTGTAGTTCATGTGCTTGGATCCTCAGTGGGGACTCGTAGATGAAACATCTTCATAGACATGCTGGGCACAGCGGGCTGAATCTGAAGCTGATTCTGTATTAGTCTGGAAGTTAGCAAGGAATTACTGCTTTGAATGGATTGCTGGTTTTGACTGCAGATAAAATCACTGATGTCATTTGACGTACCTGGTGTAAGAGGTTTCGTGACAGTTAGAAACTTGGGTAAATGATTCTGCTTTCCATAAATAATTAGATAATTTAGAGATCAAACCGTAAGCAGCTAGTCTTTTTCTGAGTTGCTCAAAATTGGAGTGGTAAATTAAAAACAACGGGGAACTTTAACTTTTCTCATATGTAGCCATAAAAGCTTCTTTTTGTCATACAGTAATTATATTCTCCCATGTTTAACTTTTAAAAAATTATATCTGTGGAATATTAGACTCAAAGGAGGTAAATGACAAACAGCATGCTTCAGATTGAGTTATGAGACCACTTGAGAGAAATTTAGTATTTTACCTTGTAAAGGGAAAACAATTTAGCAAGAACCATACTTTCTGGCTATTTTCTTTGCAAGAGTGCTCTTTCTTTTACTGGTTGGCTCTTTATCTTTTAGAATTCAGCTTAAATCTTACTTCCTCAGGAAACCCCTTTGACACCCAAATTAATTTCAGCTCTTGCTTTTCTCCCCTATTTTTTTTTATTTACCACAATTTGTAATTGTGTATTCATTTCATGTCTAGCTCTAAATTATTAGGTTCATGAAGTCACGAAACCTAACTCTTTTGTTCAAAACTTCATGTCCAGTTCTTAGCAGATACGTATTAGGATGTAGTGATATGAAAAAAACAGGATATTAAAGAAAAACAATTCCACTCACCCAGGTTCAAAGGTTCTGGTAGACCTTTATTTTTCTGCCTTGCTCCAGAGGTGCAAGAAACAGAACTTCTTTTGCTTTGGAACATAAACTGTGGTCTTGCTAGCCTGAACTGCTCTTCTCCATAGCAGTTTATTTCCATGGGTGTTGGAGAACTGCAAGCTGACAGGGTCCTTGAGGTTTAGATTTTGGGGGGACAGAGGTGGGGGGTACTGTCAGTAAACTGACAGGATACTGCTGCCCATCCCCCCACCTCACTTGTTTGATTAAGTTGCTAGGAACAATTTACATGCCCTTTGTTCTGATGATGTTGGTTGATTTCAGTTATGCAGGGGTCGGGTGGGGGGGGGATTACTGTTTACACTTTAAATGTGTGACTTTGTATCAGATACTTCCTTATTTGCATAGGGTTCTGCACTATATAATAAAGCAGACCCGGAGCTTTGCTCTGCTCTGCTCTTGTAAACTTTAGGCTGTGCAATGGGTCTTCCAGATCCCATTCTTTTTCTTTCTATTTTCTAATCCTCCACAGTTCCCACCTGAGACCTACTAAGTTATTTGCCACGTGGGTTCGTGACACATGGGTATTTAGATTAGCTGTGATTTACCAGGGCAGTGAGGGTGTATGTGCATAAGTGTTTTGCAAGGGAGAAAATTTTTCATTATATTTGTTTTTAAACTTCTACCTTGATTCTGGTTATGTATTTACCTATGGTCATTTTCAGTGCATATCTCTTGTCTTTGGTTGTTGGATTCAGTAATTTTTTTTTTTTTTTTTTTTTTATATATATATTTTATTATTATTAATTCTAATGGGGTGACATCCATAAATCAGGGTACATATGTACAATGAAAACATCTCCAGGTTATCTTATCATTCAATTGTGTTGCATACCCATCACCAAAAGTCAAATTGTCCTCTGTCACCTTCAATCTGGTTTTCCCTGCGTCCCTCCCCTCCTCCCTATCCCATTCTTCCCTCCCTCCCCCCATCCCATAACCACCACTCTCTTGTCCATGTCTCATACCCTCACTTTCATGTCCCACCTATGTATGTAATCGTGCTGTTCTCAGTTTTTCTTTTTTTCTGATTTACTTATTTCACTCCGTATAATGTTATCAAGGTACATCCATTTTGTTATAAATGATCCGATGTCATCATTTCTTATGGCTGAGTAGTATTCCATAGTATATATGTACCATAGCTTTTTAATCCACTCGTCTTCTGACGGACACTTGGGCTGGTTCCAGATCTTCGCTATTGTGAACAATGCTGCCACGAACATGGGGGCGCATTTCTTCTTTTCGAACAGTGCTATGGTGTTCTTAGGGTATATTCCTAAAAGTGGGATAGCTGGGTCAAAAGGCAGTTCGATTTTTAATTTTCTGAGGAATCTCCAAACTGTTTTCCACAGTGGCTGCACCAGTCTGCATTCCCACCAGCAGTGCAGAAGGGTTCCCTTTTCTCCACATCCTCGCCAGCACTTATTCTGTGTTGTTTTGCTGATAAGTGCCATTCTGACTGGTGTGAGGTGATATCTCATTGTGGTTTTAATTTGCATTTCTCTAATGATTAGTGATGTTGAGCATTTTTTCATATGCCTATTGGCCATCTGTATGTCCTCTTTGGAGAAATTTCTATTCATTTCTTTTGCCCATTTTTTGATTGGGTTGTTTGTCTTCCTGGTGTTGCTTTTTATAAGTTCTTTATAAATTTTAGTTATTAACCCCTTATCAGATGTGCTGTCAAATATGTTCTCCCATTGTGTGGTTTGTCTTTTTATTCTGTTCCTATTGTCTTTAGCTGTGTAAAAACTTTTTAGTTTGATATAGTCCCATTTGTTTATCTTGCCTTTTATTTCAGTTGCCCATGAAGATAAATCGGCAAATATACCGCTGCTACAGATGTCGGAGAGCTTGCTGCCTATGTTTTCTTCTAAGATGTTTATGGTTTCACGGCTTACATTTAAGTCTTTTATCCATTTTGAGTTTGTTTTTGTGAATGGTGTAAGTTGATGGTCTAGTTTCATTTTTTTGCAGGTAGATGTCCAATTTTCCCAACACCATTTGTTAAAGAGGCTGTCTTTACTCCATTGTATGTTCTTTCCTCCTTTGTCAAATATCAGTTGTCCATAAAGCTGTGGGTTTATTTCTGGGTTCTCTGTTCTGTTCCATTGATCTATGTGCCTGTTCTTATGCCAGTACCAGGCTGTCTTGAGTATAATGGCCTTGTAGTAAACCTTGATATCAGGAAGAGTGATACCTCCTGCTTTATTTTTTCTTTTTAAGATTGCTGAGGCTATTCGTGTTCTTTTTTGGTTCCATATAAATTTTTGGAATATGTGTTCTATATCTTTGAAGTATGTCATTGGTATTTTAATTGGTATTGCATTGAATTTATAAATTGCTTTGGGTAATATAGACATTTTAATGATGTTTATTCTTCCTAGCCATGAGCACGGTATGTGCTTCCACTTGTTTGTATCTTCCTTGATTTCTTTTATCAATGTTCTATAATTTTCTGAGTACAAGTCCTTAACCTCCTTGGTTAAATTTACTCCTAGGTACTTTATTTTTTTGGCTGCAATAGTGAAGGGGATTGTTTCCTTAATTTCTTTTGCTGATATTTCATTGTTGGTGTATAGAAATGCCTCTGATTTCTGAGTATTAATTTTATATCCTGCCACCTTGCTGAATTCATTTATCAGGTCCAGTAGTTTTTTGACTGAGACTTTAGGGTTTTCAATATACAATATCATATCATCTGCAAATAATGACAGTTTTACTTCTTCTTTTCCAATTTGTATGCCTTTTATTTCTTCTTCTTGTCTGATTGCTGTAGCTAGGACTTCCAGAACTATGTTGAATAAGAGTGGTGAAAGTGGGCAACCCTGCCTAGTTCCTGATCTTAAGGGGATTGCTTTTAATCTTTGTCCATTTAGTATGATGTTTGCTGTCGGTTTATCATAGATGGCCTTTATCATGTTAAGGAATGATCCCTGTATTCCCACTTTACTGAGAGTTTTGAGCATGAATGGGTGCTGGATTTTATCAAATGCCTTTTCTGCATCTATTGAGATTATCATGTGATTTTTGTCCTTCCTTTTGTTTATGTGGTGAATCACATTGATTGATTTGCGAATATTGAACCAGCCTTGCCTCTCCAGAATAAATCCCACTTGATCGTGGTGTATGATTTTTTTCATATATTGCTGGATCCGGTTGGCTAATATTTTGTTGAGAATTTTAGCGTCTAAATTCATCAGGGATATAGGCCTATAATTTTCTTTCTTTGTGTTGTCTTTGCCCGGTTTTGGGATCAGAATTATGCTCGCCTCATAAAAGGAGTTTGGAATTCTTCCTTCCTCTTGAATTTTTTGAAATAGCTTCAGGAGAATAGGAGTTAGTTCTTCTTTGAATTTTTGATAGAATTCACTTGTGAAGCCATCAGGCCCAGGACTTTTCTTTTTTGGGAGTTTTTTGATAACTGTTTCGATCTCATTTGCTGTAATTGGTCTGTTTAGGTGTTCTGATTCTTCCAGATTGATTTTTGGAAGGTTATATGATTCAAGAAATTTGTCCATTTCACCAAGATTGTCTAATTTTTTGGCATATAGTTCTTCATAGTATTTTCTTACAATGCTTTGTATTTCTGTTGTGTCAGTTGTTATTTCTCCACTGTCCTTTCTAATTTTATTTATTTGAGTCCTCTCTCTTTTTTTCTTGGTGAGTCTAGTTAAAGGTTCATCAATCTTGTTTACCTTTTCAAAGAACCAGCTTCTTGTTTCATTGATCCTCTGTATTGTTTCCTTAGCCTCTATGTCATTTATTTCTGCTCTGACCTTTATTATTTCCTTTCTTCTACTTGTCTTGGGTTTTATTTGTTGTTGTTTTTCTAGTTCTTTTAGATGCAGGGTCAAGTTGCTTATTTGAGCTTTTTCTAGCTTCTTATGATATGCCTGTAGTGCAATAAACTTCCCTCTCAGAACTGCTTTTGCTGTGTCCCATAAATTTTGAGTTGATGTATGCTCATTATCATTTGTTTCTAGAAACTTTTTTATTTCTTCTTTGATCTCATTGTTAATCCATTCATTATTTAATAACAAGCTATTTAGTTTCCAAGTGTTTGAGTATTTTTCAGTTTTTCTTTTGTGGTTAATTTCTAGTTTCATGGCATTGTGATCAGAGAAAATGCTTGATATGATTTCAATCTTCTTAAATTTATTGAGACCATTTTTGTGTCCTAACATGTGGTCTATCCTAGAAAACGTACCATGAGCGCTTGAGAAGAATGTATATTCTACTGCTTTAGGGTGAAAAGTTCTGAAGATATCTATTAAATCAAGTTGATCTAGTGTATCCTTTAAGTCTGCTGTTTCTTTATTAATTTTCTTTCTTGAGGATCTATCCAGTGTTGTTAGAGGGGTATTGAAATCCCCTACTATGATAGTATTGCTGTTAATCTCGCCCTTTATATCCATCAAAGTCTGCTTTATGTATGTCGGGGCTCCTATATTTGGTGCATAGATATTTACAATAGTTATATCTTCCTGTTGAATTGTTCCCTTTATCATTATGTAGTGTCCTCTTTTATCTCTTACTACAGCCTTTGTTTTAAAGTCCATTTTGTCTGATATAAGTATTGCTACCCCTGCTTTTTTTTCATTTCCATTTGCATGAAATATTTTTTTCCATCCTTTTACCTTCAGTCTATGAACATCTTTTATTTTAAGGTGTGTCTCTTGTAGACAGCATATGTATGGGTCCTGTTTCTTTATCCATGCAGCTACCCTATGTCTTTTGATTGGATCATTTAATCCATTTACATTTAAGGTTATTATTGATATGTAGTTGTTTATTGCCATTTTATTCTTTAAAGCTGTATTCTTCTTTTGCTCTATTCTTTCCTCCCTTTAAACTGTTCACAAGAGGCCCCTTAGTATCTCTTGCAGAATTGGTTTGGTTTTTATGAATTCCTTGAGGCTTTCTTTTTCTGGGAAGCTCTTTATTTCTCCTTCAATTTTAAACGTTAGCCTTGCTGGATAAAGTAGTCTTGGTTGTAGATTCTTGTTCTGCATTACTTTGATTATTTCTTGCCATTCCCTTCTGGCCTCAAGTGTTTCTGTTGAGAAGTCCGATGTCATCCTTATGGGGGCTCCTTTGTAGGTGATAGTCTTTTTTTCTCTAGCAGCTTTTAAAATTTTTTCTTTATCCATTAGCTTTGGTATTTTAACTATGATGTGTCTTGGTGTAGATTTTTTTGGGTTTCTCCTTAATGGAGTTCTGTGTGCTTCTTGAATGTGTGGAGTGTTTCCCAGCCTTAATTTAGGAAAGTTTTCTGCTATAATTTGATTGAACAAAGTTTCCATTTCCTGTCCTCTCTCCTCTTCTTCAGGCACCCCTATGATGCGAATGTTGTTTCTCTTCATGTTGTCACAAAGCTCCCTTAGAGTTTCCTCACATTTTTTAAGTCTCTTTTCCTTTTTCTTCTCTGCTTCTGTGCCTTTGTTTATTGTGTCCTCTAACTCGCTTATTCGATCCTCAGCGTCATCCATCCTGCTTTTAATTCCTTCCATTGTGGTCTTCAGTTCTGATACTGTATTTGTCATTTCTGTCTGATTCTTTTTTATTATTTCAATTTCATTTTTTATACTTGTTATCTCTTTATTTAGGTGTTCATAATGACTATCCATTGTTGCTCTAATTTCTTTGAACATCCTAACTATCATTATTCTAAATTCTGCTTCTGGTAATTTGGTTATATCTGGTTCATTCAGGTCCTTCTCTGGGGATTTCTCTTGATTCATTTGGTTTGCATTCCTCTGCCTGCCCATTTTTTCTGTGTATAAGCAAGTTGTGGCCACTGGAGTCCAGTAGGTGTTGCCTTTGTGTTCTCTAGGTGTGGTCTATCTGCAGGCCCCCCACCCCCTCTGCCGGCGCCTAGGGTGGTTGGGTATGAGCGTTGCCAGCGCCGGCCCACTGTGGCTTTTGCTGTGATTTCTGCCTCTCCTCCGTGGGAGGGGCTGTCACTAAAGCCACAAGATTAGCACCAAGGGTAGAGGTGAGCACCTTTCCTCAGCTGCGGACCCAGCCTATTTCCGGACTTCCGCCCAGAACCAGCAGTCGGAGCCTGCTCGCTACAGTTCCGCGGGTTAGGCGGGGCTTTTGACGTGCTCTCAGCTGTAAGCTTTTGCCCGTCAGGAGCTTTAGCCCCGCCCTCGAGGCCAGGGCCCTTTGCGCAGGGTCGGAAACCAAGATTTATTGGGGCGGGCGTGTTTGCTGGCTTCCGCCGAGCTGCGTACTTCCGCTCGTCCCGGACTCTACCCCGCCCCCGCGTTCGGAGCCCGCTCGTGCACGTATTAACGCTATCCGGGGTTTCTCCGGCCGGATGGGGATAATAGCGTGGGCTCAGCTGCGAGCCTCCGCCTGTCTCAGGGTCCACCCCGTTCTCGTGCCCGGCGGGCGGCGGGGGGGGGGGGGGGGGGCGGACTGCTAGCGTCAGCTCAGCCACGAGCCCCTGCCCGTCCCTGGTCCTAGCCCGGTCCCCGCGGTCAGGGCCGGCTTGCGCAGGGCCTGCCTGTTCCTGGCCTCCCGCTTTGTCCCCGTAAGTGGGATTAAAGGCGGGCCCGCAGCTTCCGGACCGCTCTCGCGCTTACCCTCCGACCCTCTGGGCTAGACCGATCTCCCACCGGCCTGGCCTCTGCCCACGCCGACAGAACCGCCTTTCAGCGTCCTGCCGCCCCAAAACCTTAAGCAGCCCTCAGCAGAGTAGGAAGGGACCTAATACTCCACACTGTAGGCCTGGGAGCTCCCTCACTTGTTTCACAGCTCAAAACTGTCCAAACGTCTCCTCTTGGTTCTGGGACTGCAGGCTGGGGCTTGGTTCCTGGGACCCAGGTCCCTCCCTCTCCGCCAAAATCTCCTCCCGCCACACGGGTCTCTCCGGGCTGCCGTTTGCTCCGGGGAGCTGGGCAGCCCTCTTCGCGTTTTCGCTATTCCTACCAGTCTCAATGTGGCTTCTTCTGTGTTCCTTGGTTGAAGAGTCCACTTAGTTTTGTTCAAAGTTGGTTTATCCAGGTGATGGTTCTTAAAATTGAGTTGTAATCCACTTTGGTTCTGGGAGTTGGAAGTTGGTACGTCCGCCTACTCCGTCGCCATCTTGCTCCCCTCCGGATTCAGTAATTTTTAATTTCGCCAAATGACATTTGCCATCATAAGGAAAGTATTCTGTAATTGATTGAGCTGCTATAGAGGTTGATCTAAATCACAGCTAGAGCTGAGAGTTCATGTCACTGGTGTTCCAGAGGATTGGATCCTTTGTATCTTGAGATGTTTGTAACATGAGTGCACTGTCTTCCAACTTTCTTATCCTTGTACTCTGAGAATTCATCTTCGGATTTCAGGTCTTGACAGAATATGCTGTTCATTAAGGGTCATTGCTGTTAGATGACATACACAGACAGTACTTGGTCATTGAAAGCCCTCAACAGTAAAATGCAATGCTGCATGGCATCTGTGCTTTTAGAAACAAAGAAGAGGGTACCAGAATAGAAAAATTCTTGGATCCAATTTTCCCGGGTTTTTTTAATTATTAAATTAGTCATGCATACACTTTATAAAGAGATTTCAACTTTTATAGTATAAAATATACCTCAATCACAGTGAGGGGTGTAAGGCCAGTAGTTGCAGCCATTTACATGCAGGTTCACATTAGATTTGGGCAGACGGTAAAGAAGCAGTGGAACCAAAGAATGGTGGGTCATTCCTTTATTAAAGTTTTGTACCATCCGATGAGTAACACACCCAGGAAAAACACTTCCCTTTCACTCAGGGCTCCCAAAGCCATTGACACATTCTCTGGTTCCACAACCAGGAGAATCTTCTCCAGTTTCTTGTAGAATCAAAGGCCCCCACAAACCTCAGCAGGGCTCTCAAAGCCCCTCAGCTCTGGTTCCCCATCTGCACACCTTTTTCCTTCTGCCAGCATGGCTTCTTCCTCAGCACCCTGCATTCTCTCTGCTCTCACTCTGCAAACATGGCTTCTTTCTGCCTCTTCTCCTTCTCTCTCTTTTCAAAACTTTCTGGCATGAAAACCTCTCCTCCAGGGCCCTGGCTGACTGGCTCAGTGGTAGAGCGTCGGCCCAACATGTGGAAGTCCCAGGTTCGATTCCTGGCCAGGGCACACAGGAGAAGCGCCCATCTGCTTATCCCCCCTCCCCCCTCTCCTTCTTCTCTATCTCTCTCTTCCCTCCCACAGCCAAGGCCCAGGCACCGAGAATGGCTTCATGACCTCCACTCAGGTACTAGAATGATTCCAGTTACAGTAGAGCAACACCCCTGATGGGCAGAGCATTGCGCCCTAGTGGGCTTGCCAGGTGTATCTAGGTCAGGTGCATGCGGGAGTCTGTCTCTGCCTCCCTGCTTCTCACATCAGAAAAATACAAAAAAAAAAAAAAAAGAGAGAGAGAGAGAAAAAGAAAATCTCTCCTCCAGCAAACATTAGCAAAACAATGGCCCTTCCCAAGCAGGAAGGTAATTTGCAATTTCACAGATCACATATAGCTGGCACTGCCCAGCCTCCAATGCAAACTATAAGCGGGCAAACATAAAAATCACATTTTACAAATTTATTTGACCAACAAGGGGTTTCAAAGACCTATATTAAGAAATATATTCTTTATGGGGTGCCTTATAACAGTACAAAAATGGAGGGAAAGCAAAGTATGATAAACTGGAAGGTTAACTACTTCCATTAGTTGTGTTCTCTACTAGTTATTATTCTTATTTTCAAGGGGATAAAGGAGGGGGTGTCATTTAAAAAAATCTGATAAGGACTAGTTCAGGTAGGGATTAGGAAGTCTAGCTTGACTCCACTTATCCATAAAGAAACAGCAAATCCACTCTGTGTCTTTGGTATTTGGTGTGAGGGATTTTGGAAAATGTGTCTTGATGTACCCACATTAGATGTTCATATCTAGTATACTGATGATCAAAATTCATACGTTTAGGCCTGGCCGCTTGGCTCAGCGGTATAGTGTGTGCCCAGCATGTGGAAGTCCCAGGTTTGATTCCTGGTCAGGGCACACAGGAGAAGTGCCCATCTGCTTCGCCACCCTTACCCCTCTCCTTCCTCGCTATCTTTCTCTTCCCCTCCTGCACCCAAGGTTCCATTGGAGCAAAGTTAGCCTGGGCGCTGAGGACAGCTCCATGGCCTCCGCCTCAGGCACTAGAATGGCTCCGGCCACAATGGAGTAACACCCCAGATGGGCAGAGCATCATCCCCCCTGATGAGCATACCAGGTGGATCCCGGTCGGGCACATGTGGGAGTCTGTCTCTCTGCCTCCCTGCTTCTAACTTAGGAAATAAAACAAAACAAAAACATGTGTTTCACAATACAGATTCTTGTACATTTTGTAGATTCTCGGAAGCCCTTATATTGACAGTTCTCAGTGTTTTCTGTCCCAGCTGCCTAAAGGAGATAATTCTGAACGCCCCTGGGGAGAGAAGGTGATTCTCTCAGAATTGAAAGGAAGGAGAGGTACAAATAGTAGTTGAAAAAAGGTTCCATATAAATCTCTGTATCAATCTTGCACTCCCTTTGCTTCCTTATCCCTAACTGGCCCAATTACTCTGTGACAGGAACAGGTGTGAAGCTGAAGAATCTTTTTTTTTTTTTTTCCTTTTAGGATTTCCCTGCTTTTCCTATGTAGTTTCTCTGCCTGGGCTGCTGCTTTCTCCCCTAGCATGACTGGCTCATTATTCAAGACTCACTTCAGTGATTAGCACCTCGCCTCAATCATTTCCTGATTTCCTAGGCAAAATTAATGATTCCCTTTTAAGGTGTTGAACAGTTGTCTATTCATATCACAAATTTAGCACTTGCTGTGCTGTATTGAAATTATCTGCGGAAGGGAGAATAGTAGTAACCATTTATTATTTGTGCCAAAGACTGAGCTAATACAGTGATCGAGCTTCAGAATGTTACATGATGTACTGTTTTAAATTTACCAAGGTCCTTGCAAAACAGCTAATTCTTGTTTTTATAGGTTAAGATTAATTACTTGCCAAGGTTAAGTCAGTGAGAGGCTGGAAATGAAATTGGAACCTATTTTTGATATTAAGAATACGAGGATGAATGGGACACGTGGTTTCTTCCCTCAGGGAACTCCAGCTCTTACAGACAGAGTTCAAATGGTGGTAAATGTACAGCATTTCGTAAATACCTAATATGTGCCAGCTCATTAAGGATATTATCTCTAGCAGGTAGGTAGTGGTATCTCCATTTCACAGAAGAGGATCTTGAGTCCTGAAGGTCAGACAGCTAGTAAGAGGTGGTGCTAGTCTTTGAACCCTACGCTCTCTAATTTCAAAGTCCTTGCGACACAACCCTGTCTTGCTGGATTCCATATTCCATGTGCTTATTATAAGCACACAGTAGAGGCATAATAAAAAGTGTTAAATGAATACATTTCTATAACTAGTGAGTGTTTCTACACCGCAAAATTATTGTTACTTTTCTATTAAAATATTTCTTAGTCTCAGCTCTTTTCTCATTACTACATAAAGGATCCCAGGGGGTAGAGTAAAATTCAGAAATGTACATTTTTAAAAGAAATTGAGCATGTTAAAACTGGGATACCCCCTCCACCCCCCTACCTCCACAAAACAGTAAGAATAAAGAGAATTACATGAAGACCTCATTTAAATTTAAAGAAAAATATCATCTAGACTGATAATTAGATACTTTTATAATATCAAAAGAACATTGTATTGTCTATTAAAGGCCTGGCATCCAATACAGATGCTTATAGTGGTGTAAAATAAGATAATTCTTTTCTCCCTGAAATTGAGTTCTTTAACAAAATAAGGATAATAACTAATGCTTGCTGTGAAGATCAAATGAGAATACCACCTAATTTAATGCATAACACATACTTGGCACTCAGTAATGATTCTGCATTTCATATTTTATTTTATTTTATTTTGGTTTAGAAAGAGCAGGAGAGAGAGAAACACTGACTTGTTCCACTGATTTATGCACTCATTAGTTAACTCTTATATGTGCCTCTACACGGGATTGAACCCACAACCTTAGCGTACCAGAATGATGCCCTAACCAACTGAACTTACAGGTCAAGGCTGCATTTTATATTTTAAAAAGTAAATGCATGAATAAATGGAATTAAAAAAAAACAACAACCTAGGTTAAAATGTAAGAAAGTAGAATGTGTTAAAAAAGTCATTTATATTAGTCATTAGAGAAATGCAAATTAAAACCATGATGAGATACCACTATACACCTATCAAAAAGCTTAAAATAAAAAGAAAAAACATCGACAGTAACAAATGCTGGCGAGAATGAGGAAAACTGGACAATTTACACGTTGCTGGTAGGAATGTAGTATATATAGTATAGCCACTCTGGAAGATAGATTTTTTTACCAAGTTAACTATGACACTCAACATGTGACCAACAATCAGACTCCTGGAAATTTATCCTAGAGAAATAAAAACATTTATGCAAATATGTGCACACAAATGTTCATTGCAGTTTCGTTCGTAACAGACAAAAACTGGAAACAACAAATATCCTTCAGAAAGTAAGTGAATAGACTATGGTATATCCATACCATAGACTCCTTACTACTAGCAATAAAAAGGAAGGAACTGCCTGACCTGTGGTGGCGCAGTGGATAAAACGTCGACCTGGGAACCCTGAGGTCGCCAGTTCAAAACCCTGCACTGGTCTGGTCAAGGCACGTATGGGAGTTGATGCTTCTAGCTCCCCCCCCCCCTCTGTGTCACCTCTCTAAAATAAATAAAAAGAAATAAAAAAAAATTAAAAAAATAAAAAAGGAAGGGACTGCTGACGGAACAACTTGGATGAATCTCAAGGTCTTTATGGTCATTGACAAAAGCCAATCTTACAAGATTAAATACTGTATAATCTGATTTATATAACATTCTCAAAGTGATGAAATTATAGAGGTGGAGAACAGATCAGTGGACACCAGGGTTAGGGAGAGAAGAGGAAGTAAAGGGGTCGCATAGAGAGTTCTTTTGCAGTGACAGATCATTTTCCTTTTTTAAAGATTTTATTTATTAATTTTTACAAAGAGAGGAAAGAAGGGGTGGGGTGGAGGGAGAAGTATCAACTCATAGTTGCTTCACTTTAGTTGTTCATTGATTGTTTGTTGTAGGTGCCTTCACAGGCAAGCCCAGGGTCTTGAACCTCAGCATTCCAGGTTGATGCTTTATCCACTGTACCACCACAGGCCAGGCGACAGAATATTTCTGTACCTTGGTTGTGTTGATGGTCATATGAATTGCTATGTATGATAAAATTTCATAGAACTGCACATACACACACACCCCCCAAAAGAGAATGTATACAAAACTGTTGAAACGTAAGGAAGATCTGTAGTCTAGTTAATTGCTAATTTCCTGATTTTGGTAATGTACTATAGTTATGTAAGCTGTTACCATTTAGGAAAACTAGGTGATGGGAACTCTGCATTATTTTTGAAATTTTTTGTGAGTTTATAAATATTTCAGAATGAAAGGTTTATATGAAGAGCTATTACTGACTATTAAATTAGAAAAATACATTTAAATACTCATCTCATGCAGGTGTGTTATAATCTATGTTGCTGGAGGCAATTTAAAAATTAGAGCAATAGATATTATGAACCATATATGCTCATAACTTTTGACTATGAATACTTATACAGATTTTCATTTCTGGCCATTTATCCTAAGAAAATATTCTCTCAAAATATAAGTGCTATAAATATTATTTGTAATAATAAAATATCCACATACAAAAAGTTATTTCAAAAGGTAGGCAATTAAGTACATTACAGTGTATCTACTAACTGTAATATAGTTTAAGTTATCAATTGATAAATATGAAAATGGCTATACAATTATATACAAGAAATGTGTATAAGATTAAATGCATTTGCCTTGGCTGGGTAGCTCAGTTGGTTACAGCGTCATCCTGATACACAAAGGTTGTGGGTTCAGTCCCCAGTCAGGGATACAAGAATCAAGCAATGAATGCATAACTAAGTGGGACAACAAATCAATGTTTCTTTCTCCCTCTCTCTCTCTCTTTCTTTCTCATCTCTTTCCTCCCTTTCTCCCTTCCTCTATTTCTAAACTCAATTTTTTAAAAAAAGAATACATGCAATATTATTTGTTTAATGTTGCTTTAATGTTTATGCAACTTGAAAACATAAGACAGGTATGGCCAATAGAGTATCAAGTTAAATTTTACTTAATTGAATGGTTAATGTTTTAATTAAATGTAATGAGGTGACATTGGTTAATAAGATTATCTAGATTTCTAGTGTAGATTTCTGTGATACATGATCTATATATTGCATTGTGCGCCCTCCATCCACAGTCAAATCACCTTTCATCATCATGATGTATTTGGCTCCCTTAACCCCTAACTACCTTCCTACCCCCTTCCCTCTGGTAACCACTATACTTTTGTCCATATTTATGACTTTATGACATTTCACTTAGCATAATATTCTCAAGGTTCATCAATGTTGTCACAAATGGCATTATTTCATCTTTTCTTATGGCTGAGTAGTAGGTTATTTAATTTTTTAATTAGACATTAACAGTTATTTTAAATTCTTTCTTGAACTCTTGGTTTTGTATATTTCCAGTTCTGCCCACTTTGCCGTTTAATATCGAATGAGAATACAAACAGCTTCAATGGCAGTTTAATAAGACATTTGCAAGTCTGTCACACTCTGTTTTATGATGATTTCATAGTAAGTATAGATTTTTTTACTTTTACATTGTCTTTGTGCTTCTGTGTTAAGCTTATCTTTTTAATCCAAGTGAATAAAATTATAGAGGAAAAATGTATATATAGCTGAAATGTTAAGTATTAGCATTAATTAAGAAATCATAAAAATATAGTATTTTATAAATTTGGCTATTAATATTAAAGTAGTTATCTGCCTTAGACAAAATTATTTTCTTTGTGGTCTATATAATTATCCATCCATTGTATAAGAAGCCAGATTTCACCTTCAAATTATTTTAGTTTCTACTCTACTCCCTTCCTTTGTATAGTTATATTTTTCATGAACTTGAAAACTTATATAGCTGAGATGAAACCACGTCAGTAATAAAGTAATAAAATGACTCAGAGTTTGCTCTGTATCCTGTTGCTTTTACAGTACATTGAATGGCTGTCAACAGATACACGATATTTTTAATTCAAATTTTATAAAACACAAAACTCATTTTTTGAACTTTTTAAACTTAAAAAAATATATTATGAAAAATGTTAAATAAACAAAAAGTAAGACATAATAGTATAATAACCTCCCTAACACTCCTCCCCTACCCATCATAACTACCCACTCATGGCCCATCTTGTTATACTAAGTCTTTTTTTTAAATGCAAGAAATATTAGGTTTTGTATGAACAGTCCTAATACTTATAACTGTATTTATTTCCCATGATCAGAAATGAGAATAATAAGTAAAAAGTTAACTTAGCCTTTGTTGTACTTGAGTCCATATGAGGGTAATGTATTGTCCTCTGAGTCACTTTCAGCCTGTTATGGGGGGAAATCACTCAAAGCCATGCTCTGAAATAGACTATTTTTATTGTTAATTTTAATCTCAATATAGGAAATGTTAACAGCTGAATTTGAATTTATATATAATTTTACATGACTTTGTGTTTTTTTATGCTATTTCAAGATAGAATTTGATAATTGTTAAAGAAAGGTGTTCTCGAAGCCAAATTGATTCTACTACCTATTCTGGCTATTCAGATTCAGTTCATTCTTCCCAAGATCTTTCAAAGTATAAGTCCAAAGCCGGTCAGGGTGAAGCCATTTTGATGAGAATATTTTTCACCCACTCAGAACTATGTTCTTGGATATGGAAGTAAAATTGAAACTGTTTAGTTTTGATTTTTTTGTTTCCTCAGCTACCAAGTATCATGGAAAGCGCTTTATACTCATTAGCTCATATTATTCCTTGCAACAACTTCTGTCAAGACAATACAGTACTGTATTATTATCCTCACATAGGTATGAAATATCTGAAGCTCAAAGGTTGATCAGTTGCCTAAGAAACAACTAGTACTGAGTCCCAGATATTATGGTCTTCTATTCTTATGACTCTCCTTTATATTTTATTTATTTGTCTTTATGGTTTTATGTTTCAGAATGGACTTCCAACAGAGATTTTAAATTTTTTCCCTTTTTTTTTTTTAGTTTTTTGAGGAAGAGGAGATGGGTTACAAAGGATAGACTCTTGTTTTTGTTTTGCTTACAGAAGGTGCTGGCTTAATGTTTTGAATGCCATTTTGACCATAGGAAGGCAAAGAGAAAAAGTTTTATTTTCAATAGTTTTCAGATATTTAGTAGTACTGCTGGGACTGTTGAAACCTATGGAAATGTCTTAACTTTACTCCATATTATATGTTTATGTAGAACCTCGCTTTCTGACCAGTTCTTGTTTTGTTGATTTAAAACGACTTGTTAGATCAGATAAAAAAGTTTAATTCCAACTTAAGACTGTTTTGTTGTACAGTATCTAGCTAGTCCATAGGCAGTAAAATGAAATAGAAAATGCTCTGGCCCCAAAGCAGAAGTCCTAGGTTCTTTGACTGTTTTTAGTGGAAGGTTGGACATATCTCTCAACTCTGTTCGTTTCGTACAAAATAAAGCATTATAATAACCCTCCCCTTCAACTTTGTGAAAACTGTCTCTAATTGTATGTTTCTAATTATTTTTCTTAATTGTAGGATTTTAATATAATTGAGGAAGCTCTTATCCGAAGGGTATTAGACCGGTCACTTCTGGAATATGTGAATCACTCGAACACCACATAATGTTACTAAAAGGAAAAGGAAGGAGACCATATGATTACACCGTTTGTTAAGATGCTGCTTGAAGAGTTGGAGGCAAAATTGTCAATGCCTGATGGGCAAAAATGTACAACAGTTACAAGTTTGTTCATGTTTGTTGTTATATTACATTTTTAAACTACTTTAATTTTAATGGTTTAAATCTGTTTTACATTCCTGAGTTTCCTAGACACATAACAACAAAAAATAGTCTCCATTAGTCATTAATATATAAAAGAACATAAATCTACGATTTGTGGGTGAAGGATCTTTACTTGCACATTGGATGACACTGTGTATAAGGCTTTATTTTAATAAATATCATCATGGTTGGTCAAGATAACTAATCTTTGTGTAAACAGGTAGAAAGTGAAACAATTTGTGGACACCCAAGGAAATATGAAATCTGTTTTGATGCTCATGCTTTAATCACTAGTAGAATAACATGTATCTTGCATGGTAGGAAAGGAAAAGTTTGGAAGTCAATGAAGTCCATTTAACCAAATTATATAACATAATGTAACAATTTCATGTTAGGAATGTATGCTTAATTCTTTTACTTTTTATAACTGCATACATAAGAATTTAATATTATATATTTTAAACATTTGTAGCTTATTATTTAGAGATATTTCTATAATGTAGGCAATTTCTTAAGAACCATTAGCTGATATTTACAGTGTCATATTTACAGCTCCATAATTTTTATTGGAAAACCAAAAGGGCTTTGATGTCATTTTTATTTTACCCTTAAGAAAAAGTATAAAATAAAAGACAAATACTGAAAACCAAACAGAAAATGCATAGCTCATGAAATTACTATAAGGAAACACTCTTTTAGAACTCTGCTAGCCACCATAGATGTCCTCCGAGTGTCCTGTCACAGTTCACAACCCTCTTCCCCAACCCCATGAAAGTAACAACTACGTTGATGTCAATAGTAATCACTTCCTTGCATTTGTTTAGTATTTTATTACCCAAGTGTGTATCTCTACACACATTTTTTTTAATCTTATCTATTTAAAATTGTTTTTAGATACAGCTTTTACATCTCTTTTTAATTTACATGTTCCTCTGTCTTTCTTTTCCTTGAAACTTACCTGTTGAAGAACCTGGTCTTGTGACTTACAGAGTTTCCCAAAATCTGTATTTTACTCATTGCAGACTTATGGTGCAATTTTAGCAAGTTACTCTGTCCTCTGAATATTGACACACTGAGCAAACTTTTGGCACGACTATAGGTCCTAATGTGTTCTTTCATCAGAGGGCATATAACGTCCAGTTCCCTTGAGTCTCTCTTTTTAAAAATTTATTTATTAATTTTAGAGAAAGAGGAAGGGAGAGACAGACAGACAGACAGAAACATCGATCTGTTCCTATATATGCTCTACTGGGATTTGAACCCACAACCCTTGCTTATTAGGACAGTGCTGTAACCAACTAATCTATCTGGCCAGAGCTGGCTCTCTCTTTTTGTGAAGTCAGCTAAAATTGATACTCACTGCTAGATCCACTGATGTATTGTGGGTTGGGGAATATTCTAATTCTATAATTTCTTTTTTGTTTATTACTTGGGACATTTTTGTAGTAAGGACGTATTTCCCCACAATCATGATTTTAAAAACCAGTGGTAATGTTCCTATAGGAAAGGGAAAACAAGTATTTGAATTTTTTCCTTTATTTACCAATTTTCAAGGTAAGAAACTTGTTTCCTGTCATCTAGTTTAAGTATTGTAAACTAACTCATGGTTTAGCCTGACCTGTGGTGGCGCAGTGGATAAAGCGTCGACCTGGGAACACTGAGGTCGCCAGTTCAAAACCCTGCACTGGTCTGGTCAAGGCACATATGGGAGTTGATGCTTCCAGCTCCTCCCCCCTTTCTCTCTCTCTCTCTCTCTCTCTCTCTCTTTCTCTCTGTCTCTCACTCTGTGTCTCCTCTCTAAAATGAATAAAATAAAAAGAAAAATTAAAAAAAACCTAACTCATGGTTTCAAACATGTCATAGACTTTAATCCATTTTAAATATTATCTTATTAAAGCTCAAATGGTCCCATTCACCATTGGGTGCCTCAAGAAGTTGTCTCTGAGTTCCTTTGACACTGTTCTAGCAATCTTGAATAGCTTCCTTGCTGTCTCATATGACAACATATTCCAGGCTCAACTTGTATGTTTCCTGCCCTAAACCTGGAATTGGCCATTTCACTAAAACTCCTGTTTGATCATTTCCAGTGGTAGATGGTATTTCAGAATTATAATTGGGGCTCTTATGCTCATTGCAACTAGATTTGCCACATGTTTCTGGGAGAACGCTAGGAAATATCTTTGTCTTTTAATAATAAAACACTTCATGAGTTTATTTTGATATTTCCAAGTCAAATCGAGTACTACAAAGTTTTTACCTAATCCTTTTATTTCAACTGTATCTCCATTTTTCTGTGCTGAAAATCTTGGTTTTTCCAGGACACAGGCTATGATAGAGTTAGAATATCCCACAGATACTAATTTCTTTTATCCTGTTCACACATGCAAGTCTCAGAGTAACAGTACTAATATAACCACCACCAATATTTAATTTTAAAAATTAAACATTTTTTATTTGCTCTCCTCATTCTCCCCTTATGTCTTAAAGTCATATTATATCAACATTTTCAGGATATAGTGGTATGGTATAATATATTATACTGTCTCCCTCTGTCCCTATTTAGTCTTAATTCTTCAAGTAACCGTGTTTAGTGCTTGCCACCAGTCCTTACTTGATAGCTCTGTTTTTCATATATGGCATTTTTTTTAGACAATTAATTTTAATGGGGTGACATTGATTCATTAGGGTACATAGATTCAGAGAAAACATCTCCAGGTTATTATGACATTTGATTATGTTGCATACCCATCACCCAAAGTCAAATTGTCTTCCATCACCTTCTATTTGGTTTTCTTTGTGCCCCTCCACTCTTCCCACCCCCTCCCTCATATATGGCTTTTAATGAATGAATCCAGGACAGAATAATGTTTCCATCTTGAAAGCAAGCACAGATGCTCTTAAGACTAGTTAAAATGTTATTTGGCTCAGTTAGCTTTTAAATTGAAATCATTTATAATCATTTTCGTTTTCTTACACATAAATGTAGTCATAATCGTGGTGCCCGAAATAATCTATAACAAACTACCCATTACTTCCTAAAAGTCTTGCTTATGATTCTGCCATTTCCTACAAGGTAATTAGAAAAACATAATGCCAGTGTTTAGAGGGCTTTAGTTCCTCCTTTTTAGTTATTGACTTCACAGCAGTGAACAAGTAACAACAGATTTTTAGTTGCACAACCTCTCTTCCTCCAATTTGGATGGATGGTCCAATAAAGCGAAACCTGTTGGACAAGTGCAAAAGGAGAGGAACTTCAGAGGTAATCATCAGACTGAAAAGCTAGTCCCCGAATAAAAAAAGGTATATTTCTGAGCATTAGTACTAACTAGCCAGAAAAGAAATATTTGTTAATTTAGAGCTGAGGTCCCCAAACTATAGCCCGTGGGCCAAATTGCGGCCCCTTGAGGCTATTTATCCAGCCGCCCCACACTTCCGGAAGGGGCACCTCTTTAATTGATGGTCAGTGTATGGAGTACTGTATGTGGCATCCCTCCAACGGTCTGAGGGACAGTGAACTGGCCCCCTGTGTAAAAAGTTTGGGGACCCCTGATTTAGAGCAATACAAAAGGCATATTTAAGTCTGTAAAACTTGAAAAAAGTTCAAAACTTTACCAAGTTTTAAATAAAGCTTTAAGTTGCCTGCCACTATTGACCTCAGTACAGCAATTCTGCCTCTTGACCCTGGATTCCTTTTGTAATTGGGCCACCTACAGGAAAAATTAGGTGCTGGCCACCTGAATTACTTTGCCTTTTGAGTTATTTTGAGTTCTAAAACGGTCAAGTGCAGATAGATATTCATTGTTTCACTGTGCCTTTAACCCTTTGTAAAAAGGAACTTAGAACTCATTGTTTAAACAAGAAAAAACTAAGATTTGAAGCTGTTGACTGCTAATGAATAATTTCACTTTGTTTCTAGCACCTCAAAGATGCAGCTTTTCCAAGGCCTTCTAAGAGAAATTGGATTCCTATATTATTCAAATGCTAAATTCTTCTAACCCTACAAACACCTATGGAGATGTTCCTTTCATGTATTCTTTCAGCCAGGTTTTTAAAACATAAGGTCAAAAAGTGTATTGAGAATCTGTAAATCTGTAGTAAAGTGAGTTCCAGGTCAGATCTTCAAAGATACCTTGGTGTTGGCTTCATTACTTTTACTGGGTGCTAAGTGTCTTTCATTTTGAAGTGAGCTTATTCCAGTTGTTGAATGTTTATTAGATAATTTGTACCTTTAAGCATTGAAGTTATTTTAAAAAGTCATTAAGAGATTCATTCTTTTCTTATGCAACTGCAGAAAAAATCTGTATTATGATCAGAATTTAAAATGTACAGTTCTTTTTTCTTCTGTAGATAGGTATTGTGAGAAATAAAGAATGGCAGGACCATTGCTTTCATTAAAATATCTGTTGTGTCTATTCTTAAGTGTTGAACTTGATCATTTTTTTACGCAAGCTTAATAAGCTTTTAAAATCGTCATCATTCAGCAATATTTATCACAAAAATAGACCTTCATGTAGGCCTCTCTGGACATTTGGCAATGTGTAGACATTATTTGTAGTCATAACTGGGGTTTCTATTGGCCAGGGATGTGGATAGAGGCCAAAGATGCTGTTGAACATTCTATAGTACACATGGCAGCCCCTTCGCAGCAAAGAATTACCAACAGTGCTGAGGTTTAGTAAACCTGATTAGGCCAAAGTAATACTGATCACTGGAGTTATTGGTCTGCTTCCAAGAGGCTTCACTGAGATTTAAAAGGTATAATATATATGAACTTTGTCTCTTACTCTCTCCTAAATATGCTGTTGGTCAAATAAGTTTGTAAATATGATGTATATGTTTGCTCGCTTTGGGTGTGGGAGACAGGCTATAAGCTGGCAAAGTCATTATAGCCTAAAGCTTAGTTTTAAGACTAAGCCTTTTCCTCCCTTCTAATACTAAGATCTCAAAACTAAGCTTTTCCCCACACCCTTGACTGTTGCATAATGGGGGGAGGGTGCACTCTTATGAGGAATCCCATTTATGCCTCAGATAAGTGGCTTTGTATCAGAGACTTCCTTATTTGTATATTGGCTTAAAGGCCTTAATTTTCCACACTATAAAATGAAGCAGACCAGGAGCTCTCGCTCTCTTGGTTCCTGCTATCAGCATTGCAGAGGCCTCCCTGATCCCTTGCCTTCTATGGACATTTGCTTGCTTTTCCCTTGGCTTTTTTTGTGGCTTGCCTGTTTGTGAAACACCGATAAACAGAATGGCCCACCAGCCTCCGACTCTGCCATTTCTTTACCATCTGCCCAAATTCAATGAAAACCTGCATGTGAATGGCTACGATGGCAGCCCTTGGCCATACATATGCATTAAGTTTTAGGTGGCTATAACTGTCATATGGACTCCAATTTAGGATATGCTCAAACATATGAAAGCTTTTCAGATTTTTCACGAGAGGTACAGGCCAGAACACAGCTGTTATTGACACGACCAATGATGAGTGAGATGCTGAGTGACATTCTGAAAGATAGAGGATGAGTGGAGAAGACTTACTGTTGCCATCTAGGCTAAATTTATTAAAGTCAGTAAGACAATATTACAGAGGGATACCGATATCAGATCCTTGAGGCTAAGACCTTATTACTAGAAAATCATCTGGTATTTTAATCCTGCAGTTGTCAGAGAAAGACACATGGATCTTGATTAAGACTAATCATTACCCCCAAGGCAGCAATATAAGAGGCTCAGTGCAGGTGAACAACATGGAGAGATTGGTCAAGATAGATTAGGCCATGCTGCAGTTATAAACAACCTCAAATCCTAGCATTCAACTAGGCATACTGGATCCTAGCTGTTCTCCAGACAGTTATTCTCTAACCTCAGAATTACAAATTACTTTGATCTCATGGCATTTGTATGTCACCATATACCTCCCCAGATACTCCTCATTATAACAGGTTGTTCAAGTGGTTGGTTATGCAGGTAACACAGGCCTTTTCTCCAAACACCATCATATTGGGATTAGGGTTTCAATATAAGAACTTTGGAGGGACACAAACATTTAGCTCATAACATGTTTGTTGCATAGAAAAATGAATGGCTGACTAGCGGGTAAGAGTACTCACGTTAGTTCCTCCGCATAGTCTTTTCTCACTAGCAGTCTATATGGAGAGCAAACTTATAATAAAGAGAGCAGCATTATGTGCGAATTTGCTAATTATTGTTTCCCCAGAACTTAGCACAGCACCTAGAGGCACTCAATAAATACTTGATAAATAAATTAGCAAATAAGTTGTAATTTGAGAAGCATAGACAAAATGTTTTTAATGAATAAGGTCTTTAAGCCAGATGCATCTCTTTTCTTTGCAGATACACCTGTTGAGTGAACCAAACCACCAGGCAACTTCTTTCCTTAGAGTTCTAAAGCAAAGATTCAGTCCAGTGGTATAACTTACAGGAAAAGCAGTATTTGCCTCCTTCATTCAGTAATGAGGCAAAAAGCTAAATCTGAAAGACAGCTGTACATTTTATTTTATTGTTGCTGAGTTTAATTTGCTCCAGATAAGATAGTGTAATAACTTGTTACATAGTTAACCTAGGTAGCCAAATAAACTTAGCTAAACCTGCTAAACAGATAAAATGAAGAAAATGTTTA
Source organism: Rhynchonycteris naso (assembly GCA_037038555.1). Taxonomy (NCBI): domain Eukaryota; kingdom Metazoa; phylum Chordata; class Mammalia; order Chiroptera; family Emballonuridae; genus Rhynchonycteris; species Rhynchonycteris naso. The sequence goes on along the minus strand of CM072999.1, from coordinate 164,782,020 downwards.
GTTCTTATTTCCACTTATTTATATTTCGATAAACCTCTAAGTGTATTTCACTTTGTTCTTTTGACACATCTGTAATAATGTATGCACGAAGGTCAGATTCTTACATGTCCTTTGACAGTATTTCAAGGGTATATTCTAAAGAAATTTCACCCTTGAAGCATTCAGATTTAAAAATTATCTTAAAGTGACAACCAGTCATTTTCTAACTAAAAAAATTAAGTAGTCAAACTCATAGTAAATAGAAGGGTGGTTGCCAGGAACCAGTGTGAGGTGGAAAAGGAAGTTAGTTGTTCAATAGACATAGATGACAAAGTTCTAGAGACATGTGGGTACCAATGTTCAGTTAACACTACTGTACTCTCAAAAATAGTTAAAATGGTAAACTTTACGTTATATATTTTTTCACCACAATAAACAAATAAAATTGGTATGTGGGTAAACCACGTACCACAGTGTATATATTTTTTTATGCCACTTAGTTTGGGAAATTATAATCGTTGGTGAAATTTAGGGGAAAAAAAGTATTATCTTACTGACAATATCTAAGGTTTCAAAAATAAATTATTTAAATATAGTTACTGAACAATTCTCCCTGTTGCCATTTTTTCTGCCCACTGGTTTCTTTCAAGATTTCTGAAGAAGTTTGGGCCAGCCCCAGCATCTGCAGTGCCCTGGGGCCAGCAGCAGCCTGCAGCTAGAAGCTTCCTCCAATGTGCCTCTGGATGGTATTGTAGCAGACTATCACCCATGAGATACTTCTTTGTGTACAAATAGTCTTCTCTGGGACCTTAGAGGACAGATTTCCAGCAAGTTCTGACAGCCTGGCACCACAGTGACTTATCTGCTATCCAGTGAGCCATAGCTGAGACCTCTCCAGCAAGGTCTGAATCTTAGCTCTTGTAGAAGTGGTAGAGCCCTTCTTTGGGTACCTATTTTAGTTCTATATTACTTTAATATTTTAATATATTTTAGAGAGAGAAAAAAGGAGGGAGAGAGAGAAAGAGAGAAAAACATCAATCTGTACGTGCCTTGACCAGGGATCGAACCGACAACCTTTGTGCATGGGGACGATGCTCTAACCAACTGAATTATTGTTCAGGGCTCAACTCTATATTACTGTAAAAAAGAAATGGTGTTCATTTGAAACAGGTATAGTTTTGTTAAGCAGGTCACTGCAATAAATTCAATAATAAAATTAATACGGAACACTTCATTAATTTGTGTGTCCTTACATTGGGGCCATACTAATGTTTCCTATATTTTTCCAGTTTTAGCATAGGGAGTGAGGACTCAACTCCATATTCTTTATTTTTTTAATTATTTTTATTGTATATATATTTTGTTTGAGAGAGAGAGAGAAAGAGGCAGGAAGATAGATGAGAAGCATCAACTCATCGTTGCAGCACCTTAGTTGTTCATTGATTGCTTCTCATATGTGCCTTGACAGAGGTGCAGTGGGTGCTCCAGCCAAGCCAGTGATCCCTTGCTCAAGCCAGTGATAATTCCACGATCACTCTGGGACCTCGCGCTCAAGCTAAATGAACCCACCCTCAAGCCAGCAATGTTGGGGTTTCAAACCTAGGATCTCATTGTCCCAGGTCGACACTCTATCCACTGTGCCACCACCAGTCAGGCTCAACCCTATATTCTTTAGATTTCTCTATTTCTTATGTCAATCTATTAAAGTTAAAAATTGGTTATACTAAACTTTTTCAGTTCAAATTACTATGTCCACATTTCTTTCTCAACTTGACCCAGACTGTTCAATCAGATTATGTTGATTTTTCCTGAGTACCAACAAGAAATTTGCATCGCTATCATCAAGATTTTTCTGGATGTGGGAAGAGAAAAAGAAGAGTTGAAAATGCTGAAGTCCAAATTCAGATAGTAATTGTTTGTGGACTGGAGGTGCAGAAGTTTTGTTCTCTGACTCACGGGAATTTCCTTTCTCTGTATAAAATTGAATGCTGACAAAAAAGATGAGATCCTGGCAACTAGAATGGGAAGGAATTCATGGAGGATTTGGAGAGCTCTAACTCCCTGAGCCACACAGGCTCCCTTCCTGACAAACAGGATGGCACTGTATATTGTAATATACACTGAACTGGAATTCAGGGGTGGGTGATATTTTGGAAGACAGAGAAGAAGAGCTCTCTGTCCGCTCAGCCAACTTTCTTCATTGACATTATCCTGAGACAAAGTCTGTCAAACAGACCAAACTGGGTATGTGTTGTCCCCAGAGTTACTGCTGACAAACAGGAAATCTAGGAGTGTAACCCAGTCTTGACTTTTCAATTTAACAGCCCTGCTGATGTAATAAAGTTTTTGGTGTTTACTTTTAGGAAGTTCTTCTAAAATGAAACTGTTAGGTTACTATTAGAATTTATTAGAATTGTAAGCCTAGGTCTTTGCCTGTTGGTTCAGTGATAGAATGTTGGCCCGGCATGTGGATGTCCCAGATTCGATTCCTGGTCAGGCCATGCAGGAGAAATGACCATCTGCTTCTCCATCCCACCACCTTCCACTTCTCTCACCCTCTCTCTCTTCCCCTCTTGCAGCCATGGCTAGATTGGTTAGAACGCATCTCCCTGTGTGCTGAGGATGGCTCCTTGGAGCTTTTGCCTCAGGTGCTAAAAATAGCAGTAGTGACCATGACCCCAGATGGGCAGAGAATCTGCCCTAGATCGGGGTTGGCAAGTAGATCCCGGTCGGGGCACATGTAGTAGTCTATCTTCCTTCCTCTCACTTGGAAAAAGATGGGGAAAGAAAGAATTGTAGGTCCAGCAAAAGTCCAACCTATGATTTATTAAAATCCATGGGGCAGAGTGTCCTCATTCCTAAGAGAGCCTCAGGCAGTTTCTACTACACCACAATACCTTCAAACAAGTGAGTTGCAAATGAGATATACCAATTCTCTCTCCCCAGATGGGGTCAGCTACTAAATGTCCTTTTAGCTTTTCCCGTGGCAATAGAAACAATCTTAGCAGGCAATATCAGAGAGCCAGACTGGTTGACAATAAAATTTTCACCATCATGCCTGACCAGGCGGTGGAGCAGTGGATAGAGCATCGGACTGGGATGCGGAAGACCCAGGTTCGAGACCCCAAGCTCATCAGCTTGAGCACGGGTCCATCCGGCTTGAGCAAAAGCTCGCCAGCTTGGACCCAAGGTCGCTGGCTCCAGCAAGGGGTGGCTCGGTCTGCTGAAGGCCCGCGGTCAAGGCACATGTGAGAAAGCAATCAATGAACAACTAAGGTGTCGCGATGGCAACGAAAAACTAATGATTGATGCTTCTCACCTCTCTCTGTTCCTGTCTGTCTGTCCCCATCTATCCCTCTCTCTGACTCTCTCTGTCCCTGTAAAAAAAAAAAATTTTTTTTTCACCATCACCAAGTCAACTAAATGATGCTCTTGAGACTCAGTGGTTCTCTGCTTTGCTTCATTAACCCTGTCTGGCAGTGGATGGTACATATCTCATGGTTTCTTCTTCTCTACCCATTCTTTAAATGGAAGTTTTCATGGTAGTTATACTTATTCTGCATTATGGTACACAGAGGTGGTTGCTAGAAATCACATTTATGATTTAATCTAAGGCTCCAGGATCATGAGATATTAAAACTGGACCAGACTGACTCAATTAAACGAAAAGTAAGAGATGTTGGATTGGAAAAATACTGTCCTCCTGACATTGCTTCTAACATAGCTGGAAGAAAATTAGGTTGTCTCCTTTTGAGGAAGTAGTAAATGCATACATGTTGAAGGGGAGTGCTTGGAATAATGAAACTTTATGTACAGAAAGAAGACTGTATATGTGCTGGAGAGTTCTATTTCCCTAAAAATTAGGTTTTGTTTGCTTTTTAAAACTGGTATCAAGTTTTTGCCTCCACTCTTACACTGGAACTAATCTTGTTATAGTTGCCTTTATCCTGGTTCTCAGCCCAAGATAGAACAGTGTCCAGCGGACATTAATAAATGTGTAAACAAGGAAGGAAAATAAAGGAAAAAGAAAAAATAATGGAGGAGGGAAGAGGGTAGAGAGAGAAAGAGGGGAGAGGGACAGAGGCAAGGGATTTATTTTTTCAAATTTCTATCTTTCTCTCAAAAATTAATAAAAAACAACATCAAAGGAAAAGTGAATCATGAGTTTATTTGCTGAAATCTGCTGCCATTTCTGGTCTAGTCTATACTTCTGCCTCTTACGACGGCAGCGTATTTTATAAAGTGAAACAACTTTAGCTGAATTCAGGATGCTTGTTTTACTGTTTGTATGCTGTTTATCGACTTTTTCTTCTTCAGCAAGGGAGAAGACAGCTGCTCCACAGCCTGTGTTAACACACCTTCCAAATTGAGACTTAATGGAGACTGACTAGAAAATACCCATCTGAACTCCATGTTCTTGGGAAAGTATGACTGGCGTAAATTGGGACTATATACACCTCTGTTCTAATCAATTGTAAAATGGCGGCTAAATTCCATAGGAGAAATAGGGTCACTGGGCTACTAATGAGAATATTATTTTAAAATGACAGCTCTACAATATAGTACAGAAAATACTGCTGACATGAAATTAAATGTCAATAGCATAAAAATGCATATTTATAATGACATTTATGAAGGAGTTGACATTTAACTGTCCTAAACTGGGGTAGACTAAAAAAGGATTAATTCCTTTATTTTCTATACTTAATCTCACTTTTAAGTTCTCATGTGTATTAATTTGCAGAGTTGTGAAGCGAGAGTTTAAATGTGCAATGGAACGTAACTTAGTTCTCCTCTTTGCCTTTCCCTCTCCTAAAGTGTTGATTCAATTAGGAAAATGGCTCACAGTTCAATCAGAAGAGTAGAACGCCCAAAAAGTAGTTCAAAAGAGGAAGTTTAATATGAAAAACTAATTACAAAGATGTTGGAATCACTGAAAGACCAAGTGTGACCATGAGGCAAACATAGAAGCCACTGAGAAAAGGCAGGGACTGTCCAGTGTGAGCTGGGACCACAGAGGGAATGGCAGTCTTCCAGAAGCTGAAATCATGAAAGGAATAAAGCCACTGTCAGAATCAGAGAAAGAGGGTAAAACTCTGTCACCCAATTCCATTGTGAGGGTGGAGGACTTGTCACCCACATACCAAGCAATTCTCAGATATCAGCTGTGTGTCCTACAATTCAACTCAATTAGAACACTATCTACCTGGAGATAGTGTCGGATCCACAGGTTTAGGGAGCAGTCCTACAAGACTACCACCCCTACCCAGTCCTTTCAGATGCCAATTGGAAGTCCAGGTTTTCACCTATGCTTCTGATTGACTATATATCAGGTTCCTATGATTCCCTCCTTGGGATCAATTTATTTGCCAGGGCAGCTTACAAAACTCAGGAAGCCAGTTTACTCATTAGATTACCAGTTTACTACAAAAGGATATTTACTCAGAAACAGCAAAATAAAGAAATGAGCTGGGTAAAATATAGGAAAAAAAGTGCAGGGTTTCCTTGCTCTCTTTAATCTCCAAACTAGTGTCACAATGACAAAGACTACTCAAAGACCAGATGAAATGCACTGAGGGGCTGAGGGGAGGCAACAGTCCTGGTCAGCAGATCAAAGGACTGAAGCCCCATCCCCAGCCTTACACAGATATATATTAATGTAAAGCCAGTAGCCACGGCCACCATCAGAGCCGCCTGGCCCATGCAGGTTTGCATTTGATTTGGACAGATGGTAATGAAACAACGGAGCCAAGAACAGGTGGGCCATTACCTTTAATCCTAGCTTGTAACCAGCAGGCAAGAAATACACACAGTGGGAAAACACTTCCCTTTCCATTTAGGACTCCCAAAGCCACTGATTTATCCGAGTTTCCTAGAATCAAAGGTTTGTACCTCACCAGCCTTATTTACCTCTGTTCCACATCTCCTTCTCATTGTACAAACTGGCTTCTCCTTTAGCACTCAGCCATTTTGGCTGCTTCTCCTCTCCTCCATGTGGCCTTTCTCTGCTCTTCTCTCTAATGCTAATCTCAGGAACCGAGAGAGAGCAAGCTCCTACTCTGCCCCATTTTTTAGTGTAGAAATCAAAACCTTTAATCCAATATACAAACAAGGAAGTCTCTAATACAAAGTCACTCGTCTGAGGCATAATGGGACTCCTCATAAGAGAGCACCACCGCATATCATGCAACAGTCAAGGGTGTGGGGAAAAGCTTAGTCTTAAAACTAAGTCTTAGGCTATGACTTTGCCGGCTTACAGCCTGTCTCCCATACCCAATGCAAACTATAAGCGAGCAAATATATATATCATATTTACAAACTTATTTGACCAACAATTAACAACTCAAGGAAGCAGAAAGTTCTCAGGAAGTGAAATAAAGGACAAGGAACATGCTGACTCCTAATTTCTGTTCTGAGAGCCTAAAGATTTTCTTTTGCTAAATTTTATCCTGTTGTTTTGTTTTGCTCTTTCCAGTACATGTTTCCAGTACAGTGTCAGAGAGGCTCCTGGATTCTCATCTGCTCAGGGCTTTCATCTTAGGGCACCTCTCTGTTTCTGTTATCCTAACACTGCATGTTTTCACAGCATGTTCCCTGAAACTGGAAGGTCTATGAACCCTGTCCTTCTAAGTTTTTGTGGAGGCTTCATTACATAGGCACCATTGATTACATCATTGGCCATTCCTAATTGAACTTAATCTCCAACTACTCTCTTCTCTGGAAGTCTGGGTGTGGGACTTAAAATTCTAACCATTTAATCACATGGTTGCTTTTTCGGGTGACCAGTCCTCATTCTCAGGGGATTTAGGGGCTTTGCAAAAGTCATCTTATTCACATAGCAAAAGACAGTTTTAATTCATCACTTAGGAAATTCCAAAGGTTTTAGGAGGTCTGTGCTAGAAATAGGGACAAAGACCCAGTATGTGTTTATCATAAATCACAATATCATATAGGGGAAATACCTTGGCTTCTTCCTTCTTTCTTTCTTCCAGTCTCTCATCAGTATCTCCTATTGGCTGAATATACAAATAAATCAGTTGGCAAGGAAAAATGGAAAAGTTTGTAAGGGTGAGCTCCAGCAATACAGCATAACAGGGGGCTATTGGAGAAATGGATCTGAGAGTTGAGAAGCTAATGCCCAACTCAGACACTTTGAGCTACAAACAGCAAAAGAGCCAACTGAGGCTGGTTTAAACCAGAAAGGTTTAGGATAGCTTCAGTGTTGATTAACTAAATGGCTCAATTACATCAAGTACCTACATTCTTTCCATCTTTCAGCCCTGCTCTCTTCAGTATATTGGCATACTATTTTCAGGATGGTTAGAGTTCCAGGCAGCACTGAAAGACAGGAAACCATCCAGACATAGCATGGAATTGTTTATTCCTATTTGTCTGGTTTATGATCAGCAAAGTACTTGCTAAAGAGCTTCAGAATTCCTCTGACAACCTTCTTTGTCATAACTGAGTTACATGCACATCCATGCCTAAATCACTGGTAAGATATGGAAATGGGCCATCCAGCTTGGCCCAACTCAAATATGGTTCTTCCCCTTGAGCTGGGAATGAACATTGCCTCCTACAGCACATAGCTGGACAAAACAGATACCTGAACAATGATCATGATTTGTTGATTGGGGGAAGGAAGCGGGGTTTATGAATGTTTGTTGATAGGGACATGGTGCCTGTTATAGTTCCCCTTTCACATTATTCACTTGACTTCCTTCCTACTCAACCTGAGGCATCCATCTGCCTGTGTTTGTGTTGGGTGAGGTGAGGTGGAGAAAGAAGAAATTAGAATAGATTCAACAGAAACAAAAAACAATGTGGCTTTTTTATTTTTTAAAAATCATTTCCAAAACAATTAAATTATATCCCTTTGGTCAATAGGTGTATTTATGTACATGGTCAGGAGTAATACTGCAAATATTTAACAACTGGAATCAAATTAACCACTTGTCCAGTCAAGACAGACTATTGACTGATCAGAAAGGACAAGGTGGAAAAGGACTAGCAGAGTACTTGTGCAAACCAGCTGAATGTCAACACTGCACAGGGTACTAATTTAAAGACACCAAAGGGTAAACAGTGAAACCTGAGCCTCCCTCCCATTCCATCCCCCAACTTCCCAGTTCACTTCTTCAAAGGCAACTAACTACTTTTACCAGCAAAACTGACTTCATGCTCTGTAGTAAGACAAAACCAGGCTTTGTCAAGGAAGAAATTAAATTTCTAAATTCATTTATGTATTTCTTTAGGGTGCTAATTATCTGGCATAGTGGATTTGATTAATTTTGCATATGGGAGGACCCAAGCATCAGTAAGTGGCATGGGGAAAGGTTCATTCTTCCCAGTCCAAAAAAATGTGGTTGCAAAAGAGAGATTGAATTCTGGAAATGTGTGTTAGACAGGTTGAAGGGAGTTTTAAAGGGTGGGAAGCTGGAAGCACATGGTCTTTATAGGCTGTTTAGAACCGACACGGGGGTAAACACTTCATGTAAATCCAGTGACGCAGGATGTTCAGACAAATAATTCTCCCTCCTAGAATGGCAGAAACAAGGATTCCAAGGAATGCCATAGACAATATCTGTGCTGAGAGTATGAGGGCCTATTAAGGCACCTGCCATATTGAGGATCAAGGAATGAGAAGATGACTGTGATAAAGATTTAGAGGGTTCATAGTGTTGGTGAGTTTAAATCCTGGGCACACCACAAAGCCCTTGAGTCAGCTGAGATAGACCAGAGCAGTCTTCACTAATAGGTACTAGCAGCAGAATACCCAGGGCTCATTGCAACTCAGGGAACAGCCAAAATTAGTCTTGCTGCATAAAAGTATGGCAAGAATTCAAAGGAGACCTTACAGACCTCAGGACCCAGATTCTCCAGTAGTGTCTCAAGTTCATGTTACCTATCCCTTGTCTGTCTTCCCTATCCGCCAGAATGCCATTTTGAAGACAGCAGACTTAGAGATGGCATATTATGCAACTGAGAGCTTTAACCTAAATTTGAATGAACTGTTAAATTATTATTATTTTTTTCAGGGACAGAGAGAGAGTCAGAGAGAAAGATAGATAGGGATAGACAGACAGGAACGGAGAGAGATAAGAAGAATCAATAATCAGTTTTTCATTGTGGCTCCTTAGTTGTTCATTGATTGCTTTCTCATGTGTGCCTTGACCAGGGGCCTTCAGCAGACCGAGTAACCCCTTGCTCGAGCCAGCGAACTTGGGTCCAAGCTGGTGCGCTTTTTGCTCAAGCCAGATAGGCCCGCACTCAAGCTGGAGACCTCGGGGTCTTGAACCTGGGTCCTCAGCATCCCAGTCCAATGCTCTGTCCACTGCGCAACTGCCTGGTTAGGCTGAACTGTTAAATTATTATTTAAAAATTATAATTTATTAATTTGAGAGTAAGGGAAAGAAACATCAATTTGTTGTTCCACTTATACATTCATTGATTGACTCTTGTCCTGACTGGGGATTGAACTAATAACTCTGGTGTGTAGGAATGACGCTCCAGCCAAGCCACCAATTCAGGGCAGAACTGTTTAAATAATTGCAACAGACTAAGTTTATCAAATTGGTCTAACTTTTAGGGTGTTCTTCCAATTGTCATTTTACTTACATGGCTAAATGTATTTTTTTGTGAATCTGTGACACTGCCATAAAATTATCAAGTAGTTTTTCATATGAATTGCTGCCAAGACAGAAGATTGGATCTTTTGGTAATTATGGTTTATTTTTCTAAGCTTCACTCTTTGAGGGTGAAGCTTATACCCACATTTTCAGTTTTCCGCACACTGACTTTATGCTACATATGCTAAATGACTTCTTAGAATATATGAAGAAGTAACACAAACATGTTTGGATTAGGGCATTAGTAAGGCTGCCATTACAGAGAAAGAATGAAGCAAATAAAATTAAAGTTACAAAATGAATATTCTGGTGAAGGATTTCCAATGAGTAAAGATAAATATACTTTACTTTCAAAAATGGTCAAAATGAGTGAAATACAATTGAAAATATATTATCAAAAAGGTGAAATTTAAAGTCCAAGTACCATTTTATAAGTGAATTTGAAAAGTACCTGATTATTATTAGCTGCCTTTCGCATTAAGTGCTCTTCCTCTTCCCAGGAATCTGAAGCTAAAATGAACTTTCCCGCTCTGCTTCCACTGTTCTTGTTAGGGAGGAGGGAGCAAAAAATACAAAATGTGGTAGTCTGTTAGAGGGAATTTAGCTGTTCATTGGACAAATAATTCAGTATTATCCCAGGAATTTTAAAATGCACATTAAGACCTACTTCCTCCATAAGGATTTCTCCAAGTCCTCACAAATCCAATCATTCCACTTCCTCTCCTCAATATAGTCACTGCTAAAACCAAACAAAGAAGAAAAACCTTAATACTTTGAAAAAAAGGCAATACTTTGGCAAATACCATTTTTTTTGGTCTTTTCATTTTTCATAGACATTCAAGAGTCTAAACTAGCTTGCAGTAAGGTTCATTAACACCTGAAAAACATCTAAAATAGTGCCAATGACAATGTTAGACAATAAATGACAATTGAATTAGATCTCCCTTCAATGGCTTCTGTTTATGATTTAATTAGACCATGATGGAGTTTTAACACAGCATGATAATGAAACCTTTTTTTGTTTTGTTTTGCTTTTTCTGAACCTAATTGAAGATGCTTTCTGATGTTCTGGATTCCCTTAGCTTCTTTCATGTGGTTGTGACCCCCATATTATGAGATTTATCAGTTATGCGGCTATACCTGCAAATTAACAACTCATTACAAAATAGAAACATTTAGTGAATAATGTTGGTGAAACGTGGGCCCATGCTTCTACCTCATTTTTCTTCAAAGGTATCAAAAACAAACAAGACAAAGGAATCGTGCAAGACTGTACCTGCAACTGTGATTGATCAGTGAAAACTAAAACTTCTCAAGCTTTTTTTTCCTCCCTAAAGATTAAAACCCCAAAAAGGATATTACCTGTACTTAACGTTGGGAACCAAAAACCAACAGGGTTTTTGCAGTTTAGATTTTGGGGGGACAGAGGTTTAGGCAATTGGCTGTAAGCTGACAGTCTGCTCAACTCCCCCACCTCACTTGTTCTGTGAACGTGCCAAAGGCTAAATTAATCCCTTCCCCACACCTCCATGTTAGCTGTGATGCTCATCCTACCCCCCATGTTCCCTCGAAAAGACTGGAGGCAACTTTCTTCTTTGTGTAAAATTAGGATAAGTATGGTGGGGGTTTCCTTGGGCTGCCTTAGAAACATAATCAAAGATCTCATTGATTTGCTGATGGCCCACTTTGCCCTATAAACAAAGCAAGATGTGGCTTTGCGAGGCCCTCTGTTTCACCTATCAACTTTGCAGAGCCCTCCTGAACCCTTTTTAATTCTTTAAGCTTATTTTCTAAATTTCGCACCGTTCCCACTCAGGACCTGGAATTACTAGTTGCGCTGTTTGCAACAACTTAATTCATAACACATCTTGACACACTATCAAAACATTATGACAAACAAACCCTTGAAATTAGGGAACAATATATTTTGAGAAAAAAATTACTGGAAAGCCCAAAATAATTGATAGGAGTTATGAGAAATAAAACCCCAGCTGTAGGGAAGTCGACAAGAGAGGGTAGAGGTGGGCACCCAGCTGTTGACGTCACAACCTGCTGAAAGCGCCACGCGCCGTTGCTATGGAGGCTGCCCACTCTCCATTCTTCCGCCTGTGTTCGTCACCCTTTCAAGATTAAGTGACCTGCCTCGCAGGACGCAGGCAGCGCAATGCCACGGGAGAGCCGTTGGAGGAGACGGTGGGATCCCGGAGCACCGTGATCCTTCGGGCCGATGAGAAGGGTGCACACAGCCCGTCACTCCCCTCCCGGCCTCGGCTGCGAAGGGAGAAGCGGCGGGACAGGCCGGAGGCGGGGTCAGGGCCACTTCTCCATCATCCCGTGCCGGGAGGCAGCTCCATCAGCCGCGCCGCTCCGGGGCTCCCAAGTGAGCGTCCACGCGAGCCGAGGGGAGAGAGAAGCCGAGGCGGTATAGCGCGGCAGAGATCAACGGGAAACAGTGGGTTGCGGCGGGGAGCCAAACAGCCTGCGAGCCGGGGACTAGGGGCAGGCGTGGGGATGGGGAAAGGGAGCCAAAAAGCGGAGGAAAAGGAGACCGGGAGAGAAATAGAGGGGTAGGGGGTGAAACCGAGGCCACATCCAAGAGTACCGGTACAGCAGTGGCCTCGGGCAGGAGCCCGCGGCCCAAGGCGCCCTTCCGGGAGAGGGGAGTGGCTCCGTGCACTTTCCGAGCCCCGGTAGAAGTGAAAGTGAAACCAATCCCTAATTGTTACCCTCAGCCTTCCGCCAGGCCCTGCCTTCCGGCCCCGCCCCGGTAGGAGGAGCATCCCTGGAGGCCAGCCCCCGCCGGAGGACGTGAGTCTCCGCGTTGGGCCCCGCCCCGCGCGGGCCCCGCCCCCTTCCTGGAGCGAGCGGCTTCCCGACACGATTCCCCTCCCCCTCTGGGTTAGCGCAAGGAGTCGGGCCCGGGCTGCCTCTGCCACCTCGGCCGCTGCCGCCGCCGCCGCCTTGATTCCCCGCCCCCCGCCATGGCCGAGGACCTCTCCGCGGCCACTTCCTACACCGAAGATGATTTCTACTGCCCTGTCTGTCAGGAGGTGCTCAAGACACCGGTGCGGACCGCGGCCTGTCAGCATGTGTGAGTAGACGCCCCCTCTTCCGCGCGGTGCCGGGTGGTCGCTTAGGCCCGGCATCTGGCCCTGGACCCTCGGCTGCGGCCTGCCCAGCGCCGCCCTGCGCGGAGGGCCCGTTGCCCGGCGGTCAGAGCCCGGACCGCCCTCCCTCTGAGCGCGGGCCCTTCTGCCGCTCCGGCTCCTCAGCCCGAGCTCCGGGTCTCGGGTCTCCCTCGTCTGCGCGTCCCCGGGGCCGTGTCAGGCCCTTCTCTGCGGCGCCTGCAGGCACCGAGGCCGCTCTCCTCTCCTGCAGGCCCGGGAGGAATGGCAGGGAACGTGGAGCCTTTTTGTTTCCTAGCAACCCGGGGGAAGGCTAGGTGTCGAGTGTCAAACCCGCCGCGGTGCCTGCGCGGCCCGCCGGCCCCCTCGGCGCGCTGCCCTGCCTGAAAGTTTCACCTTGTCTTTTTTGTGGTGTCGTCGCCCATCCTTTCCGAGTCTAAGAGCCTCTTCTCTTACCTTCCAACCCTGCTCCCCAGACCCCCGTCCACGGTGTTTTCTGTTCCGTTTCAAATTTAGTACATATTAGAATGTCCCAGAGGGGGGTTCTCTTCGCATACATGTTAGAAGTGACAGGATTTCCGGGTATTGAAGTGATAGTTTCCCTTTGTTTTTACTCTTCTGCTTATTATTTGGTTGTGACCAGGTTGTAGGTGAGAAGGGAGACTGCTGTTAGGAGGAATGACCTGAAAACAAGGCAGTAACGCTAGGGATGGAGGAAGACACTGGGCGTAGGTGAGGTGTCTTGGTGTTTGATTTGTCATATTTATAGGAAGAATTTCGATAACTTAATGGACTGCTGGCGTGTCAGTAAGGGTTAGAAGGAGCCGTTCTTGTAAAGACACTTCTGACAAACCTGGCTGCGGTCAGAGCCCCTGGGGAACTTTTTAAGTAAACATACCAATTCTCAGGCTCCATTCCAAACTTACAGAAAAATTTCTGGCAGGTGAGGTCCGGGCATCTTTATTTTGAAAGAATATACACTCAGGTTTGCAAGTAGGTGAGGAGAATCAAACAAGTTTCTAAATACATTTCTTTCTCCCCCCCCCCTTTTTTTTTGAAAGGGAGGTTCTATAGTTCTGTAAAGAAGGGATATAATTTTGGGTTACTCAGACATTTCATTCTTTTTTGATTTGAGAGAGAGAGAGAGAGAGAGAGAGAGAGAGGAAGGGAGGAAGAGAAACATCGATTTATTGTTCTACTTTTTTAAGCATTCATTGGTCGATTCTTGTATATGCCTTGATTGAAGTTCGAACTCATAGCCTTGGCATACTGGGCCGGTGCTTGAATCAACCAAGCTAACCCACCAGGACGGAAATTACATTCTTGATACCCACTCTTCTCTCTCTGATCTTCAATCCTAGTTGTACTGCCTACCTTTTTCCTATTTTTGTGTTAGTTGTGTGAGCCAAGAGTATGTAGCCTTACATGATAGAAGTTACACTGTTTATGTCTTTGTTGTTTAAGGCAGATGAATGTCAGTGTGAGATTCCTTTATTATTTGGAGCAACAAACGCAGATTGTTAGAAAAGTATTTTGAGATGTCTAGGCTACAATGCATGTTTGTTTGTTTTATTTCATTCACCTTTACTGTCAGTAATCATTATTATAACTTGATGCCTTTCCTGTGCTTGTGCTGGCAGTGCATGGAAGGAAGGGAGGGAATGAAGGGCAAAGTGAAAGGACGTACATTTTTTTCTGGACAGAATCATTTCAGTTACTCTCTGGGTCGTTGAGCTTCTAGAACTCTTGGTAATCTCTAGCTCCCCTGAAAATTCCAAGCAGTTTGCTCAAGCCCACTTCCTTTGTGGGGCACTTAAAATCAGAGTAAAATTTGGCTTGACCTCAAGGCTGTGGAAAAGATTGCACATGGCTGCTGAGGACCTTTCTCTAATCAACTCATTGGGCTTGGATGTGAACAGACTAAGTATGAGCACATTTTGTTGATGAGAGGAATGAACACTGCTCCCACACTCTCTTCCATCTTCTCTGCTTTGCTCCCATATACACAATTACTCTAGGTTCTGGCTGAACAATGAATTAAAGCAGAGGGGGAAAAAATTTTACTTGGAAGGAGTGGTAATGTTGGAATATGGCCTGACTGACTGCAAGGAGTGAGGTGGGGAAATAGAATTCTCTTTTTAAATAATATAGTTTAAAATGTTATTTTCTCTTTTCACAAAGGACAAACTTGTGCCTTTTAAACAAATTTATATTTAGCTACGAAGTCAGTTCTTGATTGATGGGTAGTGTGAAATGAGATGGTAATGGTTTTGGGTCACTGTGGCACCATGTGTTTGTCAGAAAATTAAGTTTTTGTTACCATTTCAACAATGGCAAACGATTTGCTGCTACTGTTCTTGTCAGAGGAGCAAGTTCATTATTGTTAGAATAACTTCATCAAAACTTAAATTCCCATTTACTGCCCATTCGTTCCTTCAATAATTGTTGAATGCTTTCTATTTTCTATATGTCAGGAACAGGGAATACAAAGTGCTCTTTCCCTGGAGCCTGTTAATAGTCTAATAGAGAAGACCTATCTACTATACATGAATGTGATTGATAGGAAAGAGATTTAGGTAGAACATTTTATGTGAGCGTTGAGAGCAGGTATCTAAATCAGCCTGAGTATAGGAAAGATTTCCTGGATGAAGTAATACTTTAGGTTAGAATTAGTGGTTAGAGTTTGTAGGGTAATACCCAGATGGGGTTTATAGCATATGCAGAGCCAGGCAGGGATTACAGAGGATGACTATATCTGGACTACAAAGTTTGGCTGAAGCCAAAGGATGAATGCAGTGGAGATAGAGCTTAGAGATATTGGCAGGAACTTATGTAAGCCGAAGCTTTTTCCTGAAAGCCATAGAGACCAATTCAGTAATTTTTGGCAGGGGAATAGTAGCATGGCCACATTTCAGTTTTAGAAAGTTCTCTTTAGTAGCGAGGTCCAACTTGTTAGTGGTGAAACTAGTGAAGAGGTTATCTGTTGCTGTGTCAGACACAGAAATGATTACAACTGAACCAAGATAATGATACTGGGACTGGACAGAAGAGATTCTGACATTTTAAGACTATTGTATAAGATTTGATGAATGCATGTTCAATAGCTAGGTGTGTGTGTATATATATATACACACACACACACACACACACACACACATATATGGAGCTAAAATGGTGAGTATGGACATAGTCACAGAAAGAGGTATATAAATTGAATGATTGCAGAGGGCCCAGTAGAACAAAGTGCTGGAGAATAAATTTCTATTTTCATTTTACATGTATATATATATAGTTTTCCTTTTGTTTAAATTCACTTTTTTTTTTTTACAGGGACAGAGAGAGAGTCAGAGAGAAAGATAGATAGGGACAGACAGACAAGAATGGAGAGAGATGAGAAGCATCAATCATCAGTTTTTCGTTGAGACACCTTAGTCGTTCATTGATTGCTTTCTCATATGTGCCTTGACCGTGGGCCTTCAGCAGACCGAGTAACCCATTGCTGGAGCCAGCGACCTTGGGTCCAAGCTGGGGAGCTTTTTGCTCAAGCCAGGTGAGCCCACGCTCAAGCTGGCGACCTCGGGGTCTTGAACCTGGGTCCTCCACATCCCTGTCTGACGCTCTAATCACTGCGCCACTGCCTGGTCAGGCTAAATTTACTTATTTTTTATTGATTGATTTTAGAGAGACAGAGAAAGGAAAGGAGGGAAAGAGAGTGGGAAGCATTCATTTTGTTGTTCTACTTTGTTGTGCATTCATTGGTTACTTCCCATATGTGCCCCGACTGGATTGAACCCATAACCTTGGTTTTTCCGGATAACACTCTAGCCAGCTGAGCTAACCAGCCAGGGCCATATAGTAATCCTTTCTTTTGGGTGAAGAATACATTTTTAAATATGGAGTGAAGAAAAGTGCAGCCTAAGAAGGAATAGACAGGATAAAAAGAAAACACAGGATGGAATGTGTAAAGCCAGTAGCCACGACCACGGTCACAGCCACCTGGCCCGTGCAGGTTCAGGTTTGTTTTGGACAGACGGTAATAAAACGGAACCAAGAACTGGTGGGCCATTAGCTTTAATCCTAGCTTGCACCCAGCAGACAAGAAATACACACAGTGGAAAAACATTTCCTTTCCATTCAGGGCTCCCAAAGCTACTGACTTATCTGAGGTTCCTAGAATCAAAGGTTTGTACCTCACCAGTTTATTCACCTCTGTTCCCTATCTCCTTCTCCCTGCACAAACTGGCTTCTCCTTCAGCATTCCGCCATCTTGGCTGCTTCTCCTCTCCTCCACTTGGCCTTTCTCTGCTCTTCTCTCTAATGCTAATCTCAGGAACAGAGAGAGACCAAGCTCCCCGTATGCCCCATTTTATAGTATAGAAATCAAAGCCTTTAATCCAATATACAAACAAGGAAGTCTCTGATACAAAGTCACTTATCTGAGGCATAATGGGATTCCTCATGAGAATGTACCACCCCACATCAAAAAGGGTAGGAAAGCCTGACCAGGCAGTGGCGCAGTGGATAGAGCGTCGAACTGGGATGCGGAACACCCAGGTTCGAGACCCCGAGGTCGCCAGCTTGAGGGTGGGCCCATCTGGCTTGAGCAAAAGCTCGCCAGCTTGGACCCAAGGTCGCTGGCTTGAGCAAGGGGTTACTCGGTTTGCTGAAGGCCCGCGTCAAGGCACATGTGAGAAAGCAATCAATTAACAACTAAGGTGTTGCAACGGCAATGAAAAACTAATGATGCTTCTCATCTCTCTTCGTTCCTGTCTGTCTGTCTCTATCTATCCCTCTCTCTGACTTTCTCTCCATCCCTGTAAAAAAAAAAAAGGGTGGGAAAGGCTTAGTCTTAAACTTAAGCCTTGGGCTATAAGGATTTTGCCTGTATACAGCTTGTCCCCCCACATCCAATGCAAACTATAAGCGAGCAAACATATACATCATATTTGCAAACTTATTTGACTGATGGAGTGTGACACTGGAAACAGAAAAAATAAAAGTAGTCAGCAGTGTCAGATGCTTAGGTCAGATGGAATATTTTGAAAAGCATGTAAAATTGAATTAAGAATATTAAAGTTGAGCATGACCAGTGGTGCCGCAGTGGATAGAGGATTGACTTTGGATGCTGGGGTCCCAGGTTCGAAACTCTGAGGTTACTGGCTAGTGTGTGGACTCATCTTGCTTGAGTGTGTGGTCAGCAGCTTGAGTGTGCAGTCAGCAGCCTGAGTGTGGGATCATCCACATGATCACATGTTCACTGGCTTGAGCCCAGAGGTTGCTGGCTTGAAGCCCAAGGTCACTGGCTTGGGTGGAGCCATCTGGTCAAGGCACATCTGAGAAGCGATCAATGAATAACTAAAATGCTGCAACTACAAGTTGATGCTTCTCATTTCTCTCCCTTCATGTCTTTTTGACTGTCTTTCTCTCTATTAATAAACAAACAAACAAACAAATAAAAAAGAATATTAAAGTTGAGCAGGTATTGAAAGTAAATTTTTAGACTGGCATAGTAGTACGGTATTTATCTCTTTTTGTATTTTCCTTTGTAATCTTCAAACGTTCTTTGAACCAGACCTCCTTTCTTCCCATTTGTGATTGGTTAAGGAAATATATAAGTCTTGTACATTGTTAGAGGTAAGTTCCATTACAATGAAAGTCACATGTAATAACAAGGTGATGCCTTGCTGTTTTTTGAGGAAGTGATATTGTTGCTAAGATTTAAGTGATGTGTAGTTGTTAATTTGTTATTTATGCATTCATTGGTTGATTCTTTACATGTGCCCTGACCAGGGATCGAAGTACATTAATTTTAGACAAAAACTGATATGGTCCATGCTTTGATTTTGTAAGGGGAGGAAGAGATCCAGTGTGAGAGATCACACAGCTGTTAAATGACACAGGCAGGATGAGATCCCATTATTCTTTTGTAGCTTGTATGCTTTCTCTGAGAATGTGATACAAAATTAATATTTATTTTTCATATATTATGTTAAAATCTATAAACAGGCTTGAGTTTAGTTTTTTTTTTAAAGGATCTTTTTTTTTATTTTTTATTTTCTAAATTATTTTTTTTTAATTCATTTTAGAAAGGAGACACAGAGAGAAAGAGAGAGAGAGAGAGAGAGAGAGAGAGAGAGAGAGAAAGGGGGGAGAAGCTGGAAAATCAACTCCCGTATGTGCCTTGACCAGACCAGTGCAGGGTTTTGAACTGGTGACCTCAGTGTTCCCAGGTCGACGCTTTATCCACTGCGCCACCACAGGTCAGGCTTGAGTGTAGTTTTCTTTATATTCCCACCTAGTCCAGTGATTAGTCTTATACTCTGAGAAATATAAATACAGTTTTTAAATTCTGAGGTTTATATATATGTGAATAGCTTAACTCCTTTAGTGTGAATGTATATCCATAACTGCTTGTTTGTGTTTAATCATACACAAATGAAAAAACTTCTTTCCGTAGTTAAAATGTCACAAATGTTTGGTTTAGTTTCTGTAGAAAATGTTTCCTGACTGCAATGAGAGAAAGCGGAATACATTGTCCCCTCTGTCGTGGAAATGTGACTAGAAGAGAAAGAGCATGTCCTGAACGGGCCTTAGACCTTGAAAATATCATGAGGAAGTTGTCTGGTAGCTGCAGGTGCTGTGCAAAACAGGTATAGTAAATGTGACCTAGCTCTTGAAAGTCGAGTTTCTACCCTGAAATTCTTGTCTGAATATTCTTGGTGGGTACTGTTTTAAAGAGAAAGAAGTGATTTTAATTGGGAATTGGGTTGAAAAGGCCAAAAAAAAATTCCAAAAATTCTGTGGCTGTAGATTATAAGTTTATTGAGAACAGAGACTGAAAGATGCAGTCTCTGAATTTTTCATAATTTTTAGCATGTTCTTTTTTTTTTCCTCAGAGTAATTACTTCTTTGTATCTACTGATGAACTAAATGAGCAAGCTGGCATTTAACTCATTTAAATTCAGCCATTAAATAGTTTTTCTGATGGTAGTGGTGTCATTGCAATTTTGCACGTAGAAATGGCCAGAGATTTATGTAGTCATGGAATTCATTAGCTGCCGCTTAACTTGTGTATTTGTGTTTTATCTAAGAGATTGCAAAATATCTGGCCAGAAGACTGTTCTTAAGTTTTAAAGAACAAGTGGGAAAATCAGGCACTGACAGATATACTCCTCACAAAAATTAGGGGATATTTCAAAATTCATATGCAGCGATAAAATATCCCCTAATTTTTGTGAGCAGTGTAATGAACTGGCGTTAATTCTCCAGTCAGAATTTTATTGTTCTGTCTTTGAAGAGGGAGTGAAATGGTGAAGTGTGGTTAGGCTTTGAGCATATCCATGTGTTTATGGATTTATCACAGCCACTTTTTCAAACAGCTAAAATAGTGAATAAAACCAGTTGCTATTTCATGCACTCAACACAAGTCAGATCTGTGTTTCCATCTCTTTGAGGGAGGTCTTAACAGACAGGGCAAAGAAGTGAAGCTGGAAAATATACTTGAGAGATTTTTGGCTCTACTCACTGAGAAACTGAGAAATGTTCCTTCCAGGTGTTAACTGAGGAATGTACTTCTTTTATGCCTTCTAACTATTCCAAGTTGCAGTAGAAAAAGAATAAAGAAATACCCTGTACCATGAGGCAGCTTAGCAGTACTTTTATTTTTTGTCTATACAGTAATTAGTAGTATTGTTTCAAGTCTAAAATTAATATTTTTGCAATGAGTTTACAGACTGATGGGCTCTTCTCTTTTTGTCTCTGCATTTAACAGACAGAAACATATTAAGAATTAAATCATTTACTTAACTTTTTGTTTTAAATGGAATAGTTATCTATTTTTATCTTAATGACAGTATCTCAAATCTTGTAGGTTCCATTTTCAATTAAAAGTAACATTACAAGTCCCAAGGGAAAGGGGGGACGGAGGTGGGAGAAGGCAGGCAAAGGGGGTGAAATGGGGATGGAAAGAAACTTTACTCAGGGTATGGGAGGCACGGTGTGGTGGGTTGAGGGTCTTATATTCTGTAGGACACTTGAAACCATGTTAGCACAATAAGTTAAAAATTAAAAAAATTGAAGAATGATACAAAAATAAAGGTCATATTACATTTTAATCAATAATTTACAGATTAAATTCTATCGCATGAGACATCATTACAAATCTTGTAAGAAGTATCAAGATGAATATGGTGTTTCTGCTATCATTCCAAACTTTCAGATTTCTCAAGATTCAGTAGGGAACAGGTAAGTAATATTTATTCTTAAAAAGAGAATGTTTATAGTTGAAATGGAAATTGTTTTGAGAACTATATGATAAGGTATGTTTTGTTTGTGTGTCTGTGTTTTTAAAGTGGAATTGTATGAGAACTATATCATTTGTGTATTCAGAAGTTTGATACATGTAAGATTACATCTGGTAGATCAGCTTTATTATATACTTAAGCTTGTATTATTTAAAAATCATTTTAGGAAAATATACACTTTTTTGAATTAAAAATAGCCTTGAGTTTTGAAGGCTATTTTCTTACTTTAAAATTATTTATTTGAGAGAGAGACAGAGACAGGAAGGGAGGGAGATGAGAAGTATCCACTTGTAGTTGCGTCACTTTAGTTGATCATTGATTGCTTTGTGTGCCTTGTTCATATATGACATGATGACAGAGCAGGAGTTTAAGCCAACCCAGGGACTCCTTGTTCAAGCTAGTGACTTTGAGCTTTAAGCCAGTGACCTTTGAGCTCAAGCCCAGTGACTTTGGGTTTCAAGCCAGTGCTCTTTTTCAAGCCACCCGGCCAACCTGTGCTCAAGCAAGATGAGTTTGTGCTCATCAGGGTTTTGAACCTGGAACCTCAGTATCCTAGGTTGATGCTCTATCCACTACACCACCACTCATCAGAGAGTTGAAGGCTGTTTTATTCTGCAACTGAAATTATTTAAAAATTAGAAAGAAATTCATTTTAGTAATGTATTTACAATCTGAAATCTTTTTAGCTACCTAAGGAATACAGTTAGTTGTTTGAGACATTTTACTCTGGTAATAAGATGTCGTGTAAAAGTACATGACATTTTATTTAATAGTACACCTGTTACTATTAAGTTCTTTGTTCTATTTTAGTCTCAATTTTTTGAAAACTAGGTTTTGGCTTGATTTGTACCTTATTGTCTCAGATTTATGTCTATTAGACATTTTTTGAAATGTATTCATATAGAAGAATGGCCAAAATGCATGTGGATTTTAAAAAATAGTGATAAATACCTACTTACTCACTATCTAAAGTTAAACACAAGTATATTTTTTAGGACCTTAGAATCTCCTTTTGAGCCCATGACCATCTGAATCCCATATTCTCAGAGGTAACTACTATCCTCATTTTTGGCTTATTTCCTTTTTACTACCATTGCTGCTTGTATCCCTGGCAATGAAGTGTTTAATTTTAAAAAACTCAATAGCAAGCTCACACACAATTGTATCAAGAAAGGCAGTATAGGCAGTATTATAGAAAGGCCCCAGGAAACTGTGTGTTAAGCAGAGACTCTTAAAATTTTATTTTAGTTGCAATTCATTTCACATGTTGCTAATTTTTGGTAATTTAATGATTCATACTATAGCCAGGCTTTTTTGCTACTCCTCAGTTAAAACTGTTCTGGTAAAGGTCTTTAGTAATTTTCTGATTCCCTTTCTACAAAATCCTTTCATGTTCTCATTTTACTTGACTTAGTGTTATGAGATGAAATTGGTCACTTCATGATGAGATTTTTAAAAATCCCTTTGGTTCCTTCATCCCTTTTCGCTGTCTTTGTTGTTATACTTCTATATTGAAATTACTCAACAATTAGTTATTAACTCAAGAGATTATTCTTAAGTGCAGGGATGGTATCTGTTTCAACATTGTATCTCTAGCTCTTAGCATAGTTCTTAATATATATGAATTCTGCACACTGCTTGTTAATGACTGAATTTTCTTAGAAGATATGCCTTCTTCAGCTCTAATTGGTCATAGGTACCTTTGATTCCTACTAGTTATTTCTCATCTGTGCTTTTCTTTTCTAGCTCTATTGTCACATCCCTACCTCAAGCCCTCACTGTCTCTCGCTTAAATTTATTGCAACAGTCCTTTAGGTAGTGGTCCTCTAATTTGTCCTATATACTCTTGCTACAGTGTGTTATTTCAGAAGTGCAATTCTGATCATTCTCCTTGTCCTTGTACCTTTCTTCCTATACCTTGTCAGTGACTTCCCATGATTCCATAACAGTCTTTCTCATCCAAGGTTCCATGGGTTACTAAAGGCTCTAAACTACCGAAGCTGCTAAATTTTAATGTGCATTTTTCTGGAGAGAGGTCAAGATGCTCAAGGGGTTCCATGCTCTAAATACAACTGGCTTACAAAAATAATTTCTTATTCTAAAGCCCTTTCTAATCGGTCACTTGCCTTTCTTTTTAGCCTTTATCTTTCTTGGCTTTCCATCATTGCATCCTATACCTTAGCTATGTTGAATTCTTTGCGTTTTACCCTCGCCATCCTTGAGAAGCAATATAACTTAGTGGTTAAAAATAAAGGCTTGGAGCCAGACTGCTTAAGGACCAGGCTTTGTCACTTAGTAATAGTACGACTGGCAAGAAATTGTACCTCAGTTTTCTCATCTGTTTAAAAAAAGTAGGTGGTGGTGAAGATACTATTAGTACCTCATTGGGTCACTCAGTAGTCAATAAATAGGTTAATACAAGTAAAGCATATTGAATAGTACCTTCTTTGGTAAATGTTAGTTTGTCACCACCATCATCATCATAATCACTCTTTCCATACTTTTACCAATAGTGCTCCCTTTCCTCACCACCACAACCCACACTTTGCCAGCTGGTGGACTTTTCCTTTTCTTTGAAGACTTAAACCAAGTGTTAGCTACTCTGAAATCTTTCCTGAACTCTAGAACTTCTTCCTCTTCATAGAAGTGCCCTTAGTGCTCCAACTAAACATATGGGGTTGTTCATATGTATATCCTGTGCAAAATTCTAATTGCAATGGAAAAATTGAGTTTGTGTTTAAATTTTTGAAAGGAGATTGGTGAAGGAAGGAAAATACTTTCTTTTTTAATGGTAGGAGATATAAAATAAGAGAATATAGTGAGGATCTTGGCAGGAAACAGATATTATTCTTAAATTAGGTAGTTAGAGGAAAATTTGGTAAAGGGACTCTTTAAAGAGTAGGGTACCAGGTATACTACGTCAGGTGATAGGAAATCACAAAGAATAGTGATATACTCTGGGTCTACTGGAAATGGGAGGGGAGGAAGTAGATACCAGAACTTGGAGAAAGAAAGCTCTGTGGAGAGGGCAGTTGGAGAGGGATGCAGTCAGTTAAGGCATTTTTTTTCTGGAAAGGAGTCTGAGAAATAAGTATCTTCTAACTTTCCTCTTGTTACATAGGGCTATACTTTAAAGACCTTCAATGTAGGCTATCATGCCTTATTGTAATTTTTTTTTTTTTCAAGTGAGAGAAGGGGAGACAAGTGAGACAGATTCCTGCATGCACCCTGGCCAGGATGCACCTGGCAACCCTAACCTGAGGCCAATACTCGAGTACCGAGTTATTTTTAGTGCCTGAGGCTGATGTACTCTGACCAACTGAGCTATCCTCAGGACCCGGGGCCACGCTAGAACCAATCAAGCCACTGGCTGCGGAAGGGGAAGAGGAAGAGAAGTGGAAGAGGAAGAGAAGGGGGAGAGAAAAGGGCAGAGAAGCAGATAGTTGCTTCTCCTGTGTGCCCTGACCGGGAATCGAACCCGAGATGTCCATATGCTGGGCCAACACTCTATTCACTGAGCCAACTGACCAGGGCATTATTGCAACTTTTAAAAGCTTTTCTTTCAGGGGCTTTTCTATGATATTCTGGCTTAATCTAGGTGTGATGCTCAAATGGGAAAGGTATACATTCTGGCAGTTAGTTCTCCATAAATATTATTTGTAGCAGATAGACTTTTTTTTTTTTATTAATTTTAATGGGGTGACACCAATAAATCAGGGTACATATGTTCAAAGAAAACATCTCCAGGTTATCTTATCATTTAATTATGTTGCATACCCATCACCCAAAGTCAAATTGTCCTCTGTCACCTTCTATCTGGTTTTCCCTGTGCCCCTCCCCTGCCCCCTATCCCACCCTCCCCTCCCTCCCAGCAGATAGACTTTTGATAAACTTGATTTTGGAGAATTTAAAATTTTTGTGCTCTTTGTCAAGCATTGCTGATTAAGAGTAGGTCCATAGGGTGTAATTAATAGTTGAGTGGGTTTTGGTGGCATCTTACGAAGTATCATTACTTTAATAAGGACTTCTCTGTAACAAATTAAAGGAACCACCTCAGAGTATAGCCTGTGTTTTATTAGAATATAGTTTGTAGTATTCTCTTGTAAGTACAAATGGGTGATTTAAACTCTGTACTCTAACAACAAATCAGTGTTTCCCTCTCCCCTGACTGCCCCACACCTTTTCTCTCTCCCCACTTTCTCTCCCCGCACCTTCTCTCTCTCCCCCCGCACCTTCTCTCTCTCCCCCTTTATCTCTTGCTAAAATCAATAAATAAAATGAAAAAAAAAAAAGAAACCCCAAACTCTGAACTTT
The DNA here is from genome assembly GCA_037038555.1 of Rhynchonycteris naso. NCBI lineage: Eukaryota > Metazoa > Chordata > Mammalia > Chiroptera > Emballonuridae > Rhynchonycteris > Rhynchonycteris naso. Next base: position 164,756,670 of record CM072999.1, on the reverse strand, counting down.
ATGGTTATGGTAATTCTTTAAGTGGTATTTATCTGTAGCTATCCTAGTAGTCAATATTTCAGGAAATATCCATAGACCAATTCATTATTCAACGTATATTTATTGTACTTTCTGATTACTGGGCACACTGTACATGATATTGAATATGCAGGGATGGGTTATAATTCCCCTTTTCTATATCTGTAAACAGAATAACTTTCAGTTGAGTGATTCAAAATGAACTAGCACCAATTTCAATCAGATCACTCAGAGTAGAACTATTACTATAAACTAATGTTGGAGGATGTTTAACAAAATTACTGCATTTACATAGGTAGTTTCTCATGATAATTACATAAGAGTGTTATTTGTTTTACTAAGGCCATTTCTAGTTCATGACAATAAAATTCTGCTTTTAATATATAAGACTGTATTTTTTCGGTTTTCTTTAGCCAGTAGAAGTGAGTAGGAGGAGGAGCAGAAAAGCAAGATGCATGTAATTACTAAGATAAACTAAGACACATTTCTATTTTATCTTCCTTGGAAATTACTTCGTTTGTTTTCAGGCTTTTCCTACTAATCTTGACTCTTTGTAAATATTAACAACTGGGTATCAGTAAGCTCATACAATTTAGTCCAAAAACACCTCTTCACAAAGACTGAAAGATGAAAGTTGCAAGCCATGTTATATTCCTAATAGCTTTTTCTCCAAGATGTTAAACATTTTAAGTAGCTAAATAACTATTAAGGAAATCGGTGTGTGTGTGTGTATATATATACATACATTTTTTTTTCTTTTCTTTTAGAGAGACAGACAGGAAGGGAGAGAGATGAGAAGCATCAGCTCATAGTTCTGGCACCTTAGTTGTTCATCAATTGCTTTCTCATGTACCTTGACCCAGTTGGGCCACATAACTCCAGCTGAGCCAGTGACCCCTTGCTCAAGCCAGCAACCCTGGGTTTGGAACGTGGGTCCTTAGTGTCCCAGGCCAACACTCTATCTATCCATTGTGCCACCACCTAGTCATGCTCTTTACATATTTTATAGAATAATTCTTTATTACATGTGTTGCAAATATTCTTTTTATTCAAAATTGAAAATACTTTTTGCTGTTTTGTAAAACATATAAATATAGAACTTGAGCTTTTTCTTCATACTCTAAAAAGAGTAGAAATGAGATACTCTAGTATTTTGGAAACTTTGCTTTAGGGAATATCACCATTTATTTGATCATGAAGTGACATAGTCATACATAGTCATACATAGTTTTATTCTTTCTTAAATTGTAGTAAGGACCCTTAACATGAGCTATCTCCCTTTTAACAGATTTTTAAGTGTATAGTATGATATTATCCGTAGACACAATGTTGTACAGATCTCTAGAACCTATTTTGCATAACTGAAGTTTTATGCCTGTTGATTACCAATTCATTTCCCTTTCTCGTTCCTCTAACCCCTGTCAACCATCATTCTGTTCTTTGCTTCTAAAGAGTTTGACTATTTTAGATACCTCTAATAAGTGGAATCATGGCAGTATTTGTCTTGTGACTGGCTTTTACTTAGTATAATGTCCCCAAGGTTTATTCATGCTGTCACTTTTTTGTTGTTGCTATATAGAAAAGATCTTGTTTTTCATGCTGTCACATTTGCAGGGCTTCTTTTTCTTTTAAATATTAGGCTAATAATATTAAGGCTGAATAATATTCCATTATATTTTCTTTATCCTTTCACGAGGTTGTTTCTAAATCTTGGCTATTGTAAGTAGTGCTGCAATTCTTTAGGGTCCTGACTTCAGTCCTTTTGGATAAATGCCCAGAAGTGGACTGCTAGATATATTGTAGTTCTTTTTTTATTTTTTGAAGAACCTCACTAGTATTTTCTGTAGCAGCTGTACTAATTTTGCATTTCTACCAACAGTGTACAAAGGTTCCAGTTTCTTCACATGCTCACACTTACTGTCTTTTTAAAAAAATAATAGCTATCATAACAGGTGTGAGGTGTGATACCTTACTATGGTTTTGATTTATATTTCCCTGGTGATTAGTGACATTGAGCATCTTTTTATGTGCCTGTTGCCTATTTGTATGTCATCTTTGGAGAAGTCTCGAATTATTTAAGTTTTTAGTCCTTCTTGCAATTAGGTTATTAGTTTCTTTGCTATTGAGTTGTAGGAGTTCCCTGTGTATTATGGATATTGACCCTTAATTGGAAACATTGCTTGTAATATTTTTCCCTATTCCATATTTTTCCTTTTCACTTAATTGTTTCCTTTGCTGCGTATAAGCCTTTATTTTGAGGCAGTCCCCCTTACCTATTTTTTTTAAGTCTGAACATTTTTTATTAATTTTAATGGGGTGACATTAATAAATCAGGGTACATATGTTCAAAGAAAACATCTCTGGGTTATCTTATTCAATTATGTTGAATACCCATCACCCAAAGTTAAATTGTCCTCTGTCACCTTCTATCTGGTTTTCTTTGTGCCTCTCCTCTCCCCCCTCTGCCACCCTACTTACCTATTTTTAATTGATAAAATAGTGTCAGTAATATAATAGATTCTTTTGTTGAACCCATTCATGCATTTCTGGATCAAACGAGTAGCTATCAGTAGTAGCCCAGACATGATATGGGAAAACTAGGAAAGACTCGAATGGCTCTGGCCAGATAGTTCAGTTGGTTAGAGCATCTTCCCAATAGGCCAAGCTTGTGTGTTTGATCCCTGGTCAGGGCAAAAGCAAGAATCAACCAATGAATGCATAAATAAAGTGGAACAACAAAGTGATGTTTTTCTCTCTTCCTCTCTCTCAAATCAATTAAAGAAAAAAGGAAGGACTAGAATGATATAAGAGTAATAGTGGGAAATAGAGAATTGTAATAGGAAATGGGAGAGACAGATTGTTTTAAAAGGGTATTAATTTTGATACTAAAGTGCTTTAAAACAAATTTATGATTGCATACCTCATCAGTGAAAAAATTTGAGCATGTATGCCTAGAATATTTGATTATATTAAAACTATGCATGTATTATACCGTACTGATCCTTCATGAATGTTTAAGGTAATTCTGAAAAATTCTGTATTCTCTATACTTTAGTAGCTACATAAATTAATTTTGAAGGACATGAATAAGGATGCAGTAAAAGTCTTATCAGAATTTATTTAAAAGTAATTAATGCCATGCATGTATTTTGTTGTTCAGGAAGATTTGAGGTTCAGGCTTTTCAAACAAATTTGGACCAGTCATCTTTATTAGCAGTACAAATTAATGAATCTATAATGTGCTGTATTATTTTGAGGTAATAACTTTACACACTGTGCTTCTTAAAGTAATAGGAGTGAAACATCCACATCTGATAACATAGAAACTTACCAAGAGAATACAAGGTAAGCTTCTGAAAATCTTGCTACTTTAGTAACTATCTATAGGTTTTTAAGTTAAAAATATTTAATTCAGTTAAATCACCAGCCATAATGCTAGGGCTTACTAATGTAGAAATAAATGATGTAGTTGCTGCTTTTACAGATCACTCTAAATTAGAAGAGTTTTTAGCTATCCTCTTTCACTGTGGTTAGGTTTCTTCCATGCATAATTTAGGTACAGTTGTCAATATTGAACTGTCCCTTGCCAGAATTTAGAGGTATTAAAAACCAGTGATGCATGATCTTCAAAATGTTTTGAAATAATTATTCTGATGATCAGTGCTTTTTTGTTTTTTTTTTCTTAGGAATTTTGTATGTTAGATTCTTAGAAACTGGGATACTTAAAGATATTGATGGAAGTCTTTTCAAAATTAAGTTCTTAGATAGGGGATTTCCAAACTGGGACACCACAGGTATTTTAAAATTTCAAGGTACAGCCTGACCAAGCGGTGGCACAGTGGATAGAGTGTTGCCCTGTGATGCTAAGGACCTAGGTTTGAAACCCTGAGTTCACTGGCTTAAGCAGGGGGTCACCAGCTGGAGCATGGGATTGTAGATGTGACCTCATGGTTGCTGCTTGAGTGCCAAAGTTGCTGGCTTGAAGCCCACGGTTGCTGGTTTGAGCCCAAGGTCACTGGCTTAAGCAAAGGGGTTGCTGGCTTGACTGGAGCCCCCCACTCCCCCATCAAGGCAAATCAGTGAACAACTAAGGTGCTGCAACTATAAGTTGATGCTTCTCATCTCTCTCCCTTCCTGTCTGTCTGTCTCTTAAAAAGAAAGAAAGAATCTGTTGGCCCCACACAAATTACTTAACTAAGGTGTTTGGACATAACTGCTTAATATATGGACTGTCTGGATTTGTTTTAGTCCTGACCTAGAGATACCATGAAAAAATGCACTGAGACAGTAACAGTACTGTAAATTCAGATTGGGAGCATCTGTTGTAGATTATTGAAAACACAACCCCCCCCCCCAATTAGAGAATCTTAAATAGTTTACTAAGTATAAGTTTTTAATAAACTTAGAGTAATTAGTTTAAAAAGACAGGAAAGCATTATTTCTGTGTTGTGATTTCAAATTAAGTATACTTCATTTAAAATTGTTTTATAGTTCTTCTGGGCATCCCACCTTTAAGTGTCCCTTGTGTCAAGAATCAAATTTTACTAGACAGCGCTTACTGGATCACTGTAACAGTAATCACCTATTTCAGATAGTTCCTGTGGTAAGTACATATGCCTGAGACTGTCTCTGCTTGAAGTGTGCTCTTCCACTTATTTTACCTCATGTGCACAACAGGTTTGATTTAAATTTGAAAGGGGATATATTGTAAGGTAGATTTTTGTCAGCAAAAGGTAAGAGATTTGAAGTACAAATGCGATTTCAGTAACTTATGAATGGGAGGTACTTGCTGTGAAGGTTATGTAGGTGAATAGTATAGAGAAGAATGGGATAACGGACGGTGAACAGCGGTGCATCACCAAGGAATGGCAAGACCCAGCCCTACTGGGGCTTCTTAGTGGCATGAGTTGTGGGTGTGGTCGGCTTGGTCTGGTCAGATGGCTCTGCGGTAGGTGAAGATGATAAGTAAGAATAAAGCCGTAGGTAGTTTAAATGTATATCCTTGAAGAGTCTAGCATATGAATCATACAGCAAGGAAGGAAAGGAATCATACTTTCTTTTTGGTGCATATATCTATTTGTGATACCGTTCTGAGGGTGTTTAAGAAAGTAGTGAGACCTTTAGAGAGATGAGTTAAGGAGATGGTGCAAAGTGCAGGACTCCGATACTGTGTTAATGATCCTACAGCTCCTCATTTGTAATATGACTCTCACAGGTAATTTCAATTGTGAATGAAAAAGCAGAAATTGAGCTAGAAGAGATTCTTTCCTTTCAGCTGTTCATTGATGTATAAATATTTTCTTCAGAAATAAGAATAGAAGGAAATCTTATAAATAAAATAAGGATTGTAGATATTTCTAAGCAGTTTTAGTGAATGAACTAGAAAAATACTGTGAAAGAAATTATCTCTAACTATTGAGGATGTCCTTAAATGCTCTCATAGCGCTAAGGGAGACATACCATCAACTTTGCTCATTAGGCAGGGTCAGTTACTGTTAAATAAACAAATACAGTGCCAAAGATGTCTCTAGGAAAAACCTCATATTTAGGAGATTTTATTTGTTATATATTGCATTAGCAAATTTTTATTTGTTTCTCTGTTATGTTCAATATAGCATAGTCTTTGGCTAGAGTCCAATTAATTTTTTAAATTTTATTTCAGGATGTCATCCATTCATTTTTTAAATATGTACTTCATTTAAAACCTTAGGGATACAATTTAAAGTTTACTACACTTTCATTTTACTTATACAGGTATATGAAATACAGCTTATAATATTATCACAGTCACTGTATGACTCAAATGAGATTACAATATAGGTTAATGATAACTACCATTACAGTTGATATTGTTAAAGACTGGATGTGGTGTTTTTTGAAACAGTTGTGTAATTAGAGATTTAAGTAGTAGAATGTATAAGATCTTTCTCTTAATTCTGCTGTGTTAGATTATTTGGTTGACAAATGATCTAGTCTTGAACTTTGGCCCTTACTAATGTTTTCATGTAGGTGTTTTTGGTAATGTAAGCCTGTGTTTTAATATCTTCAATAATTATAACGTTTATTTTCGTTTTTTGTTTTTTTTTTTAATTTAAAACATTGTTTCTCATAGACGTGTCCTATTTGTGTGTCTCTTCCTTGGGGAGATCCTAGCCAGATTACTAGAAATTTCGTTAGTCATCTAAATCAGAGACATCAGTTTGATTATGGAGAATTTGTGGTAAGTGAATTCTTCAAGATTAAGAAAATACTGTTTTAAGTATTCAAGTTAAATTAACTTTTTCAGTCTAGACTTGAGTTTTGAGGCAAGCTGTTATATCATACTGGATATTTACTGAGCAAGTTATGTTTTGGTTTATGGAACTGGTAGAAAGTTCAATAAATTGTCCACCTCCTGTACTAGAGAGATAATTAGTAGAGGAAGAGCAAACCCTCAGGTTAATAAAATGATTTATATGAAACCTGTGTAAGGGAAAACTAATTGCAAGAAAAGTAAAATTGGTATAACAGATGAAGGAGGATGTATTTTTTTATGTAGTGTAAGTTGCTTGTTAAACACAGTAGAATAGATACACCTAGTGTATGAGATACATTTTTAAAAATGAGGGAGCTTAATTATCAAGTAAAGCCAGGTTGAATGGTAGATTTTGGCCTTAGTTGACTGCTTTTAACAGGGTGAATGAGGAAAGTTACAGAATGTAAAAATGGATCCCCACAGCAAAACAGAGGGTTTAATTTCTTCCTGTCAAATGTGTCATGATAATTTTTTACAACAATTAGAAGTGGCTTTTGTTTTACTTATTGTGATACTGTATTTTATTCCTAGAATGAATTAAAACATTTAATTTAAAAATAAATCTTGACAAAGAATAACTGATACTTGTTTCCATGTTACGTAAGCACAGGCAGGTGCAATTCTGACAATATCATGAACAAAACTTACATTTTTCTCTGCCTTCCAATGTTGAAATTACATCATTCTTGATAAATGTTTACTTTTGTGAAGTTTACATTTTTGATCGTACTATTTAAAAATAATTCTAATATGTAAAATTTAGGTTTACAATGATAATTTTAACATTTTTATGAATTATATTCTTACATTCTCATTGCATAAAAAGTTATTGTGTCTGGAGAACTGTGTATTTGAAAAAATAATAATATATTTACTGAACCACTTTCTATCTAGTTGGCAGGTTTTACCTTGCCATAGAAAAATAAGTAATTTTAATAATTTGAGATTTTTAAGTAGAAGCCTATTCTAAAGCAAAACTGCAGGATATAATTGATAGCAAATAGAATTGTTTAAGTCAAGGAGCAGTAGTATAACAAAGATTTAGTGAGCTATAGTTTCTAGCTTGATATGGTGGTTCAGAAGCTGTTACTCTTTTGATTCAATAAATGCTTATTTTCCTTAAAATGAATTTACCTTTAGACATTGTCATTGTTTTCTAGAGATCACACAAAATTTTTGAATGTGGGTCACCCTTAACTATACTTTGAATTAATGATTTATCATAAGATACTTTTAAGTCTCAACTTTCATTCTCTGCTGATCCTCTGTCTATTGTTTCATTGTTTATCAGTTATCCTAAATAATTACAGTTAATCTTAACTTTGTATTAAAGTTGATGTATTTAAATCTTATATTTTTAAAGGATATATGTTGTAATATAAATTATTTCAGCTATGTATAGTGTGTGTCAAGATGTGTAATATATATTGGGCAAAGTATTGAATATTGAAATATTAATGTTATTATTTTTAGAATCTTCAGTTAGATGAGGAAACCCAATATCAAACTGCTGTTGAAGAATCTTTTCAAGTAAACATCTGAAGGCTGTAGACATCTGTGCATCTTTGTACCTGCAAGTGCCATCTTTAAGGAGAAAACTACATGAGGTCACCATTTCAATCACTTGATGTGTATATTAATAAAAGTACAGAATTCCATCCATTGTCTTAGTTGAAAAATAAAAGTGGGCCATCTAAAATTTCTTTTTCTTGATAAGTTAAAAAATGAGTGTTAAGATATTTTCTTTAAAAGCACTGAAAGGATTATATTTGATTAATGTAATAGTGAAAAGGGAATCCTTGTACTTTATTTTTTTTATATTACATATTCTTGAATTTTTCCTTATCATGCTGTTTCTCCCATTGATGTTACTGTACACAGGGAAAACACAGTAGCAAATGCCGAACGATGTGCTTGATGTAAAACTGACAGATCTGAGCCTGTTGTTAGAGTTGCAGAATGGAGACTTAAAGTGCTAAACGAAACAATCCAAAGGAAAAATTTTAAATACAGATTCTAGCTGAAGAATTCAACTTTAAGAACATGGTATTTATATAACATTTATTAGTATTTTTGAAAACTAGTGAGATTACTTTAATAATTTTAACTGTTTAAAAATAAAAGCTCAATGCAAAGATTTTCTTTTCTTTGCTATTAGAAGGAAATATTGAGAGAAATTTTTCTTTTTTGACAAGCAGTTAGTAATTTCAAATCCTGTTTGTTTGGCTGACTAATTCATAAGTCTAAAGTATATTAAATTGAATTATAGGTCTTTGGCTTCAGAATGTTCAATAGCCAGTATTTCTGATTAGCTAAGATGAAATTTTATTAGAAACTTTCTGTTGGTGATTCAGTTGTATGTTCTACGTATATAAATGAGAAGTTTGGCTTCATCTCAGTTGAGAAATTCAAGCAAAACTTAAGATGTGTTTGTATGATACACTCACATATGCATGCAGTTTATCAGGTTATATACAGAGTTTCTATTAAGATTTAAAAAATAGATAAGCAATATGGGATTGGTGTTTATCTGATTTGATTAACATTTTGTATATTACCAGATTTTTAAAAGGTAAGTCATTTGGTAAGTGGTCTATCTAGTTGGCTGCTATTATACCTTAAAAATTGAGTTTACACACATACACAATTACCTGTTTATATGGTGCTCGTGTGTTTTCAAAGATAGTGTATGACAATGAAGTAGGGAGACACATTTTACCAGCCACTCTGTTTCACTATTTTTTAGTCAAACTGGGTTTGTTCTTAGTATTCATTAATGAAAATGATACAATGAGTTTGTACTAGAAGGTCCAAATCACAGAATAAATGATAAAGAGTGGATTAGTTCACATTCCATACTAATATACATTGTTTATGTTTTCTTTAAAATAAATAACAAAAAGAACATAAAATCTCAGAAGTAGTTTGCTGCTAATATATACAGATATTGTATAAAAAGGTATATTTTGGTTTTGTTAAAACCCTTGTTGAATTTTCTACAGTGAACATTTTTTTAACTTGGTTTAATAAAAATGTTAATTTTGGAAGTGGAGTTTTGTAAAAACCTTTTTCAATCAAACAGTAATGAGTTTATTTGTGAGTAGTAATAACAGTCACCAAAAAGCCATACATCTTAATGAACTAATTGCCTTTGTTCTGTCATTCGCAAGAGTGATGTTTACTATGTGCTTGGAACATTTTCTCTGCAGTTACATGAATGTAATTGTAAGAATATCTATTTAACTCTTTAAAAAGAGACTTGACCATGGGTTTTTCCAATTTAAAGCAATAACTTTAGTACTTTCTTTCAAAGTTTAATACTTCCCAGTATGTCAGGTTAAACCATTTTGATGTGAGAACTTCTTCAAAAGAAAATTGTAGTAGAGATCATCTTGATGAAATTGTGTTTTGAAATTTGTGGATTATTTCAATATCAGTAACAGTTTTATGTGTCTTTCATGTAAGCTTTTTCATAAAGAAAATATTGCCTTTATTTGCTAATATCTGCATCTCAGTATGGAAATATTTGTTTAAAATCTCCTCTTGTCATTGGTTAGGAATAGGAATAGACTTTACAGATTTACAGTTTAAATTCATGAGGAAGTCCTTATTTTGAATATGCTTATTGCTGAGTCAGAATAAAGGAGGGAAACTGTATTGATACCTAAATTTCACAGTACCACTTAGGAAAGCAATTTTCCTCAACAAATTACAGTGTATGTTGTTAAACAGTCTTATTTGAGATGTATTACTTTATTTTTCAATTAAAAGTGGTTTTCTCCTACTGTTGTGTCTAATTAAAATTTTGTCTAGAGGCAAACATGATAATTTTTAATTCTCATTACTCACTGTGGAAGACATGTAGGAGATAACCTATTTTGCACTTAATAAGTGGATAGGAGAAAGCTCCCACATGGAGATGCTATGTGTTGGATTTAACTTTATAAACATATTTTATCTTTATTTCAAATGTTAACTCAGAAAGCTATTTTATCAAGTATTCATGCAGCAAGTTTTTCAAGCCCTGTTAACAATGAGGCAAGAGATAGTTAATTGGTTAATAAATACTTATATATGGAGAAGTTACCCTTAAGTAAGATATCAGGGCTATAAGAATGTATTGCCAAATACAGTGTCATACCTATTGGGCTGCTCAATAAGGTTTTCTTTTTCTTTTTTTTTTTTTAGAGAGAGAGAGAGAGTTACAGACAGGAAGGGGGAGAGAGATGAGAAGCATTAGCTCGTAGTTGCATCACTTTAGTTCATTGATTGCTTCTCACATGTGGCTTGACCAAGGGGCTCAAGCTGAGCCAGTGACCCCTTGCTGAAGCCAGCAACCTTGGGCTTAAGCCGGCAACCTTGGGATTATGTCTATGATCCCGCACTTAAACTGTCAAGTCTGCGCTCAAGACAGATAACCCCACGCTCAAGTTGGTGACCTCAAGGTTTCGAACCTGGGTCCTCAGCATCCTAGGTTGATGCTCTGTTCACTCTGCCACCACTGGTCAGGCAGGCTGCTCAATAAGTATTATGATCTTTAGTGAATCGTAACTTTTATAGAAAACCCTTAAGGCTGCTACTTGAAGAATAAACCCTTTGTGAAGGTGTTGACATTTTAGCCTTTGTAGAACAGGTGAGACCCAGAAAATGTGTGAACACATGTAGTATAAAACTCAAGATGTATGAAATACTCATTCCACAATAGAAGTTAGTGTGCAATGTAATTTTTTCATGCAGTACAGTTTGATAAAAGGTGAGGAATGGAAATGAATGATATTTTAAGAGGTTAAAAGAGAATACAGGAACCCAAGAAAATGGATGCTACAGCCTACATCCCCCAACACTAACAGCAACTTTCCAGTCCGCGGGCCAAGAGAGATGACAATTACTCAACTTCTTTCCTGAAATGATGAAGATAAATGTGTATTCCATTATGTATTTGAGTGAAAAAACTTACTTGTGTATTTCATTATGTACTTGAGTGAAAAAAATATTATTATACAATTTTCTTTGTAATAGGAATTCTTAAAAGAATATAGTAGTGAAGGAAATACTGTTGCAAAATTTAAGATGAGCAGGGCAAGGGAGCAAATATAGAGGAGATTGATAATCAGAAGAATTAGAACCATTCTATGGAGATTATGGAGAATAAGAAAATACTTGAGATGTGAGGGGAGGAAATTTCATATTTGTCTAAGTGAGCAAAATAATGGTACATGATACTGAAAGTGCACCACATGAACAATAGCAACAGCTTTTGTGATCCGAGCTCAGATCAGGAAAAAACATTGCTAGAATCCCATAAGTCCCTTTATTCTTACTTCAGTCATATATAATTCACCACAACCACTAACTTCTAATTCCACTGATTGTTTGCCTGCTTTTATACTTTATGGAAATGGAACCTTCCAATAAAAATGATATCTGACTACTTTTGCTCAACATTGTTTTGAGATGTGTATGTCAGTTTTTAATTTAGTCAACTGTTTACCTCTAGAAACTTATTTTTTGTCCAGAACAGAAAAGCTAGAAAGCGGCTTCTACAGCTAGAAGGTAACTAGATCCAGCATTGGAACCTAGTCCCTAGTTTTAAATCCAATGCTCTTTCCAACATATAGGCTGTCCACAAAAGGTAAGATTGCCCATGGGTCTGGATGTCAGGCAGAGACATGTATGAGGTCCATATTCCCCATTTTTTACATGTCTGGGCCTCCCCTCCCAGAGACCTCCTTCTGGATCCAGGTCTCTGGAGTTATCTCTTGACCACGAGGGCCCTAGAGGTTGCCTTTGACATGCCGTCCCTGTATTTACCTCACAGGATTGAGACTCAGAGGCTTCACTTACTGAACTTATTTATGAATGATTTATATTTAATGAGTGGTTAGTTATGCCAGGAACTGTACTACACTTTGGACAGACAGTATTGAGCGGGAAGACATAGTCCCTGTCCGTGTGATTGATGTTTTATAGTAGTGGGCTAGAGACAAACATTAAATATTCATACTTGCATGCATGCGTATATGCACACACAGGTCTAAAATTGCAACTGTGATAAGTTCTACACAAGAGAGGTACATGATGCTATGAAAACACAAAATAGGATATATTTTTTAATTTGTTGGGTTGACAAGATCCACCAAACTATAATTTTCAAGTGTACAACTCAATATGCCATCTACTGCATTCTTTTGATTATGTCAGAGAGGTCACAGAAAGGATCCCAGTTGAAACCTGAGCAGAAGGCGGAGTAGACATTAACTAGATGAAAACCAGGGTAAAGAAGTAAACCAGTTCTTCTGGTCTTTCCCAGCACTGCAAACTCCTTTCAAACTTCAAAAAGTTTTGCAGACCTCTCCAAAGAAGAGGAATGTATGATGGAATATACAGTGCTATAATCCATTAACAACTCTAACTGGATTTATAAATTATTAATTACTCAACAATACATGCAGTTGAACCATTTATCTTATTTTCATGGGATATTATTGACTACGCAAAGGAGTACCTCATACTCCCTCAGCCACCTTGGGGTTTGGTGTTCATGGGTTGGCCATCTCGGAGCTAATTTGTGGGCATCTGCTATTGGGAGGTGAGGAAGCAGGAACTTGGTTCTCTTTTTCTCTCCCCTACTAGGTACCAAAGTGTATTTTTTCAGCAATTTCTTGGAGCGATCAGTCTCAGCCAGCTTCCAGTCCATTTTGAGGGATGGGTGGGCGGTGAAAAGACTTAGAGTAAGTAATCTTAAAATGGAATGATTAAGAAAGAATAAATATCAGAATGCAGTTGGTCAAATTCAGGAATTCCCTATGGTTCAGTGTAAGCTTTGGTTAAAAACGAAGTTCTAAGACAGTTTAAATATCTGTTAAAAGCAAGATCCTGGGTACTCCTTGGACTGGTGAAACTTGGAATAAAGTCCCAGAGTAGTGGAGTGTGTTCTTCTCCACCAGCACAGCCGCATTCTTCCCTGCTCCTGGGGACTGACCTCCCCCCAGCCACAGTCCCTTCTGGCTTCAGCCTCGACTCTTCTGTGAAGACATCATTGACTTGAGTGCTTTTTCCCAGGCCCCCAGTGTATGTACGAAGATCCCTTATGTAAGAAGTCTGCATTACAAGGCCTTTGCTAGTTAGCCCAGGTGGTTAGAGCATTGTCCCAAAACAAGGTTGAGAGTTCGATTCCTGGTTAGGGCACACACGGGAAACAACCAATGAATGCACGTCTAAGTGGAACAAATGAATGCGTCCTTTCTCTCTTTTCCCTTCCTCTCTCTGGCTCTCTAAAAAATAAAATAATAAATTTTAAAATAAATAAATAATAAAGATCACATTATAGCAACTGTCCTGCAGGCCCACATGTCTCCTCACAGGCTGGGAACTAGGCAGGGGCTAAAAGGTGCTTAGTAAATGCTTGTGAAGAGAATTTGTTACTGCTCACGCAATACTGAGGTTTGAAAATAAAATACATGGCATATTGAGAGAAAACTATAATTATGTCTGACCCCAGAGTGATGTACAACATTGCGGTGATTTTAAGCTCTCAGGACACCTGTTATCCTGAAGGATTTAAAGAATAGTAGTCCATTTTTCTGCGTCTATGACAGGGACACTGGCAGCTCTAGGGGGAAGAAAGTGCATACTTCTACTCTTACCCTGTCACGTAAGTAACACATCCTAAGTGCCAGACTGTCATTGGTAGTGAGGGAAATGCAGGAGGGATGAAGAATGGCATTAGCGAGGCAAGCAGCGGATTAAAAAGGCTGCTTAAAACACATACATGTCAGAGCCACCAGGTGGCAGTTTAGAACTGACATTACGATTTGAACATCCAAGACCAAACTGCTTGGAACACGGCCTGAGTGGAGAACAGAAAGCAGATAACCGGCAGTACGAACAGGGAAGGGAGAAAGAGGCTGATTTGTAGTACTTCCTGCCCATATCTTTATAATTTTGTTTCCCATAGAAAAAAGGGCACACACACATGGACAAACTCATACACAGCAAAGCCTCATCAAATGCACTTTTAACTTGTGTCATACTTAGGAAGCCCCGCAGTCAGAATGAGTCGTTTTTTGCTGGCTCCTCAAGTGAGCCTCACTTCCTTTCTGCCTGTATAGACTATTTAAGCACTTCCTGAAGGCAATTTTACTTTTATTTGATTTTCATCTGATGTATTCACTTTTGAACCTAACCCTCTTAAGAAATGCAACTCTACTCTGCTTATAAAAATATATAGAGATAATGAACAACATAGACACACAATAGAAACAGACTCATAGATATGGAGAACGGACTAACAGTTGTCAGGCGAAGAGGGTCGGGCTGAGTGAAAAAAAGGTGAAAGAAAGAAAAAAAATGCCATACATAAATAAATTTACATGTTATAGATAACATTTTATAGATTATAAAAACATTGATAACTCAGGGAACCAGTGCTTTCCATCATGCCTCAAATACAGTAGGTGCTCCATATATGTTCTGAAACAAATGGAAAGGAAGGGGCGGGCCTAGCAGCACAACAAAAAGTCAACCTAGTGTAGAACGTGATAGAGGGTCATATAATATCAACATAGTGTAGGAAGCAAAACGCAACAATGGAGAGAGAAAATGCCCACTTCTCTTCCTCAGAACAAGACTGCTGCATCCCAGGGTCCAAGAAACTCAGGGTCTCCTTCCCAATCTTGATCCAAATTATTACCATCTCCACATGTCCTTCTATGATCTGAACTCCAAGTGCACAAATTATTGTGAAATGTTAGGGAAAATAAGTGTATTATGAAGGTCATTGTTAGGAAGCAAAGTTTATTGGGACAACCATTCTGTTTGAACTCTCATATTTCCAGTACCTTAAACAGAGTAGGCACTTCTGTTTAAAGACTAATTAAAAATCCAACCTGCCAAAAGGAAGTCCAAAAGGGAATCACAGAGCCAGGAGAATGTGGGAAGTCACTGAAGTACTTAAAAGGAAATGTTATTTACGGTCAACCATTTATATACTATATATAGCACAGCTTTTGTTAAGTATCTAACAAATCAAAACTACATTTTAACAAAATCACCTTTTGTCATTGTTGGGCAGATAAAATATATTATGCTCACTTTGTTAAAGATGGCGCTGCCCACATGGAAGTTCGTTGATATTAATATGTGTTCTGGAACAGGCTGTGGGCAGGCCGGGTTGTTATAGCCTAAGGCTTAGTTTAAGAGTAAGCTCTTCCCCACACCCTTGACTGATTGGATGATGTAGGGTGGTGATGTAGGGAGGAATCCCATTATGCCTCAGATGGGTGGCTTTGTATCAAAGACTTTCTTGTATGTATAATTGGATTAAAGGTTTGGATTTTCTATGCTATAAACTGGGGCAGTCTGGGAGCTTGCTCTCGCTCTTGGTTCCTGGAGTTAGTGTTAGAGAAGAGAGCAGAGTAAGGCCACGTGGAAGAGAGGAGGAAGCCAAGATGGCAGAGTGCTGATGAAGAAGCCAGTTTGTTAAGAGTTTGTGCTGGAGGAGATGGGGAACAGAGGTGAATAAGGCTGGTGAGCTAGAAACCTTTGATTCTAGGAAACTCGGATAAGTCAGTAGCTTTGTGAGCACTGAATGTGTGGGTTTTGGAGCCCAGTGTGTGTTTTTGCTTGCCCGCCGGGTGCAAGCTAGAATTAAAGCTGATGGCTCACCAGTTTTTGGCTCCTGTGTTTCATTACCGACTGTTCGAATCTAATGTGAACCTGCGTGGGTCGGGCGGCTATGAAGGTGGCCGCAACTACTGGCTTTACATTTGGCATAGTCTGTGGCAGGATTCGATACAGATCGGCATGGAACCACCACCACCTTTCAGTGGTGGAGTAGAGGACTGGCTGCTGTTATGGTTTCCCATAGCTGTTTTTTGGGGGACTGTTGGATGGCTGACTTTTACAGCCATGCGTGAGGAAACCGAGAGCTCTATGGAAGAGGCTGCCCAGGACCTGCAGGCTGAGCAGCGGAAGGAGCTGGAGGAAACGTGGGAGAAACAGATGCTGACCCTGGAGCTGAAGGAAGCACTGGAGGAGGAGGCTGACCAGGTTTGCGAGATTCACCTGGAAATGGAGCAGATGCTGGAGAAGGAATCACAGGTTCGTGAGATGGAAATTGCCCTAGATGTTGTGGAGAGCCAGCAGCGGCATGAGGCCGGGGCCGGAGCTGAGGCCAGGACCAGGGCTGAGGCCGGGGTTGGAGCTGCAAGGCCTGCTGAGCAGAAGGCAGCGGTGGAACGGAGATCAAGCCCAGCAGCAGGAGCTGGTGTTTGCAGTTCCTCTTTGGAGGATGAGAAGAATTGGTCTGGAATTGTGATCTGTAGTCTCCAGAAGGTGAGAGCCCAGCAGCAAGGAGTAGCTACGCTGTGGGTAGGTCTGCGATTTTGGGACATAAGGGTGGATGCCATCATGCTCCCCAGAGCAGAGATGGAAATGCTGACTGCCATTGCCACATGCTTCTTTATAGGACAGTGTGAAACCTGCCATGATGGCAGGAATGAGGGGGGAGGCTAACACCCCATGTGTGTGGACTGATTTCCTGGACTATGACCGGATGGGCACAAGCTCCTTTGTTGAATGGACTTACGGATTTTGGACAGTGTGAAATACCCTGATGGGGGTGGGGATGGTTTTGCTGGAGGCCCTCCTGCCCCGGGAAGCTTTTCCCATGGCTAGAGAAAAGGCCGAGGACATTTTGCGCTTTTGGCAAAGTGCTCAGAGACTGGTGAAATGTACCTTTGTAATTGTTGAAACTGTATGATTTGTCATGTTGTAATTTGTGTAATGTGCCTAATTTCCTGGTACAGGGATGCCAGTGGTGTAGATTGTGGGTAGTAAAGTGAGCATAAGGGTGGATTGTTGGGCAGATAAAATATATTATGCTCACTTTGTTAAAGATGGCGCTGCCCACATGGAAGTTCGTTGATATTAATGTGTGTTCTGGAACAGGCTGTGGGCAGGCCGGGTTGTTATAGCCTAAGGCTTAGTTTAAGAGTAAGCTCTTCCCCACACCCTTGACTGATTAGATGATGTAGGGTGGTGATGTAGGGAGGAATCCCATTATGCCTCAGATGGGTGGCTTTGTATCAGAGACTTTCTTGTATGTATAATTGGATTAAAGGTTTGGATTTTCTATGCTATAAACTGGGGCAGTCTGGGAGCTTGCTCTCGCTCTTGGTTCCTGGAGTTAGTGTTAGAGAAGAGAGCAGAGTAAGGCCACGTGGAGGAGAGGAGGAAGCCAAGATGGCAGAGTGCTGATGAAGAAGCCAGTTTGTTAAGAGTTTGTGCTGGAGGAGATGGGGAACAGAGGTGAATAAGGCTGGTGAGCTAGAAACCTTTGATTCTAGGAAACTCGGATAAGTCAGTAGCCTTGTGAGCACTGAATGTGTGGGTTTTGGAGCCCAGTGTGTGTTTTTGCTTGCCCGCCGGGTGCAAGCTAGAATTAAAGCTGATGGCTCACCAGTTTTTGGCTCCTGTGTTTCGTTACTGACTGTTCGAATCTAATGTGAACCTGCGTGGGTCGGGCTGCTGTGATGGTGGCCTTGACCACTGGCTTTACAGTGATACCCACACTAGGCTAAAAAATGCTATCGCTATAGGGCAATAGATGCTGTATCATCTTGCCTTAAGGAACTTAAAACTTAGTTGGGAAAAAAATCACATGTCCACAAAAACATTCAACAATGTATAGCAAAGGCTGAATTCTGTAGAATTGCAGAGGAGGGAGAGATCACTTTGTTGTGCTTGAGGAGGCTTTCCTAGAGGAGACTGACATTGACTTTGGTAGGGGAGTCATACCTAGATAATAACAGGTGGAGGAAGCATTCTTTGAACCAATGGCCAGGAAACAGACTCAGGATATCGTGAGGAGAGCAGAGGGAACAGAACAGTGTTCATGGAGGGTGTGGCAGGAGATAAGACAGATTTAGATGGGGCAGAGCATGAAGATTCCTGAGAGCTAAGCTCAGGGTCACTGAAGGACTTTGAAGAGGGTAATGACCAGATGGAGGTTACCCAAGGTTGGGGAGACTGTGAGGAAATGGGGAGTGACAATTAAAAGGTACAGGGTTTCTTTATGGAGTGATGAAATGTTCTAAAGTTGATTGTGGTATGGTTATACAACTCTGAATGTAGTAAAAGTCATTGAATTCTACACTTCAAAGGGTGAATTATATGGTATGTGAATTATATTTCAACAAGACTGTTACCAAAAGAAAATCACCTGCTGCAATAACATAGTACAGTACTGGAAAGAACTTCAAGATGTCATCTAACATAGTTTAGTTAATTAGATGTGGTTCTTCTAATGTCAACTAATCTGTTGAGTACTTATCACATGCTGAGTGTTTGGATGATGTTGTGAGAGCCTTGAGGAAGGACACTAAGCTCAACCTGGATCAGAGCAAGTTCCCTGAAGGAGAGGTGCCAAGTTGAATGGTAACCAGGTACAAACTTGAGGTATTCAACAGTGTAAATGACTTAGTTTTGGGGAAGGTTGTGCCAGGAAGCCATCATGCTTGTTGGTTTAACTGGTATAAAAAGTACCAGATTGGAAGGAGCAAGAGATCTGGCTAACGATATAAACATAGCAGGGAAGGCCTTTAGTGCCATGCTGCTGCCTAGACTGGACTTCATGCTGTAGCTTCTAGGGTTGGCCCTAGAAAGTGACAGAGGCTTGTGTGTTGAACAAATCTCTCTATATATGGGGAAGAGAAATTCAAAGGGGACCATATTGACAGACAAGGCCAATTAGGAGACCAAAGTCTAGAAGGAAGAGGTGCCTGGGACTCTGAAAGGTTAAAGTGGTGATCATGGGTGGGGAAGTGAGAAGGGGTTCCCAAAATGTTGAGAAGGAAGGGTGAGCCAAACTTGATATAGCGCAGATGTATCAGGGGTTGAGAAAATCAGTAAATTGCTTATCTGGCTTTATGCCAATGAAGGAGGAGCCCTTTATTGTGATAAACTTGCAAGTGGTAGAATGGCCCTGAGGGGAAGAAAATGAGTTGAGTTCTAGATATGTTAATTTTGAGAACGTTCAGCAAGTGTTGAATTTTGAATCTGAAGCTTAAGGCTAGGATGTCATTGAAACCATAACAATAAGATCACCCAGGCTAACATATAATATTTAACAGCTGTTAACATATATTACATAACTTTTTAAATTTATATATATATTAACTTATTTAATCTTTCCAAAATATCTGTTCAGTTGACATTTTTACCCTATTTATGTAGAAATGAAAGATTAGAAATAAGAGAAGTTCCACAGTCTCCTCACCTCCATCTACCTACCGGCCTCATGCACACCTGTCTGGAACTATATTTACCTTTTTCCTTTTCAACTCTAGAGATTGCCTCACCTCCCCAGCACAGCTGAATGTGTACTGAGATCCAGATGAAGAACAGGCAGGACAAGTTCTCCCCTCAGTGAGACTTGTCACTACTTAAGGTGACAAATGTGGGTTTATCTGGTGCTTTTTCAGGAAACAGGGAGCATTTCCAGTGGGAGGAAAGAAAAGCCTGGGAGAACGCCAACTCTGCACAGGACCAGCGCCCTCCCCGGAGGCTCAGAGATCTGGAGGAGGAGAACCCTGCTGAGCTCCCAGGAACATGAAATGGCCATTTGCAAAACCCTGAGGGAACACTGAGACTGGGACTCCTACCTTTCTCAGAAGGTGGAGTGCTGGGCAGGGAGTGAGGGCTAGAGCAGGCTGGAAGGAGGGTGGAGAAACCCATGGTGGAAGCGAGGTATGAAGCATTGGGAATCTTCTCAGGAACTAAACTCTGATGCTGTGTTTCTCGTGGGAGGCTAGGGGACAAGTTACAACTTTAGGCTAGAGCAGTTTTGAGACTTTTGAAGGCCTGGCTTTGCCCTCTTACTTGGAACCCCAACCCCACATCTTGTTAAAAAATGTACTGACTTTCCACATTACGTAAACATTGTGTTCCCCCTCTCCATATAATAGATGTATTTTTATAGTTCTGCTTTTGAAAATATTTTGTTGTGACTTTTACTTTTTATTGCCTTTCTTCATAATCATGTTTACTTCAGGTTTGTTACAAAGGTGGAAAACCTGATCTGTGACATTTTTTCAAATGCAAGCATACTGATGCATATTCAGTGCAATGAGATATAAATTTGACGCGTGAGATTTGGTGCATGATTTAATTAGACGTTTATTAATTGCACATCTGTAGCTATATTTTTAGTTTAAAGCAAAACTCCCCTCCCTTTCCTGCTGCCAGGTCTGTCTCAAGCATTTGTGCAGACAGTATTGTTCAAGCTCATTGGCTCTAGGCCCTGTTTCTATGGTGCTTAATGGATAAAACAGCTTATAGTCCTCTGGCTTGAAGATTTGAGCTGCTTACTGAAAATGTCGTGAACTAAACTGCCTATTTCTTCATGAGAATTCCAGGGTGCTGTCCATCCAGGGAAGATGGGCTACAGTGGAAGTGGAAGGTTCTCACCTCTAACATTTTAGGGTCATGGACTCCTTTGTTTCTTTGGTGAAGGTCAAGGATCCCTTCTCAGAATAAAGTTTTACATGCATAAAATACACAGGGTTACAAAGAAAAGCGATTGTATCAAAATATGGTTAGAAAAATGAATAAATCTGTGATATAGTAATACATGTTTATTAATGTAGTGACAAGATCTATCTGTGGGCCAAATAACTACCATAATTCAAAGCAGCAATGAGAATAAACAATATTTTGAGGTATCAACACTTATTATGATCTGATATGAAAGTATTCATTATATCTATTGGTGACAGTCACAGGTACTGGTACAGCTGTTCGGGTTTTGTGCTTATGTTTGCAATGGAGAGAAATGCTACATTTTAATTAGAAGATAATGAAATTGAGAGGTGATTATTTTCTCCATTGAATTCAGAGAAGTCCTTAATTCTGTCCAAGCCTGTGGACCTCAAGTTAAGATCAATGGAGGGTGAAGGTAGATCTACTGTCATGATTTATGTGGAAGGAGTGAAGGGACCAAATGACTCTCAGGCAGAGAGAGTCTGAGGCTAAGCTTCTGGATCTCTCGGCCCCAGACCACTGGCCCCCAGTCTTGTGATATGGTATCAGTTAGACGGAAAGTAAGTGCCCTTGAGTATTTGAGGTATTCAAAGTGATTCCCAATCTCCAGTCCAAGGCCAGAGCTATGTCTCTGAACTGTACTCTCAATTCTCTAGGCAAATGACCCCCAGACAGGTCTCCTGGCATACGTAACCTTAAGAGCTTTTAATTTTTTCCTGAAAACGGTTTTTTATTTTTAGCTCTACAGTGCACATTTCATATTAAACCATACTAGCTCACTTTCCCATCCATCTGCCCATTCATTCACCCATCCATCCATCCATCCATTTAATAATGATACTATGCTGTAATGGTATACATGTATATAACTTGCTCCTTTCTTCATCCCTCATACTGGGAAGTGCCTACTACATTAGTGCCAAAGATTATCTATGATAGAGTCATCCTTAGAAATTCCTAGTCCTAGGAGAATTAAAGCAGATTGTGTCATTTTATTATGCAGGACTTGTTTGAGGCCTACCATAGTGTGGATCTAAAAATCTGAGGCTCATGACCCTATTGCCATGATTCTCTTGTTCATCCAAAGGCATAGGTTACAATTCAGAATGATAAGACTCTCTTTATCCCTCTTAGCTCATCAGGCACTTTGGAGACCAGTAAACCTTGTCAAAACAAGGCTCTGTTTAGTTATCTCCACTTGGACTGGCCTAAGAGTCTATCTTCTCTTTTACATTGGCTTCTTAATTCTACATGTAAATTATATGCAAGCATTTCACTGCTTGACCTTGGCACTTGGCATGTGTCTTTTCCTTTTATAACAATAACCAGATTGAATCTTTAAAATAGATTTAAGGTCAATGTCAGAGTAATGGCAACATGAGAGACACCCTTGATCTCTCCCCTTGAAATGGCAACAAATTGAACAGCTATAACTCAGCTAAGAAACCCCACATGGACTCATAGGCAAGCGTGAAAGATCCACTCAATTGACTAAAGGTGGGAAGGGAAAAAATGGGGGTGAAAGATAAAACACATTTGGTTGGGAGAGGGGAGATGCACAGAGTGACTAGGCCTTCTGCTGGAGGAGCAGAGAGATTGGGGGGAATCTGGTGTGATACTGAACCAAAGCAGCAGAGGGTGGGGTCCCTGCCAGTGTCCCCACAGTCTGCCTGCAGCCTGCATTGGTACAAAAACAAAAATACAAAGTGCGACCCCCAGCCTCCCAGATCCCACTTCCCTCCTGTCATGGGTACAGAAAATGGTAGAGACTCACCCCACAGGTGAAGAACAGAGACACTCTGTGTCTGGTCCCTGCTCTACTCAAATGCAGAGAGAGAGCACCCAGAGGCCTGAGATCACCATTGCTAAAGCCGTAAAGCCCTCACAAGTGCCATCCATCATTGCGACTGCAGCCCCACTTCCACCTTTGCAACAACAGCTTCTCAGCAGAGCTCAGCCTGGGATTTTAAAGGGCTACAATTTGTAAGCCAGTGCTGCCCATTGGAAAAATATAAAAAGAAATCTCAGAAATGTTTTCTAATTTTTTGTTTATCTTTAGTTCTTTTTGTTGTTTTGTTTGTTTTTGATTATTTTTTGTAAGTTTTATCTTTAATACTTAATTTTAAGTTTTATTTTATTTTAAATTTTATTTTTGAGAGTTCTTTTGCTTTACTTTTTAATAATGCCACTCTCAAGTCCCTGCAAGACAAAAAATTCTACCAGTACCCAAGAAAGAGACATAGTTCAGAACAAAATTGAAACTCTCCAGAAAGCAATCTCAATCACATGAAAACCTTGGAGTTAAACAATAGAGAATTCAAAATTGAAGTTCTGAAAATATTCAGTGAGATGCAAGAAAACACTGATAGACAACTTAATGAGCTCAGAAAACAAAATAAATACCTCGCCAAGGGGATTGAAACTTTAAAAACTGAGATGAAAAACTTAATGCATGAATTAAAAACTGAGGTAGCAAGTTTAGCTAATAGTACAGTTCAGATAGAGCAAAGAATCAGTGACATTGAAGACAAGTAACTACAGAGATGCTACAGAGAGAAGAAAGAGACTCACAAATTTAAAAAAAAATGAAAGAGCTCTACAAAAATTGTCTGACTCCATCAGAAAGAGCAATATAAGAATAATGGGTATATCCGAAGAAAAAGGGAGAGAGAAGGGAATGGAGAGCCTTTTCAAACAAATAATTGATGAAAATTTCCCAAGTGTATGGAATGAGTAAGATTCTTGAATCCAAGAGGCAAAGAGAATGCTGAATTGCCTCAACCCAAACAGATCTTTTCCAAGGCACATTGTAGTAAAATTGTCAAAAATTAACGACAGAGAATGGTCTCATTTTGAATGTTTTGATGAAGCTATAAAAATTAATTTTATTAAACCTAGACCTTTGAGTGCACATCATTTTAATATTTCATGTGACAAAATGGGAAGCACGCATTCAACATTCTTGCTGCATGCCAAAACCTGAACTGTGTCTTAAGGAAAGCACTCATGTGACTGTTGGAAATGTGAGCTTCTTCTCTTATGGAAGTCTACATTTACTCAATGAACACCTGATAAACTGTGTTTATTTTGGTATTTGGCTGAAATTTTCTTGAAAATGAATAGAGTGAGACTAAAATGTCAAAAACACCAACTGACAGTATTTATTGCCAATGATAAAAACTGAGCTTTCAAAAGAAAGTTGGAATTTTGGAAAACTTGTATCAGTCATGGGGAATTTAACAGTTTCCCAAATACTTATAAACTGTTCTGATAAGATTGGTGGTGATAGTAACACAGAGAATTCTGTAAGAAGGTATGTTAAAAGTGTTAACATCTGGAAAAACGAGATTTTCCAAAAGACAAATGAGTGATGTTACAAATCATGCACAGGTAAAGAATTTATTCAAAATGCTAGATGGACCGATGGATTTTAATATAATGGAGTATGACAAGTTCATTGATGTGGTTGAAGAAACTATAGTTTGTTGAGTTTGGGTATAGTATTTAAGAACTGCTACACTTATCTAAAAGAGCTATTAAAATACTTATCTCTTTTTCAATTACATTTCTATTTGAGGCTGAATTTTCTTCATATAGCTTAATTCTGACAACATAGTGCACTGAGTTGAATGTAAGCAGATCTGAGAGTCCAGCTGTCTTCTATTAGACCAGACATCAAGAGATTTGCCAAAATGCTCAACATGCCATTCTTCTCACTTTTCTTGTTTTTAAATAACTAATTATTTTTATTACTATATTATTTATATTAACATATACATTTATTGGTTTAAAATTGGTATTTTTATGTATAAGCTAATACATACTTAAAATTTTTCTCAGTTTTAATTTCTAGTCAGGTAGACATTGATAGAAACCTCAAAATAATAAAATTTCCTGGGGGTCTTCAATCATTTTTCGGGATAAAACCGGGTCTCAAAACAAAAATTTAAGGACTGCTAGGGAGAAATGCACATGTGACAGGAAAGAACAGAAGCCAAACACATACAGCAGAATGCTAAGCAGACCTTTCCAATTCCCAGGAGACTACAGTGAAATAAATCATGCATTCAATTTTTTCTTTTTCAGTAATTATTTTGGTAAAGTGACCCAGGATGAATGTTATTGTGAATTAAAAGCTGGAGCCCAGAAAACAGAAGAAAGAAAGACTATCTTTCTCTCTCTTTTCCTTTGCTTTTGTCCAGCAAGTTTTCTCCTGCTAGACACAGCAAATGCTTAAACAATGTCATTGGCCTTCAAGCACTATTGCATAACAGAGTTGGGTTCACCTCTCATGACACCAGTTCAATCTTGTGCTATGTATATGACCCTGTTTACCTTTTGCTCTCTTTCTGTTGTCACACTACAGCTAGTGTCAATTATACATTCTTTGGAAAGTATCTGTCATTTTAGCATATGTCTTTCCTCATAAGCCACACTGCAAAAATAAAAAAAAAAGAATGAAAGAAAGAAATAAAGAAAAGAAAAGAAAGAAACAGCCTATGCATTGAAAAATAAGCTAGATGATGCATAGTATTGGACACATAGAAGGTACCACTTGCTAGTTGTTATAGCAGGTTAATTGAACTTAGGTGATCTATGCAGCAGTACCTCCATTATCCATGGGGCATATGTTCCATAATTTATAGTGAATGCCTGAAATTGTGGATAGTATCTAACCCTATATATACTATGTTTTTTCCTATACATACATACATACATACATACATTTTTACTTAAAGGGAGCACTTAACCCCTTCTCTTTGGCATATCTGAATTGCCAGCATTACTACTCTTGAACTTTGGGGACATTATTAAGTAAAATAAGAGTTACTCTAACACATGCACTGCAATATTGCTATAGTCCATACCAAGACAGCTAATAAGTGACTTAAGAGGTAGGCAGTACATACAGGTAGGCAGTATGTACAGCTTGGTACACTAGACAGAGATGATTTACATCCCAGGTGGGATGGAGTGGGATGATGTGAGATTTCATCATGCCAGTTAGCATGGCACACAGTTTGAAACTTAGAAGTTGTTTATTTGTGGAAATTTCCATTTAATATTTTTGGACTGTGAATGACTGCAAGTAACTGAAACCTCAAAAAGTGGATAAAGGGGAGAGTGGCAAGATGGCAATGGAGTAGGTAGATGTACCAACTTCCACCTCCCAGAACCAAAGTGGATTACAACTTAATTTTAAGAACAATCACCTGGAAAAACCAATTTTGGATTAAACTAAGAGGACTCTTTAACCAAGGATCTCTGAAGAAGCCACACTGAGAATGGTAGGAAAAGAAGAAATGTGGAGAGGGCTGCCCAGCTCCCGGGAATGAGTGGCAGCCTGGAGGGACTCATGTGGCGGGAGGGGAGTTTAGCGGACAGGGGAGGGTCTTGGGCCTCAGGAACAAAGCCCCAGGCTGCAGCCCCAGAACCTAGAAGAGGCATATGGACAGTATTTAGCTGTGAAACAAGCCAGGATAATGTTTACGAGAAAGAGACAGATTTCTTAAACCCAGGATTTGTCCTTAAAGGGTCTGCGGAGAAAACCTCTTACACAACCACTCACCTGAGGCTCTGGGGGATGGGGAGAGCTAAGAAGACCAGAGTAGCAGAAAGCGAGTGTAATCTAGGAGGCACAAGGAGAAACACTTTGAGGGACAGCCACCCTAACCCTTGGGCTGAGTCACTCCCCAAATCTAAAGTGAATATTTTTCCTGGAACCAGCAATACCAGCCAAGGGAAGCAGGTCACCAGTCAAACAGAAGCTTTCCTGCTGCGCTCAGAGCAAAGAATCGCTTAGAAGCAGGAAGCCATCAGTGATACAGTATTGAGTGCTAAAGTCTGAGCTGCATAGCCACCCCCACACTGCTGAGTGCTCACCAAAAGGCAGGCGGTGGTAGGACGTGGGAGCTCAGTTCCGTCAGTGAGGGAGGAGGCTGAAGGCAGCTGCAGCAGTGAAAGGGGTGCACAAAAATGGTCTGACCCGTGGCTGCAGGCCAGGAATGCAAGAGAGGTCCCGCCAGCAGTCCCACCTGCATAAGCAAGGCAAAAACCAGGGAACCGGATGAGACTTGCAGCTAGGTGCCGGAGCACAGTCCCACCTGGGGAACTGGCTGAGACTTGCGGCTGAGCACCGGGGCACAACCCCACCCGCAGGGCCAAGGCTTATGGTCCTGGTACGTGAGCGCAGTGCCACCTGAGGGGCATGATGCAGGTTAGGGGCTGGCCAAGGCTTGCATCCCAAATGCATAAATGCAGTCCCACTTGCAGGGGTGGGGAGAAGGCTGAGGGCCAGCCAGGGCTTGCAGCCCAGGTGTATGAGTGCAGTTCTGCTCTTGGGGTTGGTGTGGAGGCTGGGTTGGGTTCCTGAAGGAGAAGAGAAAGAACAAGTGATAGGGAATCTGATTGAAGAAATCATAGCTGAAAACTTCCCTAAATTAATGAAGAAAAAAGTCACACAAGTTCAAGAAGCACAGAGAGTTCCATTAAGGATGAACCCAAAGAGGCCAAAAATAAGACACATCATAATTAGAATACAAAAATTAAGAGATAAAGAAAGAATACTAAAAGATGAAAGAGAAAAGCAGTCTATTACCTACAGAGGAGCTCCCATAGAACGACATCTGATTTCTCAACAGAAACATTAGAGGTCAGAAGGGAAAGGCAAGAAATATTCAAAGTAATGCAAAACAAGAGCCTACGACCAAGACTTTTCTATCCAGCAAGGCTATCATTTAAAATTGAAGTAGAAATAAAAAGCTTCCCAGACAAAAAAATACTCAAGGAATTCATTACAACCAAACCAATGCTACAAGAAATGTTAAGGGGCCTGCTGTAAACAGAATAAAGGGGGAAAAATTTAGTAAAAGAGGAATGTAGATTTAAAAAATAAAATGTCAATAAACAACTACATATCAATAATAACCTTAAATGTAAATAATTAAATGCTCCTATCAAAAGATATAAGGTAGCTGAATGAGTAAGAAAACAGGACCCATACATATGCTGTCTATAAGAGACACACCTCTAAATAAAAGATACACATAGACTGAAAGTAAAGGATGGAATAAAATATTGCATGCAAATGGAAATGAAAAGAAATCTGCGATAGCAATACTTATATGAGAAAAAGTAGACTTTAAAACAAAGGTAAGGGATAAAGAAGGATACTACATAATGATAAAGGGATCAATCCAACAGGAAGATATAATGATTTAAATATTTATGCACCTAATATGAGTACCTAAATATATAAAGCAGATTTTGATGGGTATAAAGGGTAAGATCAATAGCAATACTATAATACTAGGGGATTTTAATACCCCAACTAACATCACTGGATAGATCCTAGGAAAAAAAATTTACAAAAAAACAGCAGACTAGGCCTGACCTGTGGTGGCGCAGTGGGTAAAGCATTGACCTGGGAACACTGAGGTCGCCAGTTCAAAACCCTGCACTTGTCTGGTCAAGGCACATATGGGAGTTGATTCTTCTAGCTCCTCCCCCCTTTCTCTCTTTCTCTCTCTCTCTCTCTCTGTGTCTCCTCTCTAAAATGTTTAAAAAGAAAAAAAAAAACAGCAGACTTAAAGGACACTCTAGATCAACTGGATTTAAAAGATATCTTCAGAACCTTTCACCCTAAAGCAGCAGAATATACATTCTTTTCAAGTGCACATGGTACATTCTCTAGGATAGACCACATATTAGGGCATAAATTGAGTCTCAACAAATTTAAGAAGATTTAAATCATATCAAGCGTCTTCTTGGATCACAATGGCATGAAACTAGAAATCAACTACAATAGAAAAACTGAAAAACACTCAAACACTTGGAAACTAAATAGCATGCCATTAAATAATGAAAGGATTAACAATGAGATAAGGAAGAAATAAAAAATTTCCTTGAAACAAATGAAAATGAACAAACAACAACTCGAAATTTATGAGACACAGCAAAAACAATCCTGAGAGGGAAGTTTATAGCATTACAGGCATAACTTAAGAAACTAGAAAAAGCTCAAATAAACAATTTAACCCAGCATCTAAAAGAATTAGAAAAAGAACAGCAAGTAAAACCCAGAGGAAGTAGAAGGAAGGAAATAATAAAGATCAGAGCAGAAATAAATGACATAGAGGCTAAAAAAACAATACAGTGGATCAATGAAACCAAGAGCTGGTTCTTTGAAAAGGTAAACAAGATCGATGAACCTTTAACCAAACTCACCAAGAAAAAAAGAGAGAGAACTTTAATAAATAAAATTAGAAATTAGAGAGGAGAATTAACAACTAACACAGCAGAAATACAAAGGATTGTAAGAAAAGACTATGAAGAACTGTATGCCATAAAATTAGACAAGCTAGATGAAACAGACAAATTCCTCAAAAAATATAATCTTTCAAAAATCAATATAGAAGAATCAGAAAACCTAAACAGACCAATTTCATCAAATGAGATTGAAACAATTATCAAAAATCACCCAACAAACAAAAGCCCTGGGCCAGGTTGCTTCACAGGTGAATTTTACCAAATATTCAAAGAAGAACTAAACTTCTATCCTTCTCAAGCTATTTCAAAAAATTCAAGAGGAGGGAAGACTTCTAAACTCGTTTTATGAGGCAAACATAATACTGATTCTAAAACCAGGCAAACACACTGCAAAGAAAAATAAAACTATAGACCAATGTTTCTGATGAATTTAGATGCTAAAATTCTCAACAAAATGTTAGCAAACTGGATCCAGCAATACATGAAAAAAATCATACATCATGATCAAGTGGGATTTAGGGAGACAAGGCTGGTACAATATCTGCAAATCAATCAATGTGATTCAACACACAAATAAAAGAAAGGATAAAAATCACATGATAATATCAATAGATACAGAAAAATATTTGATAAAATCCAGCACCTATTTATGATCAAAACTCTCCGCAAAGTTGAAAATACAGTGATCATACCTCAACATGATAAAGATATGACAAACCCAAAGCCAACATCATAATCAATGGGCAAAAATTAAAAGCAATCTCCTTAAGATCAGGAACCAGGCAGGGGTGCCCCCTTTCACCACTCTTATTCAACATAGTTCTGGAAGTTCTAGACACAGCAATCAGACAAAAAGAAGAAATGAAAGGCATCCAAATTAGAAAAGAAGAAGTAAAACTGTCATTATTTGCAGTTGATATGATATTGTACATAGAAAACCCTAAAGTCGCAGTAAAAAGACTACTGAACCTGATAAATGAATTCAGCAAGGTAGCAGGATATAAAATCAATATTCAGAAACAGTGGCATTTTATATACCAACAATGAACTGTCTGAAAGAGAAATTAAGAAAACAATCCCCATTCACTATTGCAACAACAACAAAAAATAAAGTACCTAGGAGTAAATTTAACCAAAGAGGTTAAAGACTTGTACTCAGAAAATTATAAAACATTGATAAAGGAAATTAAGGAAGATACAAACAAGTGGAAGCATATACCGTGTTCATGGCTAGGAAGAATAAACGTCATTAAAATGTCTATATTACCCAAAGCAATCTATAAATTCAATGCAGTGCCTATTAAAATACCAATGACATACTTCAAAGATATAGAATAAATATTCCAAAAATTTATATGGAACCAAGAAAGAACACAAATAGCCTCCGCAATCCTGAGAAAGAACAATAAAGCAGGGGGGTGGGGGTATCACACTTCCTGATATCAAGTTATATACTACAAGGCCATTGTACTCAAAACAGCCTGATACTAGCATAAAAACAGGCATACAGATCAATGTGACAGAACAGAGAACCTAGAAATAAACCCACACCTATATGGACAATTAATATTTGACAAAGGAGGTAAGAGCATACAGTGGAGTGAAGACAGTTTCTTTAACAAATGATGTTGGAAAAATTGGACAAGTACATTTAAAATATGAAACTGGATCACCAACTTACACCATTCACAAAAATAAACTTAAAATGGATAAAAGACTTAAATGTAAGTTGTGAAACCATAAACATCTGGGAAGAAAACATAGGCAGTAAGCTGTCCAATATCTCTCGCAGCAATGTTTTTGCTGATTTATTTCCATGGGCAAGTGAAATAAAGAACAGGATGAACAAATGGGACTATATGGAACTAAAAAGCTTTTGCATAGCAAAATACACCGTTAACAAAATAAAAAGGCAACCCACACAATGAGAGAATATATTTGCCCAAATGTCTGATAAGAGGTTAATAACCAAAATTTATAAAGAACTTGTAAAACTCAACACCAGGAAGGTAAACAATCCAATAAAAAATGGGCAAAGGAAATGAATAGACACTTCTCCAAAGAGGACATACAGATGGCCAATAGGTATATGAAAAAATGTTCAATATCACTAATCATTAGAGAAATGCAAATTAAAACCACAATGAGATATCACTTCACACCTGTCAGAATGGCTCTCATCAGCAAAACATCACAGAGTAAGAAGTGCTGGCGAGGATGTGGAGAAAAGGGAACCCTCCTGCACTGCTGGTGGGAATGCAGACTGGTGCAGCCACTATGGAGAACAGTATGGAGAGTCCTCAAAAAATTAAAAATGGAACTGCCTTTTCACACAGCTATCCCATTTTTAGGAATATATCCTAAGAATACCAAATCACTGATTCAAAAGAAGAAATGCATCCGCATGTTTATTGCAGCATTGATTACAATAGTCAAGATTGGAAACAGCCCAAGTGTCCATCAGTGGACGAGTGGATTAAAAAGCTGTGGTGCATATACACAATGAAATACTAAATGGCCTGAGTAAGAAAGAAACTTACCTTTCGCGACAACATGGATGGACGTGGAAACTATCATGCTAAGTGAAATAAGCCAGGCAGAGAAAGAAAAATACCATATGACCTCATTCATTTGAGGAATCTAATGAACAATGTGAACTGAGAAACGGAACAGAAGCAGAGGCTGGATCAAAGGGACCAGAGGGAAAGCTGACAGAGGGAAAGGGGGTGGGAGGATGGGATCAGAGAAGGGAAAGAAATTAATGAAATTCTATATACATAACAGCATTATAGCAAATCCTGGAGGGAAGGGAGGAAGGTATGGGGAGAGAAGGCATGGGGGGGGGGGGCCGAAGGAGAATAAGGTGGTGGGAGGAGATATATTCGGTGGGACACTTGAATTTATGTAAACACAAATTAAAATCATAAATAAAAAAAGAAAGAAAAATGTGGATAAGGGGGGACTATTGTGTAAGCAGCCTATATAGTGTCACCTTAGCTGACTCAAATGCCCACTAATACTCTCAACTTACAAGTTTTTAAGGAAAAGCACTGGTATGATTGCTTAAGATGTGAAGTGAACCAGCTGCTTTTTTTTTTTTTTTTTTTTCATGGAACACCGTATTTATTCAAAGAACAACTTACAGACAAGCCATGGTTATTAGGTATTTGGCAGAAATTTTCTTAAAAATGAATGGAGTAAGCCTGACCAGGTGGTGGCGCAGCGGATAGACTGGGATGCGGAAGACCCAGGTTCGAGACCCTGAGCTCGCCAGCTTGAGCGTGGGTCTATATGGCTTGAGCAAAAGCTCGCCAGCTTGGACCCAAGGTCGCTGGCTCCAGCAAGGGGTGGCGAGGTCTGCTGAAGGCCTGCGGTCAAGGCACATGTGAGAAAGCAATCAATAAACAACTATGGTATTGCAACGGCAACGAAAAACTAATGATTGATGCTTCTCACCTCTCTCCGTTCCTGTCTGTCTGTCCCTATCTATCTTTCTCTCTGACTCTCTCTCTGTCCCTGTAAAAAAAAAAGAAAGAAAGAAAGAAAGAAATGAATGTAGTAAGACTACACTGAATATATTCATACTTTTAAAACCATGCTTGTGTTGGGTACACATGATCTCACACCCTAGAAGTACTTTGCACATAAGTCTGATTTGCCCAACCAATCATGAAGCAGTGATATGTGCACACTAATGTATCACAATAAAGACTTTCAGTGCTGCCCAGTGGAAAATATTTGTTCTTGCAGAAAAAAAAATACATCAGACAGGAATACAGTCAATAATATTGTAATAACTATGTATGGTGCCGAGTGGGTACTTGGAATATTGGAGTAATCACTTTGTAAAATATATGTTTGTCTGACCATTATGCTGCAGACTTGAAACTAGTACAAATTAATGCTGACTGTAAACTGTAATTGAGAAATAAAATAAAAATGAAGCTAATCTAAAATACTTTTAAATTAGAAAAAATAAATTTATGATCTCAAAAAAAAGTAGGGTGATAGCATGATTTTGTTGGCCTCTGTGCTAAACAAAAATTTATGTGCCTGGTGGAGAGGAAGTAGACTGTGAAAGCAATTCATAGGTAGACACTGCTTTTCAATAGGTCACTTCGACTTCTTTCAACAAACATTTACTAAATGCCTAGTAAGTGTCAGGTACTGGATTTACATGTCTCAGAGACTGGTTTCTAGTTACTCGGGAGAGGCAGATTTATGAAATGCAGACACACCTCACTTTGTTGCACTTTGCTCTGTTGTGTTTCACAGATCTTGTGTACTTTTATAACTTGAAGGTAAGACCCTATGCCAGCCAAAGGCAAATGACTTGCTTTATTGATTTGGAACCAAACCTGCACTATCTCCAAGATCTGCCCATAACTATAATCCTAAATACGGAGTGCTGTATCTAAGTGCAACCAAAGAATAGAAGGAGTGATTAATCCTTCTTCCAGGAGTTTGCAGGACTGTGCTACAGGGGCAATAAACTGGGTTTGAGTTTGAGGCAGGCAGAACAGTCCCATGAAGTACAGACACAGGTATCAATTTAGGAGCAACCTCACATGCCACTCTTTCCATCTCAGAGTCAAGGGACGCCACCTCTAGACCTGTTCTAGCTTGGAGTGAATTCTTAAGGGCGCCGAAC
This sequence comes from Rhynchonycteris naso, assembly GCA_037038555.1. Classification (NCBI taxonomy): domain Eukaryota; kingdom Metazoa; phylum Chordata; class Mammalia; order Chiroptera; family Emballonuridae; genus Rhynchonycteris; species Rhynchonycteris naso. The sequence continues at coordinate 164,722,897 of CM072999.1, read as the reverse complement.
CAGCTGAGCTAAATTAGAGGTGCCAAACTGAACAAGCCACCTGGTGACCCTTTTGTTGTGGTGGAAGGCAGGGTTTTTGTTTCATCATGCTACAGCCATTTTTTCCTGTTGTTCCTTTGTGGGCTGGCTCCCAGTATAAGAACTCCCTGCATAAAACCAGGCCAGGAATTTGAAATAGGATTATCTTGTGTAGAAATGGAGTTGATCTTCACTGCCTCAGCCACCTGGCTTCTTGAAATCTGAAGGGTTACTCCTGGCCTTTTAATATTTTCCTAGTTATGAAAGCCATATTGTCATTCATGCTCATCATGAGCTATAATATATAGCATCTTTGTTTTCAGCCAGGGGTCAAGCCAGTTGAATTAAGTAGCAACAGTCCACCTCCAGGGTGACCAGTAGCTATCCCATAAATAGATGACCACAAAGAGTCTGAAAAATAAAAAAAGAGAAGCCAAAAGGTAACTGTGATTGTTCATTTTACGTGTCAACTTCATTAGACTATGATATCCAGATATTTGGTCAAACACAAGTCTAAATTTCATTGTGAAGGTATTTTTTTTTTTTTTTAGGTAGGATTAATCTGCAAATTAGCAGACTTTAGGTAAAGTAGATAACCCTCCTTAATGTGGATGGGTCTCAATTAATCAGTGGAAGGCCTTACGAGAAAAAAAGAGGAAGACTCCCAGAAGAGGACTGCCTTTGGACTCAGGCTGCAACATCAACTTTTCTTGGGTCTTCAGCCTGCTGGCCCACCATGCACATTTTGGACTTGCCAGCCTCCACTATTACAGAAATTTATCTGTCTGTAGACACATCTTATTGACTCTGCTTCTTTGGAGAACACTGATTGATAAGGTAACATACCAAAATTTTGAAAAGTGGGGTAAGAGTTGATCATTCCAGAGAGGTGCTTGGAAGTTCTATATGAAGAATGAGATTTAGTCTGCTCAATGCCAGGGTATGCAGATGACTTACAAACTTTTCTGTTCTTTCATTTCTAGACCCCTACCGACTTTGTGTTCTTATAGCTACCCAGGGACTTCTTTAGTCCTCACACCCCACTTTTTTTCCTTTTTCCTAGATCCACTTAGTTTAATTTAAGTTTAAATATATGTGCCTCCCCAATATAAGTATTTGTAAAATTTATAAGAAGCTGGTATAAGGAAACTCATGAAGTAACAAAAACTTTTTTGGGAGGTGGAGGGAGAATCAGATAGAAGGAGGTCTTTTGAATCTTTTATTGCAATCCCTAAACTATACTGTTAGAAAGATTTTTGCACTCATAATTTACTGCACTCAGGTTTAGAAGGTAATCCTATCCCAAGGGTATTTTGTGAATCACATTTCTAAAAGGAGTATGCTTTCCTGGTGGTTTCAGGGTTCTCAGAGCCATCCACAAGTCCTAGAATCTGAAGCATGAGGATTCCTGTTGCTGATATTACCTGGGAGAAATGAAGAGCAGAGGAGGACCAGCAACTGGAGGCAGAGATGTTTTCTTGGGCTCTGACTCCATATGTTGTGATGAGGCTTTGGAAGGTTTCCTAGGGGCAGGATACAAGCCAAAGGAGCTGAGGGTGTATAGACCAGCTTAGTATAACTTCTGCATTAAAGAGCTTCATTGACAACCCCCAGAAAGAAGGAAATGTAAAAACTATCCATTAATTGCAGTCAAAACACAGTTTTGGAATTGGATTTCAGCCACGCTTCAATGACTATTGGTGAGATTCTTAGTGAGGTTTTGTCTATAGGCTGTTATTTGGGTTTAAAACGGATTCCAACAGTCTTAAGAACTGTTGCTTCCAATTCCCTGACTTTGAATGCGAGCTGTCTGTCCCAACACGTAGCATGCAGCCACATGTCTGCATTCCACATCTCGGCTCAGAAAAACAGATGTGTATAATAAATACCTTTATTTTTCTGTAACTGTAATTAATGTTTTGGGTCCCCACCACACATAGGGGAGAAATTTAATTGCAGTCAATTCAGGATTTCCATCTTTTATCCTTACGCTTCTGCCTGAGCTTAATAGTCCAAGGCACTGGGAGGGCTTCATCTAATTTCTCAATCATCTGTTCTCAAGAGATTCCCCTGAAACACCTGTGTCTCTATCTGGTCCTTGGTGGTCATTCTGTGTAGCCTACTATGAAGGCATTCTTATTCCTCACTACACGGCCCTTTCGGCCTGGTGGCTTTCTCTGATACTGTGTTCCTTTCCAAGACTTGCTTTCTGTTGTATCTTTGTAGCTCTAGCCAGGAAATAGGCCATTTGGGTTTGGATCTCATAAACTATCTTGGGGATCTCAGGGAACAAGTGCGGAATTGACTTGCTTGTATTTACAAAGCTTCTTTCTGTGTCCTTTGTCTTTATGACATGTCTTTTCATATCCTTCCTATTAGCACAGGAAGGAGCAAAGACCAGTTTTTTTTTTTTTTTCTTTGTGACAGAGACAGAGAGAGGGACAGATATGAACAGACAGACAAGAAGGGAGAAGGATGAGAAGCATCAATTCTTTGTTGCGGCTCCTTGGTATCCTTAGTTATTCATTGATTGCTTTCTCATATATGCCTTGACTGGGGGGTTACAACAGAGTGAGTGACCCCATGTTCAAGACAGTGAACTTGGGCTCAAGCCAGTGACCTTGGGCTTCAAGCAGCGACTTTTGGACTCAAGCCAGCGACCATGAGATTATGTCTATGATTCCATGCTCAAGCCAGCAATGTCAGGGTTTCAAACCTGGGCTCTTCATGTCCCAATTCGCTGCTCTATCCACTGTGCCACCACCTGGTCAGGCACAAAGACCAGTTTTAAATAGGAAAGAAAATACTTGTGGAGGGAAAAAAAAGTACTTGAAAATAACTATGTTGCAATACAAATAAGTTAAAAGTAAAACTCTGGGAACTGAGTTAGAGTAGGTTGTCCCTAAAAGGAAGTTAGCCCAAGAAAAGAAGAAAAAAGTGAGATAAAATTGAGAGATGGATTAGGAATATTAGTTTATTAGAAAACCAGTAACCACTCCTAGTCTTTTTACCCTAAGTCCCACCTGAGGTGGTTTGGTGGGAATTTTCAGGAGTGAAATATGTTGCTGTTTTGCTACTGTGTATCTGGATAGCAAATATGACAGATTTCTAGCACATTAATGGATTTTGTAACTCAATAAATTTTTATTAAACAAATGAACAATAAAATGCTGTGGGACATAACTGGATAGTTGCAAGCAGCACAGGGCTAAATGAGCAGGGGAAGTTCCACAAATGTTCACTATTTGAAAGACTGAGATTGAAAATTAATTTGACATTTTCATTTGCTCAAGAGGTATTTAATAGTATTGGAGACCGGTATGTATGTATTAGAAAAATTAGTTCATTAACAGGTCTCAGCCAGGTACTTGGCTATTGAATGCTGACACAGAAATAACCAACCAACCAACCAACCAACTCTGCCAAGCTGTGTTAAGGATACTGGACTTTAACTTCTTGATTGGGGTTATTACTATATTTCTACAGCGAGTTGACCTTCAAGATGGATCACTGAGATCAAAGGTAATAAGTTATGATGTTTGCCTTTTAAAAACTAAACGTTATTCTGAATGTCATAGTTTGCAACTTTCAATTGGAAGTGGCAGCATGGCCTCATGGAGTTTGCCTTGGATTCTGTTCTTTGCCTCTTTCCTTGTGGTGTCTGGATTGGTAAGAAAACCATGTATGGAAAACAGTTAGAAAAATTGGGGGCAGTTGATATCAATTGTTAAAGAAAATTGGTTTATTGTTTGTTTCTTATGAATTTTGAAGTGTTAATGAAATGCCAAGGGCAAGCAGGGTACAGAGAGTAGGAAGCCATGCCAGAGAGAGTCAGAGACATTGACATGAAGTTATGTTTTTCTTTTCATTTTATAATTGTGTAACACATTTTCTTATGATAAGATGAAAAATATGAGATTTGAAAGTCATTCCATTTTCATTGCTGAATGACATCATATTGCTGTTACAGTAACTTGAGACATAAGTGGAGGGAATGATGATTGTCACAGGCACAGTAAATACTTATAAAGTTTTGTAGCATGAAATTTCTGTTTCTTCATGAATTGAGACCAATCTTTTTAAGTGCCAGGTAGTTTGTACCACAAACCAACTCAAGGTTATAAACAAAGTTCCAAATTCTTAGGGGAAACTTTTAGGTGTGATTTTAAAATAACTTCTTATATTATGCTGATATTCATTGAGAGTAAGAAAAACCATTTGATAACATTAAAACTGTAATTATGAAAAAATACTTGACTTGTTTTAGTGGGAATGCTTTGGGATTCCTCTGTGAGTACGTGTGGCTAAAGCATGTGACAATTATAGCACTTGTTACTATAAAAAAGGATGGTATTCATCCAGCTAGTTCATTCCCATGCCTTCACAAATGTACCAAATGATTTTACAATTTATATACACAAATCATATTTACATAAAATTGTACCTTATATATGTGTGACATTTGGTTATAGTTTAAAAAAGTGCTTTCACACGACATCATATAACCCCCACAATATCTATGTAAAACAGGTTTTACAGAGAATTTGAGTGTCAGGAAAATGCACTGACTTGCTATTAGTTGGTGGAATCAGGATTATAACCCCGATCTATTGTCTATCAGTCCCATGAGCTTTTTTACTAGACAAAACTTAGAAATTTCTCAGGTTTACTTAATTTTCCCACTGATGTGGTCTGGGTTTCATTTAGTTACTTTTATCTTTGTAAGTTTCTCTTTCTTTCTTTTTTCTTTTCTTTCTTCCTTTTTCTTTCTACCACAATATTATCTATACCCATTGATTTTTTACTTAAACATTTGGTATTGTCTTTGAAGGTAGAGTCTTGAGTGAAGTATAAAAGTAAACCATGATTAATGTGGTCTTCAATAAAATTTCTTTTTAAAGGATTGCTATCAACTAAAATAATATTTTAATGTTAAGAATACATTTTTAGGCTTTCAAGCATTGCTCTGTGAATTCTTTAAAAAATCACGGTAAAAGTGAATACTTATTTCAGGGCTGAAGTCTTAGGTTCTGCCTTCTCTCCAATCTATGAAAGTGGTATCTAGCTTCTTTCATTTTCAAATTCACATAACAGAAAGTTTTATTATTATTTTTAAATAGGAAAGGAAAAGACCCTTTGGTCAAAAAGTTATCTTTGACTCCAATTTAACCGTATTAGACATATGTCAAAAATTCATAATATTAATGGAAATCTCCCACAAGTGGCTAGATAAAAATTGAAACCAAGAATACCATTTATATCATGGACATCATAATAATATCTTCTTTTATGTGTTTGTTTCCCAGCCAACTCCAGAAAATTTTGGTGAGTGTATTCTGAGATTTGCTCTAACTTATATTACAAGAAAGTTATGTATATAATAGAACAACAGAACAGAAGAACTTAGGACACATTTAATGCTAAGTACATGCATAATTGCATTGAACTTTGATCAAACACTGGCTTCTCTTGATTTATTGAAGAATATTCTATTGTTCCAGGTTCCAGGGTAATGCACAACCAGCAGAAAAACATATGGTGGTATAGGAAAGGCCAAGCACAGTGATTGACAAACAAACATCCATAAATGCTTGCTATTATTATTTTTGCTATTTTGTGTCACATCAGAAGAGCATTCTATTTAGTTGCATACAAGGAGATTTGGCCATATTATTCACCTCTTTGACATTTAAAAGAGAAATTCAAATTTAAATTAGTAATTTTCCTTGAGAGTTCCCAGGTATGCTATTGCAAAGAATATACATATATGGGTAGATTGGACTGGTTTGGCCAAATTTAAACATTTGCTTTCTATTTAATCTATCCATCTAGCTTAGTTTTTCAAATTCAGCTTACTAGCATATGATGAATATCTTATTTCTGAAGTAATTGACATTCAAGGGACATGAATAAGACAAGAGCATATATGGAAAAGCTCCACTACCTCAAGCCTGGCTCATGAGAAGTTCTTGATCAATCAATCAATCAATATGTATATGTATCACATCAGAGCCTAGTAGTCACTTATCTGAGGCAAAAGAATCTTGCTCACTTCTAATTCAATAATTGATAAAGATTTTCTTCTTCCATAAACATAATGTTAAATGTTTTTCTTGTTATTTTTTTAAAAGATGTAGATGGTGGAATTGATCGGGATATATTTGATATCAATGAAGGTTTGTATATTCTTTTTTACATCCTTTATTAAATGGGAAATTTGAACAAATTTGCTAACATGGATCTACATCTTTCCCCTTAGATTTAGGACTGGATCTTTTTGAGGGAGACATCAGACTTGATGGGGTGAGTTGAAGCAATGCAAAGAAGATTCTTCTATTAGTCACTGCAATTTAAAATACAGAATACAGCTGTCCCTCACCATATCATGGTTCATTTTTCACTGTTTCACTGTATCATGGATTTTTAAATTATATATATCTAATTTTGTATTGCAAATTTTTTGCTATATCGTGGAATTTTACAGTATATAGGTATTTTTATATATTTATTATTTTAATTATTTTTTGCAGTAAAATAAGCATTTTTTAGCCTAAAAATGAAAAAAATATAAATATATTAATTAAAACATATTAAAAGAATATTAAATCATCATCATCTTCATCATTCCAGTTGTAGTATATTCACTGGTGAATACCCACATGGAATTTTATATGTTGTTAAAATTATGTAGGTTTGAGAGTGTAAAAAAGTGTTTAAGAGCATAGAAAGTATATATAAGAATGTGAGAAAGGTTAATAACAGTGTGGGAAAGGTTCATAAGAATGTGGGGAGGGTTTATAATATATATATATATATATATATATATATATATATATATATATATATATATATATATATATAATAAAATAAATATAAGGTCACTAGTTTGCAGATTTTCACCTGTTGGGGAGGGTCAGGGGTTCTGGAACCTAACTCCTGTGATAGACGAGAGACCACTATATTTGAGAAGGATTGCACAGGACAGGCTTAGTTAAGTCCAACTATCTCTAAGTGCACAGAATCATGGTGACACATTTACTCAATGAATACATTGTATTGTAAGTGACTCATATAATAGTGTCTTCACAATCTATTACTTAGATTTCTGTGTGGTTAAAACCACCATCATTCACCATATATACCTTGATCTTATTGATTGTTTTTATTTTCTCTGTCAACAAAATTAATGATAGGATTTTTCTCCTAGAAACTTCGTTGTAATATGATAGAACTAGAGGCACACAAACACACACGTAATGTGTTCACACATACAGGTGGCTTGTTTACATTGGCTGGGAGAGCTTAAAACTTCATCTATTCCTTAGTTAACTATTGAATGCTTCAAAAGTTTTTGCTTAATTCATTTAATTACCTCTTTCGCATTTATTTTTGACAGGTGCAAGATAGAAATTCCATCATCGGAGAAAACTATAGATGGCCTCATACCATTCCATATGTTCTAGAAGATAGCTTGGGTTAGTATCTACCTTGGAGTATCCATAACTGATGTATATTCCTGAAAGAATATGATTATAGTATTTCCAAGGGTAGGCAATTATGTTCTTTAAGGGTTATTTTGTTTACTGTTTTGTATAGCTCTGTATACTTAGTTAAGAAAATAAGTGAAGTAAACAATAAAAAGAACCCATGTGATTTTGTCTGAAATATTTGCTGAGATTTGACCAATAAAGGAATTACTTTAACCAACATTCATGGAGTGCTTACTCTGTGCTGAATTATTCCATTCTAGAGACACAAAGATTAGGGAGTTAGCCTTTATTTTAAAGCAGTGATTTCCCCTATGTTCAGATTTTACATATGAGTAAAAACCAAAACAATCCAACAAGTAAAACTCTAGAAATTGGCAGTTGCTTTACCAAAATTTTATTTTGCCAAGTCAGGAGCTTAAACAACATGAGTCCACAATCTTTTATCATCCTCTTTTCACAAAATAAACAGTGTTTTAATAGTAAAAAGTCAGAAGAATCTGATCTAAAACTAAGGAAAGCTTGCCTGTATAAGAAATTTAATTGTGATGGGCAACTCTAAACATGGTCCTCACTTTATTTATGGACTAGTGGAAATGATATCATTGACTAGCATCAATTTAGGAACTGTTGTTTGGGAAACTTTTTCTTAAAGATCATACATTTTAGTGGAGATTCAAATAAACCCAAAGCTAACTATAATAGAATTGAATAAATATAATAATTAATCATATGTTCAAATGGTTATGAGAACAACCTAGATATAAAGGCATAAACATTAGGGGACATGTGACACTATACAGTAGGGTTGTTATGAAGGGTGTGCAAGTTGTACACCATACACAAGTGCTGGGGAGGAGGAATAAGTAGGGCTGAAATTAAGTTTGTATTCTGTTTATCAAGAGATATTCATTTCTCTGCAATGATGTGCTATTCATCCAACAAGACATCCACCAATACAACTGAAGCATTTTCCCAGATAACACGCGTTTCTTTCTTTCTTTCTTTCTTTCTTTCTTTCTTTCTTTCTTTCTTTCTTTCTTTCTTTCTTTCTTTCTTTCTTTTTGTGAAAGTGACAGAGAGAGACAGAGACAGAGAGAGGAACAGATAGGGACAGACAGATGGAAGGGAGAGAGATGAGATGCATCAATTCTTTGTTCCAGCATCTTAGTTTATTGATTGTTTTCTCATACGTGCCTTGACGGGGGAGGGAGGGCTACAGTAGACAAGTGACCCCTTGCTCAAGCCAGTGACCTTGAGCTCAAGCTGGTGAGCTGTGCTCAAACCAGATGAGCTCATGCTCAAACCAGTGACCTCGAGGTTTCAAACCTGGGTCCTCTGTGTCCCAGTCTGACACTATCCACTGAACCACTGCCTGGACAAGCAGACATACCTCTTTCTAGTGTGCAGAAGAAAGGCACCACATGGTCTCATGTGGCTTCTGATAGCAAGGGAAAGGTGACCTAAGCAGATGTGCAAAGGCATCGGGAAGAGAAAAAACCCTTAGCTGGAATTTAGATTGGAATTAGGGAGATAATGAAGTTAAACAGGTAGGCAGGATCCAGATTGGGGAAGTCTTTCCCATATAAAACACCTGGTGTGTGTACTGATGGTAATATGGAGCCACTAAAATTTTAATGTGGAAGAAGATTACCACTTAGGTTGCGGTATAGAAGATATATTATCAATGGGGCAATAAGATAATAGCGAGATCAGCTAAAAGAATATTGAAGACATTTAAGGAAAGACCAAAGAGTTTCTGAAGCAAGACTCTCTTAGAATAGAGAAGAATGGATAAATCTAAGAGAAATTTAAGAGGCAATTGTTAGATTTGATGTTTGATGGCAAGAGATCGAGAAGGTAGGTCCAGGTAAAGGGATGCTAGTGCCCTGGATTTATGCAACTTGATGGATCATAGTGCCTTTAACAGGAATAAGGAATTGGTCTTGAAGTGGGAAGGATAGAGAGTGTGGTGAGAATGAGTTTCTGGAATGCAGAATTTGAAATGCATCAGGCTCACTGTGGTAGAGATATATATAAAGTGTTGGTGGATAACCTGGTCATTCAAGATAGAGAAATACTTGGGAGTTATTAAGATGTAGGAAAAGGCTGAAGCTGTGGGTATGACTGAGCATCTTTCACAGTGCCTTCTGCATAACAGGCACTCCATGGAAACTGGATTTGATTGAGTGACAAGAAGATTGTATTGAGTGAGATGGTTGGGGATGAAACTTGGCCTGGGAGAGCAAACTTTTGGAGTTGGTATAGATAAAGGATCTGATAGAAGTTATTAAAAAAGGAAGATTGGCCAGAAATATAGACTAAAAACAAAGAATAGAGTAGAAAAAGCCAAGGCAAGAGTAACTAAAAGGGTTAGAAGTTTAAAAAGCTCATGTAATATAAGAAGAGAAAGATGTTTATTGACTTTTGAAATTGGGGTGGGGGAAATCAGAAAGATTTGAAATATTTTTCATGTTTAAATCTTCTAACTAAAAACTTAAAATACTTTAGTGGGCTTTTTTCAAAGAAATATATAATCATGAACTTTATATTGACATTTCAGTCAATGACAGATTGCATATACAATGATAATCTCATAAAATTATAATGGAGCTGAAAAATTCCTATCACCTAGTGATGTTGTCACTATTTAATTGTATCACTATGCATTACTCATGTGTAATGAGTAATGCATAGGTAAACACACCTACTGTGTTGCCAGTCATATAAAGGTATAGCACGTACAAGTATATACAGTACATAGTTCTTGATAATAATAATAAATGTCTATCTTACTGGCTTATGTATTTATTACACTATAGTTTTAATCATTAGTAGAGTGTACTCTTTCTACTTATAAACAAAGTTTACTGTAAAACAGTATGCCATATTACCCTGGCAAAAGCCTCAAATATTTCATGTTTACTGTGTATCTTGATAACATTATTTTCTCTTGTGCTTGATTTAATCTCCTGTTGCTTTGGGCAGTGACATACTGTGCCGGCTTATACCCTAGGAACAATAGGTTATGTCATATAGCCAAGGTGTGTCGTAGGCTATACCTTCCAGGTTTGTGTAAGTACACTCTATAAAGCTTGCAAGACAAAATCACCTAATGACGCATTTCTCAGAATGTAATTCCATTATTAAGTGATGCATAATTCCCTATCTCCATATATATATATGTAAATATATATACATGTATACATGTTTGTATGTATGTATGTGTGTGTGTGTATATATATATATATATATATATATATATAATTTTAATACATTTATTCTTCTAGGTGAGTTCCATAAAAGATCAGTGAGCTTTAATAATACTGTGTTGTGTAGGCTATTTTTGCCATGTATTTTAACCAAAACTATCATAACCTTATGAGCTCTATATATCTGTTTTTCAATAACAGTACAAAAAACAAAGTGTATGCTTTGAGGACAGGATATACTTTTCACTTTGCAAATCTGAGGCTTAGCCTAGTCTCTGGCATATTATAGGCAGTTAATAAATACTAAAAAAATAAATTGATAAACATATATAAATTAAACATATTAGGTAAAAAAAGCTCAGCTCAGATCTTACCATCCAAACTGTGAACATTTTTGCATAGTTACAACTCTAGTTTTTAAACTTTTTGTTGTGATTTTTCACTTAATGTTATATTGTTTCATGTTGTGATTTTTATAATATAACTGAACTTTAAAATTTTATAGGTCATTTTCTCAATTGTATAATTTTGATTATTTCTTATTTAGGAAATACCTCTGTTTAATAGTGTACATTGAATTTATTCTTTTTGTTCTTTATTTATTTTATATTTTGTCACAAGTTAGTTTGTTTACTCGCAGAAAGTAATATTCCTTACGTTTAAAATAAAAAGATACTGCCTAACATTTCAGAAAATTTTTTGATTACAATTTTAAAGTTCTATTTTATTTAAAAAAATTTTAATTACAGTTCAATGACAATATTATATTAGTTTCAAGTGTACAATATAGTGCTTACACGTTTATATACCATGGAATTTAAACTGATTCCAAATGACTCCAACTAGGAAAATCACTAAGCAAGGCCACTCTATGTGTGTGTATCAAAAGTAGATACTTATGAAGGGTTTTCAGCAGGTATTACTCAAATTCTGGTGGGCCAACCTACTAAATTCTGCCAGTAGGGTTTTAATCTTTTAGTTTAAGCTTTAGGTGTTATTTGCTGTTAGATGCAACTTCCCTGAAAGGGAAGCAGCCATTTATGGCTCCCAATGGATAACTGATAATCTCTTACTTGAGTGCCTGCATTGAGATGGGGTTGGGGGGTGGGGAGGGAGGTTGGGAGTGGAGAGGGAGGGTGAAAGAATTAGGGGTGGAAATACAAGGTGAAGGTGTTAGGAACCTCAAGGGGCTGACAGAGGGGAAATAATCCTGAACAGCTGCTCACTCAGTCCTAGGCAACATGAATAAGCAGGACTTATCTTGGTAGAGAGCTATACCTTTTACAAAACTTTCATACCTGTTCCCTTATTTGATTCTCAGAACAATTCAGTGCAGGATGGTAACTAACCTCATTAAGCTTTGATAAAAGGCCTAGACCAGCATGCTCCTTCTCCATTCTGTTCTAAAATAATCATGTGTGGTCGGTATCATCACTCCTTATTTTAAGTAAATGTTAGATTTAAAATAGTGATCCAAATGTGATACTTATGGTACAAAAAAATTGGAAACAATGTAAATACAGTATTTGACAACAGTAAGTTACTTACATATATTAAAGCCATATAATGTAGCCATTAAAGTGGAAAAAATAATAATTAATGATGAAGAAAGATGTTCATGATATATTTAGTGAAAAAATAGTTTGTAAAATATTATGTAAACTGATTTTGTTTTTAATAAAAATAGATGTATGTTATATTATATATATTCATAAGCAAAAAGCATAAGGGTAGTTGATTATTTCTGGGTGATAAGGTTTTTAAATTTCTTTGTTATTTGTTTATATGCATTTTTTAATTTGTTTATAATGAACATATATTATTTGTGTGGTAGTGTAAAAGGTTGAATTCTGAATGCTTCTTACAGATTCATGTTAGGGCCTTCCTTATCTATGTGAATCCTGTCTTGACCTTCACTTGGACTGAGGTATTCTGAATACAGTCATGAACCACTTAACAACAGGAATACATTCTGAAAATGCATTGTTAGGCAATTTAGTTGTACAAACATCATAAAGTACACTTACACAGACCTAGATGATATAGCCTACTACACATCCAGCCTATATGGTACAGCCTATTGCTCCTAGGCTACAACCTGTTCAGCATGTTACTGTGTGAAACAACATAAGATAAAATCAAACACAAGGGAAAAAGATGCCATTGAGGGATGCGTGGTGAACACAAGGTATATGAAGCTGCTGCTGGTATAACATGGAATACTGTTTTTTGTAAGTAGAAACTAGGTCCTCTAAAATAACAGTAGAAAGTACAGTATAGTGAACACATAAGCAAGTAACATAGTTACTATCATTATAAAGAATAACGTACTGTACATAATTGTATGTGCTATACTTTTATAAGACTGGAAGTACAGCCTAACCAGGTTGTGGCGCAGTGGATAGAGTCAACCTGGGATGCTGAGGTCCCAGGTTTGAAACCCCGAGGTTGCTGGCTTGAGTGCGGGCTCATCTGGCTTGAGTCCAGGCTCATTAGTTTAAGCATAGGTTTGCGGGCTTGAGAATGGGATCATCAATATTTTCCCAACGTTCTTGGCCACTGGCTTGAGCAAGGGGTCACTGGCTCGGCTGGAGCCCTTCCGTCAAGGCACGTATGAGAAAGCAATCAATGAACAACTAAAGTGATGCAATTACAGTTGACGCTTCTCATCTCCACTTCCCACCCCGCACCCCTCTGTTTCTCTGGCTAAAAAAAAAGAAAGACTGGAAGTGCAGTATGTTTGTTTACACCACCGTCACCACAAACACATGAGCAATGTGTTGCACTATGACATTAGGATGGGATGGCCCTAGGCAATAGTAATTTTTCAGTTCCATTATAATCTTATGGGACCATTGTCTTGTATGTGGTCCTTCATTTACTGAAATGTCGTTATGAGGTGCATTATTGTAATAATTTTTAAAAGTCTGTGCTGAAGTTATATAAAGGGGAGGACAAAGATGAATATTTGATACATGCTTCTTTTACTTGGAACTTTACCTCTCTTTTCTATTTGATCCTCACAATATCCCTGCAAAGTTGATTTTAATTCCCCATTTTAATGATAGCACCACCACTTCAAAGGTGAATTAAATTGGCAAAGGTCACTTATCAAAAATAGTAATGAGAAAACAAGGGATAACTTAGGTGTGTCCAGTTCCAAGTCCAAGGATTTTCCACTCGGTAAGACTGTCGCCCACATGCCTGCAGCCACCCCCACCAGTCCAGCAGCACTGGGCCCCACTTGTGCAGGTCTGTCCACACGCTTCTGGTGCCATCTCTTCCCTCCAAAATTCTTTTCCTGCATGTCTTTGTTCCTTTCCTACCTCTGCCTTCTTGGAATTCCATGTTTATCCAACCTGTTAGCATAATTATTAATTCCAAAGTCATGGTCCTTCACTCTGTTTGGGATCCTGAACTTACTTGTGAAAATTACAAACATTCTCCCCCCCAAAAAATGTGCTTTGCAGGTATAGATCTATAGATATAGACATACTTTGCATACTATTTCAGCATATTCAGGGACCTTCCCATCGCAAATCCTCAGATTAAAATCTTTACTACAAGGTTTTAAATACATATTGCAGCTTCTCAGGTGAAGCAGATAATGGTGATGGTTCATTTGGTTGCCTGTGATCTAACGTGTATGTTCTCTGAGATAATGCACCTCTAATGGCTCCAGAGAAAGAAATATGGGGAGAAATAAGGGATCTGAAGAATAATCAAATACTTGCATGTAATACAGCAGGTCCTTGAATAACAGTTTCATTCAACGTCGTTTTGTTATAATGTTGATGAGATACCATAGGGATTTAACTCATGGTTATATAAATAAGCTAAATATTTTTGTGTTCTTTTCCTTCAGAACTGAATGCTAAGGGAATTATCCTCAATGCATTTGAACGCTATCGCCTAAAAACATGCATTGACTTCAAGCCTTGGGCTGGAGAAACTAACTATATATCAGTGTTCAAAGGAAGTGGGTAAGTTGAAGAGTCTGTCTTCTAAGGATGCTAATGAGAACTGTTGTGGCCGAGGCATTATATTACAGCAATTGCCCTATCCCTGACCTTGAGGAAGAGTTGGGACTTCCTTCCCTGTTTGTTGGAGAGTAAAAGACAGCTAGATCTAGTTTCTCCAGATATAAAATAAAATTTTCATATATGCAAGCAGACTACCAAATTTTTTAGAAGAGGAGGGTGGGGTTACAGGCTATTCATTCCATACCTTTGTGAACTTCAGCTACTCCTTATGGCCCCCTTCATGTAAAACATGTGTGTGTGGGCATGGATGTACAGGCTGTATTTGATTTTTTTTAACCTAACGATTCTTACTACTTGAGTTAAGAAGGTGACCGTGTTATTGGCTTGGAGCTCAGCAATTCTGAGTGATTACTATACCTATAAAACCCTTCGGTTGCCTGACCAGGCGGTGGAGCAGTGGATAGAGCATCGGACTGGGATGAGGAACGACCCAGGTTCGAGACCTCGAGCTCGCCAGCTTGAGCGCGGGTTCATTTGAGTTGAGCAAAGCTCACCAGCTTTGGCCCAAGGTCACTGGCTCGAGCAAGGGGTTGCTTGGTCTGCTGAAGGCCCACAGTCAAGGCATATATGAGAAAGCAATCAATGAATAACTAAGATGGTGCAACAAAAAACTGATGATTGATGCTTCTCATCTCTCTGTGTTCCTGTCTGTCTGTCCCTGTTTATCCCTTCTATCCCTCTCTCTCTGTCCCTGTAAAACTAACTAACTAAATAAATAAAAAACAACCTTCGGTCATCAGCATAATAAGGACTATTTAAAAGACTTGGAAATTTCCAGAAAAAATCAGGACAAGGCTGACTTGGGGATGACCTGATTCTATGTTATATTTGGTGTCAGAGCAAGTTCTCCAAAGCTCATCTGGTCTGGAAAATTTTTCATACATCACCAGGGTTAATGAGAGAAATGAACTCTGTTTAGATCCTTCCATTGTGAAGGATCCAGATGGGTAACTTAGTTGTTTAGGCATTGGGGATCTTGGTCTGAGACCTCAACCTGCATCATAATAACACCCTCCCCCATTTCTCCTGCAAACTCTCCTGCAAGCTGCTGGTCTTCAGTGGGAAATATGCGTGAAGGGGAACAAAAGCTCTCCATTGGGGAAAACTGTGACCGAATAGCCACGATTCAGCATGAGTTCCTCCATGCACTGGGATTCTGGCATGAGCAGTCACGTTCTGATCGGGATGACTATGTCAGGATAATTTGGGACAGAATTCAGTCAGGTAAATTTCTCTTGTTTTCTTACACTTTTAGTTAGTTAAAGACTAAATGTCTAAGTATTATATCCTCTGCTGTCATCTGTGTCAACTGTTAACAATAGGAAAACTTGGATGCTTTGATGTCTTACTTCATTTAACTGTAACTCAACAGGAATTGAAGTGGGTGAGGGTTGTTGGGGCACAATAATCCCAGAACTCTAGTCCAGTTGAGCCAGATATGATCTTAGAATCATGTGTTTCCTAAAGCATGTTTTATGGCATGCTCTGCTACAATATGCTCACGGGTGTTGTTTGAAAAGGACTCTGTGGTCACATGGTTTGGGAAACCCTAGGTTATAAGAAATAAAACTAACAGTTACTTACACTGCTGTACTACTTACTGTTCAGACTCTTTGTTAGATTAACATAAATTGTAAATCTTCAAGAGAGGAGCATTTCCCAAAGTGGCTTAATTATGGTCTTTGTGGGTTTTTTTGGGGGGGGGTATTTGAGTTTTTTGTTCCATGGAAGCCATATTGGGAAACACTGAAGTAGTTGGACAGCCTGAACTTTTTGTGGCTTTGTGTTTCAACTCAGAAAGGTTTTCATAACCATGTCCGGCCAGAGCTCATGTTTTTCACGTTTTTTTGTTTTTGTTTTTGTTTTTTTTTTTTATCACAGTGACACTTAGTTTTCCTCCATAAGGTACAATGGGGAGAATAGCATTGCTATCATGTGGGGTTCTGAGGTCCCTGACATCATCATCTTAACATCACAGCTCTTGCTTCTTGCTCCTTTCTCTCCTTCAGTGTCTTGACCTCAACTTGGGTAGGCATAGCATCAGATGAGAAGATTTCTGGAGCAAGAGAATTATTAGCTTTATTCCATAGCTTCATTCTTTAGGATTCCTAAGGTCTTATTTTTGGCAGAAAGTTCTGCTAACTGAGATTTGACAACACATGTGCTTTGGAAAGCAGGTCTATCTCATTGTGCTTACAAAATCATTTGATTTCAAGTTACAATTAGTTGCCCATTGGTATGATGTTAAGCAGCCTACTGTCTTTAAATGAGTGGTTCTTAACCTGGGTTTTATTGAACCCTAGGGGTTCGATGAGTCGGTCTCAGGGGTTCAAAGAAGCCTCTGCCGCGGAGGTAAAGACACACTTGTGTAAAGTCGTGATGACACGCCCCGCTTGGCCATCACCTGCTGCAGAGGATCACGTTACATTGCTTGGCCAACCAGTGCTGCGGGGAATTTAGTGCACGCAGTAGTCAATGGCTGTCGTAGTTGTACGTCATGTGGTTTCTTTCTTAATATTTTAATCCATACTAAATATGTCGAGCAAAAAAAGAAAGTGGTCAGACGAATATGTACAACATGGATTCACATGTTTCACGGAACGGGATGGGAGTCAGCGTCCTATCTGCATGATATGCAATACCAAGTTGAGCAACTCTAGTCTTGCACCAGCAAAACTAAATTCGGGGAAAAAAATCATATTTTATATATCACTAAAGAAGGGTTGGGTGAATGTGCATATGAAACTGGTGGGTTCGGTACCTCAAAAAAGGTTAAGAACCACTGCTTTAAATGTATACATTTAAAATACAACTATACATATTCCAGTAACCATAAAACCTCTGACTACATCAATCCTTTCTAATGACTCTGCATTATAATTCCCAGGTCCCATCCCACCACAATTTCCCTAATCCTCTTCCTTTCATTTTCATCTGCTGTGGATGCCTCTGCCCTTCCATGATCACCTGTCACTGACGCTATTTTTTTTTCCTTTCTTTTTTTTTTTCCAAGTGAGAGGAAGGGAGATAGTGAGACAGACTCCTGCATGTGCCCCGACAGGGATCTACCCAGCAATTCCTGTCTGGGGCTGATGCTTGAATCAACCAAGCTATCCTTAGCACCTGAGGCTGATGCACTCAGACCAATTGAATCATCCTCAGTGCCCAAGGTGGATGCTCGAACCAATTGAGCCATTGGTTGCAGGAGGGGAAAAGGTAGAGAAGTGGGAGAGAAGCAGATGGTCACTTCTCTTGTGTGCCCTGACAGGGAATTGAACCTGGGATGTCCACATGCCAGGCCCATGCTCTATCCATTGAGTCACTGGCCAGAGCCCAATGACCCTATTTCAACAACACATTTTAGAATCCTTCTTTTCATCTGTAGTTTTTAGAATCTTGGGTCCAATGCTAATGTCTAACTTTGGGCTGTAATGAAACTTAGATATGTTCAACATAATTACTGGTATCACAATTTTAAGCTTGAATATTATATTTCAAGACAGTAATGTATGAAATACCCTTGAAATACTGTAGGTCAGTTGTAGCAAAAGTTGCACTATGTTTATTACAGTCTGTTTCTAAGTTAACAGCATTTAGAGTAAAATAAGTCAAATTTTTTGAACATCAAATAATTAAAAAAATTTTATTATTCAGGCAAAGAGCACAATTTTAACACCTATGATGACAAAGTCTCGGACTCTCTCAATGTGCCCTATGATTATACTTCAGTCATGCACTACAGTAAAACTGCATTCAGAAATGGAACAGAACCTACAATTATAACAAGAATCCCAGACTTCATGGATGTGATTGGCCAACGAATGGATTTCAGTGATTATGATCTCTTAAAGTTGAATCGACTCTATAACTGCTGTATGTGATAAGGTCTTTAAAATGACTTCTGTTTCTCTCTGCTACATAAGAAAATAAATTATGTTTTGTGCTATTTTGCAGAGCACTGCCGAGTTTTCTGAAATTATAAAAGCTTGATATTTTATTTTAATTTTTGATTTTAAAGAGAGAGAAGAAAGAAGAGAGGTCCTTGGATTGTTGTTCTACTTATTTATGCATTCATTGATTTATTCTTCCTGTATGTACTCTGACAAAAATCAAACCTGCAACTTTAGCATATATGCATGATGCTCTAACCAACTGAGTTACTAGGTCAAGGCAAAAGTTGATATATTTTTTAAAAGCACCAAAACCCAAATCCCAAACTACAGTTTGGAAGCAGATGTAAAAATAAATTGAGTCTTTATTAAAAAAAAAAATTATTGATTTTAGAAAGACAGGAAGAGAGAGAGAAATATTAATTTGTTATTTCACCCATTCATGCATTCAGTGGTTGACTCTTGTATGTGCCCTGGCATCCCTGAAACCCTGGCATATATGAATAACACCCTAACCACCCAGCTAGCACTCATAAACTGGGTCTTGGAGGAACATGCCCCACACAAGTTTTTGAAATTGTTACTCATTCAAATATATACCAACTTGATATTCAAAACTTTTTTCAGCCAAAATGAGGTGTATAGTCATAATATAAATAGCATCCAATAATCTGAATGGTGGCTTAAAAATCTGTATAACTAAAAGAATGTAGACTCAGGTTTCTATAATTAGATAATTTAACAAAAAGAGTTGGGCAGGAAGTTTATTTAGATCTACAGAATTGGTCAATGTCTTGGTTCTGCAAGAATCAAAAGGTCTTTAAGTCACCATCACCCAGAATCAATGAGGTGTCCCCCATTAGTTAGTGTCATTCCTAGTACTTCTGTGATAAGCTCAGTTTTTATTACTCAGATTATCATGTATATGACTGTCAGTAATTGTTTACTTTTGTTTTCATTTTTGTAGCCTCTTCCTTGAGCTTTATGGATTCGTGCAATTTTGAACTGGAAAATGTGTGTGGTATGATTCAAAGTTTAGAAGATAACGCTGACTGGCAGCGGGTTTCACAGGTTCCCAGGGGTCCAGAGAGCGATCACTCCAACATGGGCCAGTGCAAAGGTAACAAGAGTGAGATGCTTCTAGATTTTACTTACACTCAGTGGTTCTAGCTTTTTTTTTTTTTTGCTATGAAATACTGGGACTTTATCTCTGACTTCTATCAGAATTATTCATGATAACCCATTAGTTTGTTACCAAGGCATTAGTTCTGTGCCTTGTAAGGACATCGTTACTTCCTTGCCTTTATGCTCTAAGTTTGCTCTTCTTCTGAGTCAAAGCTGGGCTCTGTGAAGTCTCTACCTCATTGCCTGTACACCCACAGCAGGAGAAGGCTGTCTTTATTGAAGGACTCTTCTCTCTGGGGTCGTGGAGTTGTTTTCTTAAAGCTTGCAGAATAAGAGAGACTTTCTGGTGAACAGCACTAACTTGTGGGTTGATCAGCTTCAGCACTTCAACTGGTTGTGATCACATGCTGCTATTACAAAAATACTTACAATGAAGGTAGAAAGTACAATTTATTTAGTTCTATTTAGATAAGTATCTTTTTCCATTGTAATTTTGGATTTAAAAAATTTATTCCAGTGAATTCCAGAGAGAGAGAGATAAAGAAACATTGATTTGTTGTCCCACTTATTTATACGTTCATTGGTTTATTTATTCTTGTATGTGCCTTGACTGGGGCTCCAACCCACAGTGGTGTATTGAGATGATGCCCCAACCAACTGAGCTAACTGGCCAGGACTATCACTTTGTTTTAAATTAAATAAGCATTTTTTGTTTTTGTTTTTGGCGACAAGTACCAAATTTTCATTTATTTGCTCATTTATGACAGCAAATATGTTACGTTAGACTTCAGAACCCAGAGCCATTGCTTGCCAGCTCAGATGGTCTAGACAGGGAGTGAGGTCTTTACTAGTAGAGAGGTACTTTTCCTTCTCAGGGTGTGGTGGGGCGAGGAATACACAGGTTCTTTTTAAGAGTACAAATTTAGAACAAGTAGTAAGTAAGCCCTAGCGATCTAATGCACAGCACAGTAAATAAGAACAACAATATTGTATTATAATCATCAAACCTGCTAAAAGACTAGAACTTAATTATTCCAACCACAAAACGAAATAATTATTATGTAACATGATTGAGGTGCTAGTTATTACAACACTGGCAAAAATTGTTAATTTGATAAAAGTATCAAATTAACAATATATAAAAGTATCAAATTAACATGTTGTGCATCTTAGGTTTACATAATGGCATATGTCAAAATACCTCAATAAAAATATTTTTGTTTTTAAATTCAGATTTGGGTAGTGGGTGGTGGTCTTACATAAGTCAGAAGGAGGGGGAAATAGAAGGAAGGAGGTGAGGGAGAAAGAGAAAGAGAGAGAGAAAGAGAGACTAGATCCAGTAGGTGACACTTTTTTCCATTTTTGAAAACTACTGTGTGTAGTAAGAAAAAGGTGGCCTGGTGTTGTCTCTTTCATAAACTGCCTGCTCTTGGAGCTGTATTTAAATGCCCATTTCAGTGCCCTGCATACCTGTGGGAAATAAATGAAACTTTAGTGCCCATAAGACATGCATGCCTATATCCAATATGTGTTTTCTCTCAATTCTGCTTTTATTGTTATAACAGGTTCTGGTTTCTTCATGCATTTCGACAGCAGCTCTGTGAATGTGGGGACCGCAGCTTTGCTTGAAAGTAGAACGTTCTACCCTAAAAGAGGATTTCAGTGCTTGCAATTTTATTTATATAACAGTGGAAGTGAAAATGACCAACTGAACATTTACGTCAGGGAGTATTCTGCAGACAAGGGGAATGGTACTTTAACCCTGGTGGAAGAAATAAAAGGTATAGTATCAATATTCGTACTGTTTGGGTTGAGAGTGAGGGAATCTTAACTCTATTCAATGCAACTGTTTACAACAGGGTAAGGGCTGTCGGCTCTTAAATGTATATACATTTAAAGATTTTTCAACTTAAGAACTGGATCCTCCCTGTTTTATGTTGTGGTAAGGAAGCTTGAATAAAGGTCTTTGTGTGCTCTTACATGTAACACTCATTTAAGAAACTGTACATCAGTCTTTGGCACTGAGGGGGTCAGTTCTTGGCAAGTAATAAAAACAATGAAAGGGCTAGCTTAGGTGAAATGTACAGAGTAACTGGCTCAATGTAAGTAACTCAACTGTGGAAATGGAGGAGGGAGGAGCTGGCCTCAGGCAGGACTGGGCTTGTCCCTGAGCAAGGTGGGGCCATCTCCTGTTATCTCAGATGGGCTTTGTCCATAAAACTGGTGCTTGGGCTGTTTCGCTTTCCAGCTTATGTTTTATCAGCTGTGCCATCACACTAAAAAGAGAATTCTTCCTCTAATTTCTAGCTTAAATATAAGTACCAGTGAAGGGTTCTGATTTTTATGACTTGGGTTAAATGCAACTTCTGGAGCAATTCCTGAGTGGAGAGAGGGCAATGCCATGACTGGGTCAACGCTAGTTATGGGTCAGAGACCTGGGCCATGTTGATCACCTGTTAAAGCAGATGGTTAAGAAGGTTCCCTGAGGAAGAGGGGCCATGGGCTGGTAATTATATTACTGTTTGATCCACATAATGACTTCTTGGTTTGAATGAATTGAATACTTATTATAAAATCAATCCACATGCTATATGTCATGCTATTCTCCTTTCCACCCCTAAATTGCTGTTTAACTATGAGAAACAATTGAAAAACAATGATAGTTTCCTTTGTGAACACTAACAGTGAGGTTCTTAATCTCATTTTATATATACACACATATATATACATGTATTACATATTATATATATATACCTTGTATGTAATTATATATAATACAATATACAATATGTATATAAGATACATTTATCTTATTTTTTAAAGATTTTATTTATTTATTTTACGGAGAGAGGAGAGAGAGGGGTAGGGGAGCAAAAAGTATCAACTCATAGTTGCTTCAATTTAGTTCTTTATTGATTGATTGTCATATGTACCTTGACTAGGAAAGCCCAGTGTTTCAAACCAGCGACCTCAGCATTCCAGGTCAATTCTCTATCCATTGTGCCACAACAGCCCAGGCTAAGATACATTTTACATAGATGTAGATATTCCTTTTCATCAGCAATCTGTGGTGTTATCACTAATAGATAACAGCTCGAAAGGTGCTTAGGAAACTTGCTTAGGAGTCCAGAATTTAAACTGATAGCATTGGTAATAATAAGGTGAAAGTTCTCATGACAGGTCTTTGTTCAATCTAGAGTCCATCCATGGGCAATAACATTTTCTGTAATTTGGATGTTTCTAAGTCACATTCAAGCAATTGTTTTGTATTAAGTGCCAATATATTTAAATTTTAAGTCATTGTGTTAATTTTGAGTTTCACATAAATTGAGCTGTTCTCTACCTGGGAGCTTCTAAAAAAAATTAAACATATTGCTTCTTATTTGGGTATGTAATCCAAGACAGTTAAGACAGGAAGGTATGGCCACACTGCTTGCTGAGGGCAGGGGAAAATAATGGAGGGGAACATGCAGGTTGGGGGGAAAAGAAGTGGTACTAAATATTAGATAAATACTTATAATGTTGAGTCACTGGTAATGTTCTAAGGAGTAAATTGTAGGAGGTAGGCTTTCTAAGGTTTGGTGAATTCCTGTTTAATAATGTAAAAAAGTTGACTGAAATTTTTACATATGAAGGCAGTATTTCAGTCAGAGTATAAATATAGTAAAGAAGGCTTTGGTTGAGTAGCACAGAAATCATGGGTACAGCTGTAGACTACTGGGCTTGCTTGACCGTTTAATTAGCACAGAACTAACATAATGAAAGGTAACTACTAGGTAAGGCATGGAGTACTCAGGAGTCGGGCACAGTTGTCTGCTTACTCATCTCTGGTAAAGTGTGACTGATCTAGCTGAGAAACAACTAGATAAACATCCAGATATCCCAGAGAGAAGCCTGACCTTGCAGAAATTCCTTAAAGTAAATGGACCAGGGTTGGAGAAGTGAGGAAGCCATACCTCAGACCTGTAGGACTCAGTAGCTCTAGGATGAACATTTGTCCATGGAGGTTAGAACTCTAGAGTTGGTTTGCATATGACTCATTGTCCTATGTCTTCTTTGAAATAATAATGTCTGTTTTGCAGATATACCCATTGGGAGCTGGCAACTTTACCATGTCACACTGAAAGTAACCAACAAATTCAGAGTGGTATTTGGAGGGGTCAGAGGTGCTGGTGCATCTTTGGGTGGCCTGTCTATTGATGACATCAATCTTTCGGAAACACGGTGCCCTCATCACGTCTGGCATATAAGGAATTTTACACAGTTCATTGGCAGCCCAGATGGATCTCTGTATAGCCCTCCATTTTATTCTTCTAAAGGTTATGCCTTTCAGATTAACTTGGATCTGAACCATTTGACTAATGCAGGAATATATTTCCACTTGATCTCTGGAGCCAATGATGATCAATTACAGTGGCCATGTCCTTGGCAACAAGCCACGATGACACTCCTGGATCAAAATCCTGACATTCGGCAACGTATGTCTAACCAGCGGAGTATAACTACAGACCCATTTAAGACTACTGGTTCGTGACTCATTTTCTTTATTGCTAACACATGGTTGTTGCTTGTGGAAGGACAGATGATTTGGGAATGAGAGACTGTACAGTCAGGTACCTAGGGAATTTTGTGCTCACATCTTAGGGAAAGAAGATAATTAGGGGAAAGGTTTCAGCAGTGATAGACAGTCTCCCGAGCAGGAGACTGCCAGGAATGTCAGCAGAGATGCCAACAAATAGAAAGATATTGATTGTATTCCTGGGAATTGGTGACCTTACCTAAATGCCCACTGTTGTGCCAGGAATGTTGGTTTTAAGGTCTGACATGCCTGGATTAAAATCTAAGGTTTACTTCACAGATGCAAAGCAAATAGATCTTGAGCAAATAATCTTCTAGAGCCCCAATATTTCAGCAGTAAAAGTAGGACAGTAATAATAACCACACAGATTTTTTATAAGAATTGCTACAGATCATCATGGAAGTTTGTGGAAAGGCCTGGTATGGAGAGGCCGTCAACTGTTGAGTTCTCCTAATCCATGCTACCCTGATCTTGCACTGGGATTGTGAAAACCAAGGCAGCTTTTATAATGGGCGTGGATTTTGATCAGAAGGAAGATAAGCACATGCTCTGGAGTGTGGGGAAGGGTTGGGAGTGGATTTTAACTCTCTATTAAAGAGTTCTGAAGGCTTTGTCAATGGTGATATCATTCCTCATCTTCTGGTCTGACAAAGGAGCAGAACCCAGAAAGTCATGATCACATTTTTAATTTTAATAATCCTTTGCCATTTGGGAAACAATAAAACGACAAATGGAATTATGGCAGGGTGAGTATTATTGCCAAATATGAATTCTACATATGAAAATGATGAACCCAAGTGACATAAGAGGAAAAAACCTAATTTGATAGGTAAAATAAAATATTTACCAAAAAGATTGTAGAGTAGAAACTAAACGTTCAGAATTTCTCTCTCTCTTTCTTTCTTTCTTTCTTTCTTTCTTTCTTTCTTTCTTTCTTTCTTTCTTTCTCTCTCTCTCTCTCTCTCTCTCTCTCTTTCTTTCTTTCTCTCTTATTTATATTTTGAGAGAGAGAGAGAGAGAGAGAGATAGAAAGTGTGAGAGAGAGTTAGGAAGAGAGGAGAGAGGGTGAGAAGTATAAACTCATAGTTCCTTTCACTTCAGTTGTGCACTGAGCTTCTCATATATGCCTTGACCAAGGCCGTGTCAGTGTCCCCTTGCTCAAGCCATCCACTTTGGGCTTTTCATGCCGGAGACTTTTTGGGCTCAAGCTGGCGAGCTTTAGGATTGTGTAGACAATCCCCTGCTGGAGCCAGAGACCTCACACTGCTGAGCCTGAGCACAGAGCTGATGACCTCAGAGTTTTGAACCAGCAACCTCAGCATGTGGGTTGATGCTTTATCCACTGTGCCACCACCAGTCAGGACAGAATTTTACTTAAAAAAAAATTGTCTCTCTAGGCCCCGGCTGGTTGGCTCAGTGGTAGAGTGTCAGCCTGGTGTGTGGATGTATCAGATTCGATTCCTGGCCAGGGCACACAGGAGAAGCACCCATCTGCTTCTCCACCCCTTCCCCTCTCACTTCTCCCTCTATCTCTCTCTTCTCCTCCTCTCCTGCAGCTAAGGCTCCATTGGAGCGAGTTGGCCCTGGGTGCTGAGGATGGCTCCATGGCCTTGGCCTCAGGTTCTAAAAAAAATGGCTCTGGTTGCAATTGAGCAAGGACCCCAGATGGCCAGAGCATTGCCCCCTAGTGGGCTTGCTGGGTGGAACATGGTTGGGGCACATGCGAGAGTCTGTCTCTGCCTCCCCTCCTCTCACTAAAAAAAAAAAAAAAAAAAATCCTCTTTGGCTTGACCAGGCGGTGATGCAATGGATAAAGTGTCAGCCTGGGATGCAGAGGACCCAGGTTTGAAACACTGAAGTTTTGGGCTTGAGCATGAACTCACCAGATTGAGCATGGGGTCACTGGCTTGAGTATGGGATCATAGACATGACCCCAAGGTCACTGGTTTGAGCCCAAGGTTGTTGGCTTGAGCAAGGGGTCACTGGCTTGGCTGTAGCCCCCTGGTCAAGGCACATATGAGAAAGCAATCAACGAACAAGTAAGGTGCCACAACTATGAGTTGATGCTTCTCATCTCTCTTCCTTCCTGTCTGTCTGTTCCTGTCTGTCTGTCTGTCTCTCTCTAAAAAGAAGATAATGGCTCAGAATCGGGTGAGTCATCACCTTTTTCCAGAAGCAGTGCTTCTTTGTTTTTACTCCTTAAGGATTTTACTCTGTTGGGTGAATAATTCAGTTAACAAGATAAATTGTTCTATACTAATATTAAAAATTCTTTCAGTAACATATTTATTTGACTCAGTTAACTGGCCTATCTGTAACTCAGAAGGTTGTTAAGAAGGATTCTAGTGGCAGGGGGGTTCCAAACTGGTCAGTCAGTACAGATATGATACCCAACCTGGTAAACTCTTGGTACCTCTCCACTCATATTCCAGAATGTGGTCCTGTCTGCCAGGTAGTCTCATTTCCTTTAGGACAGTGTAAGTGAACAAGCTCCAGTGATTTGCCAGGGAATACATCACAGGTCAATAGCATCATTTAATTATTTTGAGCTTCATCCTAATTGTGTTTCACATTGCCTGTTCTTTCCTGCCACCAAAAGCTATAATGATGCTAACACATCCATTAATATAAATTGCTTTTTCAGATAATGGAAACTATTTTTGGGACAGGCCTTCCAAAGTGGGAGAAGTGGCTTCTTTCCCTAATGGAACTCAATTTAGAAGAGGTAGGGGATATGGAACTAGTGCCTTTATAACCCATGAGAGGCTGAAAAGCAGAGATTTTATAAAAGGAAATGATGTTTATATCCTCCTGACCGTCGAAGGTATGTCAATAAAAATAGTTTTATATAAGCTATTTTTGTTGTTGTAGCCATTGATTATTTACTGTGTTCTTCCAGGTTCCATTTTTAGGTATATTATATAGAGATGTGGGAGGAAATGGGCCTGAGTGGAATATTTTTTTGCTAAGAATCATTAAAAATATAAAAATAATTTAAAAGGAAACAGTGAGCATTCCAGGATAAAGAATTTAATTACCACTACATGGAGTAATAGTGGGGAAACTAATTTAGAAATAAGTTAAAGTATAGTCATCATACACTAGAATTAGAGTCCAGGATTCCAGAAATAATATTAGCACACAAGCAAATGAAGCTAAACTTAAAATGGATTGTCTTATTGTCTTTTTCAAACACACACACACACACACACCCTAGCAGTAATAACAATCTATCATATTTTCTAGTTTCTTAGCTATGGCAGCCAAAGCATACATTTTCCAAGAATACTGGTGGTTTCCATGTTTTATGTGGCAGTTTAACATTTACTATTAAAGAACCACTTGCATCTCAGAAAATCAGAATTTCATTTGTGATGAAAAATGGTGCAATTAGAACCCAGGGAATTTTCATTTTAATGTCAATTAGAGTAAATATAAATGATACTTCCTGGAAAAAGTTATTCAGAAAAACTTTTGTTGAGAGAGAAGAGGCTATACAGAAAATGTTTCTCCCTTGACAAAAGTCACATAGTCTTCAATTCTATGTGACCCTGTTTGGATAAGAAGCGACAGAAAATGCCACCAAGAACAGAAACCTGGTTGTCAGGGAACCTGGTGCCTTTTCCCAAATATCCACCAACTGGTCCCCAAAGCAAGAGACCCATGACTTTGGGCAAGATCCTCAGCTGCCTTGTGATCTGCTCTTTGGTTTTCTCGTCTGTCCCTCGATGGTTAGTCATGTAAAAAAAATAACAAACAGAGCCACTTTAAAATGGAGGCGGAGCTGCAGCAACGGTAAAATTGCCTTACACATCTTATGCCTCCAACCTTTTCAATGTTAAAACAGGACAAAATAACAAAACATTGTGTCCAAAGAACTGTTTGCAAGAATAACAAGAAAGCAGATATTATGGTTACATACTGAAAATTAGAAACTTTCTTTAGAATAAACATTACTATGTTATGTTATCTTCACACTAGAAAAATCTTTTCTCTATTGATATTATTTTCCCCCTACCTTTTCTCATAAATACCCATTGCTTTTGTCTCCTAATGAGCTCATTATTTGGGCTTCTGCCTGAATCCATGCTTCCCCAATAGCTTTTCTTTTAATCTCAAATAAATGATTGTTGCCTCTCACTTTGAAGGATTTATTTTTAGGCTAACAGTATCAAAGGCGAGCCCAGACCCAGGCAAACATGTGCTTCCATTGCAGCCCCACAGGTTGGCCCAGCTCACCTTTCCATCTAGATTTCAACCCGCCTATTTAATATTTCACTGCCTATGAATATTGTTGGACTAGGCTTCAACATGGCCGGAATTTCTTGCAAACCTAAAACCTAAGTATCTATTTTGAAATTTAAAGATCAGATACTTGTTAAAGCAAAAGGTGATTTTCTTCCATGTTCTCCCCTGCTGCCCTTAGACATATCCCACCTTAATTCTACACAAAGTCAGCCAGTCCCAACCTCTGGCATCCAAGACCCCTGTGCAAACTTCGCATGTGAGAATGATGGCGTCTGCACCATCCGAGAGGGCAAAGCTGAGTGCAGGTAAGGGGCCACATGGAGGAGACCTCCCAATTCTTTTGTTTGAAATCATATCATTCCTACAATGTAAGATTAAATACTGATATTTCATATGAGCAAAACCAGTTAATTCTCATTTTATAACCATTCATAGGATTTTTATTTTGGGGCTCTTCATTTAGGACTTTGAATAGCCACAAGAACAATAAAATTACCCATAAAAAATAACACATGATACCCTAATTGCCTGGAAAAGTCCTCATGAATTACATATCTGAAGTCCTCCCACTATAGTCTGATGTGGTTAAGTGTAACTGCCCCATTTTGTAGATGGAGATACTTAAGTTTCGTGAAGAGCTTGGCCAAGGTGAATAGCTGGAAGGTGAAGGGACTAGAACTACCTTTTCTCCTTTTACTATGCTACCTTCCTTTCCCCCCTCCAAGCTGCTGTTTTGAGCCCCAGATTAGAAGTCATTTCATCGTTCCTTTCCATTGACCCTGCCTGGTCTCCTGGTGCTGATCTGACTACCTTCCTCTAGTCTAGAGTAGGTGACATGTTCCAATGTCAATGACCTGAATGTTGATCCACACCTTTAGTCGTGAAGATGTTCAGATTTAAATATCAGCATACACCTGAACCATGTTCTGAATGTGTAGGTGTCCATCAGGGGAAGACTGGTGGTATATGGGAGAGAGGTGTGAAAAGAGAGGTTCTACTCGAGACACCATCATTACTGCGGTTTCTTCTTCTGCTGCGGTGTTTGCCCTGATGCTGATCATCACCCTCGTCAGTGTCTATTGTACCCGGAAGAGATATCGCCAAAAGACAAATTCAAATATAGCAAATGAGACTCTGGAAAATGTAAGTTGAGTCTGATATTTGGTTATTCAAAACCTATTGAAGAAGAATTAAGACTTGTTAAATATCCTTAAATTTTTTTTTCATTACTTATGCTTGGGACAACTGCTTTGAGAGTGTGCTTTTGTTGCATTTGCTATAAATCAATGGTTTGTAAATTAGGCTTTCTGGGGTGGGGGGGGAGTTTATTATCTTCCTAGAATTGCCCTTCTAAAAGGCAATACTGACTTTTCCCATGAGTTCCAACTTTCCTGGTAAAAAGGGAGAGGTGACTTGTATGTTTTTATTTTAAAGTCTTTGAGTGATGGGGGAGCTCAGGCTGGTAGAACAGGGTGCAGGCATATTTGGGGCTTTTCTTTCTTTTTTTAATTTAAAGATTTTATTTATTGACTTTAGAGAGAGGTGAGAGAGAATGGGGGTAGAGAAGAGCGAGAAGCAGTTGCTTATTGAATGTGCCTTGACTAGGCAAGCCTGGGGCTTTGTACCAGCAACCTCAGCATTCCAGGTCGAGGCTTCATTCACTGTATCACCACCGGTCAGGCCATTTTGGGGGCTTTCTATGAAAGAAAGTTCCAACTAATTCTGACTTCGTGTGCAGTAACTACCTGTGAGGTAAGATTTCCAAACAGAGGTTTAAAGTCTTGCCTCAGAAGGTCTTTAAAATGGCCACTGACTCTGGAAAGGACCCCGGCTCAGACTGGGTTCCTGGGAAGCAGACTCAGATGGATGTTGGCATGTGGGAGGTTTGGTGGGCAAAGATGTTGGGAATACCTGTGCCAGAGTAAGGGAAACTGGGCTCTGGTGCAGCAATAGCTGAAGCCTCAGCCCCCCCCCCTCCATCCCTGGAGCTGGGAGGGCTCCTTGGATGTGTCCCAAATGGTGGCAAGGAGAGTACTCATCACATCGACAGCCACTGGATTGGGGCTGCCCACCAACAAAAGCAGAAAATTGGGCAAGTGCATCTTGGGGGAAGGGCATGTCCTATATAAGAGTTTTCATTTTAATTTCTTTTTATTTTATTCATTTTAGAGAGGAGACACAGAGTGAGGGAGAGAAGGAGAGAGAGAGAGAAAGGGGGGAGGAGCTGGAAGCATCAACTCCCATATGTGCCTTGACCGAACCAGTGCAGGGTTTTGAACTGGCGACCTCAGTGTTCCCAGGTCGACGCTTTATCCACTGCGCCACCACAGGTCAGGCTAAGAGTTTTCATTTTAAAGGGCAGGACTGAGCAATGGGCCCAGCATACAGCATGTACCGCAATAATAGAGGGTACAGAGTTTCAGATGCAGATTCATTTTCTTGCTTACAAAATAGCACAGATAAATTGGCATAAAATCTGAACACCACTTAAAAGTAAAGCTTTAAAAATTGTCTAGCTCTACCTAACCTGTGGCGGCGCAGTTAAAGTGTTGACATGGAGTACTGAAGTCGCTAGTTCAAAACCCTGGGCTTGCCCAGTCAAGGCACATACAGGAAATAACCACTACGAGTTGATGCTTTCCGCTTCTCCCCTTTCTCTATCTTCCTACAAAGCAATGAAAGAATTAAAAAAATATATTCCAGTTCTGTTTCATTCAAAAAAGTCTCCACAAGTTACTAGTAAAACTAAAGAGAAAAAAAGAAAGCAAATTAGAATACCTCTGAAAATAAAAATATTGCAATTAGCTAAAGCAAGAATATATTTTCTTCAAAAAATGGTTATTCAAGACCTACTGTATTTTAAAATTATGATCTTTTGGAGTGGACAACCTGGTATAAAGATACTATATTTGTTTGCAAAGTCAGTCAAGAGACAGACAATGAAAAGAAAACAAATAGTTTTATTCTCATACACTGCAATCATATCTTATCAACATCAGGAAGATGTTTAAAGCCAATCATGAGGCAGTGGATCAATTACTTCACAAGCTTGTTAGAAAAGTGCTTAAAATGTATACATGTGGCTTTGTTTTATGAATGGCTATTTCCAGCTTATTTTATGACTCAAAATAAAAGAAACAGATCCACCAACAAGGACCCAGTAGGCCATCATACACCCTTGGTCCCCTGGGCCAGATTTGACAAATTGGGGGGTTGGGTGGGGAACATGGAGGAATGGTTAGGGAGTAGCAGATCAGTTAGCTGGGTGAATGGGAATGCTAGAACATTCCTCTGGAAACTGGCAAATATAAGCATTATTGTAACATTCTACTAAAGTAAAAATTGGAAGGAATTAAAGAAAATGATAAAACAAAGAGAGAAAGGAGAAAATTAAGTCATTAAAGGGGGAAACTATCAAGTATCAGGGACATGGTAGGGTCATTAAGTGGGGATACATACATACACACACACACACACACATACACACATACACACACATACACACAAACACTGTAATATTACAACAGAACTGTTTTATCTCTGGGTCATTTAAACATGTTCCCAAGAGCAAGGAATCAATTTACATTCCCCTTCGTGTAGACATTTCTACAGTTGATGAACTGATAGCAGAAGCTCTAGATCTAGGGTAGATCTCTAAATCAGAATGACCTTTCTGAGGCTGAAGTGTGTGCTCACCCTGATGTTTAGCGTCTGAATAACATGAGCTGGCAGGCCAACACATCTTCCTGGAGACAGGGCCTGGAGCTGCCTGCCAGCTGGGAGGGATGCCAGGAGACTGCTGATGGCATTTCATTTAAAAATTAGACCATTTTATCATGATTCATTTAAATGGCAGTTTTTAAATTTAGAAATTAAGTCATCGATTGTTCTTTCCTCTTTTAGCAGCATGCATTTTGAAGATGAACTCAACAATACAGCCCGCAAATGCAATTGAAAAAAAGGATTCTTTGTCATGGATTTCACCTAAAGTACATTACAGTCATCTCATTCTTCTGTGCGTGGATCATCTCTGTAAATAGCTAGATAAACTATAGTAAATAAATCATTATTTTGGTAAATGGCTAATTAGTAAAATGTTGTTTGTGTTTTTATTTTTAAAAGTGGGGGAAACAAAAAGGAATAAAAAACAAAAATAAAGGTGGGGAAGTAATTCAGGGTCTTCGAGAATAATATTGTTTATAAAAAGAGTACAACAGCCCTCCAAATTACTGATCCTTTACTTGGGGGCCAAAGGTGGTGGCATCATAAGCAATTCCCTGGAACCCCACTGGGAACACCTAATGGCCATGATCCCACATGTGGAACCTTAGCATTCCATGCTGTCCTGTCCCCATGTGGGGAGGGACAGTTAGTAGGACAGCTCCCTTTCCCTCTGGGGACATGTACCCCTCCCTCCAAAACTGGCCACTTTCTTATTTTCTTACGTATGTTCTTTCATATATGAATTTGGTTTAAAATTTGTTTGAACCTACAACTATAATCAACAAGAAAACTTTAAACTTCTAGAAGAGTAATTCTCAAAGTTTTGGGTCTCCAGAGCTTTCACACTCTTAAAATTTATTTAGGGTCCCAAAGAGCTTATGCATATGAGCATGACATTTATCAACACTTATTAGGAATTCAAACCAGAAAAATTTAAAACTGTATTTTTATCAATCATTAAAAAATAAGCCTATGAATGGTAAAATTAGTCATATTTTTAGTAAAAAATAATATTTTCCAAAATGAAAAAATGGGCAAAAAGACATTGTTTTATGTTTTGTTTTACAAATTTCTAATGTCTGGATTTACAGAAAATAGCTGAATTCTCATATATATATGCCTGTATTCAATTAAGTCTGTTGTGCTATGTTATTTTAGATGAAGAAAATCTCACCTCATGTAGACACATAGTTCTAAAAGGGAGAAATATTTGAGTAGTTTTTTGTAATTGTGGACGTTCTTTCTGAATACTTTGTTCAAAGTTGACAAATGGTAATTTCTTAAAGGTGAGTTTCATTTGGAATCTGAAACCGTATCATTGAACCTTTTTACTCTATCCGGTAAATCTACTGGTCTATCATCTATTTTTAAAGGATCTTTCAACTATGCATAATTTTGTCATATTGTGCATTCATTATTTAGAAAATATTGAGTCACTGAGTTATGCAGCTCTTACAACTGTTGACACATTTCTTAATATATTAACATAACAATTAATATCACCACTAAGTTCATAAAAAGTCTTTAGATCTTGGGAAGTTGACACTCCTGGGTGGGACTAATTTTTCAAAGTTCAAATTTTTCCTTGAAAACATAAATCTTATCATTAGCGACAAGTACTGTTTGACTGTAAAGAGAGACTCACTTCATTTACTTTTTTTAAATTTAAAATTTATTTTGAGAACACTGGAATTCACATGCAGCTGTAATAAATAATACAGAGAGATCCTTGTACCCTTTTCATAGTTTTCCTCAATTGTAACATCTTGCAAACCTATTACACAATGTCACAACCAAGATACTGCATTGCTAGAGAACATTTCCATTACCACAATAATCCATCGAATTGCCTTCATACAGACACATCCATTCCTTCTTGTTTCCACCTCCTGTTTATCTCCTGGCAACCATTAATCTGTTCTTTATTTCTATAATTTTGTCACTTTTAAGATGACAAATTAATGGAACCATAGAGTATAGAACGCTTGAGGGATTGCTTTATTTTTGTTTATTTTAACCCAGTATAATGCTCTATAGAGTCATCCAGGTTGTTGCATGTAGAATAGTTTGTTCTTTTTCATTGTTGTGTAGTATTCCACAACACTGTTTGTTTAATCAACACAGTTTGTTTAATCATTCACTTGTTGCAGGATGTTTGGGTTGTTTCCAGTTTGGGACTATTATGAATTGAACTGCTATAACATTCATGTTCAGGTTTTTTTATAGACTTAAGTATTTATTTCTCTGGGATACATACTTAAGCTAGTTTTGCTGGATCATGGTAATTGCATGCATAGTTTTTAAAAGAAACTGACTAACTAATTTGCAGAGTGTCTGTATCATTTTATATTCCCACCAGCAGAAGTGACACATTTTCTCTGCAACCTTACCAGCTTTTGCAGTTGTCACTATTTTTTGATAAACTATTTTTAGTGTAGTTTTAGATTTACATTAAAATTGAGCAGAACTTTGATTTTCCATACAAGCAAAAGCTCTCCCACTAGCAACATCCCACCAGAGTAGTAAATTTGTTACAATTGATCAACCTACATTGATACATTGTTATTTATTTTTTTTTTAATTTTTATTTATTCATTTTAGAGAGGAGACAGAGAAAGAGAGAGAGAGAGAGAGAGAGAGAGAAAGGGGGGAGGAGCTAGAAGCATCAACTCCCATATGTGCCTTGACCAGACCAGTGCAGGGTTTTGAACTGGCGACCTCAGTGTTCCCAGGTCAACGCTTTATCCACTGCACCACCACAGATCAGGCCTACACTGATACATTATTATTATCACCCGAAGTCCATAGTTTGTTGACATTAGGTTTCAATTTTGGTGGTACGTTCTATGGGTTTTGACAAATGTATAATGACATGTATCCACCAAAGTAGTGTCCTACAAAATAGTTTCATTGCCCAAAAAATCCTGTAATCCATTTATTCATCCCTCTTCCCCATTAATTCCTGGCAACCACTAATCTTTTTACTGTATTCATGGTTTTAAGCCTTTTCCAGAATGTCCTTTAGTTGGAGTCATGCACCTGTAGCCTTCTCAGATTGGTTTCTTTTCATTATTTTTTATTCTAGTCATTTTGATAAGTATATAATGATAGCTCATTGTGATTTTTTTTGACAGAGACAGAGAGAGTTAGAGAAATGGTTAGATAGGGACAGACAGACAGGGAGAGAGATGAGAAGCATCAATTCTTCGTTGTGGCACCTTAGTTGTTCATTGATTGCTTTCTCATATGTGCCTTGAGCGAGGGGCTACAGCAGACTGAGTGACCCCTTGCTCAAGCCAGCTACTATGGGCTCAAGCTGGTGACCTCAGGGTCTAGAACCAGAGTCCTCTGCATCCTAGTTCAATATTCTATTCACTGCGTCACAGCCTGGTCAGGCAGCTCATTGTGATTTTAATTTGCAGTTCTCTAATGACTAATGATATTAAAACCTTTTCATGTACTATTGGCTACCTGTATATATTCTTTTCTTATTACTAATTTTAATGGGGTGACATTAATAAATCAGGGTACATATGTTCAAAGAAAACAGCTCCAGGTTATCTTATCATTTAATTATGTTGCATACCCATCACCCAAAGTTAAATTGTCCTCTGTCACCTTCTATCTGGTTTTCTTTGTCCCCCTCCCTTTCCCCCTCTCCCACCCTCTCCTCCCTCCCCCCACCCCGTAACCACCACACTCTTGTCCCTGTCTCATAGTCTCACTTTTATGTCTCACCTATGCATGAAATCATGCCGTTCTCAGTTTTTTTCTGTTTTACTTATTTCACTCTGTATAATGTTATCAAGGTCCATCCATTTTGTTGTAAATGATCCGATGTCATCATTTCTTATGGCCGAGTAGTATTCCATAGTATATATGTACCAAAGCTTTTTAATCCACTCATTCTCTGAAGGACGCTTGGGCTGGTTCCAGATCTTCGCTATTGTGAACAATGCTGCCACGAACATGGGGGCGCATTTCTTCTTTTTGAACAGTGCTATGTTGTTCTTAGGGTGTATTCCTAAAAGTGGGATAGCTGGGTCAAAAGGCAGTTCGATTTTTAATTTTTTGAGGAATCTCCATACTGTTTTCCACAGTGGCTGCGCCAGTCTGCATTCCCACCAGCAGTGCAGGAGGGTTCCCTTTTCTCCACATCCTCACCAGCACTTGTTCTGTGTTGTTTTGCAGATGACCGCCATTCTGACTGGTGTGAGGTGTTGTCTCATTGTGGTTTTAATTTACATTTCTCTAATAATTAGTGATGTTGAGCATTTTTTCATATGCCTATTGGCCATCTGTATGTCCTCTCTGGAGAAATTTCTATTCATTTCGTTTGCTCATTTTTTGATTGGATTGTTTGTCTTCCTGGTGTTGAGTTTACAAGTTCTTTATAAATTTTGGTTATTAACCCCTTATCAGATGTGTTGTTGAATATGTTCTCCCATTGTGTGATTTGTCTTTTTATTCTGTTCTTATTGTCTTTAGCTGTGCAAAAACATTTTAGTTTGATATAGTCCCATTTGTTTATCTTGCCTTTTATTTCATTTGCCCGTGGAGATAAATCGGCAAATATATTGCTGCCACAGATGTCGGAGAGCTTG
The DNA here is from genome assembly GCA_037038555.1 of Rhynchonycteris naso. Lineage (NCBI taxonomy): Eukaryota > Metazoa > Chordata > Mammalia > Chiroptera > Emballonuridae > Rhynchonycteris > Rhynchonycteris naso. The sequence goes on along the minus strand of CM072999.1, from coordinate 164,685,968 downwards.
CTGCCTATGTTTTCTTCTAAGATGTTTATGGTTTCATGGCTTACATTTAAGTCTTTTATCCATTTTGAGTTTGTTTTTGTGAATGGTGTAAGTTGATGGTCTAGTTTCATTTTTTTGCAGGTAGATGTCCAATTTTCCCAACACCATTTCTTAAAGAGGCTGTCTTTACTCCATTGTATGTTCTTTCCTCCTTTGTCAAATATCAGTTGTCCATAAAGCTGTAGGTTTATTTCTGGGTTCTCTGTTCTGTTCCATTGATCTATGTGCCTGTTCTTATGGCAGTACCAGACTGTCTTGAGTACAATGGCCTTGTAGTAAACCTTGATATCCGGAAGAGTGATACCTCCTGCTTTATTTTTTCTTTTTAAGATTGCTGAGGCTATTCGTGTTCTTTTTTGGTTCCATATAAATTTTTGGAATATGTGTTCTCTATCTTTGAATTATGTCATTGGTATTTTAATTGGTATTGCATTGAATTTATAAGTTGCTTTGGGTAATATAGACATTTTAATGATGTTTATTCTTCCTAACCATGAGCACGGTATATGCTTCCACTTGTTTGTATCTTCCTTGATTTCTTTTATCAATGTTTTATAATTTTCTGAGTACAAGTCCTTAACCTCGTTGGTTAAATTTACTCCTAGGTATTTTATTTTTTTGGCTGCAATAGTGAAGGGGATTGTTTCCTTAATTTCTTTTGCTGACAGTTCATTGTTGGTATATAGAAATGCCTCTGATTTCTGAGTATTAATTTTATACCCTGCTACCTTGCTGAATTCATTTATCAGGTCTAGTAGTTTTTTGCTAAGACTTTAGGTTTTTCTATATACAATATCATATCATCTGCAAATAATGACAGTTTTACTTCTTCTTTTCTAATTTGGATGCCTTTTATTTCTTCTTGTCTGATTGCTATAGCTAGGACTTCCAGAACTATGTTAAATAAGAGTGGTGAAAGGGGGCACCCTTGTCTGGTTCCTGATCTTAAGGGGATTGCTTTTAATTTTTGTCCATTTAGTATGATTGCTGTGGGTTTGTCATAGATGGCCTTTATCATGTTAAGGAATGTTCCCTGTATTCCCACTTTACTGAGAGTTTTGAGCATGAATGGGTGCTGGATTTTATCAAATGCCTTTTCTGCATCTATTGAAATTATCATGTGATTTTTGTCCTTTCTTTTGTTTATGTGATGAATCACTTTGATTGATTTGCGAATATTGAACCAGCCTTGCCTCTCCAGAATAAATCCCATTTGATCATGGTGTATGATTTTTTTCATATATTGCTGGATCTGGTTGGCTAATATTTTGTTGAGAATTTTAGCATCTAAATTCATCAAGGATATAGGCCTATAATTTTCTTTCTTTGTGTTATCTTTGCCCGGTTTTGGGATCAGAATTATGCTCGCCTCATAAAAGGAATTTGGAAGTCATCCTTCCTCTTGAATTTTTTGAAATAGCTTGAGGAGGGTAGGAGTTAGTTCTTCTTTGAATTTTTGGTAGAATTCACTTGTGAAGTCATCAGGCCCAGGACTTTTCTTTTTTGGGAGTTTTTTGATAACTGTTTTGATCTCATTTGTTGTAATTGGTGTGTTTAGGTGTTCTGATTCTTCCAGATTGATTTTTGGAAGTTTATATGATTCAAGAAATTTGTCCATTTCACCTAGGTTGTCTAATTTTTTGACATAGAGTTCTTCATAGTATTTTCTTACAATACTTTGTATTTCTGTTGTGTCAGATATTATTTCTCCACTCTCATTTCTAATTTTATTTATTTGAGTCCTCTCTCTTTTTTTCTTGGTGAGTCTAGTTAAGGGTTCATCAATCTTGTTTACTTTTTCAAAAAACCAGCTCCTGGTTTCATTGATCCCCTGTATTGTTTCCTTAGAGTCTATGTCATTTATTTCTGCTCTGATCTTTATTATTTCCTTCCTTCTACAGGTCCTGGGCTTTATTTGCTGTAGTTTCTCTAGTTCTTTTAGATGCAGGGTCAGGTTGCTTATTTGAGCTTTTTCTAGCTTCTTATGATATGCCTATAGTGCAATGAACTTCCTTCTCAGTACTGCTTTTGCTGTGTCCCATAAATTTTGAGTTGATGTATGCTCATTATCACTGGTTTCTAGAAACCTTTTTATTTCTTCTTTGATCTCATTGTTAATCCATTCATTATTTAATAACATGCTATTTAGTTTCCAAGTGTTTGAGTATTTTTCAGTATTTGTTTTGTGGTTAATTTCTAGTTTCATGGCATTGTGATCAGAGAAAATGCTTGATATGATTTCAATCTTCTTAAATTTGTTGAGACCATTTTTGTGTCCTAACATGTGGTCTATTCTAGAAAATGTACCATGAGTGCATGAGAAGAATGTATATTCTACTGCTTTAGGGTGAAAAGTTCTGAAGATATCTGTTAAATCAAGTTGATCTAGTGTATCCTTTAAGTCTTCTGTTTCTTTATTAATTTTCTTTCTTGAGGATCTATCCAGTGATGTTAGTGGGGTATTGTAATCCCCTACTATTATAGTATTGCTGTTATTCTCGCCCTTTATATCCATCAAAGTTTGCTTTATGTTTGTCGGGGCTCCTATATTTGGTGCGTAGATATTTATAATAGTTATATCTTCCTGTTGAATTGTTCCCTTTATCATTATGTAGTGTCCTTCTTTATCTCTTACTACAGCCTTTGTTTTAAAGTCCACTTTGTCAGATATAAGTATTGCTACCCTGGCTTTTTCTTTTATTTCATTTGCATAAAATATTTTTTTCCATCCTTTTACCTTCAGTCTATGTGCATCTTTTGTCTTAAGGTGTGTCTGTTGTAGACAGCATATGTAAGGGTCCTGTTTCTTTATCCATGAAGCTACCCTATGTCTTTTGATTGGATCATTTAATCCATTTACATGTAAGGTTATTATTGATATGTAGTTGTTTATTGCCCTTTTATTCTTTAGAGCAGTATTCCATTGCTATATTCTTTCCTCCCTTTGAACTGTTCACAAGAGGCCCCTTAGTATCTCTTGCAGAATTGGTTTGATTTTAATGAATTTTTTGAGACTTTTTTTGTCTGGGAAGCTCTTTATTTCTCCTTCAATTTAAATCATCAGCCTTGCTGGATAGAGTAGTCTTGGTTGTAGGTTCTTGTTCTGCATTACTTTGAATATATCTTGCCATTCCCTTCTTGCCTCAAGTGTTTCTATTGAGAAGTCCGATGTATCCTTATGGGGGCTCCTTTGTAGGTGATAGCCATTTTTTCTCTAGCAGCTTTTAAAATTTTCTATTTATCTCTTAGCTTTGGTATTTTAACTATGATGTGTCTTGTTGTAGATTTCTTTGGGTTTCTCTTTAATGGAGTTCTGTGTGTTTCTTCAACGTGTAAAATGTTTTCCAGCCTTAATTTAGGGAAGTTTTATGCTATGATTTGATTGAACAAAGTTTCTATATTTTGTTCTCTCTCTTCTTCTTCAGGAACCGCTATGATGCGGATGTTATTATTCTTCATGTTGTCACAGAGCTCCCTTGGAGTTTCCTCACATTTTTTGAGTCTCTTTTCTTTTTTTCTGCTCTGCTTCTGTGCCTTTGTTTATTGTGTCCCCTAACTCACTGATTTGACCCTCAGCCTCATCCATCCTGCTTTTAATTCCTTCCATTGTGGTCTTCAGTTCTGATACTGTATTTGTCATTTCTGTCTGATTCTTTTTTATTATTTCAATTTCCTTTTTTATACTTGTTATCTCTTTATTTAGGTGTTCGTAATGACTATCCATAGTTTCTCTAATTTCTTTGAGCATCCTAACTATCATTATTTTAAATTCTGCATCTGGTAATTTGGTTATATCTGGTTCATTCAGGTCCTTCTCTGGGGATTTCTCTTGATTCATTTGGGTTGCATTTTTCTGCCTACCCATTTTGTCTGTGTATAAGAAGGTTGTGGCCTCTGGAGTCCAATAGGTGTTGCCTTTGTGTTCTCTAGGTGTGGTCTGTCTGCAGGCCCGCCACTCCCTCTGTAGCTGCCTAGGGCAGTTGGGTATGGGTATTGCCAGCGCCGGCCCACTGCAGTTGTTGCTGTGATTTCCGCCTCTCCTCCGCGGGAGGGTCTGTGTTCTGGTGCCTGTCTCTACAAGCCTCAGCCTGCCTGGGCCTTCGCCTCGCTCCCACAGGTTGGGTTGTGCACTGCATTCAAGCCACAAGCCTCAGTACCAAGGGTACAGATGAGCACCTTTGCTCAGCTGCCGACCCAGCCTGTTCCTGGGCTTCCGCCCAATCCCCTCGGTCAGAGCCTGCTCGCCACAATTTCTCGTGTTGGATGGGACTGCTGACATGTACTCAGCTCTTAGCCTCCGCCTGTCCGGAGCTTTACCCTGCCCCTGAGGCCAGGGCCTGCCTGCGCAGGATCACAAGCCACGGTTTATTGGGCTGGGCGGGGCTGCTGGCAATGTGCTCAGCTGCGAGCCTCCGCTCATCCAGGGCTCTAGCTCCGCCCCCGCGTTCAGGGGCAACTAACGCACATAGGATGGCAAACCGCGGTTTCTCAGGCCGGGCGGGGCTGCTGGCGTGCACTCAGCCGCGAGCCTCCGCCTCTCCCTGGTCCTAGCCGCACCCCCTCAGTCAGGGCCGGCTTGCGCAGGGTCCAGGTTCGCAGAGAAGATCTCTGCCCGTTCCTGGCCTCCCGCTTTCCCCCTGCAGGTGGGGCTACAGGTGGGCCCGCAGCTGCTGGACCGCTTTTGCACGTCCCCTCTGCCCCTGCTGGGCTAGACTGAGCTCACACCGGCTGGGCCTCCACCCCCGCCGACAGAACTGTGTTTCAGCGTCCTGCCGCCACCGTCCCTCCAGCAAGCCCTCAGCAGTGTGGGTAGGTGCACTGCAGCTCAGACCCTAACACTCCATACTATAGTCCTGGAAGCTCCCTCTGTCTAAGCAGCTCTGCTCTAAGTGCCATGGGAGAGCTTGTTTGGCTGGTGTCCTATCTCCCTTTGCTGGTATTGCTAGTTCCAGGGGAAATATTCATTTTTGATTAGGGAAGTGACTTAGCCCAGGGGTTAGGGTGGCTGTCCCTCAGAATGTTTCTCCCTGTGCCTTCAGTCCACACTCTCTTCCCGCTCCTCTGGTCCTCTCCTCTGTCCCCGTTCCCCGGAGCCCCAGGTGAGTGGTTGTGAGAGAGGTTTTCTGTGCTGTCCCTTTAAGAAGAATCCTGGGTCTGAGAAAACTGTCTCTTTCGCACAAACAGTATCCTCACTTGTTTCACAGCTCAATACTGTCCAAACACCTCTTATAGGCTCTGGCGCTGCAGGCTGGGGCTTGTTTCCTGGGACCCAGGTTCCTCCCTCTCCGCCAAACTCTCCTCCCACCATGCGGGTCTCCTTGGGCTGCCGTTCGCTCTGGGGAGCTGGGCAGCCCTCTTCACATTTTCGCCTTCCCTACCAGTTTCAATGTGGCTTCTTCTGTGTTTCTTGGTTGAAGAGTCCACTTAGTTTAGTTCAAAGTTGGTTTATCCAGATGATGGTTCTTAAAATTAAGTTTTAATTCACTTTGGTTCTGGGAGTTGGAAGTTGGTATGTCTGCCTACTCCATCGCCATCTTGCCCCCTTCAATGGACTATCTCTATGTCTTTGCTCATATTCTAAAAGGATTTTTTGTTCTTATACTATTGTGTTTTGAGAGTTTTTAAAAAAATAATCTAGATCTATTCTGTTTTTCAATATGTGGCTTGGAAACATTTTTTTTTATTCGTAGCTTGGCTTTTCATTCTCTTAAATGAGTATTTTTGTAGAGAAAATATTTTTTATTTTAATGAAATCCAATTTATCAATTTTAAAAAATAGATCATGCTTTTGGTATCAACTGTTTATTGAAAAGCTGATCCTTGCTCAATTGAATTGTTTTACATTACATATTATATACAATTTAGTACTTTATAATTATGTATATAATGTAATAACTAGAACAACCACCATAAGAACCATTAAAAGACATGCTAAAAACATATATAGTAAACAAATATATAATATATATTACAGTATACAGGTATATAAAATCAGTTTTCATTGAAGTTTGAAAAAAAAATTTGCCAAATAACTAAGTCTGAATAACCATTACACTGGGGAACAAAATTTTTGTTGCATCCACAAAAACACTTGTTCTTACCTAACTCAAGTGTGCTGATCTCAAATCTGACATTACTTTTTCTCTGTAAGCTACAGTTATTTTGCTATTCAAGATTTTAGGTATTCATCTTAAAGTAAAATTTTCAACATTTAGTTTAACATAATGAAGTAGAATGTCTTCTTGAGCATCATCTTTGTGAAAATATAATAATTTATATAATGCAGTAAATACACTAATACACTAAAATATGATTGCACCAGAATTTGTCTACAATTTTGAAATAGAACATATTAAAACACTTATTTTAATCATAAAATTTGCACAAAACTTATTTAAATTCTATTCAGGCAAAAATTTGTGTTTGTAGCTCTTGCGTTTGTGTACTTATTGAGGACAATCTTGTTTGATGCTCCAGCAGTAGTCTGCCATCATATTTCTGTCTCATTGCCCCTAATAATTCTCTTCCATCGTCTTCAGATCTTGATGAAAGCGTTTTTCTTGCTCATCACTAACAGCTCCAAGATTTTCTGGAAACTTATCAAGGTGTTATTCAGGAAGTGAGTCTTAATGCTCATGTTACATCCAATGTCATGGAAAGCCAACAGCATCCTTTGAACCTGAAGTTCATAGTTTTCTGGGTTTTTTTGTTGTTGTTGTTGCCAAGGAAGTTCTTCGTAACTGCCACAAAAGACTGCCATGCTGCTTTTTCCTCCTTATTCATCTTCCTGGCAAATTCTTCCTCACGTATGAGGGTCAAATTTGAGGTCCATCGAATACACCTGCTTTTATCTTCTTGAAAGACAAGGCAGGAAAAGCAGAAATAATATGTTGAAAGCATTCACTTTCTCTATTCAAAGCCTAAACAAACTGTTTCATTAAGCCAAGTTTGATGTGAAGTGGGGAAAAAATGATCCTGTCTTGATTAACTAACTACAGGTTCATTCACAATATTTGCATTCCTACTTCCAGAGCTTTATGTTTCGGCCACTCCTTCTGTGTCCAGTGTTTCTCCCAAGCTCCGCTGTCCCACAAACACAGAAAGCAGGGATACTTTGTGAAACCTCTCTGTTGTCCTAGCAGGAAATTTACCATTTTAAGATCCACACAAATGTTCCAGTTATGCTCCTCATACTTCAGAAAGTCGAGGACAATTTTTATGTAATTATAATCTTTTTGCAGATGAGTTGAATAACCAAATGGAACCGCTGCATAAACATTACCGTTGTGTAGGAGAACACATTTCAGACTCCCTTTAGAGCTGTCAAAAAATAGCCGCCATTCTGTTGGACTGTAAGTGGTGACACCTAGCTGGCTGAGAAGACTACTGATATCATGACAGTAAACAAAGTGTTTGTCTCGGAAGAAAAGTCCACAAAAATTTGTTCATGCTTCCTGAAATGGGATCCTTTAGCTGACCAGTGAAGTCCATTCTTTTCTTGAAGCCTGGAGGCTAATAACTCAGTTGCTTTCTTTGATAGGCCCAAATCTCTTACTAAGTCATTCAATTTGGGTTGGCTAAACTGCTGAGGGGTTAATGACTGCTTAGCATCAGAAGAAGACCCTTCAGATTCTACAACCATGTCCTCATGCATCTTATCAGAATACACTTGATCACCATGTTCATCTTCGTCCTTAGAAGAAATTAAACCATTGAAAACTGAAACCAGGAGTGCTTCAGAGTGAGGGATAGGTGGTATTGCTGAAGGAACATTAGGATATGCGATCATATGCCATTTTTTCTTGCCGATGCTCTTTGTATGGATCAGACAGAAATAACAGTCACTGCTGTGGTCCTTAGGTTCACGCCAAACCATGGGAATACCAAATGAATTCCTTTGCATTTTCCTTTTGTCCAGTCATAAAGCATTTCCTCACAATTATGACACACAATATGAGGAGCCAAATTCTTGTCTCGATCTCCAAGGGGAACTTGAAAATTGGCAATATATGCATGTGTCACAAGTGAAGAAATATTGTACCTTTGACGTTGAAGTGTGTAACAGCCACATATATAACAGAAGGTGTCAGGACTATTCTTTCATTTACGCCTACTTGAAGAAGCCATGATTCAATCTTAAAACAAAATAAGAGGGTGTTTTTATCAGATAATAATTTTTTACATTTAAAAACAACTACAATGATGTAATGGTTATGTTTGTAAAACATTAATTGTCTTGTGGTTATGTTCATTCCAAGAGTTGTTGCCCTTTAACTCCAATTTAAAAACCAATGCATGCCATTAACTGTAACAAAAACAAATTAAAACTGCATAAAAACTAGAGCATGCATCAAAAAACGATTTCAGATTTGGAACAAGCGATGCAGAGATATATATAAAAAGTTCTAAAACCTCATGCAATAGAAAATGAAAAAAAAATTGTTCCCCAATGTTATTTATCCTTCAATTGATTTTTTGTTTTGTTTTGTTTTTTTTTACAGAGACAGAGAGAGAGAGTCAGAGAGAGAGGGATAGATAGGGACAGACAGGAAAGGAGAGAGATGAGAAGCATCAATCATCAGTTTTTTTGTTTTGACACCTTAGTTGTTCATTGATTGCTTTCTCACATGTGCCTTGACCACGAGCCTTCAGCAGACTGAGCCACCCCTTGCTGGAGGCAGTGACCTTGGAATCGAGCTGGTGAGCTTTTGCTCAAACCAGATGAGCCTGAGCTCAAGCTGGTAACCTCAGGGTCTCGAATGTGGGCCCTTCCGCATCCCAGTCTGACGCTCTATCCACTGTGCCACCGCCTGCTCAGGCTCAATTGTTTTTCTAAAGTCAGAATTGTGTTCCTTTTGAATTCATTTCACAACACAAAGAAATCTTACAGGTGTTTTCCCTTGAGACAACCACTGTACTTCGCCAGGCAGCACAGGTACCTTATTAGTACCTCCCATTTTATTACACAGAACATTAAAAGGATGTGTACTAAGTGGTTGAGAATTTGTAAAGGTAATGTTTTCTGCTTCATTAAGAACTTTCTTAAGTAAAATTGGCTTTAGATTTATTTATTTATTTACTTACTTACTTACTTACTGTGAGTGTGTAGCAGGGAAGGTTACAATGACTATCAATACAATTTGGTACCACTGCCTTCACTGCTGCTAAGATACTGGCAGTTTTGGCTACGGGCGGCTGGCTCAGTGGTATAGTGTCGGTCCAGCATGTGGAAGTCCCGGATTTGATTCCCGGCCAGGGCACACAGGAGAGGCGCCCATCTGCTTCTCCACCCATCCCCCTTTCCCTTCTCTCTATCTCTCTCTTCCCCTCCTGCAGCCAAGGCTCCATTTGAGCTAAAGTTGGCTCAGGCACTGAGGATGGCTCCATGGCCTCTGCCTCAGGTGCTAAAATGGCTCTGATTGCAACGGAGCATCGTCCCAGAGCATTTGCCCCCTGGTGGGCATGCCCGTAGATCCTGGTTGGGCACATGCGGGAGTCTGTTTCTGCCTCCCTGCTTCTCACTTCAGAAAAATACAAAAAAAAAAAAAATACTACCAGTTTTACTCATCATTACTACCCTCCATTTTTATTTTGTTTCTTTTTCTTTATATTATCAATACCCCCTATTTTTAAATTGTGGTGGTAAAAACTTTAAAACCAAAATTTTTTACCATTTTAAAGTGGCATTTAGTCCATTTACAATGTTATACAATCATCACCCCTATCTAGTTTCAGAACATTTTCATCACCCGAAAGGAAAGTTTTGTGCCCATTAAGCAGTTATACCCCCTCCAGCCCCTGTCAACCACTAATTTGTTGTCTTCATGGATTTGTCTACTCTGGAAGTTTGTTTGGTGTAGATAATCTTTTTTCCCCCAGTGGCTGAATGAAGGAGAATATTTATTACTTTTATGTATAGAAAACTGAACGGCGCACACTTAGCCCAGCTTGGCGGCCAGTTCTTTGGTCTTGACCTTTTCTAGCTCAGCAATACGAGCCACGGGCTTTGGACCCAGGACGTTGCCTTCCAAGTGGCGGTGGATCTCATCATATCTGTCATTGTAATTGGTCCAGGTGGCTTCCACCAGCTTAGCCAGAGCTCCCTGTTTTCAGAGCTAACGTGTGTGAAGGTGACGGTGGTGTAGGACTCCCTGCGCACCAGCCTCCCTGCAGGCCTTCCCCTGGATAGTGCAGTAGGGACCCCCACCTATGGCACAGCGCAGGCAGGAAGACAGCCAGCTGGGCGGGATCCACACTGTGTGCCTTCACTACCAACTACCAGCGGGGCCTTCTTGTTCTCCACGGGGGCGGAGGGAGAGGGGATGACAGTGTTAACCCCTGTTGGAAGGACAGCTGGTCTCTTGGTGAGGACATCCCCTTTGCCACAGCTTTTTCTCACCCCGGGCCACCATGCTCTGCTTCTTTTCTTTGTCCCAGGCCTGTAGTTGCCGGCCAGCTTAAGCAGTTGAGCAGCTGTTCAGTGGTCCCAGGCGTGGGTGACCTGGTTGATGGCAGCAGGAACTTTCAGACACTTAAGAGAGAACAGCCTGCTGCTGCTGCAGCCAGGTGCAGTGGGGCCTTTTGACAAAGCAGGGCAGGCCCCTTTTGGGCTGGATGTCCTGTCTAATGCCAAAACTCTCGGACCTTTTCTGAAACAGGGGATTTACCACCTTCTTTGCCTCCTGCTTCTTCATGACAGCAGGGCGGGCACCACCTCCTTCCCCTTAGCCTTCTTTCCTTTTGGCATCTTGGGTGGCTGGAGAGAGAGGTAATATGCAACCTTTTATGTTGGGCTTCTTTCACTTAGCAAATATTAGTACATTGTCCCTTTTTACAGCTGAACAATATTCCCTTGTAGAAATATACCACAGTTGGTATATCCATTCAACAGTTGATGGACAGGTGGGTTGTTTTCCATCCTTGGCTAGGGTGAACAGTGCTGCTATGGTAATTTGTGTACAAATTCTCATTCGAACACCTACTTTCAATTCTTTGGGAATATACCCAGAAGTGGAATTGCTGGGTCATATGGTAACTGCCAAGCCAGTTTCCATGGCAACTGTACCATTTTTACACTTCCACCTGATAGGTATGAGGGTCACAATTTTCCCCAGATCCTTACTAACACTTATTTTCCACTTTGAGAAATTATAACCATTCTCATGGAGGTGAAGTCATATCTCATTATAGGCTCACAAATACTTTTGCACCATCAGTTCAAATTTCAACATAGAAAGAAGCAAATACTATGGTAGTATTAATATACATTTTTTTTTCTCTCAGTGACCACTATGAAAGGACCTTGGAGGTTGTTAGCAATCTGTGGGCCACTGCTTGAGAACAGCTGCCCTAGTTGAACTCAATGCATGCAGACTAATATTCGTAGACTTCTTTTAACCCAGGTAGGGACATTTCAGATTATTTTTCTTGGTTGCTTCCCTTTCATAAGGGATGAACGTGGGGAACTAGTTTAAACCATGAGCTTTTGCGTCATAGGCTTGAACTTTGCTTAGTAAATATTGCACTAATTGTATAATTTTGGGCAAGTTTTCTGATACCTCGAAGCCTCAATTTCTTTAGCTAGAAAATAAGACAATTACTACATCATGAAATTCTTATGAGGTTTAATAAGATAATAAGTTGCTTGGTAAATAGTGGGCACTCAACAAACAGTAGTTATGAAAAATAGATATTATTACAAGTGCCATATAATTTATTTTCTAAATGAGTACAATTCTGAGGATGAAGAGAGTGCTGAACAACAGGTTTTTGCCTCTCCCAAGCCACCTTAATAATAGGAAATTGTAGGAAATCACTTTAGTGATAGAAGAAAATTGTTGCCCACACACGGGTGATTAAGAGTGTGGGCTCTGGAACCCGACTGCCTAGGTTTGGGTCTCACCTCCCACTAGTTGTGTGGCCTGTACAAGTCACTTAATCTTTCTGTACCTCAATTTCCTCATCTCTATACTGAGATATAAATAACAGCTCATATTACTTTTGTAAGAAATAAATTATGTAATTTATGTAAAATGCTTAAAACAATGTTTGGCACATAATAAGCATTATGTGTTTAAGAGCTGCTATTGTTAGAAGAGGAAATATGAAGGGAGTCTAAGGAAGCAGGATGAAAAATCTTGGACGATAATGGATTATTTTCGGTGAACTGGTAAGAACAGTTAAAAGTAGCTTTTTGTAATGGTCTAATTAGCTAAAGCCATGCATATGAACCTTTCCTCACAACCCTTGTTCATGGCTGTTTACAGTGAAAATCCTGGTTAAGAAAATTCAGCCCTTTAAAGGTGGATCTCATTGTTTTCTATGCATGATAGTGATCGTTTGTGTTGTGAGCCTATTGGTTTCTAAAGTGGGGTTCTTTCTAACACAATCAAGTTATGGGCAAACTGTTACAACATCATAATCAAGACTTTCCAAATTGAGATTGAGATAAACTTTTGAGAGTTTTATATTTTTTTATTCTAGGTCCAATAGAGTGTTCCATACTGAATATAATCTTATTACCCATATGTAGTATATGGCTATATCACAAGGGAATGAGCAAGTATGCATAAACTTTAGTAAAATGCCACTCATTAGTAGAATGTACATATTGTTTACAAAGTTTAGTTACCTGTTAGTTCCAGACATTAAGCATTTTAATAGTGTATGATTTTTATTCATTAACTTTTATTTTTCCTCAGGAACACAAGCTTCAGGTAAAATCTAACATTGCCAGAAATGTCACAAAATTGTAAATACATTGAGATGAGGAAGCAAATGTTGTTATTTGTTGTCTTTGACATTCACAGTACCCTTCATAGATCTTATGGTAAAATGGAAAAATACCCCTTCCTGTTCCTGGACAGGAACTGGGCCCGATGTTTGTCTGCTTTGGGCTAGCCTATGGTGTATGGGTTCTTGACCTCGTGTGGGGAAGATTTCACAACACAGGTCCAGGTGATTTTGAGAATATGTTTATGAAAGCTGGGGACAGTGAAACAAGAGGGCCTAAGGTAAAAGAAGCAACAGGAGAGAGACTAGGCAGGGCTGCTTTGGCTCTCCAGAAATGTTATAGAAAAGAAATGAAACTAGTTTGGGCTGTTTGGCTCACTGAGAAGTCAGAGAAAAGGGGGCCTTGGAGACAGGGGTCAGGGCTTTAGCCTGGGTTGAGCTGCTGCTGCCCACTGCCCCTGTGCTGCAAGTTTCATGGGGACCTTTAAGCTTAGGAGATGCACGCCTGAGAGGGAAGAAGATCGGGAAGGGAAAGGCATGGGCGTGTTCCTGGGAGGGGAAGCGCACTGAATTTTTGTTTTATATTTGTTTCCGGAGGTTACAAATGGAGCATATAACAGTTACAAAAGATTTCCTCTGTTTCAATTATAGGAGAATTCCCATACCACCCCCAATTATCTTTAAAGTGATGGGGAAATGGAGCATCTCCGTCTGTCAATGGCTTATACCTGCCATGATCCTCACACCCTGACACTTCCCTTGGATGACTTTTTCCATTTGTCCCTGTTCCCTGTGATTATTTAAGAGAGGTGTCCTGAGGTAATAATTAACTCACTGCTCCCCTAGTGGGCGGAGTTCAAGTATTTTTAGCGTAATTTTAAGGCAGAGAATAGGTTCCTTCACTGGAAGGTTTCAACCCTGTAAAATGAAGGGTCTGGACTTGATCACCTAATGACTTTTCTCTATGGAAGCGTGGGCCCACGGTTCCACGCCCGCCACAGCTGCACGGCTGTCCAGTTATATAGACTTGTGAAGTTTGGGATGCCATTGGTTTCTACCAATTTTGACTGACAAGGGACAATGTGTGTTGGGCAGATAAAATATAGTATGCTCACTTTGTTAAAGATGGTGCTGCCCACATGGAAGTTTGTTGATATTAATGTGTGTTCTGGAACAGGCTGTGGGCAGGCCAGGTCATTATAGCCTAAGGCTTTGTTTTAAGAGTAAGCTTTTCCCCACACCCTTGACTGATTGGATGATGTGGGATGGTGCGCTCTCCTGAGGAATCCCATTGTGCCTCGTATGGGTGGCTTTGAATTGGAGACTTCCTTGTTTGTGTAATTGGATTGGAAGTTTTGACTTTACAGTATAAAGTGGGACAGACCAGGAGCTTACTCTCTCTCTCTCTCTCTGTTCCTGGGATTAGTATTAGAAGAGAGGAGAGCAGATTAAGGCCACATGGAGGCCAGGAGAAGCAGCTAAGATGGCAGAGTGCTGAGGGAGAAGCCAGTTTGTGCAGAGTTTGTGCTGGAGGAGATGGGAAACAGAGGTGAATAAGTCTGGTGAGCTAGAAACCTTTGATTTTTAGGAAACTCGGATAAGTCAGTAGCTTTGTGAGCACTGAATGAGTGGGTTTTGGAGCCCAGTGTGTGTTTTTGCTTGACCGCTGGGTGCAAGCTAGAGTTAAAGCTGATGGCTCACGAGTTTTTGGCTCCTGTGTTTCATTACCGACTGTACAAATCTAATGCGAACCTGCACTGGCCAGGCTGCTGCAATGGTGGCCTTGACTACTGGCTTTACAATGTGTATTTCTGGAAATCAGCTAAAATGGCACTGCCCTGTGACTAAAGCATAACCACAGTTTTCAATTGATATGGGCCACCAACTTTACAATTATGAGATGCTTAAAGAATTTTATATTTAAATTGTTTCACATTATTTTAAATTTTATACATAGAGGGACACTTCAAAACATTTAACACTGTGCTATTTCAAATAAAAAATTTTACATTTTGTATAAAATTTAATCCCACCCGATTTCAGTGATTTTCAACATTTTTCATTTCATGGCTCACATAAATTACTAAAATTCTGTGGCACACCAAAAAAATAAATATTTTGCTGATATTACCAATAAGCAAACAAACAAAAACCAACCAGGGATAATTTTGATTCATTTACACCAGACAGCTATTGTTGTGTTGGCTATTGTAATTTTTTTTTTTATTTGACAATCTAAGGGAAAAGAGGCCAGAGCCCCTGACAAAATAGTCATGTATTACATGTTTTAACAACTCTTGTACTGGTGTGCCTCTTGTGGGACACTGGTTGAAAATTGCTGCCTTAATTCATAGGCAAAAATTATGCCTTCGTAGTTAAACAGTCATGAAAGGACATGGTATAAGGCCAGGGGCCACCGCCATTGTGGCCATTCACATGCAGGTTCCCATTAGATTCGGACAGTTGGTAATGAAACTGCAGAGCCAAAAACTGGTGGGTCTTGCCTTTATTCTAGCCTCGAACTGGCAGGTGAATAAATACACACAGAGGGAAAACACTTCCCTTCCCATTCAGGGCTCCCAAAGCCACTGACTTTCTCTTAGTTTTCCTAGAATCAAAGGCCCCTACCAGCTCAGTCACCTCTGGTTCCCCATCTGCACACCTTCATCCTGCCATCTTGGCTGCCTTCTCCCTTCTCTCACTCTGCAAAAACATGGCCTCCTTCTTCTCTTAAAACTTTTTGGCGCAAAAACCCCTCCTCCAGCACCCATTAGCATAACAAAGCCCCTTCCCAACCAGGAAGGTAATTAGCTATTTCACAGATCACATATCTGAGCAGCAGCCATTTTTAACAATAAAAGTGAGCAAAATCAAATAACACAAATTTTACAAACTTATTTGCCCAACATTCCACCCCCTTTGCTCACTTTGCAATCTACCCTACAGGCATTCCTGTACAAAGAATTAGGCACATCACACAAACAAATTACAGCAACAGCACAAGTCATACAATTTCAACAATTACAAAGGTGCCCTTCACAGTGTCTCTCTGAGCACTTGGCCCAAAGTGCAAAATGTCCTTGGAGCTGCTCTCCAGCTGGATGAAAAGCTTCCTGGTGCAGTAAAGCCTCCAGTAGAGCCATCCCCCATTTCCCCCATCAGGGTCTCTCATATTTTCCAAAAGCTGTATGTCCATCCAACACAGAAGCTGGTGCTCCCTCTGGTCACAGTCCAGGAATCAGTTCACACACATGAGGCCTCAGGCCTCCACCCTCATCCTTGTCATCCCGGCAGCTCTTAAGAAGCTGTTCCAAGGAGGAGCACATGGCAAATGGTGGTCAGCATTCCCACCTTTGCTCCAGAGAGCACACTGCCATCCACTCCTTTGTCCTACAATCGCAAAAAACCTACCAGGGGATTAGTGGGTACTCCTTGCTGCTGAAGTCTCACCTTCTGGAGTCTGTGGATGGCATATTCAGCCCCAGTCTCCTCATCTTCAGAAGAGGAGCTGGAAAATCCTGTTCCCACCGACTCAGATCCACTCTTCCAGCATGGCTCCATCTTAGGCTCCTGCTGCTGCCGGTTCTTGGCAACTTCCAGGGAAAACTGCAACTCATGAACCCATAATTCCTTCTCCAGAGACTGCTCCATTTTCAGGCAAACTCTCAAATCTGGTCGGTCTCCTTCTCCAGCGCTCGCTCCAGTTCCAGGATCTGCATCTCTTTCTCCTGCTGCCATTCCAACTCCTTCCACTGCTTGGTTTGCAGGCCTCGGGTAGCCTCTTGCACAGAGCTCTTGGTTTCTTCTTGAGTGAAAAACATCCAGCCCATGGTCCCTAAAAGGACAGCCATGGGGAACCATAACAGCAACCAGTCCTCTACCTCACCCATCAAGGGTGGTGGCAACTCCATACCAATCTGATCTGAATCCTGCTGCAAACTACACCAGATGTATGGCCAGTAGTCATGGCCATTGTGACCATGCACATGCAGGTTTCGATTAGATTCAGACAGACAGTAATGAAACTACAGAGCCAAAAACTGGTGGGCCATTCTTTTATTCTAGCCTCACACCGGTGGGCAAGTAAATACACACAGCCCTGAATGGAATGGGAAAACTCTTCCCTTTCCATTCAGGGCTCCCAAAGCCACTGACTTTCTCTTAGTTTTCCTAGAATCAAAGTTCCTCACCATCTCAGTCACTTCTGGTTCCCCATCTGCACACCTTCATCCTGTTATCTTGGCTGCTTTCTCCCTTCTCTCACTTTGCAAAAACATGGCCTCCTTCTTCTCTTAAAACTTTTTGGCATGACAACCCCTCCTCCAGCACACATTAGCATAACAAAGCCCTTTCCCAAGCAGGAAGGTAATTAGCAGTTTCACAGATCACATATCTGGGCAGCAGCCATTTTTAGCAATAAAAGTGAGCAAAATCAAATAACACAAAATTTACACACTTATTTGCCCAACACATGGACTCTTTTATTCACTCTTTTAGGGCCCTTGTTATCTAGAAATATTGATGCATTAATCTGCTTCTTTAAATATCAGGGAGAGATTGGACATTATTTAATCTTAGGATTCAAAATGACCTTTTGATTCCTGTGTTTCTGTGGACACCACTGCTTAGGACCTGGAAAGAATAAGGTTCTATTCAGATTATCTTCAATATCACTATCATATTTAAATAAGAACATGGACTGTAGGAAGAATAGTAATACTCTGGCATCTAGAATTTAAACATAAAACCAAATTTCACCATTTAAATAAAGTCTGCCTGCTAAAAGCATTAGACTAGAAGTTTTCTATAACTCTAGGCCTCAGATGTACTTTACATTTGCAACCAAGTGTTTGATGTCATTAGAGTGATCAGTTATGGGCAATTTTCTTCAGAGCTCTCAGATGCTTTGGAAAAGCTGCTATGGGAACATATAATTGATCACTGTCCACTTACATACACATTTCAGGCTCTGGCTGGGTGGTTCAGTGGATAGAGTATCCTCCCAGTGCACCAGGTCATGTGTTTTGATTCCAGGTCAGGACACATATGAGAAGCAACCAATGAGTACACATCTAAGTGGAAGAACGAGTTTATTCTTCTCTCCTCTCCTTTCCTCTCTCTTTTTCTGTCTCACAAATCAATGGAAAAAGGAAAAAGAAACATACCTATTTCAACCAACAGGTGAAAGTAGGCCATGAAGGGGGGTGTTGCATAAACTTTTGGGAGCTTAGAGATCAAGAAAACCAGAAAAAGGGGAATTTAAACTTCCTCTTGGTCAGAAGAGGAGTACTAACATTTTTTGGTGGAAGGGCTATACTCAATTCTAGACTCTGTGTGAGGTGTTTTGTATATTTACTTTTCAAAAAATTCTTTGTGATAGATGTGATAATATCCTTATTTGGCAGACAAGAACTATTATGCTTAGATTGGTCCAATTTGGTCTCCAACCTGTGATTATTCTACTCCACCATGTATGCGTGGTGCTGCAGATAGGGTGTGTTATTGTACAGAGGGGCGGGCAATGGTACATCCTACACAGAACTTACATAAAATGTTCAAGGTGGTGTTGGGCAGATAAAATATATTATGCTCACTTTGTTAAAGATGGCGCTGCCCACATGCAAATCCATAGATATTAATGTGTGTTGGGAAACAGGCTGTGGGCAGGCCAGGTCATTACAACCTAAGGCTTAGTTTTAAGAGTAAGCTTTTCCCCATACCCTTGACTGATTGGATGATGTGGGGTGGGGCACTCTCAAGAGGAATCCTCCCATTATGCCTCAGATAAGAGACTTTGTATCAGAGACTTTCTTGTTTGTATATTGGATTAAAGGTTTGGAATCTACACTATAAAGTGGGGCAGACCGGGAACCTACTCTCTCTTGGTTCCTGAGGTTAGCATAAGAGAGGAGAGCAGATTAAGGCCACATGGAGGAGAGGAGAAGCAGCCAAGATGGCGGAGTGCTGAGGAAGAATCCAGTTTGTGCAGAGAGAAGGAGATGGGAAACAGAGGTGAATAAGTCTGGTGAGCTAGAAACCTTTGATGTTAGGAAACTCAGATAAGTCAGTAGCTTTGTGAGCACTGAATGAGTGGGTTTTGGATAAGGTGACCAGATTTTTAGAATTGGTAAAATGGGACACCATTGACGGGCGGGGGGGGGGGTGTTCTTGATTAAAAATTTGGTCTATATGAAGCAAAAATATTTTCATAGAATGCAAAAATAGTATCGCAATATATTTTTTTAAATCGGGACTTTTAAAAAATGCTGCGGGATGCAGGACAAATTGTTAAAAATCGGGACTGTCCCTCCAAAAGCGGGACGTCTGGTCACCTTAGTTTTGGAGCCCAGTGTGTGTTTTTGCTTGCCTGCTGGGTGCAAGCTAGGATTAAAGCTAATGGCCCACCAGTTCTTGACTCCATTGTTTCATTACCGACTGTCCAAATCTAATGTGAACCTGCATGGGCCAGGCGGCTGTGATGGTGGCCATGGCTACTGGCTTTACAGCATTGCTTCATCAAGCTGCTCCAGGGTGATATTCTTTTATAAAAAACTAGTGATTTAGTAAGTAAAATAGTTCTTAGTTTGATGAGCTGCTCTAGCAAATTAATGAAACCTAAGGTTGAGGAGGGGGGGTAGTTGGAACCTGCAATCTATAGCCAGTAGGTCAGAAATACTGGTGACAACCTGGGTTTGTGCCTGGTGTCTGAAGTAGAGGGTGGTCTTGTAGAACTGAGTCTGTAACCTGTGGAGTCTGATGCTATTTCTGGGTAGGTAGTGTCAGAATTGAGCTGAGTTGTCGGGTACCCACCTGGTATATAAGAATTGCTTGGTGTGTATGCAGACCCTCTGTACCCCCAATGCATCAAAATTATGAATGGAATCATTAGTATAGAAACACAGGGTAAAAATATGATTCACAATTTGACTGAGACTACAGAGAAATTCCTCAAACCAAGCAATTGTGCTTTACCCAGGAACTGAACTGACCTGCCAATCCAAGGACTAGGCATCAGACCTAAGGTCTTGACTCATTCCTGCTTACAACTGCTCCTCACCTCCCTCAAACTTAAGGCCTGGGTTCCAGGGTCTAAAGTTCCATAAGCCCTTCTGTCCCAGGGCTGATGGCCAGTGTATTTCCAAAAATAATACTTTGAGACCCTCTCTCTTTTCCTTTTCCAGCCACCATGCACAGACTTTCCAGAGGCTTAGGAAAGGCATAACGGGAAGGAGCAGGAGAGAAAGAAGGTACAATATTTTCCTTAACTTTTTAAATTGATAGATTTTTAAATATTTATTTATTTATTCAAAATTCTTTTGTTCAGTGAGAGGAGAGGAGGCATAGAGACAGACCCTCGCATGCACCCTGACCAGGATCCACCTAGCAAGCCCACTAGGGGGCAATGTCCTGCCCATTTGGGGCACTGCTTTATTGCTCAGCAACCAAGCTCTTCTTAGTGCCTGAGGTGGAGGCTATGGAGCCATGCTCAGCATCCCAGGCCAACTCAATTGAGCCATGGCTGCCAGAAGAGAAGAGAGAGAGAGAGAGAGAGAGAGAGAGAGAATCAAGAGGGGAATGGGTGAAGAAGCCGATGGATGTTTCTCCTGTGAGCCCTACTGGGAATCCAACCCAGGACATCCACATGCCAGGCCGATGCTCTACCACTGAGCCAACTGGCCATGGCCATTGTTTTACATATTTTCTAATCATTACATTAGAACATCCAAACTGTAAGAATTTTATTTTTTACAAGAATCTCATTTGTACATCTTTCATATAACTACCTCAAGTAATTATTGTTTAGATAATACGCTGTTAGCTACCTTTATTAAAAAAGATTCTTTTTCAAAGTGTTTTCAAATATTACATGATATTTTTGGGTTTGCTTGTGTCCTTACTCTAATGGTCACAATAAAAAGAATTAAGTACTTACTCTAATGGTCACAATAAAAAAAATTTGTCCTCATTTTTTGATATCTGTATAACAAACTGTAAGGTATTTTTCCCCGCCAAGAAAGAAGAAATGGAAGGCTGAAAGCCATAAGGTATGGAATAATAAGAGGCTTTATTAAGTACCGTGCATCCCGCCCGACGATGTTCTCTGGTCCCAGGGTTCAGAGGCCGTAGGAGTCACAAGAATTAAACTGCGTGAGAGGTATTTAAAGGGGTCCTCTAGGGTGGGCAAGCAGTTATGACGTGGTGAAATCTCACTGGCTGACGGACAGTCAATCTTCTCCCAAGGTCCTCTGGGAACTTCCTTTTGGCACGCAAGAATGTGGGCGGCCCTAGCCAAAAGTCTGGGGTCTGAGATCCCCACCTGACCTTCCCCATTAGCCATCGACCCTACATTCCAGCCGTTTTTGTTAAATAGAATTGGGGCACCGTGTATTCGTCTGGTTGCTTCCTGCTGATTAGGGGCATCATGGGGAGGGAAGGTCGGCTGGTGGTGGCTTTGAGGGGAGTCAGGAGGAACATCTGTTTGGCCGTGAGTTGAGAAACTTCGCGGATGTGGTTCTGTAAGAATTATTTTTTTTCTGTAAGAATTTAAAAAAAGAAAAGTAAATATGAGTTATATGCTGATAATTAGAAGAAGATTTAGGATAGGGCCAGCCCAGGTAAGAATGGGTGGCTGCCATCAGGAGTTAAGTGGGTTGTAGGAGGAGAGATTTTTGCTTAAATTCCTCTCGCAGATGGTTGAGGAGATTGAAGTTTTCTTCCATCAGGCCAGTCTTACTGAACAGCACTGCTCCCTGCTCCAGCTCACTCCAGCGGCAGGCTCCTGGTGGGAGGGACAGGACACAGCAGGAGGGTCTGCGGGCCCCATCCTTTTGGTGAGCTGCAGATGAGTAGAGCCCAGTGGTTCTGACTGCCAGCGGTCCTGCATGGGAGCAAGCTTGAGGCGAGAGACATGGTTAGAAATGAGGGTAGCATTGATTATGGGGGAGCCCTCGGTAGTGAGGAATGGCAGGAGTAAGTGGGAAGATGTTGTCAGCTGGATATTGGCTCCAAGACTGTGTAGAATGTCTTGACCCAGAAGGGGTACAAGGCATGATGGCATAACTGAAAAAGAGTTCAAAAAAGGGGATTCCGTTTAAACTGCATCTCAGGGGTGGTGTGCGAAGGGGAAAATAAGGAGTCCCATCCATTCCCATAACTGAGACCTGTGAGGGAATTAGAGGTCCAGAATGTGATGGCAAAACAGAGAAGGCAGCTCCCATGTCCTCAAGAAATGAGATGGACTTACCCACTAGTTGCAGCATACCCTGGGTTCTCTGAGTCCAGGCCGTGTCCTAGGAGTGTGAGCGATGCGCCCATGTGGCTGGCTCATCCTCCACGTAGAGGCATTGAGGAAAAACCCTGTTGCCCAAAGGGGCAATTGCTCCGCCAGTGACCAGTGCTTGCAGTTAGGGCAGGGCTCAGTGGGCAGCTATGGGCAGGGGTCCTGTCGGGCACAATGGTCCTGCTTGCCATACTTAAAGCAAGCTGCTGGTGGGATTCTTTTTTGCAGTCCAGACTTGGGCTGGGCACCTCCTGTGCCTTGCCCCTGTTCTGCCGGCCTCAGGGCTGCCACAAGAGCCTGGGTTTGGAGTGTTACCTTCTGCTGCATGCAGGCCTGGCAAACAGCCTTGGCCATTTTCTACTAGCCATGACCATTAAAAACTTTAAATGCCATGTACACAGGTCCCGGATAGGGGTTTGGGGGTTGAGAATAAGAGAAGAAGGGGGCTCCTAAGGAGCCCCACACCCAGATCCAGATAAAATGCTGGAGCCAGCGGCAGGGCAGGGTCAGAACTTCCTGCAAGCAGATTTGGGTTGGGCATCCTGCAAACCGGTGTAAGAGCCAATGATAGGTGGAGAATGGCCTGATGGAGGAGGGGTTTAAGAACACAGTGGAGAAGGGAGGGGCCCCTGGGCAGGAGGGGAAGAGAAAGAGAAACTGGTATTTACAAGTGAATGAGAAATAGGATTTAGCAAAGGGAGGGGGAAGAAGCTCTCTGGAGGGAAGAGACTGGAGCAAAAGAGGTCCACAGAGGGACCAGAGAGTGCAGTGCCCTCAGGGGTCAGGCAGGAGAGAGAGAAAGTTGAGAGTCTGCGGAGAAGGAAAAGATTATAAGCGGAGGGTTTTCTCTGGCCAAAAAAGGCCTGTGTGGTGAAACAGGCAGCACAGAGATTAAAGACAGGTGCGCGAATAATTAGAGCCCCTGAGTGTAAAGGGATCTCCAAACAGCTCCCAGCTTTTTCGGTGATATTTAAATTGGTGAGGGTGTTGTAAGGCCAGTGGCCAAGGCCATTATCACAGCCGCCTGGCCAGTGCAGGTTCACATTAGATTCGGACAGTTGGTAATGAAACAACGTAGCCAAGAACTGGTGAGCCATCATCTTTAATTCTAGCTTGCACCTGGCTGGCAAGTAAAAACACACACTGGGCTCCAAAACCCACTCATTCAGTGCTCACAAAGCTACTGACTTATCTGAGTTTTCTAGTGTAAGGTCCGACCCGCATGAAATGAGACAAAGTACCAAATAGTTAAAAAGTCCAACTTTATTGGAACCTTCGGGTGGGTTCAGTGACTTGGAAAGTAGTGAGACAGAGAAGCCGTGCCCAACTGGTGGGGCTCAAGATTTTTATACCCCTTCAGGCTGGCTGGGGAATTTGGTTTGCGTAACTAGGGACGCTAACGGTTGAGGAATTTCTATTGTGTTTTCGGACAGGGTGTGTGTGCTAAAGGTTAGTAATTGCAGAAGTGCCAAAGGCATGAGGGATTTTCCAGCCCCTGCCCTGGGGGTGCTACCGGACATTCCTGGCTCTTTGGTATAGGGAGTGGGGGTGACGTGGTCTTATCTGGCTACTTCCTGCTGTACAGGGGCAGAGTTGGGGAGAGGTAGAAAAGGGCCAGAGCAGTCCGTATTCGCCATGGTGGGCAGGGGTTGGTACTGTAACAGCATCATCTGGTGGACTGCCACGTGTGTGATTTCATGAAGGCGGGTTTGTACGAACCTAAGAAGTAAAGGAGCAAACATGAGTAAGATGCAGATTATTAGGAGAGGTCCTAGGATAGGAGCCAGCATAGAGAACAGAGGAGATTTCCACCACTCCGGGGTAAACATGTCCTGTTGTTGGTTGTATTTTCGTAGCTTTTCTTGTAGTTTTTGGAGTGACTGGACATTCTCCTCAACGACTCCGGATTCATTGATGTAGTAGCAACACTGTTCCTGTAAAAACAGACAGGTGCCTCCCATTTCGGCCGTCAAGAGATCTAAGGCTCGGCGATTTTGTAGGGATACCTGAGCTAGGGAGGTTAACTGTCTCTGGAGGGAGGCTAGAGACGTGGCTGAATTGTCAAGGGCCTGCTCTAGGTCTGCTCTTAGTTGGTTAGTAACTACCAGGCTATGTCCAAGGCCTGCACTTCCTATTCCTAGTGCAGTGATGGAGGTAGCTAGGGTTAGTCCTAGCATTACGGGAATGAAGACAGCCCGTCTAGCTCAGGAGGTGGACAGGTGGTTAGTAAATTCTTCTTCCTTATAATAGACAAGTTGAGGAGCTATAATGACTGGGACGCAAGGGGTAGAGGAAGGTTGAGTAAGGGTTTTCAGTAAGGTGCCATTGCACCAGAAGTGGGTACCATTAGGACTGGTGGCTGGTAATTGGGTAAGGGAAATAGTTTGATTACAACGAGGATGTTTTCAGGCGCTGTAACAAACAGGTATAGGTTGGGAAATATTGGGTTGGAATAGAGTAACACCCGGAAGGGAGAAGGGTTCAGGGGTTGTGGTCAAACCAGAAAGAGAGTAGTTTAATGGAACAGCCGTTATAGGGGCTTGCTGCAGCAGAGCACACAAAAAACAGTTTGACGGGCTGTACAGAGAAGTTAAATTTAGAATATGAATGCCTTGTTGAATTAGTTTTACCCATGAAAAGGGGGCTTCAGCTTTCGTAGGAGAGTCTGAGAGGGAGACTTGAGAGTGAAGGATTTCTTCATGATTGAGGATAGTATTGGTTAATTCCTCGAGGGCGGCAGTGGGGGGTTTAATCCGGACCCATTTACGGTATATTTTAATATATCCCATAGGATGAATTTCCCGTTTTCTTGGGAATGTGGCCCCATGTTGGCCCGTGACCCACCTGTTGGTCCAGGGATCATCGATGTGGAAAACAAAATTGGTAGGGTATGGTAACCGGAGAGAGGAGCACCCCCAGGTGGTCATGGCTGTGGTGGGACCCCCAGGGCACCCTCCTGAAGCAGGGATGGACTTATAGTTTGGATTTCCCTGAATTTCAAGAAAACAGACTACCAGTGCTGCCGTTGGCCGGTCCGGGTGGTGTTTAGGATTTGTATTCGCCTGGTATTGATTGTCATTGTTACTCGGGACTGACAGCCGTCCATCGAACAATCTGCAGTCCCGAGGACCGAAGGGGTCCCCTGGTCATTATAAGGACCCGTGGTCTCCTCAAAGAAGAAACGCCAGAATGACTGAGTGTTATGAGTCTTTTGAGGTGCTGAGAAGGATAGTGGACAAAAGGACAGTGTGAGTGTAAGAATTAGGATAGACATGGTAGTTTTGCCAGCCGGAGTTTCAAAGGGTCTGTCGGTATAGAGGTCCATTGGGCCTCGTTTGGTGGGGAACCCTTTTTTACTCTGGATAGGTGGACCCACGCTGAAATTCCCAGGACTTTTACCGCTAATGGGGTGGTCAGGATCACTGTGTAGGGTCCTTCCCACTTGGGAGTAAGAGGTTTAGGGGAAAGGGTCTTTATAAAGACCTGGTCCCCTGGGGTGACCCGCTCTGTTGGTCCGGCCCCAGGACTGGGTTCAGGAAGGGCCGAGTTGGCATGTTCCCTAAGAAGAGAATGGAGGAGGGAGAGGTAGGGCAGGTATGAAGCTAGAGGGGGTGGGTGTGGAGAAGACGGAGTTGACAGGAGGAAAGGTTGGCCGTAGAGGAGTTCAAAGGGGCAAAGTTGGGAAGGCCCCCTGGGGGTAGCTCTTAGATGGGTCAGAGCCAGGGGGAGAAGGGTAGGCCAAGACTGACGGAGCTCCAGGCTGAGTTTGGTCAGATGGTCCTTGATGAGCCCGTTGGCTCTTTCTACCTTACCAGACGATTGAGGGCGGTAGGCTGTATGCAGTTTCCATTGTATGCCAAGGGAGGTGGAGACAGCCTCTGTGATCTTGGAGATGAAGGCGGGCCCGTTGTCCGACTGGATGGAGGAGGGCAAACCGAAGCGAGGAATGATGTCCCGGATTAGGTGGTCAGCTACCGTCCCTGCGGTTTCAGAGGTCGTAGGGAAAGCCTCGATCCATCCTGAAAAAGTATCCACCATAGTGAAAAGGTATTTAAGGTTTTTGTGTCTGGGCATGTGGGTAAAGTCGACCTGCCAATCCTGCCCAGGCAGATGGCCCCGCATTTGGTGGAGTGGGTGACAGATGTGGCAGGCCCCCTTGGCTGTTTGTCCTGGAACAGGTGGAACAAGAGGAATGAACGTCGTGGATGGTTTGCTGGAGATGGTCGTGGTGGAATAGAGGAGATAGAAAATGAAAAAGGGCTTTAGGTCCAATGTGTAAGGATTTGTGAATGTCAGTGATTATTTGGTATCTCTGAGACTGTGGGAGGATGAGGAGGTCATTTTTGAAAGCCCATCCATCCTTGATCTGGACCTCAGGGGAAGATAGGAAAAGATTTTGCTCTGTGGAGGAGTATTGGGGTTGTATGTCTTTGAGAGAAAGCAGATAGCAGAGGTAGGGTGTGTGCATGCTATGGAATGAGCTGTTTTGTCAGCAAAGGCATTCCCCTTAGCTATGGGAGAATTGGAGGTCTGGTGGCCCTTACAATGTATGATGGCTATTTGCGAAGGGAGTTGGATGGCCTGTATAAGTTTAGAAATGAGCTTGCCATTTAGAACAGGTGTTCCCTTAGTCGTGAGGAAGCCTCGTTCCTTCCAGATCATACAGTGAGAGTGGGCAATAAGAAAGGCATATTTAGTCAGTGTATATGTTAACTACCTTATCCTTTGCCCAGATGAGGGCCTGGGTTAGGGCGACCAGTTCAGCCTGTTGGGAGGTAGTTCCCAGGGGGAGGCTGTTTGCCTTGATGACCTGGGTGTCAGAAACGATGGCAGAGGCGGCTTGCCGGGGCCTCGGAGGTTCAGAGATTGAACTGCCATCAATGTAAAGGGTA
This sequence comes from Rhynchonycteris naso, assembly GCA_037038555.1. NCBI lineage: Eukaryota > Metazoa > Chordata > Mammalia > Chiroptera > Emballonuridae > Rhynchonycteris > Rhynchonycteris naso. The sequence goes on along the minus strand of CM072999.1, from coordinate 164,659,025 downwards.
TGTTGGGCCTTAGGCAACGGATGAGCCGCAAGGTCAGAGCGGGGAGATTTAGAATGTTCTAAAACTTCGATGTAAGAGTGAGTAGAGGGAGGTGCGTCAGAGACAGGAAGGAGGGTGGCTGGGTTAAGAGAGTTGCAGTTAGAGAGAGTGATGGAGGGGTTTTCTATGAAGAGGAGGTGGTACATGTAGCTGGAGTCGAGAAGGCCCAAGGTGAGCCAAAGCCTGATGTGAGAGGAGCTCTGTGAGGCGATGGGGGGAAAAAACCTGTAGTGGCTGTTGGAAATTAATCTTCAGAGCCTCGGTGGTAGATCAGCGGCGGCTGCAAGAGCTCGTAGGCAGGGTTGCCATCCACGGGTGGTGGGATCTAACTGTCTGGAGAGATAGGCTATTGGGACTAGAGTTGGACCTGCCGGCTGGGCCAGGACTCCTAGACCCAAGTGTTGTCTTTCTTCAGTATAAAGGACAAAAGGATGTGAGGGATTAGGTATGGCCAGGGCCGAGGCCAAGCAGAGGGCTCCCAGGAGAGCCGAAAAAGCCCGGCGGACAGTCTCAGGGGAGGTAAGAGGTCCCTCTGGTACTTCTTTGACTTCTAAGTAGAGAGGCTTGGCCAGGAGGGCAAAATTTGGGACCCAGTGGCGGAAGAAGCCTACTAATCCTAGGAACGACTGGATTTCGACTGCCGAGTTAGGGGGTTGTAGGCCCTGAAGAGCCTGCAATCTGTCGGTGGTGATGGCTTGGTGGGTCAGGGTGACCAAGAGGCCAAGGTAAGTGACAGATGGGGTGGCTATTTGTGCCTTCTTGGCAGATACCCGATACCCCCTGTTGCAAAGGAAATTCAGTAAGAGGGTGGTAGCTTTGAGGCATTCGGCCTCGCTTGGGGAGCAGACTAGAAGATCATCTACGTACTGTAAAAGAGTGGATGGAGTTATGTTGCAAGCAAGTAGATCTGTTGCCAGAGCTTGTCCGAATAGATGAGGGCTGTCCCGGAATCCTTGGGGGAGGACCATCCAGGTCCATTGTTGGGCGGTATTGGAGACCGGCTCCTCCCAGGTGAAGGCAAAGAGAAAGTAGGAATCCGGGTGGAGAGGTATGGTGAAGAAAGCATCCTTGAGGTCAAGGACTGAGAAGTGGGTGGTATTAGGGGGAATGTGTGAGAGAAGGGTGTATGGGTTAGGGACTACTGGGGATATGGGGATAACCGCTGAATTGATGATGCGGAGATATTGTACAAGGCGGTATTGTCCTGAAGTTTTTAACAGGAAGGACTGGAGTGTTACAAGGCGAGTTGGTGGGAATTAGTAAGCCTTGTGTCTTAAGTTTGGTGATGATGGGCAAGAGTCCCATCCTATGGGTGTGTGAGATAGGAAACTGTGGGCAGTTGGGAAAAGAAGATGGGTCCTTAAGTTTGATTAAGACAGGAGTGTGGTGTGAGGCTACAGTGGGTGTGCCCATATCCCAGACCTCAGGGTTTACCCTGGGTAAAAGCTGGACCCTGTGGCCCGAGTCTGGCTCAGGATCGGGACCTGGCACTAATGCTAGTAAAAAGACCTGCTTGGGGGAAAAAGAAATACTTGCCCGGAGTTTGGACAAAATGTCTCTTCCCAGGAGGGGAACTGGGCAGGAGGGTATGACTAGGAAGGAGTGTGAGAATGGGTGACCCTCAAATAGGCAATTAAGGAGGGTCATCCACCGTGGGGTCGAGGGTGATCCATCGATTCCCATGACCGAGACCTGGGAAGAAACTGTAAGGCCCGAATAAGAGGGAAGGACAGAGTAGGTAGCCCCCATGTCTATTAAAAAGGAAACAGACTTACCCACTACCTGGAGCGTAGCCCTGGGCTCAGTGAGGGTAACTGGAGTTGAAGAGCCAGGGCCCCCTCAGTCGTCCATTAAGCCCAGCAGTTCTGAGACTGGGAATGCCTAGTTCTCAGCTCCCCGGCATTGAGGTGCCGTAGGCTGAGCCAGGGTTGGGCAGTCTGACTTCCAGTGGCCCATTAGTTTGCATTGTGGGCAAGGCTTGGTGGGGGGCCTTGGTTGCGGACAGGCCTTGGCCCAGTGGCCCTCTTTGCCGCATTTAAAGCAAGCGCCCAGTCCTCCCTTGTGCCCAGTCCTCCCTTGTGCGCTGTCCTCCCTTGGAGGCTGGTTTTTTTATCAGTTCCCCTACCGGCCGGAGGGCCGCTACCAAGGCTTGGGTCCATTCTTGGCCGGCGGCTTCAGCCATTTCCTCTCAGGCGTTAAAAACTTTAAAAACCATTTTTACCAGGTCTTGGATGGGGGTCTCAGGGCCCTCTTCAGCCCTTTTTAGTTTTTTTCTAATATCTGGGGCAGACTGAGAGATAAAGTGAGGGGCTAAGACTGTGGGACCCCGGGTCTAGGCGGGTATAACGGACTAGGGCCTCTTGAAGGCGGTTCAGGAAAAGAGCTGGGTTTTCTTTGGGGAGTTGGGTAATTTCCCTCAGTTTATCATAATTTACAACCTTGTTAGAAACTGCATCCATACCTCTGATTAAGTATTGGAGCATAAGGTTTCGACAAGGGATGCTGGACCTTTGGCCGGGCTGATAACTCCAATTGGGGTCTTCCCCGGGTACCGCCTCTGTGCCAAGGGGGATCTGGTCATTTACTAGATGGTCCCTGTCTGCCTGCTGTCGGGCGGCGGTGAGGATGCGTTCATGTTCCTCAGGGGTAAGAGTAGAGGTACAGATTACCTTAATGTCATGCCAGGTCGGGTCATATGTGTGAGTCCGGTACCGGAATTCCTTAATGTAGTTTGAGGGATCAGCCGAGAAAGATCCTAGCCGTTTCTCGATCTGTGAGAGGTCTTGGAGAGAGAAGGGGACATGTACTCGAACTAGTCCTTCTGCCCCAGCCACCTCACGGAAAGGGGCGAGAACAACAAATGACGATTGGGGGCTGTGTGACCTGGTATGGGCTGCGACGGGAGAGGTTAGGGGGTCTGCAGGAGGTGGGGCAGAAGGAACCAGAGGGGCGGAAGGAGCCGGAGTGTGGCCCGGGTCTGGGAGGTTTTCGCGGGGGAGAGCCGGAGGGGGAGATAGGTGGTCGGGAAGGTCATCGGATTGAGAGTAAGGAGGGGGTTCCTGGGAGGAAGCCTTGGGAGGAGAGGAGGTTCGAGTTAGGAGAATTTGGTGGGTAGAACAATGGGAACAGAGGTCGGGGCAGGAACGAAGGTCCCAGAAAGCTTGGACATAGGGGACCTCAGAATCTTTTCCTGTCCGTCGGCAGAAATTGTCCAGGTCTTGGAGGATGTTAAAATCAAAAGTGCCCATTGGAGGCCAGTGGGACCTATTGTCCAGGTTGTATTGAGGCCATGCGACCTGCGACAGGAAAATGAGTTTCTTCCGACGGAGGGTTTGAGTGTACCCCAATTTGGAGAAGTTAGCCAATAAACACCCTAGGGGTGTTTTGGGATCAGCTTTGGACCCAGAGTTGCCCATCATTCAGGGAGAAGTATGGGGAGGTTTCACGGGTTGGGAAAAGGGACAACCGAGAGGCGTCCCAATCGGGTGTCCCAGTTCCGGAAGTAGACTCCGTCTCCGGTATTGGAGAGAGAGAGAGAGGTGTCCTACTCACTCGCACTCCTTTAAAGGCTCCTGGAGCTGGCGGAGGGGTTCCCGGCTTGGCCGAGTGTAGGACAGGAACCCCAGTTGGCAACCTGCAAAAAGGTCCCAGAAGAAAGGAACGTACTTACGGCCTGGCTGAACGAGAAAGGGGGTTCCCTGGTCCAAAAAAGGTCCCAGAGTATGCAGGCCGGAGGGAGGAGAGAGAAAGAGAGAGGGGGACGCTCACCCAGTCACTTGGACCTAAAGGCGGGTCACAAACCCTCTCCCGGGTTTCGGCACCAAATGTAAGGTCCGACCCGCATGAAATGAGACAAAGTACCAAATAGTTAAAAAGTCCAACTTTATTGGAACCTTCGGGCGGGTTCAGTGACTCGGAGAGTAGTGAGCCAGAGAAGCTGTGCCCAACTGGTGAGGCTCGAGATTATTATACCCCTTCAGGCTGGCTGAGGAATTTGGTTTGCGTAACTAGGGACGCTAACGGTTGAGGAATTTCTATTGTGTTTTCAGACAGGTTGTGTGTGCTAAAGGTTAGTAATTGCAGAAGTGCCAAAGGCATGAGGGATTTTCCAGCCCCTGCCCCAGGGGTGCTACCGGACACCTAGTATCAAAGGTTTCTAGCTCACCAGACTTATTCACCTCTGTTTCCCATCTCCTTCTCTCTGCACAAACTGGCTTCTTCCTCAGCACTCCGCCATCTTGGCTGCTTCTCTTCTCCTCCATGTGGCCTTAATCTGCTCTCCTCTCAGGGACCAAGAGAGAATAAGTTCCCAGTCTGCCCCACTTTATAGTGTAGAAATACAAACCTTTAATCCAATCTACAAACAAGGAAGTCTCTGATACATAGTCACTTATCTGAGGCATAATGGGAAGATTCCTCATGAGAGTGCACCACCCCACATCATCCAATCAGTCAAGGATGTGGGGAAAAGCTTAGTTGTAAAACTAAGGCTAAGGCTATAAGGACCCGGCCTGCCCACAGCCTGTCCCCCAATACACATTAATACCAATGGACTTCCACGTGGGCATTGCCATCTTTAACAAAGTGAGCATAATATATTTTATCTGCCCAACAAGTGTTAAAACCGAAAGTCCCTTCAGGAGACTACCTGGTCTGATTATCCAGTGGGTTCTGTGGCCTGGCCATAGCGGAGAAGAACAGTTTTCTCTTCTTTAGGGAGGGAGAGATTTCAGATAAGGCAACTCCCAGAATGTTTTGGGATTCCTGTGCCCCACGGCCGCCCCAAGATCTCAGGGTGGTCAAAGTTGAGGATTGGCATCCCAAAACTCAACCTCTGGCCATGGACAAATGGGGAAAGTGGATGTGCTCAGATGTCTCCAGGGCACACACGCACTCAGACGGAAATGGCTTCCCTGACGTAGGAATGGTTTTTGTTGGGCAGATAAAATATATTATGCTCACTTTGTTAAAGATGGCGCTGCCCACATGGAAGTTCGTTGATATTAATGTGTGTTCTGGAACAGGCTGTGGGCAGGCAGGGTCATTGTAGCCTAAGGCTTAGTTTTAAGAGTAAGCTCTTCCCCACACACTTGACTGATTGGATGATGTAGGGTGGTGCACTCTCCTGAGGAACCCCATTATACAGAGACTTCCTTGTTTGTATAATTGGATTAAAGGTTTTGATTCTATGGTATAAAGTGGGAGAGACCAGTAGCTTGATCTCTCTCTTGGTTCCTGGGTTCCTGAGATTAGTATTAGAGAGGAGAGCAGAGTAAGGCCACGTGAAGGCCAGGAGAAGCAGCCGAGATGGCAGAGTGCTGAGGAAGAAGCCAGTTTGTTAAGAGTTTGTGCTGGAGGAGATGGGAAACAGAGGTGAATAACTCTGGTGAGCTGGAAGGCTTTGATGCTAGGAAACTTGGATAAGTCAGTAGCTTTGTGATCACTGAATGTGTGGGTTTGGAGCCCAGTGAGTGTTTTTGCTTGCCCGCTGGGTGCAAGCTAGAATTAAAGCTGATGGCTCACCAGTTCTTGGCTCCATTGTTTTATTACCGACTGTTCAAATCCAATGCGAACCTGCATTGGCCAGGCGGCTGTGATCCTGACCCCGGCTACTGGCTTTACAGTTTTGTACAGGGAGTCTCGGCAGAAAGAACTGAGGGAAGTTTGGAGGCATGGAGCTTACTGCACGGTGCGTTGAAGTTAGTGAATGGTCAGAGATCCTGAGTTCCTGCTTCTTTCTCGGAGGGGAAGGGGAGAGGAGCGTCCCCAGCGGGCTTCTGACTCCTCCTGGGTTTTGGCACCAAAATGTAAGGTATTTTTCCCCGCCAAGAAAGAAGGAAGGGGGAGCCGAAAGCCACACTGAAAGGTGTGGAATAATAAGAGGCTTTATTAAGTACCGTGCATCCTTCCTAACAATGTCCTTCGGTACCGGGGTTCAGAGGCCAAAGGAGTCACAAGAATTAAACTGCGTGAGAGGTATTTAAAGGGGTCTTCTAGGGTGGGTGAGTAGTTATGATGTGGTGAAATCTCACTGGATGACGGACAGTCAATCTTCTCCCAAGGTCCTCTGGGAATTTTCTTTTGGTGTGCAAGAATGTGGGTGGCCCTAGCTAAAAGTCTGGGGTGTCTGAGTTCCTCACCTAACCTTCCCCATTAGCCACCGACCCTACACAAACAAAACAAAATTCACGCCCTGGTTCTCAAGACTAAAGTTTTCTGGATAAATAGCTTTAGGTCAAAGGTGTTTCCTTTCTGAGAAAATGACTCAGGCATCATAAACCTTAATGAGAGTGATTTAGTACAGCACAAATCAGCTAGGATTATAAGACATCTCCTTTCAGGTGGAGCCTCGGAAACGATCACATGCAATGAACACTTATTACGGTCAGGATGGTGCTGATAATGTAGTAACTGATGCAACAGCCTTGCTGTCAGCAATATATAGCAAACAACTGCTTATCTATAAACCTCAGCCTAGAGGCACCCTACCCAAAATGAGTCCTTGGCTTTCATCGTTGGGAAGTATTTTATGAATTAATTTTCTTAGCCTCCTCTGAAAGTCACTAAGCCAATACCATAACTATGAGGAAGGTAGTTAATATCAGAAAAGATCTGAATACATTTCTGTTTTTGGAAGCTCTAATCAGCCAAAGGAACTTATCTATTCTTACTCTTAAGTTTCCTCCAGTTGTGTCTTCTTTTGGCTGCTGCTGCCTGTGTGTCATTCTTTCTCTTGGTTATAGCTTCTAGGATTATTTATAATGACAATCTAAGAAGGAACAAGAAAGGAAAAGCTGAAGAATGATGGCTGCGAGTGACAGAATGAGAACGTTTTCTGGAGACCATGCTATGAGAGCCCACTGGCTAGTGACATTCCTAAACCCTGTGAAATGCCAACCTACAGGTAGCCTACAAAAAGGATTCCCCATTAAATAGGAGCCATTTAAATCCCAGCTGTCACAAAAATGTGCTTTTATCTCCCAGCTAGTAAATGCTCAAGCTGAGATTTGACCAGGACCATTCATTTAACCACTGCTACCTGACAGAATATATGGGAAATAAGAAAGAAATCATAGTCCCTAAAGATAATACAATCACTGCTGGTTAGTTATAGACATCTTTTATTTTTCTTTTTCATTTTTTGACAGAGACAAAGAGTCAGAGAGAAGGACAGATAGGGACAGACAGACAGAAAGGGAGAAAGACGAGAAGCATCAATTCTTTGTTGCGGCATCTTAGTTGTTCACTCATTGCTTTCTCATATGTGCCTTGACTGGGGGGGCTACAGCAGAACTAATTGGCCCCTTGCTCAAGCCAGTGACCTTGGGCTTCAAGCCAGCGACCTTTGGACTTAAGCTAGCGAACAAGGGATCATATCTATGATCCCATGTTCAAGCCAGTGACCCCTTGCTCAAACTGGCGAGCCCGCATTCAAGCTGGCGACCCTGGGGTTTCGAACCTGGGTCCTTTGCATCCCAGTCCGACACTCTATCCACTGCGCCACTGCCTGGTCAGGCAGTTATAGACATCTTAAGAGAAGTTCAGAGAGGTGAGAAAGATAAACTCCAGAAACAGCTGAGTGGAAACTTGACCTTTGGCTGATGAATTAAGGACTCCTAGGGTTATAAGTGAAGGAGTTACAAGTTTGTTTAAGCAACTGAGGACTTTATTGGCTTGAAATTCTGACCTTGAGAAGGCTGGTGCCAACCACAAATGACAGTAATTAGAAACATGCGTGCATGCCACCAGGTCCTCCTCTAGTCCTTGCTCTGTGTTGGCTTTGTTCTATCAAACAGGCTCCCTTTCTGTGGCAGGGGATTTGGAGCGGGTGGTGCCCAACTCAGGTCTAACAGCTTTGCCATTGACAGGACTTGGAGCTTTCTGCCTCTAGCTCCACTTTAAAAAATATATTAAAATTTTTTTTTATTGATTGCTTTTAGAGAGAGAGGGAAAGAGAGAAGAGAGAAATACTGATTTGTTGTTCCACTTATGTATGTATTCATTGGTTGATCCTTGTACGTGCCCTGATTGGGAATAAAACTCAACCTTGGTGTTTTGGGACAACACTCTAACCAAGTGAGCTATCTGGCCAGGATTCCAGCTCCATTTTGAAGCATTATAGAGAAGAATTTTGATTGCCATGGCTTAGTTTATGTGACAATGTCTCACTGCCAAGGATAAGGTGTTGTGATTGGCCCAGTGTGGCTCAAGTTTGCACCCCTGTGGCCAAGGAAGGTGTGGCAACCTGGCTGCTGGGAAAGCACTGTGGATTGGGTGCACATTCTATTTTGTGCCTGCCGTGAGTAACTGATGTTGGAATAACAAACAAAAGATAAGATTGTGTGTTTCAAGCAGGTATGCTAAAGCCAGATTTCATTTTTTTTTTAACCAGTTGACCATAGAACTAAACTTATTGATTATCCTTTTTTTCTATTTAAAACAACAATAACACCAACAACAAGAAAACAGGCACTGGAGAGAGAGTTGGGAGGGTAACTTCCTGCTCCCTGTTCCATTGCAGACATTCAGCCTGGATTATCAGAAAGCCCCCCTCCCCACTGCCCATTCACAGGCTGTATGATCCTTGGAAACCTCAGTTAAAGAGAAAGTAGATAATGGTCCCCAAAAGTTGGTGATTCTTGAGGTATGTCCTAAATAGTTATCTTTTCTTTTTAAATTTTATTAATTTTAATTTATTGTGTTTACATGGATTCAAGTGTCCCACTGAATATAACTCCCTCACCCCCTACCCCTGTGTCCCTTTTTACACCCCCTTTGCCCCCCTCCCCCTAACTCCCTCCTCTCTTCCCTCTGGGATTTGCTGTCCTGTTATCTGCATCTCTGTGTTATGTATATATAATTTCACTAATCCTTTCACCTTCTCTGATCCCGTCCCCTCATCCTTCTTACAGCTGTCCCTCTGCTCCCTGTGACCCCACCTCTGCCTCTGTTCTGTTCCTCAGTTAACTTTGTTCACTAGATTCTGCATATAAGTGAGAATCATATTTGTCTTTCTCTGCCTGGCTTATTTCACTTAGCATAATAATCTCCAGGTCCATCCATGCTCCTAAATAGTTATTCTTTAGAGATCTTTTTCTAATTCATCAAAAAGAACAAAATGCCGCTATTCTATTTAGCATTTGAATTTCTTATACTGAATCATATATTGTTCTTTCCATTTCATCTTAAAAATCGCAATATGTTAAGATTTGTAAAATTCAAAAATATTGCTTAATTTAACATTGGAGATGGTCTTATTAGACAGAAAAAAGCCTCAGTTAATATTTAAAAATTTTAATGGTAGTTGAGAAAGAAAATAATAATTATAAAGAATTAAAAAAAGTGCATTTGAACTTTGTCAGTTTTATTCTTTTATCATTGGAAAATTTTAAGAAATCTATCAAAATTATCAGAGGTAATAAAGTCCTTTAATTGTATATATAAAATAACTATGTAACATTTATTATTTGTACATGCAAAATGCTGAAATATTCAATGACAATAAAAGATTTATTTTTTGTTTGTGCAAATATTTAATTAACTCAGAACACACAATGTGTAAGAAAATCATAAAGTCCTAACATGAGAAATAAAAGAGGACAGGAATAAATGAACAGATATATAATATTCCCAGCTGAGAATTTTAAATAAGGAAGACAATAATTTCTAACCAAATGTGATATATGTTTATGCATCACTGATGCATTATCAATGGAAGTTATAACAAAATAGAAAATAGAACTTAACTATACTGCTCACAGAAATTAGGGGATATTTTATAGCTTCATAATCATTTTGAAATATCTTCTAATTTTTGTGAGCAGTATATTTGAGAGTTACCTAGAGGACTAAAAGACTCATTATGAATTTACAAATATGTATATATTTACATAAAATTATTCTATCATATTTGAAACATTTTAGAAAGTAACAAAAACCAAAACATTATAGTTCTGTATTAAAAAAATAAATTACCCAAGGCAGTCTATTTTATTGCTTGTATATGATAAAATTAATGTATGACGAGACAGATGCAATGTGACAATGGAGGGGTAATGCTGCCCTCTCCTTTCCTCTCTGCCTCTCTGCCTCCAGGTCTGAGCTGCTTCTGTGCACCTGGCTAAGGGGACTCAGAGCCAACCAGGTCTCTCTCTTTTCTACAGGTACATCTCAAGGTGCAGATCACTGCATTGCCACATCTTGCATCTGGTTAGAGAGTAGCATTAGCTTAGGTTTTGGGTGCAGGCTTTTAGCTGAGAAGCCCAACTTGTAAGCTCCTGCCCTGTTCCATCACAGAGATGTACCGGGACATTGCACACTAACTCAGGTCTATCAGAATGGTACTTTCTTATTTGCTGTTTCAATTGTAGCAAATTCCTTGAGAGCCCAAGGTAGAAGGGAAGGCTTGGGTGAATATGGCTGACAAAGGTGGACTTGAGAATTCTTGCAGAGAGTAGAATGGTGGTTGCAAAGGATGTGGGGTGGGGAAATGAGGAGCTTTTGGTCAACAGGTACAAACTTCCAGGTATTAGACAAGTAAGTTCTGGAGAACCAATGTATAGCATGGTACTATAGAAAAACTTAAATGTTTTCACCACACTAAAAAAAAATAGGTAATTATGTGAGGTGGTGGTGACAGAAGTGTCAACTAACTCTATTGTGGTAATCATTTCCCAATATATATGCATATCAAACCACTGTGTTGTATATCTTAAAATTAAACAGTGTCACATGTCAACTATGTCTCAATAAAACTGGAAAAGAAAATTTATTATACATTATTAAAATACTTTAAAGTAATAAATATTTTATTTATTTATTTTTTACAGGGACAGAAAGAGAGTCAGAGAGAGGGATAGATAGGGACACAGGAACGAAGAGAGATGAGAAGCATGAATCATCAGTTTTTCGTTGTGACACCATAGTTGTTCATTGATTGCTTTCTCACATGTGCCTTGACCGCGGGCCTTTAGCAGACCGTATAACCCCTTGCTCAAGCCAGCGACCTTGGGTCCAAGCTGGTGAGCTTTTTCTCAAGCCATATGGACCCGCGCTCAAGCTGGTGACCTCGAGGTCTTGAACCTAGGTTCTCCGCATCCCAGTCTGATGCTCTATCCACTGCGCCACTGCCTAGTCAGGCAAATATTCATTATTTTAAAGTAATAAATAGTTTTCTGTCCTGGACAGATAGCTGGGTTGGTTAGACCGCCATCCAGATACTCAAAGGTTGTAAGTTCAATACATACAGAAACAGATCAATGTTTCTTTCTCTCTCTTTCCCAAAATCAATAATAAATAAATAAGTGAATAAATTTTTTAAAAATAAATAAGTAGTATTTTTCTGTCTTTTGCCTCCAACTGCTTCTGTGGAACCTCCCACCACTTACAAGGTCCACACAATAGTTCTGGGAACCGGCAGGGATTTTCTCATGTGAATTCAGCTACATGGCACCCCCACACACCTTGCCTGTTTCAGCTCCCTCCAGAGTTCTCCTGCTGCTATGGCTTGAGTTGGGTCTTCCAAAATTCATATGTTGAAATCCTAACCCCAGTACCTTAGCATGTAACTTTATTTGAAAATAGGGTCCTTATAGATGTAATTAATTAAAATAAGGTGATACTGGAGTAGAACAAATCCTTAAGTCAAAATGACCGATGTCCTTATAAAAAGGGGAAGTTGAACATAGACACACACACAGGGAGAATGTCAAGATGATGGCAGAGATCAGGGTGCTATCAAGAGAATGAAAGATTGCAGTAAACCATGTAGGTGAGAGAAACAGATCCTTCTCATAGCTCACTGGAGGAACCAACCCTGCTGACACCTTGAGCTTGGACTTCCAGCCTCTGAAACTGTGAGCCAAAATATTCTGTTGTGCAAGCTACTCAGTTTGAGGTACTTTATTACCGCAGCCCTAGGAAACTAATATACCTGCCAAGTCTTTTCTAGAATGTAAGTGCCATGAAGGCAGAAACTGAGTGTGTCTTACTTGTCATTGTGTTACTAGGGTCCAGCCCAGAGTCTAACACCTGGTGCTCAGCCAGCCTTTATTGAGTGAGTGCCCGAATCCCTCTTCATACTGCTATTTGTGCCCACAGATTGGCAGTGGAGCTGTGGCATGGTGGCTGTGATGCTATGCCAAACTGGGAATGGCGGTCGTGAAGGACACATGTCCTTTAATGGAAGGTTGGTCACTACTGTTGCCATGGCTGTTCTCAGTAGCAAGTGTCTGTTCCTCACATGTTCATCAGCTCCATGCTGCTGATAATGCTGGAGCTGTCCTGTGTTCTCTGAAAGCATGCTAGTCTGTGTTATGTAGAAATTTTATAGTAGGATCATTTCTTTGTTTTTTTTTTTTCCTTTGCGTTTCACTGTTTCCCTGTGACTTTGAATTCACAAGAGCTTCCCAGAGGAAAAATACCAGACTCACTCATGGTGTGCAGATCTTAACATATCACCTTGCCTCCAAGAAACCTGGTGCTTTTTTTTTTTCTTTTTAACAGATCCTGGGGCTGATGGCTTCTAGGTAGCATGGCCTCAGTGGCCATCAGTGACAGTCTCTTGGTTGGCCCACACCCCTGGCCATCTGGACTTGCTCTGCTATGTCTGATCTCACACTTAAGGGCTGCATAAGGGAAACTTCAGTCCCAATTTACATTTCAGTGCCTCAGGGAGCAGTATACTTACATTTACAAGTTCACTGAGGAATTATTTTCAATATCCACTACTAAATGCAATTATAGAATCCATTTTTTTAAATTAAGTTTTAAAATATTTTTTCAAAGTGAGAAGTGGGGGGCGGCAGATAGACAGACTCCAACATGCGCCCCACTGGGATCCACCCGGAATGCCCACCAGGGGATAATGCTCAACCCATCTGGGGTGTTGCTCTGCTGCAATCAGAGCCATTCTAACACCTGAGGTGGAGGCCATGGAGCCATCCTCAGCGCCCGGGCCAACTTTGCTCCAATGGAGCCTTGGCTGTGGGAGGGGAAGAGAGAGATAGAGAGGAAGGAGAGGGAGAAGGGTGGAGAAGCAGATGGGTGCTTCCCCTGTGTGCCCTGGCCGGAAATCGAACCCGGGACTTCCACACGCTGGGCTGACGCTCTACAGCTGAGCCAACTGCCAGGGCCCAGAATCCATTTTATCCATCCATTCATTTAACAAATACTTTTGAACGAATACGTTTTTATTTTTAAAATGGTAAGGTTCACCACCTAGATAATTCTCTTCCGCATGGCAGTGAGCGAATAATTCTTGTGTATCTCAGCATCCTAGAAAAAAGAAATATGACATGATTGACTAATTTCATTAACCTGTATTTGGGTTGAGAGTCTTATAAAATGTCAATGGCTGTAACTCAACATGGGAAGAGATACAATCCTTTCTGAGACTTATGGGAAACATTCGATATTCTTCCCCATGGATTTCTTATCTTTATCATTTAACAGCCACTCCTATCCCTTCTTTGACAGCAAGCTGAAAGAGAACTTAGAACTCTTTCAGAAAAGAAATGGAATACATTTGTAGAAATATGGGTTATTGCTAATCTTTTTCAAAAAATATAAAACCACCTAAAAATTCCACTTTCCTCCTTCTGTTCAAATTCAATTGTCCATCTGCTCTGCATTTCTGGCTTCCGGGTGGCTCACTGTGTACCTTTTCCCGGGTTTATTAGCACTTGTCACGCAGTCATCTGTCCTCCCAAACCAGCAGCAGCCGGAGTCTCATTTAACAGCTAAATGACTGGCTGTTCCTCTAGCTTGAACATGGCTAATTCGAACAATCTGCTGCCCTCTGTTCCTTTTATTTTGGTTTGCAGCCTTCTGTGGATGTTGCCTCCTGCAGCAGCAGCAGCAGCAGCAGCAGCAGAGGGCGTTTTCATTCCTGAGCTCAGTGCAACAGATGCTCTGTTACTATTCCGTCAAGGAGGTGACCAGGAGCACCAGAGCCATGCAGGGCAGTTTGGGGGGCAGGGCAGGCCTGCTCTAGCCGGGTGCCTCTGTGACAGCAGGGTGCTTCCTCTGACCTCGTTTTCAGTTTGAATACTGAACACACAAAATGAAGAGAGGCATGGTCTTTTTCAATACGGGGCATTGCATAACAATATTCTAGAATGCGTGGTAAGGCACAGCATTTTAGGATGCTGAGGTTCCTACTGGTCTGTTTTACAACATTCCCAGCCACCCCCTCAGACAAACGCTTGGAAGTACCCAGTAAATATTTGTGGAATTGAATTGAATAGATTAGTACACCCAAGGCATGATAAAAGATAACGATGCCTTCCAGAGAATTATTATTTATTTTTAGAAAGAAGCTTTAGAGTAGACACAATATCCAACTGGATCATTATTATTAGCAAGTTAGGCCTAAATAATATTCAGGGTACATTTTTCACTTGTCTGTCAAATATAATTGTGCCATTTTCTCTTTTCTTAGAATGGCAATCCTTTTTGACAGAAAATATTAGAAAATGAGCAAAACACATCATCCAAAATGAAATTTGAACAAAAACCCCATAAATTTAGAGAAAAAAGACAACACTTCTTCATAAACCAGGATTTATTTTATTATGTAGTTTATACAGTTATTGTTTAAAATTGTATTATTATAATTTGATATTTGTGCAGACTTAGCTCAAGTTTCAAAGTTGTCATAGGCCTTGGTTTTGACTGTGACTCGTGTCTAAGGTCTCAGGGCATGTTGAGAAGGCATCTATGAGGGTGTGATGAGAATTCTGTAAGACTTATTTCCCTGTGGGAGAACACTGGATATTCATTCAGGACTAATATTGGTGGGAAAAAAGAGGGCAGAATGTGAAGATTCAAGAAGGGAAAAGTGGCTTGGACACAAGGCTTATTTGGAAATGTCCTCTGTATTCATCATTTATCCACTTAAAAATATGACTGGACACTTTCTCTGTGCCAGGCACACAGGCTTGGGGGCACAGCTGACAACCAAACAAAGTCTTGGCTTTCTATGAGCTTACAGGCAATCCATAGAACCATGAGAAAACAGTAAGTACATTTTGACAAATGTTAGGCAAAGTCTATATAAAAGAGAATGACTGGTGGCTACTCTATTTTGGGAAGTCTGGTTACATTTCCTGAAGATGACAGTTAAGTGGAAATCTGAATAAGTTATAGAACTGGACATGGAAGATACCAAGGAATACCTTGGAAGCAGGTATGCTTGCTTTAGGAATATTTTCTAGTAAGTCCTTGAAATGAGCATTCAAAGGAAGTGCTGAAAGCTAAAATCCTACTCTTGGGGACTTCCGCACCATTCCCACCTGTGTGATATCTTCCTTTTCCAGAACTCCTTTTGGTACTTTCTGTGTGGTCAGCATTCTGCTTCTATTTGTGTCATGGGCCCTAGAGCACTTTGATGCACTAATTTCTTCTCATGTCCATCATTGTTCTTTCCTGTAAGTTCCTGAGGACAAGCTTCTGTCTTTCATTTTTCAGCTTTGCCTGTGGCTGACAATTCCTGGACTGGTCTTAGTATTTAATAAATGCAAGTTCAAAGAATATAGTTGTCTCATCTCCACAATTAGGCAGAAGCGCAGTATAGTGTCTCATGCATTTGTTAATCTCCCTGAGTGCCCAGCATTGAGAGGGACAGAATAAGTGGTGAGTAAAGTCTGCCCATTGAGTGCTCATGTCAGCAGCACGTACACTGAAAAGCCTGCCAACTGCAGGTTCTTAGACAGACGAAAGCACAACAAAGTCTTTGCTCAAACTCCACTTTAATTTTTATTAAATTTTAAAAATTTTCGCTTGATTTTAGAGAGAGATTGGAAAAGGGAGAAAGAGAGAAACATCGATTTGTTGTTCCACCCCGTCTGTGCATTCACTGATCACCTCCCTTATGTGCCTTGATAGGAATCAAACCCGTGACCTTAGCCTATCAGGGATGCTCCAACCAACTGAGCAAATTTTTGAGTAGCTCAAAGTTGGAACTTAAGGCTGGTTGAAAGAGGGAGAGTAAAGAGATAAGTGAAGAGTTTGGAATTGGGGTTGATGTATTGAACACAGAATATTTGTGAAAAAGGTCAAATGATGTTTTCAAGAATAAAAAATGTTTCCAAAATAAGGCAAGCACGTTTTTATACAAGAAAATGATGACACAGTAATTGTGCTAGCTTGGCTTTTTGTTTTCTTGCTAATATTACATCACCGAGCCATGCAAGCGTGTTGAGGAGGGGAGAATAAAAATAAGTTATCAATGCACTATTAACTCAACGTGCTCTTACCTATTAACAAGACATTGAT
The DNA here is from genome assembly GCA_037038555.1 of Rhynchonycteris naso. NCBI lineage: Eukaryota > Metazoa > Chordata > Mammalia > Chiroptera > Emballonuridae > Rhynchonycteris > Rhynchonycteris naso. Next base: position 164,642,711 of record CM072999.1, on the reverse strand, counting down.
GTCTCCTCTTATGCGTGTCCCATTGAGAAGTACTTTCTCATTACCTCCAAGCGGCATACACAAAATGGCTTTTTTAATATACTCATGCCTGTGGATGCTTGGAGCTAAAGACTTGTTTAAATGGTCAAAGATATCCTATTTAAGAAACAGGAAACACTTACATTGCACATTATCAACATTCGAATAGAATCTCATTATCCATTAGCTGGTATTTGTGCGATTTATAACTTACTTTAGATGGAGTTTTGTAGAATTTCAGGATCTTGGCCATATCGTCAGCTGAAAACATAGGTGCAGTGTCTTCGCTCATCAGTTTATTAATAGTTAGGATTATGGCCTGTGTTTTCCAGACTGCGGAAATCTTTTAACAGGAGTTGCTAATTAACTATTAAATAAATACTTGGATAAAGTTATCTTCTTAATGGTGTGCTACTTGGAAATTGCTTTCAATAAAATGCAATGATTTAAATTTCTATTTTTGTTAACCTTTGCTGGTCTTCTCTAAATCTCAGACAAAAAACTATATTGTCTTTTTTTTTTTTTTTTTAGATTTGTGTTCTCTTAAAACTTTTGAAAGAAGGGACTGGGAAAGAGATCATCTCTGAAATGGCCTGTGGGGAATAAAGATGCTTCAAATGACTTCTTGTGTTTTCTTTGCTTTGAGACAAATCGGGCACAATGCATCTGGTTGTTCGCACAGAGAGGGAAGGAGACCGAAGCAAAGCAACTGTTTCAAGCCACAGAGAAAAAAAATCACAGGATAATCTAGCGAGAATAATATGTTCATTAAGTTGCACATTTTTATTTTTCTTATCATTTTCAATGAGGGAAGGAAAAAGAGAAAGATTGAAAAGCTTGGAAAATTGGGTGCTTTTTAAAAAAATGGTGATAGATGATTTCATTGGACTGAAAACTCAATGTAAACATCAATTTTAAGTACAAAGATGATTTCTTTAAAATTGCTTAATTAAATGTATTACTGTGATATTGGTTAATAAAATCATACAGGTTTCAGGTGCATAATTCTACAATGCACCATCAGTACATTGCCTTGTGTGTTCACCACCTCGAGTCAAGTTTTCCTCCATCACCATCTATCCCCCCTCGAAGAGATTTTTTAAGTAGTTAGGTAAATACAGTGATCTAAAGACATTTATTACTTTTGGCAAACATTTATCTTCTTTTTTAAAACACTGAAAAGCAGCGTTTAAACGGATAATTTGCTTAAGTTCACCAATCCAACAACATCAAAGTTATGGGATGTGGCCAGGGAGGGACAGTCTGACAGGCAAGGGTAAACCAGGACTAAGAAGAGAGGGGAGCTTACAACTTAGTGAAAACATGAGTTTAGGCCCAAATTCTTCTTCTGCTGGAGAACAGCCCTTTGTGGTACTAGTATGAGAACATGCGTGCTGGTTCAAACATTATTAAAGACAGGGCCAGGGTAAGGCATTGCACCACAGAGACCAGGAGAATGAGAAAAAGACTGCTCTTGTAACCATGCAGAAACTTCACTTCTTTATTCTGACTTATCTTCTTTCTTTTCTTTTGATTTGAACTGTCCTCATCCAGCACCCTGGTTTACCTGCCTCCTCCCTTGCAGGACCACTTCCTTACCACTTAGGACAGTGAGGTTTTGGTTGGCACATAGTCATCTTAGGAACAAAGCCTCAGGTCTGTTGACCTCAGAAACAGAGTTTTGGTCAAACATGAGATAATGTCTAGGCCTCAGTTGTGTTTTAGATCCAGGCCCAGAAATGTGTTAAAACCACACAAAGCAATGCCACAGCTGACATCAGGACCAGGTGCAGTGATCAACTACATACTTCCTATCCCAGTGCTGACCAATCAGTAGAGACCACGACCCTGACCACGACCCTAACTCCTTTGGTCAATATGATTAATTGTTATTTTCTCTATATAACCCATCACGTGGAAGCCACTGGTGAGAAAGGTCTTTGAGCATTACTCACGAGTATGCTTGTAAGGATTCCTGATCTCAAAAGGAAGAGGGCTGAGCACAGAGGCCAAGGTGCTGAGTGCAGAGGCCAAGGTGCTGAGTGCAAAACCAACATGACAATGAAGCACCGTGTACAAAAAGGACCATATGCAAAAAGGGCCTAGTGCAACAGAAGAATAGCGATGAATACCTAAGAAAGAATGTAATCATTCCACACTATAGTCTATAAATACAGAAGGCTCCTTTTCAGTCGGGGAGAAGGTGCCATTAGATCATAAGCTCACCTTTCTCCATTCTTTGATCGGAGAATAAAGTTTCTGATCTGCTTTAATGAATGGTCAAAGTCAAAGACTGTTAGACATGAATTATCCTAGGCAGAGAGGTGCACTGATTCATACACTATCCTTTGTGGAGGAAACCTCTCTCTCTCTCTTTTTTCTTGTGATGCCTTGTTTGCCTTCCGTTCATGGGGGTTATGGTGATGGGTGTCATATAAACACGTTAGGCTAAAAGTGGTAGATTGGGGGAAAATACATTAAAAACGGCATATTTACCTGGAAATGAGGCTAAAGAAATCAGCTTCTCTATTATTTTTGTTAGTTAGACTGTGAGTAAGTCTCTTTATACCATCACATCATTCTTGCCAACATCCAGAGATTTCAAAACAATTTTCTAGATCTCAAACCTAGATTTGAGTTGTGTGAGGTTTGTTTCTGTTTTTAGTTATTTTCTTCAATGTGGAAGACCAGATTGGTGGTTGCTGCTTGTGTGTGTGTGTGTGTGTGTGTGTGTGTGTGTGTGTGTGTGTGTCCTTGGTAGTCACATGACTAGTTTCTATTCTGGCATAAGTTTATGCTCCAGAGCCCCAAGCAAAATTGACAAAAGAATTGATTGGCAGCAGAAAAATAGACCTTGGTTTTCTTCACTGTGCAGTGGGTGCCTGGGTCTCAGCTCTGACTACCTAGACAGTGTCTCTAAATTCTGGATTAGCTGCGTCAAATTCATTCATTCATCAATCACTGTTTCAATTAATCAGCCAAATGGGCTCTTACTGAGGTGCCTGTACTCTGTGATATGTTGAATATTCGTAAATTAATAAAACATGATTCCCCTCCCCAAGGCACTTAAGGACTGATTGCTTTAATTAGTTACTGTTTAAAAATGGTTTCCATTAAAGTCCTCTGCATATCCATTTGTGATAACAAAGTGAGGCTAATTTCATTTTTCACTACATTGTATACTACCTAGACATGACACTTGCCCCCTAAAGAATGAACGGGGAAGGGTGCTGCCAGTAGAGAACATGTCCTTGAGCATTTTCATGTTTATGCATGCCAGCAAGACGGGCACACATTTAACTAGCAGGTGGACTGCTTCTTCTGAAATAGGAAAAAGCTAACAACATGAAGCATATATGTCTGGCCTTTATCCTGTTTGCCTGAGACCAGCTATACAGCTTGCTGGGCTCAGTACAGAATAAAAATGTGGAGTCCCTTGTTCAAAAATTAATTTCAAGATGGCCAAGCAGAGCATTAACTCAAGTGTGACTGCACAGGCTGCACACCCAGGAAACCGGCCTTGTACTTATTATTGTATGGGGTAGAGATCTCATGATTCTTACACCCTGCCAACACCTTCATTTTTAGTGAACCACAAGGCCAAAAAGAACTAAAATAGATGATCTCAAGTTACTGGCTTAGACCAACATTTCCAAAGCTGTTGGAGAAATGTTGGGTTAAATATAGTCAAGCAGGTTTTTATAAAATTTCTAAGAGCCTTTAATATTCTAGTAGGCATTATGCATTTCCAGAAGGTACAATATAAAATGTAGCATTTCTCAAAAACTTTTGATGGGTTTGAGACAACTGCAAATCCAGGCAAGAATGAGGACGTGATCCCAGAGATTAATGACCTAAGCTCTAGAGCTGAGCTCTGTCCTCGACTTCTGACTCACGTATGAGTATATCTCTGGTGGGATGGCTGGCATTCTTGCAGTCAGCACTGAGGGAGTCTGCTCTGGGTGAGTGCCTGTGTAGACACTGCTGGTGGCTTATCCAATGTCTGATCTCTTTCTCTTGTTCACAAAACCCTGAACTACTCAGGCTTAGAAATACCTATGCAACTCTTGCAGCTGGGGGTGGTCATGTAACCTAGTTCTGGCCAAGTAGAAATCTATGGGGTGGAGCTTCTGGGAAATACATTTTTTGACTGAAAAGGAACAGAGTGATTTGATGTGTGTCTTTTATTCTTTCAATTTTCAAGCTTTCTTTCTGTTTGGAGCTCAGGAAAAATGCTGTTGGTACAGGATACAAGTTATGATTGTGAGGACAAAAGTCATAGTTGCGGAGGTTAGTGAGGCTGGTGACAAGTCAGGGGAATATTCCCAGTCAGGGATGTCCCCTTGGAAGGTCCCCACCCAGCTCACCCACTGAGGGACGCTGCATGACTGGGCTTCCATTGCATCCTTCCAAGCAGGAGAGGGTCCAGCAGAGATTCTGCCTTGAGCATCATTGTTTGTAATAAAATTGATATCCTATTATTTCTTATTATATATCACAGCCCCTGAGTATTATTATAATATTAATGTTTTATTCCCCTTTCCCATATTTCATTAGGAGGGGGAGTGGTGGGATTTTCAGAAATTCATAGGCACATGGAGCTACAAGAGGGTTTAGGCACAGGCTTCAAAGATAAACACCAGCTGCCACATTTGATCAATTACCAAGCCGTTTTGTTTTCCTTCCTAAATTTCGCTCTAGTTGGTCCATTTCTCTAGGTCCCCATGGGTGCTACTCCCTCCAGGCCCTGGTGCTCCATGCATGACTTCACCTATGACCTCCTAATTGTTCTCCTGAACACAGGTTCGGGCTTGCTTTTTCCAACCCATTTCTCACCCTGCATTCCCAGTGATCCTATCTGCTCGTGTTGCTTCCCTACTTCCCACGACGAAGTTTCTCTGTTGATATCAGGGTGAGACCAGACCCCTTTGCCTGCTTTGTAATGATCTTCACAGAAAGGCCTCTTCCTACCGAGCGATTTCTGAAATCGCTCTGCTCGCGATCATATTCTCTGCTCGCTACACTGCAATCCTACCGAGCGATTTCTGAAAAGGATGCTATGTTTTCTCACATCTCTAGGCCTTCGAAAACACTGTTTCCTTTCCTCAGATATTTTTCACCTTCTCCCTCCTCCCATCATCTTCCTAATTCCTACTTATCCTCCCCATTCCTGGTTAGATGCCACTCCTTTCGAGAATGTCTCGTGGGAGCATGCCAGAGCGCTGGGGCTGCCAGATCAATGAGCCTAAGAGTAATTTCAAACCTGTCATTAGTATTTGTGCACATCGTGTTAAAAAGACAACCTTTTACTGCTTGGGAATGATGGTGGGCACTTCTCCCAAATTACTTCAATTAACCCACATAGCTACACACAGGCCACCCTGCCTTCTCCCATCTGCCTGTGAGATCAGTCCAGTCTCTCCAACTTGTTTGCCTGGTGGGTCTCTGGTTGTAAGAAGATGTGTATGAAAATCAGGTTGGAGAATGTTTTAAAGCATCACAATGAGCTAACTGGAGATGGGATGAGAGAGCAACAGTGGAAGTCAGGGAAATGTGAAAATTGGGCTAAGTCTGGGTAAAGATCTAAGAAATTCCAGGGAAACAAGTATGAGGAGAAACTCAGGACGGGAGAAGACAAAGGAGACGGGGTCCTGGGTCTCAGTGACCAATCAGACGTGCGTGGGCAGTGGGGAAAGCAGCGGAGCCAGGCCAGGAGAGAAACAGAAACGGGTCTGGGAAATCCACAGCCTGAAGAGCGGTGCTGGACGTGCTGAGAGCACGCTGGGCATCAAGTTCTTGTCTCTAGCAACCAATGCCCCCTCTCCTTTAGACTCTGACACCAAAATCACACCCTAGCTCTGCGACAGTCAAAAGCTGTGGATGGAAGATGGATGGTCTAAACATGGCCAATATTAGCAACACGGTAAGTCAGAAAATGAACAACATATCTCTCAAAGAAGCCGGCAGGGGTTAAATCATAGCATTTTATCCCTTGCGCATTAATTCTGATGAAACATACCTAATAGTTAACCGAAGAAGGACAACATGTACTTCATTTTCCCATTCCACATTTCAAACTTTTTTTTTTTTTTACAGTTAGTTATCTGTGAAAGATAAGTTAGTTATCTCAACCTTCTGAACAACAAACTATGAATGATTAACTGATTCATAGAATTGTGGTATCTCCACAACCCTTATTCACCAATCACTGACCTGTGATTAAAACCAGGTAAGTATGGTTGTAGAAGAACCTTTATTGGCAACTATACCATTTCAAGATGGCAACCTAAACTAAAACTGAAATAATTGATACGTTTACTGAATTTGCAACATAAGTCATCCCCTTAGAAGTTGAATTGAAAAAGAGACTTCCTTTACTTTGTCAATAAGTACACTACTTACTGAGAGCAGTAAAAAGCACAGAGAATGATGCACGAACATATTTATGCAAAAACTGAAGTTAGATATTCTCTTTCATTAGAATTTATCTTTTCTTTGGTCTTCCTTCCAGGGTCAGTTAGGTAGGTTCGTGGCTTGACTGTTGAGGTGAAGGGGGCCTGAAGTCGATGCTCTTTCTCAATCCTAACTTGGAAGTCAGCTTTGCTGTAGTGCTACTTGATCCATTTTCTTTCTGGTAGAGGGTTTCATTGCTCAAAACCAACCCATGGAATTTACAAAATGAAGTACGTACCACTTTGCTCACTCAAGAGCTTCTGATTTACACTTCTCACTTTCAAAATTCCAGAGACTCAAAACCCAGAAGGAGAAAGGCACTTGACAGGTCAGTTTTGCACCCAGAAAATCCCTCTATCCTGCTCCTTGTGGGTATATGACTTGAAAAAAAAAACTTTAGGTGCCTCATTTTCAATGTACTTATCTTTTTTGAAACACTTTGTTTATTGGTTTCCATAACATCAGGATTCTAGTGCCTTTGGCTAACTAAAGGAAGTGGGAAAGTGACTGGTGGGAAGACATATGTATATAAACCTGTTATAAAAGTTGATTTATCATTGGAATCTAGGTGCCAAATGGAAGTGAGCAAGAAAACCACTTAACTCATTTGAATCACTTAAAATGGGATAGGCTCCTCACTTAATTCTAATGTTACATAGATAGACTACTGGAGAAAAAATACTTTAAAAATTTTCTTAATGTTATATTGTGACATTTTAGAAGATAGAATATTTAAATGTAGCAATCTTCACCAACTGTCAGCACTTTCACACAGGAAGATTTCAGGGTGGACACTTGCACTAGTACCTTGCAACAATTCTGCAGCATGTGACTTTCAAACCTTTGATCTGCAAAATCAAAGGTTAAGAAATGCCTATTCAACATAGAAAGGTATGGTATATAGTTTATTACAGCTGTGGGAAAATGTATAATAAAAATAATTGTTACAGAAAAGCAAACAAACAAAAAAACCCAACAAAACGAACAAAAACAAGAGTTGACTGCACTAATCCTAGGGTAGTCATTAGCTGGTCAGAAAAGCCTGACACCAGGTGGCCATATTTAGTACTACAGCTGCTTACCCTCTAAACTTGCTGGGAGCTCCTCTGGATACAGTGGGATGAAAGGCGTGTGCCCTCTGTGTAAATTTCTTACATTTTCAAAATGTTATACCTGTTTCACTCATATCTCTAGAGTCAACCCTTTTGATTAACAAAGCAGGAGACACGGTCAGAGCCTCCATGTTATTTAGAAGGAAAGCAGGGGTTTTCTCCTGATTTCCAGCTAGCATACACAGCCTGGCGAGCTAAGATGACCTTCTATTTTTCCCCCCTTGGAAGAAAGAAGTTGGAGAACCAGGGTAGGGCTTTCCAAGAGCTAAAAATAATAAAAAAAAGTAAAACTTTATTTTTAAAAGTTAAAATTTGAAGAAATTAGGAGACAATGTTATAGTTGAATGAGTACAAAATGGGGGACCAGGAGATTGTATTCCTAGTTCCGGTTCTGTTGCAAAGCATCTGTGGTCTGGGTGAATCATGTACTACTATCCATGTGCCCTCCATAGGTTTCATTCCTATCAAGAGAAGAGGTGGGATCAGATTACTTCCAAGGTTCCCTGTGGCTCTGAACGTCTGTGATCTGCCCACAGATGGTATTTCCTAAACCCTACACAGTGTCTCTTACCCAGTTGTGCTTCTGAGCACACAGAAGCTGTTTCTTATCTTCACCCATCACTGCCTCTGGTCCTGAGATCACTCCTAACTTAGGTCATTCAACCTTATCTACTACTTTTCAATCATGTGTGTCTTTTTGAGTCAATCTATGGGAACACACTGATCTTTTTTAGTTCATTTTTCATCCATCAAAAAATGAAGTCATTGGCTTAAATTGTTAGAAGAAAAATGGATTCATTGGTAAATGAGGCAAACTTAATCTAGGATCTCTAAACAAGTTAATCTCTTGCTTTTATTCTACTCAGAAGTTTTATGATCCATACAAGTTTCACGTACGTTGTCCTTTTGACTTTCCTTTGTTATCATCATGTGGCTGCAGAATTTTGATTTGGGTGGTACAGAGACTGGCCACTGTCAGGAACGTGATGGCATTCATGCTGACATTCGATAGCATGAACTCAAGTCGCGTCTACTTTTGAAAACACAGAAAGCTTACGGAGTACAAGGAGTCAGGGATATGCACGAAGAGTTATGTCAGCACAGAACAGTGATATCTAATCAACTTGGGGGATGATAACTTGGTAGGTTCTGAAGGATGTGTATGAGTTAGATAAGCAAGAAGGGGCTGAGGTAAGGAAATGGGCTTAAGGGAAAATTCATTTGGTGAAATAAGAATTTACCATGCACTTATGTTCTTGTCAATGATTTGGCTTTTTCTAACCGCTGATATGTAGGCTTCCAAACATATTTGATTCTAACCCCACTTATTTCTAAACTTAAATTTACTTTGCAATACCCAATTTGCAGGAGTAATGTATCATAGTGCATATGTGATGTAAGTACTCCTAGGACCCTGTGGTAGATCCTTGGAATTTTAGATCTCTGTCAATCCTATAGTTTCTTTCAGCACATGTGCCTGAAATCCAGGAAAGTGATCACTTCTGGGTTGGGGCATAGGTGGCATCCCTATAAAATAGGACCGAAGGGTTGTAGGCTTAAGTACTAAAATGGAATGAGTGATTTGGGAATGCACTGTTTAGAAAAAAATCCAGTAAGATTTTCCCATGTGAGGCTGGGAAGGTCCCAGCAGGCTTAGGATATCTGATCTCATTGTTCTCCCAGACCTCTGAACCTTCCCCAGAGCCCTGCAGTCGAATGACTGGCGAGAAAAAAAAGACAGGAAATTTTAGGGCATAAATGTTGGGAAGCTATTTCATGCTCTTTGGAGTACTATAAAAGCTCTCTTAACCAACCTCCACTTGCCATTTGCCCTTTTCTATAAAACTTACCAGTGGATGCCACAGCCTACTAAACGCTCCTAACTTTCTCTAGTACCCTTAACCATGTCTGCTCGCTGTTCATGCTGATGCACTTGTATAACTTAAACCAAAGAGGTATGGTAAGAGAAAAGCCAGAGGTCTGTACTCTCTTTTCCCTGTACAAACATACACTTGCTTTTTTAAAGCTCACCCATTAATTCATAAGTGTCCTTTGTTCTAATTCCTGATCACATAGGTACTGAATTCTGTTGGAATGACAATCAGGTCACCTGATTCCTAGCTTCTTCCATGCATGCATGACAGCCATAGTCTTCAATCTCTTGTTAATACGAAATGGGTTGCAGCATCAAGAATCCTCAGACAAGTTCTCTTCTCCTTAATGAGGGTGGGAAGGAGAGATTCTAGAAATTATACACTAGGCATGACTCACTGAGGAACAATTGCAAGAGGAGCAAACTTTTAAGTTTCTTTATTTATAGACATTTCAGAACCATTGAAATCAACAATTAATTTTTATAGACATAACATACCATGTTTATCTTGAGGTACACATTGGGCCCATTAGATAATGCTCTGGAAACTAATGCAACCACTAACTGGTAGTTAACAACCCCACTTTTCCAAGCAAAGAAACAGTAAATGGTTACAAAATTCTTTGAAAAGAATATACCATTTCCATTTAAGAAAAAATTCCCAATTTTCAATTGAGTTAATTTTTTTTAGGCTTAAACAATATTTTAAATAGAACTTAATACAAAAATGGAAGCAGAGATTTATAGCTAAGAAATTATCTGAGCCCTACTACATGAGATTGTAAACAAAGGAAATTTGTAATCTGATAAGCTCATTACAAAAAATCATAGCCTAAAAATTAGACAGAGCAGCAAAATTACAGAAGATATTTCTATGTCGTTTTAACTGAAATCACGTTTTCCTCTTGCTTCTGGCTTTCACACTTAGACAGATTTTAAAACACCAAGTTTTCAAGACTGATTGACATGATTTGACAAGAGGTGGCCTTAAGCACTCCACAATACTACAGCCCCACACTCAAGAGTCCTACTCCCCACGTGTACTCTTGGGAATTTACTCTTGCACTAGCAGCCTGAAGCATTTACATTACTAGAAAAATACTTGGAATTGATCTAATGGATATAGTTTCTGAGAGTCTCATGTGTCCAACATCAGAATTAATTTTTCCAGTGAACAAAGTTGAAATGTTCTTTGAATAGTTCACGAGAATTTTTGGAGAACTGTTTGGTTTTCCAAATTGTTATTCAAAATATTAATCCTCCACTCGATAGGGATGATGAGTAGTGACTTGCTAAGCACAGTGCTTGGAAAATAAAGAGCCCTCCATCCATCTACACCACCCCCTGACTTCTCCAGGCTACACGGATGACGTACAGGTGGTTCCCGAATGTGAGCAAAGGGTGTTTATGGATGTGTTTGAAAACAGCTGGAATGGACTGTCATAATATTTTCTCACAAGATTGTTGTTTTATTTCCACACGAGACAAGAATAAACACTGCAATTTTGTGAAATGGGCAGCCTGCTGCAACTTCATCAACTTCCATGGGATATGTGGGTTGAAGGAGTATGCATGTAAATTCGGCAGTTCATTAAGCTGAGCAGTTCAACATAAAGGGTGGTTCAGGCGTTTGCAAGATTTTGAGAAAGAACTGATCTGTGAATCCTCCCTCTGGACAGGATCCAGCTCCACACTTTTACAGGTTAGCTTGGTTTATTGCTGATTTTCTTTTCTAAGGGGGCTGTGATGACATTAGCCATGAATTTAAAGACCCCCCCCCCCCAAAGGCTCCTGTTTTGACACACACACTTTGCCCCAAGCCCTGTGGTCACAGCACCGTCTGCAGGGAAACAGCCAGATGTATTGGTGCTTGACCCGGGTGATTGCTTGTGGGAATCTCTCAGCACCACTTGTCGTTACAACACTCGCAGCTCTGGGAAGGGAAGGGCTGCTTCCTCCCAGCCTGTGCTGCGCCTTCCCTGGCCAGTGGGCCGAGGTCCTCTACGGACAAGAGTTTCGCTCTGGAACGGCAATCACATGTATTTGTGGCTTCAGAGATGCCAGAAGCTATTTATTACAACTAAAAATAAAATGACAAATCATTAAAAGAGAATGCTAGCCAGTGGGAGTCAGAGTCATGCCCTGCCCCCAACATATCCCAAGTTTCCATTTTCCTGAGGTGTTGGTTTTAGACCCCTTTACTGGAGGCTGCATTTCTTCCATCTGTGGGTTCTTTAAACCGCGTAACTCTCCATACATCTAGCTGCCCAGAGGATTTTATGTCTCGCTCCCCCCCCCCGCCTCCCAGTCTCAGCAACTGATTTAAACTATAAATATATAAGTTCCAAGAGGGCAGGAGCCGTGTCATTTCCGAGGTACATCGAGTCCCCCCAGCACAGTGCCTGGAGCATGAAAGACGCTGCACAAACTCTGAACCCATGAGGTCCGGTTCCGGCTCTCAAGGATTCTTTGTTTTTCCATCAACATAAACTCAATGTAAATATATCAAGACCAAAAAACGTAAGCTATTTTGTGTAAAGTTTTTGTAAAAAAAAAAAAAATTCAATGGAGTCAGTTGTTCCTGTGGGACAGCCTTCAAAGTGAACCCAAACCTACCCTTTTCCTCTGCCTGAACTGGAGAATTGTACACAAGGGCTAGGTGTTTAAAAAAACGGATTGGGCGAGAGTTTGCAGAAGAAAACATGCAGGCTTTCCTCCAGTCCGTTTTCATTTTCCAGGAGCAATTCTGAGAGGTGAACATTACTAAGGAAGGTGCCCTGCAGGGAGAAGGATGCTTTCTTTCTACACATGAAAGTAACTGAGGGGTCTCTTGTCCTGGGAGTGCAGTACTGGAAACTGCTACAGAGATTTTTATTTTTTTTAAAATAAAGGACATTTAAGATGGAAAATAAAGAGGGCATCAATTCATCTCAATTCTAAACCATTAAATAGATTAAAAATATCTTGCATGCCAAGAAATAAAGCCATATTTGCACAGGTCTGCAAAGTTAGATGAGGGGATCTGGTCCTTACATTTATTTATTTTGGGGAGCAAGAAAAGCAAATAAGATATAAGCCAATCCTGCAAGTCACACTGCCGCCTCAGTCACACACTGTACATCCAGAGTCCGGGGGCACACTCAGAGGGCTATATGGTGACGCTTGCTTGGAGAACTGAAACTTCACTAAGATATATATTCCTGCAAAAGTCAAAAATGATGGTGAAGCCGTTAAATTTTGGAATATTTAATCACATCTGGCAAAACCGGACAAAATAATGTTCTGAAATTCTTGGAACAAAAGTATAGTAATAATGTACTATCTTTGGAAAAGAGGAATGAAGAGGTTTATGAACTAAACAAGTACTCTTATCAATACTTTTAAAAATTACTCAACAGGTATAGCCCACAGAAGATTGTATGTCTGGTATCTGAAAACACTTAACACACTCCGGGAAATGCACCTCAGACCTAACTTTCAGAAATCAGGAGAATAAGACCCTGAAACCCAAGAAGAATTTTCATTAGATGGAAACAGTCCTTTCCCCAGATATCAGCATGGGAGTATTATATGCAAAACCCAGCCCCACAATTGGCTTAAAATCAAATTTAATTCCTCAGTACTTACACTCCACTGATTTCTTTCAAGTTTTCAGTGATAAAGCCCTAATAAACCCAAGCTTCAAAGGGTGGGTTCTGAGGACCTTTGGGTCATTCTGTCAATTCTTCCTAAGAGAGTCAACCTAGTTAATGGCCCCAAACCTCAGTGGATATTTGGAAGTGAACAGATGTTTTCTAAAATATCAGACTCAAATTGATGTTTAAAACATACACATTTGTATAGTGTATACATATATATACATATATGTATCTATCTGCTTTATTTTTTTCTTCTGCTCAATAAAATTAGCAGTCATTACAGATAAATTATTGTGGTCATAGTTTGTATTATTTCTGAGGACATCATATATTTTCTATCAATACATGATTTTTGGAAAATACCTTTTGATGAAAAGATTCCCCACCAAGCATAGGACATGACAGTGTCATTTAATATCACTAACATTGTCAGGCATAAGAGTAAAACAATTATCATTGAGCAATCCAAACAACAGAGCACAGAACAGAGTTAATTGTCTAAAGTTGATTCTCCCAAAGGAAGGAAATGTTGTTCAAAAAATGTGTCCCCTCCCCCAAGATTCTTATGTCTTTTAGCTTTGGCTATTTTGTAATAAATATCATACCTTCTCGCATAAACCTACTTGGGTAAGAATGATTTCTCTGAACATGCCTTTTGCCTTTTAGCAGCTGCTGAGCGTTGAGTGACGTACAAGGCACACCTCTAAGTGTCTGCACAGCGTTTTTATTGATGTACAAAATAGCCTGTTCACCATTCAAAAATGTAATCTGTATAGGAAGAGTTTCTCTTATCCCTATTTACAGAGAAGGTTTTTAGTGCAAAGAAAAACATGAAATTGTGTCCCAGCCCGCCCCTCTTAGCACACAAATGTATCAGTTTTGTTCAATTGCTAGTGGGGGTTATTTGGCTATATCTTGGGCCTCCAGCCATTAATGAATTGCATAATTTTCTTCACCTGCAGTTTGCTTAATTTGAAATCCTCTGAGAGGATTTCTTCTGTTAGTTGAACAAGCAGATTCCCATCAATCTTTTCAGTAACAAAGAATGATATGACATCTTCAGACAGACCAATAAACCGTAACGACTTGGACACTTCTTCTATTGAGAGTCCAGACAGGTCAGTGGGTGGCTGCCACGGGGAGCCATCGCCACAGGACCTGGGGGCCAGCTGGAGGTGGAGTGGAGATGAGAAAGGGTAAGAGATGGAGAAGATGTCCTGCATGCCCTTTTTAACAAAATACTGGTCCTCAGAGAGGTCCGGGGACCCAGACTTGGGGTCTTCCTCAGCACCATCGATTTTCAGAGGCAAAGGAGAATTTCCGGAGGAGGCTTTCTCTTCCATTGTTTTGGGAGCCCTGGGGGGTAAGGCAGGGCATGAAATACTCTGCTTTGTTGTGCCAGCTGCAAGAGGTTTCTCATCTGTGCTCTCCAGGGAGTAGCTGGCTGACTTGGGACAACCGGAGACGCTGCTAATGAATTCTGCAGGGACTGAGCTGGTAGGACTGGCCGAGATCTCACAGCCTTCAAAATCAAAAGGTGCTGGGCAGTTTCTCTTTGGTGTGCCTGGTGTCTTTTGTCTAGGGTAACTGTAACTCCGGCTTGGATCCAGCAGGAAGTCACTCCTGGTCTGGCTCTCTGACGCTCCCGAATAATGGTTCGGCCATGAAAGCCTGGAGGACAGCGCTTCGGCAGAAGGACTTTGAATTGGGGACTTCAGGTCAACCAAGTCCGTTTTCACTCGGTTACATGGATAGCAGGAAACAGGAACGCTTTCAGAAGGACTTGTGTCGCTTTTAGTAACGCTGCTTGAAAGCAAATACAGAAAACGAGATTAGTTAAAAAAAAAAAAGAAAGTCAAATCCCAAGCCTTTCCTTCTCTCATAAATGTGACTTCTGAGTAGAAAAATGTAGTTAGGATAATACATAATATTTCTTATTGTGAATTCAATGAAGTACCTGCTAACTTCACTGAGTTTGATATATAAAAAAAGAATCTTTTTATTACTAAGATATACTGGTAATTATGGATACGAACATAATGATTTAAAATGCTACAGTAGAGATGGCAAATAGGTAATTTTCTTTAAAACTAACAAGAAAAATATTGTTAGTACCTTGATCGTTATGATGAGAAAAATTCTTAAGCCATGTTTAGGCTCATCATCAACAGACCCTGTGATTGATTAGTGATGTCTACAATGGGCAAAGGCGGAGTGAGAAAGCAGTATATGGGTGCCTCATGCTTGCCATCCTTGTGCTAGCAGTGACATGACTGCATCACCACTACTCATGACTCTATTTCCACCCGAAAGCCTGAGGTAGGAGGAAATGCTTCAAATAAAATGCTTCTGCTTGTCTTGGTTTCCATACAACTGAATCACATGAGCAGAAAGGTTCAAATATCTGGAGAACAAAAAAACACCTGCAAGGTGAGCTACTTAAAACTGTAATGATCACAGGGAGTTGTGCAAGTGCGTTCAGCTCTGGGGCCATGGTTTCAGAGTGACAGTGAAGCCAGAGTGTGCGCAGAGGCAGGTGACCCGGTGCTGATGTGCAGGGAGACAGCGGATGGACCCAGGCCGTCTCCTTGGGAGAAGAGAAGACCTACATCCTAGCTGACTTCACTTCTTCACAGGCTGGCAAAGAGACGTGAGGGGAACCTACATCTGCTTTCCTAGACATAAGAAATACCTGGAAGTTACGTGGAGATAGATTTCAACTCGACATAATGAAAGATTTCTAAAAAGGTGAACAGCATTTGCCAACAATGGAATGAGCTGCATTGCAAAAGAATGAGCTCACAGTCCTGGAAGTACCTACGGAAGCGAACAG
Source organism: Rhynchonycteris naso (assembly GCA_037038555.1). NCBI lineage: Eukaryota > Metazoa > Chordata > Mammalia > Chiroptera > Emballonuridae > Rhynchonycteris > Rhynchonycteris naso. Next base: position 164,626,784 of record CM072999.1, on the reverse strand, counting down.
CTACCTGATGGTAATGGTCAAGAAGGGCTTCCTGTCTGGGGCGGAGATTCTGAGGAGAGAGCAAGCCAGGGGACCCTTTCAATCCTAAGTTTCTGGTTAAGGTGCTGTCTGGCTGCTAGTGTTGAAGTCAAAGTGGAAGAAACTCGATGCTGCTTTGTGAGAACACAGGGCGGCCAGTGGGTTGCTTCTAAGGAATCCAGTTGGCTTTATCATAGGATTTCTCAGACTCTGGGATCTCTGCTTCCTAGGATTTTGGCTCTCATCCTAGCTCAAAACCATCTTCCTGTTGCAGGAAAACTTTTTACCGCCAGAAGGAACATTTTCTCTCCCACCACCGGCCTGGCTGATGGCTCCCTCAACACTGCTCTCAAGACCCCCGGACCTGGCTGGTGAGGAGGGTCCTGCTGGAGAAGCGGGCACTGGCGCGGAGACTTACATGTCGTGCAGCCCTGAAGAATAGTAGGACAAGGTGGGGCTGGGAGAGCGAGTCTGCGGCCGCGCCGGCTTGACTGAGCGAGGCGGGACGGAGGGGCTGGTGGACAAAGGCTTTGAGCTTCGGGGCGGAACTGGTGGGGCGTTCAGGAGCCGGCACTCTTCCCTGACCTGGCGCAGAAAAGAACACTCCGGGTTAGCAACAGACTGACAATGCGGCGAGGCCAGCTCCACCCTGCGGGGCCAAGACGCTGCACCTGAACAGTCAGAGCAGGGTGGCCAGAGGGCAGAGAGAAGACCAGAGCAAACCAGAGCGAAGGGACGCTCAGAGGCTGCCAGAGGTAAAACCAACGCCTTTCACATCCTCACTGGGACAGGATGATTTTAAGAGGAACTGCTTGGCAAGTGCCAGCTGCCACTGAAATATGGCAAACGAAAGAGCCAGCGATACATGAGGTCTTACGAACCAAGAGTATTAAGAAAACAAGGGCATAGGGCAACCATGATCTTAACAGGGGTTTAAACTCCTATTCAGTTGCTTATCCACTGTTCAAGTTGAATTCAGTTTGATCCAAACCTTAGGGCTGACCAGTGGACCTTCTCCAGTGTCATAGCTCTTTCTATAGTTATGCTCAGGGCCTCTCACATGTAAATGTCCACGTGATTTGCCTGGGGATCTTGTTAACTTGTAGGTTCTGATTTGGGGGACCAAAGTGGGGGGCTAATACTGCACTTCTAATAAGTTCTCTATAGATACTATTGCCGCTGGACCATGGGCCACTCTTGAGAAGCAAGACTGTAATTGGAATAATTAAGGCAGCTCTCCAAAGCCTCCAAACAGTGCTTTATACGATGCCTCAACTCTCTCACCCTCCCTTCATCTTCACGTCGGAAAGGATCTAGAGGACCTGTGATGTCCTTGGCTTCAGCAAGGTCACCTGCTGTCACCCTGGTTTGTTTTCTGTTCGCTATGGGCATTCAGAATAGGACTCTTTTGAATGAAGTTGGACATTTTTATGTACTTCTTTGTATCAGACAGCAGGGGGCAGTTTAAACCTGGTTCTGCTAGTCTACCCTAAAGAACACAGGTATAAACAGAGCCAATTCTAACTTCGTCAAAAGCACCCTTGCCTGCTTTTAGGCTGTCTTCACCAATCTCTTCACTTTTGCCTTCAGTTCCTTTCTGTCCCAGCAGCTCTGGGATATAAAGACAATGTAGTAGCCAGCGCTCATTAGCTTTGGTATTGCATTTGCTGAAGACCAAATGCAAAGGGTTCATGTTACGTGGCATCTTCTACCACCTGCACTGCACATCGGGCCTCGGACTGGCCTCTCAGGCCTGACTCACGGCCCAGAGAAAATCAGATGGAAAGAAAAGTCACGTGTCCATGGTGACCAGGCAAACCTCAATTCTAAGCGAAATGGAAGCAATTTAAAAAATTTGACCCATTGAATTTCTTTTGGGGGTTGATGATCACTGCCCCCTCCCCCCCGGAGGATCCAATGCCCTACTGGCTGGGACCCACTGGTTACAGTTTTTCATCTGGAGCAGCTCTTTAGGCTAAAACAAAATACGCCAACAGCTGCAGGCTTTCCCCTTTTGAGCTTTTAAAAAGATGGTAGTGGTGGGTGACGGCAGAAAGAAACCTGGAGGAGGGGAGGTATGGGTCAAGAGAGAGGATTGTTTGGCTGGCTCAAGGAAATGCGTGTTCCACATTGGGATCTTAAGAAGCTGAACCCAGCAGGACATTGGAAAGCTCTGGCTGGGTCAGCCCTGTCCCTGGCTTGTGGGAATATACCCTGTTTACAAAATCTGCCTCGTTAGTGAGTTGCACAGCAACCACCTGGGTTTCTTTTCTTGCTTAGGCAACATCTATAGAATCCAGGATGGATGGGTGTAACTTGATTAGAGATGTGCTTGGTTGTGTTTATGCTTACACTGTTTGTTATCATGGAAAATGTGAGAAGGTGAGCCTGTCAGTTAATTAATTAATTAATTTATTTTAGAGAGACACAGAGAGAGAGAGAGAGAGAGAGAAAGGGGGGAGGAGCTAGAAGCATCAACTCCCATATGTGCCTTGACCAGACCAGTGCAGGGTTTTGAACTGGCGACCTCAGTGTTCCCAGGTCAACGCTTTATCCACTGCGCCACCACAGGTCAGGCTAATTTCTTTTGTTTTTAAAATGAACACTTAGTCATTCCTCACTACTGGGTTAGAGAGGAACAAGAGGCAAACATGGTAATGCTGAATCTGATTTAGAATTTCCTGAATTTTGTAATTAGTCATTAAGTGCGACATTGTATTAGAGACTGCTTACCTAGAAGCCAATTACCATTTGCTGAGATGTCACTTATGATACGCATTATAATGTAAAGTAATCTGCTGACCTAGGTCTTAGAATTCGAAAAGCCACTTCTGGTGGAATCTGACCTATGGGAAGTCCTCTCTCCCTGTTCTTAAAACCAACCCCAGGCACTCAAGGTCACTTAGAGCTTGTTCTGCTGCCTCCTGCCATACCTGGGCACCCTAAGGGGCATTCCAGTAGGTTTCCCACATGAGAGGAGATGGGTGGGGCCCTGCAGTGCAATGAAGCATCTGTAGGTACAGGGCCCTATGAGATGAGCTGGGGCAGGCTGGGGGTATTCACACTCAATTCCAAACAGCATCTGAAATAGGGAAAGCTTTTGGGGTGGCCACTTCAGGAGTTAAAGCATAAATGAGCCCTGGCCAGTAGGCTCAGCAGTAGAGCATCAGCCCGGCATGTGGAAATCCCGGGTTAGACTCCTGGCCAGGGCACACAGGAGAAACACCCATCTGCTTCTCCACCCTTCCCCCTCTCCTTCCTCTCTATTTCTCTTCCCCTCCAGCAGCTAAAGCTCCATTGGAGCAAAGTTGGCCCGGGGGCTGAGGACAGCTCCATGGCCTCTACCTCAGGCGCTAGAATGGCTCCGACCGCAATGGAGCAATGCCCCAGATGGGCAAAGCATCGCCCCCTGGTGGGCATGCTGGGTGGATCCCGGTCAGGCACATGTGGGAGTCCATCTGACTGCTTCCCTGCTTCTAACTTTGGAAAAATACACACACACACACACAAAAAAAAGCATAAATGTTCATGTGTGAGAGTGTGCCTGTGTGTGGCTCTTACTCTGGGAAGCTGGATATGGTCACCGATATATTTTCTGCTGTTACGATGACAAGGCAGTTTGGGTGTACTCATGTGAGTGCAAAGGGAAAGAACCAGGCTTATCTGAAACCCATTTTGGAGATAAGGTAGTTAAAAACAACTAAACAAAAAAAATGACTTTAAAAATCCCAATCATGACAAGAATTCAGATGTAGTTCTGTCGAGGCACAAAACGTGCTACCCCAGGCCAGTGCACAGGGGGCAGCCCTCAGGGGGACCAGGGCGGTGGAGGACCCAGCAAACACATCCCCGCAGGGTCTTTTCAACTGGCTGCTGGGTATATGGTCCTTCAAGTGAAGTCACACTTCACTGCATTTTGTGGGGAAGAGGATACGTTTTGGTGGAATGTGTATATTTTGGGATTCAGAGGTTACTAATTGCGAGGTTTATTGTACCATATTGCTCCCTCCTACGTCCTGGATCAGTAAACACTGTACTTTCCTTTCCCTTGCCTCTCAATTTGATTCAACATGGGTCGTTTCTATCCGAGAGGAGTGTAGCCATGTTTGAAATACATTTTATCTGACAATAAAAGGCAATTTACAAGACTGGATGGCTAATCACCCTATTTCCAGTTTTCCCTCATATTTAATTGCACTCTTAAATGCTACATTTTCAGCACATTCCTTCTAAAAGTCTCACTGTGGCCTTCATCATGTTACTTCCCATCTCCAGTGGCCCCTCTAATGGCTGGAGAAAGTTCAGCCCTTCCTCCCTTCCACTGGGGCCCTTGGCTGTCTTTTTAGCTATTTTCTTCTTGCTAGAAGAAATCATTCCAACCTTACTCATCTTTCTAGTCACTTCTCCCACATTCTCTATATTGACACACAGGTCTATCCAACGTGGTAAATTTAGTGTCACCTAAACACCTTGTGTTTTCCTGCCCCCCGCCCGTTTCAGCTCTCACTGCCCAAACCCACCTAAATGCCAGTTCCTAAGGCCTAGCCCAAATGTCACATGCTCGCTCTAAGACCATCACAAACAGGCCCCAGAACTGAGCACTGCTCCTGAACTCTGCTAACATAGTTCATATTAAGTTACTTTCCATGTATAGTCAATTGGTAGGGACTGTCAGCATTATTACTGCTCTGTGGATAGCAGAATTTGGGGATCTGTTACCTCTCATGCAAATATGTCATAGAATACCAGTTAGAGGTTAACAGATGCCACAAAAAAATAATACAACAAAAGGTGCTTTTATCTTTTAAACATATACCATAAGAATGCCTTTTATATCTTTATGCGAAAATTGTAATTGATAAATCATTTGGGCTGGATGTTAATTTTTCATGTGTCCTCATAGGAATGTCAATCTAGGAGAAAAAAGGATGCCCGCAGACCTGGCACATGTCATCGCCATCAACTCCACCACCACCATAGCTGATCTAGTATTAGAGTGAGAATGACAGTGATGGTCTTTATAAACTGGGAACTGCGGCTTTCATCGCCAGCAACCCCAAGTAGTTTATTACTATTCTAAAATGAGGATATAATAGAATCCGCTGTGCCTAGGAGACTGGAGTCCTTCTCTTCATTTCCGATGCAGCATTTAAGACTGAACTCCCACTCACAGCACAGGGAGGGAGAGGTCTCTGCATTAGTAGGAATAAAGCTCCAACACTGGTGCTCAAGCAAGGGGTAGGTGTTCTGCTTTGGTGCAGGTGTTATTATCCATCGCAGATTATGGGGGACCTTTGCCTTTTGGGAGGTAATGTCTGGGTATGAGTAGTGTGGGTGTTCACAGAGACTCTCCTGGCTCTCCGTTTATGACAGGGTCAGGGAACACGGTGTGGACTCCCGAGGCCACGGGAGAACCAACTCCCACCCATACCCAGAGCCTTGCTTCCCCAGTGGTTCCTGAGTCGGAAGCTTCTCTTTCTAGCAGTTACACTTCTAGCGTAATTCTCTCCTCCTTGCTCTTCTAATGCATGTCTTCCCTTTTCTACAATGCTCAGTGGTTCACTTCTTATCACACACAAGATCCCACTACTGGGATTAAAACAAGTGCCCTTGTTATTCATGCAGGGCTAGCCCAGGGCTCAATACAGAGCTAATTTATTGTAAATAATAATAATAATGAGTTCTGTACTTCCTAGATCAGTCTATGAGGACTACAGGATGGGACAAAAGTAGGTCTATAGTTGTTCATATGGAAAATGATGCAATAATTAATGAATAATAATATAAGAATAAACTGTGTTTCATGTACTCACAGGTGTAAACCTACTTTGCCCCACCCTCTGTTCTTAGTGTGGCATATCTGGGTGATTGCCGTCTAACACAATGACATGATTTAATAGTGGGAGTTTGAAGTCGGCTATAAAAGGTGCCTATCCTGGGGGCTACGAGCTGGGATCATAGGAACCACCCACTTCCATGGTCCCTACATTCTCAAGAACATGGCCATCACCTTGCCTCTTTCTACATACTACATTAATTCCAGTTTGCCATTGATTTGTTCAAATATATGTAGTATGCTTATCATATGCTCCCTGAGCCAGTGTTGAGTGTACGAAAAGAAGTAGCTTGTGGAATTAATTGGTTGGGGTGGGGGTGGGGGAGGAGAAAAGCACATAATTGAGATACAAGTTGGCAGTGTAACAATAGAAGTAGGAGCAAGGGTGAGCGGATGCACCAAGACTTTATTCAAAGTGTCAGGAGAAGAACAAATTCATAGGAAATTTCACCAAGAAGAGGGAAGAAGTAATTACCAGTGTCAAAGGTACATGAAAAAACCCACTAGAGACTCTGGCCCGGGGGCTTTGATGAGGAGATAAATGCTGGTGCCATTTGTCAGACAGAAACTCAGAAAAAAGAACAGGCTGGGGAGAAACCAAGTTCAGGTTGAAAATGACTGAGATGGAGCTCGACGTTCTACCGATAGAATCCGGAGGGGTGAAGGCGTGGAGATCTTAAAGGAGAAGCGAAGAAGACCAAAGAGGGTGAGCAGATGAGAAGGCAAAGAAGGAGAAAAACAAGTGACCACATCTCATCACTTATGGAACAGAGCCATACCCGAATGGTGCCAAAGAAACCAGGGGAGGGGTGAGGATGGCTGGAGAAAGAGTAAAGGTGGAAGGATGTCAGGAAGTCTGGAAAGGTCTGCATTTATGTCATAGTTAGCAGGTCACTGGGGATCTCAGCAAGTGAAGCTTGAGTCAGCTGAGGGGAGCAGAAGCCAGATTCCAGTGAGTCAAAGCTAGAACAGGCGGTGAATGTAGAGTTAGTGAGGACAGATAACTCTTTTCAAAGATACTGGCTGGAAAGTAAGGTGAGCCAGTTATTAGAAAGGGATACAGGATTGAAGAAGGCGTGTATGTATGTGTATGTGTGTGTTTCTTCTTCTTGGAAGAAACTTGAAAAATGTGCTTGGGTATGTACATGCACCCATGTGACCTGGAGGCTGAGTGCACGTGAACTCTGGGGACATGGGCTCTCCTTTCACTTAAGACAGAAAGGAGAGCAGATTCTTAGCTGTCGCTCTTGCTTTTGCTATGCCATCAATGGCCATGTAAAGCTAAAACAGTAATCCATGGCAGCTTATTATCCAACAACTAGAGCAAATATGGAATTGGAATATACCCAATAGAATAAATGACTGCAAAACTTTCTATTTCTATATGAAAGCAGACAACAAAGTCAAAGCCCAACTCCAATCTGTGGTCAAATCAAACGCATCATTGAATAGGGCTATTTTCATTATTTTCAGAATACCATTCAGAAAACTTAACTTGATTGCCTACCCCTGGAACAGGCATTTAACCTTCCTTTCCCCTAACCACTCCCTATATCTCTAACTCTTTTTAGTTGGGAGGGAACAGAGCACAGGGTAAAGAACCAATAATTTGTCAACAGTGGAAAACAACTTCCTCTCAGTAAATAGCTGCATGTTAAAAACAATGCATGAGAATCTGTTAAAGGTACAAAGCTCGCTGTCATGTAATAGCCAAACAGGGTCACATGCAGATGGTCAGAGGATAAAAATTCAAACCTTACAGAGAACTGGAGTATTTTATATACATCACCTATGAACTTATTTCTTTCCCTTGTGACACTAACTTTCTCTGGCACTTCCTAGGGATTAACAGAATGTAAGAAAGAAAACACACTCCCAGTGCTTAGAAAACAGCATAGTGATGGACTGGGGGCTTTTTGGTATGATCATGTTTCTTGGAAAGTCTTTGTTTCTTGGAACTCCCTATTTGTCTTCTATGGAAGAAATGACTTGTTCACACCCCTTCACTAACAACCAAGGAGACAGCTTAAGAGTAAATGGTACACTTACTATGATATGTTTTGGCTTAACTGGCTTTCTTTCTTTTTGAAAAAAAAAGTCAATTTAATAGCAGTGGTTACTCAACTTTTAAATCAAAGGCAGTGGGCCTGGAGACACCTGTTGATGAAGCCACACACTTTCCTGTCTACAGTCTAAAATCTATACATACCTATGGGTGAAAGTCTCCTGTTTCAAAGGCATATAGACAGTCACTAGATAGATTCTGGAATACTTAGGCTGGGTAAAGATCACTTTGTTTCTATGCAAAAATGATTCAGGAAATATATATATTACAGATAAGCTTGATTTAAAATTGGGCTCACCTTTACTATGAGTTTTCTTCTCTAAAAGTCAACTTTAAGATCGTCAGCAATCCTAAGAAAGGAGTTTTGTAACCATGCTTCCTTGAACTTTGTAACTTTGCCTTCACTGTGTGCCCTCTGCTCTGTATTTTACATTTCTTCCCACACTCCCTCTCCCAGATAACAAAATCATTACAGCCTTAAGAAATCTTATTTATAAAGAGGCTTTTATACAAAGAGTTCATAACCCTGTCATGTACCCATCAGGAATATTTTCAGCCAAACAGAAATTAAAGTTTTATAATGACAAGATGGCAATAAATGAGCCTCTATTTGATTAATGACACAAGGGCAGAAGTGATTTACAGTCAAAATCCCGATTCTCAGATGCATATATTTCTTGTTCCGATATTCTATACTGATGATAAGGACCCAAGACAGACCTGTGTCTGAATGGCCTCCAATTTCCAAGCCTCAGGGGAGGGAGGTAGAGGGGGTGCAGGAGGCCGCTTGCTGAGAGGCAGGAGGGCAAGTGGTTCTGAAAAGAATACTTGTTCAATTTCTAGGGTGCTTCCATGGACTCAGAGAAAGAATATGCCATTGGGGCCGAGAATAAAAAGACCTTTCTGAACAAGGAGTATAATAATACACAACATATACATTTAAATGGTATATGACCCTCCCATTAATGCAATTTTATGCAAATGTTATCTAAGAGTACAGATCTGAAGCAAAAGCTATCCTACAGAATATTATAATAACTCTATTAACATTGTAATTGTTGAGGCTTTTAATGGATACAGGAGAAGAAAATTTCTTGGCTTGGAAGGTTTCATTTAAACAATAAATAACCTACATAAAACTGAAAGCAATTAGTTTCCAAATTACTAAAACACAATAATAATTTAGTCCTTATTTCAATTAACAAGTGGGAACGTAGGTATATGGCTTACATAACAGAGTGCTCCTCAAAAGTTGTAATTAAAAATTAATTAAACGTCTTAGGAGACCTCATTAATTAGTGAAATCTTGAGTGAATCCCTTTGAAGAGCAATTATTTTGAAAAGTAAATATCACTTCCGGATTAATATTTTTAGTACCAAAACTTGAACACGAATAGGTCAGCTTCATTTAAGAAAATCTGTCCTTTAATGCCTTCTCTAATATTAATACTTGACAGAGAGAAAAAGTCCAAGGACAAAATAAAATAAAAATTCAGAGTAGAATCAATTCTCATAGCCAGTTTTGTCAGTTTATAAAGAAACCTATTTTTGTAGCTTTATTTTTTTTAAGACTCTTGGTATCACGTGAGGCCCGTGGTAGGGTGGACACATCCAGGGCCGTCACACTTGGTAGCACTGTGACCTAGCCTAGCCATGCTCAAGAAAGAATTATTCAAGGCAATGTCTCAGCTTTGATATTTCTATACAGGCTTGCCTGGAAATTTCCGACACGTGTCTGCAGCCTTAGAGCCACAAGTAGCTTTTTCATGGGCACTCTAAGTCCATTACGGTTCTCCATTACAGAATTTCATGTTATTGGGGTCCACAGGATGCCGAGTTTTCTGTGGCTCTTTTTTTGGTTTATTGTGATTACAAATTTGACTCCAGAGCTGGATTACTATTACACAACACCTAGCTTATCAAGTAGACATTTTATTGTCAGATGAAAAGAACGTTTTATTATTTCAAAACTTAATTAGGTTTTTGTAATATCTTGGAGACCTAGGAAATAAAATGATCCCACGCATGTTTGGAATGTGGGGACAACTGGCCCCTGCCTGGGGGTCGGGGCCTCCGATGGTCAGGCTGTGGAGGCGCATGTGCCTGTCACCCCCACCCGCCACCATGCCTCCTTGGAGAGGCTTTCTACCCTAGTTAGAAAAGGACAGAGGAAAAGATTCCCCCCAAATCATTCTTTATCTGACCCTAAATCAGAATCCATCCTATGTCTAGTTACTGCTATTATTTACTGAATGCCAGGGAAAGTGTCAAGTACTTTGTATAATACAATAGTGCAATGAGGAGGTTATTATGCCCACAGGAAAGGACTCAGGGAGGTAAAATATTTTTCCCAAGGTTCGAAGCTACTAAGTGGTAGTGTGAGGATTCAAATCTATGTGTGGTTCTTAGATGCCAAGCTAGGCTCCTCTCTGTCACATAGCATGCCAGATCTCCCTGCTTCCGGTTCAATAACACAGAGAGGGGACATGCACACTCCCAAGATGCTTGGTATTTCCTTTCATGTTCTCATCAATTGTTCAGCCTGTCTAAGGCACATTCAGACATACCAACTCACGTCTGTATAGCTCAATCAGGCACTTACTGAACGAGTGCCAGTCAACAGGCATGAAATTTACCCTTTAATTCTTATTTTTCTCAAATACCATCAACACAGTATGCTCCGTTACAGGAACTTTATTTATGATGGACTTTCAGCCTTACACCAATGCACACGTGCCATGATCCATCTTGCAACTCAATCCCTACACCCCGTTTCTCGCAGGCAGTGGGGGCATCCCTGTCCATCGGAAAGGTTAACAATTTCTTCATCAATATTGCGGTAAACCTTGGTTTAAACCAGCAGTTCACAACCAAGAACTTCTTCTATGATTTTCCTTTCACGAATCTCGGGAATTGCTATAATGTCAACAACTAACCAAGAGTAATTACACCTTTTTTCTGTTACTGAAGAAGACAGATATTAATTTCTGCGTTTTCAGCTCCCCAAGTGGACACTGCTGCTTCTGTTGTTTCACAAGAGCTGTGATCCTGCAGTTTGATATTCACTGAACAGATCAGAGGGGTCCGGAAGTCAGAAATTCTATTTATAGAATAATATCATGCAATAGAAAGTCTTCCCGTCATTGCTCTCCAAAATGGCACTTCTAAAGAGGAAACAATCAAACAAAAACAGCTCCGGCAGACTGTCACTCACAGAGGGTATCTGGGTAAATATTTTAGATATAATAGCCAATACCTAGAAAACTTAGATTATGGAGAAAGGCCCACAATGTTATGAAATAGAAGTGTGTTTAGAATAAATGCATAAAACAGTAATGATAATCCACTTAAGAGAGACTGTCAAGTCATTCTAATTTGAGGGCACTTTGCACCATTTCTGCAGCAGTGTCACCATTTAATGCGCTGGGCCTGTGCCCTCAGCTTTGGGCTCATCTGCAACAATTCTGCGGGATACGAGCGGCTGCTTCCCCTGTAAGCCTGGAACCAGAGCTGTTTACTTCTCCCTGAGACATTCCTGTTAGGAAGGGGATAGGCTGGTGAGATAAGTGGCAGTTTCGTTTCTTGAAAAACTGTATTAGACAATCTTTACAAAAATATACGAGGACTACAGCCTAATTATAAATAGCCATATCAGGTACACCTAGCCCTCTGAGGTGCTCTGTTTGGCCCCACAACCCTACAACCTAGGACATGGGTGGGGAAGCGCTGACGGTCATACCCCAGCCAACGTTAAACGGACGCGCGGGAAGCGTTACTGACAAAGGGGAACGACGTCTCCTCGCTTTCACCAACAGAAACAAAGATGGTCAACATCTGCTGGACAGAGAACCCAAACACGTTTTATAACTCAGGACATGGAAGCAGAAAGTGAACAATACAATTAGAGGAAAGGCAACAGACTGAAATACCCTGCCCTGGGGCCACTGTACCTCTAGATCTCCATGGGGTCACAGAATGCAGCAAAACAGAATTCACTCACCCATTTCCAGCTCTGCTTCCCTTACTGTGAAAGACACGCTTTCTCTGACTGTTCCATTGCTTCAACACCTTCTGTTCCTAAAGACTGGGCCAGACCTGTCCCCTTCCCAGATACTGTCTCAGTTGGAGGCTGATGACCATCTTCAGTTATCAGGCAGAATAGCTACTGGACACATGGCATGTCCCTCCTCCAGGATTTGCTCCACTGTAACTACCCAGAGAATGTTTACTAAATTCTGTGGGAGCACTTTGAATTGATGCCCCATTAAAGTTCCCTTTTGAAAATTACAAGCTGAAGCCACATCTGACAGTTATGACGCCCTTTGGATCCCACACACATCCTAAAGATGGAAAACTCATTTCAGGATCACAGAACTAATAAAAAAAATGACCTCATTTCAAATGTCTAATTTTTTAAAGTAAATTAAATGATTTCAGGTATTTACAAAAAAATCGTTATGATTATAGCGTTCCGTAAACACTGGCATGCTCTGAAGAGATTCTCTTATGTCGTAAGACATTACAGCTTAGGCTGGAGGCCAAAATATTTTCTTTTCCTGTAAGATTTGCTTTTAGTTTCAAATTTAACATTTTTCTTTTTAGTATCAAGATAGAGCCTCAATATTTACATTCTTACTAATCTTAAGACGAGCCACAGAGGGAAAATAACAGCAACTAGTTTCCTCCATTTAGACCTGATTACATAAATGACTCTGGGTGTGACCATCATGGATAAGTCAATAAATCAGTCAGTAAACATGAGTCTCCACTATGTGCTGGGTCAGACCAAAGTTCTATAGGAACAGCTTATGGGGTCAGGCCTCGAAGCTTTAAGTTACATCAACTATAGCTGAGTTGAACTACATCTGAAATTACCTAGAGTTCAGTACTTATTTGCCAGAAAGTGTGTTTTCACTTTTTACCTGTTTTTTTTTTTTGAAACATTCTCTGACATGAATAAAGGGACCAATGACTAAGCCCACCAAGACTTCCCCCAAATACTCCACAACCCCTACTGGGTACAGAGATCTCTGAGCTTATGCCTTAACGTCCCTGGGAGATCCTACAAGGAGCTGGAGAAAGTCTAGATCTGCAGTTTCTGGGGAGTTCTTATGTCCTCAAACAAACAGCCAGAGTGGGTCCTCTCTCAGGAAACCGTGCAGTGAGGGCTCTGCATGGATGGCTGAGCATGACACCTGATGAAGAGCTGCCTGATGTCCCGGCTGACCATCACCGGGCTCTAGCCTTCCAGCCTTCCAGCCACCACTGCCTTCTTACACCCTCGCCAACCCTGTTCCGCTGGCCCAGCTGAACTTCCTGTTTCTCCTTACCTGTCAGCTTCCACACCTTTGCTCGTGCTATTCTGGAGTGCCATTCTTTCTCATCTCTCTGCTTTTCTAGTTCGTACAGTCTCTCAGCTTATTTAAAATGTCATAATCTCCATAAAGCCTTTTCTCATTCATTACCCAATTAGAAGTTTCTTTCTCCTCCAGCTCCCATACACATTACCCATGGATAGCTCTCTTTCATTAATTACCACACTTTAATTTGTATGACAGTCATCTCTGTTCATCTCTTACCTTCCCTGTAAACTGAAAGGTACTAGAAATCAGAGTTCATGTCTTACTGATGGTCACATTTCTAGCACCTCACCTACTAAGTGATTCTGTGGTTTTGAAACGGGGTTCAGTACAGCTCTCAGGGTTCCAGACAGGTGTCCTGAGACCACCTGGTGGGGGCAGAGACCACTCAGGGGCACATGGAGACCCTTTCCTCCAGTCTATGCTTCAATCAGAAGGGTTTGTACTTTGTCTTCTATTTATTGTGTAATATGTTTTTTTCCCTTTCAGGATTCTACTGAAGATAGAAAAAACAAACAGAAAACAACCCTGCAACAGATATTGTCAAATAAATGAAGAGAATTACACCCAATGCCTCTAGTGCTTTCTCCTTTCAGATATAATGAAACCCAACAATCAGAAATGAATAGCAAAGGGTCAGTCAGAGTGCCTGTCAATCAAAGACCATGGTCAAAAGAGAGGGCCCTTACTCCTCTCTTATAATGACCTTTTACATTAAAATTTGATAGAAGCCCCCTCAAGCTCTGACTGAGTTATACTTAAGGGACTAACAGAGTTACCCTGGCACCTGGCTCTGCTCTGGCATGCGTGTGTGTACATGAGCACACCCACTACACTTTGATCTCAATGTAACTTCAGGGATACAGGGAAGAGATATGAATTATGCTAATGTCTCTTGATCCCTCCTCCACACCCCAAATACATCTACTCCTCCTTCAGTCTTGCTGGTCACTGTAAGTGGCACTAATATCCACTCTGTTGCTCAGGCTAAAAACCTAGGAGTTTCCCTTGATTTCTCTCTTTCCTTCACTACCCCCATCCAATTTATCAGTAAATATCATCTACAGTACTTCTAAAACATATTCCATAAAGCAGCCCATTTCTCCCTGCCAACCAGTCCACCAGCTGCTGTGGCTCAGGGCACCATCGCTCAGACCTCTGGTACTATCATCCCCTGTTTCTTGTCTCCTGGCTCCTGCTCTCTCCTCCCTATTATCCATTCTGTAGGCAGCCGAACAAGTCACGTTTAAACCTCTCCTGCTAAAACCTCTCAAGGAGTTTCTTACCAAACAGGGAGTAAAACTTTAATCCCTAACTGGTAAAAAATAATCTAGCAAACCTTAATATTTTGCTCCATGTTAAGCAAATTTGCTCATTCTGATAATCTTCTGCTGGGCAGTCATCCTTTCTTTAGAAAAGAAAACAAGTTAGTGGATGACTGAGCTGAGAGATGGAAGGAATGGCACGTCACTCAACAACGGAAATGACTTACGGCTTCCGACTTGGGAGGCACTGGAGGTGGAGGTAGGGCAATCTCTGAAGACTTCATTGCTGGTCCCAGAGTCCCAGGGACAGGAAGAGGAGAGGTTGCACATTTGGACCGGACAGAACCTCTAAACTGATCACATCTGCTCTTCTCGCTCAGGGAGCGAGAGAGAGGCTGGTGGCTGGGGTTGCTGTCCTCCAGCCACAGCTCTTCATAGGGAAGTTCTGACTTTCCTGGGATGCCTGTTGATTCTTCACTAGATTCTGGGAAAAGGTAGTCGCTCCCACTGTCACCCGAGTCCTGATAGGGCAGGATGTCATGAGGGAAGGGGGCCCACTCTCCCCCTAGGTTCCTGCAGCCATGGAGGTTCACCTCACTGTTGCCATGGAGATTGTTGCCATACACACAGACGGAGAGCCGGTGGAAAGACTGGGTGAGCTCATCGCGAGCATAGCTAAGGGAATTGGGCACGTGGTTGTGGCCAGAGCACCGGCCCTTTTTGGGGCTCTTGCAGTCGTCATTCCAGTCTGTTTTCACATCACGGACTGCCCGTGAATACTCATCGATGTCGAACTGCTCTTGACAGATACTCAGCCAGTGATGGACCAGGGTTTCTGGCCATATGTCCCCCTTCACCAGGTGTTCTGGGAGACTAAACTTGGGGACAGTCAAGTGCAAAGGGAAGTGCATGGGCAGGATCTTGTTATTTCGCAGCACACAGCAAACCACTACCGTCTTGGTCTGGATGTTGACAAACTTATAGCGGTGCCCCTCACGGATGAAGTGCAGGTCATATGGATTTCTTGGCGGAGGGCTGGGCACAGTCACATTCACAGGAAGCCTAGTTTTCTCCACAATGTTGCGGATGGTGTGCTCTCCCTCCTGCATCTGAAGTTCCAGGGGACTTCGGGTGCTGAATCTGCCCTTGCACTGGAAGGGAAGGCTAATGCTTTCGTTGGTCCGGTGATTCATGCAAATGAGGCAGGGCATTTTGCCTTTTCCCAGCTTGCTGATGGAATTGAGCTTCCCGATCTTTTTGAAGATTGTGTTGAGTCTTGACTTTTCCTTAAAAGTCTTTGCATAAAGGATTTCCGCCTGCCCCATAAGAGTGAGTTCATCCCCAGTACACAGGGTGATGTTGTAAACTTCAGTATCCTCATTGCATTCACCAGAAGCAACCTATGAGAGGAGAGATCAAATTTCAGGTTAGTGTCCTTCAGTCTGTTCACACAGAGGAGCAGAGAACTTTCTTCTTAGGATACACAGGCACATACACAAAGGAGAGGGAGGTTTTGCTCAATATTAAATTTAGCCATTCCATTTTTAAAATAGTATTTATGTGGCTAAGAATAACAAGATGGCATTAGTTCAGATTTTTAAAAATATACTTTGTTCTGAAGAAAAATAAAATCTGTTTCTTAGTAAATATTTGGGAAATACAGAGGAATAAGACAAAAAGAAAATAACCCCATGAGCCTAAGTCACAGATAGCTATGGTTAATGGTTGATCAATATTCTTCCAGTTCCTTTTCCTGTGTAGTAGACTGTCACATGGATAATTATTTTGGGACATTAATATTTCATTATATCTTTTTCAGTTATAAAAATTGCTGTCATAAACACTACTAGAGAAAATACCTTTTTAAAAAATATTAAAATTTTACCGAATTTCTAAAATTGGAATTAGGATAGATGTTCACTGGAAGAAAAATTAGAAAATACAGATACTCAAGTGAACACATTCTATATATTCTTAGCACTAAAGATAATCTATGTTAGCAATTTTATGTAAACAGAAAAAATAAGATGTATCAATCTACCTTAGAGATATAATTTTGTTGCTGAGTTACTTAATATAATTTCTTCATTTTCTTATGTATACAAATATAGCATCAATTGTAAGACTGATCTAACATATACCATTATATATGATGTGCCTTCATTTATTTGACCAGTTCCTTATTGTTAGATAGATGGGTTTTCCCAATGTTTAGCAATTATAAGTAGTACTACAATTAACTTTTTTTTGTGTGTGATAGAGACAGAGAGAGACAGAGAGAGGGACAGATAGGGACAGACAGACAGGAAGGGAGAGCATCTCTCTCCCTTCTCATCAGAAGCATCAATTATTTGCTATGGCACCTTAGTTGTTCATTGATTGCTTTCTCATATGTGCTTTGACTGGGGGACTACAGCAGACTGAGTGACCACTTGCTTAAGTCAGCAACCGTGGGCTCAAGCTGGTGAGCTGTGCTCAAACCTAACAAACCTGTCTGTGCCCAAGCTGGTGACCTCAGGGTTTTGTACCTGGGTCCTCTGCGTCCCAGTCCAACACTCTATCCACTGCGCCATCACCTGGTCAGGCTACAATGAACATTTTTATAGTTCCACTATTTCCTTGGAATAAAGGTTCAAAAGTAGCTATGGACATAGCTATCTATATGTTTGAAAAGTCTAATGTGTATTGCCAATAGTGCCCCATCAATGTTATCCTTATTTATACTTCTTCCAGTTTATAAATAACCTGTCTCCCATACCAAATATGTTTGATGTTTACTAATATTAAAGGTAAAGCACACATCCTGTATTTTTATTTTAAATAGCTTTGATTACTGGTATGGCAAGTATGTTTTGGTATTTATGTATCTGGCTATTTAGATCTCTTCCTTTGTGAATTGTTTATGCGTGTCTTTCACCCATTTTTCTATTGGGATAGTCATCTTATTACTTTTTATGTAATATGAATATCATTTATACTACATATTTTTCTATTTGTTGCTTGACTCTCAGTTTTATAGCTTATAGCTTCTTAAAGTACTACAGTTTTTTTTTCTTCTAAGTAGCAAATATTTTCAAAATTTTCCTTTGTAATTTCGTCGTTAGATATTATACATCTATTAGTTGAGAAAATACAGATCAGTAGTTTTGAACTGGGTGTAATTTTACCACCACCTGCTAAACCCTGGGAACATTTGATAATATCTGGAGATACAACAAAAGATTATCCAGTCCAAATTTTAATAGTGCTGAGGTTGAGAAATATTGATATAATTAACCAACATTTTCTTCTAGTATTGTGACGGTTTTGTTTATTAACCATTTAATTTATTTAACCAATATTTCTTTGGTGGATTAGTTAAGTTAGGAATCTACCTTTAGTGTTTTAAACAGTTAACCGAGTATGCAGTGCACTCCCTTCATCACATATTAGAAGTGTCCCTTTTATCATATACTAAATTTATAAAACACCTACACTCAAATGTATACATATATTTGTATCTATTTTGGGGCCATTTTATCTTAATGACCTTTCTGCCTATTTTCTCATCAAAACTACACTCTTTTAATCTCTATAGCTTTATCTTACATTTTCAGATCTGATAACAAAAGCCCTCACTTTTGGTTATTCTGATACAAA
Source organism: Rhynchonycteris naso (assembly GCA_037038555.1). NCBI lineage: Eukaryota > Metazoa > Chordata > Mammalia > Chiroptera > Emballonuridae > Rhynchonycteris > Rhynchonycteris naso. The sequence continues at coordinate 164,608,601 of CM072999.1, read as the reverse complement.
ACATTTTTGGATGGTAAGAAATAAGAGAATCAATGTCAAAAGTCAAGTGACACACTTAGAGAAAATATTTGCTACAAATATCACAGGCAAACTTAATATATATATATATATATATATATATATATATATATATATATATATATTATTATTATATATACCCCTAATACATAAGCAACTTTAAAAAATGTCCAAAAATCCTCCAGAACAACAGGCAAAAGTCATGAAAAAACAATTCACTAAAAGATGCACAATGGACTTATAATCTATGAAAATATATTCAACTTTTATAATAAGAGACATGTAAATTAAAATTACATTGAGATACCATTTCTCACAAGGAACAGTCATAAACATTCAAAAGCATGACATTGTACTCAGTAAGGCTGTGGGGAAATGGGTACTCTTGTTAATAGCTGGTGGAAATGCAAAATGGTACAAGCTCTGTGGTGAGGAATTTGGTAATATCTAATTAAACTAAACACATGTTTTTCCTTCTACCCAGCAATCAAACTTGTAGCAGTTTACCCTGAAGACAGTCCTTCAACAGTATTAAAATTCACATGGGCAAGGTTACTCATTGTAACAGGAGGTAGGGGAGGGAGGAAGCTGGTGGAAGGGACATAGGAGGAAGGGATACCTCTGTGAGTATACTTTGGCATGGAGTTTTGACTTTTAGGAAGTATGCTAAAGTTCTACATATTCAAAAGTAAAATTAGCAGAATTAAAAAAAGAACACCTTGGATTTGAATACAAATGAAAACAGATGAATCTAATTATATTCCAAATGAATAAACTAATCACGCTGGAGATAGTAACCCACGTAACTCAGGAACACTGCTTTTGACTATATGTTACTAGTAGGGAATGCCTTCCCCTCCCCCCACTCCCAACAAATATTGTGTTCTTCCAAGGTCTGCTTTGCATAGAATATGCATACAGTGATTTTGAAACAACTTCATCCATACTGTAGGACTGAACAAATAAGTAAATGTGTTGATATTTTGGGAGCCAGAGTATTCTCTGTGGGAGGAGGGACAGAAATATGGCTTTGGAAAAGGCAAGAAAGAACTCCATGGGGTTGCACTGGAATTAGTTATCAGCATTAACTCAGAATTTTTTTTCTTTTTTTTTCAGAGACAGAGAGAGAGAGAGTCAGAGAGAGGGATAGATAGGTACAGACAGACAAAGAGAGATGAAAAGCATCAATCATCAGTTTTTCGTTACGACACCTTAGTTTAAGGTGACCAGACATCCTGCTTTTGGCGGGACAGTCCCAATTTTTAACTATTTGTCCCGCATCCCACAGTGTTTTAAAAAAGTCCCGATTTTTGGAAAGAATGCACAAAAAGCTAGGGAACGGCGGGAGAACGGGAAGGGAATATATGGTTTTCCGCAGGGAGACCCCGCCTCAACCTGGAAGCACCCGCACTGCCGCAAGAGCTGGCTGCCCCGTGCGGGGCCCCAAAACAAAGAACTTCAGGCGGGACGTACCTGCTGGGGCAGCGGTGGTGCCCTGCCTGCTCCCACCTGCTCGTGCAGCTCCGGCATTGGCTTCGGGACTGTGTAACCCGATCCCTCTGACTCACTCAAAATTTCCCATAGAGTAATATTCCCGAAAATGATCTTTTTAATGAGGTATCATTATTAAAAATATATATTGATAAGGAAAAGGTTAAATCTTGGGCATCAGCAAAAATCACAATAGAGAACAAATGGTTAGAAATATTTCATCATTTTGAAACAAACCATGTTCCATACAATAATGCATTAAAAATTGTGCAATACATGCTGTCTTTACCAGGAACTAATGCTGTGACAGAACGTGTTTTTTCTACGCTAAATAAAGTGTGGACATCAGAAAAATCACAATTAAGTGTTGAGACTTTGAAAGTCATTTTAAGTGTGAAACATAATTTAACAAACTCTTGTGAAAAATTTCATGACCTTTTAAACAACAACAGCAATCTACTAAAAAAAATTCACTCAAATGAGAAATATGCCAAAGAATAAAATAATACTATACATAATTTTTTAATGTATTATATTTGTAAATTGTACTTATGTTGAAATTAAAAAATATATATTACAATACTATTTTTGCATTCTATGAAAATATTTTTTGCTTCATATAGACCAAATTTTTAATCAAGAAACCTCCCCTCCACCCCAGTCAATGGTGTCCCGCTTTACCAATTTTAAAATCTGGTCACCTTACCTTAGTTGTTCATTTATTGCTTTTTCATACGTGCCCTGACTGCGGGCCTTCAGCAGACCGAGTAACCCCTTGCTCGAGCCAGCGATCTTGGGTCCAAGCTGGTGAGCTTTTTGCTCAAGCTGGCAACCTCGGGGTCTCGAACATGGGTCTTCCGCATCCCAGTCTGAAGCTCTCTCCACTGCGCCACTGCCTGGTCAGGCGTTTAACTCAGAATTTTAAGAAACTACACATGAGTTCATTTAAGGTGACTCAATGGACTCAAAGTTAAGTACTACTTTTCTTTTCAGTAAGATCTTAACTCAATTGTGCTTAACTTTCGGACTCAGTACTGTATTCACCTTGCCACATGGAGCCTGTGCTTCTACACTGTAGTAGGAAGTTTAGAAATGTAAACAAACAAACGAACAAATTCATATTAACTTTTTATCTGAAACAACTGCAGGTTTGCAGAAAAGTTGCAAAGGTAGTACAGAGAATTTTTGTATGCCCTTAAGCGTTTCCTGTTAACATCTTTATATAACCATGGCATGTTATGAAACTAAGAAATTAACACTGAGCCTGACCAGGTGGTAGCGCAGTAGATAGAGCGATGAACTGGGACGCGGGTCCTCCAGGTTCAAAACCCTTAGGTTGCTGGCATGAACACGGGCTCACCAGCTTGAGCGAGGGGTCGCTGGCTTGAGTGTGGGATCATAGACATGACCCCATGGTCACTGGCTTAAGCCAAAAGGTCGCTGGCTTAAGCAAGGGGTCACTGGCTCTGCTGTAGCCCCCCCCCCATCAAGGCACATAAAAAGAAGCAATCATTGAACAACTAAGGAGCTGCAGTGAAAATTGATGCTTCTCATCTCTGTCCCTTCCTGTCTGTTTGTCTCTATCTGTTCCTCTCTCTGACTCTCTCTCTCCATATATATATATATATATATATATATATATATATATATATATATATATGAAAAGGAAACTAACATTGATACAATACTATTACGTCACTTACAAGCTTTGTTTGGATTACACTAATTATTTCCTCTCCTGTCCTTTTTTCTGTTCCATAACCAACCAGGTTACTACATTGCACCTAGACCTTTGATCTGTGTGTTTCTTGGTCTTGCTTTGGTTTTTGGGATCTTGACAGTTTTGAAGAATACAGATTAGTTTTTTAACGCTAACAAATAATTTATTTATTTTTTCTTTTTTTTTTTCTAAAGTTTGGGAACCCCTGTTCTTTTTTTTTTTTTTAATTTAATTTATTTTATTTTATTTTATTCATTTTAGAGAGGAGACACAGAGTGAGAGAGAGAAGGAGAGGGAGAGAGAGAGAGAGAAAGGGGGGAGGAGCTGGAAGCATCAACTCCCATATGTGCCTTGACCGAACCAGTGCAGGGTTTTGAACAGGCGACCTCAGTGTTCCCAGGTCGACGCTTTATCCACTGCGCTACCACAGGTCAGGCACAAATAATTTATAAATGACAGTATTTGGCACATATGAAGGCTGACTTTTCTTTTTTATTCTCTTGACTTTGATCACCAGGAGTCCTTATAAAAATTCATTTGCTATTAATTCTAACTTTTGAGTTATCTTGAAGGCTTTTACTTTCAGTGAGCATCTAGTTAAGCTTACAACAATATAGATCAAAGGTCAGGAAACTATTGCCTAGGGTCCAAATCTGGCCCACTACCTAACTTTGTAAATAAACTTTTATTAGGACTCTGATATGCCATTCATTTATGTAGAGTCTATGGCTGCTTTCACTCTATGACAGTGTCAAGTTGCTGCAACAGAGACTGGATATCCTGCAAACTCTAAAATTACAGAAAATTTTGCTGGCCCCTGGTATATAGACAAATGGAAAGAACTAGGGCCTTTGAAAATTAATTGGCACAATACAATTAATGGTAAAATACTATTAACTAAACTACAAGCTGAGTTTGAATCCTGCTTTTATTGTGAGATGGGCTCACAGGAAGTATTTTACATTTTAGAATCTCAGTTTCTTCACCTATAAAAAAGGAATAATACCACTATCTACTCCGCAGGCTAAATCAATATGTGCAAACAACTTCTTACAATGTTTGCATATGGTAGGCTTTCAATAAACAGTGACCATTATTATTACTTATATTAATAATAAAACATTTTCATTCTTAAAATTGTTTCACACTGCCTTCCACATCTCTGTACTTTCATGTTGGTTTCTATTCCATCCACTACTGTTTTCAAGCCCGAACCACTACTACTTCTATGCATGTTCTTTTCTTCTGCACTGTGAATTGTTCAAGTTTTTTATTGATGTTTTATCCCAGAATAAGACTTAATGTCAGAATAGGGCCTGAAATATCATTACAGTTATGTCTCAAAGGAAGTGAATGTACTAGTCTTGAAAATGCTCAGCTACATTGCTATGCTTCCTTTTTATTGAAACTTTGTGAAAAACTTGGCAGTTCATTCACTTGGATCAGGATGGAGACAGGGATGTTGAGAGGCAGGGTTCTCATGAGACTTGAGAAACATACACGTTCACTCTCAAAGAAACTAGTTCCAGCTAACATACAGGGAGCCAACAGCTTTTCTCAAATATGAAGAAATAACAAAGTAGATGTTATTATTTAGCTCTTTAAATTGATACTATAATTTTCCTAATTTATCTTTATAAACATACTCCTTTCAGAATGAATAAATTACAGGTCTAGTAAGTACCTCACACCAAATGAACAGAATGTCTACACAGCTTTTGAGATACAAATCAGACAGTACGTGCACAGATTAAACAGATGAAAATTATCTCTTCTAAATGGCACTCTGGGCACATTCAATAGTTCTGTCAACATTTTTGTGTGTGTATTTCTAAAGGAAGTTATTCTTATTCCCATACATAAAAATGCATAACATATGCGAGTACATCTGTAATTCCATGCTCTCAGCTCTGATATCATCATTAATGTGAGCAATTAGTTCTGAAAATAAATTATGAGACTAACGTACCGACCAATCTTGTGGTCACTGTCAATGACAGATGAAGATATCTCATAAATAAATGTTCTTCCTTTGGCAGTTGAGCCAAACAGTCTCTTCTGATTTCTACAGATGTGATTATTTGCATAATTTCTTCCTTTAAAAATTTTTTTTTAATAGCAAAAGAAACAATGTGTTCTGCCTAAGTGCTCTGGTATGCATGCCTGGTTAACATTTCCAGTTTCAATGTTTCCTGAGAGGAAGTAATTCAAAGTGTGTTATCTAAACAACTCCAATAGGTCTAATCCAGGAAACTATCAGGGTTTTACTCTTCATAATAGCATTCAGAATTAATACTCTATGGTCAAGCAACATTTTAAAACACTGATATAAAATTTTATGCACATACATACACACTTTCTCTAGGAACAGTTGTTCTGAAGATCAAACATGTAACATAGATTAAAATTTCAACTCTTGGGAAAAATCAGGACTGATCTGACTGATCCATAAATTAAATGGATAACATTTGATTAGTATTAGCACATTTCTTCCCAAACTTCAATTTTTGTAACTCTTTCCTTTGGGAAAATGGGAGAAAATGAGAAAGAAGGGTATGAACAGTTCAGATAAATATATCAATCCTGAGTGTCGTTTTTTTGTTTTTTTAACAGGAAATAGGGCAAGGATGACGAGTATAATGGCAATGATTTAATCTGCGATGTGCACCAGATGACTTGCCAATTGGTAGTTTTTCAGAGGAGGTCTTAAAACCTCAGATGACATAAAAAGCACCAGTCTGTCTTCAAACACTGAAATAATTTACTTCACAACTGTATCCAATTTATCATTCTGAATGAATCTTGAAAACAAATGACGTCTGATTCCTAGTAAGAAAAGCATGCCATTTATGAAGACTGAAAATAAAAATAAAAATGAGCTACCTCTAAATTCATTCACTTTTCATTTTTAAAATTCAATGTTACAAAAAAAATTCAGGTTGCACAGTAATCAATAATTTCTGATCTCTCTGTATGAATATAGTCATGTACCACGTAATGAAGTTTCACTCAACAATAGACCACATATATGACAGTGGCCCATAAAATTATAATGGAGCTAAAAAATTCCTATTGCCTAGTGACATCCTAGCTGTTATAACTTCCTACTGTAACTCATTGCTGATGTGTTTTTGGTGATGCTGGTAAAAACCTAATTCACTGTCAGTCATATAAAAGTATAACACATACAATTATATACATACATTATACTTGATAATGACAATAAATGGCTGTTACTGTTTTTTTACTATACTATAGGGGTACTTGGGTTACGACAGTCTCGATATAAGACATTTTGAGTTTATGACTCTCACTCCCATAAAAACTTTAAAAAATTGAGATGTGAGTGTTTTGGCTTATGCCATTAGCAGTACACTTACAGACTACGTGGGTGAACTATATAGTTTGATTGCGTGCGGTAGAAGAGTATGCAGTAACGCGGCATATGAGTGAGGGAATTGGCGTCTTCCAGTAGGCTTACCTATGCCATTTTTGGCTTAGTTGTGTTTTTATGTTCTAGATCATGATTTTACAACTGCGTTAGGAGAGGTAAGTGACTTAGGCTAGGGTACGTTATGGCTTACACCAAAATTTGGCTTATGTCACTGTCATAGGAATGGAACTGTGTTGTAACCTGAGGACCCCCTGTATAGTTATTATTGTTGTTTACCACTTCTCTCTCTCTCTCAATTCAATGAGAGGAGCAGAGGCAAAGAGACAGACTTCCACATGTGCCCCACCCAGGATACACTTGGCAAGCCCACTAGGGGGCGATGCTCTGCTCATCAGGGGCATTGCTCTATTGCTCAGTAACTGAGTAACTGAGCTCTGTTTAGCTGAGATAGAGGCCATGGAGCATCCTCAACGCCCCAGGCCAGCTTGCTCCAATTGAGCCATGGCTGAAGGAAGGGAAGAGAGAAGGAGAGAGAGAGAGAGAGAGAGAGAGAGAGAGAGAGAGAGAGAGAGAGAGAGAGAGAAGTGAGGAGGGGAGGGGTGGAGAAGCAATGGGTGCTTCTCCTGTGTGCCCTGACCAGGAATTGAACCTGTGACATCCATGTGCCAGGCTGATGCTCTACCACTGAGCCAACCAGCCAGGGCTTACCATTTCTCTTGATTGCATTGTTTTCTCTTGTGCTTGATTTAATCTTGTGTTGTTTTGTATAGTAACATGCGGTGGAGACTTATAACTTAGGAGCTACAGACTACACATAGCCTAGGCGTGTAATAGGCTGCACCATCTAGGTTTGTGTAAGTACATTCTATGATGTTTACACAATGATGAAATCACCAAATGACGCATTTCTCAGAATGATATATATCCTTGTTAAGTTGCACATGACTGAATAGCAAAGAACAAGGCAGTGAGCTTAAAGGCCTCTGAGCAGTTGCTGATGTCAGGGCTTATAACCTTTAGGACCTGAACTCAGTGCACTTGCTCCTATCCAGTCACAATTCCATCCAACTTGGTTACTAGCTCCCAGCCCACAGTGGGATAGAACTAAAAATAAAACTAGAAACACAGACTGTTAAGGCAAGAATTCTAACAAACATAAAAGGCAACAAACAAAAGATTTAAATGAGATTGTAAAACACCACAAAACAGGGTTTGTTGGGCCTCTCCATATAAAGGCAAAAGTCATACACGTCTCAGGAGATGACGGTAAGTTTTCAATTTTGTTCAGACACTTCCTTTAAGATGGAAGAAAATTGCACTACACGTACATTTAAAGAAACTGAACGGAAATGATAGTCATATGGGGCAGGGTTTTTGTTAAAATTTACAGCTACCCCATAAGCTGGCTATTTAGAATTACTCATGCTCTAGAGATTCCAGATTCGGTAGAAAATGCCAGAGCAAATGATCCCTATCCTTTTGAAAACTCACAGAAAAAAAGTGTCTCCCTGACATTATTATAATCTCACACCATGAGGAGATTTCTCTTCTGAACTGTCAAGACAGAAACTAGGAATGTATCTTAAATGAGGGATGATGGTTATGATTAAACTATACTCTTAACACAAAACAACAAACTAAAAAAAAAAAAAAAACTCCCAAAGAACAATAATGTTCCAGCACCATTATTTTGTATCACTTTACAGGACAACTTTGGGACTGCCAATGAATAAAAAAAAAAAAAAAAAAAAAAAAGGCTACTAGTAAGCTGTTTTTGCGTTTTAGAGGACAAACGCAATCAGAAAGATGGCAGAGAGTAAAATAATTATGACAACAGTAGAATAATCACAAGCAGTCGAAAACCTTCCCATTAATGTATTTTCAAGGCCTCCTTTGTAGTTTGTTCTGTTAAAATGAGTAAAGAAAGTAACATATGTTTAATTTGTTAACTACATTATGTAGAGAAATAAGCAGTTTAACTCCTTGGCAGAAGGGGGAAGATCTTTATTTAGTACTTCAGGGCTTTTTCAGGCGGCAACTTTAAATAGGATAACTAATATGTTAAGATAAAAGGCACATGGATTGCCTCAAATCCATGACTTGGAGGAGAGAAAAGCTGAATCTCGGTAACCTGCAAGCCTTGGGAAAGAAAAATTCAAAAATTCAGCGTCAAGCTGCATGAATCATATTAAATGTTAGAACTTTTGCTTATTTATTCAGTAATGTATTTTAGCCACTCTGATATATCTTTAACATTTTTTTCAAGCAACAACACAAGAAATCAACTCTAGTCTTGTTTCTCTATTAATACTGGTTAATATTCTGGGTTAATATTTTATGGTAGTATTTTTGAAGGGGTGCATTTTGACATGTGCTAAGCTAATCAGGAACTACATGGATGCTGACAGAGAAGAAACATCAGGTTAATTCATAGGAATTCATTTTTAAAATACTGACATGGTACTCTAATATGAAATCGGATGCAAAAATCTACACGTACAACATTCATAAAAGCTGCCAAATCCTGTGTATCAGATCACAAGTGTTTCAGAAACTCAAAAACAAAAGGATTTGGCTAGGTAATAATTATTTTTTTTTAAAAATGAATTAAATATGCAAATTATTGTGTCAATGTGAAAGACCATTCTAATCACAGTTGTAAGCCTTATCTCAAATCCACAAATAGAGTGTGAGGGAGCAGAATGATGACTGGGTTGAATTAGGAGACGTGGCTTTGCTGCTGAGTAGTTCTGTGGCTGCTTGTGAATCAATGAAGTCAGCTAACATCTGTTTCTTAGTGTTCATATTTGTTATAAGAGGGAACAGGGCTAGGTGACATGTAAGGGCCTTTCAAAATTTATTGATGATAAAAACTCCACATCTGTAAACTTCTGCCCTGTTAGATTATCTATATTTTATCATTTTATTCTCGGTCATGTCTCTCAGTACTGAGAAGCTTAGTGATCCCTTAAGTTGTCCAAATCTTATATGATTATTTTCCTATTAGAAAAGAACGACAACCCTGACATCCTTCCTCCCATACAAATGGCAGCTCTGCTGTTAGACACAGACATCCCTGCCAAGAACAGGTGTCAGAGCCAGGAATCAGGAGCCGATATGCAGGTGACAGGACTGTCAGTTTAGCTCCCTTCCCAGACCACATGGTAATGGTTTTTAAGAGCTCTGTGCATGCTGAAGTGCTAGGCTTCACCTCTGACTGAAACCTCACAGGTCCTGAGTGGGGCACTTTTCCCCATTGAGAGAATGCAAACTTGTTATTTTGCCTCTGGGGAAATATCTATGTGAGAACAGCTGAAAGCTTGGACCTCATTAGCTGGAACAAAAAATAGCAACATTATAGCATCCAGATTAGGGTATTTGGGTTCCCTCTGATTTGAGAGCTGTAATTTTAATATAGAAAAGCTTTTGGGCGTCAGCAGTCAAGTCAGGATGCCTTTTACCCACTTAAAAAGAGTTGCGAGCCTCCCCAAGCCAAATCTGAAGGCTGCCCTTCCCTCCTCTCTCTCCACAAATGACACAGTAAAGACAGAACTTAAATTAAGACTTAATTTGTTAGTTATTATTTTGATGGCAGAAAAATATTGTGTGGGAAAATTTCTCATCATCACTGGGCTGAGTTTGAAAGGCTGGAAGACATTGGAAACAATTCACTCAGTACTAATATAATCAGTTTCCAAATAAGTATTTGAGGTGAAGGGGTATTCTGAAATAACAATAACAGCAACAAACAAGATACCATGTTCTAAATATTAAGAGACTTGCTATCAAGTACTAAATAAAAAGTGAATGAAATAATTTGTGGTGGGCATTTTATTTTGAGAATGTGAAACTTATTTTAGTATGATATCATGTTTTAAATCAGGGCTTGGAAAACTTTTCCTTACAGGACCAGATAGTAGTAACAGTCTCTGTTGTAACTCATCAATTCAGCTGCTGTGTCGTGGAAGTAGCCACAGACAACACTAAATGTACGTGGGTGTCTGTGTTCCAATAAAACTTTACTGGCAAAACAGGTGGCTTCCCCCAAGACTGTATTGTGTTAATCCCTATTGTTAAAGACACTTGGAAAGCCCTTTGGTGCCTTACTTCATTTTATTCCCATGACAAATCTATCATGTGGGTAGTGTAACCCCCTTTTTGCAGGTGAAGACACGTGGACTCAAGGGGTCATGTGATCTGCACATGACAAATCAATGTCTGGAGCTGGGATTTTCAACTCAGCTCTGATCCAGAGCCTGGGTTACACGACACAGTCCGGTGTGCTTTTTAGATAATAGCAGCTTGTTAAAGAAAGATGTATGTCAGAAAAATGTTGGTGCTGCTATTTTTCTTATTAAAAGGTAGAGGAATGAGTCTTTCTTTGGTGGGGAAGGCCAACTCAGAAATAGGGTATCTTCTGGACTTCGGGCAAGATGGCAGCAGAGGTAAATGTGGTACCTGCCTCCTCCCACAACCACATCAAAATTACAACTAAACTACAGAACTAGCATCATTCAGAATCGCTTGAAATCTGGCTGAATGGAAGTCCTACAACCTGGCAATTAAAGAAGTCACATCAAGAATGACAGGAGGGGTGGGGACAAGACTGGGCTGGATCCACACCAAAATTGGGAGAGATATCTCTGCTGTAGAGGTCCTCCCTGAGGAGGAAGGGGTCCCAGCCCCACACCAAGTCCCCCATCCCGGAATTTCAGTGCCAGGAAGAGAAGTCCCCATGATTGCTGGATGTAAAAGGCAGCAGGGATTGAGGCTAGGGCAAAGAAGAGCTGCAGAAGTCCCAGGCAGTTCCCCTTAAAGGGCCCAGACACAGATTCCCTCTGAGTTCCAGCATGCGGGCAGCAGCTTTCAAGGCACCAGGGACATACGGGGAGGGTTGGATTGTCTAGCACCACAGTGAAAGCTGGGGAGGCACATTTCTGACAGATAAAAGTACTGGCAGAGGCCATTGTTCCTTTTCTGAGACCCTCACCACAGAGGCGACAGGCTTATCTAAGTCTCCATCAACCTGGCTTACAATGCTCCCCCTGCCCAGGTGATTTCCTGAGACCCCTTTTCCACCAACTTGTGGGCCCGCCCAAGCTGTTTCCAGTGGCTTTTCCAAACAAATGGCTTCTCTTGCCTCATCCTTCAGACTTTCCTAAAGTCTTCAAACAAGCAGCATCTGGCCTCTGAGTACCACGTACCTCACATTAAGTGGCCCCAGGCTTGGCACTAGCAGCAACTGGCCGTGGTTCACAGCTGGACACCTCCAAGCCCAGCACCAGTAACAGCTATCTGCACATTGCTCTGTAGTTCACATCAGGGGGTCCCAGGCAGGGCAGCAGTGGTGGCTGACCTTGCAATCACTCCTAAGTGACCATTCCTACCAGAAACACTTTTGTCATTTGGCTTCTGGGACGTCTACTGTGCTTGTTTCACCATCTTTCTATCATCTCACTGCTACGCATTTCAATCCCTCCTCTAGACCCCAGTGGTGGCCTGTGCTAGAGCTCAGTCCTCACTCTCCACTCTCCGCCATCCAGTCTCCAGGGCAGTTTCTCAGCCTCGGCTCCACTGGCATTTTGTGCCAGATTGTCCTTTGCTGTGAAGCTGTCCTATGGATTGTAGGCTGTTTCGCAGCATCCCTGCTCTTTTCCTACCAGGTTCCAGCACCAGCTGCACACCACCCTCCCCTAAGCTGTGCCAATCCAAATTGAATCCAGACATTGTCAAATGTCCCCTGGGGGTAAAAATCACCTGGGTTGAGTACCACTAATGTAGGTGAACTCAGCTAACCCTATGGCTTCAACTGCCTTCTAGGAGTGGATGAGCCACAAGCACATGATCCAAGCTCAGACCCTGCCCCAAGCTCAGACTTGTATATACAACTGTCTTCTCTGTCATTATTTAGAGGTCGTATTTGACTTGTTTATTTATTGTGTGCCACTCCAAAAGATTGTAATCTTCTGGCAGGTAGGAACTTGAATAATTACTATTTATTTCCAGAGCCTAAAGAGTGTGGGGTATACAGTTGGTGCTCAAAATATATTTGCTGATTAAAGAAATACTTAACATACATTAATTCATTTCATGCAGTTAATAATGGAGCAATCGGGTAGATAATTTTAAACACATCAAAACATCTTTTAAAGACATCTTCATTGAGTTGCAAGATAAAATATTTTTTATTTTTAAATAGATATGCAAACAATACTAATACAAGATATTAAATTTATTCAGTGAAACTTATGCTCTAGTCTTAAAAATAACAAAATTAGTGATCCCATTCTTTCAATACTTTTGTTCTATTCCATGTTCTTACATTTCATTTCAATTTGCACTTGTAAATATATACAAATGTATATACAAACATCCTTCTTTATTTCAAAAGTAAATGTGCCTTTCATCTCTCATGAAGCCAGTTAGCTACTAATTCCTAACTGCAAGCCATTTCTTGAGTTGTTAATCCCCTGGGTGTAATTTATGCTATATTTGCAGTGGAAAGTAGAAGGTGAGGTTTTCTAAGGGCATACAAATTCTATTTAAAAAAGAAATGCTTTCTGGATAATATAATACTATTATATAATGTTACAGTTATATTTATGAATGAGTTGTAATGAATAGTTGTACTTTCCCCCCACTTTTTCTCCAGGGTAGTAATAACCATGCACACCTCTTCTTCGCCCCCACTTTGCTCTCACAGAAAGCACTACGTATATGTACAACCACACTATAATAATTTCTTTAAAAAGACCAATATTTCTTTCTTTTGGTCCAGACGTCTTTTCCATAAATCTCCTTGGCCTCTTTATTTACTTGGGTGTTTATTCATTAAGCACACAGACTTGCATATTTCTTTACGAAACTTTTCTGAGGTTTCTTTATCAATTCTTCTTTTGGTAGAACTGAATAATGTGTTGATGATTATTGCAGCTGAATGTGATGGCATCTTTAAACTTTGTGAGCAAGAGACTGCGGGTGTTAATATTTATGTATGCATAGCCAGGAACTAACCCAAATCCAGGCAGCTCTGTGGATGATATAAGCTTGCATTCCATACACTTAATTGAGCCTCTGAACCTTCTTTTTCTTTTTAGAAAAACATTTGGGTACAATGTACATAACATCAAAGTTACCATGTTAATAATATTTAAGTTCATAGGTCATTAGTGCTAAATACATTCTCATTATTATGCTCAATTCTTAAGAGACATCTCTATTGTATACATTTTAACCAATACAATATGGTATTCTGTTCAATCTACTAAAATATATTTGTTTCAATATTACTCTTTCAATCACTGCTGACTTCATACAAATTGACAAAAAATAGCTGCTAGAAGCATCTTAAAAAAATCTTTAACATTAAATGTATACCACAAAAGACTGAAGGTTAAATTTAATACTTGATGAAATCTTAAAAATTACGAAACATTTTTTTTATGCTTGATTTTTCTTCATCCATCAGGAAATGAAATGTTTTCAAAAAAAGGTTCAAAATTATTACCTTTCTTTTCTAAATATTTTCCTCCCATTTAGGTAATTCTAAATATACATTTTAAGGAGAGATTTAAATCATAGCAAGACACTCATAGATTAAAATTTGATTAATTTCCGGCCAATGAATCTTGGTAAATTTAAAAATGAATGTGTTCTCACAAATCATCAATGTAAATGAGTAAATATGAGTTATCTGGAATACAAGTCGACTGGGCCACTTAAGTACTAACAATTATAAAGACTTTAATATTAGCTTATTTTTTTAGTAAAAAGTCTTTATGAAACTCAAAATTTCACCCATTTTAATAATAAAATTAAAGAAAGTAGAGTATAGCAGCTATATGTCATAACTGGAAGAGAATGACTTAGCCAATTAAATGGACAGAACCATTTCTTCAATAAGGAAGCTGTCTTGAGCACTCCCTCATTTCATGGGGTGTGTGAGTGATTCACCCACAAAGACAAGGCTGCACTCTTGGGCTGAGCTACCAAGCAGTCTGTTTTTCATACAGAGTGAATTTCTAAGAAAAATGCATCTTGCCCTCTACATCTTAAAATGTTCAGGGAACGTGACTCAGTTGGACTTCCTGCTGAAGGGAGGTGAAACAGAAAGGCCTTTCCATGGGAACACTTTCTAAATGTCCCAGTAAAACTGTGGTTGCTGCTGAAGCAATGCAGGGGGTTTGCGGGCAATAAGGCTGGGCCTGGGTGGTGGCATTGCTTCTCTGGGTAGTCCCTTTTCTGAATGCAAAAGAACACAGCACGGGGAACACTATTTAGCCTTTCTCTGAGGAACGAAGGTCAGTAAATACTAACTGGAAACATTCTATACATTAACTTTCCCTATGAATACTGATACAGATAGTCTACAAAAAAGTGGAATGAATATATGGAGATCTCAGGCTATGCCCTGGAAGTCTCCCTCTCTTTCTTTAAGTAGGTGCCCGGTATTAGAGTCTTCATACGCATTTTGCTTTCTCCTACAAGTGAAACATCCAGCCTCCCAGAAGATCTGGCTAAATAACCGCTACATATTAGCGAATAAAGTCCAAATTAAAAAAATGAACACTTTTGATCTGTCTTAACAGTTATCCTAGCAAAAAATAATGCTTATTAAACATACTTACCTGTGTGGGCATTAGCTACAGCACATGCAATTCTTAAGAAACCAGTTTTGTTCATTAATACCTACACAGTAGGAAGGTGAAACTCTCCTATGAGGCCCAGATGGGCACCTTCTGTGGACATACTGCCCTCAACATTAAATAATTCTAGTGAGGATAAATATTTGGGTCTTCTGGAGCTACCTTCACGTTGAATGCTATTTCCTCCATGACGTACACGCGCTCAGGAAATGCTTTGGCCACCTCCTCCACACTGTTGAAATATTGCACCGGCTCCTTTATATCTCGGTCTTGTTCCAGCAGCTTGAATTGGCCTAAAATACACGATAAACGGAAGAGATGAGAGATGTTTATGCCGGACAGCTGTCACCTTGGCGACAGCATCCCCCTTCCTCACTCCTACTCTTCTTGTTAAAGGCTTCTGATCATTATCATTAAAAAAAAAAGTTACCATGGCAGAAGGTTTTCTTAAACATTGGCTTAAAAATAAAAACAGACATGTGTTCTTTTCTTTTTCTTTTTTTCTTGCTTAAATTTAGAGTTTATTACCAGAGGACCCAAATCACAACTGAATGGATGCTCACTTAAAATTCGATCTCAAAGTGAAAACTCCATCTGTTATAAATGGTTGCTCATTTTGTTTTTAACAGGAAGTCATGTTTTCATTTGAGTGGTAAGAACATGCATACATGTCATTCTAAAACCAAGGCCACGTGGCTTGTGGGACTAATTTTTAAAATTAGTATTCTAAAAATTTTCAAATAGAATAAAATAATCTAGTGACCATCAGCTTTCACAAGTATACTTGGTTTTGATCCCATGAAGGTGATTCTGAGGGCTCCTGGGCCTACATAATTTGGGATGCTGCCATGGTGCAAGCATGAAGCCTGAGCACAGAGAAGCTGGGTAGGGGGGTGTGGGGTGAGCCTTCTTCTAACGAATGAGCCACTGGACATCTGCAGCAACCAGTGGCTTCCTTCTTTCTGCTTTATTGCTATGTATGAAATCCACGGGAGTAACAACACTATTGTGGTATCCATAGTTGGGGGATTTTTGAAGAATTTTGAGCATATTCCTAAAAATATCAAGGAGCTATTATGTTGTTTACACATTTTCAATATTTATAATACCACTGCTACATTCTAGAGGAGTTGTTGTCAGTTTCAAATATCATATACAATCAAGTCAATGACACAATGTTTCTCAGCAGTCATTTTCTGAATGTTGTTTACAACATAACACTTGAGAAACTTGAAAAGGAATTAAAAGCTATTCTGAGGCAGATCTCTCAGCATATGTGTATGGAGCACCAGGCCGAAATAGGGAAACTTTCATTCATACTCTCAACACATTTATTTTTAGCATTTATTAGGTGGAGGCATTATTTTAGATGCTGGAAATAATGAAAACGTAGACTGGGTAAAACTTCTGTCCTCCTGAAGCTTACACTGCACTGCAGTGGGAGACAGATGAGAAGCAGAATGAATGAGTCGAGTGTATAGTATGTAAGAAGGGGGGAGGCACTGTTAAAAATAGGGCAAAGTGAGGGGGATGGAGAGTGCAGGGTGGCCAGAATAGGTGTGGCTGAAGCGACCTGTGATGTAGATGGGAGTTGAGTTCCCAGAATTATAAACATTGGCCACAGCCTCCACAAAGACCCTCCGGTAAATGGGTGGGTGACTGCTTGGCATGCTGCCAGCTTGGCTACAGTGGGATAAAAGGTAAGAAAGAAGACCCTCTCCCCTTTCTCTTGCTCTTCCCCTCCTGTAGCCAGTGGCTTGGTTGGTTTGAGTATCAGCCCAAGCGCTGAGGATGGCTTGGTTGGTCCGAATGTCAACCTTAGGCACTAAGGATAACTTGGTTGATTTGAGCATTGGTCTCAGACGCAACTTGCCGGAGGATCCCGGTTGCGGCACACGTGAAAGTCCGTGTCTCTATCTCCCCTCCTCTCATTTAAAAAATAAAAAGGAGACCCTGGCCGGTTGGCTCAGTGGTAGAGCATCAGCCCGATGTGTGGATGTTCAAGGTTTGATTCCTGGTCAGGGCACAAAGAAGAGCCACCCATCTGCTTCTCCACCCCTCCCCTTCTTGTCCCCACCCCCTTTCCCTCCTTCAGCCATGGCTTGATTAAAGTGAGTTGGCTTCAGGTGCTGATGATGGCTCCATAGCCTCAGCCTCAAGTGCTGAGAAGAGCTCAGTTGCTAAGCAATGGTGTAAGGCTCCAGATGGGCAGAGCATCACTCCCCCACCCCCTGCCGTGGGTTTGCTTGGTATATTTCAGTAGGGGCACATGTGGGAGTCTCTCTGCCTCAACCTCCTTTCATGGAATAAAATAAATAAAAATAAAAAAGGAAAGAAAGAAAGAGAAGAGAGTGTCAGAGAAATAACAGGTGGTCAGATTGTTGTCAGAACTGTAGCTCTTCATCTGAGTGCAATGGGGAGCCACTGAAGGAGAAGAGGTAATCTAACCAATTTTACAGAACACTCTGGTTGCTGTGTTGAGGACAGACTATAATGGTGTAAGGTGTGGAAGCAGGGTGAGGAAGCTCCTGCGATCATCCAGACAGCAGTCGGCAAGGGCCTGGAAGCAGTGAGAAAGTGCTGGGAATGTGCCCTGAGCAGCTGAAGGGACGGAGCTGCCACTTGCTGAGATGGGTCGGACTGGAGAGGTTGGGGTGAGACCAGGGGCTAGGTTGGACAGGGTGAGTCTGAGATGTCTATTAGACAAACAGAGACATCCCCCAAACTCTCAAATGGATATGCAATTGTAGAGGTCAAGAGAAAGGTCTGGAAATAATAAATCTGGGAGTCATCAGCATATAGCTGCTATTTCAAGCCATGACCCTTTAATGATGATGACCCTGCGCTTAAGTGTAGACAGAGAAGAGGTCTCAGATTTGAGTCCCGGGAGAAGGAGAATGACTGGCCAGGGGAGAGTTAAAGGAAACTCCAGAAGGGGTGTATTCTAGAAGTCAGGTGATCTGCATGAGGATTGAGAGCGATGTCAACTGCTGCTGACAGAATCGAGACAAAAAGACTGAGAACGAGAATTTAGCCGCTTGTAATTATCTGGAATAGTTGGGCCAAAAGCCTGACTGAATTAGATTTAAGAGAGAGTGACAAAAGAGAACTGGGAATAACAAGGATGGATGCCAGAAGATGTTTTGGGGAGTTCTGTTGTGGAGGGGAGAAGAGAGATGGAGTGGTAGCCAAAGGGAGGGTGCAGTGGGATCTAAAGAGTGTTTTTGTTTTTCTTAATATGATGGGTGCTGATGGGAATGGCCAGCAGATGATGAGAAGCATTACTGGAGCATGTCCTTGCGTAGGCGGGGAACATTGGAGTGGAGGGGCTGGCCTTCAACAGCAGTTCATCAGTGGCAGCTGGTGGAAGCCATCTTTTATTGCTTCAGTATTTTCAGCAAAAGTCAGACAGAAGGCATCAGCTGAGAATAAGGTTGACAGAGGAGGGGTTTGAGTGTTAAGGAAAGAGGAAAAGACCGAAAAAGATCCAGTGAGAGTGAATATCATAATCTGACTGCTGGGCAGCCAGCCATAAGTTCTCACCTGAGGTGCATAGTCATGAATTAAAAGTGAAATCAAACTGTACAGTTTGGTGCGTTTTTCTCCAGCTAATATCTGTTCTACAGGGGTCGGCATGAAGCTGGCAGAGACTTGGAATCAGCCTGGATGGTGAGATTGCCTAGTGAGGTGTGAGATGTCGGAGAGAGCAGAGGCACCAGGATGTATGACAACAGCCCATGGAACCTGACCTCGACTAACACCTCAGAAGGGAGGGAGAGGATGAGAAGGGTAGTGAGATTAACAAATGGTAGGTTCTGATGGAGTTGACTTCTGTACCCTGGAGGGAGGGAACTCAAGTCCAGGCAGAGGAAAGTGGTCAGAGAATGGCATGCACGCAATTGAGATAATGGAAGCGTGCAGTTTTTGGTGGTGATGCGGTTGCTCTAGGGCGCAAGCATGGGAGGTAAGGCTTAGGTGCTGAGAAGCCAGGAGTATTACAAGAATCATACATGTAAGCACTAGAAGAGAAGTACTGCTAGAGCAAATGGCAGTGAGCCAGGAGGGAGAATTAGGGAGAAATGAATGACGAATCATGCTTGGCAGATGACTGTAACAACGGTGGGTAGTGGGTGATGGGAGTCTGATGACAAGAGACTTAAAGGTGAGGTTTGAGGGAGGACTGAAGTGAAATGAATGGTCAAGTTTGTAATGAAGAGAGCATAGAGGCCAATCATACCCCTTCAACTTTGGGGCAAAGAAATAGAGCTGTCCCTGGGAAGGCTTCAGGGAAGCAGGTTTTCAGGGGATATTCAGGTTTGGATTTAACAAGATGAAAGTAATTTCAGAGAAGAGTTTAAGGATATAGGGATTTTGCTGGTGATAAACCTTGATGGGAGAGTTTTCAGGAGGTAAGGGGTAGGCGATGAGAACAAAACAGAGGAGGTGCCTAGACATAATATAACAGCACATGTAACTTTTAGAAGTATAGAGAAGCAAAATAATACACTTGAAAATACACTCAAAATATGTTAATTATATCCTTTTCACAAAAAAGAGTGTTTTAAAAGTCAAAAAGATTATGGCAATTTTAATATACTTATTTAAATGCCATTGTAACAAATTAAACTTTCATCTGCCTCTTTGTCCATGTACAAATTCTTTTTTTTTTTTTTTTTTTTACCGGGACAGAGAGAGAGTCAGAGAGACAGACAGAAACGAAGAGAGGCAAGAAGCATCAATTATCAGTTTTTTTGTTGCAACACCTTAGTTGTTCATTGATTGTTTTCTCACATGTGCCTTGACTGTGGGCCTTCAGCAGACCAAACAAACCCTTGCTGGAGCCAGTGACTTTGGGTTCAAGCTGACGAGCTTTTGCTCAAGCCAGATAGGCCCGCGCTCAAGCTGGCGAGCTCGGGGTCTCGAACCTGGGTCTTCTGCATCCCAGTCCGACTCTCTATCCACTGCGCCACCGCCTGGTCAGGCCATGTACAATAATTATAATTATTATGAGGAAGCTATGGTTTTCCACTCTGTTCCTTCCCATATTTTCTTTACATTTTAACTGTTATCCTATTCTTACATATTAGCATGTGCCTAATTTGAGTGCAAACTTTGCCACTTACAATTTTTATGACATGACAAGACTCTAATCCATCTGAGCCTTGCTTGCTCCCTTGCCCATAAAGTGGGGACACTTCAAAGGGCTGCTCTGAGGATTAAGTAAGATGATGCGCTGAAAGTTAGCAAAGAAACCATCAAGCAACTCATGGCTCCTTTGCTTCTCAAGATGCGGAGATTTTCCTTTATCTTTCTGGCTTACATTTTTTATATAATTTCCTGGGGTGGGATTATTAAATTAAAGGGTACCACACAATTCTTTGTGTTTAGCATGCATGGCTATATTGCTTTGCAAAACACTTAAACCAATATATATTTTTTACCGACAGTCTACACACTCTACCACAATCTACCAGCACTGAAAATTAGATAATTCCATGAGTATCAAATAGCATCTCTTTCCCATATTAATCTGCATCTCTTCAAATATTAGTGAAGTTAAACATTTCAATTGTTCTTGTGAAAACAATTGTATAAACATATAATAAACATATCTGATATAGTTGAAACTTCTCTTAACTTTTGGAGACATGTATCTAAGAGTCTATTGGATATTTATAGTTGTAAATCCCCTTAGCACCAAATTCAACCTGTCTAAACTCAATGAACACAACACTTCACATGCAATAGGTGATTAATAAATGTTTACTGAACAAAAGACAGAAGCTCCTTGAATCCTGGTATTGGCAAACAATAAAGCAATGCCAATAGTAACTGCAGGTTTTCAAAGTTATAAATAAAAGGTGAACCACATTACTATTTACAAGGTTTGTTTATGAACATTAGGTGAATATCACTCATCAGAGTATGAAAGCAATGGTGTATTATTGGCCTACATAAAAATCATTATTTGAATACTATATAGAACCTCAAGAAATATATACTGTATCTTTCACTCCATAAGACGCACCTGACCATAAGACACACCTAGGGTTTTAAGGAGGAAAATAAAAAAAATATTCTGAACCAAATGGTTGTTAAAATATTCAATAAAATACCGTATTTTTCACTCCATAAGATGTACACGCATTTTCCCCTCCACTTTAGGGGGAAAAAAGTGCATCTTATGGAGCGAAAAATACGGTACTTCTCAGGAACCAATCCAACCAAAGAATAAGTAGATAAGCAGTTAAAATGGAGCCAGGGTGAAAAAGACAATCTTCCAGCATCAGATGGGATACCCAAGGCGACAAAAGTAGTCATCAGAAAGAGTTCAAATTTTTAGATCCACTGGGTCTGAATTATTTAGAACCATTTGACATGACATAAGATATTTGCCAACATTTCCAATTATCCGTAATTGTGAAAGAAATTGGATGCGGTACTTGAACATGTTTCAAGCTGATTAAAGCAGGTATGGTTTAGAAAAACCTACAAATAGTCTTTCCATGAGTATGAACAATTAATTTAAAATTTGTGATCAGTATTTTAGAAACATTTTCCTAAGATGAGGATCTGTATTAATGCCAAACATTCATTAAGTGGTTTACAGATGTTCAATCTCTGAGCTAAGAGGTTAACTGAAAGTTACATGGCTATACTAAATTCCATTCTACCTTCAGAAATGCATTCGTAAGCCAAGGTGAGTCACTGTATCTTAACACTTCTATATCAAATGAGACATTACACTATAGAATAGTCCTGCCCAACAGACATACAACAAAAGCCACCTATGCAATTATACATTTTCTGGTCATCACATTAAAATAGTAAAAAGATGTTAAATTAATTTTAATGTCTTATTTAAACCAATATATCTAAATTCAATGTAAGAATCATTAATAAGATATTTTACAATTGTTTTCTTCACAGAAAATCTTCTAACTCCTGTATATGTTTTACACTGTGGCACATCTCTCAGTTCACACTAGCTACATTATAAGTGCTCAATAGCCACATGTGGCTAGTGGTTCTATATTAGTGTCTGTCTAGAACATTTCTGCATTGCCTAACACTATGAATTCAGATACTATTCTTAAATAAAGATCAGATGATAAAGTTCTCTTAGGGAAAAAATGTATCTCCTGACAAAATAGTATGTTTCTTCTCATGACATAAGAGCATTAAAACTCATACTTTCTCTCACCCATTTTGTCATGATTGCTGATATTTTGGTTCAAATAATATAGAGCCTGGGTTTCTTGTTATAACAACGTCTATCCCTTTAACATCATTTTTCTTTTCTCCCAACTTGGGGGTTTGTTCTTTAAGCATTTATTTTTCTATTATTTGTGATCTTATATTATTTAGCAGTTGCAATTTTATTTTGGCTCATGATCAAGTGAATATTATATTTGGTACAATTGCGGTGTCAATCTAAAGCTGCATAGTGTCTAAACTTCATGTCTCACCTGTATTTGTTGTTTGGACAGAAGGTAAACTTCAGAATCACATATATGGGAGCACTTAAAAGAAACTATTTTGAGAACAATGAACATAAACAGATGAAAGAATAAGAATATAAATAAAGCTAACAGCTAAATATGACCAAATGTTATAAGTTTTGGCATTTGAACATACTGTACACCAAAAAATAGACTCCTTTCATTCATTCTTTTAACTGTGTATTGACTATCCAAGAGTCAGTTAGCTTCTCCCTCCTCTTTTCCGTGCTGTTTCTCCACATTGTTCCAGAAGGTTTTAGTTTCTATGTTTCTCGGTGTCCATGTATCATTATTTTAAACATTTTCCTGTCATATGTTTAATTATCTAAAACCAAATAATTATTTTACATGTCTTACACCCAATAATGCCTTTAAAATTTAAATATAGCAAATGTCTTAATGTAATATTTTAAATAATGGGTCACAGTATATATGCAACTTTTTCTTTGAAGGGGTTGGCAAACATGTTCTGTAAAGATTTAAGGTTTCAGGGGCTAAATGGTCTCTGTTGCAACTATTCGACTCTGATGATTTTTCTCGAAAGCTGCCATTGACAATATATAAACAAATTTGATCAGCTGTGTGTCAATCAAACTTTATTTACAAAAACAGACATCAGGTCAGACTTGGCCCTCAGGCCACACCATTTGTGGACCAGTTCTGCTGGATAGAGCGAAAAATATAGATACAGGTAGTAAGTAACAAGAAGACAAGACATTAGAAGTGAAAATGATCAGGCCTTACACGCCAACTCTCCTAAAGAGTTATACCACGGTCTCTGGTAAGGTACTAGAAACCACATGCTAAGTGACCCATGATTATTTGAGAATGGGAGTTTTCCTTTTAACAGGAGTCTAAAAATCAAGACGCATAAACTATAACAGTGGATTACATTAGGAGAATAATGCAAATCATCGCAAACGTGAATGCCCACACCCTCTCCCTATATTTTACAAGACCAAATGTCTACAAACTTTTATTTGGCTTCTCTTTTATCAAAGACTATGACACTCTCAGATGAATCAGGTGGAAGCACTGCGTGAAAGATGCTGAACTACTGTGTTGCTTTCTTCTTTGTGACTGACTGCCCTGGAAACAGCCTAAGAGTTAAGAGCCAGTTCTCCGCCAAAATGTGAAATCAATTTACATAACACATTCCCACAACCCTCACAAGGAGGAACTAATTTTTTAACAGACCATTTCATGAATAACAGAGTCTTTGTGCCACCAAATAATAACATTTGGAGATCGCTGAGACATCTGTTCTGAGATGTTACTGTCAAACTCGGTTCTCCAAGAGGGAGGAAACTGCATTGTCTTTCGACAGCTTTGATGATTTCATAAAATGTCCCCACTGGGAGGGCTGTTCTCTCTGCTGGACCCTGAGAGGCTCAGGAATGAAATCAACACCAGTGACATGTTCATCTATTAGAGCTTAAATATTATAAATTTAAGGTAGTATTTAAAAAGCAAAGATTGGTCTTCTGCATTGCTTTCACGATGTGTTTCTAAAACTATATTACATAATTAACATGGTGACAAGAAATAACTGTCATCCAGAAAATATCCATTTTTGTGTGTGTCATTCAAAATAATCAGTGATTTACCTCAAAACAGATGCACACTAAGCAGAGCTGAGAGGCCCCAGTCCTACCTGAGGTGTCTATAAGTTTTGAGCACCTGTCCAAGGCTGAAGGAACTAGTGTAAAACATGTAGAATTAACAGAGAGAGTTTGAGGTGGTCAAATTCAGGTCTGTCACATTGGTCACTGGTTGTAAAGTTATGGCCAGTGGTCCATGGGGAATAGGTTCCATGCTACTGGCAGAAGATGGGGCTCCCTGGGACTTTTAGGTCCCTGGTCCCCATCCTTGTTGGTAAATGGTTTCACTGTCCACGGTCCCTTCCACACAGTGGTCGACTTTATGTGTGTAAATAAAAAGAATCAGAATGAGAGCCGAGGCCTTTAGTAGTCATCTGGGGGCCTATCACTCAAGTGAACAACAACAGTCTGCTGGCATTCCCTGATTGCAGGGGGCAGGCGAAGGCCACACAAACCAGCATAAAATGAAAAAAAACTAGGAGAGAGAGTAGCAGCAATAAAAATGGCACTGGAATACCAAACCAACCTGCAAATGGCTAAAATGGTTAAGAAGAAGGAATCCTGGAATGCTGAAAATGCCACAGCCTATCTGTGTTATTCAGTGTGATAAACCAGCATTTACTGCATATGGCATGAAAGGGTGCTTATTAAGCAATGAATCAATGAATGAATGCCCAGAGACAGGCCACCAACATCAAGTTAGATGGTTCCAAGTCAGTTGTGTGAATGGGATACAATCTGGGTCAAATAACTGAATCTTAAGACCATTCCCAAATGTAAAGAAAGAAACAATTCTCACATCATAGAAAAAACAAAGCAGTTGACATTTTTCAGAAAGCCAATAAACCCGAACAGGAATCCGCAGTTATCCTCAAGAATTAACTTTACAAAATATTCTTGTATTTTTATCTCTAGGTATGCGTGCAGAGTGGAGTTTCTACAGGATTGAAATGTAAAAGTAGGATTGCCAGGTAAAAGCTAAGCGTGTTGTTATTTTGAACTGCACTAACAATATACTGCCCTTTAAAACATTTATGTCGATGTTCACTTTCACCAACAATGCATAAAAACTCATCAGTGCTGGTGAACCACTTAGCTTCCCTTTCTGGAGCAATGTGAAGTGTTCTAAAGATTACTTAATGTACGTAATTGCCCCAAATTTCAAGTACCAGAGGATAGAGGGTGAAAAGTAAGTCTCCTTCCCAATCTATTCCAAGACATCCTCCCAGAGGCAGCCGTTATCCGCCCAGGCAGAGTACTTGGTATCGTCTATCTGCCCACGTAATGCTACTCTTTTCAAAACAAATGGTAGCATTCTGCACAGCTTTTTATCACCCATAAAAAATCTGTTTCATTTTAAAAGAGCTGCACGGTATTCTACACCGTGCAAATACCGTCACTAATTTCACCAGGCCTCTGCTGATGGGCATTCAGATTTATTCCAATCTTCTGCGGCCACAGCGATGCTGAAGTTAATATCCTTGTAGTACAGGGTTTGTGTATTAATGTAAGTACACTGGTGGGAAATGCTTATATGTGAAATTGCTGGGCTAAAGGGTAAGTGTATTTTTATTTTTGATAAATATTACCAACCTCATTTTCATGGACTTTGTGCCTACTTATATTCCTACTACCAATGTGTTTTCCTCATACCCTTCCTAACAGCTTACTGACAACCTTAAAAACAGTATATCATTGCCAATCTGATGGGTGAAAAATAGTATCTCACTGGGGTTTTAACTGCATTTTTATTTTAAAGGTAGATCTAATTTTTTTATAATTAAGCACTTTATTTTTTATATTCTGTGAACTTTCTGTTCATTTTCTTATTACCAAGTTTTGAAATTTCTACTAACCTTTATAATTTAAAAGTTAAAAACACAAACTTGAAATACTATAACACAGTACCTTCTATTCTAAAATCTGACTCTTAACATCATTTATAGTTAGTTCCTAAAATTAGAATTGGATGGAGAGAGAGGGAGAGTGGAGACAATTGGGAGAAAAGAAAGATAAAGAACAAATCTCAGCACAGAGGCTCAAAGCATATAGCCTCAGAGAATCAATGAAAGCCACAAAGCAAAGACAAATCATCAACCAAAGTATAATGAATTTCATGATAATGATCTGTGGGTATTTCTATTTATTTCTCCATCTGAGATTACACCTACAGAACAAGTGGTCAGAATTTCAGTTCTGAAATTCTGGTCATGAACTTAACCAGGTTTAACTGGATTCAAAATTAAATCATTCTGGGACACGTATTATAACCAGCCAACCTACTCCATGCCATGCCAGTGGTTTCCTCATTTTTTTGAAAGTGGGAAAATAAAATTTTTCATCACATCTGATTGTTGAGTTGCTTCTTCAGAATTACCGGTATCAGAAATCTCCTGGGGCACAATGATCATACCTATGATGGAACCTAAAAAAGGTTTGTGGATGTGAACACGGCTGCTAACATGACATGGTGGAAATTTGGCGTCATCTTCACTTTTCCTCCTGGAGACTCATTTTTCTGAAGTCTTGTCCCTTCTTTCCTTTCTTTGCCCTCTACACCCACTGCTACGATGCTGGTTTCGACCCTCAGCACTTCATAGCAGCGTTACTGCTTCAGATTTTAAGCCCATCTCTCTCTTTGCCCTTCCATCACAACTTTACTCACCTTAAAACACAACCTGAGTGGGTTTCATCTCACTCAAGAACCTATGTGTATAATACACACTTGTAGACTAAACGAACGAATAAAGTATAAGAATTCTTCAATTTCTAACCCAAGCCCAAGCTCCTTTGCCACAGCTTTCACGTGCCTCCATGGTCTCGTTCCACGCATCTGCAAATGCTTCCCCCACCACCTCTGTGCAATCAATACTCATCCTCTCCCCTTTGTCTTCGTTCACGTTCTTTTTTTCAGTCTGCGTAGA
The DNA here is from genome assembly GCA_037038555.1 of Rhynchonycteris naso. Taxonomy (NCBI): domain Eukaryota; kingdom Metazoa; phylum Chordata; class Mammalia; order Chiroptera; family Emballonuridae; genus Rhynchonycteris; species Rhynchonycteris naso. The sequence continues at coordinate 164,581,306 of CM072999.1, read as the reverse complement.
ATTATGGATTGTTTCAGTGACATTTTAAAGTTCTGTGCATGGCAATCTTCCTCTCTTATTCTGGTTCTTCTCCCACTTTCTCAGGTCTCCCATGAGACTTCCTTTATCACCTTGGCTTCAAGGACTACCTGTAAGGTGGCGACAATGTAGCAACTTTCCCTCCAGCCAGATCTGTGCTGGATTCCACTGCTGGTTTACTCAACACCTAGTGTATCTCTCTAACAGTTCTACCACAAAGATCTCAATATTGACACAATGTAAAACTAAACTCCTATTTTCACTTCTTGAACCAAGCAGCCACCCAAGTAGGAAACCTAGGTGGTCACCCATGACTCCTCCCTTTCTCTAATCTCTCAACTCTAAATGGTACCAATGCAACTTTGTACCCTCTCCTGTATCCATCAATTCCTCCCCATCTCCACAGCTACTGCAGATTCCTAACCACATCATCTCCCACTGTGGCCAGTTTTCCTAGTTGATTGCTTGGCCCCTGACTTCCAGTCCAGAAAACTGTCTTTTTACACTGCTGCTTAACATTAAAATCAACTCATACTTTAAATGAGGATAATCTGCAGAGGATTTATTTACAGCAGGACTATTGATAACAGTATGGGTGGGCTGCAGGAGTAGCACTGTGATAACCTGGGGACCGTACAGAGATAAAGAGAGTACAGAGTTGAAGATGCCAACACCAGAAGGCCTGAAGGGAAAGGAGTAGTTACTGGAAGGAGTAAGGTATGTAAATAAGTTTACCTTCAGAAGGGGATAGGAAGTTGTTGCCAGTGATTCTTCAAGAAAGGAAGGCAGGAGAAGAAAAGACCTTGACCTCACTCTCTCTTCCTGCCCATCTCCTGCTGGGACTATTATCCATTGGCTGAACTCAACTGGAAATCACAGGGCATGAGAGTCTGCTAATTTGGCTCTATAGGTCAGCCTCTGGGGTGGAGCAGGGTGGAGGCATCAGAGAATGGATTGGGGTGTGTGTCATTCCATACTCTGATTAAAAGACTTTGGTGGCTCTCTATCTCCTATAAAGATTTTTTTTTTTTTTGTATTTTCTGAAGTGAGAAGCAGGAAGGCAGCCAGACAGACTCCTGTATGTGCCCGACCAGGATCCACCCGGCATGCCCACTAGAGGGCGATGCTCTGCCCATCTGAGGCATTGTTCCTTTGCAGCAGGAACCATTCTAATGCTTGAGGCAGAGGCCATGGAGCCATCTTCAGCGCCTGGGCCAACTTTGTTCCCATGGAGCCTTGGCTGCGGGAGGGGAAGAGTGAGATGGGTGGGGGAGGGTGGAGAAGCAGATGGGTGCTTCTCCTGTGTGCCCTGGCCGGGAATTGAACCTGGAACCTCCACATGCTGAGCCAATGCTCTATCGTTGAGCCAACTTGCCAGGGCCAAGTTTAACTTCTTAATGAATAGACGGCACTCCAAGATCTGGCCCTCACTTTCCTCTCATGATGCTAAAACTTATCTAGGTCCAACCATGGCAAACTATGCATCTTTTTCATCCTGAACTTACTATCAGCAATGCTTTTCCTCCATTCCTGGGTTTGGTCAATCTATTTATCCAAAATCAATTTACTCATCGTATACCCTATAAATAATCTTCATGTTTCAGGTATAAGATTGGCCACACTCTTTTGTGATTTCATTATCTATCTATAGGTTTTCTTTTTAATATAAACATGTATAATTTTATTGTTTTATTGTCCTTATTTGCTTACATATTTATATTTGTACACTAAATAGTAAACAACTCTCTACAGAAAGCAGGGAATGTGTCAATCACTTTTTTATTCCCAGTGCTCAATACTGTGCACGACATGTAGTAGGAAAATCAAGAATGGCTGAATGAAGGGATGAATTTAAGCATCAGCTCAAGTCCAACACCATCCATGAGGTTTCCCTGACAACTTCACTCCATGCTGATCGTCACATATTCATTACCAGGGTTTAACGTTTAATTACCCCCTACTTAATTTTGCATTGTTTTCTTAGTTAGACCACAAGTACCCAGACAGAAGAAATCATGTCTTTGTTTCTCTGAAAAGAGTTTCTAGTGTGAGTCCATACTAGAAATTTAATAAATGCTTGCTTTGAGGAGCAGGCATTTAGAGCAGAAGAAATATATATTTCTTGGAGTCTCAAAAATCAAATCAATAACCAGAAAAGTATGTAAATTGATAAAATTGATAGAAAAGGTGGAGATGGAGACCTCATAGCTCTAACTCATGCTTATTTCCAGAGGCAGGAAATCTAGCTTTTATGTAAACACGTCCAATTTTTGACGATGTTTCGTGGTTGTCTCAAATAAAAGAATCTCATTGAACCCAGGGACCACTGTGTACTTCTAAGAGAAGGCATAGCTGTGGTTTGACCAAGGGCTTAGAACATCACTGATCTGTGTGATACTATATGTAAGTGGATGATTATTGGTCAGGAACTGTTCAAAAATTTTAGGTGGGAGGTCTAGGCTCTGGGAGTGCTTTATTCTCCCTTAAATTGAAACCTTAAGTGGGAGGCCTCTGTTTATAACTTTTAGCATAAACATTATGAGCAAGCTCATTTAAGGCCTATACTGTTGACAACTTTCTGCCTGGATCTAACCTGAATTCCTTTAACTTCTGGCCTACCAAATAGGTTCAATTAAAAAAACAACACAACAACAACAAAAAACCAGTAATAAAGTATGGTAGGCCTTATCTGACTCTGAAAGCCAGACTATATAAAATGACAGCGCTGACAAAGGACTAAAGAGAGACTCACATACCAAATGACCAGCTTCCTAAGAAAGAGACTGATGAGACGTGGAAAGACAAAATAGGAAAAGCGCAGCCCGAACCCCTGGATCAGAGCCACGCCAGGAAGCATCCTTACGGCCAGCCTGCTTTCTCACACATTACCTCACCCAACAACCCATGGACGTGGGCGGGGATTATTAGAGATTTGACCTATGAGGCAACTGGAGCCCACAGAGATTAAGGAATATGCCTTTGGTAAGTAGGAAATCCAGGATTCTAACTCATGTGCTTTGACCTCGACTCTACCTTTCTTATACTGCTGCTCCAAACTGCCAGCACCTCCTTCCTTAGGAGGTGATCACCAGGGTGAGGGGTTGGCTATGCCCTGCCTGTTACTGAAAAAACACACAAAGGTTTGAAACACAGAAAGGAAGAAGCGTCATTTACTATTTACATTTTCAATAAATCCTTCTCTGACAGAGTCTGCAGGCCTATTCAGATTGTTTTATTTAATCCGCAGAGTGACCCTAGCAGTGGATTAAATGATAAAACCTATCTTCATGTAAGTGTCACTTAGAGTGACTGAGGCATGAAAGGTACACGGTGTCACTGAGAACTCACCCCCGGCTGGGGGATCAGAGCCCAGGTACTCTTAATTCCTCTCGGGCACTGTAATTAGTCACCAGGATGAAGCATACACCTTTATGAAGGATAAAAAACCTACTTTAAAAAAAAAAATCAAGGCTATTCTATTTGAGGTACCAGCCTTTTTGAGAAATATAACATGATGTTTATCTACTTGAAAAATCAAGAACAGCAAAAATAAGACTTATATTTTTATTTGTAGAACTTAAAATCATGTATTATAACAAGTGAAGAGGACAAAAAGCACTAGACAATGGAGAGTAGGGAAGAGAACATGAGAAAGGGAGAGATGAAGAGATATTAGAAAAAGAAAATGAGACAACAAAATCTACATAAGAAAGAAACATATATAGATAAACACAACTTTAACCCAGACAAAGGATAGAAAGACCACACCCACGAACACAGATGGACAAAATACAGATGTTACACAACATACACTGTCATTTTACAGCTACGGGCAAAACTAAAGGCAACTGTATAGAATCAAAGTCAAGGTCCAGGAGTTTTCAATACAATGGCTCTTAGGATACATGCTTCTCCTTCATGCCTTCTGGAAGCATTTAAAAAGGAAAAAGAGAGCCAAACTGCATGTCCAAAGTGTGGGGAGGGTGAGGAAAACACTCAAGGGTTTGAACATTCCACCATTATTTCTCTATTGAAACATGACCCCATTCTTGGCTTCTTATTTGCTCCCTTTCCACAGCCCAACAGTAAACTCCCACACACCAGAGGAACCGCAGAGAACAGACAATAATACAAGCAGCTGCTCAGGCTGTAGTTTCCATTAGGAAAAAAAGTGGCTTGATTATAAGGAATGTAAGTTTTTAACCTGTGGGCCAAAACTGAAGCGATTAAAACTCCATGCATAGAAAAACGAATGGTTTCTTAAAAGTATGATTAGAACATACTCAGCATTGTCTATGGGGGTGTGTGAGAACAGTCCAAGTTTTAACACCCACCTTGGCTTAGTGTGTGCACTTGGATATGGAAAACTAGTGAAAACACAATATAAAAACCTATTTGTATGGGTCCTAAATTGCATTTCTGTGAAGGTTAGGAATATATTTTCACTGAATTCTTTGGCTACAAAAAGCAAGGCCATAAAGCCATGAAGAGACACAGAGGAACCTTAAATGTGTATTACTAGTGAGAGAAGACAATCTGGAAGGCCATACATTATCGTGACTCTAAATACATGACCTTCTGGAAAAGGTAAACCTACTGGAGACAGTTAGTGGTTTCCAGGGATTAGTAGGAAGGGAGGGATAAATAAGAGGGAGAAGAGAACATTTTTAGGGCAGTAAAAATACTCTGTAGGATATACGATGGTCGATACATGTCATTATACATTTGTCCAAACCCACAGAATGTACAACACCCACAGCAAACCCTAAGGTAAACCGTGGACCCCGGTGGTCAGGACATGTGGCTGCAGGCTCCTCAGCTGTAACAGGTGGACCGCTGTAGTGGGGCATGCTGACAACAGGGATGTACGCAAGTGTTATGGGGAAACCTCTGTACCTTCCCCTCAATTCTGCTGTGGACCTAAAATTGCTCTGAAAAGTAATTAAGAACAAAGCAAGGCAACTCCTTGAAGACTTGAATTTGATACAGGAGTGAAGCTAAGGTATGACACAGTGGGGGATTCAAATAATGTAACAACCAGTTCTCTGCTCTAATGGCTGTTTTAAGTATAAAAAAAGGATTTACCGAAAGGTAGTTTATTATTTCCTGCATTTAATACTTAAATAAGAATAGAGGAGGTACTCAAAACTGGACTATAAAAGTTTAAAAATATTAATGAAAAAATATTAAATAATACCAGACAAAAAACAATAAAACTGTTAAAGATATTTTCAATGACAGCTTGTCACCCCCTCGTTGTTTGGTACTTTTTCTCTTTGCGTTAGATTTTTACTGCAGTAACAAATGCAAGGGAATTAAAATGTAGTATTTTGTCAAAGGTATAATGAGTTTTATGAAATGAATAAATAAATATTACAAGCAGAGTTCCGGCAAAATTTTTTCACCTATGGACGGAAGGAACATTACTACTGGCACTTAAAATATGCTGTTGTGCAGAGGAACGTTAAAAAAAGAGTAAGGAGCCTGACCGGCGGTGGCACATTGGAGAGAGAGCTGGACTGGGATGCAGAGAACCCAGATTCAAGACCCCGAGGTTGCCAGCTTGAGCGTGGGCTCATCTGGCTTGAGCAAAAAGCTCGCCAGCTTGAACCCAAGGGCGCTGGCTCCAGCAAGGGGTTGCTCGGTCTGCTGAAGGCCCGCGGTCAAGGCACATGTGAGAAAGCAATCAATGAACTAAGAGGCTGCGACGAAAAACTGATGATTGATTGATGCTTCTCATCTCTCTCCGTTTCTATCTGTCCCTATCTATCCCTCTCTCTGACTCTCTCTCTGTCCCTGTAAAAAAAAAAAGAGTAAGGAATATAAATTTGTGATTTCTACATTGGGCAGCTGCCCAGACACCCACTTTAGAGAGAACCCTGATTACAAGTGTCATTTTTAACAACCGGTTCACCAAACTCAACAAATAAATTAAGTATGGTTCTACTGAACTGGTGTGCACTGACTGAATCCCACCACGGGTATGACACCAGAGCCAGGCACGGTTTATTCTCACGGCTCAGTACATGGGTTGTGACTCCGATTCAACATGTACTCACTGGTTATCATTCTGCCTCCACATCTTCCCACAGCAGTTAAGTGCATGAACTTCTAGAGTTGAAATCCTGGCTTTCCTTCCTATTGTGCAACTTGGGTTAAGTCATAATCACATACACCTCCACCTGTCTCCTACTTCTATATTATACAATGGCAATAAAGCAGACACCAGCTATTGGGATGATTAAACACATTGAAAGGGCTTAATAACACCATAGGTGGCACATGATAAGGAAAGGGTCAGCGGATATCACAGGGAATTCAGATGTGACAGAGATATACTTGTCATGAGTGAAAAGGAGTACAGTCATGCCATTATCCTGAATTTCTTACCGGTTAGGAGAAAAGTGTTAGCTCCTACTTGTATTAAATCTGGAAAAACTCCTCTGGAAGAAAAGCCATTGGTAAACATTTTAGATTCGACATCATTACCAAAGAAGCGGCAGTAGTGAGGAAGAAGGGAGAAGAGAGAAATGCAGAAGACGGGAGTTAGGGCAGCAGGTACACTGCCACCGCGGTGGACACTCCATCCTGGGACAGACAGATAATGGGAGATCCGTGTTATTTTCTCTATGACAAGTTTCCCAGTGAACCCTCTGCTCGGGGAAGAGCAATTGCAATGGAAATGTCTCATAATTAAAATATAATTACCCTAACTATTTGTGATCTGAGTGACTGTGGACGAGAGTCCTGGGCGTATTAGGAATCAGTCATAGCTGCAGTAAAAATGGAACTCCAGTAAAATAAAAAGACCCTCCATGACGGACAGGCCCTGCTCTGTGGCATCTTTGCTTTTTAGCGGTAATTAAAAAATGGAGAAGCAATAGCCATGCTGCTGCTCTGAGACTGGCGGATCCCGTTTTTGTTCAAGTGTTTTAATGAATGAGCAATCTTTCAAACACTAAATACATACCTTTGTCCTACACTCCTGAAGCAGCCAATGGCTTTCCCCGCCACCCCCTCACAAAAGAACTACCCTTTCTTCTTTTGTTTTCTTTAGTCTTTGCTGACAAAACGCCCCTGCTCTTGCTCCTTGCTTCCAATACTTCATTTTCATCCAAATGCCTCCACTTTTATTCACCGCAGATCTAGCTTATTGAGCATTCTGTCTTGCCTTTCAGGTTTTGTCCCTATTCCATGTTAAACAGGCTGTGGTGCAAGTGTAGGACTTTGCTCAGTAAAATATTCCATCCAACAAGGGCAGTTATGTAAACAGGGCTGCTCCTGGCAGGAAGGCCTGATGGGGTAAACAAGGCTGGAGAGAAAAAGTACTCTGAGAGAGGAGTGACTTGTCAGGGTACAGAGATAGATTTCAAATAAAAATACTCTTGTTTCTAATGTGAGATCAGGCCTTTAATAAACCCCCATCACTGGGGAAAATTTAAAAGGACAAGGAGGACTGAGTCAGCAACTCTGGTTTTCTGAAACTGCTCTAAGGGGACTTTTTCATTTTCTGGTTTCACAATTTTATTTCTTTTTTTTTTTTTTTTAATTTCTTTTTATTTATTCATTTTAGAGAGGAGACACACACACACACAGAGAGAGAGAGAGAGAGAGAGAGAGAGAGAGAGAGAGAGAGAGAGAAAGGGGGGAGGAGCTGGAAGCATCAACTCCCATATGTGCCTTGACCAGACCAGTGCAGGGTTTTGAACTGGCGACCTCAGTGTTCCCAGGTCGATGCTTTATCCACTGCGCCACCACAGGTCAGGCACAATTTTATTTCTTTAAAAATAAAACCAAAAACATTTCAAGTGCCAAGGATATGAGCAGGATGCTTTAAGAGTTTATAATATTTAAGAGCCTATATAGTTGCTGAATGGAAATTATGGCTAATAATTTGTTAATTAAATAAGATATATAATCATCAGAAAATTAGTAGATTGTCTCCATGTCGATGTTTAGTGCTTACAGCTGTCTTCATTAATATTTGGTCCACAGGAAGACTGATGAAAATGAAAATGCAGTATTTACTTCACAAACAAGAGCATATATAGAAAATCCACTATACTAAGGTGATGATTGCTCATGATGAAGAAAACAGGTATCAGTAAAAACAAACAAGAGATGCATTAACTGAAACTAGACACCAGCGAATATGTGTGGCAAGGAAAAATGACTAGAAAGTTAATGGTTTTTGTTTACAATTTAACTGTAACACATATAGTGTGACCTGATATTAAATGTCTGAACCCAAGTTCATAGTATGAAATGCAGAATGTGCTGGTCAAATATTTCTGTGTAAATATAAACATACCTGCATTTAGCAAGACATTACTTAGGTTTAATTTGCATTAGTAGGAGGCAATGTGAGTAGTGGACAAGAGCCCAGTGTAGGAGCAGGCAGACCTGGGTCTGAGCAGTACATATATGTTTGTAACCTTGGGGAAAGGCCATCTTTCTCTGGGCTTCAGTTTCCTCATGTATAAAATGGAAGAGGTGCTGCCTACTTTATGGGATTATTGCAAAGATTAAAGGAGATCGTGTATGTCCAATACTCAGCAAGGAGTAGTGTGTACTCGATGAATAGTATGATGATTAATATATTTTTATTATCAGAATTCAATAACAGAATTATGAATAAGACCCTGAATTAATTTTTCCTCCTTTTAACTATTAGTCATATTTCTTTACTTACTACTCTGTCCAAGGCAATGTGCAAAGCGCTAAAGGTATTTCAGGTACTCTGAGATTAGTAGGTAGAATAATACTTAACAATAGGTGATATTTTTCTTTATCTACATATAGATTTAAATTTTTCCAATGCCTATTCAATTTTTAAGATGTGAATGATTTAGTGTAGTTTATTTTGTATGCCTTGCAAATAAGTCATAAATCCAAAATAATTGGATAGTTCATAAATCCAATCACTAAAAGATACAGTGGGATGGGACCTGAATTTACAATGGCTGAATATGGTCGCCACCCTGTAGGTAGAATAGACAATGTCAACAAATAATATTTTCTTTCAGCAGTTACACTGTATTTCCATCTAGGGTCCAGCTGACCTTTTCTAAGGCCAGGATAAGGAGGTGTTGACATTGTTTCCATGAGTGTTATTCTTACTAGTCATTGAGTGGCAGCTTATTCTTCTAGACGTCTGAGTCATTTAAACTTATACAAACATTTTTGTGGAATGAAGTTAGAGAGGGTTGGAAAAAAATCTTTACATGATAAAGATAACTGGAAAAGACTATTTAATTTCTGGTGTTGGTGAAACTGACTCACTATACGAAGAAAGACTAAAAATGAATCCTCACCACAGTGTGATTCTTGCAGCTCACCCTTGTGTGTGTTTCGCCATACAAACACACAACAATAAGAATAAAGTTTAAAACCTAGTGGATCTTTAAAATAGTGCCGAATGAAAATAAAAAGAAACGAGATGTAAGTTGCAATACAGTTTTCCGTAAATTTAAAATATTTGCACATAAATCACTGTACTTTTGTAAAAATACATCCAAAAGAAAAAGTCACAATAAACACATTAAAATGGTTGCATATGGGCAGGTAATGTACTACCAAGATGAAACAGAGGAAAATACAATCCTCCCTCACACTTTTATTTCTAGAAAGGAAGCTCTATCACTAGTATTTTAAAACATTTATTTAATATATCAGGAAGGAAAGAAAAAAGGAAGGAGTGAAGGAAGGAAAAAAGAAGAAAAAAACTGTTTTGAGTTTCTTACAGGCCAAACATTTGGTTTTATCAACAAATTAAAAATATTCTTTTTTGAAAGAACAGCTGCCTTTCAGCACTCTGCAAAATTCCATCTACGCCCATAGAGACACACTCTGACAAAACATACCCTGGCCCCTGGCCTTTGAAGTGAATGGAACCGTCTCTCAACCTACCCAAGTGCTTTAGCTCACACACAAAAAATCGGTTCCTCCTCATTTTATTTTACAATTTCCACCAAAGTGATGTCACACAGAAAACAAGGTATCTTTTGTACTCTTCAATTCTATGATCATTCATTTTAGGGTTAACAAAAATCTAATTATTTCAAGAACATTTATTTCCTGCATTTAAAGAAAACCAATAAAGAATAGTTTTGGAGTTATAAGCCTTCCTGTGTTATACATACTGCACTTGGAACTTCTCAACTGATTTTAGAGCCTGGCTGTAAAGAATTGAATATGGCTCTACCTAGACCAAACATGCCTATGCAGACCAAGATGAAATTACTAGTCCTATGACAAGTAGGTGAAAATGGATTGGAATAGCTTCCAGGGATGTTCCCAAATGTATATTAAACTGTTATATATAACACTGTGTAAAAATATGAATGTGGGCAAAATAGGGGGCTTACAATCTCAGTGTGGAGGCAAAACATTAATATATGAAATATGAAGTAAGGAAACAAGGCAACAGCCTTAAAATCTAAAGGAGGCATATAACTAGTGGCTTTCAAACTAGTATCAAATTCAACTGGAGGGCTTGTTAAAGCACAGACTGTGGGTCCCCACCCTATCTCTGCTTTCATGAGTGTGGGGACTGAGACTCTGCATTTCTTTCTTTCTTTTCTTTTCCCTCCCTCCCTCCCTCCCTCCCTCCCTTTCTTTCTTTCTTTCTTTCTTTCTTTCTTTCTTTCTTTCTTTCTTTCTTTCTTTCTTTCTTTCTCTCTCTCTCTCTCTCCCTCCCTCTCTCCCTCCCCCCCCCTCTCTCCATACCTCTCTTCCTTTCTTTTTTAAAGTGAGAGGAGGGGAGATAGTGAGACAGAGCCCCATATGCAGCCCGACCAGAACCCATCTGGCCACCCCCATTTGGGGCTGATGCTCGAATCAAACGAGCTATCCTCAGCACCTGGGGCCAATGCTTGGACCAACCAAGATATATCCTCAGTGTCCAGGGCTGATGCTGGAACCATTTGAGCCACTTTCTGCAAGAGCGTAAGAGGGAGAGAAGGGGGAGAAGGAGGAGAAGAGAAGCAGAAGGTTGCTTCTCATGTGTGTCCTGACCAGGGATCCAACCCGGGACATCCGCACAACAGGCTGACACTCTATCCACTGAGTGAACCGGCCAGGGCCAAGACTTTGCATTTCTATAACAAGTTCCCAGGTGATGCTGCTACTGTCCATGCCCACTTTGAGAATGCCACAACCACTCAGAAATGGCATAAACTATTAGGGGAGAAACAGATTATAGTGGCATTGTTGGGACAGGGGAGAAGCTGGGATACTAGGGAGACCCTCGAATTGAGCTGGCCTTTTGCATAGAGAATATGGAGGTGGAAGAGTGGGGAGAAGAAAATGGAGGTGTGGAGAATACCTGAGCATAGGTAGAGCTGTGTGGGGGAATGACAAGCAGCAAGTGGGAAGACAAGTAGGAGGACTCAATCTATTGCAATGCAGTGAGCTGAAGGCTGACCGGAGCAAATGGCTGACCTGGATGGCCAGCCTTCCCACTGGGCATGCCCCCTGTCCTGTTGTCACCCTATACTTACAGCTCTGAAGGCACAACACTGGGAGACAGAACAGCTGAGAGCCCCTACCAATGAAGGCTTCAGTCTGCCTGCCACACTTCTGTAGCACTTATCACAATTCCTGGTAAATAATAACTACAAAATGAGCTATTTAAACTGTTTTTCTCCTAGTCACATGGGAGAGCTGAGACTATATTTCTAGACTGTTACCAGCTCCGCATAACAACTACCTACTGAATGAATGAAGGCTGGTGTGCAGGACCTCAGACCCAAGCTAGTCCTATACACGGAAACCATTGCTTCTGAGCGCTTAAGACTGGTCCATCCCACATGCGCTGTACAGCCTTGCCGCAGCCCTTCCTTGGGACACTGGCACAAAGGAGAAAGAGTGTGAGTGACCAACATGGTGGTCTAGGACATGGATTGAAATGACAATGACAGAAACCGACACACACAGCACTAGAAGGAGCCTGTTTAGGGGACAAAAATAAACATTTTTTTTTTTTTTTAGAGAGTTGAGGCTGAGAAGATAAAATAAGAAAGTAGCAGTATACTAGTTGGCAGATGAACTGTGAAACAGGAGAAGCCAAATTAAAGAGTCACGCCTACTGGAGATAACAGGGAGCTGTGAAGGTTAGGGGTCCTGTTAAGACGGAGAGAAGGAGACATGTAGAAGAGGAGAAAGAAAAAACAGGTGCTGAGTTTTCAGGTCTGCATAGGAGTGAAGGGACCACAGAAGACAAAGAAAGGATTGAGAAAATGGAGGGAAGCCAGGAGAGGGGGCTGTCAGGGAGAATGGGAAGAGAAGTGTTAAGAACAGTTCCCTCGAGCGCCAGTGTGACAGAGTCAAGGAGCAGAAATTGAAAAGATCACATCTCTAACCTTTAGAAGTCATTATGACTTCAAGATCCAGGTTTCATTTAGGGAGGGCCAACTGAGAAGACCAAGTTCCCTCCAGGTACTACTGGGACCAGTTGTTCAAGTTACAGTTTAAAAACTTCTTGAGTAACTTACATGACTTCATGAGCTCGGAACACAAACTCCAGAAGCTGGAAACATAGCCTACTCTTTTTCATTCAAAAGATCCCCAGTTACTTCAAGTCTGTACGATTTACCGCAGAGAGGCAGCTGGCGGATGGCTATAGATTTCACCCTCTGCATCATTAGCAGTGCCAGACACTTTTCCTGGACTTATAATGACCCTTGACCTGGTGCTGATTTATTTATTTTTTTAATTTTGGAAATTATCTCTAGGCGTCTGTCATTGGTGTAAATAATGGGGAGGGTGTGGGGCATCGTGACCATTTGGAACGAAGACTCAGGTTTCTGTGCAGGCTGGTGTGTGATCTGTACAAAGAAGAGTGAAGGCTATTTCTGTTCTACCTAAGCCTGAAAGCCATAACCACACAGGCTGGCCCCTGCTGTGCCCAGGAGGGTGACTCTGGGCAGGATTCATCGGGGATGGAAGGACAATATTGTGTACTGAGCAGTTAAGAACATTGTGAAATTACAGTCAGAAAGAAGCAGGTGTCTGGAGAGAGGGAGAAAGAACAAAAACCCACACTAACTGTAACCAAGCCAAATACTTCAATTCCCAACCTAATTTAGCCCCTTTCCCATCAGGAAAAAAAATCTATAAGAAAAGAGAGAGCTTTACAGAAGGCTTAGTCAATCAGACCCCAAGGGATGCAAATTTTCGAGGTGGTTCTGATGAGTGACAGGAAGCCCGGTGGTAAATTTAGACTCCACTGGGAACAACCATAAGACAGATGACACCCTGAGATGTCAGAATTGTTATGTTTGTGGAAATATAATCTGCTGCCAAGTTCTACTATAGCCAAACTTCTCACCTTAAAGGTAAAAATAAATAGAAAAGTAAAAATACTCAAAAACAGTTACATATCGAATGGGAAGAGGATGGAGAAGGGAAAACAAATATGGTCTTGATACTCCTCCTGCCCAATTAGCACTTGCAGAAGAAGGCTCCCACTTCAGGTGGCAGAAGGCAGTTTTCCCAGAGTGGGGTCCACTTGGGATAAGGGAATACACGGAGGGAGGCACCTGGTTATAGATGGGAGTCATTTCAAAGGGCACACACAGGCTGTCCTGACATGGCATTATACATATACTTATTATAGATATTTTTGATGGTTTTTGGTCTCTGACCAGTGACAAAAACTAAGGGTATCCTAATCTTGTCTTCCTCCCATCTAACATCTCTTGAGCAAACCAGGAAGATGATGACCCTATTAGATGATCACTTCTCTGCCGTTTCTCAGTGAAAATCCTACAATTCTTCCAATTTCTTTCATATTGGTAGAAAAGGAGAGCGGTTTTAAGGAAGTGATGTGTGGGACACTCAAAGGTGGGCCTGATATCCCCCAATCCTTGTTGGCTAATGCCCACCCAAACTGAGGAGTTTTTAGGAGTGCTATTTCCACCTATTCCTTCCTTCCTCCTCAAATATAGCCACCCCCTGCCAATTTTCAAATTGGCACAATGATTAATGACCCAGGCAAGAACTTAATTTCCTGTCCAGTAGTACCAGGCTGATTTCCAATAAAAGAACTCACTCAAGCCCACTATTTCCTCTCCACAGCTTCTAATCTCTTATTCAATCGTGGGCATTCTTCCCTCTCAGTGTGAAAGCAGAATCAATTTTCGAACTTCCATTTGGTGAATATTCCAAAGAATCTCGGAGAATGCTAAAGCTGGAAAGGACCTTAAAGGCAATGTAATTTGGCCTCCCCTTTTCTTGCGATGCAAACAGGCCTTGAGGTGAAGGCTTTGCCTCACATCTTCTGTGTGCACATGGTCCAAATGCAGGGACGAGGGGATTACTACCATCAAGGTACACAGCTTGGGCCCTCACTGGTCTCATTATGAAGTTACCTTTAATGAAACGGTCTAGTTTAAATTGGGAACTAACCACCATGGGAGAATATTTCTGCAATTATGGGCTCAGGCAAAACACAAAACAAGTGTCAGAGAAACCCTCTGAATACAGCAGCACAATTACCATGTTCAATTACTTCAGTACTCGCTCTTTAAATACCCACTCCAGATGTAATGAGTTGTCCTAATAAGAACTAAGTGTATCCATATCTTGTATTTATTTCTCAGAGGTGCTCATAGATAACTCCACTGCTTTCTATGAAATTAATTCTGAAGAAACAGAGGTTCCTAAACAAGACGCTAATGACTGCACAATACAGTACCTTCTTTAGCTGTACAATTTCCCATAGATAATTCTAGTTACAATTCAGTAAATGCTTTCTGGGTTGATGCTTAAATGATCTGAAATTCACAAACGACGGTATGCAAACAGCAGGAATGGTTTGGGTTGAGAAGTTAAGGGATAGGAGAAGGACCATAGTAGCAAAAGAGCATGTTGCCAGCAGTGAACTTGACATTGGTAGAAAGAGTAATAAACATGAAGTTAAAAGACCATAGAGCATGTGGAGCTCCATTTACTAGCTGTGTGCCCTTCCCCAAGTATTTTGTTCTTTTTAAGGCTCAGTTTTCTTATTTGTAAACAAACAATAATTAAGATCTACTGGAATGCTGTAAAAATCATGTTAAATAATATCCATGAAAGCGCCAATCCCAGCACCTAACCAATAGTGGTACTCTGTAAATACTCATTGAATTTAAGTCTCTTAATCGCTTCCTGTTATGCTTTCTTTTTAGTTGAAATACCTCCATTGCCATAAAAATTACAAATCTAGGGATTAACAACATATCATTATTAAAGTTCATATGTAGCAATTCCAAAAAATCTGCATTGGCTCAGATCTATTTCCTAGTAAAACGCATTGATGAACTAAAAATAAAATGTGGGCTATCAACAACTATAGAGATTCATGATATTGATCTGCACTTTGTAATGAGATGAAGCTTCAGACCAGATGGGCTCCACTTACTAGTAGCAAGACATTGAATAGATTATTTAACTTCCCTTAAACCTACCTTTCTCATCTATGAAGTGAGAACCATACCTGAGACTTCACCGGTTGTTATGAGGATTAAATAATATTAGCAGATGCATGTAACACAGCCAGCTAGAATGATCCCTGACTCAAAGTAGGCGACTAAAAATGGTAATTGCTAAAAATATGGAGTCCTGGATCCTTTAGGTGAACACTATTCCTGTTTCCACTTACTGTATGAAACAGTCAGGACACAAGCTGCTCTACCTACTGCAGAGATTTTTTATGGAAATCCAATGAGCTAATATGCCCAACTATAAAGTATTAGATATGTATATTTTCAAGGCAAACATATATTTTGGTATTGTCTTTGGGAAATTAATCCTTGGGAAACACACATTTCATCTTTAATGTCCTACACTTTTAGCTCCAAAAAGCCCAAGAATTGGTATTAACAAAGCCCTAGGCAATTTCATTTGTGCAAGACCTAAGTGAACTCTGACTATAAACTTCAATTTCTTTCAAACAAACCAAGACAGATGACGTAACACAGGAACATTTTTTTTTGAAAAGTTACAATAGGTAAAGATGGTCAATTAATGCATATTTTGCACTACCGTTCATTCTTTGGTATACAAGCTTGCAAGTGGTAACTCGGGAGAATTCTGTAGCTCTGTGTGCTACTATGAAGCTTAGCCACTTAGGGTGAGATTGTTGCCAGAGGCTCATTGCTTCCCATCCACATCAGTCATAGGAAAGAAGGACAAGCTTCCTTTTCATGACCTTTGAGATCTAGATGATCTAAGGTAGAATGTTACATTTTCAAAACTAAAATCTTTACCACACTTAATATGATAATGAGTAGGGATATGAGCCTTCAAAATGGCCAACAACTAGACTGCCAGAAGCTATTTCCAAGGGCTATAGAATGTCTTAGGAGGATATTATTTTCTATTGAAAACTTGATTTCTGCTCCAAGCTTTCCCAGACTAAAATTAGTGGGTGGTTTGCTCAATCATCAGCCCGTCTGCCACTCATAAATTGGACGGCAATTCTACCCTAGCTGGCTCTCTCAGAGACAGTATTTTGAACTTCCTTGGTTGAATGCAAAACACATTAGCTAACTAACCAAACAAACTGGAATGAGGCATAACACAAGGACCAAACCTGGCAGAATTCGTGACTGTGAAAACACTCTTAAATGCTACGGGGCAGAGGGGGGGGGGGTGACCCTGAGAGAGCGAAGGAGGTGGCTTCTTTAAAGTTTAAATATCTATTCGTCCACAAATATAGTCACTAGAAATGCACAACTTAGAAAGGAATGAACTGGAAGCCTAAATTCCTCTAACTCAAAATGCCCACAACCCCAGAGGGATCAAGTAAGGCATATAATCTGGGAAATTTTAAAATTTCTCTTATGCTAAATTCAGATTGGAGGTCTACTGTAAATATACATTTCTCATATTCATTCATATTCTCTTCTGCTGTCCTCCTTTAGAAATAAAGTATCTGGGGGAGAGGAGAGAGAGGAATAGCACAATTTAAAGTGAGAGGACCTAGGTTCAACCCAGCCACTTAATGGCCATCAGTGGAACCAAAGGTTGCTCACCTCCCAGTTTCCTTATCTGTAAAAGAGAAAGGAACCATGAATTGCTGATTAATGAGTGTGAGTGCACATACTTTGCTTTTGAAAGGCAATGCAAACTGCAGAACAAAATAAGGAAACAATGATGCAATAGCAACAACGCTCTTGAACTTGGGTAAATAACAAGTCTCTGGTTTTCTAAGACACCCAAAATTGTGATTGTGTCTGGCCTTAGATGATCAGATTAAAATCTGACCCTCACACAGAGGTCCTCTATTATATACATGCAGCACTGCAGAACTTTCCCAAAGCAGACTAATGGCATAGCCAAGGCTCAACCATGCTTCCTAGATGGTTGGTTAAACACTGTATTTCTGAGAAGACACTTTTTGGAATGGGATTAACACTTAAGTTAATAGAATTTGAGTAAAGCAGATTGCCCTCCAGAATGTGGGTGAGCCTCATCCAATCAGTTGAAGACCTTAAGAAAAAGACAGGTTCCCTGAGAAGCAGGAGGCAGGACTCTGTCAATAGACTGCTTTCAGACTGGGATTGCAACTGGGCCTCCAGCCTGCAGATTTTTAACTTGCCAGCCTCAACAACTGCATGAACCAATTCTTTAAAATAGTCAACCAACCAACCAATTTCTCAATTTCCCCCTCCCTGTCTCTCTTTATATATTTCTATATATTATATGCATACATCCTATTGTGTCTATTTCTCTGGAAAAGCCTAACACTTTTTAATTTTCTGTAACAATAAACCATGAAAATTATTTCATATTGTCCTTTGTTTCCACACCAACTGTTGATGTGACTGCTAGTTCTGTGGTCCATGACTGAGGAAGCAGCACACCGTGATTCCTGCCTACCTACTATGTGGAAACACTGGTTTACTGCTGCAGGGAAGTCTCTGAGGGTATGAACAACATTTCTGTATATAAGAGCTTCCATATATATGCAGGCTTCTAAGAAACACTTTTGAAATAAAAAAAGTGCTTGGGAAGCCATATTTTGGGGCAAATAAAACTTATAACACATACTAGCCCCAGTTAGTATTTTCTGTCACACAGTGTGTAGCTTAGACAAAACAGGCAGATGAACTGGATCCCCGGTGGACTGAAATTTTCTTTGTAGATGATGGGTTTGGCTGGATCTACAGGCAGGACTGCTGCCTGGAATCCCTGACCACACCCTCAGCATCCACCATGTACAGACTGTGTCACCTCAATCTCTCTTGCTATTGAGCCAAGTCCACCTCGAGACTCCACTGGACAGTTCCTGAGGATGCCTCATAGGCACTGAACATACACAAATCTCATTTCATTACAGTTCTCTCTACATCTGATATTTACCAGCTGTTTCTCAACTTCCCAAATGAAAGTCACAAGCCATCAAGTAATACAAACCGGGAATGCAAAAGTCATCTTCATCATTACCTCACAAGCCCACATCCACTCCACCACTTGGTATTATTAGTCTTCCCTCCCAATATTTCTGAATATTCCTTTGTTCTGTTCCCTCTGCCCCACCCCTGCTGCCTAGGCTCCAGCTCTCAACAAATTTCATCTCTGTACTAAACTACAGCCTGGCTCTGAACGCTACTGTCTACACACCACACTGGTGCTTGGGTGACCACTCTAAAATGCAACTGAATCCTGTAATTATGGCCCTGGCTAAAATCCTCTCACCAGCTTCTCAAAGGTATCTATATACCGCCCAAAGCCCATGGCAGAAATGACAATGTCCTTCAAAATGCAGCAGCACCCCTTCTCCCAAGTCTTCACACAGCTCATGGTCTCTCCTCCACGCCAACCTGCACTCATGGTTCTGTGGAACATCCTTTTCATCTCAGTTTGGCAAGCTGCTGTGCTAGGCCCTGGGACAGAATGGTGAGTGACATAGTCGTCTTGGCCTCTTAGGGGTTCTAGTCAAGTGACAGGGGTGAACAGAGTGCCATTTATTAAACAACCCCTCAAAGAAATAAGTAATTACAACTTGATAAATGTTGTATAGAAAAAGTGCTGAGTCAGTGGGGTCCAGAGGAAGTCACTTTGCCCTGAGACCTGAAAGATGGGCAGAGGTCTGGCTGCAGGAAATAAGAAGACTGGGGAGACTGGGGTACAGAAGAGCAATGGGAAGAAAAGCAGCATAAGATGAAGTGACCAGTAGGCGGGGCCTGTGGTACAGAGCCTTGTGAATAGTAATGAGAACTTCCCCCATACCTCCTTGAACTTCTTGGTGCCCCTTCACTTTAAAACTACTAAATGTATTGTAAAGAGAAAGCAAGTTTTTTTGTAACTCAACAATAGAGGAGGGTAAAATAACAGGGAGGAAAACAGCAGTACCTAGTACTAGATGCTAAGCACTTTCCAAATGCTTTCACGTTATTACCCTTACTGTGGCATAAAGAGATGAACAGTATAGTAGGCAAGTGAGCACTGTGTGTGGATCCCGCAGTCCAGTCCTAGAGTTTGGTTAGTAGCCACCACGCTACAGCCACCAACTGGTTCCATCTCCAACCAAGTGTTTTACATACCCCTCAAGAGGTTTCTCTGAGCTCAAATTCATAAAACAACCAAATGAAAGAGAACTGAAACACTGGTTCCTACAGAGAAGAAAATGAGATATTTCTCTTAAGGGCAATGGGAAGCCACTTGAGTTTGTTTCTTCAACTTGGAAGTAACATGTTGAGATATGTTTTAAATGGGTGGGGCAGGCATTGGTGAACCTATTAAGACCCCACTATGATCCTCTGGGCATGTTGCTTCATGTGGCAGAACTTCCTTCTTTTTAAAGGCTGAATAATATTTCATTATATATATGAAATGTAACTATCATTTTTTTCTTTTCTTTCTCTCTCTTTTATTTTTTATTTTTTTTAGCAAGAGAGACGGAGATAGACATGAAGGGAGAGAAATGAGAAACAT
Organism: Rhynchonycteris naso; assembly: GCA_037038555.1. Taxonomy (NCBI): domain Eukaryota; kingdom Metazoa; phylum Chordata; class Mammalia; order Chiroptera; family Emballonuridae; genus Rhynchonycteris; species Rhynchonycteris naso. The sequence continues at coordinate 164,561,365 of CM072999.1, read as the reverse complement.
GAATTCGTAGTTGCATCACTTTATTTATTTATTTTTCAATTTTTCCAATGTGAGAAGCGAGTAGGGAAACAGACTCCTGCATGCACCTGACCAGGATCCACCTGGCATGCCCACCAGGGGGCGATGTTCTGCCTATCAGGGTCATTGCTTTGCTGCAACTGGAGCCATTCCAGCGCCTGAGGCAGAGGCCATGGAGCCATCCTCAGTGCCTGAGCCAACTTTGCTCCAATGGAGCTTTGGCTGCTGGAGGGGAAGAGAGAGATAGAAAGGAGAGGGGGAAGGGTGGAGAAGCAGATGGGCACTTCTCCTGTATAAACTGGCCAGGAATTGAACCCGGGACTTCCACACACCAGGCTAATGCTCTACCTCTGAGCCAACTGGCCAGGGCCCAGTTATTTATTGACTGCTTCTCATATGTGCCTTGACGGAGGGGGGTGCGGGGGGGGGGCTCCAGTGGAGCTGATGAGCCCTTGCTTAAGCCAGAGACCTTAGGTGTAAGCTAGCAAACTTGAGGTGATGTCTATGATCCCAACCTCAAGCCGGCAACCCTGCACTCAAGCTGATTGAGCCCACTCTCAAGTCAGCGACCTTGGGATTTCGAACCTGGGACCTCAGTGTCCCAGGTTGAAGCTTGATCCACTGTGCCACCTCCTAGTCAGGCTCTACCATTTTATTTATTCATATATTGATGAACAAAAGGCTGTTTCCACATCTTGCATATTGTGAATAGTAATTCAATTACTACTGCAGTGTTATTATCTCTTTGAGATCCTGATTTGAATTCTTTAAGAGAAATACCTAGAAATGAGATTGCTGGGTCCTCTGGTAGATCTATTTTATTTTTAGAGGACTCTCCATACTGCTTTCCACAGTGGCTACATCATTTGGTATTCTCATCAACAGTGTACAGGGTTCCAATTTCTCCATATCCTCACCAACACTTGTCTATTGTTTTTTGTTTGTTTTTGATAAGTCATCCTAACAGGTGACAGGTGATTTCTCATTGCGGTTTTGATTTTCATTTATCTGATAATGAGTGATATTGAGTATTGTTTTGGACATTTGTATATCTTCTTTGGAGAAATACTTTAGTCTTTAGCCCATTTTTAAGTCAGGTCTTCTGTTATTGGGTTGCAGGAACTATTTATATATTTTGGAAATTAAGTCCTTTATCTAATATACACTTTGCAAATATTTTATTATGTTCTGTAGGTTGCTTTTCACTCTGTTGATGGTTTCCTTTGCTGTGCAGAAGTTTTTTTAATTTGATGTAGTTCTACTTACTTATTTTTGCCTTTGTTGTCTGTGCTTTTAAGTGCCTTATCTATAAAATCATTGCTAAGACCACTGTCCAGAACTTTTCATCTGTTTTCTTCTAGGAGTTTTACAATTTCAGGTTATACGGTTAGTTTTTAATCAATGTCTGGGTGAGATCCGTATGTGGATATCTAGTTTCCAATACCATTTGATGAAGAGACTATCCTTTCCTCGTTGTGTATTCTAGGCTCCCTTGTCAAAGATCAATTAATTTGTATATGTATGAGTTTATTTCTGGGCTCTATTCTGCCTCATTGATACATATATGTTTTTATGCAAGTACCATACTGTTTTAATTAGAGTAGCTTTGCAGTATATTTTGAAATCAGGACACATGATGCCTTAAGCTTTGTTCTTTCTTCTTGAGATTGATTAGGCTTTTCATAAAAGCTCTAAGAGTCCTTTGTGGCTACATATGAATTTTAGGATGTTTTTTGCAAGAGTACTTTTAAACCAAACTAATTAAAAGAACACCAAACCAAACCTGTACTTCATACAATCAATCTTTTACAGATTATATATTTTAGTAGACCATGTACTGTTTGCCTAACATGTGTTTATATCACCTTCATAGGAAACAGTGGTTGCCACCTTGAGTGCTGTCTAGATCCATCTTAACAGTGAGATGTACATCCAAATGTCAGCAAGCCACCCACTCCCTGGCAACAAGCTGAGGGCCGCAGTCCAGGATATTCAAAGACACCTCCCACTCCCAGCTCTCCTGCCCAATCAATGCCTGAACACAGAGGGCTGCTGCGGGGGTTCCGTTGCATCTCAAACACCAGAGCAGGGGAGTTTTTCCAATCACCTCCTGGGCACACTGGCAGACTCTGGGTTATTTTCTGCTGTTTCTGCCAAGGCTCAGATCTCCAGGGGCCTGTGTGCATCCTGCTCTGGTCTTCTCACATCCTACCCTGGAGGAAGTCTTGGAAATGCCCAGCTAGGGAACTGATATTAATTTCACCTCTGCAATATATTTCCACAACTGTGTTCCCTCCCCCATCCCACCTCCAGACCCCATATGTCAGACATTTTCTTTTGAATTTGATCTTTTTTTGGACCCATATATCCAACTGGACTTAGAGTGGGTATATTCTTATTGAAACCTGGTCCTACATTGCTGGCTTTCTCAATAAAATTATCAATTGTTACAACTAATCATCTTAAATGGGAAAACTGTAACTATCCACTAGTCTCAGTAAACAGCAATTTCCTATACCTAAAAATGCCTAATTATTTTAGTATTTTTTTGGAAATTAAATTATATGGGTAAAAAATTAAGCTTACAATTTTTTTTTTGATGGAGAGAGAGAGAGAGAGAGCCAGAGAGAGGGATAGATAGGGACAGACAGGAAGGGAGAGAAATGAGAAGCATCAATTCTTTGTTGCGGCACCTTAGTTGTTCAATGATTACTTTCTCATATGTGCCTTGACTGGGGGGCTTCAGCAGGGTGAGTGACCCCTTGCTCAAGCCAGTGACTTGGTGCTCAAGCCAGCGACCTTGGGCTTTAAGCCAGCTACCTTTGGGCTCAAGCCTGCGACCATGGGGTCATGTCTATGATCCCATACTGAAGCCAGTGATCCTGTCCTCAAGCTGGTGAGCTCACAATCAAGCCAGTGACCCTGGGGTTTTGAACCTGGGTCCCAGTTCGAAGCTTTATCCACTGTACCACTGCCTGGTCAAGCAAGCTTAAGAATTTTTGATAAAAAAACCATTTTCAAAATAAAACACTACCACATGATAAAACACATGATTTCACTTACACATAAATTTGTAGTAATGAAGTGACAGGTCAGAGAGCTAGTGAATAATCTACAGCAAAACAGTCTATAATTATAAGCAAACATGAAAAGTAAAATGTATGAGCAAATCAAATATATGCACAGAGTACTCTCTATTATTCAGGAATAGATTAATTATAAAATCATTTGTGAAAAGGTTAAAATGACTATAAGTTAGTGAAGTGTCTATCTAGAAGACCATTGTTAGGTACCCATTATTATTGGGCAATTGCATTTCATCTCATTGTTGATATATAAACCAACACTAAAATTTGGCAATTTTTAAGAATTGATAATCAGAAATATCATCTAATAATAAGCTAGAACAAAAAATGAAAAGATAAAGAATAAATTAATTTTAATCTATACAGAGTTCTGCTAGTAGACCAAAAAGCCTTCCAGAAGTCTTCGTACTACAACCTTGATAAGACCATTCTAATTTATTTAAACTGGCAATTAGCATAGGAAATACTAGTTTCTGGTTTAAATTTACTGAAATAAGCATATGCTTATTTGGCTACTTTCAGGATGAAAAGTAACTGATAAATTTCTGGCTGGGATTCACATTGCTAACTTGATGACGATGACACTTGGGAGCAACTGGCCTCGCCTTGGGTCTTGGAACCAGGAGATGATGACACTATTGACACAAGTAGTCAGAGGGAGAGTCCAGCCAGTGAGAAGCAGGTCACCTGTGGTGAAGTGGTTGATCATTTCAATGGTCTAAACACTGGATGTGCTTTCCACTGAGATTATAGTAAGTCTATTTTATACTACACTCTGGGCTGGTTTCATTTTAACTCTGACTTGGGTTCAAGTCAATCAGTACCCATGTTTATTAAAAGTTGACTACAATATCAACATCAACATATTGCTTAATGTAAAACTAACTGAAAAAGAAGGAGAGTCAAGAAAGTATAGAACTTCAAGTGTAATAATTTAGGGGAACCCTCACAAAAATAAAATTATTGACCCTAACTGGTTTAGTTCTATCCTTCCAAACTCACGATACAATGGGACCATCCTTTTATGAGAATTCTTTAAAGTATTCTGCAAATGTTTAATTAATAGAAAGCAAGTCCTCTTATAAAGAGATAGTATTGTTAAAGGAAAGGTAACTTGCTATATGAAAAATGTGTTCAAGCCCTGGTTGATAATTCTTTTGTTTCAGATGATATTTAAAAATAAAATTCCAATACAATGAAAGGATTTGGGCTCTCCTTTAGTGGCCAGAGAACAAGTGGTTTATTGTTTTGCTTATTTTTTTAGTACATTAGTGTTATGAAATCAGAAAATTGATCAACTTATTACTTCTGGTTGTTTCAGATGTTGAAAAGTGAAGGGATGTGGAATCACTGGATTTTGTAGAACTTAGTAGCATCTGTTTCTAGGACTTTTGTAAGGTTTCCAAAAGCACAAACTTAGTATTACAAGAATATTTATAAAGCAGAGTTGAACTGCAGGGGACATAAAACCTTGCAGAAGGCCCCAGGTCTGAAAAGACCTCCCCACAAAAGGGAAGGAGGTTGTGACCTGGGTTAAAGAGAAGAGAGGGGATATAGTTTCTGCACCATCTCAATTCAATTCAGTCTCAGTCTCAGCTTTGTTTAACACTCCATTTCTGTTTGGAAATGGAATTTGGAGAAATCTGACTGTAAACTTGCCCTAGAAGAGCCAAGTTTGAGGCCTTAATTTATGGAAATATGCATATATTGTGTCTCCAACTGCTAGCTGTGTGCATACAATAATAATAAAGAAGTGATTTTAAGACAGTGGAATATAAAATAGTTGAGAGAATAAAGATTAAAGCTCAGTAACAAGAACAGGAGAGAGAGCAAACAAACAAAAGGCAACTCTGGCCTATGCAAAGCATCCTTCCACCAAGAAAATGAGTAGCCTGGGCCTGTCCCTGCTGAGCGAGGAGCCCCTTACTGGAGAACAAAAGGAATAAGAGGGAGCTCATGTTGAAAATAAGGGGACAAGAGAAATATTAAAAGGAACTAAATTTTGAAAAACAACATTTTCAAAGTTGACCTGAGAGAACCGTATTAATTAGGTAATAAAGTTTGGGTTAATTTAGAAAGACTCCTTGAGAAAATAAAAGGGGGGGGGGATTGTCCTCCTTTAGGAAGTGTTACAGGATGCACAAAGCAATCAAAGAACAGCTACTTTAACTCAAAATCACAGAAAAATCCCAAATAAAAAATACGCATTATGTGCAATGTACAAAAGTAGGAAAAGAAAGTAAGTACATATAACAGGGTTTATAAGACAGCTCCTTCCACAGACAAGTAATATTTAAGAGTACAACAAAATATGGGGCTTATGAGACACTTATCTTGGCTATCCACCCTGTTGTGCCAGGTAACGACCTCATTTGTTGAAAACTCTGTGGTATTCCATTGTATACATAATACCTTAAGCCAGTGGTTCTGAAAGTGTGTGCCAGGGTGTACTGGTGCACCCTAGAAGATTTCCAGGTTCACCCTATGGTATTCCAGAGAAATATGTGCCTGTTGGAGACCAAAAAACCAACAGAGTTTTTGGAGTTGAGATTTTTGGGGGACAGAGGTGTGGGGAATTGGCTGTAAGCTGACAGTCTGCCCAACCCCCACCTCATTTGCCTGATTAGGTTGCAAAAGGCTGTTAAGCTGTGGTGCTGGATTATTTACACTACCCCCCATGTTCCCTGGAAAGACTAGAGGCAAATTTCTTCTTTCCTTTGTTTGGTGTAAAGTTAACATGATATGTATGGTGGGGTTTTCTGCACTCAACACAATTAAGAGTAAAAAGAGAGGAATTCTTCAATGTATTGACGAAAAAATGAGAGTTTGCCTTTCAAATATATGCCCAAACATTGAAGAAATCGCTAGGACTTATCAGGCTCATGTTTCTCATAAACACAAGAATGAAAAAACTTAGCACATTCGTGCCAGGACCTGCCGAATTTACTAAATCTTACTAAGAATGTATCTATATATATATAAAGATAACATTTTTGTTGTTTTTTAATTTTTTAACCCCTTTTACGGATTCTATAAAGCACAACTCAAAAAAATGTAACATAAAATGTGTTTTTAATGTCAAAATAAATTTAATTTTGTTGTATTTATTTTATTTAATTACCACAAAAGCATGCTTGGAGTTTATATTTTTTCTTTAATATTTGACTTAATTATTATAACATATTTCTCAGAAATTTCTATATAGTGCGCCTACAATTGTATATATATATTGTATATATATATTTATAGGATTTTAAATGTGCTCTGATTCAAAAAGTTTGAGAACCACTGCCTTAAGCAATTCACCAGTTTGGGCTTGTCACTGTCATGAATTCATATTGGGAATGCAGGATCTGGAAGTTTGAAATGGCTGGACTTCAGGTCCCTTTCTAACTCTGCAAATTCACTCTCGAAATTCTAGACAATGTGATGAGTTCTAGCATAAGAATGAAACATGGGATGAGGCCTCTTGCTAATTTGAAAACTACTTTTGGAATCTAAAATTTCTTAAAACAGAGAATTCAAAATCTCTGCATTCAAAGTTGGTTTTAATTTGCCTAGTTTAAACTTGTTTTGAAACTTTTGTAAAAAGACTCAAGGTAATGAATGCTCTAGAAATTATCCAAAGGATATAGTATACCACTCAAAGAGAAGTAAGGGCAAAGGGCCAGTGTTGTGCCTAAAATTAACAATACTTTTCTTAGTTTTGGCTAGAATCATCTCAGAAAATTCTATTATTTTGAATGGATCAAGATTTGGTGATTAAAAGAAAATTATTTATATCTCACATTATCATAACAGAAATGAAAAGTAGGTAATTATCCAACCTCAGCCTAGAAAGGCAACCAGAGCTCAATTTAAAAATTAAGAAAATCCCCCTTTTCCACATTTTAAATATGTAATTTAACGGCTCACAAAAATTACGGTATCAAGGAACTTGCAGAGATACTCCAGTACTTTCAGCCTTTTGTATAATGCATTTTCTCCAATGAAATAGAAGTTGGTGTTGCATCTCATTTGCTTAATTGAACAACTTTCTTTGACTTGTCATTTGCTTTTCTGATGTTCTTGTTTAATAAAAAAAAAACAAATGCTACTTTTCATTGCTTCATGTTCATTTTGAAATGTCCCCTAATTTTTGTTAGTACACTAACTCACGAGAAGCTATTTAAAAAATGGTAGAGTGTTGTCCCAGCATGTGGATGTCTCAGGTTTGATTCCCGGTCAGGACACACAGAAGTGCAATCATCTGCATTCCTACCCCCGCCCCCTTCCTTCTATCTCTTTCTCTCTCTCCCTCCTGCAGGCATGGCTTGGTTGGAGCAAACAGGGCCTGGGTGCTGAGAATGGCTCCATGGCCTCACCTCAAGTGCTAAAATATCTTAGTTGCTAAGCAACAGATCAATGGCCCCAGACGGGCGGAGTATTGCCCCATAGGGGGCTTGCTGGGTGAATCCTGGTAGGGGCACATGTGGGAGTCTGTTTCTCTATCACCTTGCTTTTCACTTAAGAAAAAAAAGAGTCTATTTAATGCAGGGGTCCCCAAACTTTTTACACAGGGGCAAGTTCACTGTTTCTCAGACCGTTGGAGGACTACCACATACAGTACTCCATACACTGACCACCAGTGAAAGAGGTGCCCCTTCCAGAAATGCGGCGGGGGCCAGATAAACGGTCTCAGGGGGCCACAATTTGGCCCGCGGGCCGTAGTTTGGGGACCTCTGATTTAAAGTATAAATAATTATTAATTGCCATTTATTTTTTAGGTTAATTATGTACATTGTAAGAAATCCACATAAACATAAGTACCTATATCTCCTTGGTATTTACAAAGAATTTTGTCTGAGGATAAATATATGTTTCAAAATTTAACATGCTTAGTCCAGTTTTCATAACATGTAGTTAAAATGTCCAGAATTATTCAATTATCTAGACCTTTATCTATACTATTTTCGATTATTTGTTTTTCAAAGCTCATCAGAATTTTGAATTATATGGGATTAACTAGATCAAAAGAACAAATAGAAAATAGAACAGGTTTTGTTCTATACCTTTGTTCTCTGCAAGTCCATAGAATTAATCTTAACCACACTTTAAATGTTGGAAAGACTGAACTCCTCATGGTTCTTATAACATCTCCATAAATGAGAAGTCCATTAAGTTTACCGGGACAGGAATATACGATGTTTAACTACTCCCTTCCACTATAACTATATCTCTAAATAAGCTTTAAAAATTCTACCAGGTTTTTCTAATGTTTATGGCTCACAGGCCAAAAGCATTTATTAAATAATTATAAATAATTACCTACAGCACAGTGGTTCTCAATCAGCAAGCCAAGAACTAAGAAGTAATACAAGACATGTGAGAATTCTGTACATTAACATTTCCTACATACAAGTATTTATTTCTAAAAATAGGTAGATGCCATTGTTATTGGTAATCTAAAATTGAATAAAACAATATATTACAAATGAACATAAAATAGATACAAAATAAAACGAATATTTGCTGAATGAGGAAATAAAAAATGAATAAAATTTCAATTTATTAGGCTAACAAATCTTATCAGTTCCACCACCAGACAAACTTTTGGTCATTCTGCATTTCCTTATTAACAAATAAAAATGTGTCATGTGGGCTTTTTAATTGAAACACTTTAAAATGGGTCCTTGATTTTGAAAAGGTAAAGTACTGAAAACAAGACGTGTTTTTAAAATCCAACCCTAAAACTTCAGTGAACTCTGAAAGGACATTTGCTCGAGTCAGGGAATGTGGAACACAGCATGAGAAATCTGAACATTCTTGGTAAACTGACATCATCACGACAGCTCTGGCGGCGCTCCAAGTGTCTGAAGCAGAACTGAGTCTTGTTTATGAAGTGGGAGAAGGAGACTCGGGCTTTCTGATTTACACCTTGGAAACAAGTGGAGATAGTTAAAAATAAATAAAATAAAAAAGGATCACTTTTTATGTATAGTAACGGCAAGTTTCAGTGAAGAAAAAGGAAAAGAAGAAAAAATGTGAATTGAAAAGTTAAAAACTGCCTCCTGTACCCCCTCTGGAATGAGTCCTTCAGAGTCTTTCTTCCCTCTAAATATATACACATGGAGACATAAAAAAAAAAGGTCTATTTATGAAAGTCATATAACCACTCTACAGTTTAGAAAATAAGAAGTAAAATAACCTGTTACAGCTCAACCTCAGTAGAACTGCTATTATAATATACTGATTAGGTTTTTTTGGCTCTGATAGTATGTTCTTGCCTCAGTCCCTAGAAAAATAGTCAGGGTCTTCTAAGATATTAAATGGGGACTCAAAGACATTTAAATGAAGTATAAGGAAGAATCGGCATTATCATTCAAAGCTGTGGATGTCTGTTTTTCCAGCTCCAACATGCAGTCGAGCTGGTACTGATTCAAACTAAAGACAGGACCCCTTCCTTTCTCTCTAGGAAACTGAAAACAGTTTGGAAATGCGGTTTTAAAAATAGCTTTATTATGTCAAGTCAACTCTCGTAGGTTGTGGATCACTTTTTAAAGTTCTAATTCGGATGTTTGTCCCTCATTATTTAGCAAGCTATAAATTGTTTTCCTTTTTACTTCATGCAATAAAAAGATTATGTGAGTTATAAAAACATCAAAGTTCATATTGTAAAAACAAACTGAGTGATGGCCTTCTGGTTTCAAAATACACATGAAACCAACTGGTCAGGGTCTTACATTTCTGTTTCACATTAAGTTTTATGGCCTATCGGGAATGTAAAGCATGATGTTTTGATGAAATTGCCATTTATTAGGTAAGTTTCTACTTTTTGATAAACTTACTATGTTTTTGAATGGTGTGCCTCTTTTTAACTGGAAAGAGAGCAAACATTAGCAAAATCGTTTCTGAGAAAGTTGACATAAACATTTATCTAGGAAGCTATACCTTAAACTAATGTCTTAGCCCTTTGGTTAAACTTCTGGTTCTTCTGTCTTCTCAATTGCTAATTTTTATGGTGCACTGTTGTGTTTGTTGACATCATTAAAAAATTTTAAGTAATCAATGATGCTATTTTAATGTGAGGAAAAAGCATTATAGTTTTCATTCAACTGCATTAGCTGGAAAGGAACACCCATGCACCATATGAAATGTATTTGAGTGCCTTAGTCACATGTCCTTTTAGATCACAATTATATATTCACTTTCTTGGCTTGCCAATGGTTTTAAAAGGTTATTTTTAGATTTATGACTCATTAATCTGACTCAAATTTATCAGTAGAGAAGATGTAGGTAAAACTACTGTTGCAAGCAAAAGAACAATAATTATAGCTCTTGGTCCTAACTTAACTCAGTTATAAATAATACATTCATAAAGGTGTAGACATTTCCCATGAAAAGCTGTAAAGTGTGGATTAAAGGGCCTGGACAACACAGGTTTCACACAATTCAAAAGAGTTCCTGAATGCATATTACATTTCATGGAGTTTAAGCAAGAGAAGTGTGGAGATAATGAAGTTCAAGGATGACCTTAAACATTCAATGTCCTAGACACCTGGTTAATAAATATTCTAAGTATTATCTTAAAAACATGAAAATGTGTTTCTAAAGCAATAACTTCTTTTTTTCCCCAGGCTTTTAACTTGAACAAAAAACATTGCTAAAACAAGAAATTCTGCTTGCCATGAGGCAATAGCACAGTTGAAGTCTGACCAGCTACCCTCCATTCAAATTCTCGGTACATTCTTGGAAAAGATGGATTAAAATATTAGTTTCCATGCCATAAAGAAATGCATGTGAAAAGGAATCTTCCTTCAGTGTAGGTACGCAGCTGTTGATATGTTGATATGTGGATCTATGGAATATGTGTCTGAAAACAATGTTTTTCTGTGCAAATGCATTATTGTCTAAAATGCCCAAATGTTTATGGAAAAATAATATAAATGAAAATGATTAAAAGGTGCTTTGAGAGATAAAAATTCCAATGTTAAGGCAAAAACAACAACCTCCTTTTTCTTCTCACCCTAAATCCCTCCTAGGCAGCCCAAAGATACCCTGATCAGAAAACAGGTAGTTACCAAGTTACAAAAGTCCGGTATGCCAAAAGTTCATTTATCAGTCTGGGTTTCAAAAACTTTTAACATTTTCCCTGGGAAACAAGATTACAATTGGGAATTGGGTTGCCAGATCAGCACACAAAACTTTATGAAAAACATAATTATGCTAAGATAGCGCCAAGAATTCTACAGGCCACTGGGAAAAATGCATCCCAGGCCAAGCCTCCATGGTGTGGCAGGAACCCGTCCTCTTGTGCTGTCATCTGGCTGTCCTCACTGCCAGCCCAGAACCCTTTCTTTCACTGTCAGTCACTGCTGAAGGATTTGGGGGTACACTTCATTAGGCAGGACTGAGGAGTGCCCTCAAAGGGAGCCACAGTTTCAGGAGATGAGGGACAGAACTGAGGGTTTGGGGATGTATGACAAGATGAATGGGAACGTGGGGGGAGGCTCTGTGTGGGGAGGTGACATGGAGTAGAAAGCAGAATAGACAAGAGGTTGGGTCCAGGGTCCACGGGTAAGTTAGCGAAGGATGATCTGAGTCACAGTTTACCTCCCTCCTCCTTCCTGTGGATCTACCTTTTCTTTCCCCAGGACAGGATTTCAAAGACCTCTGTGATTATGAGTGAAGGCAAGAATCTTTATGGAATGAAGGGATTTGAAGGATGGGTGGAAGAGGGAGAATTTCAGAATTTCTACAGAATTTGGGATCTACAGTATAGAAGAACAAGTCCTTAACAGGGGCAAGGGCACAGAGGAGTTCCCAACTACCTCCCTTCCGGAGCTGCTTATATTAAGTGGTATAAATTGAGAACAACAAAGTTGCTAAGAATATAAAGAACAAAATAAAAGTTTAATTAAAATTTTCTATTAATAAGAGACCAACTCATACTAAATTTTCAACTATAAATTTCCATGCCCCAATGAGATAGATCATCTATTGCTTCAGACAGAGTACTGAGTTTTTAAGAGTCAGTGGTTACTACGGTAATAGAAGTTTCAGTAATTTTCTATTTAGAATGAGACTTTTATTCCATTAATGTTAAATTATATTTTTAAGTATTCCCATATGAAGAAATGTGCAAAAATACCTGACCTGTGGTGGCACAGTGGATAAAGTGTTGCCCTGGAATGCTGAGGTTGCCCATTCAAAACCCTGCACTTGCCTGGTCAAGGCACATGTGGGAGTTGATGCTTCCTGCTCCTCCCCCATTCTCTCTCCCACTAAAAAAAAAAATGAATAAATAAAATCTAAAAAAAAAAAGTGCAAAAAAGTTCTAATCAGATACTATTGAGATCAGAAGCATTTTTTCCCCCAAACAATACCTTTGAAGGCCTACTGTAGGAGAAGTTTTTTTGTTTTTGTTGTTTTCAGTGTAAGGGCTACAACAGTGTTTGGTCAGAAAAGTCCTAAATGCTACTTTTATTTCTTAGTGACAATAATGCCACATAAAGGAGGGATCTCCTTAACTTTTGGCTGGCCTTTGAGCACCACTCTTTATTTACATAATAGCTATTTCATTCATGCATGGCCAACTTTTTGGACTTAAAAGAATTTGTCACACTTCGTTAAGTTCTCAAGTAACTGACATAATGTATTGAATTTCTTCTTTTGATTATATTAGGATCTTCCTTTTAGGCTTTAATTTCTGAATTACGTTAGATTTTACTTCAAGTTTACCAACAGATGAAGGCAGAGGAAGGAGAAAATAGTCAATCAACTTGAAATCTCACCACTTTGGCCAGTGGATTCTAAGGCGCCTTCTGATTGGGAAATGATTCTATGCTTGTTCTATGACTGTGTAAAAATCCTAGCCAGTGGAACCTGGATCTTTATGACTTAGAACTATTACCAGGGCGGGGCGTAGCTTATCTAGGGAAGAAGGAGAAGTAGTGACACTTGTGAGTGGAAAAAAGGAGGAAGAAGAGGTGAGGAAGAGACTCTCAAAAGTAAAAAAAACAACAATTTGTCCATGGAATGATTATACAGTCTTTTATTAATAAATTGACTAGTTAGAAATGCATGATTACAAATAAAAGATGTCCTACATAGTCTATGTTAAGAAACCGAGGAATATTAATGAAGACACTGGTGAAATACTTGACATGGAATCATCTTGATAATCTGAACTGACAAACTCACTGGCATATACGGTTGCAGCGAATATGAAAGAATAATTTAGTGCCAGAGGCTGGGCTTTTTCTGCACCATACTTATGTTCTGTGTCCTCTCTGCCATTTCTATGGTGAAATGTCATTTCTATGGTGAAAATATTATTTAACAATATAAGCAAAACAAAATTAGGGAAGGTTATATGACTTTAATAGATTTTTTATGCACTTCTAAATATTAATAGCTTAATTTTAAAGTATGAAAAATCACTAAAATATGAAGTTGCCAAGTTTATGGTAATTTTATTATATAAAGCATTCTGTTTCAGTGCCTAAGAGTGCCTGGTACCTAGCACATAGGTTAATAAATGTTGGTTATGTGACTAAATGAGTGTTAAGACAAAGGAGAAATAGCTATGGCTAGAAGAATTGCAGTTTTATCTGGGAAAGGTCAAATTTCTACAGAATTTGGGATCTACAGTACAGAATTTGGGATCACCAGGACTACCTCCACATGAAACCTTGTTTCTTTTCTATCTACAGTGCTAATTTAAAACTTTAATAACACATTGTAGCTAGGAGAGACAAGCTATAGTTTCTCTCAAGCTTGTCCACAAAAGGAGGACCGACATTTTGATCATCCTATAATGACTCAGAAGAGTCCTCAGTGAGAGCAGAGTCCAACTCACTGCTTAAACTTGGCCCAGAGAGGTTAAGTGATTTAGCTGAGGTCACACAGCTGAGCAGCACTTAGAATTCTAGTCTTAAGACCACTTTTCAATATTTCACTAACAGTGTTTAAATAATGTTTTTTGAGAGACCATAAGTCTTGGGCAAGATAAGTGAAGAGGGAGTGACAAAAAAAGCTATTGTATTTGCCTCAATGATAAATTTACCACAGAGATAATTGAATTAATGGAATGTTCAAATAAATTCCACAAACAAAACTGTCTTTATAGGCCATTAAAAGCATAAAAATTGGGAGTCAAAGATGGAAGAAAAAAATTTTAAGACAAAATAGTCTAGTGTTCATTACTGATACTGAGGAGCTCATGTGTAATTATGACATAGTATTAATTCCTTTAAAAACAACTCTCCAAACAAGAAGCTTATGAAAAAGAACAGAATCATGCCTTCTAGAATCATTCCTTTGAATAAATAAAAGTTTGTTAGTTTTCATATCTGGAATAAATTTTAGGTATGGCTGAATTTTAGATGGCCATTTGATCTGGATTTCTGTTTATGATAGTTTGTCATAAACTTTACTTTAAGAAGTCAAGAACAGAAGGGAAAATGGTCATGTTTACAATCAATATTTCAGTCACTAACAATAGACGAAAAATTCAACAAACATGCAAACACATTAGAAATTTCTTATTTCATTATCATCTTATAAAATAATGACAATTAAAAATTATGCTTTTATCCTGATACTTACAAATATGGGGGGAAGTAAAGACTTTTTTCCTAATATCTTGCCAAGTTTCTTTTAAATTCACAGAAAGGACAAAGACAAGTGTGTTAACAGGTAAAAAAAAAAGATACTGTATAAAAGCAATGGAGGATATCTAACCAAACAGAAGGAATCAAAAGGTTATAAGCCTACAGAGTTGAATATGATTTAAGTCCACACAATCATTGAAAAAAGAATATGCAGCAGTACAGTAATCAGGAAAATTCCACACACACTTATTATTAGAGAAGGCTTATTTTAGAAAATGAATGTGTCTGTAAGTGCTCTTTGTTGCCATGAGCAACGTACTTACAGCCACACTCAAGTGCCCGAATCAGGTCATGATTACCTCTGAACAGACCTTGCCATTCTGGAAAAGCCCTTTTTCTTTCATTCAGGATTTCTAAGGAAACGGCTTTCATCTTAGGCAACTAGACATCTGGCTTCTTGGTTTGTTTTAAGGAGCAAAATGGGAAAAGAATGACTCACCATGAAGCAGGTCAGGCTAGCAATATTTTCCTATTTCAAAAAAGTTACGGTCTCCAAAAACTTTTTCTTGAGAAAGTGAGTAATTCAAAATGCACTGATAATTATATGTTAGGGATTTTCAAATATGTTGAAGGACCATTCACCCCAAGCTATGTTTGCTTTCTAAACTCTTATATATGAGCTGTTTAACTTTGTAAATCCACAAAGTAAAAACACCCAGGAGGAAAAGGAGTGAGATTATTCAAGTTCCACTGCTAAGTCTTCTGAGTTTTCCCACCACAAAGACAATTAAATGTATTTTTTCTTGGCTCTTCTCTTTGATTATTGGAATCAAAATATATCCCTTTCTTATTTAATGACTAGATTGTTTATTTATTCCTCTTAAGTTCCTCAAATACATAACAACAAGAACAAAGTTGACTAATATATCAATATATATTCCCACCACCATCAGAGAATCTACTAGATATCAGACAGCATACAGATGCCTTATATATGTCTTTCAATTTTCAATGTGCTATATATATATGGTATTATCCTGTCAATTTTATAAGAAATGGAGGCTCGCTGAATTAAGCCATTTGCCCCAGGCCACACAGCTAGCCAAGAGCAAAACTAGGATTTGAGAGATGGGGTGGTGAACACACAATACAATATACAGATGATGTATTATAGAACTGTACACCTGAAACCTGTATAATCTTATTAATGTCACCTCAGTAAAGTCCATAATAAGACCAGGATTTGAACCCAGGTTTATCAGACTAAGCCAAAAATCTCCTGTAGGGTGTGAAAACCACCTCCTAAGAGAACCATCATTATGATGATATTTGAAGATCTAAGACTTCTGGTTTTGTTGTTTAAATCCTTTCCCCGTGTATTAACAATGGTCTCCATTACATGTATAATTTTAACATGAAAACCTCAATGGAGTTCTTGGTCCTGCTTGTGTGGCCCCTTCGCCTCTGCAGTTCTGCCCCATGCCAGTCTCCTCCTTGCTCTCTGGGACACAGAACCTCTCTGCATTCTTTCATGCACAAGCTTGTTCTACCTTCAAAATCCTCTGCGCACTCTGTTCCGGGCTGGCAACACTCTTTTCCCTAACTTGTTCAGGTTCCAGCTCACAGGTCATTTCCTCAAAAGGGTTCTCCCTGAACTCAACCTAAATTAGCTCTTCCTTTCCAATTCTCAAGACACCTTGAACTTTAGCTCAACATGTACCTGATTAGTGTCTCTTGTTCCTGGGCTGTGAGCTCCCAATGACAATGACTGACTTTATCTTGTTCAACCTTGCATGTCCAGGGTCCAGCACAGTGTCAACCATGTGATCTGAAAGGATGCCAGGAAGAACCATACAGACCTGGGACAGGGAGGCCTATGCATGTTTTATCAGCTTCGCCAGCACTGATGCATGCCTGAATTAATGTTATCAGCAATGGGAGCTTTCCCCTTGTATAAAACATTTTGTCCAAAATGTAAAAAGAATAATTTCATCTAAGTTACAAGTCACAAATATTTCCTTATACTAAACACAACTATCTCCAGAACACTGCAATTTTAAATAATTTAAATGACCAAATAAGATATAACTATCAATAGCTTCTTTTAAGAAATACAGTAGGGCCCTGACCGGTTGGTTCAGTGGTAGAGCATTGGTGTAGTGTGCGGATATACTGGGTTTGATCCCCGGTCAGAGCACACAAAAGAAGTGGCCATCTGCTTCTCCACCCCTCACCCTCTTGCTTCTCTCTTTCTCTCTCTTCTCCTCCCTCAGCCATGGCTTTATTAGTTCAAGTGAGTTGGCCTCTGGTGCTTGGCCTCCATCTAAGGTGCTAAAAAAAAAAAAAGGCTCAGTTGCTGAGCAATGGAGCAAGCGCCCCAGATGGGCAGAGCATCGCCCCCTAGTGGGCTTGCCAGGAGGATCCTGGAGGGGGCGTAGAAAGAAAGAAATACAGTATAACACATATGTCCAAATTGTTGCATCTTTCAAATGCATCATTTGGGGGGCAGGGGGGACTGCACCATGACTAGGACAGTGTTACAAGTCTAGACATTTCTAAGGCTTCTCTTTGGTAACAGACTTTAAAATCAATTTACTAATCAAACAGGAAGTTCTGCTTTTTCACTTTAGGGTGACAAGCCATTATTCCTCAATTGGCACTGTCTCAACCCTCACCTCTGTAGACACATGACAGACACTCTCAGCCTAGTTTCCACACTAAGCTTGAATGACACCCACCCCCACACATGGGCCTTGTCTGGCCAGGAGCATAGAGATATGCAGCAGAGTGGACAGGTTCAGGCAGCCATAGAGGAAGGGGACAGAGGAGACACTTTCAGAGAACACACCAGGCATGTACATCCAAAATCCGGCCTTTGCAATAATACAGATGGGATGCATGAACAGCCAAGTAGTGACCAGCAGGAAATGAGAACTGCCTGCAGAGGGCGCTGCTTATATTCCTATGCCTGCAGGGGCAGCCTCTGAATTGGCCATAAGGTGCCTGACCTCAGTCTGCTGTGCTCTCCTTGCTGCAGGGCAAGGGGGAGGTCCTTTCCCACCTCAGGGTCACCATAAACTTCCTCCTCCCAAGATGGTGCTGCAAACAAGTTTTCCACTTCTCTGTTGTGCAGAACTTATGCTCTTTCCTAGGAAAACCACTTAACTCAATACCTAGTTCAGAATGAAAAATTATCAGGGGTCACGAAGCAGGAGAAATGAGTAAATGGAGCACAAAATGAATGTTTGTGACCCCTCAAAACTGCTATGTGGAAACCCAATCCCCAGTGTGATGGTATTGCGAAGTAGGATCTCTGGAAGGTGATTAGTTCATGATGGTGAAGCCTTTGGGAATGGGATTTGTGCCCTTAAAAGAGATCCCAGAGAGCTCCCTTGCTCCTTTGGACCTGTGAGGACACAGGGAGAAGATGGCCACCTATGAGAAAGCAGGCTCTCATCAGACACCGAATCTGCCCGTGCCTGGCCTTGGACTTCCCAACTTCTGGAACTGTGAAATAAATTTGTTGTTTGTAGTCCACCCAGTCTATGGTATTCTGTAGCTGCCAGAATGAACTGAGACAAACACAAAGAGTGAATCCTAATGTAAACTATGGACTCTGGGTGATAATGATGTAATCAAGTAGGTTCATCAATTGTTAACAAAAAACCACTCAGGCGGGGGATGTTGATAATGGGGGAGACTATCCATGTCTGGGGACAGGGAATATATGGAAAATCTTTACCTTTCCTCAATTTTGCTGTGAACTTAAAACTGCTATAAAGTCTATAGCAGTTTGTGTCAAATGTCTTCTTTAAAAGGACAAAGAATTAACTAAGAAAAAATGCCACACAGTTTTCTGAGGTGCTGTGTAATATATGACTTTCAAATTCCCTTGTGAGAAATATCAGTTTGTGCTAACCCTCATGGCCATAAGCCACATCTGTGTGGTAAAAACAGGCCACTAGAAGGTCAGAGTCAAAGGAAGTAACAGTAGCCTCAGTCAGGCCAGAATGCAGTGTATCTATTAGAAAGAATCAGGACCAGCTACATAATTTGCAGGGCCTAGTGCAAAAGGAAACGTGGGCCCCTTCTTCCCAAACTATTAAGAACTTCAAAACAGCAGTGGCAGAGCATGAAACCTCGTGTGGCGCCTCTGGGACCCAGTGGGGTTCAATCAAGGCTGTGAAGCCAGACCTGAGAACCAGAGAGCTGTCCTCAAACTGCCCTGCTGTGCCCTGAGTTCAAATCCCTCATGCTGCCACAATGACATGTTGTTTCAAAATAGCATGTGGCAGGCTTTGGGGAGGGAGGGAGAGAGGGAAGGGAAGGAGGGAGGGAGGGAGGGAGGGAGGGAGGGAAGGAAGGAAGGAAGGAAGGAAGGAAGGAAGGAAGGAAGGAGAGGAGAGGAAGGAAAAACAACCCTTTGCCTCTTGTTTTAATTTTGTCTTTAATCAAAGTAAAACATGCCCATAGTTTTAAACTTCCTAATGTCTATGAAAGTTTAAACATAGTACTAAGTGTGTTATGACAGAAAAAAAAAGAAGGCAGCCCCTGCCCCACACCTTCCAACCTGATTCCTGCCGCCCACACTGGTATCTATACTGACTTCCTGTCGCAGAGGAGGCTTATTACGCCACACACTCATCCCACATACTCCTTCTCCAGTTCTCCCAGTTTGGTTCCGTGACCGTGTGGGGATTATAATCAATAGTCAATGTTTACATGATCAATTCACACTAGTTCACAGTGCCGCCAAATGGATTATGTCACTTTCCTGTGCAACATTTCCTCTTTTCCCCTCAGGATAAATAACCACCTCACCTCTCCAGGTGTTGAGGGTTTATTTAGGTAACTCTTAATTTTTGTTAATCCAAAGCATAAAAACGCTCTCCATGTGGTCAAACACATACTGTAATATATCAGTTCTCTCTTCACAACAACCAAAAAGAATTGTGATGGTCACCTCCATCATTCTTTTTCGGAACACCTGTCATTCAATATGGAGCCTTGTGGAGACATTGTACAGTTTGTTTCTTTTCTTCCCTGTATACCTCCTCCTTTAGAAAATTTACTTTCTGAGAAAGTTCCTCATCTTTAGCTATTCAATCATGCCACTGAATTTCTTTATATTTGAAGTATCTTTAATTTTCAAAAAAGAGCTTGCTTACTCTGCTTCTTTAAAAAAAAAAGGTTCTTTCTGTTTTTGTTTAATAAATATCCTTTACCCTCTTATCTCTTTCAGACAATCAGAGAACATTTCTTCTGATTCCTGGATGGCATTTCTGTCAAGATTCTCTTTTTCTGGTGTGTGGTTTGCTCTGGACAGCCATGTGGCAGACATTCCTCACGATCCTGGTTGCCAGATCTTATCTGTGAGGGAGGCACTGAACTCAGATAAGTTTCGTGTGCACGAATGGGCTTGTTGACTAGGTGACTTCGCTAAAGGGTGATCAGTAGGGAAACCTACTATTTCATTAGGGAACCCCAAATGTTAATATCTATAGACTTTTTTGGGGGATCACTTTACCAAAAAGGAATCCTCTTGCTTGGAGGAGTTACACCTGACCAGCCAACATCTCAAAGCCAAGCAGGGAGGGTTCCAGGTGTTACGCTGAGTGTTTCATCTTCCCCTGAACTCCTGTTTTTAGTACCTATGTGGCATCTCACCCTTGCTATGGCTCCGTTCTGCTGAAAATCTGACAGATGCTGAGGAAAATTTCTGTAATTTATTCTAGAGATTTGTTACTACCTTTCATTCTTCGTTCTCTTTTCTCCTCTTCCATTTGTTCACTGTCCGGGGTTTGGTGGAGAGCAGATACTAAGGCCCCATGCTGACTCTGCACACTGGATCCAATCAGACTCTCCCTTTGCTAGAGACTTTAAATAGAAGCACTGTTATGGCAACATTTCCAGCTAGGGAGAACTATATGTCCACTGACTACTCTTTTTAAACCACTGTAACTTTCACAGGTGACAGACTTCTGATTTTTAACCAATGGGTAGCTCCTGCCATGCAACCGTAAGAAAATAAAGCCCAGTCCTGTAAGGTCTTCTTAGGCAGGGGAGTTTCTCTTTCCTCTTTGATGTCACTACCACCATCTTCCTTACCCCACACAGGAACATGTTGAAACCCAGACAGCCTACTTCCGGGATCACCAACAGCTAATCCTGCAATCGGACACTGGCTTTACCCCCCACCCCCATAACCTTATATACCTGGCCTACTACGTTTGTTGGCACGACTCTATTTTTAATGTTAGAACCAGTCAAGCATAGCAAGGAAGGCAAATCTACTGCAAAAAACAATCAAAAATAGAATATCCCCCCAAATATTTTGGATATTTGTTTACCCTCGATGAAACTAATGTAGTGACAACAAGGAAGAAAGAAAATGTTACTTTTAAACAACTAGCTCTTGTCAACGTTAATATTATGATTAACCACAAATTCATCTAGGTGCACAGGCCAACTCTCTTTAAGTTTTGATTTTAGGTAGTTAATTAATTTCAACAAAAGTGTTTGGAAATTTGCCCCCCGCCCCAATAAAAAGGAAAAGAAAGTGGAATGAAGACATGTTTTGCAAGACTTTGCATCAGTATTTTATTATTTTCCACTATCCTGTTTAAGCCAATTAAATTAGAAAACTTTGTAAACTGTTTTTATTTCCTAGTAGAGTTTATAAACTGTTCTGTGTTTACCTCAAATAAAATCAACATCAAGAGGTTAAACTGATAGGTAGAAACGGAAAGGGAAGATATCTCCTTTGAGTATGGTACATATCTTTATATTGGTATATATTTCCATTTTATGGGTAATCATCTATATGTATTGTTTAACAATGACTTTCAAGCAATGATACCAAAATAAAAGTTCATTAAACCATTTCTGTCACTTTTAATAGCTACTGGAAACTACCATGGTTAGCCTGGCAAGGACGGTGGTAGGAAGGCATAAGATGACATCAGACTCGTTGATCCTCAATACTGAGATGAAGTAACTACGGTCTTCAGTATTTCCCACTTGAGTGGCTCTGGCTCCAAGAATCCCTATTTCAGGATACAGTTTCTTGTTCACTCTTATCTGCATCAGTCTTCCCAATTCACACTGTTTCCAATCTGATAAATTTACCCTCAGGGTACGCAAACCATCACTCAGCAGTGCGTCATTTTGCAGGATACAGACTTTGTCATGTCCTTTGTAAAAACCTTTTTAAGAATTTCAGTGGTTTAATGACCTAACTCCTACTGTATTTCTAAATTAATGTACTTTAAATAAAAATAATATTTTAAATATTTTTTCTTCAGTTGTTAAATATATGTAGTTAATTAATAATGGGCAAATGGAATGTGTAATTTCCTCAGTTTTTGATATATGAGTAGTAAGTCCATATTACAGAAAAGAAACAAAAGCTTTTGGGAAACACAAATACTTCCACTGTAAAATGACCAAAAGAGACAAACTTACATGGCTTGTCTAGTATTTACTGGGATAAAACTTCTAATACTATGCAAGATATCTGAGAGAAAAACCTAACCGTTTATTTATATTTTGATACTTTAATCTGTTTCCGTTTCCAAAGAGAAAAATTGAGGATATTTTAACTATCAAAACAAAAAGATACATACTACTGAGAAAGAAGAGATGCTTCTAAGCAGCAATACAGACAGCCTCTGGGGTGACTCAGTAAAAGTACATCTTTGCATCTATACTGAATCATTTTATATCGACTAGCTAAGATTGCTCTTCCAAGGGACCCTATAGTAGATACTGATTTAACTTATATGCTTTTATATCTGGATTCATATATAAAATTAGCTTAAGTTGGAGTAAACTGGAATTGTAGCTTGTAAGTATTCAGCTTTGTCAGTAAAGTATATGGGGGTTTTGATTTTAAGTCCACATTGATGGGCTTGTTTTAACAAAAAGAGAAATATTCCTGAAAATCATATACCAGTTTTCCCATGATTATTACAGAAGCTAACCTTTGTTTTGTTTTTTTGAAAAAATTGGTTTTATTTTTAATTTAGAAATTAAATTTAATGGGTGACACTGATTAACAGGGGTAGC
Organism: Rhynchonycteris naso; assembly: GCA_037038555.1. Lineage (NCBI taxonomy): Eukaryota > Metazoa > Chordata > Mammalia > Chiroptera > Emballonuridae > Rhynchonycteris > Rhynchonycteris naso. The sequence continues at coordinate 164,538,600 of CM072999.1, read as the reverse complement.
TACGTTTCAGGTGAACATCTCCACAGCATTTGACCTGTTGATTGTGTTGTGTGTCCATCACATTTTCTGTCACTTTATATTTGTCTTTACTCTTTACTGTTTAAGGCAAAACATATTTTTTCTATTTTAAGGCAAAAAAATCTTACTTAAAAATACAGTAAACTTTAAAAAAAAATACCAGTTATATTAAGGGAATCAAGCACAACTGCCTGGACATTTACTTGAATCCATGGCTCCATTCTTTTGCAAAAGTAAATTTTTAGATATTACATTGCCACCGTTTCTTTATAAAATAGAATATGGTGTCATAAGTGTATAGTTAACCATCCTGGTAAGAGTTATCAGTGATCATCTATATATTATTTATAGTAGGTAAAATGGAAAAAAATAAAACTTCTTTAGAATTTCCCTGATCCAATTAGATTTTCAACTCTTAGAGAAAAATCCCTTTAATCTGGGCACAGAAAGCCTAGGTCTCAGTCTTCAATCCTAAGAAATCAGGCATTAGTAAAGGGTTTGAAACTGTTAAAAATTTTCAAATGCAGAGGTTAGAAAAGTTAACTCAATCCTGCTCCCCCCTCTCTAGGAACACTGGAATATTCTGAACGTTTGAAGGAGACAAAGCTGATAGTTTGTGGATTTTCTGTCACCAGCTTCTAGAAGACAGGGTCCTTTTGAAGAGTCTCAGGTCACTTCCTGGAAGTTTCTGAAATGCCACAGGAGAAGCCCTGCTGGACCTCACTTGTCAGGTGTACTCTGGTCAAGGCTATCTTTCTGGTACCACGAAAAGTATAATTTCCATATCTCACCTCCATAAGCACTCACCCCTGCCTCCCTCCCCTACACAGAGAGGCAACACAGAAGCAGTGTGTTAGAAAAACAAAATCTTGAAGCAAGACTAGAGTTATTGATTTTATAAATGTCTGGTGGGCTAGTGTTAACAGAACATTCTACCTTGAAAATATATTTAAGTTAGTAAAGTACATTTATAAAATTCTGTTTTAGCACATAGGACTGATGTATAAAAAATGAATTTATAAAAATAAAACAAATGTTAACAGCAGTGGCAAAGTGTAAAAAAAGTACACCATGAGATGAATATAATCAGATCAATGTTTTTAAATATAAGAATATACCCTGTGCCAGACACATATAAGAGCACAAGCAAAAATAAATAAATAAATAAATCAAACCCCTTTTATATATATTATCTCTTAGGACTTCTCAATGTATTATTTTTGAAATAAAGTGACAAGGAAACTGATCCAGGGTGTTAGGTTAATGAAATCACAGAATAGTGAGTGGCAAAGCAAAAACTCAAACCCTAAACTGCTTAAAATCCATGCTCTTACTCAGCTATAGAAATCATTTTAAATGGGCAAAGGTCAGTGAGATGGAATTGTCTTTACTCCTAGGATTCAGGAAGAACATTGGTTTAGAACAATGACTGAAAATATAACTAGAACCTTTATATATACTGACTTAATTTTATTTTTATTGGGAAACAATAAACATCATTCCAACTGACTTTTAACTTTGATGTACTACTATTCTGCCAATGATAGGCATTTTAGTTTACTCGACAACAAAATACTAGTCATCATGAAATACAGTCATTCCATACCCAAAGCTAACACTAAAGCCCAGAAACTATACAAACGTATGCTGGAGGTTTCCTGTAAACCCCAATATTGAAGGATCTGAATATTTCACAGGAAATAGTAAAAAAACCCCAAAAAACGTCTTTTAAAACATTATGGTTTTAAAAAAATTGCCAGATCTGCTTTCTAGGTTTACGTTCACGTGATTTACATTGTCCTTTTATTTTTAGTCTTTCTCAATCACCTTGTTTTATATTGAGTTTTGCTTTGTGAATACATCTTATACTGTCTTTCTATTGATAGACGATTAAATCCTATTTTCATATACTGATAAAGCTGGTATGTTTGATCCTAGCTCTCTCATATTTTATATTTATTGTTAATATTATAATTTCTGCTTTAAAAAACATAGAAACTATAGGTAAATGTTATATGGGTAAATGTCCTTTATATATTATCATGTGGAAATGGAGAGGTGGGGTTGACCAAAATTCTCAGGATGGTGACAGCATACTTCCTGGCTCGTTCCACTCCCACCAACCTGCCCCATCCCTCCCAAGGCTCCTTCAGGATCCTTTTGCTTCACACTCCAATTACCTGTTGGTCATCCGCCACTTCACCACAGCACTTCATCAGAAGGCCTCCTCTGAGCACCAATCCTAACTTCCTCATCAAGAAAGGAAAGCAACAGCCTGACCAGGTGGTGGCACAGTGAATAGAATGTTGTCTTGGATGCTGAGGACCCAGGTGTGAAACCCCAAGGTCCCTGCCTTGAGCAGGGGCTCATCTGACTTGAGCATGGGATCATAGACATGACCCCATGGTCACTGGCTTGAAGCCCAAAGTCACTGGTTTGAGCCCAAGATCCCTGGCTTGAGCAAGGGGTCACTTGCTGTGCTGTAGTCCCCGGGTCAAGGCACATATGAGAAAGCAATCAATGAACAACTAAGGTGCCTCAACAAAGAATTGATGCTTCTCATCTCTCTTCCTTCCTGTCTCTTTCTCTCGCTTAAGAAAAAAAATAAAAAGAAAAGTAATATCATTGATATAATGCAAAATAAATTTGATTTTTTTCTTTGTTGTATGTGTTGATGCTATAAAGGTAATGCACTTGATAAGTTAATGTTAAATGAGGAATTCCACTCTTGGTTAGGTAGGGGAGGATTCAGAGGAGGAAGACTTCTAGAACCCTTTTACATAATATTCCTTCGATGTTGCTTAAAGGCCTTAGTAGATCAGATATGATCCTCCAGATCTCACTCCTGTTTATAGTTCAGCTCATCTCCCCATTTTCCCTTCTACAAAACACTGGCTCCAGCAGTTTCAAATGTATAATTTTATTTCATTGAAATATACTGCTACTTCTCCCTGCTATGACACTTCTCAGCTCCCCACAACCCATGGAGTAGCAGGAGCACCACCTTGTAGACCCCCCCCCCCCATAGACTCGTTAGGGGCCCTTTGTAGATGGTCTGGTGTCCGTACTTCCTTCTGTTACACTACTTACTACCCTGCATTGTAACAGAAAGTGAGTTTCTGACTTCCTTGTGCTTTGGTGACCAGTACAGTGCTTGGCATAGAAGAAAACATCCTCAAAAAATATTTGCTGCATAAATAAACTTATAAATAAAGTTAGGGCAAGGGCCAAACCAGCAAAAGGCAAAAGGAAGAGTTTTAAAAATATATTACATTTATATAATAGCTACAGAAAGAGACCTGTATAAAATAGAGAAACATTCTCATTCACTAGGATCCATCCATTCAAAAACCTAAAGGGTTGGTCACTTAGAAAGCTGTGACAATATAGTTTTTAATCATCTTCTTCATCTACTTTTACAATAAAATCTAACCATTACATCATAATACAAGATAAACTTTGGTTAAGAGCATCAACTAAAACTAAGTACCAGTTTTGCAACAAAGAAGAATAATTTAAATTATATTTTGCTTCCAGCTAGCTGGGAGGTCTACATACCAAAACTGGGTTGGCAACTCTGAGTTGTTGAGAGAGTCCCACAAATATTCTGGAAAAGCCAGTGGGTGGAATTTAGGTCCTCAGTAAGACAGCATTTACTTTCAACAGGTGAAGGTAAGGTTGAGAAACCAAGTATCATCATCATATTAGGGTCATGTGCATTACACTAAACACCCTGAATATCAAAAAAACACCCTGAATGCCAACAGTTCTTTTTATTTAAACAATGTTAAAATAGAGAGGAGTTATTAATGTTTGGCTGCACGGACAAGAGCAAGCTAAGCATCTACTTGAACACCCTCATCTCCCCTAAGCCCTTCCCTCCTCCTGTAGCCATCTAGCAGTGTTAACGTCCTTAATTTATTAACTTGAATTTCAGATTTTCAAATCAATTCATGTCAAACAAAACCAACAACAGTAGCAGCAACAGAAAGCCTACACAAAATAAAAACAGCAAATACTTTCTTTTAAAACGTATCTGTGTAAATCGTTTCATTTTCTGCAAAGCCCAAGGAAGTTGTCTATTTAAATAAAACTGATCAACTACTGTTTTCAAACAGTATTTTAAAGGAATATCATTTAATTCACAGGAATAGTGCTTAGGGTTTACATCAGATACTGATTTCTGAATGGTAGAGCCTTGTTTAGTAGGTATGTACATGCATGTAATACCAGCCGATTTGGGCAAGAGCATCCTTTTCCTTACTATAAATTCAGAGGCAATATACTGGTTATCTAAGAATTAAGATACTGTAAATACTTTGAGTCTAAGACTTAAACTAAGATCTTATAGCATCTAAGAACAGCCAAAATTCCAATGAGTTACAGAAAATATACTCCTTTGAGAAATTTCTCACTTTCTATGGTTTTGAGGTTACTTCTCTGTTCTTTGCAGGGCACTTCTACCCTGGGCATTCTCCTAGGTTCTAGGATACAAGCATGATACACAGTGTCCAGTCCCAATCCCGAGCACAACAGGGAGACATACACAAGATAGTCATCACACAAAGAAGTAAGAGGAGCAAGCTCATGCACAGGGAGGGCGACTAACTGCCCAGGGGGCCAGGCAAGGCTCCACGTGGGAGGTGCCATGGCCTGGGCCTAGGGCACAGACAGGGAGAAGGGCATTCCTGGCAACTGAGGCAGAGCCACAAAGAATATAACACGTTTGAGATTTTCACCCATAAATTAACCTTCGATTCCAGGCAATTCCGTCCACTTGCTTAGAAAAAAATCTTTCAGAGAAAATCTAGGTTCCCAGCAACACTGAGAAGGTGCAGAGATTTCCTGTAGGCCCCCATTCCCCGCACATGCGCAGCATCGCACGTTATCAGCATCCCGCACCGCAGTGCTCTACTCGTTACAACTGACGAATCTAAATTGGTATTGCATTACCACCCAAAGTCCATCGCTTACATTAGGGTTCACTCTTGGTGGTTTACATTCTACAGGTTTGGACAAATGTATAATGACATGCATCCATCATTACAGTGTCACATAGAGTAGTGTCACTGCCTGTAATACTCTTCCTTGTATCACCAGGGCTTGGACCCCCAGAGGGAAAAAATGCTTAATCAACAAATGTCTGCTACCAAGGAGGAACACCGATCAAAAGTGAGGTGTATGTATTATTTTAAAATGTGATCAAACATCTGTGAACTTGTGGATCTTCACATCTGTTACCAAGGTGCCATTGTTGGTGACAGTCAAAAAGTTTTCATGGACTATCGGGAAAAATGCTATACAGTAGAATAGAAAAAGAGGTTTAAATATTCCTTCTATTGGCAAAAACACTATTCTCCTTTGCTACTCAGAGCCATTTTCCTCCTGCCTTATTGATAACCCCTGGATTGCAGGATCTCTTTTATATATCAAGGTCATTGAGTCTCCCCAGACCCTGAGGTGGTTAAATGATTCATTTTAATGAATGGATGTGGGTGTGTAAGATCCTTCACAACCTAGGTCTAGTTACTTTTCTAGCTCATTCCCAGCCACCCCTTCTGATTCTTTCACATCCTTCTCTCTCCCCTCACCTCACCTCACATGCACACAGAAATATAATGTGGCCTGTTAACTATAAGCTCTGCATTTTGACCAGAAATCTAAGTCCCTGGCAATAATAAATAACAGTAAACTTAAGCAAACAAAAGACATGGCCTAGCACTTTCATTAACTACAGCTAACCAAGAAAGATGTGCTTCAGGAAGGCAACAGAAAACCTAAGAGCTGTCCTTTTGGAAGGTGGACGAGTCATGCGCACTGGATCTCCCGGGTGCACCTGCACCTTGTGCCTAGTGAAGGAAGAGCAGAATAGTTGAGGCATCTGAATGTTGCTTTTATTGTACTGCCTTTCTCACCAATGTGCTCCCATACGACTCTGTGCCAGCACCACTGCATGTTATCAGAAGCCCTCAGAGTGACTGAATGGCGAACTAACTTCAAGTGGGTATTCACAGGCTTTTTAAAAGAAGGGAGGGGAGAGATGTGGAATGCCTTTCACATCATGAATTTGGACAATGTTCCAAATTACCTGAAATATGCCTAGGTTTATTTTTTTGTATGTCTTAGAGATTAGATAGTTAGAAATTAGCCATGTAGAGAGTTGTTTAAAGCCTATTTACCAATCCGAAACTCTTTCCTTTTACTTTTAGCACTAACAGACACTTGGCTGATAATGGTATTTTATTGCAGGTTAAATATACATACCTATCTCAAGCCCTCACAGGGTTTTAAAGTGAGAGAATGATAAGTATATGGTTGCTAATAATCAATCCATGTAGTTGAAAATATCAAGGATTTTTTTTGAGGGGGTGGTTGGATCAAGTATCAAAGTAAAGACTTCTTATTCATTTTCTGAAGAACTCAACCACATCACAGGACACCTTGGGCACAAAGAAGAAACCAACTATAATAACATCAGTGAATTCTTCCAACGTCACTCTGACACAGTCATCATTTTGGCATCTGTCTCCTAGATATGGATTTGTCCATATCATGCAGAAAATAATGAGCTGAAAACTGTGCACACAGCGGCCTGGCTGTCTGAACACATGCCGGATCCTCTGACAGGCACTTGAGATACAAGGGAGAATCTGTACTTGACCTCAAAGAACTCAGGATGTACTGGGGAAAGATCATTATGAACGGGGAAGTACAACATCAGAGACAGAGTGTTACAGGAACACCATCACCTAGGCTTCCTAGATGATGGATGACCACAGCAGGTGGCGAGGAGAGCATGACCAATGAAGGACATAGAAGGGAGCAGCACCAAATGATGCAGAAATGTACAGGCAAGACCTGAGTCAGACAGTCCCTCACTTTGTCATACTAACTTTCGCTTGTTGGCCTAGGGATCCAGGAAACAAATTATAGCAAAGGTGTAAGGTGGTTAAATTAAAAATACCGTGTGGTTTAAATACTGACAACCTTTCTGGCTACTATATGGGCAGCAAATTTTAAGGGAACAAAACTGGATGCAGTTCAAAGGCCACTGTATGTAAAAAATAATGAAAAGGTTTTGAATTAGGGCAGCAGAAACATTTGTTTTTATTTATTTAATTACTTATTTATTTTTTAAAGGACACATTTGATATGCAGAGAAGAGAGAATCAGTAGGGCTTTTAATCACAGGATGTGGGGGATGAAGTCGTGGGAAGACTCACAGATTTCTGGCTTGGGTGGTGATGCCACCGAACAGGAAACAGGAAGAAGAGCAGGTTTCAGGGCGGGAGGTAACTTTAAAGTCAGCTATACTGAGCTGAGTAGGACACTTCTAACGACCCATCTCAGGGAGGAGTGGGCCATGGATGGCACTCTGGGAGAAATGGAGTACCAAGGGGCAGGTGACACTGAGAGTGACAGAGCTTGGAGAGGATATCAGGAGCATGTGGTGATGTCCTGGCAGCCAAGTGGCCCTGAATTTCAAGGAGAAAAATACAAATAGTTTCAACTGGGATAGAAAGAGCCAGCAAAAAAAAAGACTGAAAAATGTCCATTAAGGAAAAAGTGGGAGGTACTAAGGACCTTGGTAAAAGCAATTTTAGAAAAGCTGTAACAATAAAAGTCAGGTTATAATTAGTTATAAGGTAAATAAGAAGTGAGAAGCAGAGATGATTGATTGAAGAGCTGTTAGACATAGAAACAGTGTTAAAGGCGAGGTTCAGGTTGGTTTGTTTTTTAAATCAGTTGAAATCTCACTACCTTGAGATAGCCAATATTGACATTGTGGTGACCACCTGTTCATACATTCTTCTGTGCACATGCATATATATTTACATAAATATAAACATACATATATGTACATATACATACATAATAATGAAGACACAAAGAAAATTTATTTCCAACAAGATTATTATGTACTAATAAAGTAAATTTTGTCTTTATACCTAAACCACCCTTTCTTATTGAACATACACTTAAATGAAGTATAATTTCTCTTCTAAATCAAAACCCAAGACTTTTATGTTATGTACACTATCTTTTGACAAAAGAAATCTTTCTTACTCTTGAGAAATGCAACACAGAACAGTCTGCTTAGGAACAGACACACCCAATCCTATTGATTTTTAGAATGTAAAGAGCAATACCCACTTTGGACGTTTCCAGGGGTTTATACACTCATATGGGTAGACCCAAGGAGCTACCCTTAGAGGGCAAACCACCCCCCAGCAAAGGGTACTGACAATATACACCCAAAGAGTGGCACCCAGTGAGTCATCACATAGGAGCAAGTTCCACCCTGTGAAGCTTCCACACCTGCCTTCTGTCTCACCACCACAAAAAGAACTCACAAAGTTCTCTAGAGCAGTGTTGCAATGCCAACAAAGCTGGGAATACTGGTTAAACTGGCCCAGTCAGCTGAAGGGCCACTGGATTTGGCTTGGGTTTGCTCTACTAGGAAATGGGGCAGAGGTCAGAATTGCAACACAGAAAAGGTATCCCCCAAGGACCTGCAGAGAGGAGAGCATGACATGGGTCGTTAATGAAAAACTCTGAGTGTCATTTTTTTTTGGGGGGGAGGGTAGAGGAACAGACACAGCAACTTCATTCTGGTCACCGCTCTCTACTCACTCTCACTCTTTTTCTCATCGTTCTTATGCCAATGTCCCTCCTATAGAAGTTTTCATACCAGTTATTAGAAGAAATGTGTTTGATAAAGTAAATACCTGAATTTTTATTTTCAAATAGAGAATGAAAAACTAAATAGTCAAATAGCCTAACTGGAAGTGACACAGCAAATTGTTCTATCAATGTGGAGGATCATCCCTTTTCTTATTCAGAATGTTAAAACTCAACTCTTTCGGTCTTCATAGACATGTTTTAAGGGAAGGAAATATTATCTACTTATGTAAGAATTAGGTCCCATTTGGGGGACAGGGGATTTCTTTCCACCATCATGGAACAGACACAGGCACAGAGTCAAGGACCACTTTCATACAGCAGACACGACTATGTGGAACTCAAATGCAAAGCAGTGCACTGGCCACCACGTTCTTCAGGAAGAGTGGGTAAGGGGTACTTCCTGCTGGGCTCATCACTTCCTAATCTCCTTGGCTCAGTTCTCCAGGGCACGGAAACACTCCCAGAAACAAAGTAGAAAATGATGGAGAAGATAAAGAGGACTTTCATCACCTGGTTTGGCTGAATTAGAAAAATAATAATAAAAAAAGGTCTACATTTTCTCTTCCTCCAAATTTCCCCATGACTCTGACAAGGAACAGTGAGAACAAGTGAATTTTTCAGGTCTTGAGGGCATACTGTTTTACAATCATAGCCACCTGAAAATAAGACATCTGGAGGAAGAGGCCAAAATGGAACAGCTGTTACATGATATGCTCTAACTGCTCACAAGTATTTCCATAGCAAGATCATGTAGGATGGTCTCTATGTGTCATCCTCATTGTTTTTAACCTTCAGAGATAGATGAACCTAGTAATTTTCCATCATCTGCTTTACAGTAAACCAGATTGACTGTAATTTATGAGAAGACTCCTATATTGTTTTTGTAAATCAGCCTCCAAGACCTTATAAAGCTACAGCTAATAATATTTGGCAAATGAACATATTGGCATTCACCTTGAATAAACTACACAAACACAGTGCTCACAATTGATGGACAATGCACATATAAAGTTCATTTTGCCTACACCCTGAGAGCTTTGATGCTTAAAACCAGTATGTGATTCCAGCAGCTTTCATAAACAACAGTGATAAGACTGGGTTGAGTTCTCACACGTGAAATACTTTATTTAGCTTTTGCTGACAAATATGAACCGAGTGTTCACGCCATGCATTTCCTATCAGATGTTTCATGCATGGTTTTCAAAGACATGAGGAACATTCAAGTAGATGTGGAAAGGTGACACTCTGTCATCATGTGAGGTTGCATGGCTCATAAATTCCTTCTGGCAGTTAGCCAATTCTGTAGATTGTGTTCTGTCATTAGGTGCCACCCCACTTCTTGCTTTACATCTGCTCAGTAGTTAGAGACTTTCCTTTAATTTGCAGGTTTAGTTTTGTAGATACAAGTTTATGTGTTCTTAGAACAATGACTTAAATTTCATCTCACCAGCAAGTAACATTCCCCTTGATGGCATGTGTCCATATATATAATAATATTCTACCACTAGCTTATTCAATCTAAACTGATAACAATTATTCATCTTACGCTAGCCCTTTCCTTAGATTCAAGCAAAACAATATAACTCCAACAAAAACAAATATTGCATTAGCTGAAATGTATATATATCTCTCAAGATGACAAAGGAAGATAAAAAAGGATGAAAGGGAAAAAGAAAATGACTGAAAGATTCTAAGAATAAACACTGTATCATATATGCCTTTGAGAACAATTCTAAATGGTAAATGACATGTAATTTAATACTTGTTCATGTCTTTAATTGTTCAACCATTTAAACGTTTATGATGTACCTGGTTCATTGTAAAGTACTGTGAAGAACGCAAACATAAACAAAATATTTTATTCAGAAGCTTACAATAAAGTAGCAGATACATGTAGAAGGCATTTTATATACCAAGGTGCCAGACATGGTTTAAACAAGTGCTATAAGACTTATACATAGAAAAGCCCTTCCAATAGCAGGATGTAAAGTGAGGCATTTAGACCAGTTTGAAGATCAGGTACCATTTATTCTAAGCACAAAACACACCCACTCTTCAGTCTAATTAATATCCACTGTCTTTGGAAAGTGATCAAATAATTCTGTTGAGATTCAGTACTGACTTTATATGCCCATTTGGGAGCAAGAACTGCCATAACTGCTGTTGTGTAGTCACACGTGTACTGCCAGGTACCTTAATTTCTGTCGGGGGGGGGGGGAGCCTGCATGTACTTAGCTCAATTGGAAGGAAAAAAAAGTGGACAGTAATCTTAAGAAAATTGTCTCATCATACCTCATCATGTTCAGAGGAATGGCTGAATTAAAAGTATGGTACAAACTATCTGTAATAAGATCCTCCAAGTAAAGGTAGGAGAAATTTTAAATATTGAAACAAATCTATTTAATGTCTCTTCTTCACACACCAGCAAAGACTCACTTGTCTTACTGAATAATGGGTGTATTGATATCTCAAGCCTTCACTGGCTTCAGTTAGGTCATGTGAAGTAAGGTATTTGCAATGGAGATAAGAAGGTATTCTGCATGCTGTGCTATACTACTTTGTAAAAATCATATTTCCCACTTGGTTATTTCTAGTATATTGGAAACATTATTGACTTTTATAACCTAATCTTACAGCTGACCACTAAATTCTGATATTAATTATAATCTTTGGTTCAGTTTATTTACTTGGATTTTCTAGTGTGACAAATAATATTTTCCCCTTCCCTTCCAATGTTAGAAATCTCATTTCCTTTTTTGTCTTACTAGATCAACTACAAAGTAACAGCAACTGCTGCAGAGAACACTGACATGGCTCTCAGTATATGCTAGATGCTCTTCTGAGCATGTTAATAAGCTCATTTCAGCCTCATGACAAGTATATGAGATAGGTATTATCTCCATTTTATAAGTGATAAAAACAAGGCACAGAAAGATCAGGCAACATATATTAAAAAATAAGACAGCCCCTACAGGTATGAGCCAGGACAATAATCCTCCTCTGCTCATCATCATTTTGGTATAGTACATACTCAAGTTTTGAACTGCAGAATAAAATTCAAGTGTTAGGCTGCTGCTACAGACCAAATGTCCTCTACCCCCTTCATACATTGAGATCCTAAAGCCCAGAATGCTAGTATTTGCAGGTAGGGCCTTTGGGGGGTGCTTAGGTCATGAGGACAAAATTCTCAAGAATGAGATTAGTGCACTTATAAGAGAGACCCCCGCAGAGCTCTATGAGAGTAAGGACACAGTGTGAAGAGACACAGTGAGGAGTTGGCCATCTGCAACCTGGAAGGGAGCCTCCACCAGAAGGCTACCAGAAAATGTGAGAAAATAAATCTGTTGTTTCTAAGCCACCCAGTCTGAGGTATTCTGTTACAGCAGCCTGAATGGACTATGATAACCTCAGAAGAGAAGGTGAAAGTGCAAACCCTCCTCTCGTTCCTGACACTAATGAAATCTGTACTACCTTTTTGTTTGTGTTTTGCCATAAAAGAGGGGTGAATTTGAGCCTTTGCCAGGAATCAGAGAGGACCCAAGGTGTCTCTAGCCACCTCAACGCCTAGAAGCCCATGTCATTCAAAGTCTAGCTTTACTTCTGGGCCAGTGTGCACAGCCCAACTGGTCAATCATGATGACAGTGGTCCGGGGATGACTGGGCACCAGCACAGGTGGGCATCGTTCCCTCTACACAACAACATGCTTGACAGCTGCCACATGGGAACTTACTATATCATAGAGAAGATAATGTCTTAATGGTTCCCATAACAGTTAAAATGTGTTACCTGCTTTTCCTTCTACCACCTCACAAAAAAGGCTACTCACTCACTATTCAACAATGTGTATAAGTATGTGTATCTAGCAGGTGAAGTTACATATGCCAGGAATTCTGTTGTTCAGCTTAAGTGCCTTTATTCTGTGTGTCTATAGTTTTCTGTGCTGATAACCAGACATGGAGGCTTTGTTCTAATAAAAGAAATGCTCTTTCCCCTACCTGTTTACACCTTGTAAACACCTAGAAGACTAGACTGCGTGGCGCCCCAATGGAACGTGTGAGCTTTTCCTGTTCAGTGAGCAGAAGGATGAGAACTAGAGGAGCAGAGCATTACGTGTGTCTGTTGTTGACAAAAAGGTTAAAGGTAAAGGAAAGGTGGAAAAACAGAAAGAACAATTACAGCCTCAATCTGAGTGTTTTCTCATACCTGAGATTACACCCTTGTTCACGAGTCACACCGCCGGCCCGTGAGAGACTCTGGAAGAGTCCCAACAAACAATAGAATGTATTATTTTTTTACTTCCGCCTTACTTATGCAATGTGCTAGTCACAAAGGGCCATCCTCACCTGCTGCCCAAGGGTTATGTCTGAAACACAAATATAATATCATGGGAGTGAACTCCCTGCCGATGGGATACAAACCAAACCCAGGAGGTTCCTGAGAACCTTGTGATTTGGCCACTGTGGCAGGTTTTAGGTTGAGTGCTCAGGCTTCACAGTTGAGTGGCTCTGGGTTTGAATCTTTTCTTCACTATCTATTGACTATAGGACCTGGGCTAAGACATCAAATCCTTGGTTTTCTCATCTAGAAAGAAACAGTTTCTAAGATTAAATGAGATCATGGTTCAGTGTGATGTAAGGGCCCAGCTACCACAGAGTAGATGCTCCCCTAGGACTTGCTGTGTGGGTCTTACATGCTACCATTACCTCCTTCTAGCTGTCCCCCAGCCTTTGCACCACTGCCCAGCTTCTAGCAGGTATTCAAGTATTCAGTCCAAGTCTGAATATATCCAGAGATCAGCAGCTGCATGGTTTCAACATAGTCTCTCCTTCCTAGATTTGGACTTGCTGTGTATCTGCTACTGAGGGAGGGGATGTCTTAGATCTGGATTCCACATTGATAAAAACGCTAAATTCTTAACCATATATTATGTGGACCAGGTTTTACAATGTTGTTTTAATTATTTTAAAAATCTGTTTATCCTAGGTACTGACAGATATCTCCACTTTAAACATAAAGGGGGAAGAAAAGAGCCAGGGTAGTTCTGGAGAATAATAGCTTTGCAATAAAGGAATTGCTCCTTTGCTGCCCCCTGAATTTTTCTGCCATGACACACATGGTTGCTGTCAGTCCCATGCAGTGTGTGCAGAAAGTAACGTCAACTCACAAACTATTTAACTGGAGTTTTTTTTTTTTTTCAGACTGGGCAGTGGCTTGTTATATTTTCAGCTCTGACAGTGGTTTTTTGGACAACATCTGTCAGGCAGCCTCTATCCAAGAAAAAATTTTGATAATATTACAGAAAATGAAACTGATTTCCAACATTAATAAGACAGAAATAATAATAAGTACCTGGGTTTTTCCATCTTGCACCAGTAACACTAGACTAGATAACTCTGTTATTATAGGACGTTTATCAGCATCCTCAGTTCCCGCCCCCCAGATTAAAGCAAGCCCCTCCCTCCCCATGTGACTACCAAGAAACGTCTCCAGAGGTTGCCCAATGTCCTGGGGATGGGAAGGTAAGAGCAAACCCTCACTTAGTTGAGCAACTTTCTTGCTTAAACTTGGTTGAGAAATCTTGGTATATTGTTAAAGAAAAAAAGTCATTTTTTCTTAAGCAAGAAAGTAACAGTTAAGAATTGTGACAAATCCCAGGACCTGGCCAGTGGTTCAGTGAGTTGAGCATTGGTCTGGTGTATGGACATCCCAGGTTTGATTCCCAGTCAGGGCACACAGGAGAAGCGACCACCTGCTTCTCCTCCTTCCCTCTCCCTCCTTTCTCCTTCTACCCTCCTGTAGCCAGTGGCTCAACTGCTTCGGTCATAGCACCAGGTGCTGAGGATAGCTCCCTTGGAGTGCACCAGCCTCAGGTGCTAAAAATAGCTTGGTGTACTGGAGCTTCAAATGGGGTTGCTGGGTAGATCCCAGTCAGGTTACATGTGGAAGTCTGTCTCACTATCTTCCCTCTTCTCACCTAACTAGATAGATAGATAGATGAAAATAAAAAATTGTGACAAATTCCACAAGGGAAGTTTTAATTTCAACAAGTCAACCTACAATATCTATACTCTTCTCAGAAAAATTTCTTTATCATAGTATTGAAAATAGATCATCAGACTATTTCATTCAATTCATCAAACTTTCCTACATTTTTAAACACAAAACAAAGGATTCTTATTTGATGTAGGATATAAGTAATTGCCAAATATAAACAAAGCTATTGGTGTCAATTTTTTAGAGATTGAGATTTTTATACATTTTCTCCCTATCATCTAATGTTTCACTCCAAATATACTTTTCTGTGGAACTTCTATCTCTGATGTTCCTGGCATGCTCAAAAATTAAAAGGATGAGAGTATTCTTGCCAATCTCAAATTCCAATACCTGAGATGATGGGCAAACTTCTACTAGAAAGACCCTACTACCCCAAAAGGTCACAGAGGGGTTTGAAAAGAAATCCAAATCAGTATATTCTTACTCATTTCTTTTCATACAGATTTTATTTTGTTGACAAAATATATTTTAAGAGGAAAAAGTCTTTTAGTATAAAAGAAAACAGTAGAAATAAATTAGGACCATTAGGAAAAATGTGAGTAAGCATGTACCTATGCCTGGGGGTTAAAAAAAGTTTGTTTCCTTAAAAAACGGACAAAAATATAAACTCAATATCTTTCTCTGCTCTTTCCTTGCTTACGACATCTAGATATCAACTCTGACCTCATCAGCACTTCCCTCTGCCTTGGTCAGGACTTTATTATCTTTGATCAGGTCGGTTTCAACAACTTTCTATCCAGTTCCTCTCACCTTCTTCTCCTCCTCCATTCAAAGCCAGTGCAGCAGGCAGGGGGTGGGGGGTGGGGAAGTGTGGTGACCTCACGTAATCTTTTTAAAACAAAGATTATGTGAGGCCCCCTCCTAAAGCCCAGAGATTACAGTTCACATTACT
This sequence comes from Rhynchonycteris naso, assembly GCA_037038555.1. Lineage (NCBI taxonomy): Eukaryota > Metazoa > Chordata > Mammalia > Chiroptera > Emballonuridae > Rhynchonycteris > Rhynchonycteris naso. Next base: position 164,522,950 of record CM072999.1, on the reverse strand, counting down.
CACCCTAGAATTCAAATTCCTTCATGTTTGTTCCAAACTAGGTTTTTATTTTATTTTATTTTTAAGATTTTATTTATTCATTTTTAGAAAGAGAGAGCGAGAAGCAGGGAAGAGCAGGAAGCACCAACTCCCATATGCGCCTTGACCAGGCAAGCCCAGGGTTTCAAACCAGTGACTTCAGTGTTCCAGTCGATGCTCAGTCCACTGTACTGCCACAGGTCAAGCTCCAGCTAGGTTCCTAAACTTATTTTCTAAATACTCTTTCCCCCTCTACCTGAGAAACAACTTAAATTATCTTCACAACTGCCCACAATCCAAACCTCTGCTCAAGCTGGCAGCTCCTCTAGGATGCCCTTTCTCCCCACGTTCACCTGATGGCCACCCCTCCAGCCCCCAGAGAGAAGTGAGGTCTCCTACTCACAGCTCCACCAACCAGGAAGGGGCTTCAAGCAGTTATCTGCCTCCTCCAAGGGAACAAGAAACCAGACTTCTTCTCTGGGCACCTTTATAAACCTACTAAAAAAGTGTTTGTCCTTTAAAGAGCAGTCAATTTTAGTTTGGTCAAAAATACTTACTGAGCCTAACTTAAGTGATTCAAGCTTGTGCTAGGTTCTGTGAGAGACAGGGCTGTCTTCAAGGAGCCTTTAGTGGAGAGAGGAGCAAGAGCAAAACAAACAGACTCTCGGGCACAGATTGTTATGGATTCCAAAGCGGAAGGAAGAGAAAAGGTCTGATCTATACACATGCTGTGGGACATGAGGAGAAGCAACTTGAGTAGGCTGTCACAACTGCATGGTGACTCTCCTGGTGAGCCCCCCAGTGCTAGCCAACAGCGAGGAGTTGAGGAGTCGGAGGGGGGCTCTCTGAGGAACAACACTCAGCCCAGTGGGGGCCCTGGCACCCAGCAAGATGCCTACTGGAGAGCTGTACTTAGTGGACAGACCCTAGACCTAGATGTGAGTCAGGAGGGTCCTGCATTAGACAGCAGTCTGCCTTCCTGTGGGGGAATGCTTCTAAAAAGGCCAGGCCGGGGAGCAAATAATGGTGCCATAGCTGAGGAAAAGCAACCTGACAACAGCACAGATGACTGCCTGGAGGAGGAAGCAGACACGTCAGACTGGGGAGTAGGTGAGACCCAGTGAGGGGAGCTGGGAAGCAGGAGCAGCTTTGATGGGGACTGTGGGGACCGTGTCAGCAGACTTGGCACACAATTACTGCAGGGCCATGGGGTGGCTGGAGAACTAATATGCCCACCCAACATCACTAATTTCTTCACTACTAGCTCCCTTTAGCTAAAAGAAAACCAGGTGGAATGGTGTGAAGGGCTGTAAGGGAAAACATAACCGAGTATTAAACTCACGAAATACAAAAGACATGAAGAGAGAAACGGAACCCTTCAAATGCCTATGTGCCCACTACATTTTATTTACCTACAGTGATTTTTTTAACGTCTAGAAAATAAAAGCTCTGTGTTGATTTTGCTGGTCTCACGCTCATTCATTGGCTTGACTCACTGTTAGGGACAAACCCCACGTTCCATAGACCAGTTCTAACAAGTCAGAGGCCCTGGTGATGTTTACCTCGGTAACAACGCACATGGATGTGTCTGAATCATCTTTCCTGCTGCCCTAACTGTCAGAAGAGTTTGTGTGGTACAGGAGGTTCGCTGTTTTTCTATGTAAGAGTACACCTGACAACTACCCAGATGGGTAAGTGGTTTAGCAGAAGGCCAGCACACGATTTCACGGAGAGTGAGTCACGGAGGTAAGTAGTTCCAATTCTTAGAAACGGAGTGGGGTGACTTCAGGAAGTTTTACCAGCAGAGCAATCAGTTTTGGAAGGCATTATTAAGTCTGTTTTCCACAAAGAAAAAGAAAAAAGGAACCTCAAAGCAATTCCTAAAAGCTGAAAGGGAGCCTTTTAAAAGGTCATACTACTTCTTAGAGGTACAAATTCAAAATGGAAATCAAATTATGAAGCAAGGCAAGCCCATCCCCACCCATGCTATAAACACTCCATTAACAGTGTGGTTTCGGGAAGCTTGTTCAAAGTTTCCACCTGATGTTAATCACATTATCTCATAGGTTAAATTATACTTGAACCAGAGTTATCCCTTCAAGTACCAACTTTCCATTCAGTACCAATATACAAGTAGAAAAGAAACAGAAAACGGCAGCAAGAGTTTTGAACCCCAACAGCCATCCCAGTTTTGTGCCAGAGTTTTTGTTTTATTTTCTTGATCCCAGGTTTTCCGTTTGTAGATGATTTGCAGGTATTCTGAGAGCAAACTGGGTAAAATGTGACAATAGCAATCGAGGGATTCCCAATTTCTTTATGTAAGTTACTTTATTAATGTTTTTAGATCAATAAAATTCACACAGTATGTATATGACATGAAATACCTTTCCACCGTATCTGTTCACGTTCCTCCTTTCCATATTTCCCATAAAGCTTGTATTTTATTTTTTCGTTTTTCTTTTTTGTTCTAATATTTTAAGAAGAAACTAATAAAAAAATTCCTTTCTCCCAGATCTTATACACACACACACACACACACACACACACACACACACACCCTTTCTATTTAAAGCACTACTACCAACAGGGTCAGCTCCTAGAAACCAGCCAGAGTTGTGAGTAATCAAGTCTCCCCAGGACAGCACTAGCTGAAGGTGCCATCACGCTGTGAAAAGAGAATCGTGTCTTTCTGAGGTCACCTTTCATCTGATGGTTTCCATAAGCACTTCACAGGGGAACAGAACAACTCAGTGAAAGACCTTTTTTTCCCTCTTACACAAAGTACTTAAGACTACAATTGAAGTAAGATTCAAGGAGTTCCATACTACAATTAATGGAGTCACTGGTTGCTATGTCAGTCAACTTTTTCTTGTTTATTAATATTTTCAAACATATAGAAAATTATGGTAATGTGGACACCCATATACTCTTCACCTAGATTTAATAACTTTGATATCTTGTCAAATAGTCATTCATATTTATGGGGTTTTTTTGCTAAGTATTTTATACATTTTAATCACATGCCCTCCCTAAATAATTTAGTATGTGCCTCTAAAAAACAAAAATATTTTCCTTCATATTTATACTAGTATCGCATTAATAAAAATAATTCCTTAATATTATCTTGTCAAAAATATTACTCCAATTCTGATTTCCTTCGGTGATTATTCTGAAGCATTTAGAAGTGAGAACAGAAAGCTATATACACCCAATGTTAATAACAACCTTTGAGTCATCCTTCTATTGAAGGTAGACACTTCCATAATTTCTTTATCCTTTTTTTGAGTTAAAATATCAGGGAAAATACCCATATGTGAAAAATACTGCCATCTAACCTTTGACCACAAACACATATTATACCAGCTACAGAAATGCCATCATTAAATAGAGAAGTGGAATAGGAGAGAGTAACAAGTGTCCCTCGAGGGTAAAAAATTGGCAATGACAATACCCCAGACACCAAGCTATGATATTACTTACATTACTCTTTTTTCTTTTCAATAATTCTTCCTAAACTAGAGAGATTCTTCTGACTCCATTAGTCTTTAAAAAAATAAATATTAAAAGCCTTTAGCTTTTTCCACCTATTTTATTTCCTGACTTCTCTTTAATATATCTTGACAGTTAGCTGATCCTTGCTTGCTGTCTCATTTTCCACTCGTTTTTAACCCCCTTGCGTAATCTAATTTTCTCTCTGTAATTAATTGAAGTGCCCTTTTGAAGACCACCACTTTCCTAAGTCACACTTAAAAGACCACTCCCTCCCCAGGCCTCCCTGCATCCAGCAGTTCCCATATTTTGCCTGCTCCTTCATCCACCGGGCTGTCCTGAAAGCTCTTTCTGTCTGTGCCTTCTTGCTGGTAATTTACTCACAGGTGGGAATGTCCCCTGGATGCAGATGACCCCTAAATGTAGACAAGAACAAGGTAATGATAAATATATAGTTACTTAATTTTCTCCTAGAGCTGTGTGTGAAAGGAGAGAAAAGTGAAAGCTTTAGTCAACTAGCTAATTCTAACAGATCTCTTTCCTCTAGAATAATTAGAATGCCTTCCAGTGGAAAATAACTTCCAAGTGTTTCCAGAAAGAGCAGTAAGGGAAGCAGGCATGGATCAGATAGCATGGGTTCCAATCACACTTATTAGCTCTGTAATATCCCTATATACTTAACATCTCTAAATCTCAGTTTGGTACTTGTACAAAATGCAGATGATACAACCTGCCTCATGGGATTGTTGTGAAAATTACAGGTGCAAACAGAAGTAAAATGCTGAGTTAACAAAGTGCCTAGAAAATATTAAGCACTAAATAAATTATAGTTATTACTAACTGTAACCTAAAGATTCAATTATTCCTGACCAGGCAGTGGTACAGTGGATAGAGCGTCGGATTGGAATGTGGAAGACCCAGGTTCGAGACCCCGAGCTCGCCAGCTTGAGTGTGGGCCCATCTGGCTTGAGCTAAAGCTCGCCAGCTTGGACCCAAGGTTGCCGGCTCCAGCAAGGGGTTATTCAGTCTGCTGAAGGCCTGCAGTCAAGGCACATGTGAGAAAGCAATCAATGAACAACTATGGTGTCGCAATGGCAACGAAAAACTAATAATTGATTCTTCTCACCTCTCTCCGTTCCTGTCTGTCCCTATCTATTCATCTCTCTCTGTCCCTGTAAAAAAAAAGGAAAGATTCAATTATGAAAAATGGTGATTTCTCAGACATCTAATATATATATATATATTTATTTAATTAATTTTTCTTCTTCTTTTCCAAGTGAGAGGAAAGGAAATAGAGACAGACTACTGCATGTGCCCTGACCGGGATCCACCCGGCAATCTCCGTCTAGAACTGATGCTCTGCCCATCTGGGGCCATGCTTGTAATAAAGCTATTTTTAGTGCCTGAGGCAGATGCTCCATGGAGCCATCCTCAGTGCCTGGGCCGAAGCATTCAAATCAATTAAACAATGGCTATTGGAGGGGAAGAAAGAGAAAGACGGGGGGGGGGGGAGGGGAGGAGAAGCAGATGGTTGCTTCTCCTGTGTCCCTGACCAGGAATCAAACCCGGGACTACTACATGCCAGGCCAATGCTCTACCACTGAGCCAACCAGCCAGGGCTGACATCTAATATTTATTACTGGCAAAACTGGCTGGGATAATGTCCTTTAAGCACATGATATTTGTTGTTCAGAACTTTTTCAAAGAAAGTTTGGTTACTATCCCTCTGTCACCTCAGCTTTATTCCACCTAATAGAGACAGTACACAAAATGTTGTTTAGCACTAGTAGTTACTTTGTAAATGGATGATTCATGCTAATTAAACTCACAACCCAGAAGAATAAAATTAGCTTGTTTCAACATTTCCTTTTGTTCAGTAATTACAATTCAAGGTTATGTTAGTATAATTTTGCCTGAGACACACACTACACATCTATGTCCTTTTTATTTTAAATAGGCACTGTGGATATAAATCCAGGTGCTTGCTGAGTAAGGGCCTTGCCGACTTCATAAGCAATTCTTCCCAACCTTGTGCTCCAGTGTCACTTATTTCTGTACATATTCAAGCAAGGAGGGAAGTACTGAGATCATTTGAGCTTGTTAGAGATTCTCACCGGATTTGCAGGAAGATGAGAATTTAAAAATAGAAGCCAAATGTGGCTGGAGTTTATCTCAGATGCTTAAGTTCAAGCAGCAATCTGTTCACCCATGATGACTGTATGCATTCCATTGAACCATTTAAATTTCTACACACGCAGTCAGAATTCCACTATGTTTCCAACTGATAAACCACGGATTCACAGGCACCTCATGTTATGACCCATTTGGTTTCTCAAAGCTGTGTCTCTATAGAGAGATTTTTTTGGGTTAGTTTCCAGGAGAGAGGTGACCACAAGGAGGTGACATTTATTTAATACTCATCATGTGCCAGGCACAGTGTTGTGCCATTTACAGCCCTTGGAACTCAGAGAATCGTCATGACATTTTCTAAGGTAAATCTCCATGTTATAGATTGAAAACTTGGGAGTTTAGAAGGGCAAATAAAATTTCAGAGGCAACGGCAGGATTTTGTGGAGCCTGAACTTTATATTAGATTTAAAGGAGAAAAAAACCAGTCAAATTGTGAATATTAAATTCCATTTAAGGCCTTACAGAAGGTCAGCATTAAAGAGGGACCCTGAGACATGAGCTGCAATGGTAACCAACTTGGGTAACTTGACTGACCACTGAGCTACAGAGAAGAAAGGAATTTGACGAACAGAAAATGAACTGCAAAATGAAAGTCATTCATCTTTAGAAGCTCTTGCTATAATTAAGTGGCACTAGGTTAAAAAAATATTTTTTAAAAAACAGACTTTGTTGTTCTTATTGTTGTTTAATAAATCAGTATAAATGGGAGGAGTGCAGGGTAAATTAACTCTCTGATAAAATGCCAGATAGTAATTTAGACAGACTGAGTAATCAGAATACATAAAAATTTCGATTTCTGTACTGTATGTTTCTTAGGAAACATCTGCCCTTCTAGAAGCATTGAAAAGTTAGAAAGTTTACCTAAAATTTATGATGCTTTTTGAATAAAACTTGCATGAAAGAAGCAATCACTTTTCTAAACAAGATGCCAATTTTTCTTGAGTGGTTTCTCCACTGTTAGCAAAATATGTGATGCTGACTGAACACATTCCCTCTCCCAGAATCAATTGTTGGTTATACCAAGAAAACTCCTTTCATCCAAAATGAAAAATTTATTTTGCCAGAATGAGGAAAGTCTTTATTTTTTCCCCATAGTACATCTCATAATTTCAGAATGCAGAATAAGGCGATCTTACCACCGTATCTGAGTGCAATTCTGATAAAAACATCAAGTCACATTTATCTTTTCTCAACATTTGATGATGTTATTTCTTTTCACATGAATATTTTTGATAAAGATTATGGGAAACTTGCTCTGAATTGTGATTTTCTAGAAATATGGAGCTTTACTACTGTGCAGAGTATCTGTGAACAGAGGTGCCCAGGGCTGGCCAGGCTGGGCACTGCATAGTTCCCGGGGACACCATGTACAGAGACCACAAGGTGAGGAGTGTCACCCAGAACAGGACAATGCAGTGGCCCAGACTGCAATAGAATACTGACTGAAAAGATGATTGCTACCCATTTCAGAAATAAGGACATGCTTGAATAAAGTAGAGGGGGCATATCATAGAGATTCATCAGCCAGCTTGTACCCAAATGCTAAATTAGGGACAATTTGAGCATCAAAATAAATAAGAATAAAAATGTTTATAACACATTGAATGGAGAATCCATAATTCCATATTGATAATAATAAGTGAATATATAAAAGGAAAAGAAGAAATCTGAATCAGACAGAAACATCAACAGCTGCCTGAGTGTGTGAGGAAAGGAGAGTTGGTGAGAGAACAGGATACATACTTCCAGAATCTCCAAGTGTTTCCTTCCAAATGCTCTAGTAATCACAAAGCAAATGGTAATAACATAGCAGATAAACCTTAACTAAGTGATCAAAATTAATGGCACCAAAAGGGACATCACACACCTCCAGATGTGACTGTCTGAGGAAACGTTCTGTACATAGCAATCCGACCAAAAGCACATATTGTAGCTTTATCACAAGGAGACTGGGAAGCCCAAACTGAGGGCAATTTTATTAAACAACTTTCTATTTTTTCAAAAATGTCACGAAACACAGGAAGGCTGAGGCACTGTTGAAACTAAAGAAGATTAAAGGAGACTAAAGGGACATGACTGTTAAATACAGTAAGTGGACCCAGACTGAATGCTGTCCTGAAGGGAAAAAAATGCAATAAAGGTCATTCTGGGGGCATCTGATAAAACTGGAACATGGACTGTAGATTAGATAAAAGTATTAAATGTCCTGAATTTGCTAATAGCACAGTGATTACATAAGAGGATATACACAGTGAATTATTAGGGTATATATGCTGCCTACTCTCAAATGATTCAGAAAAAATACACGTGCTCTGTGTATACAGAGAAAAACTAGAGAGAGGATGGGAGGAAAGGAAGACAAACACAAAAAAGTAATGTTAAAAATGTGTCAAGCTAGGTCCATGGCAAAAGGGCATATATGATACTACTGCAATCTCAAAACAAAAGAGTAAAAAAAAAAAAAAGAACAGCCAAAACAATTTTGAGGGGATCAGTGTTCAGCTTGCTTTAATGAGCAGAATAGTAATTCAACTTGTAATTAGTAGTGCAAAATAAAGAGCTAAAGCTTTGAAAACATTTCATTCCTATCATTATAATTATCGCCAGGAACATGTATGGAGTCCTTACTTACTAAGTGATAAATACTCTGAAAAGTGTTTCACTTGCAATACCTTAGCCCTCACAACTACCCGAAGAGAAAGGCAATATATGTAGTTTTCCCTACTTCACAGATGAGGAAAACGAAGGCTTAGAGGCATCGTGACTTGCCTGAAGTAATACAGACAGTAAATAGGAGAACCAGAAATCTAACTAGGTTGATTGCAAAGCTGGTTGGTTTTTTACTATGTTAAACTTATTTAATTTCTAATTATTTATTAATTTTCTTCAAAGAAAGAGGGATGAACCTCAACCTAGGTGAAATTCTGACAAATGAGTAAAGTATGCTTGGATAAATTATAATTACAGCACTAAATAAACCAGAGAGACATAAATGATATTTTTGGTCTCCATAATTCACTTTATGTTCTTTCTTCCAATGCGGTGGTTCTTAACCTGGGTTCTATCGAACCCTAGGGCTTTGATGAGTCGGTCTCAGGGGTTCGGAGAAGCCTCTGCTGCGGAGGTCAGAATAAAGTAATACCGCAATTTGTTGTGAGTTCATGCGCTTTGTTGGTTTTGTTCTTTGAGCAAGGTGATGTTCATGCACGGCTCATTTTTTGCACCAGTAAAAAAACATATACCTATGTCTTGAATTTGGAAAAAAAAATCATATTTTATTTATCACTAAAGAAGGGTTTGGTGAATGCGCATATGAAACTGGTGGGTTTGGTACCTCAAAAAAGGTTAAGAACCACTATTCCAATGCCTGAAATTTGTAATATACAAATTCATTGAAAAAAAATATACCCCAGAATGTCCTTCAAAATGATCTTTTCAATTATCTCATAAAACATTTGGTTCTTGCGAGGGAATGAATGTTTGTGTCTTCCTAAAATGAGGCATTGAAGTCTAAATCCCCAAAGTGATGGTATTTGGAGGTGGAGCCTTTGGAAGATATTTGGGTCATGAAGCTGGCACCCTCATGAATGAGATTAGTGCCCTTAAAAGAAGAGACATAAGAGAGATAATTACTCTTTCTCTACCATGTGAGGACACAGCAAGAAAACTAGGCATTTGCAAACCAAAAATTGTGCCTTCATCAGATACCAGACCTGCTGATGCCTTGATCCTGGACTTCCCAGACACCAGAACAGTAAGAAATAAATTTCTTTTGCTGGCCATGGCTGGTTGGTTCAGTGGTAGAGTATTGGGCCAGTGTGTGGAAGTCCCAGGTTTGATTCCCACTCAGGGCACACAGGAGAGGTGACCATCTGCTTCTTTACCTCTCCCCCTTCTCTCTCTCTCTCTCTCTCTCTCTCTCTCTCTCTTCTCCTCTCCTCTCCTCCCACAGCCATGGTTCAAATGATTCAAGCAATTTGGCCCTGGGTACTGAGGATCGTTCCATGGTCTTGCCTCATGCACTAAAATAGCTTGGTTGCCAAGCAATGGAGCAGTGGCCCCCAGATGGGCAGAACATCGCCTTGTAGGAGCTTGCTGGGTGGATCCCGGTATGGACACATGCCTAAGTCTGAGTCTGTCTCTGCCTCTCTGCCTCCCACCTCTCAGTTAATTAAAATAAAATTTTGTGGCTTATAGTCTGTCCAATCTATTGGTATTTTGTTATAGTAGCCTAAACTAAGGTAGTTTTATTTCAAGTTTTTCTTCCTTGAAATATATTTTCTCTTCTTTCATACTAAGTGGTGGATCTTAGTGGTCATGCTTCCTTTTAGTACTGACACCTCAATTTTACTTTAAAAACGTATTATTTGCAACCCACTGCCCAATTTCCCTATTCAGTGTACTACTGTCTGTCTTCCTTGACTATGAAGAGTACTACTAAACATACCGTGTATTTCTTCCCAGTGGAAGCTGAATGACTGTTCATAAAAAAATATGTTCAAAACAATAAACATTTGCAAATACTTGCCGGTGTTTGGGGACATTTTATCATCGGACACAGTGAATACCCATCTCAGAACAACGAATCCTCTACCATGGATGGATAATTTAACCACAGGAGGAGCTTTTAAAATCCTGATGCCTAGCCTGTACTCAAGACCAATTAAACCAGAACCTCAGGAGATGGGACCTGGGCATCGATCATTTTAAGCTTTCCTGACGATTCCGATGTGTAGCCAAGTTTGAGATCACTACCTAAAGTGTCTATAGCCATAAAGAATCATACCTTTTGTGTCAAGAACCAAAGGATTCACAAAAGCTTTTTAGAATTCGTTTCACTTGTTAAGGAATGTACAGTCCAACTGGTGAGTGAAGCTATGTGTGAACGCAGGAAACAGTAACTGAATGAAGACTGAGGACATGTGCTAGATGAATGTAATACACAATCGGTATGTCAGGAGACCACATGGGGACAGCAGGTGACACCTGCACCCTCCAGACACAATGACAGGCTCACAAATGATAAAAGCAAAGCTTAGGAAGGCAACTTCAGCCAGGTAATGGTGTGAACAGAAAAGTTTCTTGATGGTCCAGGAAACAGTGAGGTGATGAATGGAGCTGGAGTGGGAGGTTGGCTCTTCAGAGCAGAAAGATCAGGTGTGAAGAAGTAGACTAGAACTAGCCCCGAGAGGGCTTGGAGCAACAAGGCAGAGAGGCCGGGGGTGGGTTGGAGTCTCTAAACAGGTGTGTGGAAATGATCAAATGAAAACTCTTCTTTGAAAGGGATGATCTGACAGCTACTCATATCGTGCTGGGAGAAAAACTAAAATTCTATCTACAAAGAGAGAAGAACATGGTAGGTTAGGTAAAATTATATGTTCATGAAGCATAAAATCTTATACCTTGCTTTTCAGTTTTCCACAAAAGAAGGTACCAGAAATTTGGGCCTGCTAAAAATAGTGTGGATCTCACCTTCTGTGGGTTCTACACACAGGAGAGACTGGGCAGCCTGGAGGGTCTGACTCATCTCTGCCCCACTGGCTTGGCTCCCACCCTTACAGTAGTAACACTTTCTCCTCTACAACGTTCCTCTTTTTTCTATAAAGGCTACACCTATGGGTGGGAAATATAATTCTAGAGGACAATATTTCAGATCAGAGAAATGCTTTCTTATTTCTTTTTTCTTTTGGAAAAAATAAAAGGAATTTTGAGAAGCTGAATGATTCCTAAATCATACTGGCAAAGACTTCTAGGAATAAAAAAGGGGACTGAACATTCATTCATTCATTCATTCATTCATACAGCAAATATTTATTGAATATGTAGCATTTGATGCTGTTCCAGACATTGGGAAGAAATACAACCAGATCCCTTTTTCAAATAAAAAAACTCTCCGGGTACTGTGGAGATTTCATTCAAAAACTTAATAGCAATCTAAGGCTATACAATTTATAGCTAATTGACTAAAGTATCTTGCTACAGACCTTTACAACCCCCTACCCCCCAAAAAAAGTCAAGGTCCTTTATGTAATGAACTAGGTATAAGTACCAGAGAAAATACAGAGTAACATAAATTCTTTTTTAAAAACTGCATTTATATATGTATGTTCAAGCCACTAGATGTACTCTAAACTCCCAAAGAGTACTAGCACATAAATGTGCTCAATAAAAATTACAGGGCATCATTGAGGGGAATGGCATACAAAGGAGATTGAGAAGGCAGCTATTATTCTGAATTCACAAAAGTAGTGAGGTTATCTTAGCTGCCTGTGTTCCAAATGCCGCGTCTGCAGAGAGGGTCAAGTCTTGGTGTCTGAACTTCCCGTTCAGTGCTTTTAAAATCAGACCACATTGCTCATTTGTGGAATGGTATCTTGTGAGATCATGTCATCAGAGTCGTTCACAAAAGCAATGTTCATATTATGTCCCGGGTTATTCAAGACCTGGAGCTCAAAGGTTGGCTACACCTACTGACTGGCATTCCAAGACTGCAGAGACATTCTTTGTGTTTGTAAAATTTTCATTTAACAAATATCTAAGAAGAATACACATTTAACTACATGCACTAATTAGAAATACCTATGACAAAATGAACCTCAGTTTTCAATGAGCAATCAAATAGTTACATGGAAGTGTTTGATTCTTCTTTTTCAATGTCTTTATACTCTCTAGTTCTATAAACTTTCTAGTTTATAGAAAATTCCTATGTTTTCACTGTGGAGAAAAAAATGAGCCTATTCAAGTCCCCTTCCCCTCCCTCTTCTTGCCCCATGAGAGGAGTTTTACCTGCATAATGTACTGGTATCTCTATCTTTGGCCCAATGACATAGTGCCCTTCTTCCAAGCTATGGGCAGTGATGGTGGTCCACTGACGGCATGAATGAATCAGAAGGTAGTCGTTTTCCCGGAGCCCTTCTATGCATTCTCCTGGAAAATATAATTTTATATAAGAAACTTAGAATTAGCATGTGCTTACTCCACACTCTGCAATAAAATTTCAGTAGTTAATACTTTACCGGTGCAGAAGTTGATAGTTCATTCCAACAGGAGATAAAGTTCAATGATGAATTAGCAATAAAAAAGGCATTCCATGCCAAGTTGACAATTTCACTCAAGATTCCATAGAAATGTTCCTCAATTATTTACAAAGAGATTTTCAAATACCTCATTTTATCTAAATAATTATATTTCAATGATTATAAAACAAATATTATGTACTTACATTAGGTAATACTTAGATGCTTTGCATATATATATTATTGCATGTAATACATTAACATTGAGGTAGGTATTATGCCTCCATTCCAGGTAGGAAAAAAATCAGTGTCCAGAATTTAAATAATATGTCTAAACCCACAGACTGAATAAGTGGAAAAGAGCAGATTCAGGCCTAGATCAGATTGATTACAAAGCTCATGCTCTTAAACACTATAATATAACTACCAAAAATAAATAAATAAATAAATAACTTATCTTTCTGTTGAAACAGTACTTAAAAATATATGCCTATTTCTTCTTTTCTTTTTTTTTTACAGGGACAGAGAGAGAGAGAGTCAGAGAGAGGGATAGATAGGGACAGACAGACAGAAACAGAGAGAGGTGAGAAGCATCAATCATTAGTTTTTCATTGCCGTTGCAACACCTTAGTTGTTCATTGATTGTTTTCTCACATGTGCCTTGACCGCGGGCCTTCAACAGACCGAGCACCCCCTTGCTGGAGCCAGCGACCTTGGGTCCAAGCTGGCAAGCTTTTGCTCAAGCCAGATGGTCCCGCGCTCAAATTGGCAAGCTTGGGGTCTCGAACCTGGGTCTTCTGCATCCCAGTCCGATGGTCTATCCACTGTGCCACCGCCTGGTCAGGCTATTTCTCCTTTTAAATTTTATATGTTTTGCCAATTCTCTCTGGCTTCCTACCAAACTCCCCAATTAAAATTATCTTTCATTTTAACATTTTCTGATGTATCCTTTTAGCTTTTGAACTGATAACAAACTACTCCAAAAATCTATTCCCTGTAACTTAAAAGATAGTTTTCTAGATGCTGAAATGATCCATTCAATTAATCTTGGTTTAGTGATTTTAAATGTTCTAAGAAAATACCTGAAAGGGCAATTCCTTTATATAGGAAACCATCAGCCTTTCTTATCAGCTGTTTATGATGTTGCAATAATTAAAAGTTATTGGTAATTTAATTATATGCTTTGAAATGGCATTTATAGAACCCCCCCAAATTCTTAAAAGTTTCAGTAGTTTTTCAATAATAATAAAAAGCAGAGATGGCTGCAATAATCAACTTGCTTATCATAACCCTAAAGCCATCAAATCTGTTCCCAAATCAATAAGACCATAATCTCTAATACAGTCCTAATGCAAGAATATGCTATCTTTTTTGCAGGAAATAGTAAAAGTTAAAAGCTTTATTTGTGGGGAGGGTGGAGGGAAGATGCAGGCCTAGAAGTGGGGACCTTAGCAGGAGGGGGAGGGTCCTGGTGGGGGAAAAATATTTCCAAGCCTGACTCCCGTACCCTTATGCTTTGGGAGGCCCAGTATCATAAAGATGCCATCTGGGGAGGCTAGTGGTACTCAGCAGCCCTTTGCGTCTCTCAAGCATGTTAGGGCAAGAAAGAAAGATCTAGAAGCACTTCTCATAATACAGCCCCTTCAGGGATCCCCACTAAGAGCAGACGTTGGGAAGGGCACATCCCCAGCAGTTAGGAGTTCCAAGCATGGGCTTTGAAGTCCAGCTGATCTGGTCTGGTCAGCACTGTGTGGTCCAGAGCTGGCCCCTTCTCTTCACAGAACGGCTGTACAGATACTTGGTGACAGTGATGGGAACTGTGGAGCACCAACTCTGTCATATTATGTTAGGAGTAATGAGGAAACATCAGCTCTTACTTATTTACTCTAAGCTTGTTCTCCCTAAAATTTAATCCTATATATATACACACTGTAATTTAAGTCATATCGCCCTTTTATAGGTGCTGAAATGATCTTCAGAGCAGTTAAGAAAATTACGTGGAGCTGCACAGCTACTAAGTGGCAGAAACTGACCCAGGATTTCTCTCTCTATATCTCTCCTGTTCTTCCAACACCATACTGTCTGCAGCCTTGAAGATCACTGAGAGTGTGGTGTTAGAAGAGCAGGAGGAAGATGCAGAGATAGAGAGATCCTGATTCAGTTTCTGCCACTTACTAGCTGTGCAGTTGTTACCTTGAAAACTACTGACAGTCCTGGCTGGATAGCTCAGTTGGTTGGAGTGACATCCAGGTATGGAAAGGTGGCCAGTTCAATTCCCAGTCAAGGCACATACAGAAAGAGATTGATGTTTCTGTCTCTCTCTCTCTCCCTTCTTCTCTCTCTAAAATCCATCAGTCAATCAATCAATCAAAAAAGAAAACCACTGACAATAATCCAAGAAACAGGGAGAAACTGTCCTTTGGCTCCAGTCTCACCCATTCACTCAACCAGTATGACAAGCATTGTTCCCAATACTTGAGACACAAACTGGGAGACAAAACAAAGATCTCTGCCCTAGGATGCTTCCTATCCAACAGAAAGGAGACAGATAGGACTGTTAAGAACGATTAAATTATGAATTAATTAGGGAGTGAAAGATACTTTGAGTAAAGGGTTAGATGATCAGAAGAAAGGGAAGCAGTCTACAAGTTTGTCATTTTACCCAGTAAACATGTGTTTACTTATTTTGCCTGTAAAATACAACTCTGAGAAATAATAACAGGCAAGGAAAGGTAGATATTTAATGTGTACAATTTGACAGCCAATACCTATTGAGAATCTTTTATGCACAAAGCTGTGGGGAGTGGGCAAAAATATAACGATGACTTGGTTCCTGCATTCAGGAAGTCAGATTTTTGTCCGTGAGATGGATTCATACGGAATTCAGTGTAAGGGAGGACATGAAGAGAAAAACGATATCTAAAGTGCAGATGGGGACTTGAGCAAAGAAGACCAAGAAAATGTTAACTGGCCCCAGCCAGGCGGTGGCTTAGTGAATAGAGCGTGGACTGGGGACACTGAGGACCCAGGTCCGAAACCTGTAGTCGTCAGCTTAAGTGCAGGCTCACCAGCTTGAGCATGGTGGGCCAGCTTGAGCATGGGATCATAGATATGACCGCATGGTCACTGGCTCAAGCCCAAGTTCGCTGGTTTGAGTCAAGGTCACTGGCTTGGCTGGAGCCCTCTTGTCAGGGCACATATAAGAAAGCAATCAATGAACAACAAAGAATTGATGCTTCTCATATCTCTCCCTTCCTGTGTGTCTGTCTCTCTGTTTTTCACTCTCTTGCTTAAAAAGAAATGTTACCAGGAATATAAAACATCAGGGTTGGATCCTTCTCTGACGGATGAGATAGTCTGAGATGCGAGAGAGGCAATGGGGAGCCACTGAAGGGTTTTGGATAAGAGAATGGTGAAAACATTACTTTGGGAAAATTAATCGGGTGGTGCTAGAAAAGATGAATGGGAGAAAGGAGAAACCAGAGCCACGGGGTGTATGCAGGAAACTCGGAGGGAAAACACAGTGCTATTCAGGGAAAAGAGAAAAATGTCGTTTTCTGCAACTAAATTGTTATATCATAAAAACTGTTTTAATCTTATTCCACAGTGGGCTCTAAAGAGGCAGCTAAGAAACAATTGCAGTCAAGTTAATCAAAATGAAATTTTAATGTTAAATCCTACTGCTAGCTGATGTAGTAAACTCTATCAAGAGGATTCAGAATGATTTTCAGAGCCATAAAGTAGTAAGAAACCAAGGCCTATTTTTGAGCTTAAGTCTTTTTTATTTTTCTAAACAACTAAACTATGTGCCTGCTTTAGGCAAAAAAAAAAAAAAAAAAAAGGTTTCATAAAAATTGTCTAGAAATAAAACAATGTAATCCCTTAAAATATCCTAGGGCAGGCCACTAATAGAGAAATTGCATTAACTGAATTCATAAAGTAAACAATTTTTTTGTGATATAATTATCCTGTTGCTTAACTGCTATGTATAACATACTAAACATATATTTAGCTCAATGATGTAGTAACTGGGAGTCTAAAAGAACTGTTTGTTAAATTCCAAAATATAGTAATACCATCCCGAAGTTTCCCCATAACCAGTATGCTTCTGGGATATACTTTTCTTGTCAAATTTGAACTTGATCTCTTCAACATTAAGTCTAACATACCTGTTAAAGTGGTTTTTAATACCACTAGAACTAAAATCTATGAATCCTTCAAAGTATGTCTATTAAAAAAAAAGAATTGATCCCAAGTTTTAAAATAACTATTGATTACCTGGACATGCACAGATTCTTCTTGTTTGGCTGTTGGGTTAATATAATCTCCATTTTCAACCTCACCTTGTTACCTTCTCTCAGTCCCCGACCCCTTACATTAGCTATAACTGTAGGAGCTAATCAATGTTCCACCCCTAGACCATACAGCTTTTCTCTCTCCTTTATAATTCTTTTTCCTTCAGCGAGACAGAGACAGATAGGAAGAGAATGAGATGAGAAGCATCAACCTTGCAGTTGTCTCACTTTACTTGCTCATTGACTGCTTTCTCGTACATGCCTTGACCAAAGGGTTCCAGTTGAGTCAATGACCCCTTGCTCAAGTCAGCAAGCAACCTTGGGCTTCAAGCCAGCGACCACGGAGTCATGTCTATGATCCCACACTCATGTCAGCAAGCCCTCAGCTCAAGTAGGCAACCTAGAGGTTTAGAACCAGGGTTCTTAGAATTCCAGGTCTATACTCTACCCACTGCACCACCATCTGGTCAAGCTCCTTTACAATCTTTTATACTTCTCAAGGATTCACTCCCAAATCCATGTTACCAGTTACTAAATTCTATTATGAGCTCAGAGTACAGATTTTTATCTTCTACACATTTCTACCTAAATGGCTCCTTGCCATTTATTCAGGCATCACAGATTCTTTCAACTAATACTTCTTGAAGACCAGAAGTAAACCAAGTACCTGCTCTCGTGGAGCTGACCTCTTGGCTTGGTTTTCAATCTCCTATTCTTCACTCTATAAATTTATGTAAATATTGCTTCTGATAAAACTTTTAAGAATATATAGCACCACTCATCTTATTCTTCTGTTCACATCTGCCTTCTTGGTTCACATTCATACCAAATGACACCTTAACTCCTTTGCCCAATACTCAAGGGCCCCTTGATCTAGTTCCAAAGAGTCTAGACCAGGGGTAGTCAACCTTTTTATACCTACCGCCCACTTTTGTATCTGTTAATAGTAAAATTTTCTAAACGCCTACCGGTTTCACAGTAATGGTGATTTATAAAGTAGGGAAGTAACTTTACTTTATAAAATTTATAAAGCAGAGTTATAGCAAGTTAAACCATATAATAATAATTACTTACCAAGTACTTTATGTTGGGTTTTCGCTAAGTTTGGCAGAGTAAATCTTTATAAAACAACTTACTATAGTTAAATCTATCTTTTTATCTATCTATACTTTGTTTGCTCTGCTACCGCCCACCATAAAGCTGGAACGCCCACTAGTGGGCGGTAGGGACCAGGTTGACTACCACTGAGCTAGACCTTATTATGTCCTCACACCACACGTTAGAGCCCAACAAACATGTTCTCAGTTCCATATAAACGTTTCACTCTCACACATTTGGTCCTCTCCTCATTTCCTACCATTTGCCTAACCTTTATCACCCAACCCCTACATACTCATTACTTATCTTACTCAGTCTTAAAAGGTCAACTGAAATGCCACCTGCATGAGTTTCTTCCTGCTATGCATCCTTAGCATTATAAATTTAAACTGCACTGATTTTGTAACTTTGCTTCTATTCTAGGATGCATTTATCAATTTCTTTTAGAGCTACAAATGTGAGAAACTTAGACTGACTTTTTTAATGTTTATGTATATTTAAGTAACATTTTAATAAAAAATTCAACACTGTGGGAATCACAAGCAATTTTTTCCCTTTTAAAAACTTTTATTGTTTATATATTCATCAAGCCTTAGAAACATGGCTATTGAGGTTAAGGAACAAAGATATTTAAGATAATCAATTCATCAATGCTTCTGGATGAGATCCTCTCCAAACTCTCCCCTTCTTCCCAAGAACTACAGCAATGTGGTGAAATGGCCCAGAGTCATTGCCTCATGGTTTTGCTTTAATAGTTCACTATAATACATCTATCTTCTTTTAGAATATTTTACCCTGAACATTGACTCTCATGTTTTTTTATGCTAGGCTATTTTAGCTTTGTGTGAGCTATAATTAAATTCATTACAGTTCAATGTGTGAGCTAGTGCACAACTGTAGTGCTTTACATATGAATTACTTCATTGTGTCTGAATCAGTCCACATGTTGTGATTTTTGGCAGCTAGTAAATTTAAATGTTTTTGATTTTCCACATTTGTGTCTTCTTGTTCTTGGTATTGTATTTCACATCAGAGTAACAGGCTCAGTCACAAATTTGGGGTTGTATCTCTACAGAAGATATGAGCTTTTCGTCTTTTTAACTTCTAGAACACCTGACTTTCTACTTTGCATAGCAATTATATAATTTCATCATGCCAACTTATTTTTTTACACTTGACATTAGCCAAAAAGCCGAGAAACAGTGCCAACTTATTTTTTTTAAGTATGCTTTTATCCCTGATTTGCTTGGTTTCTTCTCAGCACATTGGTAGGGCCCTTCTCTGGTAGATACTCATATTTGTTGACTGATTAATAAGGCTCCATTGAAACAATCTGATTTGTTAATTCATGTGTAATGAGAATCAGATTTACTGAAGATGGTATTGTTCTTATCTGTTACAGACATAAAAATAGCTAAATTTATCAACAATAGATAAATTAACAAGTTCTATAATATCTGTGTTCTACTTCCTACAAATCTAATTTAACAGTGCACGTTGTTTTATTTTCACTGATGTTACAAGGAAAGCTGGTCAAGTGATAACATTTTATTTGTACTTCCTCATTGTTATGTTAGTTAACATTATGCTGCTTAATGTTGTGCGTTTACTTGACCTTACAATCTTTTTCATGTAGACAGGAACTCTATTGAGTTAAATCCTCTAACCACTGTATTTCTCTTACATCTTAAACATTTTAAAGCACACCTCCAATGTCAGGGGCTGACTCCCAGACAGGACTCTTTTTCTTTCCGACTCCCCTTTACAGTTCGGTGGTGCCATGCCACTGAGTTCTAACCAAAGATGTTTGAACAGAAATGACATTTCCCACTTCCTGTCCTGGCCTTGTCCATGAAAACTGCCCACAAGCCATCCACTGTGCTCTCTCCTCAGCCAAGGACTGAATATTGATTCCCAGGAAGACTTTGGAACAAACTGAAGATAGCACAGCTGCCAGCAGTCTGGACTCCTTAATTAATACATAGCAGAACAAACCGCCGGCCTGTGCCCTGACCACACACCGAGCTGTGATGTGAGAAATACACTTTAACTCCAACATTATGCCAAAGATGTGTTCTAGTTTCCCTTGGTTTCAGTTGGGGTGGACGACATTAACAGAAACATCTCTGTGCATAACGTTCAACACACCTGATTATAATGATCACAAAGGTTTTGTTACAGAGGCTCTTCTTCCCATGGACTCTTCATAAATAACAAACATACCTTGAATTTGCAAAGGCAGCTAGAACTAAAAATTATTCACATTCTTCTAGTTACATTTCATCCCATAAACTAAGGGATATAATTAAGTGCTATTTAATTAGCATCTTCAAACATTTTCGGTATATGAGGTCCTAGCTCTTTTAATGTCTCCCAAACAAACAAGAACTATTTATTGAGAGATTAGAACATGGCACTATGATAATATTTCTTTGTCCCAAAGAGCCACAATCCAAATGACATGGTGAGTAAAGAAAGGTTATGGGAGGGGAAGGAGGCAAAGGAGGTAGAAATGATGTCACAGCAAATGGCTCCAAGACAGTGAAAGATCAATTATAAAATCATGAAATTAAAACGTTGTCTGCAATCAAAAACCAATAAGGGGTTCCTAAAAGTGAGTATTAGAAGAGGAAGAAGATCTTAAAAGAAACAACTAATAAGCAACTAACTAATTAAAACCGGGAGAACATTATAAAGCAATTAGAAAGAATATGGTTACAGGAAATCCTTAAAGCACAGGTAATAATTTTAAGTTCAATGGGGATAAAAGCTCTAGGGATAAGAAAAGATACTGCTTTAACCTAATGGTTGAGGTATTATGAGAAACTGTAGGACTGAAGAGGAAGGATCAGACATAGGTATCAATCAAATAAGGGTAGCTGAAGCCACTTGATGATGAAAGCATTAATATCACATGTTGAGAACCACAGAAAGGAAAAGTCACTCTACAGTCTGAGGATTATGCATCCATCTGACCCTTACTAAGAACGAAGACCTAGTTACTAACTCTCATCTCTCCTACTAGTATCTCACTTTGGCCAAGAACCTGCAGCACAGAAATTCTTGTATAATCATGATTAGGAGCTCCTTGTTTTCGGAAAATTGGTAAGAATTTAAAGGAAGCAACTTAATTCTTTGGAGCAGAATATATAATAATATGCCAACCTACTTAAAAAGGATATTTTATTCTTGGAAAAGATTCTAATCAAATGAAGCCAAATATCTGCTGCCATAGCATGTTGACTAATCTAAAAGTGACTGCCAGTTCCTTTATTGACTGAAAGTACTAAGTTTAGGATGATGAGACAAATGCTAAGGAAATATTTAAATCCCCATAGCACCCATCATTACATTGGGTGCACGAACAACAAAGAGCTCTCTGTATTCCCTTCTAGATCATCAATTCTTTAGGCCCTACATAAACTCTTTTTCTGCTCTGTCTGCAGTCTATGGGACACTGAGCACAGGGTAAGTGCACACTAAATCCTTCCCAAATGAACAATCTTGGGTACAAGTTGGATAGCATTCACAAATAAGTTTAAGTGTAAGTTAGACACTCAGGTCTTATTCAACATTTAAGGCCCTCAAGGAAAGCAGAGCATTTAGAAAAAACTATTATTATTATTATTTTACAGGGACAGAGAGAGAGAGTCAGAGAGTGGGATAGATAGGGACAGAGAGATAGGAACGAAGAGAGATGAGAAGCATCAATCATCAGTTTTTCGTTGCGACACCTTAGTTGTTCATTGATTGCTTTCTAATATGTGCCTTGACCGTGGGCCTTCAGCAGACCGAGTAACACCTTGCCCAAGCCAGCGACCTTGGGTCCAAGCTGGAGAGCTTTTGCTCAAGCCAGGTGGGCCCACGCTCAAGCTGATGACCTCGGGGTCTCGAACCTGGGTCCTCTGCATCCCAGTCCAACGTTCTATCCACTGCACCACCGCCTGATCAGGCAAAGATATTATTTTTTAAAGTATTTTCTATTGAGTCCTTCCTACCCTAAAAAAAAATCCACAAATCTACTTGGTCTAAAATCACTGCCCTGGCCAATTGGCTCAGTGGTAGAACATCAGTCCAGCATGTGGATGTCTAGGGTTCAATTCCTAGTCAGGGCACACAGGAAACGTGACCATCTGCTTCTTGGCCCCTCTCCTTTTCCCCTCCTGTAGCCATGGCTGGCTCAAAGGAGTTGGCCCCCGGCGCTGAAGATGGCTCTATGGCCTCTGCTTCAGTTGCTAAAAAAAGAGGCTCCACTGCTGAGCAACGGATCAATAAATAGTGGCCACAGATGGGCAAAGCATCACTCTCTAGTGGGCTTGCCAGATAGATACTGGTCTGGGCACATGCAGGAGTGTGTCTCTCTGCCTCCTCTCCTAGCACTGAAATTTAAAAAAAAATCTTTTAGATGCATATTCTATTCAAGGGTCCAAGGAGTATAATCTTGGGTTCTAAGCAAGTGAAAGAGTTATTGTAGTTTTACATTTTATGGTTTACTGTGAAATTCCAACAAGAACAGAAAGAAGTAAAGATGAATTCAGACAACAAGTGGTAGGGAAGTCAAAGAACTTCATAGTAAAATCTAAGCAAAAAGGAACATATAAAACAAAAGAGAAAGATGTTTTAAAAAGAGAAAGAGATAAGGGATATATTATTACTTCTTTTCAAATGAACCATTGGACAAAGGGCCTCTTTTTCAATGGTAGATTTACCGGGCACTATCTATTAGCGATTCTTGCTATATGAAACCTGAGTATGCCTACTTAAGTTAAACCTGAAATTTTATGCTCTGAAATACCAGACTATACCCAATATTTAAAAGATAAGAATTCTATGCCAAGTAATTTTTAGAAAAACAGGTGAGCAACTGCAGTATCAGTATTTCTACAAACATTCAAAATAAAGTAAATCTCCTGGCGCAATGCCTGGTGCATACCACAGAATCACATTACTGGCAGGTGAGAGAAGGGGCAAATAGTTACGTAAGAAAACTACTCTTTGGCAATCCAATAAAAGACAGTATACAGACATTCTTCTCTCGATAAGTCTGATACATCTGGTGTGCCCTCCAGTGTTGGACAGCGAATGTAAGAGGACACTTTTGGTTAATGCGATGTATGCATTTATCACTGTGTGAGATGTTCACACCATAAAGGCATGCAGAGACCAAGAGCAACTGAGAATCACAGAAGCAGGCGGGCATCGTCTCAGGCTCCTCCAGATGCTAAGCTATGAGAAGGCAGAGCAGGCCAAGCCCAGTGTCCAGGCATATTCCTTGTGAGCTCTTCCTTGCTGACCCCAGTTCTCCGCTTCCGACTCCACACATCCGGTAGGAGGAGGAGTGGGATCTCAGAAATGGCCAAAATCTGGCTTGGATTGTGGTTCTAATATTTATTCACTTATGATGAGGGTAAATTAATTACTTAACCTCTTGGAACCTCAGTGTTCACACATTTGAAATGATAGTAATACTGTACATCCATCTAAGGTACCATGAAATCTGGAACTCAGAAGATAAAAAAATAAAATAAAATGATGGTGATCCTAACAGAGTGGCATGCTCAACCTCTCCGACTCCATCTTGTTCAACCCTGCTTTGCTCCCATGGCCTTCAGGCTAATAGCTTCTGCTTACTTTTGCATACAGACATACTAATCATTAGAGGAATTCTGCTTGAGTTTTACAAAAAAACAGCCCCTTACCAGAAAAGCCTCTTGCCAGGAGATAAGGAAAGTATGTACCCCTTATCAAAGATCTGCAGGAAGCTCAGGAGCAGACTCACATCAACTTGCCGCTCAACAGACAAGCACAATCTGCCTCCAACACCTGCTGGCGCCCAGATGTCTGGTCATCAAGCAATAAAATGTTCTTTCCTCCAAACTCTGATGTTTTGTGTTTTGACCTTTGTAAGCATTGGGCACACTAGCTTTGGACTGGTAAAATGTTGGGATAATTGAATGACAATATGTATAAAGGACTCTGGATAGTGACATGCATATAAAAAGCTCACAAAAAATAAATATGGCTTTGATTTTATTTTCTTCCCCCATTGGTTCCTTTTCCCTTATTAACCTGGTTCCCTTATTAAACTGTATATGCTGTACAGTTTCTTGGCCCAGTGAGAAACTGCTCTACTAATGTGAAGTGATTTGCATTTTATGCTTCACTTCAATTAATAAAATAAAGGAGTAATTTTCACCAGGTATAAAATGTCGTGTTAAATCCAATAATTTTATTTCAGGGAAAGAAAACTGAACATCAGATCAAACTTACAGAATTTTTCACTGTCATTTTTAGTTTTAAATTTGGTCTAGAGTCAATCCCTTGAACTTTCTTATGTGACAAATAAATCAAACAAAGTACAAAAATATATGTTTACAGCTATACAAGTTACATCAAAAAGATACATCCTTAGGAAAAATACTTGAATCCCATAGCTGATAGTTTTAGCGTTTTCTCACATTAAGTAGATATCCAGAAGCTCTATCTAGCCTTAATGCAAAACGAAACAAAAATCTGAAATAAAGAAACAAAGACTCACACATATTTGTCCAGTATCAACACACAGAACCATGGTTTTAATATTCTCTGTACATTTAAAGGAGGTATGTAGATACCCAGTATGCAGATACCAAAAGACACCTGAAGCTTTTATTTTTCCAGGTTAGTGGCCCTGAAGTCAGAAGCTAAACAACACTTTACCTCTCTGACCTCAAAATACGTAAAGAGTTCAACATGAAAGAATATATGGGAAATAAAAAATGAAAAAATGTTTAAGTATCAGATCACCATATTTTAAGGACATGTCTATAAAGATATAATAGATCTAAAAAGAAGTACACAGCATCTCTAGTAAATGAGGTGCAACTTTTAAAAAGAGAACTGGAAAGCAAAAACCATTCTTTCTTTCTAAAATATGTAAAGAAAAAAACCCCCCAAAATCAAGCAACTAGAAGTTTATAGATACTGACTAAAAGATATCATCAATTAAATTGGTAATGTTATATTCCTTACAGATAAATGTAGGCAAATGTATTAAGAAAAAAAATCACGTTGACATTTAATCCTCTGTAAACAGGGCCATTTCCTAATTACGTAATCTGAGACATGCAATACGTAGCTGGAAAAATGTAGTTTCGAGTGTTCGCAAGTGTATTATGTACACGTATGCTTTTTAAAATAAAAAATCTATTTCAATGGACCAAAATTATGTTGGCAATCATAGACAAAAGGTCATTATTTGCAAAGCTTAGATCCCTGGTCAGCAAACTGCAGCTAGCAAGCCACATGCGGCTCTTTGGCCCCTTGAGTGTGGCTCTTCCACAAAATACCACATGTGGGTGCTACCTCGATAAGGACTGTACTTACCTATATAGTTTAAGGTTAAAATATTTGGTTCTCAAAAGAAATATCAATCGTTGTACTGTTGATATTTGGCTCTGTTGACTAATGAGTTTGCCGACCACTACTTAGATTATGCTAAATTTAAATAACATTTTAAAGGTTTCACAGACACTGGCAAATAAGGGGTCACAAAGCCTGGCTCAATAAAAGAGAGCGTGTTCCCCATCAAAATGTCAGTGAGTTGCTATGTGACTGTAACCAAATGACTCAGAGTATTCTCAGTTTGCTCTGATAAATATATGTTTGCAACATAGTTAATCATATATAGATATATTTTATTTGTTTTTCAGATGAAGGTAAAACTAATTAAAGAAATTTACCTGAATAATGTCGATACATTAAATATCAATATGAAAAACTTTCTGCCTCATCCCATTTTCCCTTCCAGCTCAAATAAATAAATAAATAAATAAATAAATAAATACACATATTATCCAGTAGACCAATGTCCAGAATGTTATTCCATTAACTTCATAAAAAGAGAATATTTTCTTCTATTTCATTTCTTCCTAGCTGCAAAAGAAATATCAGGTAGAGGGTCTAACTCAAAGCAATGAGACGAAAATAGAACAATATCCATATATAACAGAACAACCTGTTTTTTTCCCCCAAGTGGGACAGTCAAAATGAGAACCTATCTCCCTGGTGTACTTACAATTTTCCCTGGTGGGACTCTCAGGTCAGCTGCTCTGCATTGCTGGGTACTAAAAACACCCGCCAGCCCACCTCACGTGTCCTTCCATTCTAGGTCTCAATCCTACCTCTGCTATGGGATAGCCACCCATCACTCTCTTACTTGTTTTCTTCATGTGAAATGGGAATAACAGACCCACTGCAATGGATAATGTTATAAACATCTTCTGCAGCATGATGTAACATCGTCAAGAATTATCTCAGCAAAGTAAAAGGGAACAGAAACAAACATTTGCAAATGACTTTAAGCATGATGATACTTTAACAATATAAACAATGAGAGATTGAGGCCTTCCTTACCTTCCCCAAGAGAGTGAAACCTAGATCAAGCATCACAGTAAAATAAGGCCAATTAGATTGGGCTCAGAGTTTAAAAAGAGAAATTCGACGCATTAGTTGTTATTAAGAAGACAGATGGGCCCTGGCCAGTTGGCTCAGTGGTAGAGTGTAAGCCCAGTGTGTGGAAGTCCTGGGTTTGATTCCCAGTCAGGGCACACAGGAGAAGCACCTATCTGCTTCTTCCCCCTTCCCCCTTTCCTTTCTATCTCTCTCTTCCCCTCCTGCAGCCAAGGCTCCATTGGAGCAAAGTTGGCCCATGGCTGAGGATGGCTCCGTGGCCTCCACTTCAGGCACTAGATTGGCTCCAGCTGCAGTGGAACAACGCCCCAGATGGGCAGAGCATCGCCCCCGGGTGGGCATGCCGGGTGGATCCTGGTCCGGTGCATGCGGGAGTCTGTCTGACTGCCTTCCCACTTCTAACTCGGAAAAATGCAAAGAAAAAAAAAAAGAGAAGACGGATGGAAAACATACTATAAGCTCGAGAAATGGTAACACTGCAACTCTGAAGACCAATACCAGTATCAGTAAAGAGATATGGAGTGAGATACAGTGTTTTCTGTAGCTGCATAACAAATCACCACAAATTTAGCAGCTTAAATGTAGGTCAGAAATTTGGCGTGGCATGGCTGGGTTTTCTGCTTAGGATGCAATCAAGCTGTTGGCTGCCTGAATTCTTATGTGGAGCTCAGGGTCCTTTCCTAAATTCATTCCTATTGCTGGCAGGATTCTGCTGCAGTGGTAAAACTGAAGTCCTTGTTTTCTTGCTGTCTGCAGACTAGAGACTACTGTCTAAAGGCCACTTTCAGGGCCTTGCCCTGGTGCCCCCAGCTTATCTTGTTGACAGGGAACCTGCCTCATGTTGAATCCCTCTCATGCTCTATCTCTAACCTCTTCTTTCGAGACTGCCCAGAGAAAAGTTGACTTTAAAGGGCTTGTCTGATTAAGTGGAGCTCACCTAGATAATCTCCCTATCTTAAAATCAACTGATTAGGGACCGTAATTACATGTGCAATATCCCCTTTGCCATGTAATGTAACAATCTGGTACAACACCAGCAGATGGAGATCATAGGGGCCATCTCAGAATTCTACACATACACACACATCCCACTACCAATACAATAATACAGGAAGGAAGGCAGTTAGTTACTCTAGAATAAAGCAGATACAGAGTTTGAATCAGTATTATGCATTAATTTTGTGCTTATATAGTAACTTTTAAAGAGCTCTTATATATAACAGCAACTAAAACCAATTTATGCTTTGAGATATTAAGACATAGTAACAGTTATTACCTTGCCCAAGGTGAGTGTAAGAGCCAAGTAAGAGTGCAACCCTATTTTATTTTTAATACCTCAAGTATGCCAAAAGAACGTAGTTTGCTTAGACTCTGGAGACAAATAAAATCTCATAATCAGATAAATTTGAGAAATGAATGTAGGCAAAATATATCAGTCTATATTTAAGAATAAAGTTTTAAATAATTTCCAACAAATTCACTTGACTTTTTAAAGTTAATTGAATATAATTATCACTGCTTTAAATAGTTACAAAATTATTACTCTCTACATGTGATGGGTAGGTCAAGGTCTCAAGACTTCGTTGCTATGTCCCCTTGTATTTTTCAACCCTAGATTGGAGGGGGAAGGAAGAGAGGAAGCTCTTTTTATGAAAAGGAAGCATGGAGGAAATGAGTACTACCATTTAAGTTCTATGCATCTCTACCTCTTAGATGTGTCCTGCTGAGCCCTCTGCTCTTTGGTTTTCATGTTCCTGACCCTGAACTCCATCCTGACTGGGATGAAACCCACCAGTTCGCTCATCCATTCCAAGGACCAGCAGGAGACCACAACTTCTGGGAGGCTTGTGAAAAACGGAATCCAAAGCTGGATGCAAGGGAGCTTCATAGTACTTAAAACTGCACTGGTTTCATAAACATGAACAGTATGTGCTGTGGAGCTATGTTTATTACAGAGAATCCGCAACCCTGGGATTCCTCAGACTATTTCCACTTACACTGATGCTGAAGTTGTCTCCTTAGTATTTGTGATGCATGTAATCTATGTAGAGAAATATTTATAAGTAATTCTGGGAAAATACAAAAAGGGCATAAAGAAATGTTCTACCCAGTGTCCTTCAGACAGAGGGCAATTATGGAAGGGTCACTATATTCAGTTTTACCATTTCATTAGCTTGTCCTAATAGCAGTTGTACTTAGAGTTCTACTTAAGTACCAAGCACAAGTCCATCCTGAGATCCTGGTCGGCATATCCAATTCCTTCTGGATATCACCAGCTGAACTCTCCACAAGAACTTATTACCTTTCTTTCCTCCAACGTCCAGACCTCCTCCTCCTGTCTCAGCGAGTGGCAGCCCCACCCTCCCAGTAAACCAAGCAGTCATTGTCAGTGGCTCTTCTCCCCTCACTACCTACATTTACCTCCTCACCACCGCCTACACACGCCTACTGGTTACAAAGACAACAGAATGTAGTTATTAAGAGTGTAGGCTCCAGAAATGAGTCTCAGTTCATATACCCAAACTGCCACATACTGGCTTTAAAACTCAGTAAACTATTTAATGTCTCTGTGCCTTAGTTCTCTCATCTGTAAAATGAAGACAACAGTAACAGCATTTACTTCATGGGTTTTTTTTTTTGGTTTGTTTGTTTTTTTTGTATTTTTCTGAAGTGAGAAGCAGGGAGGCAGAGAGACAGACTCCCGCATGCACCTGACTGGGATCCACTCGGCACGCCCACAAGGGGGCGATGCTCTGCCCATTTGAAGCAATGCTTCTTTGTAACCAGAGCCATTCTAGCGCCTGAGACAGAGGCCGTGGAGCCATCATCAGAGCCTGGGCCAACTTTGCTCCAATGGAGCCCTGGCTGCAGGAGAGGAAGAGAGAGATAGAGAAAAATTGAGAGGGGAAAGGGTGGAGAAGCAGATGGGCACTTCTCCTGTGTGCCCTGACTGGGAATTGAACCTGGCGCATCCACACACCATGCTGACGCTCTACCACTGAGCCAACCAGCCAGGGCCTCTATGGGTTTTTTGTAAGGGTTTTTTGTAAGTGTTAGTAAATATAAAGCATGAACACCAGGCACCAGTACACAGCAAGCACTCAATAAACCTTGGCGAGTATTACTGTTGTCATTATTCCAACTTGGTATCTCTCAGCTCTGTCCCTCTCTGTCCTCTGCTCATACAGGAGCCCAACATCTCTTAGTAGAAATATTATAAGGGTGTCCCTGTCTGGATTCTGGCACCCCTCCAATGTAGCTTCCATTTTGCTGCAATTAGAGTCTTCCAATGCAGCTCTGGTCTCATTATTACCCTGCTTAGGAATCTTCAATGGCTCTTCAATGCTCAGAAAAAAAACTCCAACTCCAAGGGGTATAGTATAAAACATTTTCTGACATGGCCACAGCAATCACACTGGGTAAGTCTGAGGGATGGGAGGACCAAAGAAGGGCATACCAACCGACACTAGTATATCACCACATGCTATCTTGGGTCTCCATGGTTTTCTCTCAAGCTTATCTGTTGCCTGAAATGCCCTGCCTCTTATTAGTTGTTCAAGCTAGAAATTTCAGAGTCGAAGACTGCTGCCTCTCTTATCTTTACAAGAGATCTGTTTTTCCTTAAAAAAATCTCATTAATGCCTAAGACAGTCTCCAGACCATGTGAGATTTCCTCAAGCTA
Source organism: Rhynchonycteris naso (assembly GCA_037038555.1). NCBI lineage: Eukaryota > Metazoa > Chordata > Mammalia > Chiroptera > Emballonuridae > Rhynchonycteris > Rhynchonycteris naso. The sequence continues at coordinate 164,492,711 of CM072999.1, read as the reverse complement.
GATGCAGGGTCCCTTCCCAGTAGGTCATCTTCCAGCTCTTGACACACAGAACTGCCTGTGATTCTTGGAAGCCTCTGCCCCCCTGGACACTGTTCATACATCTTTCTACTTGGGATGGTCTATGACCCTTTCTCCATCTCATAAACCCCATTTCTCAGTGAAGTCTTTGCTCGTATACCCTTCTAGTTTCTATCCCAGAGATGAAATTGTTTCCATCTCTTCCCTCTTGGCTCTCTGTACATTTTTTTCCCCAGGGTCCTTCTCATTATAGTGACATTTTGTATTTGTGTACCTGTTTTCCACGCTAGGCTGGAGCTCAAGGTCTTGGCAGCATACATATTTGATACTAATGCTCATTTTACATTTGCTGAATAGATTCCTCTGTAACTAGCATTCTGCTGTAATTTCATATTCTTCAAATTCAGGATGATAGTCTCACCATGTGACAATACTTCTTATATATATAATTTAGTATAAAGTTTTCTCAGAGTTGCCACAAAGATATTCTGTTAGTACACTTTCCAAAACTAAAAGCTTGTCAATCTTTGGTAAAGACTGTAAAAAAAAAAACTGAATGTAAAAATGGGGGCTAACCCCAGGAGGCAGATATTCTTTTAAAGCAACAGTTCTGATTGAAAGAGTAATAATTAAATTTGGAAAATACAGAATTTTAAAAGGAGAAAAAAGTGTGGAGAGCCAATAGCCTTCACTTTATAATTGGGGAAATGTACCCAGGGTCTCCGATCAGTTAGTGGCAATAGAGGACTAGACTCCAACTTCCTGCTTCTCAGTCTTAAGCCTTTCTATCCCGTTACGCCAGATGAAAAGGAAAACAAAATCGCCTGTCCTACATTGGGATGCTCAGATTTCACACAAGCACATGTGCAGTTCACCTAAGTGGGGTATCTCAATGCCGTTTCAAAGCACACCCAGTCCAAGGGAATACTGCGAAACAACAGAAAGACAAACAGCTGGCTTTGAAGTCTCAGTGCACAGTCTGAATCCTGGCCCGACACTAGCTAGCTGGGTAAACCCAGTTAAGTCACAATAATCTCGGAGGCAGCTTTCTAATTGAACTGTGAAGAACAGTACCTCTTTCATAAACTGTTGTGAGGATTAAATGAGAACACTGATGAGTGTATTCTATGAATCATAAATGCCACACAATTGCCAGATATTAATAAAGTAAAATGCAAGGTATTAGTTTACATTATATATTCTTTTTAGCATTGAAAACTCGTCACTAGCTAATTATTCTGTTCATCCTTATATGCTTCTCTCTTCCTCTCTCTCTCTCTCTCTCTCTTCTTAACCTCTGGCACTAGTTCCACTCTTTACAATTACTCTAGCACCTCAGTAAGGAAAAAAGGTAAAGGTATTATTTGAATTGGCAAAAATTCAGGTTTTGAGTTTCACTGCCGGTAACAAAATAGAAATATCTCTTCAAAATAGTCACAAGTATATTACCAGCCTACAAGGATATAACACACATTTCTCTTTATAATTATATTCAGACTACAGGTTGTACACAAGTTCAAAGTCAGCGAAGCACGGAATCCTTAAGCTGCAAGGGGCATCAGGGATCACCTAAATTCTATCTTTTCTTTAAAGCACATTTAAGTGAGAAGCCTAACTAGAAAAACAAATCCAAAACCATATTATTATATACTTTAAGACTCAAGTTATTTCATAGTACTCGTACCTGACCATACATTATGGATGTCTGTTAATACAAAGAACTACATTGCTCACAAATATTAGGGGATCAGGGAACGTGCAGACACTCCAGTACTTTCAGCCTTTTGTATAGTGCATTCTCATCAATGAAATAAAAGTCGGTTTTGTACCTCATTTGCATAACTGAACAACTTTCTTTTTGACTTGTTGTTTGCTTTTCTGATGTTCTTGTTTAACAAAAATAATCAAATCAAATGCTTCTTTTCTTTTAATGCTTCATATTCATTTTGAAATATCCCCTAATTTTTGTGAGCAGTATGCATTTTGAATGTCCCATAGAAGTCACTTCATCTGTACTGAAATCTATGGTAAATTAAACTTGAGATAAATAGCTTGTGATACTAAAATGTAAATAGAAGTACTATAAACACTTTTGTCAGGTATTTCTCCTTGGGACACTAAATCTCACTGACCTTTATTAAACTAGTATATACATACACAGATACACAAACATATGAATCACAGTATAATTTCCATTTAGGAAGGAAACGTTTATCATTATAAACTAAAATAAGATACTAGGATAAGGTCAAAGTCAAGGTTGACAAAAAGGAAATAATCATAAAGGTGTCCCATGTTACACAAATCAGCATTGCACAAATTTGGTTAACATAAATCAATTTACCGGGACTTGATACATTTCAAACCAGCATCAAACCAATAGGGCAAAAATACAGATTCTGAAATAGTACCAAGTATATCAAGTTATGGGATACACGTTTGGAACCAGATAAAATCATTTTCTTTCAGCATACACATTCATATGCATTGAATAAATATTTAAAAATAAAGCTTGAAGCATGGCTTTATATTGCTATCAACTTACATATAAATAGAACTTGTAAACATCAGATGTTTTACCCACTTTCCTTTGTGAAACATCCTAATAACATTCTCTTAATTCAGCGTGTTGTCAAATAGTACTTATTAAGCACTATTCTCAGTAAATGAAACAGAACAGTCCCTTGTTCTGGGCTGTAATTTGGCACAGACACCATCTACACAGGCCAGCCTTCCGAAGGGGATATCAGAACTGTTCTAAAGAAAGATCACAACAGTAAGGCCCAAGAAAAAGGCACTTAAAATTCTGTACCAGTCCCAATTTAGTGTTTGTCACTGAGTGAAGTGTCACCCAAACGATCACTCAGCTCCTCCCTCCACTATTTTAACCCCAGTGGGTTGTCATTCATTAATTCATTATCACACACTTATCTATTCCACTAGAAATGTACTTAGGATTTTCTACATATTCCCCTTTTAAATTCTATTAAGTGAGTACTTCCCACTTAAAAAAAAAGAACCTTTCCCCCCCTTATTTAGTAATAAGCACATTTCCTTAATTTACTATAGTATCATTATGGCAAAAAAAAATTGATTTGGAGACTCTTTTAATTTGACAATTTGTAAAAATTTTCCTAAAGAATGATTTCCCATTTTTTTAAATGTAGTTTATGACTATTGGAGGTAAATAGTGATGCCAAGTATATTTATAAATAGTGTGTGGGGAGAGAAGGTGCTTCAGGAGTCCGCAAATTGATCAGGTTTCAAGAAAGTCTCTTTGGAGCAGAGAAAAAAGGGAGTTGGAGAAACAAAAGAGAGAGACTAACATGCACGAAAGAACCTAGATACACACAATACAAGACAAAGTGCTACTTTTGTGGCTAAGATTTTAAGACAATAGATGTTCAGCAAAGGCAGGTAACTGAGAACAGTCGGTCAAGGGCCCTGGGCTGCCTAGTTTAGTTAAACATGTGCTGAACCACATGTCTGACTACAGGTGGCATGTCTTAGATCCTCCTGCAATTCTGAGTCTTCTGATGCATTGCTACTAATTTCTCTGTGTGTGTGTGTGTGTGTGTGTGTGTGTGTGTATGTGTGTGTGTGTGACAGAGAGAGGGACAGATAGGGACAGACAGACAGGAAGGAAGAGAGATGAGAAGCATCAATTCTTTATTGTGGCACCTTAGCTGTTCACTGATTGCTTTCTCATATGTGCCTTGATGGGGGGGGGCTACAGCAGACCGTGACCCCTTGCTCGAGCCAGTGGCCTTGGGCTCAAACTGGTGAGCCTTGCTCAAACCAGATGAGCCCACACTCAAGCCGGAAACCTTGGGGTTTCGAACCTGGATCCTCCACATCCCAGTCCGACACTCTATCTACTGCGTCACCACCTGGTCAGGCACTACTATTTTCTTTATTCCATAAAAATCCCTCTTTTAATTTTACTCAGATCTTTCACAATTTAATCAACCCAGTCTATTTAATATTACTCAAAGAGCTAATGAGCTTGCCACTTATTTCACCAGTTCACTCTTAAGTTTGTATTCCCCTCATTTTCCCATTGTCCCACGATAGCTTCTGGGAGCTCCAACTTTTGGAAAGTCACCCACGATTGCTGCTGCAAAGCAACAAAGTAGATAGCAAATGAACTAGGACAGGCACTTTTCATTGGTGAAGTTATGTTTTGCAAGAAACATGTCTTTCACTAAAAATTAATAGTAACTACTACTACTGAGCGAACAGAGATTATTTTGCAGAAACCAGGTTAAGTATTGTTTTTAATGGTCAAGAGCTCTATAAACTCTTGCCCCCAAATTTACAGATGAGAAAGACTGAAGCTCAAAGAGGTGAAATGATTAGCCCAAAGCCACTCGGTTAATAAACAAAAGAGCTGAAGAGAGAACCAGGAGCTCCTGCCTCCCTCAGCTGGATGTGGAAATCGAGGATTCTGTCCTCAAATAGTGACCATGGTGATAAGTAAGGTAGCTAGAGTGTGGGTCAGAGACATGACCAGAATAGCTGATACAAGGAAAATGCTTACCACTCACAGCTGCACAAGCCGATACTATTGTATTCTGTCATGTCACAAAACTAAAATCAGGCAAATGGAGGATCAGTGACCATCTGTATTTAAATTAAGCATCTAACCTTGGAGAGAAAGTTGACATTCAACCCACTTAGACAACTAAAGTGACTCACAAATATTTCCAATTTTCCTTCCAACCATAAAAAAATGTGACCTTTCAAAAATGTCACATGGTTTACTGACATATTAAAGCTATATTTTCTAAATTTGAAAATTAAACTTCTTAGGTCTCATAAACATTCTAACACACAACAGTATGAGGAAAAGGAAGGAAAGGGTCCAGTGCAATTTAGTAAAAGTGCATGAAGCCTGACCAGGCGGTGGCGCAGTGGATAGAGCGTCGGACTGGGAAGCGGAAGACCCAGGTTCAAGACCCCAAGGTTGCCACCTTGAGTGCGGGCCCATCTGGCTTGAGAAAAAAAAAAAGCTCGCCAGCTTGGACCCAAGGTGGCTGGCTCCAGCAAGTGGTGGCTCGGTCTGCTGAAGGCCTGCGGTCAAGGCACGTGTGAGAAAGCAATCAATGAATAACTATGGTGTCGCAACAGCAATGAAGAACTGATGATTGATGCTTCTCATTTCTCTCTGTTCCTGTCTGTCTGTCCCTATCTATCCCTCTCTGACTCTCTCTCTGTCCCTGTAAAAATAAATAAATAAAAAAACATAAAATTGCATGAAAAATATGACTATATATGGAGGAAAAGTGTAATATAGAGAGTTCTAAAAATGGTGATAACTTATATAAGAAGAAAGGGAAGTCATCCCTTTTAAAAATGTATAATCCCCTTAAAAATGCAGTCATCTCTGAGACATAGAGATGTTCCTTCTACCTGGAGGGGAATTGTTAGAACAGTATGACAGCTTGTGAATGAAAATGGTTGAAAAACTTATCTGCAGGTTTGATAAATTTTGCAACCTTCCTAACAACTACATACTATTAGAGGCTTTAATTGTAATAATCTGGAGAATTGAAACATGGTATTATACTAGATCGCTTTTGGGGGTTCTGTCTAGCTTAGTTCTTGACCATCAAATGCCACTCCTCCCCTACAGAGGAAGAACCCCAGGTACAACATTTGGACAACATGCTCAACTTCTGTGACCGCAGATGAGCCAATTAGTCCATTTTCCATCTTTTCTGTTTCTTGTTTTAGTCTTTTTGTTTTTAGACTCTTGTCCTTGGATTCCATGACACTCCTGTGTTCTCCTTTTCTGATTAAGTGGCTCAAGTTTGTTTGTGTAATTTGCAAAGCCCTAGTAAAAGGTGATGTTTTTCAAAAGCATATATAAATTTTATGTTTCTTTGTGTACTGTACCTTCCCCTTAAAAAATAAACTTCTAAAAATGAAGACTACAATGATCCCTTCTTTTTATTAGTAGGAGAAAAAAGGAAAAGGTCAATTCTGGAGATTCTATCAGCCGTATTTTCATTTACCATCTCTGTCACAGAATAAAGAGAAATGTCCCATTTCAAATCTGAATTCCATGTTAGTTTTTCTGTATATTAATAACAATGAGGTTAATTAAAACTATGGATAATTCTAGACTATATTCTGAAATATATTCCACTTAGGTCTCACCAGTGGTATCTTAAATCATCCTAGTAAAACTCTGGTCCAATGATCTACCACTTAGGATTATTTCTATCATGAGAATCAAATAAATATAAAAAGTTTATAAAAAATAAGACCTTTAGCACTCTGGATAATGTTCACCTCCCAGGATCACTGTCACCGGCACTCAATAACCATGCCTAAAACTTTGCTCCTAACAAAACAAATCCTTTCTCTGAAGGTAGAGATAGTCACCTCAAAAGAAGAAGCTCATGACACTGAATTCTGGTGCTACCATGACATTCTGAACCTCACGACACAGTACTATAATTTCTAAAGTGAATTCTAGCTGTGAAGATATGAATGAGGTAAGTCAGAGAATGCTTCAGTTCACTGGCTGTGTTTCCGGCTTGGGTTCTTGATAACATTTTAATCTATGCTGATAAACGACACTTTACTTCTTTAATGAAAAGCACTGATCCAACTAGAGGTGATCTTTAATTCTAAATGAACAGACTTTCCAGCTCCCTTCTTCCTGGTGAAGAAGGTAAGGAATGACATTCTTTAATTTCAACTGTCGTCGGACTACTGGATGCATGTAAAAAAGCAAAACAACAACAACAGATAACTACTTGGCTACTTTCCATACTACCAAAAAATCGGTTAACATGTTCAAAGAAGACCAGAAATCATAGTTTGTCACAGACAATCTGGTAACATGAAACCGAGGAACATGAGATAGTAACATTTTGGTTTCAAACACCATGTCACAGTATTATATAGTCATTTGAACTCTAAAACATAACGGATGTCATGTAAATTTTTAAAAAGTTTTGTCCTTTTTTGTTAGTGAATACATTATAGGTCAAATGTCATGGCACTGTCACCAGTTGAGCCCCAAAATACTGTTTGCATACCAGGACTACGGTACTTCGATGAGAATCAACAACAGTTGCTGCTGAGTGGGGTCAACCTGAGAGGAGGGTGGTAACTGGAAGCAGGAATTAACCCGGAAGGAGGACTTCACATACTTTCTGATACAGAAAACAGGCCAAAGACAATCAGGTGACAGAGCTCAGGGTATCTTAAAAACGTGAAATCCAACCTTTAAAATGTTGTCTTAACAAATGGATCTAAACTGAATTTCAAATGAATGATGTGCATAAATATGCTGAAAGGGATGGAAGGCGCTGACCCTAGCGGCTTTGGAAACAGTATTTTTGACTTGATACTGAAGTGTTAAAGAGAAAAATGCCTGTACACAACTATAGTACTCTCGTTGCTAAATGTGTTTACACACACACACTAAGGCTGAACAAGTAAGTAAATATATCGAAAGCAAGGGGCCTCAGCTGGGACTCTCGGAAAAGCCACTGACTTTTTAGTTTCTTTTGAGATTCCAGGTAAGATGACTAAGTATGCTACCCTGTCTCTCCACTGAATGCAGTTACAAACCCTGGACAGGACCCATGGAGCAGCACTCAGAGGGCTCGAAAGAGCAAGTGCTAACAGACAGACTGGGGAAGGGAACAAGAATTTGGCATAGCAGAACACCAGTCCTCAACCAGTCCGGTGGCGGTGGCGGTGATGGCAGTGGCGGCAGCAGCGGCGGTAAGGGATGGGGCAGGTCCATAAAACTCTGAGGAAGGGAATCCTCTTTGACCAGAGAAGTGGTGGTCCCAAGACAATAGGCAAGTCACCACTGCCTTTTTGTCTGTCCTCTTGCAATGTGGACACAGATGCAATTGTGGGAAGTGCAGGGAGGAGAGAAAATACTAGAGCTTTTGGCATTTGGGCTAGAGGAATGGGAAGGCGCCCAAAGGTGCCAGAAAATGCCAGTGAGGTCACAGAGAGAAGGAAGCCCACAAGAGCAACTGCACAAAGCTATACAGAACTCCTGCACTTAGGTCTGAGAGGATCCTAGATCTAACCTCCCATAGCCTACCAACACTCTGAGAACTGAGCTACAGTGAGACCCCTGCACAGACCTGGACTGGCTCCGGGTGGGGACAGGGAGCTAGCTCCAGTCAGCACTGCGAAGGCTGTGAAAACTGAACTGACACTGGAAGGCAGCCTGCAAAAGCAGGCTGAAACCTGAAACGTGAACCTAACCTGTTGAATGCCCACTCACAAAGCAAAACAAAAATCAATTTTCTGCTTAAAATTTAAACAAGACCCTGCGTTTCATAACAGAACATTCAACGTCACCACTACTTGGCATACAACCAGAAAAATAGCAACTTGTAAGGGAAAAAAGAGCCAACAACCCAAATATTGAAATTATCAGAAAAAGACTTTAAAGCAGCTTTTAAAACACATGGTTTAAAAAGTAACAGTAGCCTGACTGGTGGTGGCGCAGTGAGCTAGCTCATCCAGCTCAAGTGCGGGGTCACTGGCTTGAGCGTGGGATCATAGACATGACCCCATGGTCGCTGGCTTGAGCAAGGGGTCACTGGCTCTGCTGGAGCACCCCCTGCCTTGCCCATCAAGGCATGTATGAGAAGCAATCAAAGAACAATTAAAGTGCCACAACTATGAGTTGATGTTTCTTATCTCTCTCTCTCTCCCTCCCTCCCTCCCTCTCTTTTGCAAAAAAAGAGAGTAAACATTCACAAAATAAATAAATAAAAAGTCTACCAGAACCAGAAAAATATAAAGGAAGAGTAAATGGAAACTTTAGAAGTGAAAAATACAATTGAAATAAAATATTAACTGACAGATTTTATAACAATTTATAGAAATTATCAGTAAATCAAAAAAATATGAACAGAAAGAAAAACAAAAGACATAAAAAAAATGAACAGGCCCTTAGGATCCTCTATGATAACACCAAAAGGTCAAATATCTGTGTCATCAGAGTCCCAGAAGGAGGCGAGAAATAGCATGGTGGTGATAAAAAGGTGTGTAGAAAACATGGCTGAAATTTTTACAACCTGGTAGACAGGAACTTATAGATTCCAAAGTTTTAGCAAATATCAGACAGAATAAGCTCATAGAAGTCCATGCCCTGACACACTAGTCAAGCTTCTGAAAGCAGACTGATTATGATGACAGGAAAAAAAAAAAGATTGATATGACTGTTGATTTTTCACCAGAACTCATGGAGGGCAGAAAGAACAACATTTTTCAAGTCCTAAAAAGAGAGAATTGTCATCCAACGAATTCCATAGCCAGTGAAAATACTTTTGACAAATGAAAGTGAAATAAAAACATTCTCAAATGAAAATTAATTCAGAGAAAATTTGTTGCCAGCAGATTTACTTTAAAAAATGCTAAAGAAAGTTCTTTGAACAGAAGGGAAACGGTACTAAAAGATAACCTGGAACATCAGGAATAAAGAAAAGCAACAGAAATGGTAAATATCTGTGTAAATACAATACACTATTCTCTTAATTTCTATAAATTATATATTATGGTTAAAAGTAAAAATTATATCATTTGGGATTTTCAATATATGTGGGATGCTATCAATAAGTGTTTAGAATACTTGTAACACTGAATCAGTGGTTCTTAACCTTTTTTGAGGTACCAAACCCACCAGTTTCATATGCGCATTCACTGAACCCTTCTTTAGTGATAAATAAAATATGATTTTTTTTCCCAAATCCAAGACATAGGTATAAGTTTTCTTACTGGTGCACAAAATGAGCCGTGCATGAATATCACCTTGCTCAAAGAACAAAACCAACAAAGTGCATGAACTCACAACAAATTACGGTATTACTTTATTCTGGCCTCCGCAGCAGAGGCTTCTCCGAACCCCTGAGACCGACTCATCGAACCCCTAGGGTTAAGAACCACTGCACTAAATGCTTGTGTTAGAAAGGTCTCAAATCAACGATCTAAGTTTCAACATTAAAAAACTAGAAAAAGCAGAATGAGATAAACTCAAAGCAATCAAGAGGAAGAAAATAAGAGCAAAAGAATTTTTAAATGTTAAAAGGAAGAAGAAAACGGAGCACAGATCAATGAAACTGAAAACAGAATAGAGAAAAAAAGTCAATCTAACCTAAAGCTGGTTCTTAAAAAAAAAAAAAAAGAAAATCAGTAAAATTGATAAATCTCTAGCCAGACTGACACAGTACAAAAGAGATAAAAATTATCAATATCAGAAAAGGTATCAACACAGGTCTAGCAGGTATAAAAGAGAAAATAAAGTTAACACTTAAGAACAACTCTACACAATTAGAATTAACTCACAAAATTCAATTCCTGCATTGTAGCAATGAACAGCTAGAAACAGAAATTTTAAAAGGTAATACCACTTACAACAGCTCCAAAAGAAAGAAACATCTAACAAAACATGTACAGGATCTGTATGCTGAAAACTAAAAGACCTTTGGAAAAAACAAAAGAAGATGTAAATGGAGAGACATAGCATATTCATGGACTGGAAGACTTATTATAATTAAGAATATCGATTCTTCCCAAAATGATTTAACTATAATTAAAATACTGGTAGGAGTTGTTTTTTTTTTTGTAAATATAGGTAAGTTGATTCTGATATTTATAGGAAAATGCAAAGAAACTAGACTGTCAAAAACAATTTTGAGTAAAGAAAATAAAATTGAGGACTCACCCTACCCAATTTTAAGGTTTACTACAATCAAGCCTGTAGTGTTGGTGAATGGAAAGAAACAAAGATCAATGGAACAGAACAGAGAACCCAAAAATAGATTCACACAGATATGGTCAGTTGGCTCTCGATAATGAAAGCCCGTTTCCCACTGTTGAGGGGAAAGTTCAATAAGCAAAGGAGGAATGTTAAAATGGACCTCGTGCTAGGTGTGATTCAGAGGTTATGCAGTGTGAACCTCCCAGTTCCTATACAGTTAGCTGGATATGAAACCATACAGAGATACGTGTATGTATATACATTTGTTAGTTTACATACATACATGTCCTAACTCTGCTGAGAAGTCTAGAGCAGTGACACCCCAGTAGCAATAAATATACCTTTATTTAAAAGAAATCAGGGCTCCTTGGAGAAATGGCTGATTCCAAGGCTAAGGCAAGGAGAAGAAAATATTAGTTTGGAATATCTAATGTGTCAGAAAGTAAGAAAGTGCTTAAAAAGAAAAAAGGATGGAGGCACAATGAAGGACACAGAAGCCAACATGAGAACTCCCTACTGTCAAAGCTGGAACAATTTGAGCAACAAATAGTGACAATACAGGGTATAACTCAAAGAATAAAATACTCATAATTCCATGATGATATAAATTAATGATAAATAAATATAAAAGACAAATCTTCCTTACAGAAGAATTCCAATTCATAACTATAGAAGCAATGAGGGAAATAGAAAAATCGCTATAAGAAGAACACTACTGAAACATTGCTGCATACAAGATCCATAGTTCTACAATGAGTAGGCAAAGTTTAAGGAGAAACAGGACATACGCATAGTCTAAAGTGTCTCCCCAAAGTATTCACTGCTTACAAAGGGAACAATAGTGACTTTAGGATGATGAAACCTGTCCGAGACCACCTTGCCCAAGGGATCAAGGCTAGCATTACCAGTAATGGCTGTACTGACATCATGCATCCCTGACATAACTCACTGGAAGCAAACCACCCCTGCTGTATCCTTCCCAGTAACACACAACTTCAGTCTCATCAAGAGAAACAGCAGACAAATCCAGATTGAGGGAATTCTATAATATAAATGACCAGTACTCTTCAAAAGTGTCAAGATCACCAAAGACAAGGAGAGACCAAGGAACTGTCACAAATTACAGAAGCCTAAAGAGACAGGACAACTGAATACAATGTGGGATCTTGGACTGAATCTTGGAATAGAAAAAGACAACAGAGAAAAACTGGTGTAACTCAAAGGAAGTCTTTAGTTTAATGAATAGTATTGAACCAATGTTATTTTTGCAGTTTTGAGAATTTCATTTTGGTTATTGGGGAAAGATGGGTTAAGGCTATATAAGAACTCACTGTACTATTTCTGAATTCTTATAAATCAAAAACTATTTCAAAATATAAATCTAAAAAAACTAGGCGAAAGTTTTCTTTCCAACATTTATTTTTAAATTAAATGTATGAATACTGGATCATTCTGTCTGTAGAAACATTATACACGGTGGTTAGATTTACAGGATATCTGGCAAAGTCTATTTAACCAATAATGGGATTTTTTTAAAAGAAGAGAAATCAGTATAGTTATAATGGTACTAATTAAACACAATGATGACATAGACTAAAAACCTGCTTTTTAAAAGATATTGTTATATAAACAGTGCATTTGAAGAAGACAGTGTTGTTATAGATGTAGAATTTCACGAAACTGCTCAAGTGACTGTGCCTTCTTTCATAATGGAACCTGGTGAAGGACTGGGGTAAGGAGTCCTCATATTTGAATCCCAAGAGTGTGCCAGACACAGTTTAGGTGCTTTGCACACATGATCTTAGCTAAGCTTTCTTATTACCTAAGAGGGAGATACTATTAGTCCTCCGTTATAATGTAGAAACATATCATCACTGAGGTCTCATAGCTGGTTAAGTGGTAGAACCAAGTTTCAGTCTCAGGTCTAATTCCAATGTCTCCTTCTGCATCTAATGAAAATTGACAGTAATTCTCCTTACAGGACACAACTTCAGAGGCTGAGGAGTTGAAGGTACAAAAGGGGGCCAGTATTATATTAGAATAAAGAGTTGCTCAGTGATAAAGGAAAGATGCCGGTGGAAGAGGTGGTAGTGCGCCTCACACAGAACTTCGGGGTTGGAGAGAAGGGCAAGGGTGTAAGAGATACAGAACCAGCCTGTGCAGGAGCAGCTCGCTAGAGAACCTCTAAAGGTCAAGTAAGTGAACAGCAGGGTACAGGGGGCCATTACAGACTTTCACTCTTGCAGTTACTGTAACTCTGTTTTACTACTCATTTAGATGTGTGTGTCTAAGTTTCAACGCTTTAAATCTACTGATTTTCAAGTAAAAAAAAATAACAATTACAAAAAGGGGACATATTTATCTATACCTTTCTGATCGAAAAGAAACACTTCAAAGTAATAGCTGGTACATAAATTCCAGGTGAAGGTTTACAAAGTTAAGACAAGGACTCTTTTTATAGCCAAACATCAATGTCTTTTTTCATCCAACTAACTAACCTGATAAAGCAGCTAAAGTCAGATGTCAATTCTGCAACTTCAAACAGCTTCATGATTGGGACTGTTTAAATGCATTACTCTCTTCATTCCAACAGTTTCTCTTGAATTTTATTTTTAAATTAAAGCAAAGCCAGATAATAGTTTTATTCTGATTAGACATTTTCAGATTTAAAACTGACAAAATCTCAGCCCTGGCTGGGTAGCTCAGTTGATTCGATACACCAAGGTTGCAGGTTTGATCCCTAGTCAGGGCATATACTAACTCAACCAATGAATGCATAAATAAGCGGAGCAACAAATTTATGTTTCTCCCTCCCTCCCTCTCTCTGAAAATCAATCAATAATTTTAATTGATAAAGTCTCAAGTGTGATAGATTTACCTGATTATATAACTGTGAGGTACTGAGATAGCAAAGATTTGTAAGACTGAGAAACAGTTTCAAGTCCTAGCTCCCTTCCTTACTAGCTGTGGGCCCTTACACAAGACACTGTATGAGCCAAGAGACATGAAAACCTACTTTATAGGTTACCGTGGAATTGACTGAGAAATCCTATGTGTATCTTCCCACCCTGCATCAGTGGACAGTGAGCCTTTAAAAAAGGGTTGAGAGCCTGACCAAGGGATGGTGCAGTGGACAGAGCATCGGACTGGGATGCGGAGGACCCAGGTTCGAAACCTCGAGGTTGCCAGCTTGAGCACAGGCTCATCTGGTTTGAACCCAACGTCACTGGCTTGAGCAAGGTGTCACTTGGTCTGCTGGAGCCCCACGGTCAAGGCATATATGAGATAGCAATCAATGAACAACTAAGGTGCTACAACAAAGAGTGGATGCTTTTCATCTCTCTCCCTTCCTGTCTGTCTGTCTCTATCTGTCTATCTGTCCCTCCCTCTCTCTGATTCTTTCTCTGTCCAAAAAAAAAAAAAATAGGGTTGAGAGAAAGTAACCATATCACATAGTGCGTGGTTCTTCATTTCACACGTGGACTTGAAACTACTATAGTGACACATAATCATTAAAATACAAAAGTGACAGCTGGGCAACAAACAAGCTGACCCAACCAGAGCAATGTGTTGTAGTTAAAATAGACCCAGACAGAGCCAGGAGACATGGGCTCCAGTTATATTTCAACAGTTCCTTTGCCCATGACCTTGAGACACGTCCCCTCTTGCACCTGCCTCCTCCTGCTGCCCCTCCCACCACACGAAGGGGAGGCTTTCTAGTTCCAAAATGCTACAAGCAGAGATGCTGGTCGAAACTGACTTTCTCGAGTGGCCAGAGCTAATAAGAGTGTGAGCATCAGGGATGATGAACGGTAAGGATGATGACACTGTGGAACAGCTGCCAAGCTGAATGTCCCTGAAAAGTCAAGGCCATCTCACTTCTGTGGGGACAGATTTACCTACCGACAGAAAATGCGAGGGCTGTCACACACAAGAAAATGGAAGAAAGAATGGCACTTCCGTAGCTGTAGCTTCTCCCATCTTAAAAATCCCATACAAATAACTTAAACTCTTGTAAAGAATGTTTCAGTTTTACAATATTTGGAAGTGTGCTTTTATTCAGTTCCTGTACCTGTCGCGCCCTTAAACAAGGAGAACGGAGCTCACTCACCATTATGCAGGGTGTATTACCTTCATGTTTCATCTAAAAACAACTGGCCAGGTCTCTTTAAAGCAGTGGTTCTTAACCTGGGTTCTATTGAACCCTAGGGGCTTGATGAGTCAGTCTCAGGGGTTCGGAGAAGCCTCTGCTGCCGAGGCCAGAATAAAGTAATACCGTAATTTGTTGTGAGTTCATGCACTTTGTTGGTTTTGTTCTTTGAGCAAGGTGATGTTCATGCACGGCTCATTTTGTGCACCAGTAAGAAAACTTATACCTATGTCTTGGATTTGGAAAAAAGAAAATCATATTTTATTTATCACTAAAGAAGGGTTCGGTGAATGCGCATATGAAACTGGTGGGTTCGGTACCTTAAAAAAGGTTAAGAACCACTGCTTTAAAACGATAAACTACTTCCCAACAGATCACAACAACCAAAGTCTAGCACTTGTGAAGCCTAGAATAAAAACAATTTATTGACCAAATTCCTGCTTCCAGGAAGAATATGAAGAACTAAATGTGTGCACCCCAACACCCCATTCACATAGTCTTTCTTATTGGAGAAGGAATAAACTTCAGCTGCCATTTCTACTCTAAGCAATAAATAAGGAGAAGGCCTATAATATACAAGTAAATAAGAGACAAAAATAAACACACTTTAGCTGGCAGAGAAAGTCTGTTTACTCTGGTCTAAGCCGAGGCTCACATGCAAGCTAGCAGTCTCGGGATGGCCACCAGCCCCGTGAATTTATGAACTTCCTTCCCCACGGTCTTGCTGACCCCTCACACTTTCCTCACCTAGGCCCATAGCCTGGCTCCCGTGATGACAGCTAGCACTCCTCCACATAGGCAGCAGAACCCCTTATCAAACGGACTCTTCCCCTCAGGGAGCTGGGACTCACTTGCCCAGACCAGAGAAACGAGGTCAGAAACAATGGCAGCTCTCAATTCTTTCCTGATGGAATAAAACACTGTCAGGAACAAAAATGTGTCAAATCCTCACCCTGATAAGTCACACTGGAACAAGAAGACAAGGAACTGATTTGGGCTGATTTTTAAGTTTAAAATAAAACTTATCCTTTTTACTTGGGCACTTACCTAACTGCTGGATCTCAGTCTTATTTGTAAAATGAAAATTATTCATACCACTATTACCTTCCAAGACTGCTTTCAGGATATCTATGGCTGCCAATAAGGATTTTCAAGTAATTATCACTAAAATAAGTTCAAGCTTCTTAACACTTGGTGTCCCCAAGCAAGAGCTTCAGGGAGGGAGGCTGGAAAGAGAAAGAGCACACAGATCAGGGCTCACTGCAGTAAGACACTGGGGGAAGGAAGCACAAATCATTTAGAAAAGGTACCCAATTCCCCAGTCCCATCCTCACCCCTGCTTTAACAAAGCAGGGATATCTAACTGTGAGCATGTTTTACTGACTCTATTGAGCTAGTACTATTATTTGTAAGACTAAGGGCTTAAGATCAATGATTGCAGAGAACCCCCACAACAGCTCAGCAGAGTATATACTAGAATCACTATATGAGAAACAGCAAAACCAAGGCACTGCAAGGCAGATCTACAGAATTCCAAAGCCCACTTTTCTTCACCCTATAGTTACAACTTCTGTTATATAACATGAGGGATTGTAGAGAAGTGAAAGTTGAGTTCTTTCCCCAAAAGAATATGGTGGAAGAAGGTACAACTGTGGGATATGGGCCTTGGCTGACATCAGATAAGCATGCAACTGGCTCATGGGATCAAGAACCCAAGGTCGTTGGTGTAAGGAGAAACTCCATGTTTACTTCAGACAAGGTGATGCTTCAGAAACATTCTCCAGTCCTCCAGAAATTTTCTCCAGCTGAAGAGGGCTCATGAGATTTCCAACTTTGTGGGCTGGGCTTTATCCTGGGTCATAGCTGGACCAAAAGTTACTGAGGAGACAGTTAAAATGCTTTGGTTGGAAAGAAATAGAGTGACCAAGCCACTGTTAATAATAATAAAAACTTCAAAAGGTAGAGTTATTTTTGGTGAGAACACTCCCAGTCAGTGGTTGTGATAGAGGACAATGTTGGGTGGAGAACCTTAGCACCCACCCATTGTTTTTAATCACGTCCCCCCCACCCCCACCCACTGTCTCCATCAGCCACCAACTTCCATTCTGACACACATGTGACCTTATTTACACTCAGGGGAAGTGCTATGTAAAGGGAGATGCAAGCCCTATCTCCCACTCCGCAGCCCTGCCATGGGATTCTCAAGATTAGGATCCTCCAGTGGGGAAGGAGACCTCAGGGCTAGCAGGGCCCTTGCCCACAGACTCCGCACACCCACTCCATTCTCCTCTCTGCTGCCTGGCCTCTGCTCACATCTTGTCCTTACTTCCTGATGATATCAGTCATTTATTTGTTTATTCGCTAATTTATTTAACACAAATAGCACTTACCCGCATATAAGGCAGTATTTTAAAGGTGCTACAGAAATTAGCTCATAGATTAAAAAAAGAAACTGTGAGGTGGAAACTATCATTTTCTTTTTTTCCCATATAAGAACATGGAGCACAACAGTTAAGTAATTTGCTTAAGATCACACAGCTTCTACATGGCTATAATGAGTTTGGGTACCACTTTACATCATGATGTTTAAGCTTCTGATTCCAGGACTGTTGAGATTTCCTAGTTCAAATTCTTAAGAGTAAATTAACCAGCCAGGCTGCTTGATATTGTAAATAGCACATTGCCTGTATTCCTGTTATCATTACCAATAATTAGCACAAGCCCCTTCAAGAGGTAAAATGATGAGCCCCATTAAAGGTGATAAAGCTAAAAATCTAGGCTTTGGTTTTGTTTCTTCCTTTAATAGTAAAATACTGTCTTTTAATTTTATGACAAAGCTCCAAAATTGGGCTACACCTTACAATCACTGCTGGCCAGGTGGCGGCTGCGATGCGTCCTCCTTTCCTGGGTATGCCCCTTAGAACATGGAATTTGGGGGGAAAGTCCTGGAGACAGTAACAGAGCATTCCGAAGACATGTTGTCTCAACAGTGCTCTTGATGGCTCAGAGAACCACACTGTGGGAAAACACAGACATTATGGCTGCATAGAAAACTCAATGCAGCGTAGAGCTCAACTCGGAATGTAAGGAACACTCAGAAACACCTGACTCTACTTCACATATACATATTTTCTTGTTTCTACTGCCAAGAATAAAGGTCGATGTTTAAGTAAGTGTCAAAGAGGTTATTTAATGAGTACAAAAAAACTTTTAGTTGATAAAAAGCAGTGGTAAGAGTTTATTTGGCACCTGTTTTCTTTCTTTCTTAGCAATATACAGTGTGTCCGTAAAGTCATGGTGCACTTTTGACCAGTCACCAGTCAAAAGTGCACCATGACTTTACGGACACACTGTATAAAATAATAGTGCTTCTTACAACTGATGCTTTTGTAAGATCTAATAAAATACGGAACTATAATCATAATTAGCAGAAGCTCATCTCAGAGACATAAGGGACTGCAGTTCTCCGATTTTCTTTGAAAGGGACAAAGATCCTCTGAGAATGTCTGGAGGTACAGAAGCAAGTTCTCAGATAATATGCATTTAAACATATGCAATGCAATATCTATTGTAATTAACAATACTTAAAATCTCCCTTCCTTCCAAAATAATTAATGAAAGAACTTGGGCTCTGGCAGCACAACCCCATGGACGACCTTCATTTACCACCCTCCTTTGTTAAGACGGAGATAACAGCCGCGCTTTACCTGGTGCTGCTGAGGTCAGGACTAAGGACTCCATCTAATAAAAGCACACCACTTGGTACAGAGTAAATACTCAAGGAACGTGAGCTTCCTACTAGCCACCAATCAAGTAAATACCGCTTTTCAAGAAATGGAAGAAACAGAAGAGGAAAGCTGCTACCTGGTGTACCCAAGCACATGAGGACTGTGTTCTCTATCTAGTGACTGTTCACCCAGACACCAGGAATTTTTAAAGACACAGAAGCATTCCCTCAAATCCAAAAACAAAAGCAGCCCCCACTGCAGTTTTCTTTCTCTGCTTCTGTCATCAGATCTGAATCTGAAAGGGTTCCTTCTTCGGACACAAGCCAACCCACACAGCAAATCTCTCCATACAGGGCCTACCCTATAAACCCTGCACAGAAAGGAAAGTGCTCTGAAAGTCATCTGGAGAGACAATGTGCCAATATTTTTGCTTGCATTCCAAAATACAGCAAACTTCCTGCCCCCGGTGCAGCCTACCAAGTTCCCGGGAAAGGTCACTGTGGCAGCACTGGGAGCCATTCACAGCTGGCCCCAGAATTCAGCTCTACGGGGCTAACACTGCTTCTACCCATGTTCAAGGCAGGTGCAAACTGTAACTTCTTTCTGCAGAAGAAATCCCTCTACATTGTCTAGAGGCAGTTCTGCTGAATGCTAAACTGAATTACACAACTGCTACATGAAAATCATGACTGCTCTCTATCTTTAAAAATAAAAATCAGAATTGAAACCTGTTGCTCTATGTAATACTGCTAATAAGCCATTTTATAGCTTTATATCCTGCTCACTATCCTTATATCACAACTATGACAGTATCAGAAAAGTCCCAATGTTTATATTCATTACCATAAAGTGTGAACCTAAGCTACTTATAATAAAGTACTTTTTTAACAGCCTGGAAAGCTAAGCACTGTATATCAAAATAATAACAAAAAAAAAAAGAAACCAATTCATGCGAATGCAGTATAAGACTTCCACTTCAACTTTTTATTCAATGTGTGATATTTCCGGGTAACTAAAATTTTTTTAAATATACACTATATTGTAAGAGATACTAATACTCTTACACTTAAAACATGTTATCTGCAGGAAGAGCAATATCACTGAATACTGAAATAAGCTTATTAAAGAACTAAAAGTTATCCCGTTTTAATGACTAATAAAAATAATGACTTTTCAAGAAAACCTCAGAGCCTGTTTGCGAATAGACTGGGAAGTTTCCCAAACTCAACTCTGATTTAAATTTCCAGCACTTGTAGCATATGGGAGATAGCAGTTTCCAAGTCACCTGCATATCTTAAGCTTTGGCCCTCTACTCAGTCGCTTTGTTCATTGTGCAGATAAGAGGCTGATGGGAAGAGAGATGCTTTCATTGAAAGATGCCAAACAAATGTTCTCAGAAAATGAAGAGATTGTTCTAGAACAGAGACCAACTGTTCAGGTTAACAGAGCCAGAGTCTTCAGCACTATGCTGACTTGTATTTGGTACTGTAAAAGAGAACATGGGTATTCTTCAGCTCACAATAGCATTAGGCTTAAAAAAATGAAATTAATCACTGTATGTCAGTAAGTAGATTCCCCCAAATGACCAAACATAAGATACAGACAAGTGAAAAATGGATTTTTTCTTAAACTTTTTATGTAATTTCATGAGGACTGCAACACAGCAATACTTTCAAGATAAAGGAGCTGGAGAACACAGAAAAAGCATCATTTAAAAGTAATCTATTCAAAAATCAACTGTGAATCAAAGACATGAATTTAAGAGCTAATACAAAACAAAATAAAAAACTCTTAAAAGAACACATAGCAGTAAATATTGATTGCTTATACATGTGACACCAAAAGTACAAGTGACAATGTAAAAAACAGATAAACTGTAAATCATCAAAATGTAAAACTTTTGTGCCTCAAAGCCCAGCATCAAGAAAGTGAAAAGAAAACACAGAGGAGGAGAAATATTTACAAAACATATATCTGATAAAGGACATGTATTCAGAATGCATAAGGAATTCTTAAAATTCAGCAATAGGAAGATAAATAATACAATGAAAAAATGGGCAAAGAATTTGAATAAACATTTCTCCAAATAAGATACACAAATAACCAATGGGCACAGGCTCAATGTCATTAGTCATTAGGAGAATGCAAACCAAACCACAAAAATACTACTTCATATGCTCGAGGATGGCTCTAATCAAAACAACAAAGAGTAAGAATGTGCAGAAATTAGAATCCTCATACATTGTTGGTGGGAGTGTAAGACAGTGCAAATATTTTGGAAAAGAGTCTGGGAGTTTCTCAAATGGTTAAATATAAAGTTATCAGATGACCCAGCAATTCCATTCCTAGGCATATATTCCAAAAAAATAAAAACACACGTCCACACAAAAAGTTGTACACAAATGTTCCTATCAGCAATATCCCTAAGAGCCAAATATGAAAACAACACAAACATCCATAAACGGAAGAATAAATACATAAAAAGTGATAGCTCCATACAGTGGAGTATTTTTCAGCCATAAAATGAATGAAGTAGCCCTGGTCAGGTGGCACAGCAGATAGAGTGTCGTCATGGTGTGCTGAGGTCCTGGGTTCAATCCCCGGTCAGGGAACGTACAAGAAGCAATCAATGAGTACACAACTAAGTAAAGTAAAGCAACTGGTGGAATGAGTTGATGCTTCTGTCTCTCTCTCCCTTCCTTTCTCTCTTTCTAATCAATGAAAAATTAAAAAACAAACAAAAAACAAAGAAGTTCTGAGACATGCTACAATGTGGATGAACCTTGAAAACAAGCTGCTATATGAAAGCAGCAGCAGTTACAAAAGACCACATATTGTATAAATCCTTTTATTAAAAACATTAGGCAAATCCATACAAACAGAAAGTAAACTGATAGTTTCAAGGTTCCAGATGGAGAGAGAAGTGAGAAGTGACTGCGAATGGGTGTGAAGCTTCTTTGGGTAGTAATAAAAATGTTCTGGAATTAGATTGTGGCTATGATTATACAACTCCATGAATATACTAAAAATCTCTGAATGTACTCTTTAAGAGAGTAAATTTTATGGGTTGGGAATTATTCCTCAATAAAGCTGTTCAGTAAATTTTAAAAAGTAAGTCATCTACTTTCTGCAAATAGCGAGGGACTCAGAGGTTTAAAGTCCTGCACTACTTATATACCCAGATTTCCTGAATGGTAGTGGCTCTCGGACATCAGTTCCTACCTGTGCCAGCTGCTTGGCCTGGGTACTAGGACAAAAAGCCCTCTCTGGATCCAACAAAGTGATGCTACAATTACCAGACCTCAAAGCACAGCAACAATCTCATCGTGTATTTGGGAGTCACTAAAAATTTCACATTCTCTCCTGTTTAAGGTACAGTTATCACATGAGGGGTGATCATCAAGAGAGTAAAGATTTCCAAACACAAAGAGGGTCCAAAAGGAAGCAGCAAAACAAGCTGAACCAAAAGTACGTAAAGCCACCCTGGGAATGCCAACGACCCAGCAGTGCCAGATCCCACTCTACTTTCTTACAACCTGCCCTGATAAAATACCCTAGCACTGGGGTGGGGGTGGGGGTGGGGGTGGGGGAGACTGCATATTCTTTTTCCTAAATGGACTGGTTCGGAAAATTGTATATTGAATACATATGTTCTCACGGCACAAACATTTAAAAGGGTGTCACTTTCAAAGATCAATAGATGGCCACGTCCAGGTAAGATGTGGTCGAGAACTACAGGAAAACAGAGCAGCCCTCTTGAGCTGCCCGCTTCCTATCTGTCCTTCAAGACTCAGCACAGGAAACAGCTCCTCCTGAAAGTGCAGCCTGTCTTCCTTCCGGATCACCAGGCTGGATCCACTTCCTCCTATATGGGATCACAGTACACGTGTGCCCATGGATGGGAGCAAGTAACTGCTGGCGGGACATGCCCATCTGGATGGCCCACCAACAACTCAAGCTCAGCACGTACAACCCCTGGCCTCATCACCTAGGCTCTCCACCACACACCTCAAGCCTGCTTTTTTATTCCTCATGTTTGAGAAGGGCATCATTTTCTATACAGACTATTGGAAAAATCTGGACATTAGTAAAAAGCATGAATTCCAGAATTTAAAAAAAGATATCACACACATAGGCCAAAGAACTATTATAGGTAGGTCTTCCTGAGCATCATTTTTTTTTTTTTTTTTGTATTTTTTCTGAAGTGAGAAGCAGGGAGGCAGAGAGACAGACTTCTGCATGGAACTGACTGGGATCCACCCAGCATGCCCACTAGGGGGCAATGCTCTTTCCATCTGGGGTGTTGCTCCGTTGCAACTTGAGCCATTTTAGTGCCCGAGGCGGAGGCCATGGAGCCATTCTCAGTGCCTGGGTCAAATTTGCTCCTATGGAGTCTTGGCTGCGGGAGGGAAAGAAAGAGAGAGGAAGGGAGGTGGAAAGGTGGAGAAGCAGATGGGTGCTTCTGTGTGCCCTGGCCGGGAATCGAACCAGGGGCTTCCACATGCTCGCTGGACAGACGCTCTACTGCTGGGTCAACTGGCCAGGGCTCTGAGTATCTTTTAGGAACAGAACATAATTTATTAGAAAGTAGCATACCTATAATCAATGTGTAAAATAGTTCATCAGAAATGCTTAACAGCAGTCTGCTCCTCAAACAGAGGTATATATTACCCCAGAGAACCATTCACATAGTTATTTGGGGGAAAAAAAGAAAAAGAAAAATGAATGGTACAAATAAAAAGTCTTGTCAAAATTACTGTACATGGTAATATTTATAATTCATGAATTAATAATTTCTTGACTTTGAATATAAACCAGACACCTTCTAAAGAAAGATGACTAAGTCAAGCTGAATGGCTGAAGCTAAAGACTCCTCACTTAAGTTGCCTAAGCTCCATGTGTAAATATGGTTTAGTGTGTCTTGTAGGATTCAAATGCACAATTAATCATCTTACTATTGCATAACAAATTATTTCCACCTTCTAATAATAGTTTAAAATCCCTATAGTAAATTTCAAACATTTAATTAGCATATATCATAATCTCAGAATCAAATCACATGGTATTAAACTAGATTCATTTTTCTAGAAAAAAATATGGGATCACAGTAGCATGATAGAAATTACTCTCACAAATTATCATCTCAGGAGTGAAACCATGTTATCCCAGGAAATGTAATGTTGAGGTAAAAATGCATGTTGCTAATCAAAAGAATTGCTCTAAATTTTAAATGACGCGAGGCAACAAGGGTCCCAGAGCCTTCAAATTAATTCAAATAACAGATGGGAACACTGCTGTGCAATAAAAATCTCTAATGACATAAATAAGTATGCCTTTCAAAATACAGAGAATGTTGATTACCAATACACAGTAAATGGTTACCAAGAGTCTTTCCAGACCTTGGATGGTTGGCTCAGTGGTAGAGCAACAGCCCGGCATGTGGAAGTTCTTGGTTCAATTCCTGGCCAGGGCACACAGGAAAAGCACCCATCTGCTTCTCCACACTTCCCCCTCTCCGTTCTCTCTGTCTCTCTCTTCCCCTCCTGCAGTCAAGGCTCTATTGGAGCAAAGTTGGCCCGGGTGCTAAGGATGGCTCCATGGCTTCCACTCAGGCGCTAGAATGGCTCCAGTTGCAATGGAGCAATGGCTCAGATGGGGAGAGCATTGCCCCTGGTGGGCATGCTGGGTGGATCTCGGTTGGGCGCATATGGGAGTCTCTCTGCCTCCTCGCTTCTCACTTTAGAAAAATATAAAATGAAAAAAAAAGTCTCTCCAGTTCTCAAATAGTAACCTCCTCATCATATGCATTTCGTATAAAATATATAGGTATAATTAATTTATTTACCATTATCAGAGAATTCAAGGTTATCTCCTGTAACAAAAATTTTTATTATGTAGACCAAAAAAACTGAGCTGTTTATTTTCATATCATGCAATCACACATTCATATGATTCCCATTTCACTATAAACAGGACGTCCATACACGTGTTGCCCAAACCAGGACACTTCACAGCATCAAAGAGGGTGCTGTTATTAATTATGCTGGGACAAGAGGTGCAAACTGGGACTTTCCTAGACAAAACTGGGATCTTCATACAGGTAATCAAATTCAAAAAGGCTCCTTACTTTCCCAAATTCACACACACACACACACACACACACACACACACACACACACACACACACACACAGGTTCAAAAGGAACTGGGATGGAGACCCATGTCAGACTGGGGTCCAAAAAAGTAACAGTTTCCAAAACAAAATACAAACAAAACAAACACCCAGGAGAAGTCAACTAATACAGCATCTGTGCTTCTGCATTTCGTGTATCACTATAATTGTGGGTTCATCAAATGACTTGTATGAGGCTTCTTAAGTTGATTATTATTGCTTCTACCAACACTTTCTCAAATCCCCTTGCAATTCCTGTAATTATGTCAGGTAAGTATATGTGAGAGTTAAAATTTCAAGACATTGGGAAGATGAAACTCGATGAAGTATAGAATGAAGACAGAAAAATCTAGCCCCTTGAATGTTACCAGGCACAATCTCCCTGTAGTAACTGGGAAGCAGTATCTTAATAAGGGACGTGTGGTGTATACATCATCCCAGCAGGCTCAACTGCCACAAGCCATCAATGGCCCTAATTGTACTGTATACATAGAGAACTTTAAGCCCATGCAATTTTGCTGCTTTTAAAACTTTATATGCTGCTTCTATGACAAGCATGCACAAACAGCAGTTACAACCCTTCGTACAGATTAACAGCACCAGTCTCCACCTAATTTACATTCAGTAGGAAGCTGTGAGTGGGTTTCTGATCATTCATTTACATTTACTACACAAATTATTCCCCCATGTTTCAAGCCAAAGAATCTCTGAATATGTATTACAAAATTTAAGTTTTCTTTATCCCAGTTGGACTTTATTATGTATAGCTCTAATATAAAATCAGTTGACTTAGCTATATCAAAACTTTCAACTAAACTGTTTTTCAAACTTTACTTTTGCGTATTTAAAAGTTTATTATACAAAATCATTCATCAAATAAATTTCTTCCAAGTTGTAGTCCTACTAGTATTACCATACACACTCCTCTTTATATTTTAAAAAATATTTCCTTGGCTTTATAGAAAAGTAAATGCTTTAAAGGAGAAAATATAGACACATTAATGCAACAACCTTCTCTTATTTCCTATCACTGAAATGTTGAGTAAAGAAAGCTATATTTGTTTTACAAAAAAGCAATTAATGATTAACAAATACTTCTCAGGACCGATAAAAATTCAGATATCTTTCTTAAATTTCTCAAATCTACTTGAATGGTTGTAAAAAATGATACAATGTTAGTATTAAAAGATACAGTATTAAAATTTTAAATTTCTCGAGGGCAGGGGCCCAATGCTTGTTTGTTCTTCCCATTTGCCTAAAACATTACAGGCATGTTCCCAAAGCTGCTATTTGTATTTCTATACAGTTCTCAGTGACATTAATAAAGGGAGGCCCACATATTATACAAGAGCCCACATAATTTTAAAATAATGTTGAAATTCATTCTATATGATTACTGAGGTGATTTTACTTTCCTGATTCTATGTGATGCAGTGTTGTATTACATAACTCAGTTTGTATTGACCAGGTATACTGAGAGGGCACTGGAGATCCTGGCCTAAGATGAAAAATAAGCCACTTCACAAACGGATAAGGATACAAATAATAAAGAATCACTATATTTTACCTCTAAAGGGGTTTCTTTTAGGATCTCTCTTGGCCTATTTTCAGAGCTAGCTACCCATTTATTAAGCCACTGTTAAATGAATATCCGGGAGACTGGTCTATGTCTACCTTAGTTTTCAGAATCTATAGACATCTCTATTTTCATCTATGTAAATAAACACTTCTCTCAAAGTAAACCGTGTAAGAACAGATGGCTTAGGACAAGGGTTGGCAACGTTTCTTTCTGTCAAGTGCCAGAGAGTAAAAATTTCAGGCTATGTGGGCTATACAATCTGTGTCACAACCACTTAATTCTGCTGCTGAGATGCAGAAGCAGCCATAGACAACATGCAACACCATGGTGTGACTGTCTTCTAAAACAAAACTTCAGTTACTGGACAGGCAGCAGGCCAGATCTGGCCCATGAGCCACATTTTGCAAACCCCAGATCAGGTAGACTCACTGCTCTCTGGTGATGGGGATTGGGGGTGGGGGCAGTGTTCATGTCCTGTGCAGTGACAGACATCGTAGCTTGGGGTTCTGAGTCCTTGGCTTTGGGTCGGGAGGGGCAGGTGATGTATATTCTGAAACTGCGTGAAAACCTCAGTGTTTATGCACGTGTACTTTCAGCTTTCACCAGACCTCTATAAACAGTTAAGCAAGAATCACTGCTCAGGTTGTTCTAATCAATACACAATGTAAAAATACTGCCCAGTACAGATGTGTTTTAGGGGAAAGGGGATCATCAGTTGGTGCCTGAGTCTAAGTGTGACCACACACCCTGATGGTGTCTCTTACATTGTTTCTTGTCACTTTGACTATTTTTTTTTTTACAGGGACAGAGAGAGGGATAGATAGGGACAGACAGAAAGGAACGGAGAGAGGGGAGAAGCATCAATCATTAGTTTTTCATTGCCATTGCGACATCTTGGTTGTTCACTGATTGCTTTCTCACATGTGCCTTGACCGTGGGCCTTCAGCAGACCAAGTAACCCCTTGCTCGAGCCAGTGACCTTGGGTCCAAGCTGGTGAGCTTTTGCTCAAGCTAGATGGGTCTGCCCTCAAGCTGGCGACCTCAGTGTCTTGAACCTGGGTCTTCTGCAACCCAATCCGATGCTCTATCCACTGCGCCACCGCCTGTTCAGGCAGTTCTTGTCACTTTGAATGGTGCTTGCTCATCTTGGTTTCCATAGGGCTTGCCTGGATTCCACAGCGTTTGCTATTTTGCTTCATGTTCATAAAACACACTACCGCTGTTAAAAGAAAGGATCTGACTGCAAGTGTGGGCTTTGTGACTGAGGTTCATCAGAAGCAGAGCCTTTCTGGAAAGAAGGCTAAAGTTTCACCAAGATGCACCCCAAGGTATGTGAATGATATTATTAAACATATAAGTTTGTGTACAGAAATATCATATGTATGTATGTATGTACCACTGGAGGCAATTAGGAAACAAGCATTTTAAATGCCAAGAAGGAAAAAGGAAACAGTTCTTACTTTGCTTTTACATGTTACCTTCCAACCCATATCTTCCATCTTGGGGAGGATGGAATAGGAAGACAACATTTAAAATACAAAATCCATCCCACTGATTCTCATTGTCAAGTGTAGTTATCATCCTCTGTTCACAGTTCTGTGGGGCTGTGGTTTTCTTTACTTCAATTAGTGCCACCAAGCTTCTCCTCGGTACCTTGCCATTCAGTGGTCCAGTTTTCTTTTTTAAAAAAATGATGATCGACAAAGGATTTCTCTCATTCTGTAATGTGCAGTATGAACAAGGGAAATAACTCCTTGTTGGTCTAGAGAGGCAGGTTAGAGGAGTGGACAAAGGCAGGGCTCTAGAACTGGCTGGCTGCTGGCCGCTTCCACTTTCCAGCTATGCAATGTTGAGCAAATTATTTCCTTTCTTTCAGCCTCTGTTCCTTGTAGGTAGCCTTATGTCAAAGACTTATGGTAAGAATTCAATGAAATAATGTATATATATTTGTTGTACCATAGCTAATAAGATAATTAACCCTAGATAACAGTTAATAATAATTACCATCCAGGAGTAAACACCAAGAGCTTTGTTTGTTTGGGGGAATACAAACAGTTACATTGAATAGTTTTATGCCTCTGTGTCAAGAAGGTAAAAGCCATAGCTTTCTTCTTAATTTTTTAACCATTCATGGTATAATGCTATCAAAAGGTAGAAGTTGGTCATGACTGTGAAGACCAGCACTGTCATTTTTACCATCATTACTAGGGTGATTCTGCAAAATTTCCTTCAAAGAAACAATGGTGATATGCACTAAAGCAGGTTTTTGTTTTTCATTTTCCTGATAAGTGCATAATCTTGAAGGGAGGAGAGTTTACTTTGGGTAATCCTACATATCTGCACAGAAAGTGAAATAGTAAAACACTTATGCAGGTTGTGCAGGCAAAAGCACAAGAGCCTTTAAGAGTGTAGACTAGAAAAAGTGTGTCTCCTTCTTTACATTGGCCCATGGAGAAAAGTGCTATTAACTACCTCCCTTGGCCAGTGATTGGGGCTATAAAAAGAATACTGTTACAGCAAGGTTAAGCCTATATATCTGTCTGAGGCACAACCAGTCAGGAAATTTTATAAGGTAGTCTAATTTTTTAAGTACTCAGCAATCTCAGTGTCATTCAACTTATAACTGATCTTCAGTTCAAATTATAATGGCTATACTTTACAATATTTTTTCTTCCCAGCGGGGTCAGAAAGTTGGCTGAAATCTTACTGCAAAATCTGAAGGCACCTTTTAAATTACTAACTGCATGTCAGCGATTTTAGAATCTGATAAAGCTAAATTCCGTTTTTAAGTGATTAATTCCACCCTTATGCCAACAGTTACTTAAAATTATTTAAATTACAATAGGCTGCTAAAAAAACATGGCCCCGGGGTTGCAATATTTGTAACCACAAACTTATTAACCTTGATTTTTTTTTTTACCATCATTAGAATAGGTTCTATTCCCTCCTGATCAAAGTTATTCACTCCTGTGGCTTGTTTTACGACCACTACATTAAAATCTTCCAATAACGTGCCTCTAGCCCTGAGCTCTCTCAAGATGCAAGCCCAGGTTTTCAGTTCCTTCTGAGCTGACTTTCCCTTAAATATTTCATGCTCAACATATCCACAAATTACATGCCACTTTCCCACGCCTCCCACCACAATCCTTGCTGCAGTCACACCCCCAGAATGTAGAAAGACTACATGTCTCCCTTTTGAAAGTTAGGTGTGGCCATGGGGTTTGCAGCTAACAGTGAAATGCTAGAGGGTTATTAGGTGCAGCAGTTCTGGGCAGAAGCTGGAAGGGACCAGAGTGTGATCTGCCACATTCTCTCTCCTGCCTTAACAAGTCTGGGAGCATAAACAGGGGCCTGTAGGTGACATAGAGGACAGCCCCCCGCCAACTCATGACAAACATGTAGCACAAGGGAGAAACATACCTCTGCTATTTGAAAGTACTGACATTTTGGAATTGTCACCACAGCCTATAACCTAGCCTCTCCTGACTAATGCAACCATCTGCAATCTGCCTCGCCATCTGTGTTTTTATCTCCGAGAAGGGCGTCAGCACCCAAGCCAGTAACCTCGGAATAACTGAATGCTTCCCTCTTTCTCATATTCCAGACCCAATCTTGAGTCCTAGAAATCTCAGCTTTAAAATAGTTCCAATTTGCCCCTTCCTCTGTATTCCCACTTACCTAGTTTTGGCTGGAGGCCTTCCTTCTTGATTATAGCCTTACGCTTCCAAATATTTGTCATGCTAACTGATTTTCAAACTGTGATGTGGTGACTACTAGGTTGCTGCAAAATAATATTTCGAATAATGTTAAATTTTGTGAAATAATTGATTCTTAATAATAAAAACAAGAGTGAATTCAAGTTTCGCTATGACTCAAATTCTAAAAGGTTTTCTAGAGAGAGACAGACGGAGTTTATCATTAGCTGGGCAAAGAAGTGCACAGGGTCCAAAGATTCTACCTTGAGTTCTTTCGAGACTGCTACCGATATTAGTAGCTTACATGTCATTAGAACACATATTACTGTAATTCATTATTTACTAATTTTTATACTGGAGTTCATAGAAATTTGGGACACAAGTAGATTCTGTTGCAGCCTATTCTGTTATAACACCATCTGTTATTTGTGTCCTGGAATAGTGTGTGTGTGTGTGTGTGTGTGTGTGTGTCCGAGCGCGTGTGCACGCATGCGTGCGGGGGGGAGGGGGAATACTTGAGCCATCAGTTTAGTCACAGGATAAAGGTCAAACTTCAACATGTTACAACTCTTCAAAATCCTCTTCCAACTTGCATTTCAAGCTCATCTGCCATTAACCTCCTCAGGTGCCTCTGTTCAGAAAACTCTTATCAAGACTAGCGTTCTCCCTCTTCCAGACAAACCCAAAGTCTACTCACTCTTCAGATATTTGCTCAGTAGTCCATGAATGTTATGCAGTACTTTCCTATGGCTGCCATACCAAGTTTACATAAACTGAGTGGCTTAAAACAACAGAAATGTATTCTCTCACACATAGTTCTGGAGACCAAAGTCCAAGATCAAGTTGTCAGGGCTGCACTTCTTGGGAAGGCCTGAGGGGAGATTCTGTGCCCTGACTCTTCCAGCCTCTGGTGGGTGCAAGCAAACCTTAGCTTGTGGCTACAACACTCCAATCTTGGCCTCCTCTTCTTCTGTCTGTCTCAAATCTCCCTCTGTCTTTCTCCTCTTGGAACAACACTTTTCATTGAATTTAGATCCTGCTCAGGTAATCCAGGATGATCTCATCTCAAGACTTAATTATATTTGCAAAGAGCCCTTTTCCAAATAAGGTAATAGCTTTCCAGCAATTTGGACAGGATATATATTTTGAGGAGCCAGTATTCAACCCACTACAGTGTGTGTGTGTGTGTGTGTGTGTTGTATACTGTGCCAAGAGTTCCCTAAAGAAGTCTCTACAGAACACCTATATGTTGCCAAAGTGACAGTTTGGAAGCTGTGTTGGGTGCTAGAAACATACTGAAGAACATGAAAGTCCCCGCTCTCATGGAGGTCAGCGTCTACTGGGGAATACAGAAATCAAGTTATTCTTTAAAGATGAAAAAGGTCGTATGAGAAAAAATTATACCATGGGTGTATATAACAAGCAATATCACCTTCTCTTCCGTTAAATTTTAAATGTAACCCTGATATTTTCTTAATCAGATGAATAGTTCAGAGGCCATTCCTTGTTTTTCAGTTGATTATCTATCTCCCACTTGGTACTGGGACATCCCCTAAGAGTCCTTGTTTCCCATATGCACTTTGCACTTTAAGTTATCTGACTCAAAAGTACTCTATGGAACTACCACAGTTTATGTAGTTTAGGATGCCATCACTTGTAACATTATCATTATTTTACAACAACCAAGAAAAAATAAATACAGCTGATTATAAACTGGGATTACTAATCATAAAAGGCATCCCAATTTCAGAGATACTAAAATGCACACCTTAGAATCAGTGAAACCATGTTCATTCCCATTTTTGACACATATTCTCACAACACATCAGGACAAATTAAACAATTTGTGACCGAATAGTACAACCAAATCTCAGGGCTCTGCCAGCCAAATTTTAATGCTGAGTTGCCTTCACCCAGCCTCAGCAAAATTTTCACCTTCTTTCCATGAGATCAAGATATCTAAATATAATTCAGTAAGTCTTAAAATAAGACGTATATATGGGGTCTTTTTGAGGCTTGAGATAGTTTGAGAAGTCAGAGATTGGGCAAGAGCTCTAAAGCTCTTGAGCTGAAGCAGGAAGGAGCGGCTGCTGGAATGACTACTTCTTTCCTCATCCAGAACTTGCTAAAAGGTGAGGAATAAATAGACTCTGCACCTATGTGTGTGCTGGGGGGAACCTGCAAATACTTTATAGAGATAAGGCAGAGTATCTGAGGACGCTGTGGCGGAGACATTCAGACAAGATTTTTGATCCATCTAGTGGGCATCTGGTGGACCTCGTGAAATGTACAATGGAAAGAAAAGGCAGGATGCTGGCTTTCGATTGGTTTTGGAAGACATATCTAAAAGAGAAGTGATTACACTTAAACATATCTGACTCAACCTAATAAATTTCCTCATAAAATGCAGGATTGAGATTTTTGTTGTCGTTTTACACAAAGGTCACGTAGCAGAAAATGTCTCAGGGAACAACAGACATTATGAGTGCTCTTCTCACCCTATTTCACTTCTGTT
This sequence comes from Rhynchonycteris naso, assembly GCA_037038555.1. Lineage (NCBI taxonomy): Eukaryota > Metazoa > Chordata > Mammalia > Chiroptera > Emballonuridae > Rhynchonycteris > Rhynchonycteris naso. Next base: position 164,460,104 of record CM072999.1, on the reverse strand, counting down.
TGTAGTCTGGGTTCTGACATTGAGATTATGAGGTCCACACTGCCCTACTTTTTTTCTAAAAAGATTTAACTTTGGTTCTTATATGCGAAATTAAGAGGAGTCAGGAAGGCCATGCCATCAAATATTTTGGCAGTGGTAAAAAAATGTAAGAGAAATTTACTTTAAATCTTTAAAAATGAACAAATGTGGGTAACTAGGGAATTTTTTTAAAGCAGTAGACACATATCTATTATGAAGTGTGTTAAAGAGTGACCACCATCCAAAAAATAATGGGGAAATGCATTTTCAATTAAAGTAGTCTAAAGTTAAGTGCAACTTACAAATGCCTCAAGTTCTGAAAGACTCTCTCTCTCTCTCTCTCTCTCTCTCTCTCTCTCTCTCACACACACACACACACACACACACACACAGCGCTTAGTAAAGTATCATTTTAAAACAAATTCTTCCCTGGAGAAAACTTATTGCCAAAGCTTCTGGACTACGCTTCCAGAAGGCATTTAACAAGTTACCATCATTTCCCAGACTCAACAGAGAAGTGCTGCCTTTAGAATGAATTAAAATTTCTTCAGCAAAACAAATCTCAGGCCTCCCACAGCCACTGGGGGGAAGGGGGACAAGTAAATCAAGATTAGTGGCTAGTCACAACTTTAAAAATAAAGAATTGTTTTCAAATCTAATAGACAATAGGTGTTCTTAAATCACAGCCCAAGACATTCCCTAAAAGATAGGTGTGGCTGAAGTATGTTTTTTTCTACTGTTAAAGAGCAAAATAAATTTGACAAAGATAGTTCAATTCAGTAGTTAAGCATTCTTCTGAATAAATGGGCTTGGACAAAAACAGTCTGGAAAAAAACAAAGTTCTTACATTATACGCAAAAATTAATTTCAGATGGATTAAAGACTTAAATAAAAAAAATTAAATCTCCCTAGAATAGGTAAGAGACTACAGGTACAATCTAGGGGAATGGGTCACGGTGATATTTCTTAGCTGAGAATGAAAATATAGAAAAAAGAGACTCGGCTATCCATGTCAATATTAAACACTCTAAAATGAAGAAATATAATATAAACAAAGCCAAAGGAAATTTAAATAAGGAAAAATATATAATATACAAATAGCATCTAGAAATTGGTAAGAATAAGCCAACAATGGAAAAATCAGCAAAAACGTATAATTTTAATTTGCTGAAGAGCAGTCTAAACACTAAACAAACATATAAAAAGGGCACTAATAGTTAGGAAAATGTAAATTAACATAGCAATTTTTTTTTTAACTTTCCAATATCTAATGCCAACATGGATTTGGAGAAAGAGTATTCTCATAAATCAATGATGGAAGTAAGAATTGTTATAAAGACTTTTTGAACAGCATTGGTACATCTAGTAAGTCAATTCCTCTTATGTGAACTTGGTTTTGATATTAGGATAGAAGACCCATATTTCTCTATTATTTTCCGAAAAGATTTAATTTTGGTCTTTGCACTTGAGGTGACGAGAATCAGGAAGATGAAGCTATGAAAGCTTTTCGGGAGAGAAGTAAAAGACTTGAGATAGAAACCATACACTTTTTAGAAATAATGAACAAATTAATGATATCATGTACATGGAGGTTCAGTGAAGTGTAATTCACAGGGGCCAATAACTAGAGACAAATTGAACATGGTTCAATAGAATAATAAGTGTTTCTACATTATGAGATATTATGCGGCTGTTAAAAAAGAATTTGCTTTATACTAGATGATTCAGAGAAATCTCTGAGTAATATAAGCAAGAGGTTAAAAAGTATGTAAAATATAAAAGTACATATATTACAACTTGTTTTCATAAAGCAATGACAGAATTATGTTTCAATATGTGTCTTTGTATGTATATCTATTGACAACACAGAATTATACGAGTATGGAAAACATGAAGAGGATGGCGATGGAGTAGGCGGAAGTACCAACTTCCAACTCCCAGAAACAAAGTGGATTATAACTCAATTTTAAGAACCATCATCTGGATAAACCAACTTTGAACTAAACTAAGTGGACTCTTCAACCAAGGAACACAGAAGAAGCCACACTGAGACTGGTAGGAATAGCGAAAACGCGAAGAGGGCTGCCCAGCTCCCCGGAGCAAACGGCAGCCCGGAGAGACCCGCGTGGCGGGAGGAGAGTTTGGCGGAGAGGGAGGGACTGGGTCCCAGGAACCAAGCCCCAGACTGCAGTCCAGAGCCTAGAAGAGGCGTTTGGACAGTATTGAGCTGTGAAGCAAGTGAGGATACTATTTGTGAAACAGAGTTTTCTCAGACCCAAAAATCTTTTTAAAGGGACAGCTCAGAAAGCCTCTCTCACAACCACGCACCCAGGGTTCCGGGGAACTGGGACAGAGGAGAGGAACAGAGCAGCGGGAACAAAGAGTGAAATGAAGGCACACAGACACTCTAAGGGACAGCCACCCCGACCCGTGGGCTAAGTCACTTCCCTAATCGAAAACATGAAGAACACACACTGGATTATCAAAGTGGACAATGTAAGTAGGTGGGGTTGGGAGGGAGGAATGAGGGTTGAAGTGAAGAGAGAAAGTAGTAAAAAAGGAAAGCAGTAGCTAGAATGTAAAGCAGAGAAAGAGAGAATGAAAACAGAGGACACATGAAAGGGAAGTCACCAAATATTGATGGTCGTTCTCTGAAGGTGTTGGGACTTCAAATTACCTTTAGTTTTTAGATATTTTTATGTTTTCAAATTCTTTATAATGAATATAGCACAATATTAACAAAACACGACATCCATTATGTTAATAATCAAGGGGAAATAAAGTTCTGTTTCATTGTGACAATTTCTAGATAGACTAGAAATGGTATTTATACTTAGTTCATGTATTTCTCTCCTTCTCCCCCCTCTAGTCTCCACTTACTAGCATGAAACTCTACGGTATCTATTCCTTTGTGTTCAACTCTATAAAATCTACTCAAACTGATATCTTTCCAATTTGGAATCAAGAAAAAAAAAAGAGTGAAGCTTGAGGGGAAGGATGAGTCCAATTCATAAACTACTGTATCTACTATGAAGTTAATTTGAGTCTTCTTCTTTGCCACTAAAAGGTAATCTAAAAGCCATCTAGTACTTCACTTTTACCAAATGTCACGTCAACCCTCTGATAAATACTACAGTCTTCAGGTGCCAAGTTGGCAAAGAAGTATGCATTTTATTCCCCATCAATCACAGCTATACAGAGAAAGTAAACCGAGCCTTTTCTTCTCTTATCTCTGGTCCCCTTTTTCTTAGCCATTACATTGCAGTTGACATTTACAGAGACAGCCAACAGAAGAAATGAGATGACATTCGAACTATCACATTTGCTGTTCTCCCTGTCTGAAAGTTACATGTGAATCTCTTCTATTCCCTTTCATCAGCACTCAGACTCTAAGCTTCAATAGGCTCTCAAGTTGCTCTAGTCCATCTCTTTCGAGAATAGGATATGGTGCAGAAAACTCTAATGGCACAAAATGTAGCACTTAAGGGTTCGTTATGGATTGCAGGTAAAAAAGAGTAATATGTTTTTATAAACCTGTCAATTTATTTTTAATTTTTAAAACCAAAGAGTGAGAAACCTAGTTTGTCAGCTTAGTTTCACACAATGCACAGGATCTGATCAACCACAAAGATTCTGTGGGAACTTCTCCATTATTGAACTCAAATAAACTTATAGTTGTAAATACACAACATGGTTTTACCAAGACTTGCAGGTAATTATTTTGATTTCCACAATGGAAGGGGATTCTTTCTTTCAGAGGACTGGCCACAGCACAAGAGTAAACAAAAACACTTGAATCCTATATCTAAGTTAATAAAGGAAGTAGATTAATCACAATTATTCAATCTCAGAAACAGAGGTGATAATTAATTATGAATATCAACTGAAGAAAAACAGAAAGGAAGTTTAAAAAGAGTTAACACACACGAAGCCTGGAGATTATTTTTATAAATATCCTGCAGAAAACCAAGAAAAAGGACACTAGGATGTAATTTTCATTACAGGAGCATTGCAAAACAACTCTACCAAAATACTGAACAAAAGGTTCAGAAAATTTATGAAAGAAATATAATAAATTATCGATATTCTACTAGTCACCAAAGAAATACAAATTCAAAAAAGTGCCAATTTTTAGAATGTCTAAATTAACAAAGACTAAAAAATCTCTATGATACTCAATGATGTACAAAGTGAGCTTACTCATTCACTGGTAGTGGTACAAACTTTCCGGGATAAGTTAGCAATACATATCAACAATATAAAAATAATAAATTTTGAATAATAATCTTATTTCCAGGAACCCAAAATAATGAAATGATGTAAAACTGACAAATTTAGGAACCAAGATATCCTCAAGAACATGACATTCAAAACAACCAAATGTCTTACAACCAGAAAATAGTAAATAACTGTTTATTGGTAACAAGAGAATTCAACTCATTCAGGACCATTTTATTTTCAAAAATAATAATAATGAAAGAAAATGTTCATGAGCTAATGTAAAATTTAAAAGAGTTTGCATATATAGCTTGATACCACTTTTAGATATAGTCTCTATTTATATACCATGCATGTATAACAAGAAAATGTTAATAATGGTTATATAACAAGTTATATAAAAGTAGGTAAGCCAAAATGAATGGGAGGAGTGTCTTTTAACAATAATTCCTACAAGCACACCACTTCTTATGGCTTACTTATAAAGCACTTCCACCTCTAATAAAGGGCCCCTCAAACAGGACCACTTTAAGGTTTTAGCTCATGCTTGGGGGTGAAGAGAGGAAAGGAAGTTGGACAAGAAGTTCATAGTATCTTGGCTGAGGAAGAACCAGAACAAATAGATTATCAAGGAATTAGGGCCCAATGATGGCAATTTCATTTTGAATAGGAAAAAAAAGTGAAGGCACCAAAGCATGTATCTGAGGGGCAGAGGCTACCAGGTGGCTCTGAATAGCCAATGCTCTTCTCTCATGCAATAAGAGCCCCTGGGCATTGTGCCCAGTTAAAAGACAAAAGATAAAATACCTGCTAAAAGAATCCTACCTTCCTGACCATGTAGAAATGTGTCATTCCCTACCAGTGAGATGTAAGCAATGTGCAGTGCTGAACCGGTGGTAAGACAAATCCTTTTGCCTGTTCTGGTACCTGGAATGCAGATGTGAAGTCTAGAGCTCCAGCAGCCACTGAGGACCATGAAGAGAAAACTATGTGCTGAGGATGACAGAGCAAAGACATGAGCAATCTGGGCCCTTGGTTCTGTGGCTCTGCCATGCCAGTCCCAGACTGTGCACCTTCACACTCCTTTTATATGAAAAAGACGGAAATCTCCGGGTTGTATGTAAAAGCCACTATTTTTTGTTTGTCCGGTTATTCACAACTGATATTAACCTTAACTGATATACTTGGCCATAATAAGCTTGTGAAAATTTCTTCTGATCTTCTCTACTCTCACTGGCTCCCTTCCTCTTAACTGAGCAAAAGATAGAATAAAAATTAACAGAAAAAATAATAATAACAGCAGTATATGGTACCAGTATAAAGCTTTATGATATTTATTTTAAGTACGTAATCTGATCTTTCTAGAGCTCTTTATTTATTTATTTATTTATTTATTTATTATTTTTATTTTTTTTTATTAACTTTAATGTGGTGACACCAATAAATCAGGGTACATATGTACAATGAAAACATCTCCAGATTATCTTATCATTCAATTGTGTTGCATACCCATCACCCAAAGTCAAATTGTCCTCTGTCACCTTCTATCTGGCTTTCCCTGTGCCCCTCCCCTTCTCCCTCTCCCACCCTCCCTTCCCTCCCCCATCCCGTAAAAGTGAGACTAGGAGCCTGACCTGTGGTGGTGCAGTGGATAAAGTGTCGACCTGGGAACACTGAGGTCGCAAGTTCAAAACCCTGCCCTGGTCTGGTCAAGGCACATATGGGAGTTGATGCTTCCAGCTCCTCCCCCTTTTCTCTCTTTCTCTCTCTCTCTGTCTCACTCTGTGTCCCCTCTCTAAAATGAATAAATAAAAAGAAATTAAAAAAAAAAAGTGAGACTAGGAGACATGGACAAGAGAGTGGTGGTTACGGGATAGAGCTCTTTCTCTTTACACATCACTAATTAAACTGTTTTCACCTTGGGTCTGATGCTTGAATGATTTTGTGGGTCGGTGATCCAAGGTAAAAACATTGAATCACCGAGCCACATTATTTGAAATAATGCTCTTGCATTATCTTAAATGTTAACCTGAAACAGTGAAATGGAAGATCTTGGTGCATTAGCTGCTGAGGACCAGAACCGATAGTGGAATAGATGTTAGTTCTTTGCTCCAACCATCCCTTGTTTGCCCAGTGCTGCTAGAGGAAGAGAGGCAATTCAAAGTACTATAAATGTCAATCACGGAATACAGCCTCTGCACACATGGATGTGCTAGAGCTGTTCAAGTGGGATTCCTCAGGAATTTCATTAACCCTTATTTTTGAATGACCGACTCTGTTACATAACCAGTGCTTCCTAACTACTTACAAGGTAACAAATATATTTAAAAATAGAAAACATTTACCCTTTGTGTGTCACCTTTGATTTTTGAATCTAGTTCCCTGCTAGAAAGAAGAAACTGTGAATCTGAACTAATTATCAAGAGCAAATTTTCATTTCTAACATCTTAAAGTTTGGTATTGAGAAAACTGTCATTTTTTTTAAATATGACCAAGGAAATTTTTCTCTACTGAGTGGAGAAAAACGTACATAACTCATTTTAAATCATCACAAGAATACATACATAAGCACTACTCAGGACGACTACATTCCCTTCTAAGCTATGACCAGGCCTAATCATAACTTACTGCAGATGTTAAATATTAACCTGAATAACACATATCTTCATCACTAGAAGCCTTCACATTGCATTTTAATTTAAATAACTAGTTATAGGTATTTATTAAACAACCATTAAGCCATGAAAGCCCAAGTAAATTTGAATAACTCCAAAACAGGTTTAAAAATTAGCAGAGTCAATTAAAGTGACTTGCCCTATAATTATAAGCAATTCATCCACAGATCTGGAACAGGGCTCGGGAACATTGTTTTGTCCTTCTTTTCCTGCTGTGCAATACTCCTGCAATGGCATAAAAGGAAACTAACTCAATGTCTGGGATTAAGACACTAAGGTTTCAAGTCAATCTTGGGGCTATTATAGGAAGATGACAACTGTACCAAATTAGCAGTTGTAGTTTTGTAACATTATTTAAACCAAGAGGCTTGCTTTGCTTAGAAGTAAAATCCCTGGTGCCCTGAGAAGACAATGGTTAGTTAAATGGTTAGCTATCTAATCAGGCTTTCTTTATTATAGTAAGAGTTGAGTAGTTCCAGAGATTTATGGCATTCTAGTCCATATAAGATTAAAAATTCAACAACATAGCTATACGCCATATGTAAAGGTGGCATCTTAATTTTAGAATGAAGGAACCAGCAAGAAAGCAAAAAAATAAATAAATAAAATCCAAAAATAAGTTGTAGAAATAATTTATTTAAAATATTGATAACTAATGACCCTAAGAATCATTATTTCATCATGATGGTCCATAAGTCTCTATTTTCCCTACTACTAATTTTAGGACCTACCATCTAGCTCCAATTCATATATTTAAATGTATAATGTTTATCTCAATTGAAACAAAAGTGAAATTCTATTTCAGACTTGCAGAAGTCATAGATAACTTTAGTAATATATTTTGGATCTTAAAATTTTAATACTAAAATTTTCTCATTCAATAATCAAATGCCTATCACATGCTTCCTACATACTAATTATTTTAGTGGGTATTTTATATTTTGTCAAGTATGACAAAATGATACATAAACCAGCAATGGAAGTTATTTTTCAAGTAGCATAGAATGGCTGGTGTTTTAAGATTGATAACCTTCCTGAAGACAAAGAGTTTATGAGTTTTCCTAGAACTGCAGCTCAGTAAGTTAAAAGACAGATACCTCAGGAATCTCAAACAAAAATAAGAGCGTTTATAAGTTGGTCTACTAGTACTTGCTATTTCAATAAGGCAGCCAAATGAGTGAGAGACTAAAATACTCTCTCCCTTTAAACCACAATGCAGTCCATCACAATGGTCAGACCAGTTTTCCTTTTACAGATGAATCAACATCTTAAGATTTCTATTGGCCATGTAGATACTCATTTAAGACTTGAAAAACAATCACCTTACTTGAAAAGCAAAAGGAGCTATGTCCAACTCTTGTCTTGTCTTGTGGGTCTAAAGGTCTAAATCCACTGTCCTCTACATATACATACATACATACATAGATACATATATATATATATATATATATACACACACACACACACACACATAAAGTAAAAGTATATGATATATAAAAGAACATTCATGAAACTTTCTTCTTCATCCGCTATGTGTACAAAACTATACTAGCTATTTCTTTCCTCCTAACAGTTACATAAGTATAGGTGCTCAGAAAATCACTACCAACTCAGTAAAAGTAGCAATGAGTACATGCTAAAAAAAGATTCAAGTGTCTTGGTAGCACTGATGAGACTCACATATGATTCTGGATTAAGTTAAAAGTTCCTTTCCTAACTTTCTGCTCTGATTTTTGCCAAGCTCAATCTTGGCTTAATTAGTTCTTAGCACTTTCTTTCTGATTGACTTCACACCACCTTTTTATAACATGTGGATTACTAGATCAGTAACCTGGAATACTCAAAAGGAAATGGACTAAAGTCACTACAGCATTTCCTTCAGTTTTCTTATCTGTACAAGGATAATAAAATCTATTATCAGTGGATTTCTGTTGCAAAATGATATACTTTGAAGCCCACACCAAGCTGGCCTTCACCTCCACTATACCATATTGTTTTGCAATACACATGTATTTCACATATAGTTTTGCATTTAATTAGCATAGAGGTAGATATACAAGAATGTAAGCTCCATGAGGTTTTGTCTTGATTTGTTCAGTGCTGTACTCCCAATATGTATAACAGGGCCTGACACATAGTAGGGGCTTAATAAATATTAGCTGCTTAAATAAACAATTAGTGAACAGCTATGAGAAACATGGGCGAATATAATGTGTGTCCATTTCTTCCGCATGAGAAAACCACAAAGCAAAGGGATTAAGACACCTGACCAAGATCACATGGCTATGAAGTAGCAATTCGTGTTACTGAACACAAGTCTCTGGGGTCCGAATCCAGCATCCATTAAACTACCATCTCTGTCACCTGGGACATAGGTACCCTCTTATGATATAGAATGTCAGGGGAAATGAAGCCACACACAGAAGCATAGCACATCTTCCTGGAGCAAGATTTACACTAACTTACTTTAGAAAAATAATTATACACACACACACACACACACACACACACACACACTATCAATCCTGGGGTAGATTTTGAAAATTTACATTAATTTCAAAGATAAAACATGGATCTAAAAATATCTCTGGCATTTGCAAACAGCCACTTGGAGCCTCTCTTTGATCTCAGTATCCATGTTTCTGCTCTTTCAGCCCTCCAATCACTTAAAGGGTAAAGTTAGAGGCAAAAGGCAGCAGGAAGCAAGGACCAAAGATCCCTCAGTCCTAACACAGCTATATTGCTAGAAGGGAACGACTGCTGTTCTATCTAAACAATTGTCTCTGACTACTATCATCCTTTTTCTCTCTATTGGTCCACACAGCCTTGGTCTTTCTCTTCCTTTTAGCAAACATGAACTCATCTTTCACTGCTCCAGATGACCGTTCTTGGAATTTGGGTAGATGTCTGGAGAAAAGCCAACATTTCTCGAGGGCTTCACCATCACACCTGTAAGAGAATCAATTTCCAGATCCCCAACTTCCTAAGTGTTAACTTCTCTAAAATCTGATCTGCCTGAGACATGACAGTGATGGACAGACTCCATCCTATTGTGAATGGAAGCCGTCCTTCAATACCTCCCCTTCACAATGGCCTTTCACCCACTTTACAAAAGTGTACTTGCATTCCCTTTCTCAGATCTTTCTAAACTGCCGGGGTGCAAAGCCCTCTGGGTGACAAACAAAGAAACCAATAAAAATGCTAATATGGAGGTGTGAAAGTCTCCAGTAGCTGGGTAACAACCCCTTTTGTAAATCAGGTAATTTCCAATTCGTTGTTTAAACAACCGGAAATATTTAAACACCAAGAGTCTTAAGGTCAAAAGAAATACAAACCACTAGGTTTGAAATTATATGTTTTTCTTGTTACAGAAAATATCACAGAGTCGTCAGTAAGGCACTTTTAAACATAAAAATACATTCTTTTGGGAATAGACTTTTTAGGAGAAAGGGAAATGTAAATATAAACTTAAGGAGAAATAAAGGCATCAAATTTTCTTTGAGAGTGTGTGTGTGTGTGTGTGTGTGACAGAGACTGAGAGAGGAACGAACAGACTGGAAGGGAGAGAGATGAGAAGCATCAATTCTTTGTTGCGGCACCTTAGTTTCTCAGTGATTGCTTTCTCATATGTGCCTTGACGGGGGTGGGGGTGGGTGGAGGTGGGGGGGGGACTACAGCAGACCAAGTGACCCCTTGCTCTAACCAGAGACCTTGGGTTTAATTTGGTGAGCCTTGCTCAAACCAGATGAGCCTGTGCTCAAGCTGGCAACATCAGGGTTTCGAACCTAGGTCCCTGCATACCAGTCCGACACTCTACTCACTGCGCCACCCCCTGGTCAGGCAGCATCAAATTTTCAACTGTTGAAGAATTTACTCATGCATTTAAAAGATGATTGCTATTAAGAATCAACTATAGATCCTGTTAGAACTTTTCACTGATGTAACAATTTAATTTAAAAGGTCAGTATTTATATGCTGAAATGTTACATCTTTGCAACTATTTAAATTTAGGATAAGAACTTTTAGGAATTAGCTTAAACATGTGCTTAGGGTACAGTTTTACAGAATCTTTTAGGAGTACAAGGAGCAAAAATGTTGGGAGAACATTGCTCTAGACTGAGCAGCCTTTCCAAGGGAAAATAGTAAAGAGCCAGAGAATGAATCATTTCCCACATATGAAGTTTTGAGCATTCTCTCTACCTTCTTCTTGGTCATGAACACATTTGTTGACTGGTTCTACAGCCGACAGAAAGTTCCTAAGAGTGGTGATCACTGCTGGCAGAGGTAGACTTTGGCTGATGAGATGTATCTCACTGCTCAGGAGAATCACTAGAGTACTTTCCTTTGAGTTCTCCAGAAAGATTCATTAGGCAATACCTATAAAAGCTTACTAATTTTGTATTAATCTTATCATACAATGACAAATTTCACACTGGGGATGTAATATTGAATGCATCTATCTGTAGGTATTTCATGAGGAACAGACATACTACAAAGAGTTGTGGAATTATTACTTACTACATAGTTTAAATTCTAAGCATGGCTAATGTATTGAGGAATTATTTTGACACATCTACTTACTCTAAGGCTTCAGACTCCACTTTTTTCCTACTCTTCTTCCCTCCTGCCCCTTACCTCTTTTCAGCCACTCCTTTGGGAAGTAGAAAGTTGTCTACATTTGATGGATGGGGCCAGCACTTAATTCGGTGTCTACACTGTTTTAAAAATATTGACTTTCCGGTCCTCGGGCTCTCAGAGAGACAGTGGGACTATTTAGAGCAGATGTCAGACCTACTCTACACCTACTCCCATTTAGTCTGAGGAGGAATAGTTTGAGATAAAAGGTAAGTCTTCTGAATCCAAAAGCTGGCTGGAAATCCCACTCCTCCATTTACGTCAATTCTCTGAATCTCGGGTTCTGAAAATCCTAAAATATGTTGCTGAGGATTTGAGACAATATACATTAAGCACCCTAGAAATGTACCTGCACACAGTAGGCATTCAGTAATCAATAGCTATGAAATTAGATGTTTAATGTTCATTAATGATTGCTTAAAATTAGCCAATAGTTTTCTCTTGGCAAAATGTCAACCAGTGGCATGTTTTTAAATTTCTTTCTAGTCTCTTTTAAAACAAGTGATTTGGAAAATGACTACCTTTCATGTCTAAGTGTAGTGTGTGTGTGTGTGTGTGTGTGTGTGGATAAGGTACCTATAGTATTAAAACTGGCAAATGGTCAAATACAGGATGAGGACCACATGAAACTTGAGATTCATCATGTAGCTTTTTTAATATGGCCACATGTCCTACACATGTTCTCAACATTGCTGTGAAACACATTTAAAAATAAGCATGGAATCTATGATTGTCTTTTAGAGTCTATCCAAATTTAATTGGGAAGCTAACACTTTACCCCCATCAAACTAGCAAAGTTTTTTTTTATTTTTGTTGTCTGTCTTTAAGAATATAAGATTGTGGAGAGAGTTAGTATATATCTCGCCTTTAGTTTCTAAATCACTTTGACAATGTGAATGTATCAAAGAATTAAAAAGGATTCACATGCTTACTCAGCAAGACAGAGATATAGGCTAACTCAAACTAAAAGATTTATGTACAAGACTGTTAGTTGTATCACAATTTATAATAGTAAAATATAAGGCAGCTTGATGATCAACAGAGGGGACTAGATCAAATGGGATAGCCATCCCATTGGATATTACAGAGCTATTCTTTAAAAAAAATAAATAAGATGGGATTGTTAAGTGACAGAAGCAAGATATAAAGCAGTATTTGGCTGTGATTCCAAATTTGAGTGTGCTACTGTGATTCTCAAGCAGTAATAAATTTACAATCAAGAGCTGGAATTACACATAGTGATCAAAATCCATCCCACAGCTTGAAAGGATACAGTGTTAAGACTTGCTACCCACGTCCTAATTTTAAAAAGAAGTGTGGGATGAGTACACTGCTGATTCAGATCCTTTTTATGAATGGTACGGAAAGTGGATAATGAAGCTAAGAGTTATGTCTGTCTGATATTTTCAGTTTAATGAAGCCTTTGGGTGACTTTTAACCATACACACCAGTGCTCTCTTTTTACCTAAGAAGTTTGGGTAGAGTGTCCAGAGAGGAGACGTCGGAAAAGATGAGGACTCACAGCTTTCCAACATACACAGTTTTACACAGTGAAAGTAGAAATGAAACACTGAACACACACATACACACACACACACACACACACACACACACACACACACACACACACAGATTCAGATCTGCAGATACATATTTAAAACACAAAACCCTTTCCCCACACCCCAACCCACCGCCCACCCCTACTCAAAGCAGAAATACCAGAAAATACCACCTGTCCCTTCCTGGATTGATCTGCATTTCATTACTAGTTTTAAAGCTCTTAGTTTATTCCCAATGCCCACTATTACCCACCACCAACCAAACAAGGCTAACAAGCATGCCCAGATTGTGTTCAGCTTTTGTGAACTTTCCTCCATTTATTTTTCACATCAGTACTTCAAAGGTCCAATCTAACCCCACAGATAAGGAACAGACTGAGTATGCCTTTGGCCATTGATACATCTCATGTTACCGCACTCTTGTACTACAGAAAAGAATGAGTAACCCAGTTCCTTGTGACTTGAAATGACATCTTTCTGCTCAGTGCCCTTATAACTTGGCCTGTGTTACCAAAGACCTATCTATCCGCTGGCCTGCTAGCCAGGGCCCAGGTGCGCCCAGCAGCCCCAAGCAGAACAAGCGTCTGTCTGTAAATAGTCTGAAATCATATGAGACCAAAATCAACTGAAGTTTTATTGTGAAAACACAAGAGAAGACAAAACACACCTAAACTGCCACTCTCAAACTGAAAGGTGTCTGTTTGCTAGACAGTATGCACACCTAGCTACTTGTTTGCAGATGTCACACTGCAGAACCAACAGCTGGAATATATTTGGTTAGTTTCTGGTGGTCAGTTTCAAGAAATACCTACCAGCATTTCTTAGCTCAGGTTCCATGTATACAGGTGTGGGTGACTTAATTTTTCTCCAGGCTGGAAATGCGCTAAACTAATAATTAACCTTAAGCATACCATCACTTTTGCTAAGCACATTTTCTACACACAGACCTAATTTACTTTCAATTCGGTTAAACAAAACAGACAAGCTGTAATAAAAGGTCTCTGAGAAATGTGGTCCCTTTCATTGGTCACCCAGGAGATTTTTCCTTAAATCTGCAGCTTCTTGTGGGGGGGGGGGGGGAATGAGAGCATCCAAAATACAGACGCCACCCAAAGCACAATTATTTTGTAAGAAAGTTGCCCAAGATAACTCTTCAGGGTTTCCCAGGTTGAGTAATTCTTGCAGGCGAGTAGGAGGGACAGCTCGCCTCCAAGATGACTATCTGCAGAGGTTTCCCCTATGTTGGGGTTTTTTTCTGGCGTCCTTTTTAATTAGACTGCAAGGGCTCTGATTTCCACATCTCTAAGCTCCTGCTGGGGGGAGTGGAGATATGCGCGCCAGCGCTGCGGCAGCCGCTCCGGTCAACTCTGGCGCTGGAGGCTGGCAGCCCACTCCCCACCGGGGTCCCCCACTTCCCACCGGGTCCCACCCTCCCGGGCACCCATGCCCAGACTGCGGTCCGCGCCCGTCTGCCCAGCGCCAGCAGCCGGGCCGGGACTCACCGCTGTCCAGCCGCGCGATCTGGGGCAACCGGTAAGTGCTGACCAGCAGGTCGAGCGGAACGGCTACCGAGCTCCACTTCACATCCTTGAGGCTGCAGCCCAGTGAGGGCGCCGGGTCCATCTTCCCCGGCTCCTCCCGCCCCGCGCTCCCGCCGGCACCACGCGCCTCGGCGGACGCCGCCGCTCGCGCTCGATGTCTGGGTGCGCGGAGGCGCCGGGCACTCCGGCCGCGGGCAGCCCGGGCTCAGCGGCTGGGACGGCTGGGAAGGAGGGGCCGGCGCCGCGCTCAGCTGCCGCTGCGGGGCATGGCTGCGGCGCCCCGAGTGCCCTTAAGCCCCGAGAGGTCTCGCAGCAGCGCCGCGGCGGGCGACGGCCAGGGTGGCTGCGGCGGCTCCGGCTCCGCCTCCTCCTCTAGCCCCGGGTCTGCAGCTGCGGTGGCCTCCGGCTCTCCTCCTCCTCCTCTCCCCCCTCCTTCCCTCCGCTGCGAGCGAGTGAGGAGGAGCCGCGGGTCTCAGAAGCGCCATAGCAGCGCTCCCAGCACTGACTAATCAACAAGGTGCGAGCAACGCCTGCGCAGCTCAGGGGACACCGCCTCCGCCCCCGCCTTCCCGGCGCCGCCCCTCCGCCTTCCCCTCCGCCTCCGGCCCCCGTGCTCCGCTTTGCGCGGCGACAGCCTCCGGTCGGGCCTCGGCGTGGCGCGCTCCTCAAGCTTTAGCTCTCGCTCCCCCGTCCGACCGCTCGGGTGCCCTGCAGCCTCACCGGGACCGCTGCGCGCCCGGCTCCTTCCCGGAGCCTCGGCGGAGCCGGACGAGCTCCGGAATCACTCAGTCGTGGTGTCGGGCACCCTCCTCTGCTGGAGTTGCTAATAGCGGGCACAAAAGGGACCGACCTATTTTGAGAGGCTGAGAATGGCTAGTGTGGAGCACGCCTTGGCTTTTCTCTCCGACCCTACAACTCTACAAATGAAGCTGAGTGTTGATCCTACCAAATCTAGGCTTTGGCTGCTAGACAGAAAGAAAAAGGCCGAAGTACGGACGAGGAGAAAGGTGATCAATGATCAGTACCCACATAAGGGAAGGTGACAGTTCTGTTTAATACCTTCATTGTATGAACAAGCTTCTGCAGACCGCGGGGTATGAAGCCACTGACCACTGTAGACACACCCAGGAAAAGGGCAAAATAGCTGTTTTCACATCCTTGCCCCACTCAATTCCCCTCCAGTCTTAACGGTTGCGATCATTTCTGTTTTCTAGGTACGCGTACCAAAACATTAGGAAGTTCGGCAAGATTATACAACTTGTAGATGACCATGCTGGGATTCAAACCCACAGTCTGCTTTCTATGACACATCATCCCATTTCACTCAATATTGAACGTGGCCTACTCACTTCGGACAGAGCTCTGTGTGTAAAGATGGCTGTGAGACTATTTCTTCAGGTATATCCTGACGTTAGTGGTTGCCAGGTGGACGGGTTGCGTATCAACTCCCCCTATTCTTCAACATGTATTCGGTTGTCAGTGCATGGTAAGGCAAAATAAGCACCTGTTTTTGCCTGTCCAAGGGGACTTGAAAACATCCTGCTGCTTTTCAGTGGACTGACTTGGGTCTGTGCCAATGAATAAACCAACCACTCCAGTTATCAACTGAAGAAAAACACCGAGCTTCTTCTACACCCACCTTTCTCCGCCAGTGACTTTGAAGCGTTGGCAACAATTTTGACAAAATTCCTTTGCTGAATGTGTTAACCTCTGTGTCATGCACGTTAATATTTTGTGAAAAAAAGTGAGAAACAATTTAGGACATATTTTACTCAAAATCACAGGTCCATAAAGTTTTGAGATTTGCTCACCTAAAAATAATTTTTAAAAACCATAATGACCTAGCCTGACCTGTGGTGGCACAGTGGATAAAGCGTCGACCTGGGAACACTGAGGTCGCCAGTTCAAAACCCTGTACTGGTCTGGTCAAGGCACATATGGGAGTTGAGCTTCCAGCTCCTCCCCCCTTTCTCTCTTTCTCTCTCTCTCTCACTCTGTGTCTCCTTTCTAAAAAAAAAAAATGAATAAAATAAATAAATAAATAAGCCTTAAAAAAAAAAGAAAACAAAACCATAATGACCTAAGTGTCAGATAATTTTTATTTTATAAATTATCATTTCTGGAAATAAAGCTCAGACTCCAAAAACAATATAGAAAACATTTTTTAAATGGGCAGGGTCAGGGGTTCTTCAACTAGTAAGTAGATCCTAAAACCTTACATAGTAGATTGATTTTTAAGAAATAACTTTCTGCTACTATTATATCTTTAAAAGCCTCAGGGAATAGATTTAGTTCATCATCTAAAAGGATCAGTGACTTATGACTTAAAGACAATATAAAAAGTACAAGGATTAATGCAACCAACATTTTTTCATCAATAAAAGATTTACATTAAATTTGCTCTTACTACTGACCTTGTGTATTAAAGGGAAGAAATTTTAATGAGATGCAGATTCTTATGTAAATTTCATGTTCTGGCAGAACTCTTACTGGAATATCTTAATTGTGAGATGGAGAGAATTGGGTTAAACTGCGAAAATCATTAGCAGAAAAGGGTAATGTTTAGTCTGGTTGAACTTCACTTCCAAACATGGTATGAGGAAGTGTGTTTCTTAAGATTGTTGAACCAATGTCAGTTATGTATTTAAAAGCATAACAACCATACAGGGGCAAAATTTATAGGATTTTGCAGTTTGGGAAGAAGTAACATTAAAAAAAAGTTTTCTGTGAATCAAAATGTGATATATGGGTCCCTTGTTCCTACTGTGTACTTTTATATTTTATTTGTATTTATTTATTGATTGAGAGTAGATTTATTAAAGCTGAGAACAGTGAAACAAGGAAGGGCTTAAGGTAATCTTGCCAAACTTCCTAATTTCTTAGTATGCTGTCTAGAAAACAAATTTTTGCAACTTTTATGATTGGAAAAGACTTGAGTGGGGAAGCAACAGGAGAGGCTAGGCTGGCTGCTTTGCTAGAAATATTAGTGTTATGGGAAAGAATGAGCCATGGCAGGGCTGCTACTGGCTAAAAAGTTGGAGAAAGGGGGCCTTGGAGACAGATTCAGGGGTTTTGCTGTCTACTGTTCCCCTGGTTGCAAGTCCTATGGGGGGTTCCCAGAGTTGTTTTTTTTAACTACGTGCCCAAGAGAAGGGCACGGGTATGCTCCAAGGCGGGTGCATGTACTGGGTACACTTTTAAATTGAGATATGTAGGTGGCAGGATATTATGGTGATTAAAGTATTGACTCCAGAGCTGGATGACTTGGGTTTGACTGGTAGTTTTGCTCCTATTTCAAATCCAGAACAACTTGCTGTTTCCTCCTCTGAGAAACCAGGAGAACTGCTTGAGTCACTGAATGTTTGTGCCCACCCACCACCAAAATTCTCATGTTGAGATCTTGTCCCTAATGTGATAGCATTTAGAGGTGGGGCCTTTGGAAACTGATTCAATCTATGAACTACAAAGCAGGCTCTCACTGGGTGCGACATCTGGCTGAGTCCTGGCTGGTTGGCTCAGTGCTAGAGTGGTGGCCTGGGGTGTGGAAGTCCCAGGTTCAATTCCCGGTCAGGGCACACAGGAGAAGCAACCATCTGTTTCTCCACCCATTCTCTCTTTTCCTCCCGCATCCACGGCTGACAGGTTCAAGCAAAGTTGGCCTTGGGCCCTGAGGATGGCTCCATGGCTTCATCTTAGACACAAAAATAGTTCAGTTGACAAGCAACAGAGCAGTGACCCCAGTGGGCTTGCCAGGTGGATCCTGGTTGGGGTGCATATGGGAGTCTGTCTCTGCCTCCCCATCTCTTAATAATAATAATAATAATAAAATCTGCGTGAGCCCTGATTTTGGATGTCCCAGACTCCAGAACTGTGAAAAATAAATTTCTGTTACTTCTAAGCCACCCAGTTCATGGCATTCTGTTATAGCAGCTGGAAAGAAATAAGCCAGCAATAATAGTTCTCATCTCATAGGTTTGCTATGAAAATTCAGTCATTTAATATATGTTGAGTATTTAGAATAGCGTCTGATACATGGAAAGTACTATGGGAGAATATGCTATTATTATTAAAAGAAATATTGGCTTCGAAGAGCCAAATTTAGAGAAAAAATAGAAAGCAAAGGGAGCTGTAAGGTCATCATTAGAATTGGAAGAATACTTAGATCAGGCAAGGAGTAAAAGAACATTCCTCAGTGGCAGCAGACACCTAGGTGTCTGTGGGATCACACTCCCCACATCTAGAGCCTGTGGAAGGTTAACCTATTCCACAGTGAGCCAGCACTGCCACCCAGCAGATCCAGGCTGTGACCACGATGCCTCTTCCTACGCTGATCTAACGATGCTGATAAGCCCAAGGGTGAATCAGGCATATGATACTGTAAGATTCATGAGGGATGTCTCACAGCTTCCTAACTGTGAAACTATTGTTTATACGTACATAACTTGTTCATTCATTATCAACCTTGCAAGATAAAAATATTACATGTTGGTTTTCCTCATATCAGAGTGTCCTGGGTCACATAATGTGCTAGTGGTCAAGTGTGCTATCAAAGTTCACAACCTCAGTTGTTTTCTAGGTCTCTAAACTCCTTTCTCTTTCAGTTGATTTCCATGCTGTTGCCAGAATTAACTTCAAAGTTACTGCCTGGCTAAAACTTTGTACAGTATTTGTATCCTCGTTGTCTGTGGAATAAAATGTAAAGCCTCTCTCCACATCATATAAAAGGCTCTTTCCCTATGTGGCTGGGTATACCACCTCTCCCCACCCCCCCACCCCCCCACCCCGCTTCATTTCAGTTGACTACCTTCTGACACTCTAGAATCTAATAGTAAGTAATACCTTCTTGTAGTTGCTCACTCGTGCCCTTGAAGAGGTGGTTCTCTAAGCTTGGGATGCCCTTCTGCCTTTCTCTTCCTGGGAAACTTCTAGTCCAGCTCCCACTACTTGAAGTGCTGTGTGTCCTTCAAGGAGCTGACCACTCCTTTTCTTGTGTTACTATCATACATGGTAGCCCCCCTTTAATTGTGCTAATTGCATTATGACTTATTATCTGTTCTTATGTTAGCTTCCTGTACCAGACAGCAATTAATACAGTGTATTTTATTCACTTTTGTTTCTCTGGCTCCTGTTACCATGTGTGACACATGGGTAGTGCTCAATTAATGTTTGTTGAATTAAGTTCCCAATGGCTGGGTCATTCTCTCCTCTGTGTTATTTCATAGGTTATTACATTTCTTGATTATTAAAAAGGAATGTTTATCAAGTCTAGAAATTTTTGAGATTTTAAAGGTTTGAGTCTCATTCAACAATGTTTGCATTAGATTGACTCCCAATTCTTTTTATTTATCTGAAAAATTAAATTTCATTGAAATCAAGATTAGCACTTTTGTCACTGAACTGGAGATAATACCTCTAGACTGTCAGTTACAACACTTATTAAAACTGTTAGCGTATTGTTGGTTTATTGTCTGTTAGCTTACTTGTGATCTCCCTACTCAGACTTTACCCTCAGAGAGGCTTACTTTATCTTTGTGGACCCAGCACCAGGCACATAGAAGTCTGTCTGTCAGTCTTTCTCTTGTGCTCTCTCTGTCTCTCATTCCCTAGATCTCTATCTCTAGATAAAAAGTATACATTTTATATACTTTATGTGTACTTTCAGGAAGGATTTATAAACATATTCAATTTTTTTCTTAAGTGAGAAGTGGGGAGACAGAGAGACAGACTGCCACATGTGACCTGACTGGGATCCATCCGGCAAGCCCCCTATAGGGGTGATGTTCTGCTCATCTGGGGCCATTGCTCTGTTGCTTGGCAGCCAAGCTATTTTAGCACTTGAGGTGAGGCTTTGGAGCCATCCTCAGTACCTGCCTGGGGCCAACTTGTTCCAACTGAAACATGCTATGGGAAAATAAGAGAAAGATGAAGAGAGAGAAGGGGGAGAGGAGGAGTGGAGAAGCAGACCATTTCTCCTGTGTGCCCTGACAGGTCGTGAACCTGAGACGAGACCACCACACGCTGGGCCGACGCTCTACCACTGAGCAAACCGGCCAGGGCCCTTTCTCGATTTTGATATAGGACCTGCCTCCCTTAAGTAGATCATCTGGTAATACATAAATTACAGTGCCAATATGAGAATATTAAGGGCAAATATCTCAACTTGCAATTCAGATTTCATGGGGCGTGTTTGATTTTCCAAATAATACACAACATATCCTTATTTAAAAACACACCACCTTGCAACCCAATAGACACATACATAGATAACACCAAAACAAAAGTTTTACAAAATAGTATTTTTTTGTGTGTGTGCTTCTAATGTGCACTGCATTCTGATCTTTTAATCCATTCTTTTATGTTTATTTTTTAATGTTAGTCATGACCCACTAATTTTATTTCAAAATCTGTAATACAACCTACAGTGTTAAAACCACTATTTTAGAATCTAGTTTATTGTGCCTACTCTTTATAATTTAGCAAAACAGGAATTAATTATGGCTGAAGTTGTAGAAGCTTCTAAAACTAAAGAATAATCAGAAATAAGAAATCAAATAATAATGTAATTGTTGAATTTACTAAAATCATCTTATACAGTGTGTCCGTAAAGTCATGGTGCACTTTTGACCGGTCAGTTTGAGAAGCTGCTGGTGTTGAATAGTGGTCCTGAGTCGGGTCCACGTGGTTTCATAAATTATGGACAAGGCTTTCCAAAGGAGTCGCTGGTGAGTAATAGGTTAACTATGTAATTCTGCAGCTTCAAGAAATCCTTTACTAAAATAAAGCACCATTACTAACCAATCACTATCCACTTTGCATAAATTAATAAATTGTTTTATTGATAAATTTAAAGTATAGGTTAAAGAAATAGACAGCTTAATTGGCTGTATCACTTATGAATTAGATAAACTAAGGTTCTTTCTACCTAAAAGAGTCTATGGTTCATGACATAGTTTAGGTTTTTCTTAATAATTTTATCTATTTAAAGTGACAGCATAGGTAGGACATCTTTCATTTTGTTTTTATCAGTGCCAAAATCCTAACTGATATTATTACATATTTATTAGTGCCAAAAATCTTCATAGGAAATACACAAGTTTGTTATTGGCTTTCTGGTGATGTGAAGCTTCAAAGGAATTTTAGTCTCAGAGGCAGTTATCGCTTCCATTTTAAGCCTCTCCCTGGAAAGATAATGAGATTTCAGCTCCCTGCTGACAAATCCTCTATTATGCTTCTGCTCCTTCTTTGTAGTAAGCAGTGGAAGGAGAAAGACAGGAAGACTGTGGTTCTGCTGGGCACCTTTCCTGCACCGGTGACGACTGCCCTGGCCCAGACTGCTAACATTTTCCTTCTCTGACCACTCTTGTCATTCACATTCTTGGTTTGTGAAAGTTAGGAAGTATAAATTTACTTAGAATCACGAAGATCATATTTAACTTCTCCAATCTATTATCTAGCCACTCTCAAATCCTTTTCTTAAAGAGTTTATGCTGCCCCTTTATCTCAAAAATATATTTAAAATTTTCTCAAAATGGTGTTTTAAAATGTCTATTTTGTAAAATGTTTAAAATATGGAAATATCTAATGGGGATAAAAATATGACCTATAATTTCATCACTCTGGGTTAACTATCACTCTTGATGTTTGGTGTATACTCTTCTGTCTTTAGTGTATATGTGTGTGTGTATATACCAATTTAATTTGGATCAATCTATAATATAATTTTGTAGCCTACTTTTCTCACTTAACAATATATTGTGAACATTTTCCCATTTTGTTATATATTTAAAAATGTGATTTTTAAAGATGGCTATATAGTATTGCATTGTGTGAAAATACTATAATTTATCCAATTCTATGATTTGGCATTTTTATTATTTATATTTTTCTATTAATAATGCCTTCATAGCTATCTTTGTAGGTAAATCCTTGGGCATATTCATGATTATCCTCCTTAATATAAATTTCTGTATGTGGAATAGCTGGATTAGAAAGTAAGAGCATTTTTTTAAAGGTTTTGATACATTTTGTCAATTTTTTCACTTCCACTGCTTGGAAACTAAAGATTCTACATTATATTTTCTTTTTAAACAATGAAACACAAGCTATAAAAATAGTGAACAAGTATTAAGAAGTAATAAAAATTGAATGTAGTTAGCAGTTAGCCCATGTGATTCTATGAATGGGCAAGAATATAACCCTGGATAAAACATTATTTATACATTTAGTAACAACACCTATAAGTAGATTTTTTAAAAAATCTGTAAGTACATTTTTTTAAAATTGAAGATACTCAGGGATGCCAAACTTAATAAGAAAATTACCAGACAAAATACCGTAGAAAGAAGCCATCAAATGTTAAGAAACTATGGGAGAATATTTATGTATACAATTATGAAGATAAAGTTTTTTATGCTTCTGTTGAGATCTACATTTGTATTTCCTCTACAAAATGATCATGAGCTTGCAATTTTCCTTTTCTTGATTTTACTACAGATAAAAAATTCCTTTACATTTTAATAATTCTCACCATTAAATCTATAGAAAAATATATATACATATCTAGCTCAAGATGATCCACCCTGAAAATCACACTATATTTAAAATAGGCCCTGGGAAGTCATGGGGGGCTGGCTGAGACCATGGACTTCTACTTTGCTCTAAATAATACAAGCTAATGTAGTGGAAGATGGTACCATTAGAATTATTATGCAAACTCTTTATAAGTCTCTTCAGAGGTTCTCACTCTGCTTGTGAAAAACCTGTCTGTTTTCCTTTCCAAACTCCCATCCAAATTCTATTTGGAAATACATTTATCTGGCATTAGTTTTGTATCTCAGATAATTAAAGTATTTATTTTTCCCCCCACTACTTCATTTGTAGAAACAACTTAAAGTCCTACCTATTATTTAAAAATATTTATATCGTTAAATATAATCTGTTCTTTGTAATTTCTGTTTTCTTCCTTACTATGTACTTCAGAGTCACATCTGAACTTAATATCATCAGTCTTTTCCAAGCTCAAGTCATTTGTTACATTTTTTGGATGCATTTGTGGAAATGAATTCACTAAAAAGGAGAATATGCAATATTAATACAAACTTTGCTCTTTCCTCTCTATATTCTAGTGTTATAAATGCTTTACATTTACCTTTTAGCCTGATCAGATGATGGCGCAGTGGATAGAGCATCAGACTGTAATGCAGAGGACCCAGGTTCGAAATCCTGAGGTCGCCAGCTTGAGCGCGGGCTCATTTGGTTTGAGCACAGCTCACCAGCTTGAACCCAAAGTTGCATGGGGTCACTCAGTCTGTTGTAGTCCCCCACCTCATCAAGGCACATAAGAGAAAGCAATCAATGAGCAACTAAGGTGCCACAACGAAGAATTGATGCTTCTCATCTCTCTCCCTTCCTGTCTATCCTTATCTGTCCCTCTCTCTGTCACACACACACACACACACACACACACAAAGCTTTATATTTACCATGTAAAAAGAGTGTAAATATACCCATTTGAAAATTCTGACTATGTTTTTATTTATTTATTACTTGTCTAACTTATCAGGAGTTTTAGCAGGAGAAAAAGAAAATATATATAATAATTGTTGGAACAGCAACCAAATCTATCCTATTGTTGATGATTTGATCATGATAACTCATGCCCTTTCAGAAGAGCATCATATTATAGTCCATTTTTTCATTCATTTAAAATTTAAATGTACTCTGATTAATTGCTATATAAATGTTCATAGCTCATCTCCCACTCTTTGCTCATTAACTTATCTACTCATTCTATAAATATTTACTGAATACTATGTGCCAGGCACCATTCAAGCCAATATGGCTGGAAAGATGAGTTTTTGCTCTCAAGTGTTTTAATCTAGTGGGAGAGCCAGAAATACAGTAAATAAATGTAATTACAATCCAGTGTGGTTAGGCTTATAGATATGTGGTGGTATTTTGAGACTACAAAGGAAGCCTCTTATGTGGCAAGAGATTGAATCAGAACATTACAGACTTATTTAAGAAGACGAACAGGTAGAGAAGCATGCAATAGAATGAATTTGCCAAGTCAAGACAGAACATGGAGAGGACTAAGAAGTGAACATTAGGAGAAAAGATCAGTGTAAGAAAGCAAGAAGTAGCATATTGAAAGGGAGGAACTCTAATGAGCTCGACTTTGCTGAGTCTTGAGATTAGAGGTAGGGTCTGTCTGAGATGAGACCAGAGGGTTAGATAGGATTTTGGTCATGGAAAAATTTACCTGTCTTATGAGGGAAACTGGACCCTGCCTGACCAGGCAGTGGCGCAGTGGATAGAGTGTCAGACTGGCATGCGGATAACCCAGGTACAAGACCCTGAGGTCGCCAGCTTGAGCGCAGGCCCATCTGGCTTGAGCAAAAAGCTCACCAGCTTGGACCCAAGGTCGCTGGCTCTAGCAAGGGGTTACTCGGTCTGCTGAAGGCCCACAGTCAAGGCACATATGAGAAAGCAATCAATGAACAACTAAAGAGTCGCAACAAAAAACTGATGATTGATGCTTCTCATCTCTCTCTGTTCCTGTCTGTCTGTCCCTATCTATCCCTCTCTCTGACTCTCTCTCTGTCCCTGTAAGAAAAAAGAAAAAAATAAACCGGACCCTGGCTGGTTGGCTCACTGGTGTATCATTGGTCCAGCGTGTGGATGCCCTAGGTTCAATTCCTGCTCAAGGCACACAGAAGAAGCACCCATCTGCTTCTCCACCCATCTCCCTCTCACTTCTCTCTCTCTCTCTCTTCTCCTTCTGCAGCCATGGCTCGATCAAAGTGAGTTGGCCCTGGGTGCTGAGGATGGCTCCATGGCCTTCACCTCAGGTGCTAAGAAGAGCTTGGTTGCTGAGCAACAGAGCAATGCCCCAGATAGGTAGAGCATTGCCTCCTAGTGGGCTTGCCAGGTTGATCTCAGGTGGGGGCATACAGGATTTTGTCTCTCTGCCTCCCCTACTCTCACTGAATTAAAAAAGAAAAAAGGAAACTGAAGCTTACCTTAAAGGACTTGTAATAAATAGTGTTTGTGATAGGGGTTACTGGGGAGTTTTAAACAGGAATCTGCTAGTCATGTTTGAATTTTGACCAAAAAAACATTTTGGAAAGAGTACAAGAGATATAAAGAGTTAAGACTGAAAAGACAAAGGACAAGTAGGAAGCAGTAGGAGAAGCTGGTGATAGGTGATAAAGGGTTGAACCTGGACACTGTATTTCCAGAGGTGAAAATAAGGGGACAGAAACAAGATATTTATTAAGGAGGTAAAATCCTCAGAACTTGTTTATTAATTCACTTCATGGGGTAAAGCAACTCTCCAAAAATAATCATGAGTCCATTGGACACCAGCCAGATCTGACTAGAGAATCCAGTCTGGGTAAGCGTATAGTTGATTCACAGGGACAATTATGAGAAGCCAACAAGAACTTTGGAATAAGAGTATAATATTGAACTGTCCAGTTAACTGATCAGAGTGGCAGGAAAGCAAAGACACTCTGAAGGGACAAAGTGAGTCTTAATTGACAGTAACAACAGTGAGCGGATACTAGCAGCCTAGCTTATACAAGGCTGATACTATTAAAATAACTTTCTCAGCTCTGATGACAGGCCTGTCTAGTAATGAGAATTCCTTATAGATTTCTTGTTTGATGGCTCGGAAATGATTATTCCTTTAAAAGTTAAAGGGAGGAAGAGAGAGAATGGGTTCAGTTTGGACATGTAAAATTTAAGTCACCGATACAATATTTAGATGGGAAGTAAAAAATTGAAAATGGGAGCTAGAGCTTAGAAAGAAATTAAAGACAGATTTGCATATATGGTGGCTGACATCACATAAATGGATAAAATTTCCCGAGAAAGGACATAGATTTCAAAGAGCAGTGAGACAATGATAAAATCTTGGGGGATTCTGACAACAGAAGAAGAGATAGCCGTAAATACTGAGAAAGAGTGGTCATAGAAATAGAAATAGAATTATGATTTTTTATGCTTTCCTTTTCCCATACAAGTTCCTTTCCTTAACTTCCTACATGAAACTGCCTCTTGGTCAGGACCAATTTTGTCCTTTTCTGTAGTATTTTGGGCAACTCTTCCCACAACTATCACACATCATAGTTATCTGTGTGCTTTTCTTCAACTCCTTATTACATAGTAAATGTCTTGATGGCACTGTCAAAAACTGTGATGGTCAGAGATTTAACCTACTTAAAAACTCACAAGTTAGCCTGCTTCTGTTTCATGGATTCTGGCGAAAGACAGGCAACTTCCGGATCTGCGACAAAGGATTTGTGACTCGTAGCATCCCAGACAACATGAACTTCATGTTTATGTCAGTTCTTGTCCTCCAAGTTCCGTGCACACTCAGAGTTGCCCAGGTGGATGCTGTGCACACGGTGGTTTTGTGTTCTGGTGAAGAAGCCCTGAGATTAGGGAACCAAACCTTTAACCAGCAAACTTGACCTACCTGTTCCCCAGAAGGAGATGGTGCTTGCATTGTACTAACCCTTTCCCAAACGGCTCTTTGCTCCAAAGGGAGACATGATCTCTACCTTCTAAGGCCATTCACGGTACAAACATCCTTGGGAAGATAATCCAGAACAAAGGCTGTCAATGTTTGTGCTCACAGATGTGCAAAAGCACTGGAGACTGTGAAGAGCTGCCTCACTGTAGACACACTAAGTGTCTTATATATTTTTACATATCCCTTGCATCTTCCAGGTCAGTGACTTGTATGTATATGATAGGTGCTAATAAATATTTGTTAAAATAATGATTTAGAAATAATGATTTAGAAATAATGTCAACAACAGAGATCATTTAGAAAAAACACTCCTTAGAATTATTTGTAATAGACCAGTATAAAAATTTTTTTCAACTTCTGCTATATGCTATTTAGATGAACAGTTCAGTTATAACTGTAACAGTTTTGAGAAGAATGTGTATTTAACAGTTTTTGCTTCCTAAAGTCTAAAACAGAGTACAGCAGGTAACAAATGATAAGGGTTTATTAAATAAACTGATCTATGTGGTGGGTCACACAGATCCAAATGATGCAGGATTAGGAAGTAGATTGCTCTCCACTATTCCTTGGTAACAACACTAGCAGGTATTATGCTCTCCAAAACATCTCAAGAAAGGTGAAAACAATTCATGCTAAATGCTAGCAACTTGGTAGATTACAGGAGTAGTCTGGATGTCAAGCATATGATAAAATAGGCTTTCTCATATCTTGTTGGTGGGAATGTAAATTGGTATAATCTTTATTTAAGCATTTGGCCATTTTCAATGCCTACCCAGCAATTCAATTTTTGGAGAAAATACCCTAAATAAATTAACTACAAAAAATAATTTTTATTCAAAAATATACTAAACCCAGGAATGTATTTATAGTAGCATACACTTTGAAGATTCTTATTGAACTTAGGAAGGAACTATACCTTGAAATTCTACCATGAAGGGAAATTTCTATATAGACTGAACAAAACTGCCAAGTTTTCCTTCTTGGAGATCTTATAAATTATCACATTGCCAGGCAATTTAAGTATTGGTGCCATGTGTTTTTCTCAAGGTTTTTTCATTTCATTTAGCCTAGATTATATGATCTATACATCTCCATAAGGAAAAGTAATAAAGTTTTCAATTGCTTCTCATGTTATTGAGGGTGGATCTTCTAGTACAGTGATACTCAGCCAGAGGAAGCAGTTGAATTCTTTGAGAATGCATTTTCATTATTAAAACATTTTATGCTTTTAATACTGAAAGAAAGTATTGACTTAAAACTTGATTCAGAGTCTAAAAAGTTGCTTTTGAAATTTTATTTTAATATATAATCACCCAATAGTTTTGTATTTACTCAAAGTCACTGAGGAAGTCACATAGGATCTTATCAATTTATGTCTTATTATTTTGCTCCCAAAAAGTGTCACAGATTCAGATCAAATCAGAAAACAGTAGGCAAAGGAAAAGAATACTTACTTCAAGCTTACTTCATATAAAATACAAAATCCTGATGAAATCCACCAGTGCTTTTAGAATTTTGCACTTAGATTCAGTGTTGTTCTTGGTCTGTGCAATATCAAAAAGCAAATTCCACCTCTGCAGGGGAGGTGACAATAATTTAGTAAAGCAATTGACCTTTTCATATTAGGCATATACTTGAAAATGTATGCATTCTCCTTGTTCAGTATAGTGTGTTATACCCAACCATTTGTGCAAGCTTATTAATTTTATTGTTGAAATATTTTTTATCATATTCCTTTTCTTTTGTTTGTTTGATATGTCTGTGTCTGATAGGCATTTGTTAGGATTGCTTACTATGATTCTGGCTTTATCAATTTCTACTTGTAACTGCATTTTGTGACTCTTCATTTATTTTTAAATGAAATTTACTTGTGGAAGAGACTTGATCAGTTGTTTACTCTTCCACCCTTTTAAATTGATTTTTAGAGAGAGAGGAGAGAGAGAGAAACATCGATTTGTAGTTGCACTTCCTTATGCATTCATTGGTTGATTCTTGTATGTGCCCTGACTGGGGATTGAACCCAGAACCCTTGCAAACTGGACGATGCTGTAACCAACTGAGCTACTTTGTCAGGGCTTTGTAAATGTTTGAGATTATAATATCTTTTTGGTGGCTTGTTCCTTTTGCTATTATGTTGCTCATATTATCTCTATTTCTCTTACTCTACTTCCTCTGCTTTTATGTCCTATACCAGCTTTATTTTGGGAAGTATTTGGTTAATATAGCTTTTCCATTATTTTTCTTTATATATTTCAATGTTGTTATGTTTTAGGAGTTTCTCTTCAAAACAATGAATAGCTGGATTTTCAAAAAGTACAATCTGGTCTAAGAAACAGGAGAGCTGCCTTTTTGTAGAAGAGGACCAGGTTTACCTGAGCCATTCCAATTGGTTTATTGCCTTAATCTCCTTTGTTTCTTTGGTATAAAACTTCTTAGTGAGAAATGCAAGATGCCTCTGTCCAACATTTCCAAGGAAACTGAGACTTTAATTTATATAGTAGCATGTCACAATGCCCAAGCCAGGAAAATACTTAATTTGTTTTTCTTGTGTGCCTCTGGAAGTTGGATAGAAATATTCTGCGGGTACACTAAAAGAACAATTTAATAAATTTCACTTTGCTTTCTATTATTTTCCCCTTAAGTTTTTATAGAAGATAAATCTTGTGAAGGAAATTTGTCATAATCTATGCAGATAAATAATTTTATACCCCCTCAATTTTAAACTGTTTAAAGGCAGACCTGCATTTACATGTTTACATATTTAGTGTATACAACTGAAGCTCAAATGTTGACCTGATCTGAGATATTAATTTTACAGAGGGAGGAAGACAAAAAATACATAAATTTACATGATAGATTATCTTCTTTGTGACATAAATTATTGTGAAAGAATGACAATATTGTTAGAATTTTATTGTGTTTTATACTTGATCTGAGATATGGCCTCAGTGACCTTTTCCTTTTATTTGTAGAGAGTGCGGAAAGGAGAGAGACAGAGACACAGTGAGACAAAGAGAAAGAGAGAGAGAGAGAGAGAGAGAGAGAGAGAGATTTTGTTGTACTACTCATTCATTCACTCCCATATGTGCTCTGACTGGGGATTGAACCTGCAACCTTGGCATGTCGGGAGGACATTTTAACTAACCGAGCTACCCAGCCAGGACCTCAATGACCATTTTAAAAAATATGGCCAAAAATGATAAAATATTACTAATATGTTTCAAAAGTAAATGATAGGAAATTTCAGAGTAAAAATGCCAACTATCCCCCTGTATCAATCACAGCACTGTAAGCCCCTTGAAGGAAGTACCGTGCCTTCTCATTTTTGTGACCATAGTATATTATAACAGGCATATAGTAGGCTTTCAATAAATGTTTGAATGAATAAATAGATGGATGTCATGAAGGTCAATATTACATAATCTTACCTGCATTGGAAACTACAAATTTATATCATTTCTTTCTGAACTTTCAAATATGGGTTGAAATTCTACCATTTCTGAAAAAGATTTTTGACATCTCAAAGATAGGATTAACCATTCCTTTGTGTGTGTGTGTGTCTTCCCACTTTGTCCATTCTGTTAAGATAGCACTTATATTACCATATTGTGGGTAGATATTTATGCATCTGTCTCCATTCTAGCTTATGGAAGGTTGTTTCTTAGTCACTTTTTTTTTTAAATTTTTTTAAAAATTTTATTCATTTTAGAGAGGAGACACAGAGTGAGAGAGAGAGAGAGAGAGAGAGAAAGGGGGGAGGAGCTGGAAGCATCAACCCCCATATGTGCCTTGACCAGACCAGTGCAGGGTTTTGAACCGGTGACTTCAGTGTTCCCAGGTCGATGCTCTATCCACTGCGCCACCACAGGTCAGGCTCTTAGTCACTTTTTAAATCTGTTTTGCATCTGTGGCATGCTATGTCATAGATGGCTAAGCAAATCTTTCTTGAATTGGATTGTAAAAGAGTACATATTAAATGCCAATACTTGTTGAACATCTACAGTGTTTTACACCCTACATAAGAAAATTTAAAGAGGTTTCCCCTTGGTTCTTATAATAATCTTATAAAGTATTATTATTAATCCCTTTTAATGTAGGGGAGACTGAGGGCAGAGAAATTAAGCCAGTCATCCTCGGCAGGTATTTAGTAAGTGAAGTAGGTGGGACTAACCCATAGGCTTCTTTCACCTAAACTTCTACCCCTTTAGGCTACTCCCAGAGCCAGCTGAACTCATAATGCAGTCTGCACCTATTTTATTTCAACCACTGACAGCCTCTGAAAGCACATCATATGAACATAGGCTCTTACTTACTTGTCACAGGAGTCTTTTTAAGATTGTACTATATGCCAAGAATGGACTCCATTGTTTTCACTTGAGACATGTTCACTGCTAAGAACGAGTATCGTGGTTAGGATCAGGACATCTGGAAAGCAGGGACTATGCCTGTTATAGGAAGTAATTCCACATCAGGTGTCCACAGCATTCCTGGATGTGATACTTAGTCTACAAATCTGCCCTCTAGATACTTACAATCTATGAAAAAATAGAAGGCAAACTCAAAGCTAATAATTAACATTAATGTACATGACGATGATTATAAAGAACATTCTTAATATATTTTGGCTTTGTGGCCTGATACACCTGTGCTTAAATCCTTGTTCTAATTTCTTACTAGCTGAAGGCTCTGGGTAGGTTGCTTAATCTCCCCAGGCCATAGTTTCCTAAACTGTAAAACAAGGATGAAGATACCTGCCTTAGGCGTTAAACAAGATAATACTTATCCTAGAAATGGTAGACATTATTGCTATTATTACCACCAGAAAACCATGTTATCCAAAAGTAATGACTAAGTTAGATTGTTTATATATGGGTTTAATGTCTCTAGCTAATACCTATTTATTTAATGTCACCTTTCGGCTACTCCTAAACCATACAGAGACAAATGGGCAGAGATGTAATGCCCTAGACAGAGATGACAGAGAACACAATAGAAGGAAAATGTAATTTCCTTCTATTTCTTTGCAGTAGTTTAGAGGGGCATTAGAGCAGGATGTGACATAAATTTTATGAAGATAATTGTACATTAAATATACATACCATTATATTCCATCTCGAATTACAACAACATCAATTACAAGCAGTACCTGTCAGTCACTATTACTGGTGCTCTCCCTATAAACAAGCCCCAAAGTTCTGTGGTGATCTATTAGAGGTTTTCTGTATCCTTCCTCCACCCCCTTCTGATCCTTTTAGGCTCTTATGAGCAAACCGTTGATCATGACTAAAAGCAGCTAAGTGCATTCTTTCTTGGTGCTTAGCAGTTTCTCTGGAAGTCAGCAGACAATAATGTAGCCCTTAATACAGACTCAGACCAAATTTAGTGAGTGGGGGAAAGAGCAGGACATAAAGTTAAAGGAACATGGCCTTTCAAGAGGACAAATGAAGACAAATATTTTCAAGGTAACCTTTAAGTCAAAAGCATGGCTAAGAATGTTTTTTATTGCAAATTTCCTTTGTAAATTACTTCTGAACCTTCAGTCCTATAGGAAAAATGACTTTTTAAACAAAGGTGGTAGATTCAGACATTGTGATCTAATAAACTTAATTTTTTAAAATGAAAATAAAAAATAAAATGGAATGAGGTACGTAGTTGCTTAAATAATAGGAATAAAAATTTGTAAGTTGCACATACCAGAATTATTTCTGGAAGTCCTAATAAATCTTTTAAATGTACTAATGAGATGTTAATATTGCTATTCTTATTATGTTGATGCATATCAGAGGAAAAATCAAGTATGCTGCCTTATTTTAACTACTTGGATATTTGTAATGGGAGAAAGGAAGTACAGAAGTAAGATGAAAATGTTTAAAGAAAAACCCTATTGTCCTGATTTTGATAGGAAGTATTCATATGAACTTAAAAATACATATATTTTTCTAAATCTGTCATCTGAAATGTTGAAAAACTGTGATCATCGCAGTAGCAGTCAGCATCCTTGGCTTTCAGATTGAAGTCTCAAAACACCATTTCTCATGAGCAAGAACCATATATCCTTGAAGAAGTGACTACATAGGTCTGGGACAGGAATTTTACAAAATGAGCCTGGAATATCTTGTCATGTCAGAAAGTAGGGATGCAATCCAAGATTCAGAAGGATGTGTTAGAAAGTCTCAGGAACCAATTGTGGTAGGCTTTCACTGGCTAGTTTGAGCGCCAGTTTCTGAATTAGATTGAAATACATAAAATAAATTCATGAACAAACTTATTGATCATCATAAGAAGATGCCAGAGAGCCAACTGAATATATTTTAAATCATTAAAGACAAAAAACCCCACAAAACAAGCATACTGCCTATTTTTAATACCAACTGTATCTTTGAGTAACCAAATAGTTGATGAAATAAAGTATCCCTTAATAGAAATAGTCCAGGCTGGCCTGTGGTGGTGCAATGGATATAGAGCATTGACCTGGAATGCTGAGGTCGCCCGTTCAAAACCCTGGGCTTGCCTCGTCAAGGCACATACAAAGAGCAAACAATAAAAAACTAAACAGAAGAAACAGTTAATAATTCTCACTCCATCCCTCTTCTCCACTTTCTGTAAAATCCATAAAAATAAAAAATATTTTAAAGAAACAAAATATTCCAATTAACCAACAAATAAGGACTTGTAATATCAGTACTTCCAAATCAGACCTCTATATGCCTCTTTCTTTCTTGGTCTTGGGAATGATTTCCTCCTCTCTTCCCTTTGGGTCCAGAGCTTGTATTAGTTTTGTGGCACAGTTTTATTGTCCCTTGTTGGTTTTCTCCGTCTTACCCACACCTTTGTGAATAGTTTCTTTATTAAACTCTCCTAGCATTATCTTAATTTGTGAGTGATTTCTGTTTTCTGTGTGGACTTTGACTAATACTATAATTTGTTCCATCATTGACTCATAAAACAAGACCCTCAAAATAAATTTTGGGATTGGTATATATATATATATATTTCAGGAATACAGGAATAACAGCTTTTTCAGGGTGTTTGGGATATGAGTAATCAATATCATGTGGTGCCTTGATGATTTTCTAATTATTACAGGTGATAGCAGAGGATGGAGAGCATTAGAAAACAGGGTTGCAAGACAGCAAATGGCTGTGGCATGTAGTTGCTATTGCAACAACTGTGATTATAGATTATAGAGTCACTTGGCTTCTTCTGGCCCTAAAGAGAATAAATAAGGAAAAAAGGAAGTTAAAAGTTTTGAAACTCAATGAAGAAAATATATGGAGAACCAGAAATCCACTATGGCATCTTTAGAGAGGTTTCTTTCTTATAGTTGCGTGGCAGATATTGTTGAGGATGAAGCTTAGGGTACAGTTGAAATAAGTGCACTTTTTGGCTAAGCAATGACACTTTGAAACAAAGAATATGGATATACTAGTATCATATATCTGAGAACTTTGATCCTCACAAATTGATGCTAATTCTTCTCATTTCTTCTAAACCCATACTAAGAGTTAGATTCCAACATAACATTGAGGAAGAGGGAAATATTTGTTCAAAGAGGATACACTGTAAGAGAGTCACAGAACTTTCTAATCAGCAGAAGCTTGGGGAACTTGCTGGGCCAAGAAAGAAGAATTCTTTTACCCAGGATTTTGGACTTACATGTCTTGAGCACCTGGAAGTAGCATAATCATTGTGTAGGCTGGTTAATTAAAGTTTGGGTTCAACCATATCCTATAGATAACTTAGATCAAAATGGTAGAATGTCCTTGGCATACTAGTGAGGAAAGAGTGAGACCAAAGGCTGAAAGAACTGAAAATGTTGACATAGAGCTTATTAGTCACTCTATAACCATATCCCTTGGGTAAAGCCAGAGAAAATTTCTTTCATCAGGGCACTAGGAAATGTATTGGGGAGAAGGACCACCACCTTTGATGAGGTCTGTGGAGATTGTTCTTTTAGGCCAGAGAAAATAGTGGGGGCTTACATAAAATGAGTTGTCTGATACCATTTGGAATAATGGAATTCTGAGTTAGAAAGCCAGATGGTTGGGCTTACCTGCAAGAGATAAGATAGGCACAATTATCACAATAAAACAATATTTAGAGTGTTTTGAATTGCAGGGATTTGTTACAATGGCTAATTGGCCAAAAAGGGTCCCTAGAAATAAAATAAATAGGTGGATGCCACTTGGTGTATTTAGGCAGAACATTCTAAGTCAAACTTGAGTCACTGTTGCAGGTCTTTATAGACACCCACCAATTACCTAGACCAAAAAGTTCACATACCCAGAAGCAAGTGTCTGAGAGGAACTCTGTTTTGTAGCCACAGGTATATATTGTGAATTTTCTCCTGAGACTTACCCAGAGGCATCTGTGGCCATGATAATAGGTTTTGCACTCAAATTTTATGGTAAGGAAGAAATGAGACATCAGACAAGAAATGAGAATATTTGAGTAGACATTAATGAGCCTAAGAAATTAGAAATTCATCTCTAATCCCTGGAGGCCCAAAATGCAACTATGGCCTACCAGCAAGATGGATACTAATGGAATTTAAATTTAATGATAGATAAAGTTTGGTTCTAGTTTGTTTAATAGTTTGTCCAGTGGGACTATAGACCTATTCTGTGATTTTCCTTCAAATCTTAGAATATATAGCAGCAATAAATACTTAATATGTAGCAGAAGTTTCACATTGATTCTCTGACCCATGGAATGAGGGTTTTTATGTAAAAGAATAGAGGAAATCCCTAAAACTGATCTCTCAAAATAGTAAATGTAAAGCAATATTGCATCCTGAGAAAATTTCAGATATTAGTGCCATCATAAAAGACTTGGAAGATGCAGAGGTTGTGATTCTCACTGTATAGCTTATATCTCACCTGTTAGCTAGGGCAAAAGCATGGCGAGCTATGAAAAATGACAGAAATTGTTACAAAGTCAATTACATGATGGCACCTAGCACAGCTGTGGCTCCAGGCATGGTATATTTACTGGAGAAAATCAAAAGATCCCATGGCACCTCATATGCAAATACTTTCTTTTCTACTTTCTCCAGTAAGTGAAATCAGAAACAGCTTGCATTTACATAGTAAGGACAACAGTAAGCCATTATAATCTTGATCCAGAGTGGGTCACAAATTGAGTCCTCCAAGAATCACATTCTGAAGATTTTGGTGTTTAAAATGTTGATTAGGAATCAACACCCATGAAAAGAACATGACATATGTTTGCCAAAGGGTGAGAGGGAAACTGAAAATTCAAGGGCCAAAGTATCAGTGAAGGGAGGGGACTAATGGTCTAAAGCATATTGAGACATCCTTCCTCAAGTGAGAGAGAAGCTGTTACACCTTTATCACTCATAATTTGTAATCCTTTAGAGGTTTTGAGGCAACATATACTACAATTAGGCATCCTATATCAACCTATTTACTGGGTCACTCCATAGAACTCTTATATCAGGTCTCAGGTAAATGCCCAGCAGAGGCCATTTAGAAGGAAAGAGGCTCTCACTACACATGAACTAGGTGACTCATCAAGTCGCTGTCAGATGGTAACTTTCTCTGGACATCCCAATTTATGTCATAATAGGCTATGGTGGCAGGAATAGTGGCTATGCACAGGCTCACCAACTTTGTCTCACCGTGACCAAAGTTTATCTGACTACTAGCATTTATAGAGTGGATTAGACATCAGATTGTGATTCCTGTACTTGTCCATTAACAGTTAAAAACAGACTAGGGAATAGCAAGAGATGCCTCAGTGTATTATTTGAGTAATAAACATATTCTTCTGTGCCAAAAATATATAGTAGCCACTCTATATCCTTATAATGACTAGAGTCAATTATCCTTTGCAGGATGTAAACACCTTTTGTACTGGTCTACTGGCACAAAGATCCCAAAGTGACCAAATGTCCGCAGTAGCTTTAGTTTAGTGAGACTCTTAATGTGTACCCTAATGAAAGCAGACTCCCTTTGAGAGCCAGGATCTCTAGACACAGAGCCTATCTTAGTCTGTTTGGGATGTTATAACAAAATATTTTAAACTGTGTGACTTCCAAACAACAGAAATTTATTTCTCACAGTTTTGGAAGCTGGAAATCCAATAGTATGGTGCCAGCATGTTTACTCAGTCTATCAACTTAAATGCTAATTTCTTCCAAAAGCAACCTCACAGACACACCCAGAAATAATATTTTACTAGCTACCTGGGTATCCTTTAGTCCAGTCAAGTTGATTCATAAAATTATTCATTCCAGGTCATGTAGAGTTCTGATAGCTTCTTGCTCATCAGGTCTGATTAACATGTGATCAACAATAAGGTGGACCAATGTGACCAATTCTCTGGAATGTTCAGATGGTTCAGGTCTACTTGGATCATATCATGATAAAGGGTGGGATTGCTGCAGAACAAGCCAGCATGGTTGGGTGAGGGTTCTTTTTCAGGTCACAGACCTTTTGTATCCTCACATGTCAGAAGACAGGCATGGAGCTCTACAGTGTCTCTTTTATACGGGCATTGATCTCATTCATGAGAGCGCCCTCATCACCTAATCACCTTCTAAAGTCCCTACCATCATACTGGGCATTAGGATGTGAATATATGAATTCTAGGGGAACACAAGCATTCAAACCATAGCAGATATGGGAGGTACGTATTCTTCTATTGACTCATTAGGAGTTTTGGTGAACAGGACCACTTCTGTTTTTACTCCTTGGTTCTCTGATCCATGTAGTCTACTGGGAAGACAGCACAATATAAAAGCATTGGTTTAAGGTACTAAATGCATCCCGAAGAACATTGCATAATCCCGGAAGAGTGTCATTTTTAAGGTGGTGCCTTAGTTTTACCTTTAAGGGGCCATTCTAATGTTTTATTAGGCTGGCAGGCTCTTGATAATGATGTATATGATGAGGGCAATGGAGTACATGGTCATGTGCTCACTGACCTACCTACCTCCTTGCTCAAAACATATCCCTTGACACAAAGTGATGTAAACCAGGACAGGGCAAAGATAGATGTCTCAGCTCAAGCAGAGAGAACAAATTTGCCTTTCTTCTGCCTTTTTGTCCTTTTTCTCTTTGATGAATTGTATTATGTTACTCAACATTTGGGAGAGCCATCTGCTTTACTCAATTTACCAATTTAAATGCTAATCTCTTAAAAAAGTAACCTCACAGACACACCCAGAAATAATATTTCATTAGTTACCTGGGCATCCTTTAATCCAGTCAAGTTGACTCATAAAATCAGCTATCACTCCAGGACATCTGCTGATAGCTTCTTGCTCATCAGGTCTGATTAACAGGCTATCAACAATATGGTGGATCAATGTGACATTCTCTGTAATATTCAGATAGTCCAGGTCGACTTGGATCATATCACGATAAAGGGTGGGAAAGCTGTAGAACAAGATCAGGGAGCTAATCTGTTGCCCATCCCAGTTAAATCTGATCTGGGTCTCATTCTTCTTTCTTATGGATATTTAAAGGAATACATTTACTAGTGAATTCCATCTTAGAAGCTGCAACTGAAATTCACCCTTGAGTAAGTGTGTGATTGTCCACTATTATCTGCTATGATCTATCCATTTTTTTTCCAACAGCCAAACTAGTAAAATAAATGGGAGTACAACAGATTAATTTTCCCATCTCCCCAGGATGTGTTATGATCATCAGGTTACTCTCTCACCCAAGGTTAAGGGATAAATTGGAAGCAGAAAGTGTCCCCAGATCTTTTTAGCCCCTCTCAGAGAGAAAGAGATACTAGGTGCAATGTGGTCAATTAAGACAATCAGCCAAGCTGAAAGTAAGATGCCTGTACTGACTTACTGTGATGGTATAAACAGGATGTTAAACGGAAAAGGAAGACAGCTCCCAGTGTTTCATCTTCCCCATGGGATGGCCCTGGACAAGGGTCAGATGTATTAGTACAGACAGCAGAGCTGTGTCACTTGTGAGGAAGCTGAAACAAAAGGTTCCTCTAATAAAAGGTACCTAGGACTGGAGGGACAGAGAGGGTAAGAGGCTTAGAGTGGGAAAGTATTCATGTTGGGTCAGAGCAGATAAAAGTGTTTGGGTCTACCTAATAAGGAGGTCGTAGCAGAGGCACCTGAACTGTATCTGTCCCAATAAAGAGGCGTCCTTATGGAGGTTCCTAGGCTAGGATTACAGATATGTTTAAGAGCATGACTGGCTCCCTGGGGACCTCAGTGCTGAACTGTAACTTTTTTCAGAGACTTCAGTGTCTTACTCTACACCAAGCCTGCTCTGGGGCATGTAGTTCCTCCACCCCAAGGCTGTCACATAAAGTCTTTATAATTGTCTATGGTTGGTCTTGAAAGGTCACACATAAGACCCTGAACTGCCTGTTTAATTGGTCACCGGAAAAAATTGGGGTACTACTATACCATGGAACAGGACCATGTTTGGAAGTTGGAGGACTTATTTTTAGAGGGTGCACACTCCTTTTTGCTTAGCATGCATTTTCCCAATAGCCTTATCAATGGAGAACTGGAACAACTTAATAAAGACAAAGCCACCAAAGGTTCATATTCTGAAAAAATAAAGGTTTGGGTCACCCTATCAGGTCAAGAAACTCATTCAACTGAGATACTGGAAAAGAGTATGGGATAGATAATAAAAGAAGGTAGTTACTATTATATTACCAGCATATACCTTACGCACACGCACACACGCACACACACACACACTAGCAGTAATTGTGTTTATGCTATGTAGTTGTTTTTCTTCCATTTCTGCCTGCTACCTTATTTGAAAGACACTGGTAAAGCTAACACTTTAAGTTCAGATGGCAGTATGACAAAATTAACTGCATCCTGTTATGATTAGTAGCTCCATGTGTACTGTGGCTTGAGGACATTCACTTTTCAAATGGATGAAGGAGACAAGGAGCCCCTGAAGGGCAAAAACAGAACAAACAAACAAACAAACAAACAAAAAACAATACTTGTTGTGGGATATCTTTCATTTGTTCTTCTGAGTCCACTTTTCACACCTTCCTACCCTACTTTGCCCCCAGAGGCAGTTCTGTAATGACTACATCAAGTCCTTCTTGACTTCTGGTTTCTGATGGGGTTTGACCAATGAGGAAATCAGTCAGGAGATTGCGGTGTCGGGGAGAGAGAAGCATGAGGTGAAGGGATGTATTTTTTTCAGCTTTTTCAGGCAGGTTTGCCTTAGGTTGACTGTGACCCTTGACCCAAATTCACTGTGCCTCTCAAGGTCATGGCTCCTCTCAAGGTGAACTTTCCCACAATACTCCCCTTTGAGTTTCAGGTAACTGCTCTCTCTCTTCACCATTCAATTTTAGCGATGGTAACAGCTACACTTTTATTAGCCCCTAATATCTTCCTTAACCCTGCACATGACTTTGTAAATAGTCTTTATTTCTGAATCTGCTATGAATTATCCTAATTAGTATGTGCCTTCTGTTTTGTGTTGCAACTCTAATTTATAACCCTCCTTCCCTTTAACAAATTATTCTAAGTCTCGTGTCCTCAAGTCTGAAAACTCTGGAGTTACTCATTCATAGTGATCACTTAGCAGTTAATATAGATGCAGAAATAATTAGTGCATTTTCTCTCTCTTTTTTAACCCAAAAGACATGACCAGGAACCCTCACCCCCCAAATAGAAACAATATATACTAACTTTTTATAACAATAACTTTTCAGTTTTCTCTTCAAACAAGCTTCTGAGTTACCTGCTTGTATTTCCACGGACAAAAATTAGAAAAGAAGAAAACAGATGACTCATTTCATTACATGTGACTTAGAGTTTGTAGGCTTCACTGTAAGATTAATTTGGCTTTTAGTCTAAATACTTAAAGCAAGGACAAATCTAAGTAAGGAAATATACTTCCATTAGCATCGTTTCTCTTGTTTCCATGTGATTTGGAGAAAGTGAAGGAGACAGAGTTACTTGTTGGAATTCAGGGGGGAAATGCCAATTTAACTCAGTGCAATCATTCAACACAAATTCTACACTGAGAGAACAACATTTCCTATTCTATTTCAAATAATATCTAATTGTTTTCTGAACCCTTTCCAACTTCAATTAGTGTTAACTTAGAGTGTAACTAAATACATTATCCTAAAATAATTAGGAGTGGTACAGTGTCCTCCATAACGTATGTGATTTGTATTAGCAGCCTTGGTTTGGTTTGAAAGAGTCTCAAACAAGGAAATAGACACAGAACCTATTTTTTTCAGTATGATCTGTTCTCAACCACACAGACGTAATGAACAATATATTCCTTTTGTCTTTTGGGGGCACAGGCTGTTATTAGTTATGTACAACAAGGTCCAATGTCTTGGTATGATATACCTAGAGCCTCCATGATATGACTGACTGATGCTTCATCATGGGCCTCATATCCAACCCTTCAATTCTACTATTCTTTTTCATTTCATTTCATTTTTTTTAAGAGTTGGGTAAACCCAGGTATTTTTTAAATTAAGTTTATTGGGGTGACATTGGTTAATAAATTGACATAGGTTTCAGGTGTACCAGTCTATAATGCATCATCTGTATACAGTATTATATGTTCACTACCCCAAGTTGTCTCCTTCCATTACCATTTATCCCCACTTTACCTAATTCTACCTGCCCCCACTCCTATCCCTCTGATGATCAGCATACTGTTGTCTTTGTCTATGAGTTTTTTCTTTTTTGCTTAATCCTTTTACCTTTTTCACCCAGCTCTCATACCCGCTCCTCTCTGACAGCTGTCAGTCTGTTCTCTGTCTCTATGAGTGTTTCTATTTTGTTCGTTAGTTTATTTTATTCATTAGTCCACATATAAGTGAACTAATATGGTACTTGTATTTCTTTGAACGTTTTTTCTTTCACTTAGCATAATACTCTCCAGATCATTCATGCTGTCACAAAACATAAGATTTCCAATTTTTTATGGCTGAGAAGTATTTCATTCATAGCTGGAAGAGATGGGAAGATTTATTTTCAGTATAAGTGAGTTCTGTAGCCTGGGAGCAATGTTGATGTTTGGGTGAGCAAAGCCGCTACTGAACCACAGTCCAGAAGGAATGAAAGCACATGGAAGTGGAGAAAAAAATAGCCAGACTTCTCTTTCTTCTTGCCCTCTGGTCTTCTCTTGTTGCCTCCTGTTGGCTAACCTCAGTTGACCTCTCTTTCTTCCTGCCCTCTAGTCTTCTCTTGGTGCCTCCTGTTGGCCAACCTCAGTTGACCTCTCTTTCTTCCTGCCCTCTAGTCTTCTCTTGATGCCTCTCATTGGCCAACCTCAGTGGACCTCTCTTTCTTCCTGCCCTCTAGTCTTCTCCTGGTGCCTCCCATTGGCCAACCTCAGTTGACCTCTCTTTCTTCCTGCCCTCTAGTCTTCTGTTGGTGCCTCCCGTTGGCCAACCTCAGTTGACCTCTCTTTCTTTCTGCCCTCTAGTCTTCTGTTGGTGCCTCCCGTTGGCCAACCTCAGTTGACCTCTCTTTCTTTCTGCCCTCTAGTCTTCTCTTGGTGCCTCCCATCAGCCAACCTCAGTTATAATCCAGAGATCAGGGGACCATAGTGATGAAGGAGAGCTCCAACATCAGCCCATGGGGCACAGAACTGGGAAGGAAAAGGTGAGGAGTAGAAATAGAGGAACAACTAGAGACTATCCTGCCAAGTAACCCGTGATATGAGCTGAGAATAAGAGCAGGTGTGGTTCAGTTAGGGGGGCATTTTAGCAGATAGCACTATAAAAACAAAAACACAGAGGTGTAAAAAAAATGTTAAATTAGTGAAATTGGACGTATTAGTCAATGGAACAGAATAGAGAGCCCAGAAATAAACCCATGACTTTATGGCCAATTAATATTTGGAGACAAATTGCAAATTTCTGGACTGCTGGGAGCGGAGAAGGAAGGGGGCGGAGGAGCAAAGATGCTGCAGGCGCCGCGCTGGGGGCACCCGGAGGCCTGAGTAGCTGACGGCTGGCCCGGCCGAAGCCGCTCGCCGGCAGCTCTGGCTCCGGTGGCCTCACCAGGAAGCGTCAGAATCTCAACACCCAGGAAGCTCCGAGCGCCGCCACCACCACCGCCGCTGCCGCCTCCCGCCCGGCTCTCGGCCCTGAACCCCTTGTCCGACCCCATCCAGGGTCCATCCTCCCTCCGGGCGATCTGGCGTGGGCGCCTTCCCCGCCGATGGCTGGCCGCTGAACTCAGCACGGCCACCCCAGCGTGCTCGGTATGGCCCGAGAGAGGAGCTGTACAGCAGAGTCATCAGGCGGAGGGACCGTGAGCAGCATCCCGGCATCATCAAGCATGGATCTGCGCTGGACGTGCTCCTGTCCATGGGCTTCCCCAGATCCCACGCTTTATTTTAAGAATTATCAATTTGATTCTTGTGCAAATATATTCATGAAGAGTTTCAAAAGGCAAAAATAAACCTAAATAAACACAAATATAAATGAACGACAAAAATAACACTTGTGTTGGTTGTTTATTAAGAAAGGAACATTGGAGAAGCAAGATGGCGACGGAGTAGGCGGACGTACCAACTTCCAACTCCCAGAAACAAAGTGGATTATAACTCAATTTAAAGAACCATCATCTGGATAAACCAACTATGAACTAAAGTAAGTGAACTCTTCAACCAAGGAACACAGAAGAAGCCACATTGAGACTGGTAGGAATAGTGAAAACGCGAAGAGGGCTGCCCAGCTCCCCAGAGCAAACGGCAGCCCGGAGAGACCCGCGGGGCGGAGGAAAGTTTGGCAGAGAGGGAGGGACCTGGGTCCCAGGAACCAAGCCCCAGCCTGCAGTCCTAGAGCCTAGAAGAGGCGTTTGGACAGTTTTGAGCTGTGAAACAAGTGAGGGAGCTCCCAGGCTTACAGTGTGGAGTATTAGGTCCCTTCCTACTCTGCTGAGGGCTGCTTAAGGGTTTGGGGCGACAGGACGCTGAAACACGGTTCTGTCGGCATGGGCAGAGGCCAAGCCGGTGGGAGATCGGTCTAGCCCAGAGGGTCGGAGGGGACGCGCGAAAGCGGTCCAGAAGCTGCGGGCCCGCCTTTAATCCCACTTACGGGGACAGAGCGGGAGGCCAGGAACGGGCAGGCCCTGCGCAAGCCGGCCCTGACCGTGGGGACTGGGCTGGGACCAGGGACGGGCAGGGGCTCGCGGCTGAGCTGACGCTACCAGCCCCCCACCCCATGGGCCGGAGAAACCGCGGTTGGCCAGTATACGTGCGGGAGCGGGCTCCGAGCGCAGGAACGGGGTAGACCCTGAGATAAGTGGAAGCTCGCAGCTGAGCTCACGCTACTATCCCCACCCGGCCGGAGAAACCGGGGATTGCATTCATACCTGCACGAGCGGGCTCCAAACGCGGGGGCGGGGTAGAGTCCGGGACTAGCAGAAGTACTCAGCGGAGCGGAAGCCAGCAAACACGCCCGCC
The DNA here is from genome assembly GCA_037038555.1 of Rhynchonycteris naso. Lineage (NCBI taxonomy): Eukaryota > Metazoa > Chordata > Mammalia > Chiroptera > Emballonuridae > Rhynchonycteris > Rhynchonycteris naso. The sequence goes on along the minus strand of CM072999.1, from coordinate 164,415,494 downwards.
CCAATAAACCTTGGTTTCCGACCCTGCGCAGAAGGGCCCTGGCCTCGAGGGCGGGGCTAAAGCTCCGGACGGGCAAAAGCTTACAGCTGAGAGCACGTCAAAAGCCCCGCCTAACCCGCGGAACTATAGCAAGCAGGCTCCGACTGCTGGTTCTGGGCGGAAGTCCGGAAATAGGCTGGGTCCGCAGCTGAGCAAAGGTGCTCACCTCTACCCTTGGTGCTAAGTATCGTGGCTTCAGTGACAACCCCTCCCACGGAGGAGAGACAGAAATCACAGCAAAAGCCACAGTGGGCTGGCGCTGGCAACGCTCATACCCAACCACCCTAGGCAGCGGCAGAGGGGGTGGGGGACCTGCAGACAGACCACACCTAGAGAACACAAAGGTAACACATACTGGACTCCAGTGGCCACAACTTGCTTATACACAGAAAAAATGGGCAGGCAGAGGAATGCAAACCAAATGAATCAAGAGAAATCCCCAGAGAAGGACCTGAATGAACCAGATATAACCAAATTACCAGAAGCAGAATTTAGAATAATGATAGTTAGGATGTTCAAAGAAATTAGAGCAACAATGGATAGTCATTATGAACACCTAAATAAAGAGATAACAAGTATAAAAAATGAAATTGAAATAATAAAAAAGAATCAGACAGAAATGACAAATACAGTATCAGAACTGAAGACCACAATGGAAGGAATTAAAAGCAGGATGGATGACGCTGAGGATCGAATAAGCGAGTTAGAGGACACAATAAACAAAGGCACAGAAGCAGAGAAGAAAAAGGAAAAGAGACTTAAAAAATGTGAGGAAACTCTAAGGGAGCTTTGTGACAACATGAAGAGAAACAACATTCTCATCATAGGGGTGCCTGAAGAAGAGGAGAGAGGACAGGAAATGGAAACTTTGTTCAATCAAATCATAGCAGAAAACTTTCCTAAATTAAGGCTGGGAAACACTCCACACATTCAAGAAGCACACAGAACTCCATTAAAGAGAAACCCAAAAAGATCTACACCAAGACACATCATAGTTAAAATACCAAAGCTAATGGATAAAGAAAAAATTTTAAAAGCTGCTAGAGAAAAAAAGGCAATCACCTACAAAGGAGCCCCCATAAGGATGACATCGGACTTCTCAACAGAAACACTTGAGGCCAGAAGGGAATGGCAAGATATAATCAAAGTAATGCAGAACAAGAACCTACAACCAAGACTACTTTATCCAGCAAGGCTAACGTTTAAAATTGAAGGAGAAATAAAGAGCTTCCCAGAAAAAGAAAGCCTGAAGGAATTCATAAAAACCAAACCAATTCTGCAAGAGATACTAAGGGGCCTCTTGTGAACAGTTTAAAGGGAGGAAAGAATAGAGCAAAAGAAGAATACAGCTTTAAAGAATAAAATGGCAATAAACAACTACATATCAATAATAACCTTAAATGTAAATGGATTAAATGATCCAATCAAAAGACATAGGGTAGCTGCATGGATAAAGAAACAGGACCCATACATATGCTGTCTACAAGAGACACACCTTAAAACAAAAGATGCTCATAGACTGAAGGTAAAAGGATGGAAAAAAATATTTCATGCAAATGGAAATGAAAAAAAAGCAGGGGTAGCAATACTTATATCAGACAAAATGGACTTTAAAACAAAGGCTGTAGTAAGAGATAAAGGAGGACACTACATAATGATAAAGGGAACAATTCAACAGGAAGATATAACTATTGTAAATATCTATGCACCAGATATAGGAGCCCCGACATACATAAAGCAGACTTTGGTGGATATAAAGGGCGAGATTAACAGCAATACTATCACAGTAGGGTATTTCAATACCCCTCTAACAACTCTGGATAGATCCTCAAGAAAGAAAATTAATAAAGAAACAGCAGACTTAAAGGATACACTAGATCAACTTGATTTAATAGATATCTTCAGAACTTTTCACCCTAAAGCAGTAGAATATACATTCTTCTCAAGTGCTCATGGTACGTTTTCTAGGATAGACCACATGTTAGGACACAAAAATGGTCTCAATAAATTTAAGAAGATTGAAATCATATCAAGCATTTTCTCTGATCACAATGCCATGAAACTAGAAATTAACCACAAAAGAAAAACTGAAAAATACTAAAACACTTGGAATCTAAATAGCATGTTATTAAATAATGAATGGATTAACAATGAGATCAAAGAAGAAATAAAAAAGTTTCTAGAAACAAATGATAATGAGCATACATCAACTCAAAATTTATGGGACACAGCAAAAGCAGTTCTGAGAGGGAAGTTTATTGCACTACAGGCATATCATAAGAAGCTAAAAAAAGCTCAAATAAGCAACCTGACCCTGCATCTAAAAGAACTAGAAAAACAACAACAAATAAAACCCAAGACACGTAGAAGGAAGGAAATAATAAAGGTCAGAGCAGAAATAAATGACATAGAGGCTAAGGAAACAATACAGAAGATCCATGAAACAAGAAGCTGGTTCTTTGAAAAGGTAAACAATATTGATGAACCTTTAACAAGACTCACCAAGAAAAAAAGAGAGAGGACTCAAATAAATAGAATTAGAAAGGACAGTGGAGAAATAACAACTGACACAACAGAAATACAAAGCATTGTAAGAAAATACTATGAAGAACTATATGCCAAAAAATTAGACAATCTTGGTGAAATGGACAAATTTCTTGAATCATATAACCTTCCAAAAATCAATCTGGAAGAATCAGAACACCTAAACAGACCAATTACAACAAATGAGATAGAAACAGTTATCAAAAAACTCCCAAAAAAGAAAAGTCCTGGGCCTGATGGCTTCACAAGTGAATTCTATCAAAAATTCAAAGAAGAACTAACTCCTATCCTTCTCAAGCTATTTCAAAAAATTCAAGAGGAAGGAAGACTTCCAAACTCCTTTTATGAGGCGAGCAAAATTCTGATCCCAAAACCGGGCAAAGACAACACAAAGAAAGAAAATTATAGGCCTATATCCCTGATGAATTTAGACGCTAAAATTCTCAACAAAATATTAGCCAACCGGATCCAGCAATATATGAAAAAAATCATACACCACGATCAAGTGGGATTTATTCTGGAGAGTCAAGGCTGGTTCAATATTCACAAATCAATCAATGTGATTCATCACATAAACAAAAGGAAGGACAAAAATCACATGATAATTTCAATAGATGCAGAAAAGGCATTTGATAAAATCCAGCACCCATTCATGCTCAAAACTATCAGTAAAGTGGGAATACAGGGATCATTCCTTAACATGATAAAGGCCATCTATGATAAACCGACAGCAAACATCATACTAAATGGACAAAGATTAAAAGCAATCCCCTTAAGATCAGGAACCAGGCAGGGATGCCCACTTTCACCACTCTTATTCAACATAGTTCTGGAAGTCCTAGCTACAGAAATCAGACAAGAAGAAGAAATAAAAGACATCCAAATTGGAAAAGAAGAAGTAAAACTGTCACTATTTGCAGATGATATGATATTGTATATTGAAAACCCTAAAGTCTCAGTCAAAAAACTACTGGACCTTATAAATGAATTCAGCAAGGTGGCAGGATATAAAATTAATACTCAGAAATCAGAGGCATTTCTATACACCAACAATGAAATATCAGCAAAAGAAATTAAGGAAACTATCCCCTTCACTATTGCAGCCAAAAAAATAAAGTACCTAGGAGTAAATTTAACCAAGGAGGTTAAGGACTTGTACTCGGAAAATTATAGAACATTGATAAAAGAAATCAAGGAAGATACAAACAAGTGGAAGCACATACCGTGCTCATGGCTAGGAAGAATAAACATCATTAAAATTTCTATATTCCCCAAAGCAATTTATAAATTCCATGCAATACCAATTAAAATACCAATGACATACTTCAAAGATATAGAACACATATTCCAAAAATTTATATGGAACCAAGAAAGAACACGAATAGCCTCAGCAATCTTAAAAAGAAAAAATAAAGCAGGAGGCATCACTCTTCTAGATATCAAGGTTTACTACAAGGCCATTATACTCAAGACTGCCTGGTACTGTCATAAGAACAGGCACAGTGATCAATGGAACAGAACAGAGAACCCAGAAATAAACCCACACATTTATCGACAACTGATATTTGACAAAGGAGGAAAGAACATACAACGGAGTAAAGACAGCCTCTTTAACAAATGGTGTTGGGAAAATTGGACATCTACCTGCAAAAAAATGAAACTAGACCATCAACTTACACCATTCACAAAAACAAACTCAAAATGGATAAAAGACTTAAATGTAAGCCATGAAACCATAAGCGTCTTAGAAGAGAGCATAGGCAGCAAGCTCTCAGACATCTGTAGCAGCAGTATATTTTCCGATTTATCTCCACGGGCAACTGAAATAAAAGGCAAGATAAACAAATGGGACTATATCAAACTAAAAAGTTTTTGCACAGCTAAAGACAATAGGAACAGAATAAAAAGACAAACCACACAATGGGAGAACATATTTGACAGCACATCTGATAAGGGGTTAATAACTAAAATTCATAAAGAACTTATAAAACTCAACACCAGGAAGACAAACAACCCAATCAAAAAATGGGCAAAAGAAATGAATAGAAATTTCTCCAAAGAGGACATACAGATGGCCAATAGGCATATGAAAAAATGCTCAACATCACTAATCATTAGAGAAATGCAAATTAAAACCACAATGAGATATCACCTCACACCAGTCAGAATGGCACTTATCAGCAAAACAACACAGAATAAGTGCTGGCGAGGATGTGGAGAAAAGGGAACCCTTCTGCACTGCTGGTGGGAATGCAGACTGGTGCAGCCACTGTGGAAAACAGTTTGGAGATTCCTCAGAAAATTAAAAATCGAACTGCCTTTTGACCCAGCTATCCCACTTTTAGGAATATACCCTAAGAACACCATAGCACTGTTCGAAAAGAAGAAATGCTCCCCCATGTTCGTGGCAGCATTGTTCACAATAGCGAAGATCTGGAACCAGCCCAAGTGTCCGTCAGAAGACGAGTGGATTAAAAATCTTTGGTACATATATACTATGGAATACTACTCAGCCATAAGAAACGATGACATCGGATCATTTATAACAAAATGGATGTACCTTGATAACATTATACGGAGTGAAATAAGTAAATCAGAAAAAAAGAAAAACTGAGAACAGCATGATTTCATACATAGGTGGGACATAAAAGTGAGAATATGAGACATGGACAAGAGAGTGGTGGTTATGGGATGGGGGGAGGGAGAGAAGAGTGGGATAGGGAGGAGGGGAGGGACACAGGGAAAACTAGATTGAAGGTGACAGAGGACAATTAGACTTTGGGTGATGGGTATGCAACACAATTGAATGATAAGATAACCTGGAGATGTTTTCATTTTACATATGTACCCTGATTTATTGGTGTCACCCCATTAGAATTAATAATAATAAAATATATATATAAATAAAAAAAAGAAAAGAAAAAAATATTTGGAGACAAAAATTAAAAAAGGGTAAAAACATACAATGGAATAAGGATAGTTTATTCAATAAATGGTATTGGGAAAATTGGACAGATATGTGCAAAAAAATAAAAGTAGACCACCTTCTTAACCCATACACAAGAATAAACTAAAAATAGATTAAAAACTTAAATGTTAGACTCAAAATCATAAAAATTCTAGGATAAAATATATGCAGTAATATCTCATACTTTTTAAAGGAATATTTTTTCTGATATATCTCTTGAGGCAAGAGAAACAAAAGAAAAAAGTAAACAAATGGGACTAAATCAAACTAAAAAGGTTTTGCACAACAAAGGAAACCATCAACAAAATGAAAAGACAACCCACTGAATGTGAGAACTTTTCATCAATGATACATCTGACAAAAGTTAATATTCTAAATTTATAAGAAATAAAACTCAATACAAACAACCCAATTGAAAATGGGAAAAAACCTGAATAGACACTTCTCCAAAGAGGACAAATGGCCAATAGACATATGAAAAAATACATAATGTCAGTAATCATCATAGAAATGTAAATTAAAACCACAAAGAGATATCACCTTACACCTGTCAGAATGGCTATCATTTTGGGGAGGATTTGGAGAAACGGGAACCTTCATGCACTACTACTGATTTGAAGGCAGACTGCTACAGCCACTGTGGAAAGGATTATGGAGTTAACTCAAAAAACGAAAAATGGAACTGTCTTGTGACGCAGAGTTTCCACTTCTGGGAATATATACAAAGAAACTGGAAACACTAATTTGAAAAAATATATCCACCCCTATGTTCATTGCAGTATTATTTACAACAGCCAAGATTTGGAAGCAGCCCAAGTGCCCATCAGAATATGAGTGGATAAATAAGCTCTGGTACATTTACACAATGTAATGCTACCCAGCCATTTAAAAGAAAGAAATCTCACCCTTTCGGACAGAATGGATGGACCTGGGGAACATTATGCTAAGTGAGGCAAGTCAGTCAGAGAAAGGCAAGTACTATATGATTTCACTCATATGCGGACTCTAATAAAATATACTAACAAAAAAGAAACAGATTCCTAGAGACAGAGAACAGACTGACAGCTGTCAGAAGGGAGGGGATTTGAGGGCTGGGTAAAAAGGTGAAAGGATTAAGCAAAGAAGAAAAAACTCATAGACATAGACAGCAGTCTAGTGATTGCTAGAGGGAAAGAGAGGTGAGAGGAGATAAAACAGGGTAAAGAGGGGATAAATGGTGATGAAAGGAGACTTGACTTGGGGTGGTGGACACACAATACAGTGTACAGATGATGTGCTGTAGAATGGTATACCTGAAACCTATATAATTTTACTAACCAATGTCACTCCACAAAGTTAAAAAATAAATAAAGGAGCACATAAGAAATTTATAAAAAATACTTTTATATGTATAGCTAAGATATAATATATACGAGTCAACAGGCATACTTTACATGTATTAGCTGATATAATCTTTACAAAAACCCTATAATACTGATTTTAGCATTTTATAGAGGAAAAAACAGAGGGAGGCCTGAAACATTTTTAAAAAGTTTAGGGGACACCTGAGCTTTCTCAGCTTTGTCGCTAGCGGAGTTGGGACTTGAACCAGATGGTTCATTCTCATTGTCTTTGTTCTAACCAACCACATGGTTCTGTCTTGCTATAATTAGCCTTCTGCCAAAAACTCGCAGGACTTTTGGTATAGATACAGATTTAAAAACTCGTTCAGTAAAATATCTTGTTCAGTTTAGGTAATCCTCCAAGTAATATACTATCAAGAGGAAATAACTTATTGTCTCTAAAACAGTCTAAGTAGAAATATGTTTCTGTATAACTTATTCTTTCAGTTCCTAGTTCTGTCTTGAAAACTCTATAGAAAAATATCCCTCCTTTATATATCAAACCCCTTCAACCCTGGGGAGACAACTATCATTTTCTTTTCTACTCCAACATTTTCAATGAATTCTTCTGTATTTTGGTTTAAAACTTCTTATTCCACAATTATCTAGAAGTGAAAAATAAAGTAAACTGAATGATGAAAACTTTAGGTCATTCCATTCAAAGTCATTTCCAGAGCTGCGTTAAAACAGAAACAACCAAATAAAGAAAATCAAACAATCCACAATCACAACCATAAATGAGGTGTGTAGTGGCATTCTGGATATTAGAGGAAGGCTTACGAAGCAGAGAAGTGGGTTTCTAGAAAAGAGATTAAAGTCTGGAAAGAAGTGTACCTGACTGGAGATTAAAAAACAGACAACTTTAAAAGGTCAAGGAACCTAGAAAGGAAGCTCACAAAGGCAACATCTGGACACCTGAAGTAACTTATGGTGAGAAAAGTTAGCTGAAAATGGAATTATTTAAATAAGAGGTTGCCAGAAAAATAATCATTTGCATCGAAACATAATTTTCATACTGAGGAGCCAAGGTCTAATTACCAGGGAAATTGTAGCAAAACTAGATGTGGTTCATATTTCAGGCCCTCTAGTGATTAGTTACTTCTAATAAAATAATAGGTGTTAATAATAACTGTGTAACAATTTTATTTTTATTCCATGTATAATTTTTATAAAACTAATATTTTATTAATAAAAACTGTTATCTTTTGGAGCACATAATAGGGCTAATAAAATGTTAAATCTTGTTTTAAAACCACTTTAACATTTGAAAGTTATTTGGATAAACTGGAAGGTATGGGTTAAAATGGAAACATATCTGTCTAAATATTTTCAAATACTTAAAGAAACTCCAGAAGAAAGATGGCGATGGAGTAGACCAGGGGTCCCCAAACTTTTTACACAGGGGGCCAGTTCACTGTCCCTCAGACCACTGGAGGGCCGGACTATAAAAACAACTATGAACAAATTCCTATGCACACCGCATATATCTTATTTTAAAGTAAAAAAACAAAACGGAAAGAAATACAATATTTAAAATAAAGAACAAGTAAATTTAAATCAACAAACTGACCAGTATTTTAACGGAAACTATGGGTGCGGATGCATCCTGTGCTCCTCTCACTGACCACCAATGAAAGAGGTGCCCCTTCTGGAAGTGCGGCGGGGGTGGATAAATGGCCTCAGGGGGCCACATGCGGCCCGTGGGCCATAGTTTGGGAACCCCTGGAGTAGACAGACATTCCAACTGCCACCTCCCAGGACCAAATTAGATTACAATTTAATGTAAGAACAATCATCTGGAAAAACCAACTTCGGACTAAACTAAGAGGAATCTGTAACCAAGGATCACTGAAGAAGCCACACTAAGACTAGTAGGAAGGGCAGAGATGCTGAAAGGGCTGCCCCACTCTGAGAAGCCAGCGAGTGGTGGCTGAGGGTCCAGAGGGACTCTCAGGGTGGGGTGGCTTGCCCTGAGAGGTGTAGGTCCTCAGCCCCAGGCCCAGAGCTCCAGCCTAGAGCCCCAGAGCCTAGAAGAGGCACCCAGACAGCATTTAGCTGTGAAAAGAGCCGGGTTTCTGTCCATAAGAAAGAGACACAGCTCTTGGATGCAGAGTTCGTTTTAAAGGGCCCGCGCAGAAACCTTGTTTATAGCCACTTACCTGGGGCTCTGACGGGGGAGAGCTGAGAGGACTGGAGTTGCAGGAGGAGAGTCTAAAGTTGGAGGCCCAGGGAGACACTGTGGGGGATGGCCACCGGAACCCCTGTGCTGAGTCATTCTCCAGTACTGCAGTTGCCATCTTTCTTGGGTGGAGTAACCCCCTCTGAGTGGCATCAGCCTGGAGAAAAGCAGCTGCTCTGCCCTCGCCCTCTGGAATCTCTCCTACCTGTCATAGCGATGGGTCATTCTGAGAGGCCAGGAAGCAGGGGGCGTGTCAGTGACTCAGTCTTCTGGTATTGAGACTGTAGCTCCCCCACATACTCTCCCAAGTCTATGATTGATGCTTCCACCTCACAAGAGACTCAGTTGAAACTGTGGGTGGGCAGACCAACCCTCTGGGTCTGAGAGGCCACACCCACCAGACTCCTCAGGTCTTACCCTACAGAGATCTGTGAAAAAGCTCTGGACACCTGGGGCCAAAGGGCAGAGCCACAGCCACCACCCTTCCTAATTGCTGAATGGCTGCAGGCTCTAGACTCTAGCAGAGGGTTTTACAGCAGCTGAACCCAACAAGCAGCCAGCAGACAGGTTGCAGGAGGCGAGACCCAGGAAAACTTGGCCGTTTGAGCGGACTTTCCCCCAGGACCAGAGTGGGTAAAAGCCAGCTTAGCAGTGCAGCTTGGTATTTCCATGTACACCTGGGTCCAGCTGAGGCAGCCACAGACTCTGAATTGCTTATAGTTCTAAGAAGGTTTCTTTGGGCCAGTTACGGGGAGTGTCTCCCACTGGTCTGCACTGGATTCCTGCTTGGGAGGCCCAGGCTGGCACATTCAGGGGTCAGCTACAGAAAGCATTGGTTCAGGACTTAACAACCCTTGCTAGAGTGGTATCCTAAGGAAAGGCTCTTCACACCTAGCCCAGCTGAGGCGAGTTCCACTCTCTGTGATCAACACCAGCACAGCTGCTTATGTGCATTGGATAAGGTGGAGCTTCACAGTCAGCTGGCCTGGGAGCTGGATATTCTGTCCTGCTAGGCTATATCGCACAGGGGGAAGGGAGAGAGGCTTGGAACATGAACATTTAAAGTGTGGGTCCCTGTGAGGCTATTGTTGGATCTGGTCGAGGGGCTTAGTCACCTTCAGGAGGGGCACATTCAGCCCCAGGAGAGTACTCTCTCAGTCTTCCTCCCTGAGACTGGGATCTCAATAGCTGAAAGAACTTCTTCAGAGGGGACTGTTGGCCACACTCAGTCTGAACCTGCTGCTCACCTTGTTGGGGAGAAATAACATTTGAGTATGTATCCAGCAGTAGCTGAGGGATCAAGCTCTGTAGTAGGGGCCACATTCCTTGTGCTGAGCTCCTGACCAAGAGACTCTTGAAGTAGGAGATCCCACAACCTGATGTAGGATATTCACAATCTCAGCTGCCCTAACCCACCAAGCATGCAACCTGCAGAGGTGTTGGTTGAGTGAGGTCAATCTGAGCCCACACTACAGTCTTACTACAGAAGACCCCGTGGGAAGACCAGGCAGCTGCAAGAGGAGGAGCAACTGAAAAGTGGAGACAAATCTTACAGAGCTTGGGGCTTTTACGGAGCTGTGGTCATCTCTAAGTAGGAGGAAGCTGATCTTTATACAAAGCTTGGCCCCTCCCACAATACTCAGACACAGAAAAAAGAGACACAAACAGCAAAAAGTGCTATAGCTGCAGACTGGTAGCCCACAACGGGTTATAAATAACAGCTGATGCCAACCCAAGAAGAACTAGAGCCAACACTACTGGTAGTGGGTGGCAGAAAGCATCAACCCTAGATTCAACTACCTAACGAGCAGCATACCCAAAGGTGGAGTCTAGCAGACACCAGACACTATAGAGAATAAATATGCCCAACAGGACTGACATTGTACAGTATGTAATACACATAATCAAGGTTGATCCTAAGAGCCAGCCAGCCTGAAGGGATAACCATACCCACAAAAAGACCAACTGCATCTAATACTCACATACAATAAGAGGAAAAATAGTACTCTCAAGAAGCATTCCTAAAACAAGAAAAAGAAGAGGCCTGGAAGACAGTAACACAAGCCCATCTTCTTCATAAAGACCCCACAAAAATTTCAAAGTCAGACAGCACTACTTAATACACAGACAAAATGGGCAGACAGAGAAATGTGACCCAAATGAATCAACAAGAGGAATCCCCAGAAGAAGAACGGAATGAGATGGAAGTAACCAAAATATCAGATGCAGAGTTTAAAACAATGATTTTTTGGATGATCAAGGATCTTAGAGCAACAATGAATGAATATAATGAGCACCTAAATAAACAGATAGTAAGCATCAAAAAGGACATTAAAATCATAAAAAAGAACCAGTCAGAAATGACAAATACAATATCAGAAATGAAGACTAAATTCAAAGGAATTAATAGCAGGCTGGATAAAGCAGATTAAATCAGCGATTTAGAGGACAAGATAAACAAAAGCATGGAAGCAGAGCAGCAAAAAGAAAAGAGTCTCAGAAAGTCTGAGGAAAAGACTCTAAGAGAGCTCTATGACAATATGAAGATAAACAACATCCGCATCATAGGGGTTCCTGAAGGAGAAGAGAACGAACAAGAAATAGAGAACCGGTCTTAAGAAATCACAGCTGAAAATTTCCTTAAATTGATAAAGGAAAATGTCATATAAGTTCAAGAAGCACAGAGAGTTCCATTAAAGAGGAACCCAAGGAGGCCTAAAGCAGGACACATCATAATTAAAGTGTCAAAGTTAAGAGACAAAGAAAGAATACTAAAAGCTGCCAGACAAAAGCAGTTAATTACATACAGAGGAGCCCCCATAAGGATGACATTCAACTTCTTAACAGAAACACTTGAGGCCAGAAGGGATTAGCAAGAAATATTCAAAGTGATGCAGAACAAGAGCCTACAACCAAGACTTCTTTATCCAACAAGGCTATTGTTGAAAATTGAAAGAGAAATGAAAAACTTCCCAGACAAAAAAAAAAAAAAAAAAAGAAAGAACCTCAAGAAATTTATTACAACCAAACCAGTACTGCAGGAAATGTTAAGGGACCTGCTGTAAAAAGAGCAAAGGAGCCTGACCTGTGGTGGCACAGTGGATAAAGCATCGACCTGGGAACACTGAGGTCGCCAGTTCAAAACCCTGCACTGGTCCGGTCAAGGCACATATGGGAGTTGATGCTTCCAGCTCCTCCCCTTTCTCTCTCTCTCTCTCTCTCTCTCTCTCTCTCTCTCACTCTGTTTCTCCTCTCTAAAATGAATAAAATAAAATAAAACATGTTTTAAAAAAAGAGCAAAGGAAAAAAAATATCAAGAAAAAGAAGATTGTAGGTTTAAAGAATAAAATGGTAATAAACCACTACATATCAATAATAACCTTAAATGGAAATGGGTTAAATGCTCCATTCAAAAGCCATAGGGTAGCTGCATGGATAAGAAAAGAGGACCTGTACATATGCTGTCTACAAGAGACACACCTTAAAACAAAAGATGCACATAGACTGAAGGTAAAAGGATGGAAAAAAATATTTCATGCAAATGGAAATGAAAAAAAAGCCGAGGTAGCAATACTTATATCTGACAAAATGGACTTTAAAACAAAGGCTATAGTAAGGGAAAAGAAAAGTCACTACATGATGATAAAGGGAGCAATCCAACAGGAGGATATAAACATTGTAAATATCGATGTGCCTAACATAAGAGCACCTAAATATATAAAGCAGATTTCTATGGATATAAAGGGGGAGATCAACAGCAATACTATAATAGTAGGAGATTTTAATACCCCACTAACATCAATAGATAGATTCTCAATAAAGAAAATTAACAAAGAAACAGCACCCTTAAATGAAACACTAGGTCAATTGGATTTAATAGATATCTTCAGAACCCTCCATCCCAAAGCAGCAGAATATATATTCTTTTCAAGTGCTTATGGTACATTCTCTAAGATAGACTGCATGTTAGGACACAAAATGAGTCTCAATAAATTTAAGAAGATTCAAATCATATCAAGCATCTTCTCTGATCACAATGACATGAAACTAGAAATCAACTATGATAGAAAAACTGAAAAGCATTCAAACACTTGGAGGATAAATAAACAACAAATGGGTAAACAATGAGATCAAGGAAGAAATAAAATATTTCCTTGAAACAAATGAGAATGAACATACAACAATTCAAAATTTATAGAACACAGCAAAAGCAGTCCTGAGAGAGAAGTACATAGCATTACAGGCATACTTTAAGAAGCAAGAAAAAGCTCAAATAAACAACAACCCTACATTTAAAAGAACTAGAAAAAGACCAAAAAATAAATCCCAGAGGAAGTAGAAGGAAGGAAATAATAAAGATCAGAGTGGAAATAAATGACACAGAGGCTAAAGAAACAATACAGAAGATCAATAAAACCAAGAGCTGTTTTTTTTGAAAAGGTAAACAGGATTGATGAACCTTTAACCAGACTCATCAAGAGAAAAAGAGAGAGGACTCAAATAAATAAAGTTAGAAATGAAAATAGAGAAGTAACAACTGACACCACAAAAATACAAAGGATTGTAGGAAAATACTATGAAGACCTGTATGCCAAAAAATTGAACAACCTAGGTGAAATGGATAAATTCCTAGAAACATTTAATCTTCCAAAACTCAATCTGGAAGAATCAGAAAACCTAAACAGACCAATTACAACAAATGAAATTGGAACAATTATCAAAGTATTCCCAGCAAACAAAAGTCCTGGACCCAATGGCTTCACAGGCGAATTTTACCAAATATTCAAAGAAGAACTAACACTTATCCTTCTCAAGCTATTACAAAAAATTCAAAAGGAGGGAAGACTTCCAAACTCCTTTTATGAGGCAAGCATGATTCCCATACCAAAACCAGAAAAGGCACTACAAAGAGAGAAAACTACAGGTCAATATGCCTGATGAACATAGATGCTAAAATTATCAACAAAGTATTTGAAAACCGGATCCAGCAATACATGAAAAAGTCATACATGATGATCAAGTGGGATTTATTCTGGAGAAACAAGACTGGTACAATATTTGAAAATTAATCAATATAATTCATCACATAAACAAAAGGAAGGATAAAAGTCACATGAGAATATCAATAGATGCAGAAAAAGCATTTAATAAAACTTAGCACCCATTTATGGTCAAAACTCTCAGCAAAGTGGGAATACAGGGAATATATCTCAACATGATAAAGGCCATCTATGACAAATCCATGGCCAACATCATACTCAATGGGCAAAAATTAAAAGCAATCCCCTTTAGATCAGGAACAAGGTAGGGGTGTCCACTTGCACCACTCTTATTCAACATAGTTCTGGAAGTCCTAGCCACAGCAATCAGACAAGAGAAAGAAATAAGAGGCATCAAAATTGGAAAAGAAGAATAAAACTATCATTATTTACTGATGACATGATACTGTACATAAAAAACTGTAATGTCTCAGTCAAAAACCTACTAGACCTGATAAATAAATTAGGCAAGGTGGCAGGATATAAAAATAATAATCAGAAATCAACGTCATTTTTATACACCAACAATAAAATGTCTGAAAAAGAAATTAAAGAAACAATCCCCTTCACTACTGAAACAAAAACAATAAAGGTGTAAACGGCAAGATGGCGATGGAGTAGGCAGACGTACCAACTTCCAACTCCCAGAATTAAAGTGGATTATAACTTAATTTTAAGAACCATCATCTGGATAAACCAACTTTGAACTAAACTAAGTGGACTCTTCAACCAAGGAACACTGAAGAAGTCACATTGAAACTGGTAGGAAAAGCGAAAATGCGAAGAGGGCTGCACAGCTCCCAGAGCGAATGGCAGCCAGGAGAGACCCGCATGGTGGGAGGAGAGTTTGGCAGAGAGGGAGTGACCTGGGTCCTAGGAACAAAGCCCCAGCATGCAGCCCCGGAGCCTAGAAGAGGCGTTTAAACAGTATTGAGCTGTGAAACAAGTGAGGATACTGTTTGTGAGAAAGAAACAGTTTTATCAGACCCAGGATTCTTCTTAAAGGGACAGCGCAGAAAACCTGTCACCCGGGACTCCGGGGAACGGGGACAGAGGAGAGGACCAGAGCAGCGGGAAGAGAGTGTGGACTGAAGGCACAGGGACAAACACATTGAGGGACAGCCACCCTAACCCCTGGGCTAAGTCACTTCCCTAATCAAAAATGAGTATTTCCCTTGATACTAGCAATACCAGCAAAGGGAGACAGGACACCAGCCAAACAAGCTCTCCTGTGGCACTTAGAACAGAGCTGCTTAGAAGGAGGGAGCTTTCAGGGCTACAGTATGGAGTGTTAGGGTCTGAGCTGCAGTGCCCTACCCACACTGCTGAGGCTGGCTGGAGGGACAGTGGTGGCGGGACGCTGAAACGTGGTTCTGTCGGCGGAGGTGGAGGCCCAGCTGGTGTGAGCTCGGTCTAGCCCAGCAGGGGTGGAGGGGATGCGTGAAAGTCATCCGGCAGCTGCGGGCCCGCCTGCAGCTCCAGCTGCAGGGGAAAAGCAGGAGGCCAGGAATGGGCAGAGACTGCTCTGCAACCCTACGCAAGCCGGCCTTGACTGCAGGGGCGGGTCTAGGACCAGGGACAGGTGGAGGCTCACAGCTGAGTTCACGCCAGCAGCCCCATCCGACCAGAGAAACTGTGGCGAGCAGGCTCTGACCGCAGGGGCTGGGTGGAAGCCCGGGAACAAGCTGGGTATGCAGCTGAGCAAAGGTGCTCACCTCTACTCTTGGTGCTGAGGCTTGTGGCTTGAGTACATTGTGCTACCCAACCTGTTGGGGTGACGGGAAGGCCCAGCAGGCTGAGGCTTGTAGAGCAGGGCACGAGAACACAGCCCCTCCCGCGGAGGAGAAGTGGAAATCACAGCAAAAGCCACAGTGGGCTGGTGCTGGCAATGCCCATACCACACCGCCCTGGACAGCTGCAGAGGGGGTGGCTGGCCTGAGGACAGACCACACCTAGAGAACAAAGAGACAACACCCATTGGACTCCAGTGGCCACACCCTTCTTATACACAAACAAAATGGGCAGGCAGAGAAATGCAACCCAAATGAATCAAGAGAAATCCCCAGAGAAGTACCTGAATGAAACAGATATAACCAAATTACCAGATGCAGAATTTAAAATAATGATAGTTAGGATGTTCAAAGAGATTAGAGCAACAATGGATAGTCATTACGAACATCTAAATAAAGAGATAACAAGTATAAAAAAGGAAATTAAATAATAAAAAAATCAGACAGAAATGACAAATACAGTATCAGAACTGAAGACCACAGTGGAAGGAATTAAAAGCAGGATGGATGATGCTGAGGATTGATTCAACGAGTTAGAGGACACAATAAACAAAGGCACAGAAGCAGAGCAGAAAAAAGAAAAGAGACTCAAAAAATGTGAGGAAACTCTAAGGGAGCCCTGTGACATCATGAAGAGAAATGACATCTGCATCATAGGGGTTCCTGAAGAAGAGGAGAGAGAACAAGATATAGAAACTTTGTTAATCAAATTATAGCAGAAAACTTCCCTAAATTAAGGCTGGGAAACATTCCACACGTTCAAGAAGCACACAGAACTCCAATAAAGAGAAACCCAAAAAGATCTACACCAGGACACATAATAGTTAAAGTAACAAAGCTAAGGGATAAAAAGAACATTTTAAAAGCTGCTAGAGAAAAAAAGGCTACCACCCTAAAAGGAGCCCCCATAAGGATGACATCCGACTTCTCAACAGAAACACTTGAGGCCAGAAGGGAATGGCAAGATATATTCAAAGTAATGTAGAACAAGAACCTACAGTCAAGACTACTCTATCCAGCAAGGTTAACGTTTAAAATTGAAAAAGAAATAAAAGCTTCCCAGACAAAAAAACCTCAAGGAATTCATTAAAACCAAACCAATTCTGCAAGAGATGCTAAGGGACCAGTTGTGAACAGTTCAAAGCGGGAAAAGAATATAACAAAAGAAGAATACAGCTTTAAAGAATAAAATGGCAATAAACAGCTACATATCAATAATAACCTTAAATGTAAATGTATTAAATGATCCAATGAAAAGACATAGGGTAGCTGCGTGGATAAGGAAATAGTACCCATTAAATGTTGTCTACAAGAGACACATCTTAAAACAAGAGAAGCACATAGACTGAAGGTAAAAGGATGGAAAAAATATTTTATGCTAATGAAAATGAAAAAAATGCTGGGTAGCAATACTTATATCTGACAAAATGGATTTTAAAACAAAAGCTGTAGTAAGAGATAAAGAAGGACACTACAAAGACAAACCACACAACGGGAGAACATATTCGACAGCACGTCTGATAAGGGGTTAATAACCAAAATTTATAAAGAACTTATAAAACTCAACACCAGAAAGACAAACAATCCAATCAAAAAATGGGCAAAAGAAATGAATAGAAATTTCTCCAAAGAGAACATTCAGATGGCTAGTAGGCATATGAAAAAATGCTCAACAGCACTAATCATTAGAGAAATGCAAATTAAAACCACAATGAGATATCACCTCACACCAGTCAGAATAGTGCTCATCAGCAAAACAACACAGAACAAGTGCTGGCGAGGATATGGAGAAAAAGGAACCCTCTGCACTGCTGGTGGGAATGCAGACTGGTGCAGCCACTGTGGAAAACAGTATGGAGATTCATCAAAAAATTAAAAGTCGAACTGCCTTTTGACCCGGCTATCCCACTTATAGGAATATACCCTAAGAACATCATAGCACTGTTTGAAAAAAATAATGCGCCCCCATGTTCGTGGCAGCATTGTTTATAATAGCAAAGATCTGGAAACAGCCCAAGTGTCCGTCAGAGGACAAGTGGATTAAAAAGCTATGGTACATATATACTATGGAATACTACTCAGCCATAAGAAATGATGACATCGGATCATTTACAACAAAATGGATGGACCTTGATAACATTATACGGAGTGAAATAAGTAAATCAGAAAAAAGCTGAGAACAGCATGATTTCATACATAGGTGGGACATAAAAGTGAGACTATGAGACATGGACAAGAGAGTGGTGGTTACGAGGTGGAGGGAGGGATGAGAGGGTGGAATAGGGAGGTGGGGAGTGGCACAGGAAAACCCAGATAGAAGGTGACAGAGGACAATTTGACTTTGGGTGATAGGTATGCAAGATATTTGAATGATAAGATAACCTGGAGATATTTTCGTTGTACGTATGTACCCTGATTTATTGGTGTCACCCCATTAAAATTAATATTTAAAAAGGACACTACATAATGATAAAGGTAACAATTCAACAGGAAGATATAACTATTATAAATATCTACGCACCAAATATAGAATCTCCGACATACATAAAGCAGACTTTGATGGATATAAAGGGCGAGATTAACAGCAATACTACAATAGTAGAGGATTTTAATACCCCATTTACATAACTGGATAGATCCTCAAGAAAGAAAATTAACAAAGAAACATCAGACTTAAAAGGTACAGTAGATCAACTCAATTTAACAGATATCTTCAGAACTTTTTGCCCTTAAGCAGTAGAATATACATTCTTCTCAAGCGCTCATGGTACATTGTCTAAACTAGACCACATGTTAGGACACAAAAATGGCCTCAACAAATTTAAGAAGATTGAAATCATATCAAGCATTTTCTCTGATCACAATGCCATGAAACTAGAAATTAGCCACAAAAGAAAAACTGAAAAATACTCAAAAACTTGGTAACTAAATAGCATGTTATTAAATAATGAATGGATTAACAATGAGATCAAAGAAGAAATAAAAAAGTTTCTAGATACGAATGAAAATGAGCATACAACAACTCAAAATTTATGGGACACAGCAAAAGCAGTACTGAGAGGGAAGTTCATTGCACTACATACAGGCATACCATCAGAAGCTAGAAAAAGCTCAAATAAGCAACCTGACCCTGCATCTAAAAGAACTAGAAAAACAACAGAAAATAAAACCCAGGACCAGTAAAGGAAGGAAATAATAAAGATCCCAGCAGAAATAAATGACATAGAGGCTAAGGAAACAATACAGAGGATCAATGAAACCAGGAGCTGGTTCTTTGTAGAGGTAAACAAAATTGATGAACCTTTAACTAGACTCACCAAGAAAAAAAGAGAAAGGACTCAAATAAATAAAATTGGAAATGAGAGTGGAGAAATAACAACTGACACAACAGAAATACAAAGTATTGTAAGAAAATACTATGAAGAATTCTATGCCAAAAAATTAGACAACCTAGGTGAAACGGACAAAGTGTTGAATCATATAATCTTCCAAAAATCAATCCAGAAATATCAGAACACCTAAACAGACCTATTACAACAAATGAAATCGAAACAGTTATCAAAAAACTCCCAAAAAAGAAAAGTCCTGGGCCTGATGGCTTCACAAGTGAATTCTACCAAAAATTCAAGGAAGAACTAACTCCTATCCTCCTCAAGCTATTTCAAAAGATTCAAGAGGAAGGAAGACTTTCAAACTCCTTTTATGAGGCGAGCATAATTCTGATCCCCAAACCAGGCAAAGACAACACAAAGAAAGAAAACTATAGCCAAATATCTCTGATGAATTTAGATGCTAAAATTCTCAACAAAATATTAGCCAACCAGATCCTGCAATATATGAAAAAAATCATACACTATTATCAGGTGGGATTTATTCTGGAGAGGCAAGGCTGGTTCAATATTCGTACATCAATCAATGTGATTCATCACATAAACAAAAGGAAGGACAAAAATCACATGATAATTTCAATAGATGCAGAAAAAGCATTTGATAAAATTCAGCACCCATTCATGCTCAAAACTCTCAGTAATGTGGGAATACAGGGAACATTCCTTAACATGATAAAGGCCATCTATGACAAACCTACAGCAAACATCATACTAAATGGGAAAAGATTAAAAGCAATCCCCTTAAGATCAGGAACCAGGAAGGGGTACCCCCTTTTACCACTCTTATTCAACATAGTTCTGGAAGTCCTAGCTACAGAAATCAGACAAGAAGAAGAAATAAAAGACATCCAAATTGGAAAAGAAGAAGTAAAACTGTCATTATTTGCAGATGATATGATATTGTATATAGAAAACCCTAAAGTCTCAGTCAAAAAACTACTGGACCTGATAAATGAATTCAGCAAGGTGGCAGGATATAAAATTAATACTCAGAAACCAGAGGCATTTTTATATACCAACAATGAACTGTCAGCAAAAGAAATTAAGGAAACAATCCCCTTGACTATTGCAACCAAAAAAATAAAGTACCTAGGAGTAAATTTAACCAAGGAGGTTAAGGACTTGTACTCTGAAAATTATAAAACATTGATAAAAGAAATCAAGGAAGATACAAACAAGTGGAAGCATATTCCGTGCTCATGATTAGGAAGAATAAACATCATTAAAATGTCTATATTACCATATAGACATTTATAATGTCAATTTATAAATTCAATGCAATACCAATTAAAATACCAATAACATACTTCAGAGATATAGAACACATATTCCAAAAATTTATACGGAACCAAAAAAGAACACGAATAGCCTCAGCAATCTTAAAAAGAAAAAATAAAGCAGGAGGTATCACTCTTCCGGATATCAAGGTATACTACAAGGCCATTGTACTCGAGACAGCCTGGTACTGGCATAAAAAGAGGCACATAGATCAATAGAACAGAACAGAGAACCCGGAAATAAACCCACAGCTTTATGGACAACTGATATTTGAGAAAGGAGGAAAGAACATACAATGGAGTAAAGACAGCCTCTTTAACAAATGGTGTTGGGAAAATTGGACATCTACCTGCAAAAAAACGAAACTAGACCATCAACTTACACCATCACAAAAAAACTCAAAATGGATAAAAGACTTAAATGTAAGCCTTGAAACCATAAGCATCTTAGAAGATAACATAGGCAGCAAGATCTCTGACATCTGTAGCAGCAATATATTTGCCGATTTATCTCCACAGACAAATGAAATTAAAGGCGAGATAAACAAATGGGACTATATCAAACTGAAAAGTTTTTGCACAGCTAAAGACAATAAGAACAGAATAAAAAAACAAACCACACAATGGGAGAACATATTCGACAACACGTCTGATAAGGGGTTAATAACCAAAATTTATAAAGAACTTATAAAACTCAACACCAGGAAGACAAACAATCCAATCAAAAAATGGTTCAAAGAAATGAATAGAAATTTCTCCAAAGAGAACATTCAGATGGCCAATAGGCATATTAAAAAATGCTCAACATCACTAATCATTAGAGAAATGCTAATTAAAACCACAATGAGATATCACTTCACACTATTCAGAATGGCGCTCATCAGCAAAACAACGCAGAAGAAGTGCTGGCGAGGATGTGGAGAAAAGGGAACCCTCCTGCACTGCTGGTGGGAATGCAGACTGGTGCAGCCACTGTGGAAAACATTATGGAGATTCCTCAAAAAATTAAAAATCGAAATGCCTTTTGACCCAGCTATCCCACTTTTAGGAATATACCCTAAGAACACCATAGCACTATTCGAATAGAAGAAATGTGCCTCAATGTTCGCGGCAGCATTGTTCACAATAGCGAAGAGCTGGAAACAGTTCAAGTGTCCGTCAGTGGACGAGAGGATTAAAAAGCTATGGTACATATATACTATGGAATACTACTCAGCCATAAGAAATGATGACATCGGAACATTTACAACAAAATGGATGTACCTTGATAACATTATACGGAGTGAAATAAGTAAAACAGAAAAAAACTGAGAACAGCATGATTTCATACATAGGTGGGACATAAAAGTGAGACTATGAGACATGGACAAGAGTGTGGTGGTTATGGGGTGGGGTGAGGGAGGAGAGGTAAAAGAGGGGGGAGGGGTGGGGCACAAAGAAAACCAGATAGAAGGTGACAGAGGACAATTTGACTTTGGGTGATGGATATGCAACATAATTGAATGATAAGATAACCTGGAGATGTTTTCTTTGAACATATGTATCCTGATTTATTAATGTTACCCCATTAAAATTAATAAAAAAAGAATTTAAAAAAATTATAAAGTACCTAGGAGTAAATTTATCCAAGGAGGTAAAGGACTTGTATGAGGAAAATTATAAAACATTGATAAAAGAAATCAAGGAGGATAGAAGCAAGTGGAAGCATATACCGTGTTCATGAATAGGAAGAATAAACATCATTAAAATGTCTCTGTTACCCAAAGCAATCTATAAATTCAATGCAATTCCTATTAAAATACCAATGGCATACTTTAAAGATATAGAACAAATATTCCAAAATTTTATATGGAGCCAAAAATGAACACAAATATTCTCAGCAATCTTGAAAATTAAGAATAAAGTGAGAGGTATCACACTTCCTGATATCAAGATATACTATAAGACCATTGTACTCAAAACAGCTTGGTACTGGCATAAGAACAGGCAAACAGATCAATGGAACAGAATTGAGAACCCAGAAATAAACCCACACCTTTATGGTCAATTAATATAATATTTGACAAAGGAGGTAAGGGTATACAATGGAGTAAACACAGCCTCTTTAATAAATGGTGTTGGGAAAATTGGACCGGTACATCCAAAAAAATGAAACTAGACCACCAATTTATACCATGTACAAAAATAAACTCAAAATGGATAAAACATGTATATGTAAGTCGTGAAACCATAAACATCTTGAAAGGAAACATAGGTAGTAAACTCTCCGATATCTCTTGTAGCAATATTTTTGCTGATTTATCTCCATGAGCAAGTGAAATAAAGGACAGGATGAACAAATGGGACTACATCAAACTAAAAAGCTTTTGCACAGCTAAAGACAATATGAGTAAAAGAAAAAGACAAATCACACAATGGGAGAACATATTCGACAATACGTCTGATAAGGGGTTAATAACCAAAATATATAAAGAACTTGTAAAACTCAACACCAGGAAGGTAAACAATCAAATTAAAAGATTGGCAAAAGAACTGAATAGACACTTCTTCAAAGAGGACATACAGATGGCCAACAGGCATACAAAAAATGTTCAAGTTCACTAATCATCATAGAAATGGAAAATAAAACCGCCATGAGATACCACCTCACACCTGTCAGCATGGCGCTCATTAACAAAACAACACACAATAAGTGCTGGCGAGGGTGTGGAGAAAAGGGAACCCTCCTGCATTGCTGATGGGAAGGCAGACTTGAGCAGCCACTGTGGAGAACTCTATGGGGTTTTCTCTAAAAATTAAAAATGAAACTGCCCTTTGACCCAGCTATCCCACTTTTAGTAATATACCCTAAGAGTACCAAATCACTAATTCAAAAGAAGACAAGCAACCCCATATTTATTGCAGCATTGATTACAATAGTCAAGGTCTGGAATCAGCCCAGGTGTCCATCAGTGGGCGAGTGGATTAAAAAGTTGTAGTACATATACACAATGGAATACTATATGGCTGTGAAAAAGAAGGAAATCTTACTTTTTGTGACAACATGGATGGACCTGGAGATTTTTATGCTAAGTGAAATAAGCCAAGCAGAGAAAAAAAAATATCATATGATCTATCATATATGTGGAATCTAATGAAAAAAGTGAATTGAAGAATGGAATGAAGGCAGAAGCAGGGTCACAGGGAGCAGAGGGACAGCAGTCAGAGGGAAGGGGGATGAGGGGATGGGATCAGAGAAGGTAAAGGGATTAGTGAAATTATATATACATAACACAGAGATATAGATAACAGGACAGCAAATCATAGAGGAAAGGAGGAAGGAAGTTAGGGGGAGGGGGGCAAAGGGGGTGTAAAAAGGGACACAGTGGTGAGGGGTGAGGGAGTTATATTCAGTGGGACAGTTGAATCCATGTAAATACAATAAATTAAAAATTAATAAAAAATTTAAAAAAGACTCCAAAGAGAAGATGAACCAATCTAATGACCATATTTATCTTCCAAACCAAAACATAAAAAATGTATTGTAAAAAAAAAAAGATAAATGGATTGTGGATGAAATGAACTATGGCTCCCTATAATAAGGTTTTAATCTTTGATTAGATATTCTAAAATTATTAAACTATAATAAATGATTCTTTACTGGATCTGGTTTTCACTAGTCCAGAGATGAGTAGGGAAACAAAGATAATTTCTTGAGGCCCGGTTTGTTTTGCTACAATGTATGTTTTTGAAATGGGAATTAGCAAATTAGCCCTTATGAAATGGGTGAAGAGGGGAACAGTGTCAGTAAAATCCTGAGGTCTCCATGGTTAACGAATTTTCTGAGCACATTAATGCTTTCTACTTCAGTTAAGAGCAGGTACACATAAAGTGGCAGGGCTTAAAGCAGGAAATCATGGATGAGTCTTGTTTCGCAATTTCTAGTCAACTTTGCCTCTTGCTCACTTGTTTGTATACTGTCTTAGAAATGCTCATTGAAAGTGATTTTTCTTAGATCTTCACACAATTTACTGTTGCCTCAACCCCTCCTTACCCATGTCCATCAAACTACTACCACTTTTTCTTAGAATAAAAATTCTGTAGCATTACTTTGTTTATTAAAAATGGACTGTGTCTTTTCAATCGTATAATATCTTTTAAAGATTGTTATTGATCTCCTTAGTTCTCTGATATAAAGTTTTGAGTTTTCTGTTCCTAATTCCGTTTTCCCATTCATCTTGTTATGTTTACTGAACAGTTATAGAGGATGTGAGTTTTTTTCAGGAAATTCCTGTACCTTCTAATATTACATGTCCATGAATCTACATCTTTATTTAGATTATGTATTTGCTATCTATACAGTAAATCTTGAGAAGTCTCAAATGCATAGTACTGAATTATCAACTGTTGGGTACTAAATCTACAAAAACACAAATTTGGCCATAAAATAAAGTTTCAGAGCAAATAAAAACTGAATTATCAGAATTGCAAACATATTATTGCTTTCATATGGACAGAATCCTCGTTTGAAATCCATATCTATGGTATAAATACTACTTGGTATATAAGTGGGTTGAAGATATAATTAAGTAACTATTTCAGGTTTGTGTGACTCCATCACGTAAATCAAAAAGAACATGTTCATTTTTTTCAAATTAATTATACCTGTGGTTTCTCTAATTTTCTTTTTTTTTAATGTTTATTTATTGACTTTAGAGCAGTGGTTCTTAACCTGGGTTCTATCGAACCCTAGGGGTTTGTTGAGTCGGTTTCAGGGGTTCAGAGAAGCCTCTGCCACGGAGGCCAGAATAAAGTAATACCGTAATTTGTTGTGAGTTCATGCACTTTGTTGGTTTTGTTCTTTGAGCAAGGTGATGTTCATGCACGTCTCATTTTGTGCACCAGTAAAAGAACATATACCTATGTCTTGAATTTGGAAAAAAAATCATATTTTATTTATCACTAAAGAAGGGTTCGGTGAATGCGCATATAAAACTGGTGGGTTCGGTACCTCAAAAAAGGTTAAGAACCACTGTTTTAGAGGGAGAGAGGAAAGGAAAGACAGAGATAGAGACAGAACATCAAGCTGTGCTTGTATGTGCCCTGACCAGGGATTGAACTGGCAACCTCTGTGCTTTGGGACAATGTTCTAACCAACTGAGCTATCCAGTCAGGGCTAATTACGCCTTTATAAAATCAAGAATATTTTTAATAGTAAACACACTTATTAAAGCATTAAATAATGGTATTGCACTTAATAGGACAACTGAATTTATAGTTCTTGGTTAACTTTTACCTTTTAATGGAAAAATTCTAATTTTTTCTAGGAAGAGTAGTAGTAATTTAATAAAAATATGTATTTAGTGACAAATGTAGATAATTTAAGACATTGTGAATTCTTAGAACATAAAGGTCATAGTTAAACTTGTAGGTTTCATGATACCATGAAAGACTGAATTAGTAAAAAGCAATTAATTATCTCAAAATTAACTTCTTTAAGCCTGTTTTCTCATCTGTGAAATGAAGCTAATAATAACAGCTACCTAAAGTATTGGGGGGATTAAATGAGATAATACTGAGCATGTAAGTACTTAACGCATGAATTGCCATTGTTTGTGCTGACCTTGATCACCTGGTTGAGATGGTGTTTGTTGGGTTTCTCCACTGTGAAGTTACTCTTCTTCTTTATACACACACACACACACACACACACACACACACACTCTCTTGGGAATAAAGTCACTATGCATCACCAACACTTAAGGAGTAAGGAATTATACTTAATCTATTTGAGGATGAAGAATGTACCTAAATTATTTGACATTCTTCTGAGCATAGGATTTGTAATCTCCTCCCTCATTTCTATTAGGCACGCTTCTCCAGAGAAACCGAATCAGTAGGCTGTGTGTGTGTGTGTGTGTGTGTGTGTGTGTGTGTGTGTATGTGTTCACGCCCCCAACCTCAGTGGGTGCCTCCTGGTGTGCCTTGCATGCCAAAGGGTCTGTAAGTAATAAACTCATTTTTATTCAAAGTTTCCTAATGGTAATTGCTGAGGGCATCTTGCAGTTGTAACAAGAATCTTGATCCAATCTTAACATTGGCTTGGAATGGACAGTTGTTTGTGGGAAGCTCAGTGAGGTCCAAATGGGTACCAACAGCCATTTCTAACATTACTATATATAGACAAAGAATTGCACAAAACAGTAATGCGTTATGCTATGACCCTCGATGGCTAAGACATCACTAGGCAATTGGAATTTTTCAGCTCCATTGTAATCTTACGGGACCACCATTGTATATATGGGCCATCAGGCAATGCGTGACTGTAAATTTCTTTGGGTAGAGGTGACGGGAGAGAACTGAGGTGGGTTATCATTTGCCCAAATGTCATCCACTGTGGAGGAATAATAACAGTATAACTTTGAATAATTTCCTACCCAGCTACTCCTTGCCACGTATCTGTATACCAGAAAACTGCCATTTTTCACAGAAATAGTATATTAAAGACTTTTGCTGTGGTTTTCAGAGGTAGAATAACAACAAAAATGTGAAAGATAGACCTTTTTTTTTCTTAAGATTCCCTAGACTATTCTTTTAATATAAAAAGATAGACTTACACATACAGTATTTTAGTTCTCATTTTTCACTGAGTACTGTATTTTTTTAATATAAAGGTAAAATTCACAATTTTTCTCATAAATAGGAATAGGTTCACAGTTTAATATTAATTTAATTTCTGAATTCTTAAATGAAGCCGTGCCTCTTCATATCCTCTTGTTCTACCCTCAAAGGTGGGTGTTTGTCCTGAAACGCTCACTTTTTTTCCCTTAACTTGATTTAAAAGTGGTCTTCAGCCCTTTTATCCTCCAGAACAACCTAACTTATAAATCGCAAAGTGGCAAAACAATTCTGAGTAAGAGCATTTGGACCTGCCTAGTCTAGGAGATCATGTTTAAACAATCAAAGATACACATAGCAATAAGACATTTGTAATCTGGCCTACTTGAAGGCTACAATATGACAAAAGACTCTGCTTTCCATTATTTAAAAGGCTTTTAAAAATAAAGAAAAAAATAATTTATATGTCGTTTTTAAAGGGCTACATTTCCATTATAACTGGGGCCCAAGTAAAAAAAAACTAGTTTGGCAATCTTCACTTGACCTTTTAAATATAGAATGTCTCCTTTTCATTGTATGACTTAGTTCTTTTTATTTCTTTGTAATCCATGGATGGGCCATCTCCTTTCTCCTGTTACAGTTCTTGCTTTTTAATTAGGCCAGTGCATGCTAATGCACAGCTGATTGTAGGGGAATAGTTGAAGTTTTATTTTAACTGCAATAAAATAGTCATGCTAAATATTTGCAAAGGTCAAAATTTTCACATTAAAAAAGCAGTTCTTTGGAGAATGAAAGGATATATTGAGTAACTTTTCATGTACCTAGCACTTGGTAAGTACTTGATAAATGTGTCAAGTGATGGAAACTGAACATATGTTTAAGTTGTCAGTTAATTTAGTTAAACATTTATTGTGTACATTTTTTTGTGCCAGGAACAGTGTCATGGATAAAAAAATCCAACACTTATAGGCTATGTTTGTCCTCAAGTACTTCAGAGTCCAGAAGAAGAGACGTACTGCTTCTAAACAGGTATCTTCAATATAATATGACAGTAAGAATGATAGTGGTATGCACAGCTGCACTGAGAAAACAATCAGGGTTACCTAACCCAGACTTAGGGGTCAAGGATGACTTAAAAATGAATTAATCCCTACCTAAGTAACAAAAATATTCATGTCACTTGATGAATAAAACGAGGAGAGGAAGGGCAATGTAGGCATCGAGAAGGCAAGAATAAAGGCACAGAGAGGTAAATGGTAGAAAAAGCATCAATGAGAAGGGATGACTGGAAAGGAAAAACATGGAGGGAGAAAAGTCAGTGAAAATCCCTGGAAGTCCAAATTGTTAGTCCAGGATGGAAATGCAGGAGGAGCTATAAGAAAGGGACAACCAGCATTTACTTTCTACTCTGTTTTCCTTCTCCCTTGGCAGGGACCTCAACACCTGCAGTTGACCGTAAGGCTGGCTATTAAGTTCATTGTGGTCATGGAAGAAGGAATAGTATTCAAAAGAAGTGAAACCATGGGAGGTGGGCTCTTTCTCTCATCCAGTACTCTGCCCTGCGGAGAAGTCACAGTTCTGTGAAGTTCAAAGATGCAACTGAAATGCTCCTCGCTGATGGGGGAGAGCTCCCCTCTGAATTGCTTTCATTTTGAATGGTTTTCCTCAGGTGGTTGCTTTCTGTTTGCCCTCAGTCTGGTAATTCTCTCCTGCTTCCAGTACAGCAAGGAGCACTTGGGTAGAACCTATCTCCAAAAGGATAGGACTCTGGATGGAGTCTAGGGGAAATGAAGTAGAATCATCTTTTTACCTTTCTTCTAATCTAGGCCAAAATATAGATGAATATGCAGATTCTCTAATATGATTTGGTCAAGATCCATAACAGAGTCAATGGATATTTGGGAAATAAATAGTAATGACATACATATATCAAGGACTTATTTTTTCCCTCTATGTTCCACACACTTTTGAAGGAACCAAAACAGATTTTCTCTCTTTTCCGCACATGAGGATTATCTGGGTCTTTGTTGATTAAGGGAGCCGTAAAGAGGGTAGGAGAGGTCATGCAGTGTGCATTATAATGAGGACTATGCAATTATGTGACCCAAGAGAAGGGGAGGTAAAAGTCATTGGAGCTGAGGTCGAACAGCCATATCAAGTTAGGGTGTTGAATGGGTTTCCTATGTATAGGAGCTGTAATAGAGAGAAGTCTAACTTTCAATCACCCGAGTCCTCGGATTGTTCTTAGAATAACCTGGGAAGAGTGCCAAAAAAGGTTAAAGATTAATAAAACTGAAAGTATGAACTTTACTAAAAGAAGAGATTTTTTTGTTGTATGACTGTGGAATAAGACGTTTGAAAGGATCCAGTATATGTTGTTTGCTTACTTACTACGTCCAATGAGAATATCCATGTTGTATCCTAGATGTATTAGTTTGCTAGGGCTACTATAATGAACCCAGTGGCTTAAAGAAACAAACTTACTGTCGCATAGTTTTCTAGTCTTGAAGTCTAAGATCAAGATGTCAAAAGCGTTGGTTCCATTTGAGGACTATCAGGAAGTATCTGTACCATGCCTTTCTTTTAGGTTTTTGGGTTTTGCTGGTAATCTTTGGGGCTCGTTGGCTTGTAAAAGAAGCACTCCGATCTCTGCCTTGATCTTCAAGTGAACTTTTCCCTGTGTCTTTGTGTATGTCCAAATTTCCCCTTTTCATAAGGACACCAGTCATATTGGATTATTGCTCACACTAAGGACCTCATCTTAACGAATTACATCTACAATAACCCTATTTCCAAATAAGGTCAAATTCTATGTTATTAAGGTTTAGAACTCCCATTTATTTTTTGAAGGGGGACACAGTGCAACCATAAAACCCTCTTTGTTTTATGTATTTAAAAACTATGAAAGGAAAAATACTCTCTTTGGCATTTATTAGAACTATGACATTATTTTTTAAGAGACAGGACCAGGAAACTCAGATTATTTAAAAACCTATTTGCAGGCTAAAAAAGCATCATTCATCTGTATTCCATTCACCCATCCACCCCTGCCTTCAGCACATGTATTCTTCCCACCTACTACATAAGCTTGCAATGATTAAGATATGGTTCATGTTCCTAAGTAATTCACAGTTTCAAAAAGGAAGCAGATATGTAAATAGTCACAGAACACCTGGCGATAAGTGCTGTGATAGGCTTTATTTCCTCATCAGTACTTTCCTCTTCTAAGAAACTACTTAAACCTGCAATATGAAACTTATGAATGGAAGTTGTAGGTCATTAGAGCAGGAGCCACAGAAACATTTCTATAAGGCTGTTCAAATTCTATATAAGTACATTTTTCTCTGTTTTATTTTAAAACTGAAGAGTCTGTGAAAAGAGAACATTCACTGTGACTGAATGAGTGGCTATTTTGTTGATGCAAGATATAATTCAGATTTATATATACAGCTTATAAACTGTCATGAATATATATATTCCTAGAGTTTCTCAACCTTGATCTTACTCACCTTTTGACCTGAATATATATATTTAATTGTAAGGGGTTGTCCTGTGCATTTGTAGAATATTTTAGTAGCATCCGTGGCTTCTACCCACTAGGTGCCAGTAGTATCCTCTTCTTTGTGACAGTTGCCCCCCAGTCTGTGACCACTGGACAATATTGCTGCAGTTGAGAACCACTAATGTATACTTGAATGTCATAGTCCCATTGCATCTTATCTAGTTTAACGTGTGCAATATTGATGGGGTTTCCTAGACAATCCACCTTTTACTTACACTGAAGCAAGTAAATCTACTTTAGCTGATGATTGGTTTTTTTCTGGGGAGGGAGATGTGGGCAAGTAACATCTATTCTTAAAAAATCGTACTAATATCTAGCAACTTGGGCTAGTAACTTTAACTAAGTTCTCTAAATATTTGTACAATGGACTAAACATTTAGTGCAGAGAATGTGAGCAATGAAGAAAATCGAGAAAAGAAGGAGAGAAGTTAGTCCAGAATGGTTTTAGTGCTCATCACTTCAATGTAGAGAAAATTGCTGGGGCTTGTAAAAGGCGAATAAATTGGGCAAGAAGAACTTAGTCCTCTGGTCAATGCCTCCTCAGGGCCATTTTCTTTCTCCTTGCACCCTCGTCAATATCCTATCAGCTTAAACTCAAGTTCTTAAAGGGATGATCTGGCACTGCTGAGGCCTCAGGTCACCCTGCTTCTCACTATGTGCTATGGTCAGGAATATGACCGTTAGACCAGACACCCTTCCCAAGCCCAGTTGTGCAATCCTGTGAAGGCACTGGCATCCCTAGCTTTCAGAGTTGAGAAGATGTAGCTTGACTGTAAGAACTTGGCTGATTTGCTGACAACAGCCCTGGTGCAAATAGTTTTCAACAGCAGTTATTTTACTGAGCTGAACTTTTTAAAGATATCAGATCATTACTTTTAAGTAGAAATACGTAGTCTTAGTGAAGTAACGGGGCATAGCCTGTATTGAATTTTGATAGTTCTGGCATTTGGTTCAGCAGTAGCTTGACCCTGAGTTAATTAGTCTGACAATTCCTGCTGGCTGTTTAATCAAAATACTGCGACTTTCAACTTCATCAGTAATTTAGTTCATTTGTCTTTATTATGATTCCATGATTATTTCTGGTTGAAAGACTAGTATTTTTGATAATTGTAATTAGTGATGAATTGCAATATAATGTCTATGTAAAGAATATGCATTAGTATATCTATAATAACATCATGGGCTTTAAAAATAAATTTCTTTGAAGAAAGGAAGATAGCAACTGTTTCTCTAACACTTAAATTATCTTTCCTATGTTTTGATAAATTAAATTACCATCAATGATAAGAAAACATTCAATCTAAGACAGGAAAACACCTTCTCTTCCCACCAAAAATAATTGTAATATTTTTAAAATTGTACAAATAACTTTATAAGAAGTATATGAGTCTTTTTGAAAGACATTCCTCCAGTCTACTTCCTTAACAAATCAGTCATTTATATTTTCCATTTTACTCCAATCTTGTTTGCATGCATAACCAATTTTATACAGTTGCAATTATAGAATAGATTCAATTTTGTATTCTGCTTTTTCATTTAGCATTATTCTTCCATAATAATTTAAAGAGAGTTTTATTTATGGTTATTTCAAATGTAGAGAATATAATTTTCTAAACTGTACTTATGTGCTCAATTTAAATATTTTAATGGCCAACCCAAATCACCAAATATATTCTAGATAAGGGTGCGTTATAGTTAATGCTTCACATTGCAGGAAGCAACTTGCATATACATTAGATTAAAGTCAAATGTTATGTGCAAGTGGAAATGAGGACATTAAAGGCTGGTTGTTTTTATGTATTTGGAAATTTTTCTACAGTCAGATGTACTTCTAGAATTGGTTAGTCTGGCTGCTGAATTTTCATGCCCTGAACTAATTCAGCCAGTTGTAAAATTGTACCTTTCTGCAGATGACTTCACATGTGCACCTCATTTATATTTGAACTTGCTATGATTCAGATAGCATTATCCTAAATGATGTTAAGAATTGTTTATTTTCTGTGTCAGCGAAAAATGAGGAAAGGCCAACTACATTTTGCCTGAAGAGAGTCATGTCAGAACTGACATCTTGGCAGATACAAAAATGCAAGTAAGATATTTTAACAGGGCATACTAAAACTAATGAACTGCAGACCAACATACACTTTCCCATTGTATTAAGAGGCATCTACTGGATTTACAAATGTCAAAAGACATGCTTTATTAGTTGCTGTGAGAGTCCTGTTTCATTTTAGTTTATCAGTTAAAAAGTAAATTTGCTTTCCTGTTGTGCAATTTTTAACCCTTATTTCAAAACGTGGTGTGAAAACATAAATATTAAAAATTAATTGTTCTAATGTGTAATATTAAAAGAAAAAAAGACTATTTACCTCTCTTTATGTATTTATTAGAGAAACAAAACCTAAACAATACATTTTTTGTTTGACAAAGTAAGTAGTCTGTGATAAGCAATATCATGCTTTAATTTAAAAAGCTAATATGATGCTCAGATATTTTTAAACTATTGGGTTATTTGAAGGGACGCTGCTCCCTAATGGCTTAATTAGCTCCATCACTTCTCTATTGAAACATTAAAAATTTGCATATCACTTTGTCTATTCCTCTTAAGTTCCTCCCTCAACAGCCCCCAAAGGTCTGTATAATTTTCATCCACTTGTTTTGGGAGAATAAGTAGTTTTCAGTCTGGAGGTGTACAGTTAATCAGATCTTTAAATTCCTTCCCTCTTTTAGATCCTGTAAAATAACATATAGAAGGGCTTTGAAAGTGAAAAGCCACTCTTTTTCAAATGTAAAGTGAAAATGTAAGAAACGTTATTAACTTTTTCAACTTTTTTTTTTTTTTAATGTTCAGAAGGTATGGGTCCCAAGATGAGAAAGGAAATGATTTTTGCTCCACTGGCTTCCCCAAGGACACCTTGGTTTACTCTTTGAGAATGGTATAAATATTACCTGCAGCTACATCCAGGTTCATGGTAATGGGAAGATGGGCTCAGTGGGGCAAACACTAGGTATGTCCATTCTCTATGTTGGTCCTACTGGTTTTAAACTCCTGTCCTTCTCTATTGGCAATATCTTGGTTTACCTGCAGCAGGGCAGCCAGGAAGTCAGTGAATGTATTCTCTGTGAATGAGTCTAGGAGGGCTGTCTGAAGGTCAGAAAGGCGACTTTGTCATACCTACTCCCCAACCCTGGTTCTCTACCCTGCATATGTCCCCTCCCCACAGCAACGATCACTTCCTAACATGCCTTATCATTTGCTTATTCAGTTTATGTCCCTTAGTCCACCACGAGGAGAGAGATTTTTGTTTGGCTCACAGTTGTATTTTTCCTTGAGGCCACAAAAAACAGTGTAGACAAAGGAACAAAGAGGGCACTCAGTAAGGAGTCATTGAAGGACTGAAGAATTTCTGTCACATCATTCCTTCAAGAACTGTTCATTATGTTGTACACCTAACACCCATATAATGCTATATGTCAATTATTTCTCAATAATACAAATAACTATGCATTGAGCATGGTTTTCTGTGTGTAGTGCTAAGGTAGTTATTGGATAACAGATTCATCCTCGTTCTCAGAGTTAACAGTTTAATGTCATCCTTATCCATGCTAGGTCCTGTTTTTTATTCACCTAGAGGGTAAATGTTTCTATGACCATTGTAATTCTCTCCTGTAACAAAGTATTCCCCAGCCAAAAGCAGGACAGTGTAGCACCCCTCCTCAAGTGTAGTCTCCAGACCAGCAGCATGAGAAGTTGTTGGAAATACATATCAGACCATTCTAGAATATCAAGATCAGAAATTCTGGGGTAGAACCCACCAATCTGTGTTTCAACAACCACTCCTGGTAATTCTGATACACTCTCATTTGAGAAGGACTATAACAGAAGACTGAATTCTAAAGCTCTCAGGTGAATACCTTAAACCAGTGGTTCTTAACCTGGGTTCTATCAAACCCTAAGGGTTCGATGAGTTGGTCTCAGGGGTTCGGAGAAGCCTCTGCCGCAGAGGCCAGAATAAAATAATACCGTAATTTGTTGTGAGTTCATGTACTTTGTTGGTTTTGTTCTTTGAGCAAGGTGATGTTCATGCACATTTCATTTTGTGCACCAGTAAAAGAACATATACCTATGTCTTGAATTTGGAAAAAGAATCATATTTTATTTATCACTAATGTGCATATGAAACTGGTGGGTTCGGTACCTCAAAAAAGTTTAAGAACCACTGCCTTAAACAAAGAAACTTGGACTACTCATAATTCAACTGTTCAATTCATTTTTTTTTTGTGGCATACAACATTTTCAATAACAAGGGTTCAAGAAAATAAAAAGAATAAAAGGTGTTTGAACTAGTTTTCTATTGCTATTGTATCAAACTACTACAAACTTAGCGGCTCAAAACAATCTGAACTTATTATCTTTCAGTTCTGGAGGTCAAAGGCATGATACTTGCTTCATTGGGCTAAGATCAAGAGGCTCGAGGCAGCTCTGACTTTTCCAGGTTATAGAAACTCTGCGTTCCTTGGTTTTTGGCGCTTTCTTCCATTTTTTAAGTCAGAAATTCTCTGACTCTGACCTTCTTGCCTTTCTATTTCACTTATGAAGACCCTTGTGACTACATTGGGGCCACTCAGATAATGGAGGATGACCTCCCTGTCTCAATAACTTTCATGTAATAACATCTACACAGTCCTTTTTGCTATGCAAGGTACAATATTCACAGGTTTCAGGGATTTCAGACATGAGCATCTTCGGGAACTATTATTCTGACTGCCACAGTGTTCCCTGGGTAGACTAAAATACCGAACAGTTCATGTCTTGAGAAAGGATGACTTTAGAATATCAAAGCAATTGCTTGAGGAGTGACAAGATGTAGTAATTACAGAGAGTTAGACAGACGAAGGGTCTCTTAGACCTACTAAAAATCCATTAGAAAGAAAACATTTTATGTAGTTAGTAATAAAAAGATAGATACTTATATTGATTACATTTATAGTGACTGAAACTACAGCATAAGTATTAGTTCTATGGGCGGGTGGGATGGTAGTTCACTTCTGGGCGGCCATAGCTGAGATTCTTGAGGGGTTTTGGGAAGGCATCTCTAATCTAAAATACCTTTATTGACAACGTCAGTGAGCTATTTATTTGAACATGTTTATCTTCGAAGTGGAGAAACCTCTAGAGAGAGCTATCTCTAATTAAGGTCTGAGACAGTATTTTGCTTTAACATAATTTATATATGAAATTCAGATAAAATGGACTTGACTGATTGCCTGGAAGAAGTATTAGCCACAAATAGGAAAGTCTGAAGTGCCATTTACTAACAATATGAAGCTTAGTTTTCTTTTCTGTAAAATCCAGTTAATTGTCTTACATCATAGAATTATTGTGCAAGTGAAAAGATATAATGCATCTAAAATACATACTTATTACAACATTTGGAACGCAGTTAATTGTTCAAAGAAGAGAAGGTGCTCTTTCTTTCCAAGGGCAATTTCTCCACATGTGGTGTGGTCTCTTGTTCTCTTTGGTCTTCTTGGCCCATCGATTACACACCTTTCTTCTTCTGCTTCAACCTTCTGTTCCTTCTTCTTCCAACAAATATGCCACGTCTTCCTTACTCTGCAATTAGCCTTTGCTTTGACCTTGCTACCTCCTTAGAACTTTGCCCTTAAGTTTCGGTTCCCCTTCATTGTTAATCAGGTTGTGGACATCCTTGCCTCCCTTTCTTCACCACTTAACTTACCCAATTTGGTGCCAAAGCTACCAACAGCGCTCTCCTAACCACACTATCTTTCTTGGCTCACAATGCACCAAATCTCTCGGACACATTTCATGCTGACTTCTTGCCAAAATATGCACCGTCAGCATTTTTATCTGGAAATATTCTCTATATTAATTAGTTAACTAGTTAAACAAATATCTGAGGTGTTGCTGTGGAGCAACACCACCCTAAGGAAAAAAATGAACAAAACAGACCAGGTTTTTGGATGTGGTACGGGTTGCAGTTTGGGGAGCAAGATAGTTAGTTGACCCCATAAGTGACATAATGTTACAGATGTGTAAATAGCTACCAAGGAGTCCTCCAGTAGGGAGATGTGACACCATCAGGAAGACCAGACAAGGCTGCCCCTGTGGAAGCTCATCTGAGTTGAGATGTGAGGGGTGTGCCGGAATTAACCAGGCTAAGGGAAGTGGAAGAGTGTTTCAGCAAAGGGACTAGCATGTTCAAACTGCCTGTTGTAGGAGAAAGTATGAAGAGTATGAGGGTCAAAAGAAAGAAAAAGACCTATTAGTTGATGAGGGGACAGAAGAGGGTGCCCAATTAGGAGCGGGGAGGGAGATGCGACATGAGCTGAGTCGCCAGGACTTTGTAACCACAGTTAGGAGTGGAGCACTGGGAAGCTATTAAAGAATTTTAAGCAGCTGGTTGATGAAATCATATTTATGTTTTGAAGAGGTTCTGGTTGCAGTGTAACACATTGGGTGGGGGTGGGTACGGGGGCAGAATGGATGGGGTTTAACAACCAAAAGAGAGCCTGCTAAATGTTCAGGCAAGAGATGATGGTGGCGTGTATGAAAGACGTGGTGAGGGAGGATTACGTAAAACAATTGATTTTACAGAGCGTGGTACACAAAGGCAACTGAAAAAATCAATGTTCCTTCTCTTTATTGGTAAATATTTTCCATAGTCAGACTGCGCTGTGGCACATTTGGGATCCATCTGCACAACCGTGTTCCTTTTTTCCCCCCTTACCATCTCCCCCTTCATCTGACTTGCTGACCTCAGCATGCTCTCAATCTTTGTTCTCTCCTCTCTTACGTGTTTATCATACTGCACTACATTTAGTGGTTTACTTGCTTATCTCCTCCAATAAAATGCAGGCTTCCTGAAACATGGACAATATGTTATATCAGTGGTTCTCAAACTTAATTGCTTAGTAGCTACCCCGGGGATTTTGTTAAAATGAAAATTTTGGCTCCTTAGGTAGAGTGAGTCTGAAATTATTAATTTTGAATAAGAGTCAGGTGATGCCAATGCTGCTGACTTATGGGGCTCACTTTGGGTAGAAAAGTCTTTATATAAATTTTTATCCCTTTTACTTAGCAGGGTATCCCATATGTTACAGATTTTTGACAAATGCCCATTGAATAAAGAGTTAAACTCATCTGCTAATATTTCTCAACATGTACCTAAATCTCAAAGCACTGTGTTAACATCACCCCATATTTCTAGTTTCCCATGTCAATTTCCTTGCTCACCATGTTACTAGCACATGGAGAACTAGCTCCCTTTCATCTCAAGTTCAAAACAATTTTGCAAATCCATGTCAACTCTTCATATCCTCTAAAAGCTTTCTGAGTCATCCCCATACAGGTGATTTTTTTCTTTCTCTCTACCCAATTTCCCTGTCTTATAAAAAAGATGGAAAACAAGAATTTCTTACATAATGTCTTAGGTTATGTTTGCTTCCACTCAAATCTTGCTTCATTTTCCCTCCCCAAATGTTGAACTTCCAGCCACACATGCCTTAGGGAGAAGGGCGTCTAAATCTTTTATTCTTTAATTCCCATGAAGGTAAGAGTACCCAGTGAGTGTTTATAGAGCTAATGAGTCAGTGAATGTGGCTGAATAAGTCAAGGCAAAGCTTTGTGAAAAAAGATAGGACCTCTACTTTCCTTCTTGAATCCTCAGGAATGGGATAGGTCAGGGGAAGTTTTCTTATCATTATCTTCCACAATCTGGATAGGTCAGTGGGTGACCGGGCAACTCAGATAGAGAAGAAGAGCGAAAACCTTAATCAATGATGAGGAGGATTTTGCTGTTTGTATATTTAAGATGTAAAGACAGAGTGAGAGGTATGTCATAGTGTCACAACTGTCCTATTGGCTGTTCCTTTGACTACTCAGGAGATATAATCACCCTGAATCATCTTGACACCTGTTTTTGTGAAAACACTCCATGGGAATATAAAAACTAGTGTTCCAAAGGATGATTAAGTCTTTTAATCTGCTGTCATCTCACTGAAGGTCAGGGAACTTGGAAGTCTCTTGAATAAAGTGACTTTGTTCCTTGAGATATAGTGTCCCAGGCTCCAGAATGAGGTAACTACAAGCTAAATACAAATTTAACCTCATAACCCAGCAACAGACATATTGCATATAAATCTAGTGTATATACTTTTAAATTAACAAAGAATTCTATCTAACCTGATTTTTATTTTGCTTTATAAATAAAAGATTGATGGTTTAAATTAAAAGAAAAAGAAAAATAGCCTACCACTGGCTTATTTCATGACTGTGTTTATGAAAAATAGGCTACGATTTGCCCATTTGAAACTTAGACATGTGTAGTTGTTGATACTGGAGCAAGGTGAGGTATTGTTTGCTTCAGTAGATCAAATAGTGCTTTCTTCAACTCTTTTTTACGTTATTAATTTCCCTGCCATTTAAAAGAAATAAATGAAAGGTAAATTTTCTCAAGGTTAGATTTATCACAATTTCTGAATTAGTGGGACTTTAACTTATAGAGTTTTCCACATTCATCCACCATCTAGCTTTTCCAGGATGGATTTGCACACTCACATCACTAACCAGGTGCACCAGATGAGACAGAATCTGTACACAAATAATGTAACTATAATATAACTTCTTTACACCCAATATGACTCTTTTACCTTTGTCTCCAGAGACAGTATTCAAGGAAAAATTGAGAGTGGATAAATAATCAAAACATTTTCTTTTTCTTTAAAATAGAAAAGAATTTACTGTATCTTCTCCATTAGAACTGGGGAAAAAAGAAAAAAGTTGAGTCATAGCAATCAAGACTTGCCAATGTTTTGAAAACTGCATGTCTCAAAACTGAACCAAGCAGGGTTCAAAGCATTGCGGAATGCTGAAGCTGCTGGCAGGCAGGAGGCCGGCTGGGTGGCAAGTGTTTGAGCAAACGGAGTACATTGGGCAGAGCTTCTTTGAGAGGGTGATTTCAGAATGCCAGGTAAGTCAATCCTTCCCAGTTCACCGTCCTGCTCCCTAATTGCCCCCCTTTTCCTAATTGCCCTTAATTTTTATGAGGTGCTATTTAATAAATTGTGATAAGGATCTCTGCAGTCTCTTGGCACACATGTGTTTGTGGGTTGGTTTGCTCTGGCATTCTCTCCTGCACCGCGCCCTCCCCCTCCTGCTTCTCCGCCCACCACTTCCTGCCCTGGCTTCTCTGTGCTGGCAATCTCACGACTTCCAGCTCTCTTTCCCACCCACCTCTCGTCTCCCACAGCCTGGCTCTGCACTTCACTAGGGCCTCATGAATGGGTGGAGCATTTCGCAATCTTAGCAGCGACAGGTGCTGCTGCTGTGTACATGACTGCGGACCTCATGTGTTCCTCCTCAACATCGTTCCCGTCCTCCCTGTCATCTAAAGGAACTGTTCTTTCAAAGGGTTTGGGCATTTTGAAACGTATCAACAAAATGCTCCTATAACCAGCAAGGAACAATTGCCATCTTAATTCTGATACAATTTTAGGAGTGTGTTATCATAGAAGAAAATAAGTCATTTTTAAAAGATTGTTATTCATCTCCAGGTTGATCTCTTCCCTGCTCTTCTCGTTCCTGACATGTTTGCCCTTGGTAGACTGCTTTAGAAGTCTTTTACCCACTTCCTTCAAACTTTACAATTTGACTTTCAAAGCTTACTTTGCAGCGGGGGAAATAAATAAATAAATAAGAAGCTTGTTTATTATTCTGTCATTATTGCTTTATCATCATGGCATGAAATATTAAATAATGAGGTTGCAGACACCCATTTTATGAGCCTATTGCAATCTTCCCTGTATAATTAATATCTATCATTAGATGAAAGTCATATCATTTGCAATCTGATGCAGCTTTCTTTGGCCTTTCTTGATGACTCCAAGGTAGTTTATATGATAGTGTACCTGTTGCTTGTCATCAGGTTTTATTAGATAAATAGGCAGCCAGGCCTTTGTGTGCTTTCCTTCACTGCTCATCTTCTCAAAAGGCCGTTGCAGTGGAGAAAAGCAGCCTTTATTATAGCTCCTTTGCATAATAAGGCTGTCTGTCTCTTCTTCTGCCTTCTCTCCTCCCACCGGAAGGAAACTATAAGGACATTCAGGTTGTATGGCCTTGTTATAAAGCACAGGAGTTGGAGACCTATAAATCTAACACATATCCATACAAAGAGCTTGTCTCAGATGAGGCTCAGGGTGCCCTGAGCTCTCTGTTTCGTCTTGTTCTTGGAAACAAGAGCTGTGGCTGACATGAAGAACACAGCTTCTTATAATAGT
Organism: Rhynchonycteris naso; assembly: GCA_037038555.1. Lineage (NCBI taxonomy): Eukaryota > Metazoa > Chordata > Mammalia > Chiroptera > Emballonuridae > Rhynchonycteris > Rhynchonycteris naso. The sequence goes on along the minus strand of CM072999.1, from coordinate 164,374,429 downwards.
TCCTTTTCTCTTAATTGCACAGACAAAGCCAGAGAGAAATTGGGTCACACATTCACAGGGTTTAAGTTTACATGGGAACCTGGTTTTTCTTTGTCTGAGGCTCTCAGGTAGCTAAGGTAGTTGCTAATCTCATATGTCATGACAACCCTGCCCCTGGAATCCCAGGGCCCTTGTAGGCACCTGTCATTGCTCACAATGGCCAGAAGAGCCTGTGAGTGCACAGAGAGGAGGACAGATCCTTCACTGCTACTGAGCTGCCAATGTCATGCCCTCCTGACGGCAGGTCAATGGCCCTGGCCTTGAGTGTAAAAAATGGCTCATTCCTTCATTTGACAGAGCTCTCTCCTGACCCAGAACACTGAGGATGAGTAAGCTCATCCTCAACCTCAGAGAGCCTGGCTCCTAAAAGCCTTCCCACCACCCACACAGTTCATTGAACAAATTCTTCTTAAATGTAACTCCAGAATTTTCCTTTTCCTCTGAAGCTGGAAGGTTTCACTAGTGCAATAGTGAAGGGAAATAAGACAATATGCATATGGACCCTTCTGTGAATATCTATTAATGATTTGTACCAGATATTTGTGGAGGAGCCAAAAATTCCGATGTTTAATCCTAGTTTAGCAGGTAGTTCCTTTTTCTTTTCTCTTTCTCTCTTTTGAACACTTACATTTTGCACCTGACATACCTAAGAAAATGTCTTCCTTGTTTTTGTTGGAACAGAGATTCTTTAAAATTGTTTCTGGGGAGATAGTCTATTAAGTGGTGAACAGTGCTGAAGTCAGACTGCCTGGGTCTGAATATCTTCTTTGGCATATTGAAAAGACTGTGGAAAAGTTACTTAATTCCTGTAAAGTGTATTTTTCTCACCTATACACCCATCTCATAAAGGTGTTCTTGTGAGCGGCTCAAATGACGCCATAGAAAGCAAGATCTTTGGAGACAGACAGGCTTGGGGTTAAATCCTGATCTGTCTTAGCAAGCCATGTGATTTTAAGCAAATATATAACCTCCTTGAGCCTCAGTTTTTTTTCATAAATAATGGGGATAAGTTTTGGTAAGGATTATAGGAATTAGTATCTATAACATATCTGGGATAGAAATTGATATGCAATTTGACTTAATTTAATAACAGTGTGGCCTGAATCCGAAAATCTGTTCTTTTTTTTTTTTTACATCTCTTTTTGAGCTTCACTTTCCTCATCTATAAAATTATTAGATTGCTCTGGAATTGAAATGAAAAAACAAAACACATTATGTTTATGTACAGCTCATAGCTTATAGTCAGTATAAGTTCTCTCTTCCTTCTTTCCTTAGACTACCAAAAGTCAAGTATTTAAAAAAAAAAAAAGTAAAGCAAAAACAAACAGCAATAGCAACACTTTAGATAACAGGGAGAGAAAGTTAGAATAAAAGGACTAATTCTTTTTTTTCTCAGATAAAAGAACATTAACCAAACCAAATACCCAGAGATTGTCAGGTCTGTATATAGAGATTATTATAAAATGCAGTGGTGAGTATAGAGGATATGATTAGAAATTGAATTTTCCATTTGACAAGCTTTCAAGAAGAACCTAGGGACAGCTTCAGGTTTGACCTGCAGATTTTAACATTAGAAACAACTAGCATTTCTTCTCTTGGGTGTGTGAGAGTTTCAGACAAACCTGACTTACAGGAATAGAATGACATCTTTCTAGGCTTATGAATGGTCAAAGAGAGGCAAGCAGCCCCACCCTTGCTTGGCATGTCTTGGTACTGAAAAATTTCCACTTTACATGGAACTTGAGAACTTATCGTCAAACCTTGCATTTGAGGTCCTATTCTTTAAAAAAATATTACAAGAAATTATAGAGGGAGCTTGCAGAGCTAGTGACCATTAGCAAACAAATAAAACCACAAAAATCAGGCCAACATAAATTCTCATCAGAAAACAGAGGTTGTGGGTGGCCTCTGGCCAAAAGAAATTCAATAAATCTAAAGCAAGGAATGAGAGGGACAGAGATGAATTTTGTTAAACTCATGGTTTCTCACTTCAGTTTTACAAATAAAATCTAAGCAATAGAGACCCTTTATACTATGTCCTGGGTTCTCACCCAGAGGTTCTGAATATTTTTAGTGAACATTAAAAGATGTTCTTTCAGGGGCCGAATATACAGTGACAGAAGATAGTTTGACTTTGGATGGTGGGCAGACAATGCAATGTCTAAGTCGTGTCATAAAAATGTATGCTTGGAACCTATATGATCCTATTCACCAATGTCACTCCAATAAATTTTATAAAAATAAATAAATTCATAAATACTGAAAAAAACTCTGTCTTTCAGAGTCAAAGGCTTAATAACCCATTGATATTCCCTGTCTTATTCTGGATCCCTTATGAAAAATAATGGAATCTTCAGGTTGTCCTATTGCAGAGAGAAAACTCCAAATTTGATGGGCTTCTCAGAATCAAGACACATTTTCAAGGCTTTGAAAATGAATTTAGAACGAGACATTCATATACTTCATGCTGTGATCTGTGCGTGTGGTGGTATTTTGGGAGGATAAAATGTTGGAAGTGATAGACGTATCTTAAATAAAAGTGTGATTGTTTACATGCTCAAAGTAGTCAGCTCATTTTCAAAAATGTAGAATGTGAGGAATAAAAAATGTGAAGTCTCACCATTCAGTCTATCTACTCTATCACTGTTGACATTCTGGTTTACTTTCTTCCAGTATCCCTTTTAGAGGCTGAAAGAGTCTATTTATTTCTTACTTCTAGTTATGATTATACAAATTAAACATTTTTGAATCTTGTGTTCTTTATTATATATATTTACCATATTATAACTTCTCCACAAGCATAATTCTGATGATTGCTTTTTATTTAGGTAAGTCCTTAATTTTCTTTTTCATCCTCTGTCTCTTCCTGTGCATTCATTCTTATTATTCCATTTCCATGATCCCCAGACATTTATTTTATATAGAATGCCAAGTGTAAGGAAAAAGGGGTTTCTGAAAAGAAAGGGGCTGTTTTAAGTCAAACAGTGTATACTGTTATAAATCAAGCATCAATATTACAGATGACTCTATTATTATTGTCCTATTCTGTATAAGGTGAACTTAAAAATTTTTACTTTATTAAATTTGTTCTTAATAATACATATCAGTATAAACAATAATTAATGCAAATGAAAATATATAATATGAAAAAAACCCTCTTTTCTCATAAATTTCACTCCTTAGGAATAACCTCTTTAGAGTCAATGCAATTCTTATCAAGATACCAATGGCACATTTCAGAGAACTAGAACAAATATTCCAAAGTTTTATATAAAAGCTCAAAAGACCTTGAATAACCACAGCAATCTTGAGAAAGAGATTAAAGTTGGAAGAATCATGTACCTGATACCGAACTATACTAAAAGTCCATAGTAATTAAAACAGCATGGTACCAGAATAAACACAGACATAGCTCAGTGAGACAGAATAAAAAGTCCAGAAATAAATCCATGCCTATATGGTTAATTAATATTTGACAAAATAAGCAAGAACCTACAATGAGGGAAAGACAGTCTATTCAATAAATGGTGTTGGGAAAATTTGACAAATATACATGTAAATGAAACCAGACCACCTTCTTACACCATACACAAGAATAAAATCAAAATGGATTAGACTTAAATGTTACTCTTGAAACCATAAAACTCCTGGAAGAAAACCTAAATCTAAATCTCAGACATTTCTCATAGCAATATTTTTCTCTGACATATTTCCTTGGGCAAGGGAAACAAAAGAAAAATAAAACAAATAAGACTACATTAAAATAATAGTTTTCTTTTTTCTTTTTCTTTTTTTTTTACAGAGACAGATAGGGACAGACAGACAGGAACGAAGAGAGACAAGAAGCATCAATCATCAGTTTTTCGTTTTTGACACCTTAGTTGTTCATTGATTGCACTTTCACATGTGCCCTGACCGCGGGCCTTCAGCAGACGGAGTAATGCCCTGATCGAGGCAGTGACCCTGGACTCAAGCTGGAGAGCTTTTGCTTAAACCAGATGAGCCCACGCTCAAGCTGGCGACCTCGGGGTCTCGAACCTGGGCCCCTCTGCATCCCAGTCCGATGCTCTATCCACTGCGCCACTGCCTGGTCAGGCTAAGATAATAGTTATTTTGCACAGCAAAGTAAACCATCAACAAAATGAAAAGACAACCCACTGAATGGAAGAGCATATTCATCAATGATATGTTTGATAAGGGTTAATATAAAAAATGTTTAAAATACTTATACAACTCAGCATCAAAAGCACAAACAACCCAATTTAAAAAATGGACAAAGGACTTGAATAGATACTTCTCCAAAGAGGACATAGAGGTAGCCACTATGAAAAGAGGCTCAATATCACTAATCGTCAGAGAAATGCAAACTAAAACCACAATGAGATATCACCTCACACCTCTCAAAATGACTATCAGCAATAAGTCAACATACAACAAGTGTTGGCGAGGGTGTGGAGAAAGAGAACCCTTGTACACTGCTGGTGGGAATGCAGACTGGTGCAGCCACTGTGGAAAAGAGTATGATGATTCCTCAAAAAATTAAAAATCGAACTGCCTATGACCCAGAGTTTTCCACTTCTGGGAGTATATCTGAAGGAATTCCAAACGCTAATTTGAAAGAATATATACACCCCTATGTTTGTTGCATTATTTACAATAGCCAAGATTTGAAGACAGCTCAAGTGCCTACCAGTAGATGAGTAGATAAAAAAGCTGTGGTACATTTACACAATAAAATACTACCCTGTCATAAAAAAGAAGAAAATCTTATCTTTTGGGACAGCATGGATGGAGCGGGAGAGTATTATGCTAGTTGAAATAAACCAGACAGAGAAAAACACTTACATGTGGAATCTAATGAACAAAATTAACTAACAAACAAAATAGAAACAGAGCCATAGATACAGAGAACAGACTGACAAATGCCAGAGGGGAGGAGGCTTGAGGTGCTTGGTAAAAAAGGTGAAGAGATTAAGCAAAAAACAAAGCTAAACTAAAGAAACCCTCATAGACACAGATAACAGTATGGTGATTACCAGAGGGAAAAAGGAGTGTGGGGGGGTGGAGATAAAAAATGGTAAAGAGAAGATAAATGGTGATGAAAGGAGAATCGACTTGCCATGGTGAATACACAATACCATGTATAGATGATGAATTGTGAAGTTATACACCTGAAATCGTATGACTTTATTAATGAATGTCACCCCAATAAATTCAACAAAAATAATGCCGTTTTAAAAAGATTTTCCTAAACAAATTTTTTTTAGCATTCAGAATTGTTTAAAAGTTTGAGCAGAAGAAAAGGACAATGTGACACCCATAAATGAAGGGCTTAAATAGGCTCAGATGCCCGCACTGCGGGACACCAAGTGCCCCTGACCTGACCTGGGACAGCACCCACGAGAACACAGCCTGACCTCCTGGAGGGTGCCAGAGGCAAGCACAGAGAATCAGGGTGCCTGTGCAGGAGCCGGGGAACTCTGGTAACCACGTTTTGATGAGAAGCCAAGGGTCATGGTGTTCAGAGAACCCAGCGAGTATTTCTTTTTTTCATCGTGGGCAAATACAGGCAGCGGAAGACAGCCAAACTCTGAAATGGCATCTAGATGCCAAGATTTTCTTATAAGTACTGGCTGAAGTGGCTTTGCTAAGCCTCTTAATTAGGAGATTTAATCCCCCAGCAGGTGAAAAGGACCAAGGGCTTTTTCCATGGAGTGCATTGCCAAATTCTAAGGTTAAACACATAGTCCCCAGGCTATTAGCTTTCTGCCAGTATAAGAATAAATCTCAATTAACATGAGGGAATTAAAACCAAAGCTACATTAAGTTAAGAAATAATTAAAAACAGTTTTAAGGAATTGGGAAGTTATATGAGGTATACCTAAGTCATTATTTTTCATTCTGTTGTTTCAAATAATATGTATATATTTAGATTCTTGTTAATATGCATATGTAAAGTGGTTCAGATTTACTCTGCAGAGACTGTTATTTTAGAAAGGTTACAATATTATAGAAAGGAGTATACTGGAAACAGAACTCCATGCTAAGCACTGAGAACCCGCAGGCCTAGGGTCCCCTAAGACAGGGGTCGGGAACCTGTGTCTCGCGACCCGGATGTGACTCTTTTGATAGCTGCATCTGGTTCGCAGACAAATCTTTAATAATAAAAAAAAACGTTAAAAATATAAAACATTCTCATGTATTACAATCCATTCATTTCCTACTGCTCATATTCATGGTTGCAGGGACAACACCGAATTTTTATTGGATAATGCGTAACATACACGGGTCATTGTATGGCTCTCATGGAATTACATTTTAAAATATGTGGCGTTCATGGCTCTCTCAGCCATAAAAGTTCCAGACCCCTGCCCTAAGAGGCAACACCACCTCCTCATGGCCCTTGATGAGGTGGCAAGTCGACAGATTCAGGAAGCCTTGCACTTCTGGGGAGCCCACCTTGCAAATTCAAATTCTTACGATGAAAACGACTGTCACAGTTGCCATGTTGTCCAAGATCTAATAATACTACGACAGGGGCTCTGTGTAGTTCATGCTCCCAGCAGCTTGTTATTGTACATAAAACCATAACCATCATTTTGCAGATGAGGAATTGGAGGCAAAGCAAGATTAAGTGATTTAGCCAAGGTCAGAGAGCTAGTTAAGCTTGCTGGATTTATGGGGTTGAAACCATAATTGTCTGACCTCAGGAAATACGCTCTTTCTAACACTTACTGTCTCAATTTTACGTAACAAAGAGTAGTATGGTTGTTTATGACTTTTTAGGACGTGAAATATTATAGAATTTAGACCCAAAGCTAATATGTTCATTTCAGGAGCATTTAGGAATAAATATTTTCTCATACCAGGTCAAGATAGTGGCAGGAATTTCAAACTCCAAGAAGAGATTCTAATTTAGAGACAGCACTCCACCTGGTGGCAAGTTACCTAAACTGCAAGTACCTCTTTGGTTTTGGTCACGGGTTTCTTTTTGGTTTCTGTTTTTACTGGATCCTCTTTCTTGAGGGTGTTTTGTGGGTTTTCCTTCTTTTGCTTGTTCAGTAATATCAGAGTTTCTTTGTATTCTAGCTCTCTTATTCTACTTACTTTTTTTTGGTGGTGGGGGAATTCATTTACTCTGGATTCAAATACAGTCTAGGTGCTGATAACCTTCAAGTTTTACTGTCCAATGAGAGTATCTGTCCTGATTTCCAGTCAGGGCCACCATATACATGTGGACAGTCTGGGCACCAACCTTCCATGGGAAGTGATTCTTATTGTGCTCCATGCAAACTGCTCCCCCCCCCCTCCGGTATTGAGTAGAACATGAAGCTGTATGCAGTAGCCTTTCTTGAGGAACCCAAACTGAATTCAACTATTTATTCTTTTGGATTTTCATTTCAAAGGGTGAAATGCTCCTTTGTTATTGTTGGCTCTTCTCTTCCTAACCACCACTCCATCTGCTCAATGACCCATCCTGTGTTTCTACTACTTAACAAGGCTTGTGACCATGTGGCCATCCCCATCTCCGTATTACTGTCTGTCATTACTGACACAGTATTCTAACTGGTTTCCCTGGCTCCAGTTTTGTTCATCTGTAATCTAATCTCTACACCGCTGCCAGAATAAACTTGCTGGGATATGTATTTGGTTCTGTCATTTTTCTGTCGAAAACCCTATAATTGTTCTCCTTGTTTAAGGGTTACATTTAAGTTCTGTCTAGTGGCTTACAGAGTCCTCCAGGGCTGGGCCTTGATTTCCTTCCCAGTTCCCTTCTCCTCCTTTTTGCCAGCCCCTCATTTACTCTGTATTTTGGAAGTAGTCCTCCAAGTGAAACACGATCACTCCAAACCTCAGAGCCTTTGTTCATCCAATCTCCTCAGTGTATATTCATCTTACTTCTTTTTGCCTGGTTGGTCTTTTAGGGCTCAGCTAAGTCATCACCTCCTTTGGGAAGCCCTCTTGGATCTCCAAAAGCTGGGTTAGATGTTCTTCTATACTTCTAGAGGATACCACTGTCCTTTTTACAAATATTTCATTTTATTGTTTTGTAATTTAGCTGCTCATTCTCCACCTCCCACATTAGATTTAGCTCCTTTTTGGGCACGAACTATTTCTTGTACACAATTATAGTCATAGTACTTAGTATTTATCTAGGTACACAGTAGGTGGTCAATAAATTTTGTTGGAGTGACCAAATGACTCAAAAGAAGAAAAGGAAGCCTCATGAACAGTTTTTTTTGCAATTCTAAATTTTAAAGTAATGGCAAATGCTGGGAGTTATAGCGGAAGGCACACAGTATGCAGGCTAGTATCTTCTTCCAAAGAGGTGGCCCAGTCCCAAGCAGGGTTGACTAGCTTACTCCATGGTGAATGACCTAGAAAACATAGTTTCATTTTCAGGATGGGAAAGCCTTCTCCACTGAAACATCTTTTCCCATGTGTGCATCTGAAATTCTTATGTGAAAAATTAAATGTTTTAGCTTAAAGATTAACTTTCAATTCAACTGGAACAGCCTTTATTCCCATACCCACACTTCAAAAACAATCAATTACACTCTAATGTGAATTAGTCTCAAATATTCTTGCAAGCAGCGGTTATAACAGGGAATGAGCATGAATTTAAGGCACAGGATAAAGGGAAGAGAGAACATTTTAAAGTTAGAAGAAATGTTCAAAATGTTAAGAGGCCAAAGCAATAGAGATAAAGCTTGACTTTTATAATTTTGTGTGGATTGGCCTTTGTGCATGGATTATTGAAAATCCATCAGCTCTACTGAATGTCCTTGGCTTCCAGACAAATCAATTCTCCTGATAGCCAAAGAGAAACAAATAGAATGACTTAGCAATAGTGTTTAAGATGGTATAATTTTTAGTGTAAGAAATGTAAGGACTTCAGAATAAATTTATTGCTTTAAAATTGTCACTTTTAAAACAACATGTTAAAAAAACAATTTGAAATTCATTATTAAAATTAATTTTAAAGATACAAAAACCATAAAATTAAAAGGCCAAAAGTTTCTCTTTTTTTTGTAAAAAGCTAAATTCAGGTTATTGTTTTTAATAGTTTTCATGGAAATCACTTTTGAAGTCATGGTTTTTAAAAACAGTATCTAAGTCAGCCGTGTATAAAGACAATGGAGCTTCAGATATTGCAGCCTGATTGCTTCCACATTCCGAAAAGAAGCCATGCCATGTGTTGTTCTTTATATAAAGGACTTCAGTCTACTCTACACCCCATGAAGGATGGACTTGCTTAGGGCAAAAGTAGTGATTTTTAATATTACCTTTTTATTAGTTCTAGTCTAATGCACAGAAAGGCATAACTCACTTCTGTAACAATAAGAAAACAAAAAAATATGTGTATGGGTGGGTGTCATCAGTAAATGCCTTTGGCTAAATAAGGAACAAGTGATTTGAAGGATATACATCTGAAGGGGTCTTTGAGTGACCTAAGAATGAAGAGGAATGCATAACTGTCAGTGTTCATTATAGATATTTTCCCCCTTCTCCTGCCCTCATCCCTTCCTCTTCTTCCTCTCTCTCTTCTTCTTTCCTTGAGGGAGAGAAGTGATAGATGAAAAGATATGTGGTAATCAGAGAGGAATGAAGTTACACTAGATGTTAGAAGCCATATAGGTGGAGGTTCAATTAACTAAATTAATTAAATAGTATAAAGAAGTCAAAGCAAAACTTGATCAGAAGAAATGGGCAAGAAAAAGGAAACATTTGAGTTAATGTTAAGCATGAAGAAATCATTTTCTTTTTGAGGAATTTGCAATAAAAAGGAAGCCAAATGATTTTTTTTTCTTAGTTGCCATGTGCTTAAAGAATTGTAAGATTTGGAGTTTGGTAGAGGCAGAAGTTAGCACAATTTCATTAGTCAACATCAAGTGATTCATACAACAAAACCAGTAAGCAATTATGGCCGGAACTGTAATATACTATCAAGCAGATATATTTATGAAGTAGAATTTACAGTGTGAAAAAGCCACTTATTAAAAGCAGATGAGAATATGGTCTCTTACATTTTCTGTGAGTGTAGTTGTCTTAACAATAACAAAACAACAACATGAAACTACAGCAGCTGAAGTGTCAAAGTAATACAAGCCCATCTTACCATCTTATTTTAATTTTAACATCTTTTTCAATGAGAAATTAAGATGCTGTTGTGTTATTTAAAATAAGTGTTGACAATAAAATGATATTTAAAAGTTAGTTATAAGCAGATGTCACTGGGAAGAAAAAAATGCATCACAAACTTGAGCATGGGTTATATCATTGCCCAGAGAAATGTACACATTTATTACAAAAAATACAATCGAAAGGCTTTATATTTCTAAAAAGTATCAACCCTTTAAGTCTGGAGTTGAAGAATGAGTCACTTCTAAAAAGCAGGGAAGTGCTTGTGACTTAGCATTTTAACTCTTGGGGTAGGGCTTTACTCAGAATAGCCATGTAGATTTAGTAAAATTGGTATCTTCTTTTCAGGATTCCTGAGAATACTTGGCACAGTTGATGCTTAAGCTTTTAGTCCATGAGTATAGTGAAAAGCAAGAATAAAATCATAATGACCTTTCAAATTAAAATGATATCAAAGGCCATTAGTAATCCAAATATAGAGATGATTTATATGTATAGTTGAAGCCTAGCTGTTGACCTGGTTCAGGATTGCTCAAGTGTTTAGAGAAATAAGATAAAACACCCAGTGATATGAAGCTCACCCATGAACTACGTAACTCCCTGACTGCCAGCTCCCTCTGGTCCTACATTCCACATTTCTAAGACTGTATGAGGCATTCACCAATCTTGACCTTTCTCACAATACTAGCCTTATAAAAGCAATGGCCTGGTCATAATCATGTCACTCAAACCACATTCTCCCAGTTACTCAGACTCAAAATTTCCCAGTCTTCTTTGATACCTTCTTTAGTCTCATCTCTCATGTCTTATCATTGTGCCTTTAGGTTCTTTTTGGAAATCTCTGAGCTTTGTTTCTTTTTTTCTAAGTCTAAAGCCATATCTGTCTGAGACCTAATTATCTCATGCCTGGAACTCTAAAATAGCTTCCTGGAGGCATTCTGCTATGACAATAAATATATGCTCATAAATTTATATGAAAGTGTTTTTATTAACCTTGGTGATAAGTCTGTAAATGCTAACAATTTTTATGTATTAAATTATTTATGAAATTATTATTTGTATTAAACTAATCACAAGTATATAAATATATTATTAAATTTGTTAATAATTAAATATAAATTATATAGCCTGTTGAAAATGCATCTGCTATTGAGATAGATGAAGCTGGGTTTTTTTGCTAATCAGTTTATGAATCTACAGATGAAATTATTTATTACTAAAATATAACAGAGTTCAACTTCAAGTTTCTCTCCCTCCATACTTCTCTTCGGTCCTTCTTTCACCCCTCTTTCTCCCTTATCTACCTCTCTCCTCTTCTTTCCTTTCTTAATCTAGATGTAGGTACTGAGAAAACTTGCTGACAAAAGTTGATAGGAATGGAAATCATTTTCATACAGGAATATTACTTAGCCATTTCAAGTTCATCTAAGTTGCATGCCAAAAGAGTATACTAATCTATAATCAAAAATATTTTATCAAGTGACGTCAGAGAAATGGTACCATGAGGGGTGCTCCCGATACCTCTCCCTGAAACTTCAACAAATTCAACAACTAGAGACAGAAAAACAATCCCAGGGGCATCTGAAATACATATACATCAAACAAAGGTACAATTGGGTGAAAAGGTGTCTGAATATATAATACATTCTGAAAGAAGTAAGATGGAGAATGGAGTATTCTGCTTCCCTCACTGACCTGAGGAAGGGCTGCTTTCACTTGGAACTGAAGGGAAGGAAGTGTTAGGGGAGAGGGAAGAAGCTGGCTAGGGCAGAGACATTCAAACCGGGGAGAGAGTATGCCTGCGGCTCAGATTGAGATTGCCAATGTGGAGCTAATGCCAGCAGCAAACCCCGGCAGAGGTGGGCAAGCAGTTGCCTACAGAGACTGATACCATAGTGGTTTTGTGCTTTGTTCACTCCCAGTCTCCCAGTTGGTGAGCGTGGGCAGTGTGCAAATAGTTCCACCTGGCTCTTTGGGCATGGGTGCCTGTGTTCCCAGAGGGAGGGGCTGGGTTGGAGACTGTCAGCAGCGGCCTTCTGCATGGGCTATAGTCAGAGTTTCTGTATAATCCTGGCTCCCCAAACAATAATATGCGGGAAGTGCGGGAGAGCCAGCTTTCTTATGCCTGGACCTGTCCGGAAGGGGCACCTCCATCAGCCACACAGGCTAACAAAGCACATTCCCATGAAAATGCTGGGGGAAAGGACACACAGGCAGCTTGCAGACAGCCTCTGGAGAGCAAATCTGCAGATGCTGAAAGGATCCTAACTCGCAGTCTGCTCATTGCCCAGCTGGCTTACACTGGCAGCTCTGGCTGACAAAACCTTCTTTCCCAGGCCTGAGATTTAAGTGGAACTGGAAGAGGGACTTGATAATTCTTAGGGCCTCTTGCTCTGCAGGCAGTGGCTGGGGCAACTTCCTGTCAGCTGATACAGGTTAAAAAGCACATTCCCATGGGGCATACCTCAGAGAACACTGCAGAAGTTGAGCAGGCTGGGTTCTAGGCATCCCAACAAGGAAGAAGCCTGTGGAGAGCAGACCTGTTGAGTGTGAGGCAAGTTTAACTAGACATATCTTGGGAACCTTAGAAAGGAGCCTGTCCAGAAGACAGCTCACTCCCCTGCCAGCTTAAGCTGGTGGCTCTGGTTGGCAGAGCTTTTGTACCCAGGGCTGTGCTTTGAACAGACCTGGAGGAGGGACTTGTTGGCTATTAGGGCCTCTTGCTCTGCAGGCAGTGACTGGGCATCTTCCTGCCAACCAATACAGGTTATAAAGTGCAAAAAGCCTGAGAAGAGTAGACTCGCGGAGCACTGAGGAATACTAGACATGCCTGGAGGCCCATAGAAAGACACCTGAAAAGTAATTGGCTCCCAGCCCTGCCTGATTACAGTGGCGGCTCTTGCTGTCAAAGCCGTACCCAGAACCCTGCTTTGAGTGAGGATAGAGGAGGGATTTGGCAGCTCTTAGAGCCTCTTGCTCTCCACGCAGTGGCTGGGGCAACTTCACAGCTGGGTCTCTAGGCTGCTGGTTCAGGAAGGAGAGATTTAGGAAGAGGCTCTGGGAAAACGGACTCTCCCATTGTTGGAGCCTGCAAATGCTAACAAGCCCCACCTACCAATAGGACTGAGGCCTAGTTTATATCATCATCATAGCGACACATCAACTACAAATCTCTGCCTAAGAGTGCCACAGGGGCAGAGCCTGGATTACAGCACCACCAGCCAAAAAGAGAAAGAAGAAGAAAAAAGGAAGAAGATAACATCTCAAAAACAGAAAAAATGCAGTCTTTATAACTTTTTTCATTTTATTCTTTCATTTTTTATCTTTTTTTTCTTCCACCTTAGACATTTTATCCTCTTTCCATTTTGTTATTCTCTTTCCATTTTGAACTTCATTACCCATAGGTGTTACATTTGTCATTCTTTCTTTTTCTATGAGAGTTACATTCCAAAAACCTTAACTCTCTCTCTCTCTCTCACTTTTTCCTTTTTTCTCTCTCACTCTTTGTTTCTTTTTTTCTTTTTCACTTTTTCTCTCATTCGATCCTCATTCAAAAACAAATTTTATTCTGGATTCAAATTTTTTCTTTGTGGCATTTTGTGTCCTTTTTTCTTCGCTTTTCACCTCATTAGCATTTCCCCCAACTCTGGCTCTCCATTCTATATAGTTTTTGTTCCACTTACTGCAATATAATTTTAATTTTTCACTGTATATTTTTTTTCTCTTTCACTAGTTCTCACATTCGACCATCATTTACAAACAAATTATTTTATTATTGATGCAAATTTTTTCCTTGTAACATTTTGTGGGTTCTTACATCATATTTTGCCTCTTTGTCAGTTCCCCCCAACTCAGGCTCTCCATTCTATGTAGTTTTTGTTCCACTTACCACAATAGAATTTTCAATTTTTTTTACTGTATTTTCTCAAAAAAAATTTTTATTTTTTAAAAAACTCTTATTAGTGTTATTAACAATACCAGTCTCAAATGCCATTAAGCAAAAAGAAATCAAATATCATGGATACAAAAGACAGAGATGTAGCTCAGATAGATGAGGAAAAATCTATAGAAAAAATTTCAATAGCTTGGAAACCTTGAAGTTAAATGACAGAGAATTTAAAATTGAAGTACAGAAATACTCAGGGATATACAAGAAAACGCAGTAAAACAATTTAGGGAGCTCAAAAAACAATTCAACAAACAGAAAGAATAAATTACCAAGGAAATTGAAACTATGAAAATGAATCAAACAAAGGTGAAAAACTGAATTCATGAACTGAAAAATGAGGTAACAAGCTTAGCTAATAGAACAGGCCAGATAGAGGAGAGAATTAGTGACATAGAAGACACGCAACTAGAGGCACTACAGAGAGAAGAGGAGAGGGACTCACGAATTAAAAAAAAATGAAATAGCCTAATAGGAATTGTCTGACTCCATCAAAAAGAGCAACATAAGAATAATGGGTATATCACAAGGAGAAGAAAGAGAAAATGAAATGGAAAACATATTCAAAGAAATAATAGACGAGAACTTCCCAAGCCTGTGGAAAGAACTAAAGCCTCAAATTCAAGAAGCAAACAGAAAACTGAGTTATCTCAACCCTAACAAACCTACTCCAAGGCACATCACAATGAAATTGACACAAACCAATGACAAAGAAAACATTCTCAAGGCAGCCAGGGATAAGAAAAATACAACATATAAAGGAAGACCCATTAAATTATCATCATATTTCTCAGCAAAAATTCTACAAGCTAAGAGAGATTGGACCCCAATATTTAAAGTTCTGAAAGAGTGGAACTTCCAGCCACGAATACTATACCCATCAAAGCTATCCTTCAAATACAAAGGAGAAATAAAAACATTCACAGATACAGAAAAGATGAGGGAATTTATCACCAGAAAACCCCCACTTCAGGAAATACTAAAGGTGGTTGTTTGACTAGATACAAAGAACAAAACAAAACAAAGCTACAAGTAAAAGCTCCATCAAGATCATAATAAAAACAAGATTAATCTGTGACAACAAAAACAAAGAAAGGGAGAGGACAAAGATTAACAGTAGCAAAGGAGGATGGAGTGCAGAAGCACTTATGAGATAATGTACTACAATGAACATAATAGTTATCCTTTCCATTACTTAATGGTAATTACCCCTAAAAAAACCATCACAGAAGCATAAGACTTGAAAAAAGAAGTAACAGAGGAAAGAAGTATGAATTACAATCAAACAAAAACAAATGATAGAAAAACAAAAGAGAAGAACCAAACAAGATACAAAACTATCAGAAAGCAATATATAAAATGTCAATGGGAAACACTCAAGTGTCAATAATTACACTAAATGTAAATGGAGTGAACTCACCAATAAAAAGACACAGAGTAGCAGAATTAATTAAAAAAGAAAATCCAATTGTATGCTGCCTACAAGAAACACATCTAAGCTACAAGGATAAAAACAAATTCAAAGTAAAAGGTTGAAAACAATACTCCAAGCAAATAACACCCCAAAAAAAGCAGGTATAGCAATACTCATATCTAACAATGCTGACTACAAGACAGCAAAGGTAATCAGAGACAAAATTGGTCATTTCATAATGATAAAGGGGATATTGAATCAAGAAAACATAACACTTCTTAATATATATGTACCAAACCAAGGAGCATCAAAATATATAAGACAGCTACTGACTGACCTAAAAATACAATCATACTTGGAGACCTCAACACACTTCTGATGACTCTAGATCTTTAATCCAAACAGAAAATCAATAAAGAAATATTGACCTTAAACGAAACACTAGAACAATTGGATATAATAGACATCTACAGGACATTTCACCCCAAAGTGCCAGAGTATACATTTTTCTCTAATGTACATGGAACATTCTCAATAATTGACCATATTTTGGGCCACAATAATAACATCAACAAATTCAGAAAGATTGATATTATACCAAGCATATGCTATGATCATGAAACCTTGAAACTAGAATTCAACTGCGAAAAAGAGGTAAACAAACCCACAAATATGTGGAAACTAAACAACATACTTTTAAAAAATGAGTGGGTCAAAGAAGAAATAAAAGCAGAGATTAAAAGTTACATAGAGACAAACGAAAATAGCAATACGACATATCAGAATCTCTGGGATGCAGCAAAAGCAGTAATAAGAGGGAAGTTCATATCACTACAGGCCTATATGAACAAACAAGATAGAGCCCAAGTAAACCATTTAAATTCACATCTTAAAGACCTAGAAAAAGAAGAACAAAGGCAATCCAAAACAGCAGAAGAAAGGAAATAATAAAAATCAGAGGAGAAATAAACAAAATAGAGCACAGAAAAACTATAGAAAAAAATAATAAAACAAGGATCTGATTCTTGGAAAAAAATCAACAAAATTGACAAACCCTTGGCAAGACTCACTAAGGAAAAAGGAGAAATGACTCATATAAACAAAATCCAAAATGAAAAAGGAGAAATCACCACAGATATCATAGATATACAAAGAATTATTGTAGAATACTATGAAAAACTATATGCCATCAAATATAACAATCTAGAAAAAAATGGATAAATTCCTAGAACAATACAATCTTCCTAGACTGAGTCATAAAGAAGCAGAAAGTCTAAACATCCATAAGCAGGGAGGAAATACAAACATCTATCAAAAACCTCCCCAAAAATAAAAGTCCAGGCACAGACAGCTATACTAGTGAATTCTATCAAACATTCAAAGACTTGATTCCTATTCTACTCGAAGTCTTCCAAAAAATTGAAGAAGAAGCAATACTGCCAAACCCATTTTATGAGGCCAACATAACCCTCATACCAAAACCTGGCAAGGACAACACACTCACAAAAAAAACTACAGACCAATATCTCTAATGACTACAAATGCTAAAATACTAAACAATATACTAGCAAATTGAATACAACACATTAAAAAATAATTCATCATGATCAAGTGGGATTCATCCCAGAATCACAAGAATGGTTCAACATATGTAAAACGGTTAACATAATACACCATATCAACAAAACAAATAACAAAAACCACATGATCTATCAATAGATGTAGAAAAGGTATTCGATAAAATACAACACCATTTGATGTTTAAAACACTCAACAAAATGGGCCTAGAAGGAAAGTATCTCAACATAATAAAAGCCATTTATGATAAACCATCAGCTAACATCATATTAAATGGGACAAAACTGAGGATTTTTCCCCTAAAATCAGGAACAAGACAAGGTTCCTCATAGACTCTCTCCACTGTTATTCTATGTAGTGCTGGAAGTTCTAGCCAGAGCAATCAGACAAGAAAAAGAAAAATAAGGCATTTATATTGGGAAAGAAGAACTAAAAGTTTCACTTTTTGCAGATGATATGATCCTATACATAAAAAAACCCCAAACACTCCACAAAAAGACTACTAGAAACAATAAACCAATACAGTAAGGTCGTGGGATACAAAATTAATATAAAGAGTCCACAGCATTTCTATATGTCAACAACAAAACATCAGAAAACGAACTCAAAAAAATAATCCCCCCCCTAATGTTAGGACACAAAAGTGGTCTCAACAAATTTCAAAAGATTGAAATCATATCAAGCATTTTCTCTGATCACAATGGCATGAAATTAGAAATTAACCACAAAAGAAAAACTGAAAAAAAAAATCAAATACGTGGAAACTAAATAGCATGTTATTAAATAATGAATGGATTAACAATGATATCAAAGAAGAAATAAAAAAGTTTCTAGAAACCAATGATAATAAGCATACGTCAATTCAAAATTTATGGGACACAGCAAAAGTAGTACTGAGAGGGAAGTTCATAGCACTACAGGCATACCATAAGAAGCTAGAAAAAGCTCAAATAAGCAACCTGACCCTGCATCTAAAAGAACTAGAAAAACAACAGCAAAAAAATCCCAGGACTAATAGAAGGAAGGAAATAATAAAGATCAGAGCGGAAATAAATGACAGAGAGGCTAAGGAAACAATACAGAGAATCAATGAAACCAGGAGCTGGTTCTTTGAAAAGGTAAACAAGATCGAAGAACCTTTAACCAGACTCACCAAGAAAAAAAGAGAGAGGACTAAAATAAATAAAATTAGAAATGAGAGTGGAGAAATAAAAACTGACAAAACAGAAATACAAAGTATTGTAGGAAAATACTATGAAGAACTCTATGCCAAAAAATTAGAAAACCTAGGTGAAATGGACTAATTTCTTGAATCATATAATCTTCCAAAAATCAATCTGGAAGAATCAGAACACCTAAACACACCAATTACAACAAATGAGATCGAAACAGTTATCAAAGAACTCCCAACAAAGGAAAGTCCTGGGCCTGATGGCTTCACAAGTGAATTCTACCAAAAATTCAAAGAAGAACTAACTCCTATCCTCCTCAAGCTATTTCAAAAAATTCAAGATGAAGGAAGACTTCCAAACTCCTTTTATGAGGTGAGCATAATTCTGATCCCTAAACTAGGAAAAGACAACACAAAGAAAGAAAATTATAGGCCAATATCCCTGATGAATTTAGGTGCTAAAATTCTCAACAAAATATTAGCCAACCGGATCCTGCAATATATGAAAAAAATCATACACCATGATCAAGTGAGATTTATTCTAGAGAGGCAAGGCTGGTTCAATATTCGCAAATCAATGTGATTCATCACATAAACAAAAGGAAGGACAAAAATCACATGATAATTTCAATAGATGCTGAAAAAGCGTTTGATAAAATACAGCACCCATTCATGCTCAAAACTATCAGTAAAGTGGGAATACAGGGATCATTCCTTAACATGATAAAGGCCATCTACGACAAACCCACAGCAAACATTATACTCAATGAGCAAAAAATTTTAAAGCAATTCCATTAAGATAAGAAACCAGGCATGGGTGCCCCCTTTCACCACTCTTATTCAACATAGTTCTGGAAGTCCTAGTTACAGAAATCAGACAAGAAGAAGAAATAAAAGGCATCCAAATTGGAAAAGGAGAAGTAAAACTATCATTATTTGCAGATGATATGATATTGTATATAGAAAACCCTAAAGTCTCAGCCAAAAAACTACTGGACCTGATAAATGAATTCAGCAAAGTGGCAGGATATAAAATTAATACTCAGGCACTTTTATTTACCAACAATGAACTGTCAGCAAAAGAAATTAAGGAAACAATCCCCTTGACTATTGCAACCAAAAAAATAAAGTACCTAGGAGTAAATTTAACCAAGGTGGTTAAGGATTTGTATTCAGAAAATTATAAAACATTGATAAAAGAAATCAAGGAAGATACAAAAAGGTGGAAGCATATACCGTGCTCATGGTTAGGAAGAATAAACATCATTAAAATGTCTATATTACCCAAAGCAATTGATACATTCAATGCAATACCAATTAAAATACTAATGACATACTTCAAATATATCGAACACATATTCCAAAAATTTATATGGGACCAAAGAAGAACACGAATACCCTCAGCAATCTTTTTTTTTTTTAATTCATTTTAGAGAGGAGACACAGAGTAAGAGAGACAGAGAGAGAGAGAGAAAGAGAGAAACTGGAGAGGAGCTGGAAGCATCAACTTCCATATGTGCCTTGACCAGACCAGTGCAGGGTTTTGAACTGGTGACCTGAGTCTTCCGAGATCGACGCTTTATCCACTGCACCACCACAGGTCAGGCTAGCCCAGCAATCTTAAAAAGAAAAAATAAGCAGGAGGTATTACTCTTCCGGATATCATGGTATATTACAAGGCCATTGTACTCAAGACAGCTGGTACTGGCATAAGAACAGGCATATAGGTCAATGGAACAAAACAGAGAACCCAGAAATAAACCCACAGCTTTATGGACAACTGATATTTGACAAAGGAGGAAAGAACATACAATGGAGTAAAGACAGCCTCTTTAACAAATGGTGTTGGGAAAATTGAACATCTACCTGCAAAAAAATGAAACTAGTACATCAACTTACACCATTCACAGAAAGAAACTCAAAATGGATAAAGGACTTAAATGTAAGCCGTGAAATCATAAGCATCTTAGAAGAAAACATAAGTAGCAAGCTCTCCGACATCTGTCGCAGCAATATATTTGCCGATTTATCTCCACAGACAAATGAAATTAAAGGCAAGATAAACAAATGGAACTCTATCAAACTAAAAAGTTTTTGTGCAGCTAAAGACAAAAAGAACAGAAGAAAAAGACTAACCACACAATGGGAGAACATATTCGACAACACATCTGATAAGGAGTTAATAACCAAAATTTATAAAGAACTTATAAAACTCAGCACCAGGAAGACAAACAATCCAATCAAAAATGGGCAAAAGAAATGAATAGAAATTTCTCTAAAGAGGACATACAGATGGCCAATTGGCATATGAAAAAATGCTCAACATCACTAATCATTAGAGAAATGCAAAATAAAGCCACAATGAGATATCACCTCACACCAGTCAGAATGGCGCTCATCAGCAAAACAACACAGAACAAATGCTGGCGAGGATGTGGAGAAAAGGGAACCCTCCTGCACTGCTGGTGGGAATGCAGACTGGTGCAGCCACTGTGAAAAACAGTATGGAGATTCCTCAAAAAATTAAAAATCGAACTGCCTTTTGACCCATCTATTTCAGTCTTAGGAATATACCCTAAGAACACCATAGCACTATTCGAAAAGAAGAAATGTGCCCCTATGCTCGTGGCAGCATTGTTCACAATAGCGAAGATTTGGAAACAGCCCAAGTGTCCGTCAGAGAATGAGTGGATTAAAAGCTTTGGTACTTATATACTATGGAATACTACTCAGCCTTAAGATATGATGACATCAGATCTTTTAAAACAAAATGGATGGACCTTGATAACATTATACGGAGTGAAATAAGTAAAACAGAAGAAAAACTGAGAACAGCATGATTTCATACATAGGTGGGACATAAAAGCGAGACTATGAGACATGGTCAAGAGAGTGGTGGTTACGGGGTATGGGGAAGGAGGGGAGGGAAGGAGAGTGGGAAGGCGAGGGGCACAGAGAAAAGCAGATAGAAGGTGACAGAGGACAATTTGACTTTGGGTGATGGGTATGCAACATAATTGAATGATATGCTAACCTGGAGATGTTTTCTTTGAACATGTGTACCCTGATTTATTAATTTCACCTCATTAAAATTAATAAAAGAATTAAAAAAAAATTCCCGTCATAGTTGCAACAAAAAATAAAATACCTAGGAATAAACATAACAAAGAATGTAAAGGACCTATATAATGAAAACTACAAAGCATTGTTAAAGGATATCGAAAAAGATACAATGAAATGAAAAAATATTGCTTTTTCTTGGATAGGAAGAATAAATATAGTCAAAATGACTATATTACCCAAAGTGATAAATAAATTTAATGTAATTCCCATCATAATTCCTGTGTCATTTTTTAAAGAAATAGAACAAAAAATCGTCAGTTTTATATGGAACTATACAAAACCTCGAATAGCCTGACCAGGCAGTGGCGCAGTGGATAGAGTGTCGGACTGGGACTTGGAGGACCCAGGTTCGAGACCCCGAGGTCGCCAGCTTGAGTGCTGGCCCATCTGGCTTGAGCAAAAGCTTGTCAGCTTCAACCCAAGGTCGATGGCTCTAGCAAGGGGTTACTCGGTCTGCTGAAGGCCCGCAGTCAAGGCACATATGAGAAAGCAATCAATGAACAACTAAGGTGTCACAGTGAAAAACTGATGATTGATGCTTCTCATCTCTCTCTGTTCCTGTCTGTCTGTTCCTGTCTATCCTTCTCTCTGTCCCTTTAAAAAAAAACATAACAAAAAAACCCCCAAATACCCAAAGCAATCCTAAGGTAAAAGAACAAAACTGAGGGCATTACAATACCTGACTTCAAATTATATATTATAGAGCCACAATATTCAAAACAGCATGGTATTGGCAGAAAAAGACACTCACGTCAATGCAACAGAATAGAAAACCCAGAAATAAAACCATATGTATATGGTGAAATAATTTTTGATAAAGGGGCCAACAACACGCAATGGAGAAAATAAAACGTCTTCAACAAATGGAGCTTTGAAAACTAGAAAGCCACATGCAAAAGAATGAAACTTGACTACAGTTTATCCACTTGTACTAAAATTTAATTCAAAATGGATCAAAGACCTAAATATAAGACCTGAAACAATAAATTACATAGAAGAAAACATAGGTAGTAAACTCATGGACCTTGGTTATAAAGAGCACTTTATGAATTTGACTCCAAAGGCAAGGGAAGTGAAGGTAAAGATAAATGAATGGGACCACATCAGACTAAGAAGCTTTTGCACAGCAAGAGAAACTGACAACAAAACAAACAGACAGCCAACTAAATGGGAGATGATATTTTCAAACAACAGCTCAGATAAGGGCCTAATATCTAAAATATACAAAGAACTCATAAAACTCAATAACAAACAAGCAAACAATCCAATAAAAAAATGGGAAGAGGACATGAACAGACACTTCTCCCAGGAAGAAATACAAATAGCCAACAGATATATGAAAAGATGCTCATCTTCAGTAGCTATTAGAGAAATGCAAATTAAAACTACCATGAGAAACCACCTCACACCTGTTAGATTAGCTATTATCAATAAGACAGGTAATAACAAGTGTTGGAGAGGCTGTGGAGATAAAGAAACCCTCATCCACTGTTGGTGGAAATGTAAAGTAGTACAACCACTATGAAAGGTACTACGGTGGTTCCTCAAAAAATTAAGAATAGAACTACCATATGACCCAGCAATCCCTCTACTGGGTATATACCCCCATAACTCAAAAACACGGGTACGTAAAGACACATGCAGCCCCATGTTCATTGCAGCATTGTTCACTGTGGCCAAGACATGGAAACAACCAAAAAGTCCTTCAATAGATGACTGGATAAAGAAGATGTGGTACATATACACCATGGAATACTACTCAGCCATAAGAAATGATGACATCGGATCATTTATAACAACATGGATGGACCTTGATAACATTATACTGAGTGAAATAATTAAATCAGAAAAAACTAAGAACTATATGATTCCATACAGAGGTGGGACATAAAAATGAGACTCAGGGACATGAACAAGGGTGTGGTGGTTACAGGGAGGGAGGCAGGTGCAGATGGAGAAAGTGGGGGAGGGGAGGGGCACAAAGAAAACCAGATAGAAGGTGATGAAAGACAATTTGACTTTGGGTGATGGTTGTGCAACATAATCAAATGTCAAAATAACCTGGAGATGTTTTCTCTGAACCTATGTACCCTGATTGATAAATGTCACTCCATTAAAATTAATAATAAAAGAATATTTTAAATTATTTAACACCTGATGACTTCATAATGATCATTAATTTTATAAAAGACAAATATTGAAAGCTATCTGATTTGCAAAAGCATCTAGAAAGTGTATTAAAAAGACTTTGATATAATTTATTAGCTATTATTCCTACTCATCTTTAACTTAGAGATCCCTTGTTTATGGAGCTGAATTTACGTAAAGCTTGGGTAAAAAATTATCCCATAAAATTGGATTTTTGTACTATACGAATTTACTCATTTTTTATGAACACACAAATTTAAACTATATAGGAAGCATCTCACAGTTTTTAAAAGTAATAATACTTAAGAATTATTGTGTACAAATAAATTCTAATTTATTTCATCATGAAAATTAATTTTTATAACTATATATGTATTTGACATCATTAAAACATTTGAATCTGTAAAAGAATTCAATATTGGAGGAGCATTATTCCTCTGGCTCTTATTCTTATTGGTTAACTCATAGAATATATCTGTCTTCCTTCAGGTTTGTGCATGTGTCAAATGTGGGTGTCTCACATGACGGCTGCAGGGAGACACTAGAGTAAAACGTGTGAAGTATGGGGTGCTGCTGAGGTTATACCAGTGTGTGCCATTGGTTGACTGGAGTGCACAAGTGGGCCCAGGGGGTGAGAAAAGGAGCACAGGAGTGTTGGATTGACATCCTGACACGAATGTTGTTATTACTGAGAATGGTGGGGGCATGGAGAGCTGGATTTGCAGCAAATTGGTGTCTCTCAGAACACAGTTTTGTTTTGTTCTCTTTCACTAGTACTAGTTGGCCTGGGAACCTTGCCATGTCTTGTCACCTTGGTGGAATAAGGTGACACTCTTCTGAATTTTACCCACATTTGCTTTTCTACGACCCTCTCTCAGAAGTGCTGCATCCTTTGAAACTAATTTGGGGATGAAAGAGAGACTGTTCAAAGGGAATTGTCCTCAGTTCTGCCTCCTCATCAAGAAAACTAATGTGAAGATCAAGCGAGAGCCCACCTACATCCATGTTTGAAATTTTCCTGTCTTTGACATCCTGAAAGAATTTTTCATCATAGTTCCATTCACAATTGGAGTAAGGTAAGACTTTTGTTCCAGAAGTGGGGACCCTTCAAGGTGAGGTAACTGTGAAAGAAGGGTCCAGGTAATTCTTTCGGGTTCTCAGGCAAGGTCAGCTTTAGGAAAAAACACAAAGAGAAGTTGAGGATATAAAAAGTGATTTCTTTACAACTCTTTATATCTGTGGATATCTCAGAAATTCTGTCTTTTATGAGATTCCTGAACACCTGAGATACATGACATCATGACCTGCTTTACTGCTGCTTTCTGGAACCTGGTTACAAACCCCACGGCCACAGAAGGATTTGCTTCATTGCCAGTAGTGAACTTGTGTGGGGATCAGGGTTGGGGAGAGTTTTCTGAAGTGTGGTCATTTTGTTTTACCAATCACAGTGCTCTGAAACCAATGAGTAAATGAAAGCAAATATCCTTGTCTTCATGCTCAACAGTATGGCATTTGAACACTTGTTCAGATTCTTTCTTGGAGTTTGTTTCTGAAGCAATGATAGGAGGTTATTCACCAAAGTCAATGAAACCGAAGTGGTCTTTGTCAGTAGGAGAATATGACTAGATGTGCTCTCATTATAGCCATTGGAAGCATTACCCCTGATCCCCAAAATATATGATTACTTTTAGGATGACATTAAGAGATAAGTCTTTCGTCATGGAATTCTAGTAGGAAGGGGGGGGGTAAGTAGTTTTGGTTATTTTCATTATTATTGTTGTTAAAATGTGAATCATGCCCTTCCGTTGATGAATTCTCATTGAAGCTTCAATGAAAGGAAATGATTGAATAACATAAATGATAGCTATAATTAATTTTATACTAAGCTTCCTTGATGAAATTAATATTGTCAGATAGAAATGTAATTTAAGCAAAATATGCTTATATGCTCATGTAAGCTGAGTTACACATTTGGACTTTAAGAAAAAAATTACTCTTGCATTTCATAGAACTGCTTATAAAATGATTTGGCTTAATTGTTTGTACAGCTTTCTAGACATTAAAGCTCTTTAAAGGGAATAAGGGCACATGAAATAGAGGGACAAAAGACAAAGGGTCATTTTCAATAGGCTTCTGTTTGGAAAAAAACTACAACATTTCAAGATACTACTAATTTGCATAAGAACTAGTTTTTAACATATATGTCAATATAGTCTGGCAGTAATTTTCTATTTACAAAAAAGGAAAAAGTCTGGCAATTTAAAACAACTTAAATCTAAACTAAAATAAATTATATTGGCTTGTTCTGTAAACTTAAAAACATATTGACCTAAAAGGTCAGCAAATGTTAGTGAAAAATATACAAGTCAATAGCCATTGCATGCCTGAATTCTTTGTTTTTATATGACATTTCAAGCAATGTTTGTTAACTGATCAGGAAAAGCAAAAAATAACAAACATCAAGATAGCTTACTGATTTCAGATACAATCTTTCACGTTCTCAAAACAACAAACCCCATAAGCATCAAAAACTGACATCGATTACTATTCTGGAAAAAAACTACAACTTGTTTCTTAATATGAAACCAAACATTAGGTAATTAATAATAAAAATTCAAAATATCAGTCAATCATTAGTATTTTCTCCTTAAGGAGCCTACTCCTGGTAACAGACAAACCAATATTTACTAAATCAGCTAATAATGAGAATGAAGAACTCATACAGAGGAATATAAAAACTCCAATAGACATGCCATAGGAGAGGGTGGCCTAATGGTAAAGTCAGTGCTGTTCTCTATGCTCACTTGTGGGAATACATGATAAAGCTCTTACTTTCTTCTCCCAGATAGATGAAATATACACATCTGTGTTAAACATATGGTATATTCATGAAACTGTAAAAACCTCATTGATGAGGTTGCCCTGGTCTTTATGATTATAGTGGTCCCTTGTCTATTGCAGGGGGCTTAGGTTCCAGAACCCACTGCAATAGGTGAAAATTTGTGAAGTAGCAACCTTATATTTATTTTATTATTTATATCTATTTTAAGGTTTTATAAACCCTCCGCACACTCTTCTAAACCTTTCCCACACTGTTATGAACCTTTCCCAGACTCTTATAAACACTTCCTATGCTCTTAAACACTTTCTAGACTCAAACCTATGCAATTTTAACAACATAAAAGTCTATATGGACACTCACCAGTGAAAATACAATAGTGTGCCGTGTACAATCTCATGTGGGTAAACTAGCTCAAGCGAAAGTAGCTTTAGCTATGTTTTCCATACGTGTGAGTCTTTGTCTACTCATCTGCTGTACACTATGTATTTTATTTTGATTTAATATTCTTTTAATATGTTTTAATTAATATTTTAAACAATTTTTATATTGTTTTTCATGTTTTAGGCTAGATAATGCTTATTTTACCGCTAAAATAATTAAAATAATAAATATATAAAACAGCTATATACCACAAAATCCCACGATATAGCGAAAAATCTGCAACACAAAATTAGATATATACAATTTAAAAATCCACAATACAGTGAGACTGCAAAAAGTGAACTGCGATATAGCGAGGGACGATTGTTAAAGTCTGGGCTGTGAGGTCTTGTCTTTGAGGGCTTCCTAAATATAGTGGAGAGTAGATGTTTCAAGCAAAACTTGGTCCTTATTCTCCTCCTATGGCCATAGAGGTTAGCTGTAAAATCTCAGGCAGCGAGAGCCAGTAGGAGGAAGAAAAGGAAACAGCATTTATTTAGGTTTTATCTGGCAAGCACTGAGTTACTTTCCATGTGTGGCCTCACATTGTTCTTTCAACCACCTTGAGATGTGGGTATTATTTCTGCATGTAAACCATGAGGAAAATAAAGCTTGAACAGATTTTGTAAGTAAAACATAGGAATTAAGATTTTTTTTTTAGCCACGTTTTATGTTATTGCAGTAATTACTTTCTGCACCTGTGATTGTAACGACCTCATCTTCCTTTTTGTTACTGATCTTTGTCTTCTGGCCTAGCTGTATTTGAAATTCTTGATGTTCTTTGGAACATCATTCATTACTCTCCTTTTCAAATTGCTTCCCTTGTACCCAGGCTCCCAAGATAGATATCTTAACTACATTAACCTCTCCCCTAATCTTTCTTTTTCATTTTATATAAACAGTCTTTAAGTCTATCTACCTCTTGCTAAATACATCTTAAATTGAGTCCCTGAACATCTTGATCAAGCATCTAGGTGACAGTTTATTGTAATCTTTTCAACAAAGTAATTTACGTAACTCTAGTTGACATCTACCCCATAAACTCAATAAGCTCTAATATAGCTAACTGAAGGCCCTGCCAACCCATAGGAATATCTTCGTTGCAAAGCCTCTAAATATCTTCCTGTGAGTGGTTTAGGAGATTCTTGTTCTGATTATAACCTTGCTGATACTGAATATTTGTTTTTGTCACTCTGAAGAGTAAAAAATAATATTTTATTCCTTAATTAGCATTTCTAGATTATGAGAAATGTCTTTTTGTGTGTGTGTTTTTGGGTATTTGTAGTTCAATGAATGCCCTGTTCATTTGTTTTACCTTTTAAAAACTAAGTTGTCATTTTTCTATTCATTTCAGGAAAGTTTTTGTATTATAAATAACCTTTCTTTGTCTATTATTGGTTTCAAATATCGGTCAAGTGGTTGAATTCAATTTTCAACCTCTTCTTCTCTGGGGAGATCAGGTTGATAGAAAGCGCTTAAAGCCCCTTTTCCTTTCCAGATAAACTTTATAATTTTGTCAGATATAACAAATAAACCCCAATAGAATTTTAATTGGAATTTTATTGAATTTATGAATTGCTTTAAGAAAATTGGTATCATTAGAATATGAAAATTTCTCACTCAGGATAATGGCATGCTACTCTCCTAACTCATTTCCTCTTAAAAAAGCCCTTCAGTCAAATATTATTTCTTGTTTATACTTCTTGTGTGCTTTTAAAGATAATTTCTAAGCATGTTACTTCTCGTTATGTAATTATACCTGGATTTTTTTCTGTTTCTGTTTTTAACTATTGTGAAAGCTGCAGATTTATATTTTAAATTTAGCACATTATTAAACTATAGTTATTTATTTAAATAATTTTTACTTAATTATTTTATATATTTTTAGATAGATAATTATATCATCTGCATAACAATATTATTGTCTCCATATAAATAAATATTGAAATATGGGGAGCAGCAAATTTGGAATAAAAGTATTGTTAGCAGACACCATTGTTCAGCTCCTACTTTTAATGTGAATACTTCTAATATTTTACTTTTAAGTAAGACATTTATGAAATAATTTTATATTTTGTCCTTTAGCAATTTTAGTAAGTTGCTTCTGTTTCTAGTGTACTATGTTTTAATCAGGAATAAACACTTAATTCACAAAGTGCTTTTGGAATTTAGCAAGATGACATTGTGTTATTTCATTTGTAGTTTGTTATTGTAGTGATTTACATGAATACATTTCTTAATGTTAAATAATTTTTTATATAGTCATTTTTTTCTATTAGGTCATATTTTTACAGTTGAATCATATATAGCTCTTTTTTATACAATGCAGAACTTAATTTCCTAAGGTTTTATTTTGGATATTCATAAGTTGTTTTGATGAATAGAATTTTTGGTAATATTCTTACCTGGAGTCACTCTCAGGGAATAAGGCTGAAATACCTCCTATAGTTTCCTATGTTTTGGAACAATTTAAATAATATAAGGAATATATATTTTTTAAAGTTGATAGAAATTACCTACAAAGCCAGCCAAGACTTAGGCATTTTGCAGGAATAAAAATTGACCAACTTTTGCATTTTTTTCTGTTAAGCTTTATGTTTTTTTTGAGTTGTTAGTTTGTATTTTCTTTTAAAATGGTGTCTTTTGTGCAAATTTTTAATTTATCTGTATGTACCTGTGTATTTCCCTTTGTTATTTCAATCATTTCTTTGTATCTATACCTACTTATCCTTTTTTATTCTTATTGCTTTTTCTAATTTGCATTTTTTAAACAATGTAAATATATTTGTAAAAGGTATACATAACTGCTCTTTTCAAAGAACCAGCTTTTGATTTTTTTGATCAAGTTTACTTTTTAAAAACTCTACATCATTAATTTATGTCTTTACTATTAATTCCTTTGTTTTACTTTATTTAAGATGTTTTTGTGCTTCTCCAACAATAAGAAGTGTGAGGAGTGGGAGAAAGATGGGGGACCAACCAGAGAGACCGAAAAGAAACTACTATTAGGGAAAATAAAAACAAAAAATGGTGATGTGATGAGGCACAGTTTCTACTACTGCCTGATGCATGTTTTAATCTAGGGCCATTTTGTAGACCTTCTTCCTTTTTCCTCTTTAGTTTTTGTCCAACTTTCCTGGTTTATTTCCTTTAAATATATATTTGGAGGTGAAGTATATTTAAATTTACTATTTAGTCCAAAGGTTGCAAAATTGTGAGATGGAGCTGGAGGAGGAAGATAATTCACTAGGACAGGGATGCCCACACTTTTTCAGCTTGCGAGCTACTTATAAGATGACCAAGTCAAAATGGTCTACCTACAATAAAAATGCAAAACATAAATTTATTTCTTCTATATTATCATTATTTAAGTTACTATTATTACTATTTAATATTGTGTATTCTTCTTTCACCTTTTTCCTTCTCAGCTCTCTTTTCAGAGGAATGTCAATGTCATAGTTTTTATGAACAGTCCGAAAAAGTCGCTCCACATTTCCCTTCTTTGGAATAGCAATGGCACACAGACAGATGAGGCAAATGCCCTTAAAATATGACATAATGAAAAAAATCCCCTCCCATTCTGTATGAAAGTGGTAGGTTTTAGGCTTCTTACTTGGACCAGCTATGGCACTCATTTTTATACCCCTTGTAGTATTTAGTTTAAATAAATTGAAGGCTAACTATGCAGTAATGTAACTGAACGTTAGCGTGGTTTAATGCACATGCGTAGGGTGTCAAAAGTTCAGACGTCAGATTGGCTACCCTATATGCCAATCGAAAGACAAATGTCTTTTTAATGTCATGCGATCTACCCACACTTCCTTCACAATCGACCAGTAGATCACGATCGACGTATTGAGCACCCCTGAACTAAGAGAATGATATCTCTATGACATCACCTTGGAAAAGAATAGCTAGATGTGACTTGGGATTATCCCCTATTGAGTGGAGGCAAATTCGATTATGGCTTTCATAGGGATACTCAGAACACGTTATATAAGCACACACAACTTTAAAATTGCATATGCTAGGGCAGAGGCATGTGCCAGATACATTTGATTGATTACTTTGCTTTGGCCCCTTCTAGAGAACTTGCAACTTGCTTTGCTCACAGCTGCTGGTTGGACCAAACCCACCTAACACATGTCATTGTCTTCATCCATTCCCCTTGTGGCTAATTAATCCAGGATGGGTTGTCAGCCAAGACCCACTGATCCTGTGACTGACCATGACAAATGAGATTCCTTTCTGAAAATTAGAATTAATTTTTCTGATTGGTTCTGAAACCTGGACCTTTGAGTTCATGTAGACTCAGGAATTGTGGGAGCAAATATTGGGCACCCACAAGGAAGGAAAGCTATTAGAGAGATAAAGATGAAGATGCTAAGAAATGATGAAGAGATAACAATGGTGCTAAGAGATGGAAAAGAAGGTGCAGAGATATTCCGGGGTAGAGAAAGACAAAAATTAGAAAAAACAAACAAACAAACCAGAAAGAAGAAGAAACTTCTCAGAAAGATCAAGACTCATCTTTGTGTCTCATTTCAATTCACAATTCCTGTCCCCATGAGACATACTCTGGCACCCATTTCAAACCACACATGTCACCTATGTTCTCTAGAAGCTTATAAATTAGAAGAAACAGCACTCAGATGAACTATCATGTACAGAAGATTGAGGCATTAAATGCAGAAGAATAAGTACAGATAAAGCATAATACTATATTGGAAATCAGAATCTAGTTTACTTGTACCCTTAGAAAATGTGAGGTTTCTTCATATTCTTTGAATAAGCTCCTCTTACGTTCTTGATTCGGGAAAAAAGAATTCATGTTTTATGTAACAAAAAGAGACTTGACTACAATATGTCAAGTAATGAGAGACATTCCCCAAACTTGGTGGAATAGATTCATTAGGATTCTAGATCCTTGTGGAGGTAGGACCAGAATCCACAGTGATTCTACTATTTTGGAGAAAGATTGGAATGAAGAGTAGTGTTGATATGCAGGGGAATTAAAAACAACCTTACAAAAAAAATAAACAAACAAAAAACAAAAAACACACAGAAAGGCACAATCCAGGCTGTCTGAAATATTACAGGAAAGGCAGAAATGGTGGAAAGGAGGTTGGATCTGAGCCAGCCAGGTAGCTGGGTAGTTTAAAAAGTAAATGTAGTTTAGAGATAAACATAGACAGAGCATATTGACACTGAAGAAAATGTTCCTTTTTCATTTAACATTGTCAAATTCAGACCAACAAAATGTAGTCAGTGCCTGTTTGCCTATTGTGGTACCTTTTTGAAAATACAATTTCTGTTCTTCAGTATCTTATAGGCTAAAAGAGGCAACATTCAGATTAATTTCTACATTAAGAAGACTTGAAGCATTAAATTCAGAAGCTTAAGTACACAAAAAGTGTTGTAATACTTTAGAAAACAATGTCCTGTTAATTTTTAAAAGCACTGTCAATATCTCTCTTTTTATTGCGAGAGAGACAGAGAGAGAGGGACAGAAAGAGGAACAGATAGGGACAGACAGACAGAAAGAGAGAGAAATAAGAAGCATCAATTCTTCATTGTGGCACCTTAGTTGTTCATTGATTGCTTTCTCATATGTGCCATGACTGGGGGGCTATAGCAGAACTAGTGATCCTTTGCTCAAGCCACCAACCTTGAGCTCAAGCCAGTGACCCTTAGGCTCAAGCCAGAGACCATAGGGTCATGCTATGATCCCATACTCAAGCCAGCGACCCCATGTTCAAGCTGGTGAGCCTGTGCTCAAGCTGGATGAGCTTGCGCTCAAGCCTGCAACCTCAGGGTTTCAAATCTGGATCCTGTGCTTCCCAGGCCTATGCTCTAACCACTGCACCACCTCCTGGTTAGACAATAATAACAACCCATGTAGATCTTTGAGACATAGATGGGTTCGGAGCTTTCCACCTGCTTGAAGCCCATGGATAAGTCTGTTAGCCACTTTGATCCTTAGTTTCTTGATTTGAACAATGGGAATGATAATAACCTCCCTGTTGGGTTGCCACTTTTAGACCACCAGATATAGGAAATTTGATTTGCCACAGTTACCACCATTCCTTATTCATTGACTCATTTTCCTTATGTCTAGGAGCATCTTTGTGCATTAAGGTTTGTTATAACCTGGCTAGAGATTGTTACAACTACAAATAAGCTTTGGAGCTTATTTGTAGTTGAAAAATACATGAAGAAATGTTAATGGAACCAGGAAGACAATAAGCGGTGTAGTGTTAAAACTTGATTAGCTTACTGTGTGTCCTTGGGCAAGTCACTTAACGTCTTTGGAGTTCCTTCATATATTAAGTTGTGGGTATGGGAAGGCTGGGATGGAAAAAAGGGGGTAGTTGCTTGAAAGGATTCTTTATATCACTTTCAGTTGTAATACTTGATGCTTCTCTAGGACCAGGAGCAAATTTAATTTTTCTTTGACACTGAGAGCTCTTCCACAAAAGATAGCGGTGAGCTTTAATACATCTTCCCTGAGGATAGAATTAGAGGAAATTGACTGAACAAAACCTCCCCTGATTTAAGTGAGAGATAAGGAAGACTTTCCAGACTGTGAGAATTATTTATTGGTGTGAATTAAGAATGGAAAAACAGACATACTAGCAGGATAGATTTCTCTTTCTCCCTGAACAGAGCAGGATCCTGAATACAAAGTTCAAGTTTCCAGTAAGCAGAGGAGAGTAGAGGTGTGTGTGGTGTGGGTGGAAGAGGAATGAAGATTTAAATGGCCTTTTTCTACTAGCCCACGGTCCTACTTGCTGATTTGTAGTCTTGAGTTTCACAGAGTTAATGCTCTTTGGAGTGTACTGAAAGCTTGGTGACTCACAGTGTTACCACAACTATCAGTGTGCTTTGCATTTGGACCCAGCAGGACAGTAAAGGGAGGCATTAATTACTACACAAACTATACTGCTCATAAAAATTAGGGGATATTTCAAAATAAATATGAAGCTATAAAATATCCCCTAATTTTTGTGAGCAATGTGGAACAGGTCTAGGTATGATGATTTCCAGTTTGTTTTCACCATCATGGTTGAACAGAGAGTGAAGCTCGAGAGGATGATGATGTTCTATAAAGAGTTAATCCGGGGGCAACAATACAAAACAGCTGTTCCCCTTCCAAGTTCCCAAAGTGAGCAAGCAAAGCATCTGTTGGGGTAACAGCACAGGAAAAAATCATGGGGTGGACTGGGAGGAAGCGGACTCAGCCTTACAGACAGTGCTGTCAGCCCCTTGGGAAAGGACTCCCACCCCATCATTGTGACGGCAGGTTTATCAGCTATATTTAGGCCAGACAAGGACTTGGATGTTGTTTTTCTAATGTTTATTTTGTATTTTATTTTAAACTATATTTTCTACAGTCCCCATGTTCAGTGTCCCTGTAGTCATTCTCATTTTCTGAGCTCGGTTTATTGTTGTTTGTATGTGTTTTGCGTGATGGGATTTTAATAGAAACTATTTTATTACATCTCAAGACATTCTTGTATTCACCTATTACGGTTTATTATTTTGTTTACACTTGTTCTCAGCCAGTCTGATTTCAACTTGGAACTACTGCAGCCCCACTAGGGGGCCACAGTGCCGTAGTCAGAGCTGCTGGTTGCTGCTCTCCCAGCAGAGTTCTAGAAAGTTATACTGACACACACTTTAGAAAAGACAAAGCCTGGCTGTGACTATGCTGAGAGCTACAGATCCTTTGTTTGCATGCCGGAGCCGACTGTATTGTCAGAAAAAAAATGAGAGTATTAGAAAGAAGAACCAGGTTTGCTGTTTTCAGTGACACTGGGAACTCAGTATTGTTTTCTTTCAGAAGTGCAGGGGAAATGTCAGAAAAAGACACTATGTCTTGACAATGTGTGGCCTTGTGAGGTGCTTGAAAAAAATTGTTCAAGGCTTTTAGGATTGGCCTGTATGAATCTTTCCTGCCTCTGTGCTCTCCCCAGTTCAATTGATCTGATGCACTACTGACAGATTAATCTTCCAAAAAATGCAGCCATCATGTCACTGTCTATCTCGGAAATCATCAACAATTCCTCATTATTTAGACCTACTTCCAGTTTTTCACAGTAATGAGGACTGGTTTTTTTTTCTTTCTTTTTTTTTTTGTATTTTTCTGAAGTGAGAAGCAGAGAGACAGACTCCTGCATGCACCCGACTGGGATCCACCTGGCATGCCCACCAGGTGGAGATGCTCTGCCCATCTGGGCCATTGCTCCATTGCAACCAGAGCCATTCTAGTGCCTGAGGCGGAGACCATGGAACCATCCTCAGTGCCCGGACCAAATTTGCTCCAGTGGAGACCTGGCTATGGGACAGGAAGAGAGATAGAGAGAAAGGAGAGGGGGAAGGTTGGAGAAGCAGATGGGCACTTCTCCTGTGTGCCCTGGTCGGGAATTGAACCTGGAACTTCCACACACCAGGCTGACGCTCTACCACTGAGCCAACTGGCCAGGGTCAGGACTATCTTTCATGTTAATAAAAGGAATATCCACATGTCATTTATAAAATGAATTCATTGTACTTTTAAGTGAATTTGTATTTAAGTATTTATGATAGCATCTATGTACATTAACAAATGGGAGAAAATTTTTATTCCATTGAGTTGGATCATCTCTGGATTCTTGGACCCCATTGAACAATGACTCCAGGCTTCTCAGAAATTTGGCTCAGAAGTATTAACCTAGAGGATGGGATGGTAAGTATTGCCAGGATGTTTCATCAGGCAGTATTCTCTGATTCCATTGACATTGCTAGGGTCAATGGCTTTCTGGGTGTCTTCCTCTCCCGTTTTTCTCTGGAGCCTCCTGGATCACTCTCCAGGCAAGCACTTCCAATTGCTCCCTTTACATAGACACTTTTCTTGCAGCTCCCAACTATGCTTGAGTATCAAGTAATTTGAAACATCCTCCCTAATTCTAGGCATGCATCCTGATTCCTGCCTAGCCAGTGCTCTATTTACTGCCCTTCACAACCATGTTCCTCCCTGGGTGAGTGAAAACCCATCCACACTTCAGTCTCAGAGCCCCTGCCTTCTTTTAGTCACTCATCATTTTATACATATTGTCTCCAATTAGAAAACATTTAGGTTGGTGTGCACGTAATCTTTATACTGTCCTTACAATGGATATAACACATAAAGACTTGGTTAGTGAAAGAGGTCAGAAAGAAGTAGTCTTAAGAAAGCAAGCAAGCAAAGAAGGAAACAAACAAAAAACATTAATGGTAATATAACACTTGGGGACAATTTTTTTTTCATTTTCTGTTGCATGAGGTTTTAGAACTGTCTCTATATACTTTTGCATCACTGATTCTCCGTTTTTTGGAGCATGCTCTAATTTTTATGCAATTTTAATTTCTTTTTGTTACAGTAAATGACATGCATTGGTTTCTTAATTGGAGTTAAAGAGCAACAACTCTTGGATTGAACATAACCACAAGGCAATTAATATTTTACAAACATCACTTTTACATAATTGTAGTTGTTTTTAAATGTAAAAAATTATTATCTGATAAAAACACCCTCTTATTTTGTTTTAAGATTGAATCATGGCTTCTTCGAGTAGGCGTAAATGTAAGAACTTTCTGTTATATATGTGGCTGTTACAGACTTCAACGTCAAAGGCACAGTATTTCATAATTTGTGACACATGCATATATTGCCTATTTTCAAGTTCCCCTTGGCGATCAAGACAAGAATTTGGCTCCTCATATTGTGTGTCATAATAGTGAGGAAATGCTTCATGACTGGACAAAAGGAAAATGCAAAGGAATGACTTTTGGTATCCCCATGGTTTGGCGTGAACCTAAGGACCACAGCAGTGACTGTTATTTCTGTCTGATCCATACAAAGGGCATCGGCAAGAAAAAACTGAATATAATCGCATATCCTATTATTCCTTCAGCAATATGACCTATCCCGCACCCTGAGACACTCCTGGTTCCAGTTTCAATGGTTTTATTTCTTCTAAGGACGAGAAAAGTGAACATGGTGATCAAGTGTATTTTGATAAGATGCATAAGGAAATGATTGTAGAATCTGAAGGGTCTTCTTCTGATGCCAAGCAGTCATTAAGCCCTCAGCAGTTTAGCCAACCCGAATTGAATGACTTAGTAAGAGATTTGTGTCTATCA
Source organism: Rhynchonycteris naso (assembly GCA_037038555.1). Taxonomy (NCBI): domain Eukaryota; kingdom Metazoa; phylum Chordata; class Mammalia; order Chiroptera; family Emballonuridae; genus Rhynchonycteris; species Rhynchonycteris naso. The sequence goes on along the minus strand of CM072999.1, from coordinate 164,337,441 downwards.
AAGAAAGCAGCTGAGTTATTAACCCCCAGGATTCAAGAAAAGAATGTCCTTCATCAGTCATCTAAAGTGTCCCATTTCAGGAAGCGTGAACAAATTTTTGTGGACTTTATATCCAAAGACAAACACTTTGTTTACTGTCATGATATCAGTAGTCTTCTCAGCCAGCTAGGCATTACCACTTACAGTCCAATGGCGGCTATTTCTTGACAGCTCTAAATGGAGTCTGAAATGTGTTCTACACAATGGTAATGTTTATGCAGTGATTCCAATTGGTTATTCAACTCATCTGCAAGAAGATTATAATGACATAAAAATTGTCCTCAACATAGTGACGCATGAGGAGCATACCTGGTTTATTTGTGTGAATCTTTAAATGGTAAATTTTCTACTAGGACAACAGAGATGTTTCATGAAGTATTCTTGCTTTCTGTGTTTGTGGGACAGCCGAGCTTGGGAGAAACACTGAACACAGAAAGAGTGGCCAAAACATAAAACTCTGGAAGTAGGGATGCAAAATATTGTGAACTAACCTGTTGTTAATTGAGAGAGAATCATTTTTCCCCCCACTTCACATCAAACTTGGCTTAATGAAGCAGTTTGTTCAGGCTTTGAATAGAGAAAGTGAATGCTTTTTACATATTATTTCTGCTTTTTTGCCTGTCTTTTAAGAAGATAAAAGCATGTGTATTCGATGGACCTCAAATTATTATATTTTTACAAAGATGATGCCCAAGAAGACATTCTATTTCATTATGCATTAAGATTCACTTCCTGAACAGTCACCTTGATAAGTTTCCCGAAAGTCTTGGAGCTGTTAATGATGAGCAGGGAGAACTCTTTCATCAAAATCTGAAGATTATGGTAGAGCATTATCAGGGGTGATGGGACAAAAATATGATGGCAGACTACTACTGAAGTATCAAACGAGATTGTCCTCAACCAGTTCACAAACGCAAGAACTACAAATGCAAATTTTTGCCTGAATAGAATTTAAATAAGTTTTGTGCAAATTTTCTGATTAAAATAAGTGTTTTAATATGTTCTATTTCAAAATTGTAGACAAATTCTGATGCAATCATATGTTTTAGTGTATTTACTGCATTATATAAACTATTAAATTTTCACAAAGAAGATGCTCAGGAAGACATTCTACTTCATTATGTTTAACTAAATGTTGAAAATTTTACAATAAGATGAAAACCTAAAATCTTGAATTGCAAAAAGACCCTGTAGCTTACAGAGAAAAACTAATGTCAGATTTGAGATCAGCACACTCGAATTAGGTAAGAACAAGTGTTTTGTGAATGCAACAAAAATTTTGTTCCCCAGTGTAATTTGTAAGGAAAAAGATGAGCTAATGTGGTTGGTGACTTCTCTTTTCCGACTTGGTGTCTTTCGGTACTCTTGCCTGCATAGGATTACTGCATTTTATTTTAATCTATGCTTTTCCAAAGAACTTTGTTGATGCCTCTAAAGATGACCAGTTTGAGAAACTGAAGCCATTTACTGTTTACTTACTACTTAAAAACAGCCTTTTAAATGACCAAAAACGTATTTCCCATACATCATTTTATATTGTAAAAAGAAAAACACCAAAAAGTGATTGTTAGTGTTTTCCTTTCAGTAGTAAATTCAGCCTTTTCATTGCCCCTGGAACATAGTAGGTACTTAATATCTATTTATAAATTGTGGAATGGCAACTGGGCAACAACTATTCTTTTAGTTCCTACTGTTTGTTTAATTGGTTTTTCAACCAGTGGCAGATGTTGTACCAAGAACAAACATGCTATACATGGTTATACATGTATAACATTCTGGTGAGTGAGACAGATGAGCAGTGGATAATTATTATACAGAGAGGTGAGAGTTAGGCTAGAGGAAAAGCAGAGGCTATGCGAGCATTTGGCAAAGTTTCTTAATTGAGATAGGGGTGTGAAAGAAGACAAAGAAGGCTTTCTGGAAGTGCCATCAGAACTCAAACATGAACACAGAGTAGGAAATGTATTTTGGAATGGCAGTCTCCAAAGAGTTATTATGTATTTGAGTTTTTATGCCTACTAAAAACTTTAGAGATATTGCTAGCTGTAGGAAGAGAAGAGAATGCTAGAGATGACTCAAGGTAGCATGTGACAAGGAATTATGATTCTGATACTGGTATTTTGCAAACACAAACTTACAAACTGTAATTTAAGAATTTAATTGCCAAAACACCTAGAAAAAACATTTACTTTCTTACAAATATCCCTGGTAAAAATGATCTCCTCTTTCTCTTATTTAGACAATATGTGAATTAAAAGCAGTTTTATTGTTTTAATTTAAAACATTTAATACATATCTGTTGAATGAACAAATCCTGTCTTGTCTATCAGCTTAGTTTTTCCCTAATATGTAAATCTCGCCTCTGTTATTATTCTAAATTTTTCTTTAGAAGCCTACGAGAAGACCTTTTCAAATGGTCACACATGAAAGGTGCATAAAGAATCATGATGACGTGACCCCACCAGGTTTGTCTCATCACTCCATGCTCTCTTGTAGCATACTTGCAGGCTTCCAGAGAGCCCATGCTCTGTCTTGTCTCAGAATATTCTACCTACTCCCAGTGTCTGTAATACCTATTTTCCCTTTCCATCCCAGTCTTAGAGATCTTTTACTGTACACCATTCAATTCATGTCTTCAAGTTTGCGTTAGTTGTCGATGTATACTACCCTTAGAACCCCACATAATTCCTTCACAACAGCCCTTAATCCATTGCATTGTAACAAGCCATTTGTTTCTTTCCTTAATCAGAGTGAAAGCTCATTAAAGTAGTGACTGTGTCCTATTTATCATCGAACTCCCAGTGTGCCTGGCAGATAGCAGACACTCAATACATATTTAATGACTGAATAATAATTGGATAATAAGTTACATTTTCATGGGACTTTATTTACATATATTATCACACTGGCTTCTCAGTACATCTCTAGTACCTTAGTAACTTAGTATCAATATTTCTATTTCACAGTGAGAACCTGGGCACAAATAGGTTAAGAAATTTATCCAAGTTTCCATAGTTACTTTACCTATAGCTTCATTCCCAATTAAGAAATTTTCATGGGTAATTCAGGAAGAGTGGTTGCTTTTGGCTATCCGGCTGTCTTGACTATGACATCTTAGAATAATCAAGTGTTACTTCTTTCCCCAAGATTCTAAAAATGTAAAGCATATTATAATGCTAATTCTCTTGGTAATAGTCTTGAGCTAAGTCTATTGTCACAGGGGACACAAATCTGTTTAAACCAAATAGTCTCAGTAAATGAAATGGTGGCTAGATTATGCTAGAATTTGAATGTTACTTTGCCTGTGAGCCATAAACCATGAGAAATACTGAAAGATAAAGAACTACTTACCTACTAAAATAAGTAAGTGTTCTAAATAATAATCAAACTGAGGCTCTGGCAAGTTAGCTCAGTTGGTTAAAGCGTCATCATGAGACACCAAGGTTGCAGGTCCAGTTCCCAGTCAGGATACATCCGGGAAGCTAACCATGAATGCACGACTAAGTGGAACAACAAATGAATGTTTTCTTTCTATCTTCTTTTTCTCCCTTTTTATCTCTGTCTAAAAGTAATCAATAAAAAGAAGTAATCAAACTAAATATAACCTGGAAAAATATATAGTTAGCTAATTTTATATTGATAAATCTAACCAAAGCAGAAAAATTTGAGCATGTTCCAGCTAAACATATTTTGTGTCATAAATAGATCTATAGATGATGGTAATTTACATAAAGAAGACTGATTTAGAATTTTCCTTCAGAACTCCCATTTTCCCCTCATATTTCCTTTGCTTTTCTTTTCTATTCAACTCTAAACTGACCCCAATTCCTCTTCCTAAGTACTATGAACCTTGATATTCTCAGGTAGGTCTGGGACATACCCTATGTCTAAAGATCTTGCTGCGTGGTTCATTTGTTTACTCTAGGTGTAAATGACCTAGTTTATCTTACCTTTTGAGGCATTTTAAAGATTATTGCTTAGAAAAGAATAACCCAAAGGAATAAATTTTACAAAAGTAGAAAGTGGATTTTCAGGCACTTTACTTTAATAGACAATGATGGTTTGGGGTCAAGGGACTTTCCGTTGCCCTTTAATTTATACTATGTAAGTGACAGTCCAACCTGAGCATACATAAAACAAACCTTTTGTAGGAATATGCACACCCTCTACTAAAATTAGTGCTAATCCAAGGTGGGCATAATCTGGAGAGCCTTCTGAAGGCTGGAACACTTGGAGACCACATGAAGGTGGGTAGCTTTTTACAGATGGAGAAGTGGGCATATGTTCATAATGTACCAGTGGTGGAGCTGGGGTTCAACTCTACAGTTTGTCTCTTAACAAGTGCCCTGAACTGCCTTTTCTGACTTTTAGTTGTGCTCAATGAATGAAGAAATAGCTCTGATGTTGGGATGGGAAACTTCTTTAATGTCCTTTTTACATTTGGAAAAACTGAGTCAGCATTGAGGGGAACTAAAGTCTGCCACTCTTGAGTTCTACTGGGGCGCTCTTTCCATTATTTAATGCTTACCTCTGAGTCAAAAATAGAGGCAATTATTTTAATTTGAAATTCTGGTAAGATGTGGGTTCATCTTCTACATCAAAATATTTTAAAATACTATCTTTTTATTAAATAAATAATAAATAAAAATAATGAGAAAACCACCTAACATACAAAAAATTTCTCAGCATTTCTCAAAGAATGAAGAAAAGGATTAATGTGGTCGAGGGGTGATCAGTTCTCCATAAATATAGCAGGTGGCATTACTTGGGTTGTTATATATCATGTTAATAACTTGAAAACAAGCTAAACTGAATATAAACTATTTCTTTTGTTTGTAATTTAGAAAGCCTAGGAAAAGGGGCTCTTAGACAAAGATAGGCCATGTTCTCCATGAAAGATTCCTGGAAACTGAAAAATAAGGTCTTTTAACATTTTGTGATATAACTGTTTTTCTTGGCTTAAGCGTAGGTTTTAAAAAATGGTGCTCATTGTTTTGCTTCTAGTTCTTTTATGCATGGACAACTGTGCTGATGATGCATTCAGTTTAGGAGAATTTTCCAATTGAAAAAGTGCTCTGGAGAAGTTTAAGCGCCATGAATCACCCAAACCTCATCTAAGTCTCGTGAAGGCAAAGGCTGTGAAAGGCAGTCACAGAGAGAAGACATATTGTAGTTGTACTGCCTGATTCAACTAAATAGAAAAATATTTTGTAAAGACATGAGAATTTCAGGCATCTGACAGAGTGGTAAGGATAAATGTCACATTCTGCCAAAAAAAAAAAAAGCGAAATGAGTGACCGGCCACTGGCCCTCCCTCCTCCTCTGTCCCCCTCGTGAGGGGCAGAGCTGGTATCCCAGTCTGATTCATACATAAAACACAAGCCTAAAAGTCTCTCCATTACACGTAGAAGAGCAGTGCAAATGCAATGGGGCATTTCCCCCCCTAATTATTTCCTAATGACTTCTGGATGCCCACAATGGTTTGGATGAGGTGAATAAGTTAATACATTTTCCGCTGTGAAGGAAGTAGATTGCTCATAATAATAATAATTACAGCAGCAACATTAGCAAATGTATTTTGTTCAGAATGGTGAGCTGTGTCTGGCTTTCTCTGTCCAGGTAAGACCAGGGGCATAGGGGGTAGAACTTTCCTGTTTGCCTGCTCTTTAAACCAGCACTTAATTCTGAACAGAGTACATATTGGACTGTTTCTCAATTATTAAGCATAGTAAGAATGCTTGATGCCTGGGCCTTCCTCTTCCCAGCTTTACTAGAGCCTGGCATTGCCTTCTACAATGTGTACTTTGAAACCCTTCTTGTCTCATGCTTCTGGGTCCTAGCATCATCGGATGGGCATTTTCAGCCCAGGACAAGATCCAAATGGTGTGGGTGAGCTGATAGGGACTCTGCAACCCTCAGTGAAGACTTATGTAGCAAAGGGCTTTACCTCTCTTCCTAAAGTTCTCTGTATCTACTCCCCTCCTAGTTTAAAGAAGAAAAATGTGGATCATGTGGTCTAGTACGTACCCATGAGACCTGAAGACAGATTTGTATCTTTTAAAAGTATATTTCCTTCCTGCATCCTCTTCCCTCAGGTAAACAGACAAAGGGTACTGACATAATTGTACAAGATGCCCACTGCTTTCTCTGGAATTTGGAAGGCATTTCTCTGAAGGGTTATGTGTGTGTACAAGGCTATTCTGAGCATCAGATGACTGGGCTTTTGAAATCCCAAAGGCCAGTGTGGCCTTATCTCTTTAGTACCACCTCACTTTGGGGGCTGAGCAGCCAATAAAGTAGCTAATGAGTGGAGGATATCAGACTCAGGGTGACAAACACTAGCTCATTCTCTTTATTTTGTTTAGTTTTCTTGTTTGCCATGAACAGCTATTTTCGTATCATCTCTTAATCCATACCAAGTAATTTAATTGCTTCTGAAGAACAAATAAAAAGAACATTGCTTTAAAAGTTAAAATAGGGACTGCGAGTTTTGATGCAATTTTGACTGGCTATAGGCTATCATTGGTCAGGTAAATGTGGCTTCGAGTCTGCTTAGTTGGGCTCCCTGGGCTCCCTGGGATATACCGTTAGAACAGTCCTAAGGCCTGCAAAGATATCTAAACGTGAGCCCATAAACCCCTGGTTGAGTAGTAATCACGGGGCTGTGGTTACAGGCAATAAAAAAGATGTTGGGCCTGACCAGGTGGTGGCGCAATGGATAGAGCGTCGGGCTGGGATGAGGAAGACCCAGGTTCGAGACCCCGAGCTCGCCAGCTTGAGCGCAGGCCCATCTGGCTTGAGCAAAGGCTTGTCTGCTTGGACCCAAGGTCGCTGGCTCCAGCAAGGGGTTGCTCGGTCTGCTGAAGACCCGCGGTCAAGGCACATGTGAGAAAGCAATCAATGAACAACTAAGGTGTTGCAAAGGCAACGAAAAACTAATGATTGATGCTTCTCACGTCTCTTCATTCCTGCCTGTCTGTCCCTATCTATCCCTCTCTCTTACTCTCTCTCTGTCCCTGTAAAAGAAAAAAAAAAGAGATGTTAGGACTGTTTTTCCTAAGCTTTCTGTTGACTCTCCTGAGCCTTCCATTTCTGGGGTACACCCCCAGCACTAAACGGTGGTGTGGCTGTCTGCATACGGATTTACAGATGCGTAGCAAACTGCAAGCTCATTTTTCCTTGCCAACAAACAAATCACTACTCTTTCCAGAATGCCCTACCAGAACACCCCAACTGTGAAGTGATTTAAAGGGTGGCAGTTTAATTACACAGCACTAACGTTACTCAGTTTTACGTATGCCAACTTTGTTTTCCTACATAAACAAAACTTCCTCTCGTTTTCTGTTCCCATTGTCTAGAGTTGGGAATACAGGCTACTTGCAAAAGATGCTTATTAAAGAATAGTATGCATCTAAGTTTCTGGCGATGCAACCAAGACACACATTTGCCCTTGAGAGATTGGTTTTTAACAATAATCTAGCGGAGTGGATCAGAGAATAGAGGGTCAAGAATGACGCAAACTTACTGAAGGGGAGGAGCAGAAAGAGTGAGAAAAAGTAAGGAGAACCATAACTTGTTTGGAAAACCATGGTGTAGTAATAGGAGCAAGCTGCATCAGAGGGTCCGGGTCACTTCTGAGTTGTGCCATAGATGAGCAGTGAGGCCTGATTAATTTGCTTCCCCTGTAAGACTCTCCATTCCTCCTTTGGAAGTAGGGATAATACCACTCCTATCTCAGAGTCTGAGCTGTAAGTGCAAAGCAACTGAAATAATGTCCGTGGAATAACGTTATAAAATGCAAAGTGAACCATATTTGGTTATTAGGATGATTATTATTGAAATGCTGTTTGTCTAATTGTTCTCTGACTGTCATCCTCTGAGAGAAATCTTTTGTATTTTTAATAAGAACCTGAAAAAATTTAAAAAACTATTTCCAAACATAATCTCCCCCATTCCTCTTCACTAATATCTATTCCTTTCTCTTATCCCATATCTGAAAATGTAAAACCCACATGTTATTAGAGAAACAAAACCCTATTTGTTTTCTCTGATTTGTGAACTGTGTGCCAAAATAAAGTACAGCCGAATCCATTATTTGCAGTAGTGAAGTTCTATAGCATTGCCAAGAACACTGAATTAATGAATACTACAACATTGCTTCAAAAGAAAATATGGGTAGGCTTCTGTGAGCCTCTGGTCACAACATTTTTATCAGTCAATAAACATATAACCTAGTTTTATATGTGCATTTTATTAGACACCTTATTTACTATATGTTGGTTCATTAACATTAAACTCATGACCAACAAACAGTGCTATAACTTACTCTTGAACAAAGCTTCTCTAGACACATGTATTTTTTCGTAAGGTTTGGACAGCCTTCTTTCACTTAGGTCACAAGACAGCGCTGTGATTGGAGGCCATTTTCAACAGTGAAATCATGAACAAAAAGGAACGTACATGTAAAAAATGTGATGTGAAAAGAACTCATACATGTGACAGCTGAAATAAGAAGACAGAGAGTTGTTTTGTACTACCTCAATTGAGAATGTGAATTTTGAGTTGCTAAAATTTGTCGCCACTCTGCACATGTTTGCAAATGACCACAAAATCATTAGGAGTTCTGATTTGGGGGATGTAAATGAATTTTAAGTGAGGAGGTAAGTTTGCAAATATGAATCCACCAATCATAACAATGGGCCATGTTTCTGGAGGGCAGAATTAGGACTGACTCATGGAAATAACAGGAAAGCAGTGTTCAGAGGGTTTCCTGGTAATTATAATTGTTCATGGAGAGAACAGTCTTGCCATTGAGTGTCTACCATTGTGCAAGAAGGGGGATGATTTAGACCAACTTGGGAGAAGAATACAGGACCTGTGAAGAGACCACAGGCTATGAGATGAGTGATGACTGAAGAACAGATTATTTTTTTAAAGCCAAACAGTTACGATTGTTATTTATCATTCCCTAAAATCAGTCTCTTCTTTCATACCCCAAGCGGAATTTCAATTGGGGCAATATTTAGCACTAACAAAAAAAGCAGTGCCCTTTTAAATCAGAATATGTGCATAAGTGTGCTTTATTCTTGCAAACTGTCAGATGTTAGAAGCCACATGCAGCACTTAGAGATTACAGAACAGTGATGAGGAACGTGCTAAGAGATAAGTTAACATGGAAGAATACTTTCTTTAGTAAATCATCAGAACATAAAAGACAAAAAGATTTCTGGGAAGAAGTCACGTTCAAAAATACCTCACCAAAGCAGGAAGAGAGGAGGCATTTCCATGAAAGATTGAAATATCTAGAGATCTACATTCATAGCAAATAATCTGTATCCTTTCATTTACAAATAAAAAACAAAATGATGTCCCCTCCCCCAAATGAAAGTGATTATTTAATAATCAGGAGCTAAGGATGTGCAGAAAAATTTGATGACTAAAGTTAAAATGCATTTTCAGAGGTTGGGTTAAGGAGGAGAGGCCATGGCCACCTTCAATTATCTCCACCCCTCCAGTTTCTGCAATGAGGCAAGGGAAATTTCTGAGTTAAGATTTTTATTTTTATTTAAGCAAAGCCAAATAAAGTAGCAATAAATCCCCTCATTTCTACTCAGTCTGGCTTGTCTTCTTGCATTGGCTGGTGGAGGTTCTCCTATGGGGCTTGTTCCCATTTACTTTTCTGGGGTTTTATAGATTTGGGGCCAGTTGGGATTTGACCTGTGTTCACTTACTGGGTGGGGCTGGGTTTCTGATTTCTCTTCCTCTTTTTTATACTCATATCTCTGGGCAGATAGCCAACAACAATGCAAGATTCTGTGAGTTTTTTCTTTTTTAATTCTACATTGAGAATCCTTCTTGGGTTTCAGAAGGTGGGTCCAGCTGCCCCCTCACAGGGACCCGGGACTCATCCTCTCCAGGTTTAGGTGCTCCTGGACTTTTCAGCTGAGCTTCCACTCAATACTTTGCCTTTAAGTTCCATTTATTTCTGGAAGTTAAGATTTCTTTTTCTTGCTTTCAAGCTTAGTCAGGTATTGAGGAAAAATAATTAATCCAAAATTTTTATATATTTAAGGTAGGTCCTAGGTGAGCTTCCTGCTCCTGTGCTGTCTGCCACAATGAACAGAATTCAGCAAACAGTATGCATCCATCTAAATTGTTAATTTTGAGAAATGTCAAACTCAGAATAGATGAACAAGTGGTTCAATGGCTACGCATATACCCTTTGCCTTGATTCACCAATTGTTAACATGTTACCTCATATCTTTCCATCTATATTCAAATTTTGCTGAACTATTTGAAAGTTGTAGATATCACAGCACAACTCATAAACAGTTCAGCATACATCCTTCATAAGCACAATACTATTATCACAAATTTGACAATAATTCTATATATTCCAGGATATAGTCCATCTTTGAATGTCCCAAGTTATTGCTCTATTTGATTTTGACAAAGTTGCAAAAACAGTTCCATGATGCTGGTATAGTTGCACATCTGTAGGAAAAAAAATAAATCTTGACCTAAACCTCACACCTTGTAGAAAATTCAAGTTATAGTGTATAACTGACTTAAAGAGCAAACACAAAACTGTAAAACTTTGAGAAAAATCACAGGACAAACTCTTTAGCATCTTTAAGGAAAGAGTTATTAGACTTGACCCAAAAAGTACAATACAAAAAAGGAAAACCACTTCAAAAAGTTGATGAGATTTCATCAAAGTTAAAATCTTTTGTTCTGTAAAAGATTCTGTTGAGAGAATAAAAAAAGCAAGATATAGACTGGGACAAAATATTTACAAATACATTTCTGACAAATAAGTAGTATTCACAGAATATCAAGAACTCTAAAAACTCAACAGTTGAGTAAAAAACGATTAGAAAAATCCAGTGCAATAAAATGGGGAAAATACAAGAAGGGATATTTTACTGGAGAGGGCATACAGATGGCAAGTGAGCACATGAAAAGATACTCAACACCATTAACCATGCAGGACATGCAAATTCAAACTACAGTGAGAGCTCATCTATCAGAATGGCTAAAATAAAAAATAGTGACAATACCAAGCTCTGGTAAGGGTATGAAGAAACTGACTCCCAGTCACTGTTGGTGGGAACATAAAATGATACAATCTCTCTGGATAAAAGGTTTGCAGCTTCTTAAAAAATTAACGTGCAACTATCATATGACCCAGCAATTGCACACCTGAGCATTTATCTCAAGATATAAAAACTTATCTTCACATGAAACCTTTACACAAATGTTTATAGTGGCTTTACTCATAATAGCCTCAAACTAGATACAACCTATATGTTTTTCAATGGGTGCATGTTTAAATACTTTGGTACATCCATGCCATGAAATACTACTCAGCAGCAAAAAGGAATGGATTATTGGTACATATAGCAACTTGTATGAATCTCTAAAGAATTATGCTAAGTGGAGAAAGCCCATCCCAAAGAGTTACATATGATATTAATATTTTTATATAATATTCTTGAAATGATGAAATTACTGAAATGGAAACTAGATCAGGGGTTACCAGTGGATAAGAAAGGGGTAGAAATAGGGGTTTGGGAGAAGAGGGTGGGAAGGAAGAGGGTGTAGTTGTGAGGGATCCTGGATGTGTAAATATTCCGTTTCTTAACTGTATCAATGTCAATGTTCTGGTTGTGATGATTTACTCTAGTTTTTTTGCAAGATGTTACTTACCACAAGGGAGCTGGGTAAAGGGAACGTGGGACCTGTTATTTCTTACCTCAGCATGTGGTACAATTATTTCAATATAAAAAGTTTAATTAACCATTTATATTCACAGATTCCACTCCCAGAGATTCTGATTAAGTCTGTCAAGGTACCTAGGAATCTGCATTTCCAATAACACCATATATGATTCTAATGTAGGAAAACCATGGAGCTCATTCTGCAAAATACTATTTTATGCCATTGCAATGGAAATAATGAAGAAATCTCCTTCTGATACTTCCAATGAAAATTTAATACCATAACATAATTTTCTTTGTTATCTTTTACTTCATATTTATATTTTTCCCTTATAGTAAAAATCTGTATTCCTAATAACATTAATGGATTTTCTTTTTTGTGTTATCCTATAATATACATAAAATAATTAGAAAATGATAATACTGATATCACTCTACCAATAAGTCCACTAAGTAAAGCATAAACTTATCTTGAAATTCTTTATGTTTAGAATATAGCCCACAAAAATTTATGGTCAGAATATAATGTTCAAATTTCCTTAAATTTATTCTTTTCTCTGTGAGGTTATTTTATTTTATGATTTCAAATCAGTCTGATATTCATTTAGTTTTCTTTGTTTTTATATTTTGATTTAGCATGTACCTTTTCATCCTTTATGATTTAATTTAATTCTAATTTTTGAATATAAAAAATTTATATAATTAAAAATTTAAAATAAGACAAGAAGATATAGTCAGGAAATCTCACTCCCTGAGATCTCCTGTTTTGCACCCTCATTACAGATCATCAAATTTATTATTTTCTGGTTTATAATTTATGGATCACTTTTTGGCAAAAAACTCATTGTATATATTCTTATTTTTCTCTTCTTTAGTACAAAAAGGATAACATAGGACATTCATTTTTTGCACACTGCCTTTTAAACTTAAAAATATACCATGAAAAATCACTCCATATCAGTGTGTAAAAAAGATATATTCTTAATAAATATTTGATGATTAAGATCTGATTAAATATTATTACTCAGGAACTTAGGCATATATATATATGGATGAAATACAAATATTTTGCATTGGATTTTGGAGTTATATTTGGTTATTTTCTGCTTTATTCTATAAAAAATTTAAGACTGCTAACATGTTCGGATAAATTTTAAGGGAGAGGTGGCATCCCTTAAGCGTTAGGGTATCCTTTGCTTGTAAAAGCTTTTATTTTAAAGCCAAAGAGTTGAAGTTTCATTATTTCTTTAAGTTCTTAGGTTTTTTTCTTCAAAATGTTCAGAAAAATGTTTCAAAATAATGTATAGATAGCCTCCCATGGATCGTTTCTGGTTTCTGTTTAACTTGCAACTTTGGGAGCATCTCTTCCTAAGCAGTGAAATCTTTCCTCCCGTCATGAACTCCAGGCCAATCTCAGAACTCTTTGCATGACTGACTCGCCTACTCCAGGGACCTTGCAGGCAGAATTGCTTCACAAGAGCCTGTTCAAGTAGCAGATCTCCTGGGAAAACTCGCTACCACTCACAGTTGGGGTGGTTAAAAAAGTAGTGATAAAACTTGTATAAAATTAATCTGGGATGTGCTTGCTTTCAAAGTAAAAGAACCAGATCTTACCAGTTGGGTGCAAAATGTGTGTCTAATAACAGGAATATACTGAGTGATCATGATTGCTTTTAAAAACCCTTGTGTGGAGCAAGGAAATGTACCAAGAGGTTTATAACTGCATATTCAATTAAATTTAGAGAGATGAACATAAAGAATTTTTTTTTTAAATTTATTTTTTATTAACTTTAATGGGGTGACACCAATAAATCAGGGTACATATGTACAATGAAAACATCTCCAGATTATCCCATCATTCAATTGTGCTGCATACCCATTACCCAAAGTCAAATTGTCCTCTGTCACCTTCTATCTGGTTTTCCCTGTGTCCCTCCCCTTCTCCCTATCCCACCCTCCCCTCCCTCCCCCCATCCCGTAACCACCACACTCTTGTCCATGTCTCGTAGTCTCACTTTAATGTCCCACCTATGTATGAAATCATGCTGTTCTCAGTTTTTCTTTTTTTCTGATTTACTTATTTCACTCCGTATAATGTTATCAAGGTACATCCATTTTGTTATAAATGATCCGATGTCATCATTTCTTATGGCTGAATATTGTTCCATATTATATATATACCAAAGCTTTTTAATCCACTCGTCTTCTGACGGACACTTGGGCTGTTTCCAGCTCTTCGCTATTGTGAACAATGCTGCCACAAACATGGGGGCGCATTTCTTCTTTTCGAACAGTGTTATGGTGTTCTTAGGGTATATTCCTAAAAGTGGGATAGCTGGGTCAAAAGGCAGTTCGACTTTTAATTTTTTGAGAAATCTCCAAACTGTTTTCCACAGTGACTGCACCAGTCTGCATTCCCACCAGCAGTGCAGAAGGGTTCCCCTTTCTCCACATCCTCGCCAGCACTTGTTCTGTGTTGTTTTGCTGATGAGCGCCATTCTGACTGGTGTGAGGTGATATCTCATTGTGGTTTTAATTTGCATTTCTCTAATAATTAGTGATGTTGAGCATTTTTTCATATGTCTTTTGGCCATCTGTATGTCTTCTTTGGTAAAATTTCTATTCATTTCTTTTGCCCATTTTTTGATTGGATTGTTTGTCTTCCTGGTGTTGAGTTTTATAAGTTCTTTATAAATTTTGGTATTAATCCCTTATCAGACGTGCTGTCGAATATGTTCTCCCATTGTGTAGTTTGTCTTTGTATTCTATTCTTATTGTCTTTAGCTGTGCAAAAGCTTTTTAGTTTGATGTAGTCCCATTTGTTTATCTTGCCTTTTATTTCATTTGCTCGTGGAGATAAATCGGCAAATAAATTGCTGCTACAGATGTCGGAGAGCTTGCTGCCTATGTTTTCTTCTACGATGCTTATAGTTTCACGGCTTATGTTTAAGTCCTTTATCCATTTTGAATTTGTTTTTGTGCATGGTGTAAGTTGATGGTCTAGTTTCATTTTTTTGCAGGTAGATGTCCAATTTTCCCAGCACCATTTGTTAAAGAGGCTGTCTTTACTCCATTGTATGTTCTTTCCTCCTTTGTCAAATATCAGTTGTCCATAAAGCTGTGGGTTTATTTCTGGGTTCTCTGTTCTGTTCCATTGATCACTGTGCCTGTTCTTATGCCAGTACCAGGCAGTCTTGAGTATAATGGCCTTGTAGTAAACCTTGATATCCAGAAGAGTGATGCCTCCTGCTTTATTTTTTCTTTTTAAGATTGCTGAGGCTATTCGTGTTCTTTTTTGGTTCCATATAAATTTTTGGAGTATGTTTTCTATATCTTTGAAGTATGTCATTGGTATTTTAATTGGTATTGCATTGAATTTATAAATTGCTTTGGGTAATATAGACATTTTAATGATGTTTATTCTTCCTAGCCATGAGCACGGTATATGCTTCCACTTGTTTGTATCTTCCTTGATTTCTTTTATCAATGTTCTATAATTTTCCGAATACAAGTCCTTAACCTCCTTGGTTAAATTTACTCCTAGGTATTTTATTTTTTTGGCTGCAATAGTGAAGGGGATTGATTCCTTAATTTCTTTTGCTGACAGTTCATTGTTTGTATATAGAAATGCCTCTGATTTCTGGGTATTAATTTTATATCCTGCCACCTTGCTGAATTCATTTATAAGGTCCAGTAGTTTTTTAACTGAGACTTTAGGGTTTTCTATGTACAATATCATATCATCTGCAAATAGTGACAGTTTTACTTCTTCTTTTCCAATTTGGATGCCTTTTATTTCTTCTTCTTGTCTGATTGCTGTAGCTAGGACTTCCAGAACTATGTTGAATAAAAGTGGTGAAAGTGGTCAACCCTGCCTGGTTCCTGATCTTAAGGGGATTGCTTTTAATTTTTGTCCATTTAGTATGAAGTTTGCTGTGGGTTTGTCGTAGATGGCCTTTATCATGTTAAGGAATGTTCCTTGTATTCCCACTTCATTGAGAGTTTTAAGCATGAATGGGTGCTGGATTTTATCAAATGCCTTTTCTGCATCTATTGAAATTATCATGTGATTTTTGTCCTTTTGTTTGTTTATGTGATGAATCACATTGATTGATTTGCGAATATTGAACCAGCCTTGCCTCTCCAGAATAAATCCCACTTGGTCATGGTGTATGATTTTTTTCATATATTGCTGAATCCGGTTGGCTAATATTTTGTTGAGAATTTTAGCATCTAAATTCATCAGGGATATAGCCCTATAATTTTCTTTCTTTGTGTTGTCTTTGCCCGGTTTGGGGATCAGAATTATGCTCGCCTCATAAAAGGAGTTTGGAAGTATGCCTTCCTCTTGAATTTTTTGAAATAGCTTGAGGAGGATAGGAGTTAATTCTTCTTTGAATTTTTGATAGAATTCACTTGTGAAGCCATCAGGCCCAGGACTTTTCTTTTTTGGGAGTTTTTTGATAACTGTTTCAATCTCCTCTGTTGTAATTGGTCTGTTTAGGTGCTCTGATTCTTCCAGATTGATTTTTGGAAGTTTATATGATTCAAGAAATTTGTCCATTTCATCTAGATTGTCTAATTTTTTGGCATAGAGTTCTTCATAGTATTTTCTTACAATGCTTTGTATCTCTGTTGTATTAGTTGTAATTTCTCCAGTGTCCTTTCTAATTTTATCTATTTGAGACCTCTCTCTTTTTTTCTTGATGAGTCTAGTTAAGGGTTCATCAATCTTGTTTACCTTTTCGAAGAACCAGCTTCTGGTTTCATTGATCCTCTGTATTGTTTCTTTAGCCTCTATGTCATTTATTTCTGCTCTGATCTTTATTATTTCCTTCCTTCTACTTGTCCTGCATTTTATTTGTTGTTGTTTTTCAAGTTCTTTTAGCTGCAGGGTTAAGTTGCTTATATGTTCTTTTTCTAGCTTCTTATGATATGCCTGTAGTGCAATAAACTTCCCTCTCAGAACTGCTTTTGCTGTGTCCCATAGATTTTGAGTTGACGTATGCTCATTATCATTTGTTTCTAGAAACTTTTTTATTTCTTCTTTGATCTCAATGTTAACCCATTCATTATTTAATAACATGCTATTTAGTTTCCAAGTGTTTGAGTATTTTTCAGTTTTTCTTTTGTGGTTAATTTCTAGTTTCATGGCATTGTGATCAGAGAAAATGCTTGATATGATTTCAATCTTCTTAAATGTGTTGAGGCCTTTTTTGTGTCCTAACATGTGGTCTATCCTAGAAGACGTACCATGAGCGCTTGAGAAGAATGTATATTCTACTGCTTTAGGGTGAAAAGTTCTGAATATATCTATTAAATCAAGTTGATCTAGTGTATCCTTTAAGTCTGCTGTTTCTTTATTGATTTTCTTTCTTGTGGATCTATCCAGTGTTGTTAGTGGGGTATTGAAATCCCCTACTATGATAGTATTACTGTTAATCTCGCCCTTAATGTCCATCAAAGTCTGCTTTATGAATGTCGGGGCTCCTATATTTGGTGCGTAGATATTTATAATAGTTATATCTTCCTGTTGAATTGTTCCCTTTATCATTATGTAGTGTCCTTCTTTATCTCTTACTACAGTCTTTGTTTTAAAGTCCATTTTGTCAGATATAAGTACTGCAACCCCAGCTTTTTTTTCATTTCCATTTGCATGAAATATTTTTTTCCACCCTTTTACCTTCAGTTTATGTGCATCTTTTGTTTTAAGGTGTGTCTCTTGTAGACAGCATATGTATGGGTCCTGTTTCTTTATCCACGCTGCTACCCTATGTCTTTTGATTGGATCATTTAGTCCATTTACTTTTAAGGTTATTATTGATATGTAGTTGTTTATTGACATTTTATTCTTTAAAGCTGTATTTTTTTTTTTTTTTTGCTATATTCTTTTCTCCCTTTGATCTGTTCACACTAGGCCCCTTAAAATCTCTTGCAGGATTGGTTTGGTTTTAATGAATTCCTTGAGGTTTTCTTTGTCTGGAAAGCTCTTTATTTCTCCCTCAATTTTAAACGTTAGCCTTGCTGGATAGAGTAGTCTTGGTTGTAGGTTCTTGTTCTGCATTACTTTGATTATATCTTGCCATTCCCTTCTGGCCTCAAGTGTTTCTGTTGAGAAGTCCGATGTCATCCTAATGGGGGCTCCTTTGTAGGTGAGAGTCTTTTTTTCTCTAGCAGCTTTTAAGATTTTTTCTTTATCTATTAGCTTTGGTATTTTAACTATGATGTATCTTGGTGTAGATCTTTTTGGGTTTCTCTTTAATGGGGTTCTGTGTGCCTCTTGGGCATGTAGAATGTTTCCCAGCCTTAATTTAGGGAAGTTTTCGGCTATGATTTGATTGAACAAAGTTTCCATTTCCTGTCCTCTTTCCTCTTCTTCAGGTACCCCTATGATGCGAATGTTGTTTCTCTTCAGGTTGTCACAAAGCTCCCTTAGAGTTTCCTCACATTTTTTGAACCTCTTTTCCTTTTTTTTCTCTGCTTCTGTAACTATGTTTATTGTGTCCTCTAACTCACTGATTCGATCCTCAGCGTGATTCATCCTGCTTTTAATTCCTTCCATTGTGGTATTCAGTTCTGATACTGTATTTGTCATTTCTGTCTGGTTCTTTTTTATTATTTCAATTTCATTTTTTATACTTGTTATCTCTTTATTTAGGTGCTCATAGTGACTATCCATTGTTGCTCTAATTTCTTTGAACATCCTAACTATCATTATTCTAAAGTCTGCTTCTGGTAGTTTGGTTATATCTGGTTCATTCAGGACCTTCTCTGGGGATTTCTCTTGGTTGATTTGGTTTGCATTCCTCTGCCTGCCCATTTTATCTGAGTGTAAGCAAGTTGTGGCCACTGGAGTCCAGTATGTGTTGCCTTTGTGTTCTCTAGGTGTGGTCTGTCTGCAGGCTTGCCACCCCCTCTGTCGCTGCCTAGGGCGGTTGGGTGTGGGCGTTGCCAGCGCCGGCTCACTGCAGCTATTGCTGTGGTTTCTGCCTCTCCTTTGCGGGAGGGGCTGTCACTCAAGCCACTAGCGTTAGCACGCAGGGCAGAGGTGAGCACCTTTGCTCAGCTGCGGACCCGGACTTTTTCCAGAAGGCTTACGCCCAGCCCCCTCAGTCCGAGCCTGCTCGCCACCGTTTTGTGGGTTGGGCGGGGCTTTTGAGGTGCTCTCAGCTGTGAGCCTTTGCCTGTCCAGATTTTAGCCCCGCCCTCGAGGCCAGGGCCCTCCTGCGCAGGGACTGAAACCAAACACCGGGGATTATTGGGCCGGGCGTGTTTGCTGGCGTGCGCACCGCGGCTAGCTTCCAGTCGTTCCGGCTCCTACCCCGCCCCCACGCTCGGAGAAAGCTCGCGCACGTAGAGTGGTACTCCGCAGTTTCTCCGGCCGGGTGGGGAGAGCAGCGTGAGCTCAGCAGGGAACTTCCCCTGGTCTCAGTGTCTCCCTCGCCCCCGACTTAGGAGCCCGCTCGCGCCCGCAGATGGCACACTGAGGTTTCTCCTTCTGGGCGGGGTTGGCAGTGTGAGCCTCGGGCCCCTCGCCCGTCCCTGGTCTTAGACCGGTGCCCGCGGTCAGGGCCGGCTAGCACAGGGTCGCAGGGCTGATCTCTGCCCGTATTTTTCCCCACAAGTGGGGTCACAGGCGGCCCGCAGCTGCCGGACAGCTTTCGCGCATCACCTCCGCCCCTGCTAGGCTAGCCCGAGCTCTCACTGTTCCGCCCACACCGACAGGACTGCGTTTCGGCGTCCTGTCCCGACCATAGGCTTCAGCAACCTCAGGGGGCTAGAAGTGCCCTAAGTCTCCACACTGTAGGCTTGGGAGCTCCCTCCCTCTAAGCAGGTCTGCTCTAATTGCCGCGGGAGAGCTTGTTTGGCTAGTGTCCTGTCTCCCTTTGCTGGTATTGCTAGTTCCAGGGGAAATATTCGTTTTCGATTAGGGAAGTGACTTAGCCCATGGGTCGGGGTGGCTGTCCCTCAGAGTGTCCTCATGCCTTCAGTCCACTCTTTGTTCCCGCTGCTCTGTTCCTCTCCTCTGTCCCAGTTCCCCGGAGCCCCGGGTGCGTGGTTGTGAGAGAGGCTTTCTGAGCTGTCCCTTTAAAAAGATTTTTGGGTCTGAGAAGACTCTCTCTTTTTCGCAAATAGTATCCTCACTTACTTCACAGCTCAATACTGTCCATTCGCCTCTTCTAGGCTCTGGGACTGCAGTCTGGGGCTTGGTTCCTGGGACCCAGGTCCCTCCCTCTCCGCCAAACTCTCCTCCCGCCACGCGGATCTCTCCGGGCTGCCGTTTGCTCCGGGGAGCTGGGCAGCCCTCTTCGCATTTTCGCTATTCCTACCAGTCTCAATGTGGGTTCTGCAGTGTTCCTTGGTTGAAGAGTCCACTTAGTTTTGCTCAAAATTGGTTTATCCAGATGATGGTTCTTAAAATTGAGTTATAATCCACTTTGGTTCTGGGAGTTGGAAGTTGGTACGTCTGCCTACTCCATCGCTATCTTCCCTTTCCCCCATAAAGAATTTAAAAAGACAGTGAGGATCAGGGATGTTACTCTATCTTAAACATCACTTAGTCAATTACCACAGGACTTAGTTATTTTGTACCATGAGGATTCCATACTGCTTGCATAGTACCAGTGCAATACTGAAAACTTTCTCTGAGTATGTGCTCATAAACAAATACATTCAGCAGGTTAACGACTATAATCAGGCAGTCTTGCTAGTAGCCACTTTATATTGATGATCAATGCAAACTTCTGTTTATTTCGTAATTTTTCTTTAGGACTTTATACTTTGATTCTTTCCTACTCTAGTATATTTTGGCTTCACATATATTTTGGAGTTAAAATTCATAGCACCCCATTTAAATTGTGCAAATTTGTCTAGTTGAAGTCACAGTAAAGATATTTATTTGATAGGCATTTAAATTAACCTGCAAAACAGTAGTGTGTGTGTGTGTGTGCTAAAACAAAAGCCAAAAGGTTAACAATCATAGCATTTATTAAACTCTGCATTAAGTGCTTTACATTCATCTAATTTTATTTCAAGTTTATTTTCAGATAAGCAAATAGGCTTAGAGAGGTAAAATTACTTGTTCAATAAGTTAGACACATATTGACACAGTCCATAAGAGGCGTATGGAGATTCCAAATGCCTGAAGACAGCATCCTGAGAGCCCCAGACAGGTTAAGTCGACATATTCTTCCAAATGGCTATTTCCTACTCTTTGCATGCTCATTAGGGTTTTACTGGCCAAAAGATAATTTACTCTCAAATGTTTGCATGTAAGTGTGGCTGGTTCTAAGGAGCAAGCTTTGGGACATCCGATCTTAATCAGTATACATCATACTGATCAATTTCCCTGACTAAGCATAAGAGAAGAGGCAAATGAAATAATATAGTTTATGGGAAAACCAATGAACAGAACTCAGAGGTGATTTTCCTCTATCTTTTATTACTGAAAAACTTCTCTCAAGTATAAGTAATATGTATTCTAGGCAGGATGGAGTCGTTTCACCTATTACAGTTACACTTGTGCCTATTACACTGGGAAACAAAATTTTTGTTGCATCTACAAAAACACTTGTTCTTACCTAATTTGAGTGGGCTGATCTCATATCTGACATTAGTTTTTCTCTGTAAGCTACAGTTTTTGGCAATTCAAAATTTTAGGTTTTCATCTTATTGAAAAATTTTCAACATTTAGTTTAACATAATAAAGTAGAATGTCTTCTTGGGCATCATCTTCGTGAAAATATAATAATTTATATAATGCAGTAAATACACTAATACACTAAAATATATGATTGCATCAGAATTGGTCTACAATTTCAAAATAAAACATATTAAAACACTTATTATAATCATAAAATTTACGCAAAACATTTAAATTCTATTCAGGTAAAAATTTGCATTTGGCCTGACCAGGTGGTGGCGCAGTGGATTGAGAATCAAACTGGGATGCAGAAGACCCAGGTTCAGGACCCCAAGCTCGCCAGCTTGAGCGCAGGCCCGTCTGGCTTGAGCAAAAGCTCGTCAGCTTGGACCCAAGGTCGCTGGCTCCAGCAAGGGGTTGCTCGGTCTGCTGAAGGCCCGCGGTCAAGGCACATGTGAAAAAGCAATTAATGAACAACTAAGGTGTTGCGACGGCAATGAAAAATTAATGATTGATGCTTTTCACCTCTCTTTGTTCCTGTCTGTCTGTCCCTCTCTCTGACTCTCTCTCTGTTCCTGTAAAATAAATGAATGAATGAATGAATGAATGAATGAATAAATAAATAAATAAAAATAAAAAACTTTGCATTTGTAGCTCTTGCGTTTGTGTACTTGTTAAGGATAATTTTGTTTGATGCTTCAGCAGTAGTCTGCCATTATATTTCTGTCCCATTGCCCCTGATAACACTCTTTCATTGTCTTCAGATATTGATGAAAGTGTTCTTTCTGCTCATCACTAACAGCTCCAAGATTTTCGGGAAACTTATCAAGGTGACTGTTCAGGAAGTGAATCTTAATGCTCATGTTACATCCAATGTCGTGGAAAGCCAACAGCATCCTTTGAACCAGAAGTTCAGTTTTCTGCTTTTTTGTTGCCAAGGAAGTTCTTTGTAACTGCCACAAAAGATTGCCATGCTGCTTTCTCCTCCTTATTCATCTTCCTGGCAAATTCTTTGTCATGTATGAGGGTTCAAATTTGAGGTCCATCAAATACACCTGCTTTTATATTCTCGAAGGACAAGGCAAGAAAAGCAGAAATAATGGGTTGGAAGCATTCATTTTCTCTATTCAAAACCTGAACAAACTGCTTCATTAAGCCAAGTTTGATGTGAAGTGGGAGAAAAATGATCCTGTCTTGATTAACTACAGGTTCATTCACAATATTTTGTATCTCTACTTCCAGAGCTTTATGTTTTGGCCACTCCTTCTGTGTCCAGTGTTTCTCCTGAGCTCAGCTGTCCCACAAACACAGAAAGCAAGGATACTTAGTGAAACCTCTCTGTTGTCCTAGCAGGAAATTTACCATTTTAAGATCAACACAAATGATCCAGTTATACTCCTCATACTTCAGAAAGTCGAGGACAATTTTTATGTCATTATAATCTTCTCACAGATGAGTTGGATAACCAATTGGAACTGCTGCATAAACATTACCATTGTGTAGGAGAACACATTTCAGACTCTGTTTAGAGCTGTCAAGAAATAGCTGCCATTCTGTTGGACTGTAAGTGGTAACGACTAGCTGGCTTAGAAGACTACTGATATCATGACAGTAAACAAAGTGTTTGTCTTTGGAAAAAAAAGTTCACAAAAATTTGTTCACACTTCCTGAAATGGGATACTTTAGCTGATCGGTGAAGTCCATTCTTTTATTGAAGCTTGGAGGCTAATAACTCAGTTGCTTTCTTTGATAGGCCCAAATCTCTTACTAAGTCATTCAATTTGGGTTTGCTAAACTTCTGAGAGCTTAATGACTGCTTGGCATCAGAAGAAGACCCTTCAGATTCTACAACCATTTCCTCAAGCATCTTATCAAAATACACTTGATCACCATGTTCACTTTTCTCGTCCTTAGAAGAAATAAAACCATTGAAACTGGAACCAGGAGTATCTCAGGGTGCGGGATAGGTCATATTGCTGAAGGAATAATAGGATATGCGATTATATTCCATTTTTTCTTGCTGATACCCTTTGTATGGATCAGACAGAAATAACAGTCACTGCTGTGGTCCTTAGGTTCACGACAAACCATGGGAATATCAAAAGTCATTCCTTTGCATTTTTCTTTTGTCCAGTCATGAAGCATTTCCTCACAATTATGACACACAATATGAGGAGCCAAATTCTTGTCTTGATCGCCAAGGGGAACTTGAAAATGGGCAATATATGCATGTGTCACAAATGATGAAGTATTGCGCCTTTGACGTTGAAGTGTGTAACAGCCACATATATAACAGAAAGTGTCAGGACTATTCTTACATTTATGCCTACACTACTCAAAGAAGAAATGTTTCAATCTTAAAACAAAATAAGAGAGTATTTTTATCAGATAATAATTTTTTACATTTAAAAATGACTACAATTATGTAAAAGTGATGTTTTTGTAAAACATTAATTGCCTTTTGGTTCTGTTTAATCCAAGAGTTGTTGCCCTTTAACTCCAATTTAAAAACCAAAACCAATGCATTCCATTAAATGTAACAAAAAGAAATTAAAATTGCATAAAAATTAGAGCATGTACTGAAAAACATATTTCTGATTTGAAATCAGCGATTCAGAACTATATAGAAAAAGTTCTAAAAACTTATGCAACTGAAAATTAAAAATAAGTTGTTCCCCAGTGTTAAAGTTATATTACAATAACTTCCACAAGTTATTATGATAGGTTGTTCTAGTCTTCTTCTTTGTCTCTTTTGTTGGTGACATTATTTGCTGAAGGTAATGAATAAAGAAGAACTAGAAACTAGCATGTAATACAATTTCTGAGACACACACATATAAACACATCCTCACTGGATTGGACCAAGTCCTAGGAGAATGAGAAGATGAATTTAATAGTTCTTAACTGGAAATTCAGGAAGGTAGATATAATTTTTCAAAGATTATGATGACAGGCAGCAGGTAGCAGTTCTGGAAGTTTTTCTCTATCAGGGTGGTTCAGAAACCCTCATAAATAATACAAACAGAACATGATGTTCAGTAATTTTGAAGCAACAGACAATAGACCTAGAATCATTAATTTACTTACTCATTAAGCATTAATTAAATATTTTATTTGGCAAAGCCACTATACTAGGTGATATGATTGTAAAATGAATAAAACATGGCTTCTTCACAATCCAGAAATCAAAGCAAACTTTAAAACAATTGTAATACAAGGAGTTGTGTTAGCATGTAGGTAAAAATACAAAGTTTTATGAGTCCAGCAGAAGAAAATGACTAAATCATGTTTAGAAGTCTTAACAAATAAGTCAAAAGTTGCCCACTCCTTAAAAGTTTCATAGGATTTGGCCAGGTTAAGAAGGAAAACACGACAGATAGAAGAACAGCTTATAATAAGGGTATTAAATGATCATAGGTTTCTTGACTGGGGGAATGGCAAGTGAGAGAATAAGCAGCTGTAGAGTAGGTGTTTATAAAATACTTTGAATACCACCCATGAGCTGGTAGGAAACCATCAAACATTTTCATCATAAGATTGGCCTTTGCTAGACCTGCATTTACTATGAATTGAATGATCCGAAAGTGTCAGGGCCTCTCATTTGCATAGGCCTTTCCAAGACCCTGGGAGGATCCCAAGCAATGTGCCAATGGTCATACGCTTTTGTAAAATTTGAGCAATACGGGTTTTATTTTTTAGAGGGCCTTCTCAACAGGATAATCTTCAGGCTCTACAAAACCTGGATCTGCCCCTGGCCTGAACTGTCACTTAGAATGCTCTCCATAACAAAGAGATAGAAGATAGGGTGTAGGGGATGAGGCTGGTCAGAGACTCTTGCAAAGGTCTAAGAGATGTAGAAACCTGAACTAAGGCAATGGTGGAGATGATCGTGAGAAGAAATAGGCTCAAACGAAGCAGAATCAACAGAATTTGTGGCAGTTGAACCATGGGGACAGAATAGATGGAAGAAATTTTGTGAGGTTTCAGGTTTTTAACAGGTGCCTAGAAGAAAGGTGATGCTAATAACTGCAAAATGGAGTATTTATGTGAATGACACTGATTTGTCTGTGGTGGGGGAGAGGATCATGAAAGAGTGCTGTTCAACAATGTTAAATACTGAGTAAAGGTGTGGTAAAATGAGAATTAAGGACAGTCTATTGAATTTGGTGATTAAGAAGTCCTTGGTTACCACAAAACACAAAGAACAGACTCATTGCATGGTACAGGTGGAACTCAGACTGTAGCAAAAAGCAGGTCCTAGACCTCCTTGCTTTTCTTTATGTCTAATTTGTTTTATTAATATTAATGGGGTGACAATAATAAATCAGGGTACACATGTTCAAAGAAAACATCTCCAGGTTATCATATCATTCAATTATGTTGCATACTCATCACCCAAAGTTAAATTGTCCTCTGTCACCTTCTATCTGGTTTTCTCTGTGCCCCCCCTCCCTCCTCTCCCTACCTCTCCTCCCTCCCCCCACCCCGTAACCACCACTCTCTTGTCCATGTCTCATAGTCTCACTTTTATGTCCCACCTATGTATGAAATCATGCTGTTCTCAGTTTTTTTCTGTTTTACTTATTTCACTCCGTATAATGTTACCAAGGTCCATCCATTTTGTTGTAAATGATCCAATGTCATCATTTCTTATGGCTGACTAGTATTCCATAGTATATATGTACCAAAGATTTTTAATCCACTCATCCACTGACGGACACTTGGGCTATTTCCAGATCTTCGCTATCATGAACAATGCTGCCATGAACATTGAGGCACATTTCTTCTTTTCGAATAGTGCTATGGTGTTCTTAGGGTATATTCCTAAGAGTGGGATAGCTGGGTCAAAAGGCAGTTCGATTTTTAATTTTTTGAGGAATCTCCATACTGTTTTCCACAGTGGCTGCACCAGTCTGCATTCCCACCATCAGTGCAGGAGGGTTCATTTTCTCCACATCCTTGCCAGCACTTATTCTGTGTTGTTTTGCTGATGAGTACCATTCTGACCGGTGTGAGGTTATATATCATTGTGGTTTTAATTTGCATTTCTCTAATGATTAGTGATGTTGAGCATTTTTTAATATGCCTATTGGCCATCTGTATGTGCTCTTTGGAGAAATTTCTATTCATTTCTTTTGCCCATTTTTTGATTGGATTGTTTGTCTTCCTGGTGCTGAGTTTTATAAGTTCTTTATAAATTTTGGTTATTAATCCCTTATCAGACGTGTTGTCGAATATGTTCTCCCATTGTGTGGTTTGTCTTATTATTCTGTTCTTATTGTCTTTAGCTGTGCAAAAACTTTTCAGTTTGATATAGTCCCATTTGTTTATCTTGCCTTTTATTTCATTTGCCCGTGGAGATAAATCGGCAAATATATTGCTGCTACAGATGTTGGAGAGCTTGCTACTTATGTTTTCTTCTAAGATGCTTGTGGTTTCACGGCTTACATTTAAGTCTTGTATCCATTTTGAGTTTGTTTTTGTGAATGGTGTAAGTTGATGGTCTAGTTTCATTTTTTTGCAGGTAGATGTCCAATTTTCCCAACACCATTTGTTAAAGAGGCTGTCTTTACTCCATTGTATGTTCTTTCCTCCTTTGTCAAATATCAGTTGTCCATAAAGGTGTGGGTTTATTTCTGGGTTCTCTGTTCTGTTCCATTGATCTATGTGCCTGTTCTTATGCCAGTACCAGGCTGTCTTGAGTATAATGGCCTTGTAGTATACCTTGATATCTGAAAGAGTGATACCTCCTGCTTTATTTTTTCTTTTTAAGATTGCTGAGGCATTCGTGTTCTTTTTTGGTTCCGTATATATTTTTGGAATATGTGTTCTATATCTCTGAAGTATGTTATTGGTATTTTAATTGGTATTGCATTGAATTTATAAATTGACATTATAAATGTCTATATGGTAATATAGACATTTTAATGATGTTTATTCTTCCTATCCATGAGCACGGAATATGCTTCCACTTGTTTGTATCATCCTTGATTTCTTTTGTCAATGTTTTATAATTTTCCGAGTACAAGTCCTTAACCTCCTTGGTTAAATTTACTCCTAGGTACTTTATTTTTTTTTTGTTGTAATAGTGAAGGGGATTGCTTCCCTATTTTCTTTTGTTGACAGTTAATTTTTGGTATATAAATATGCCTCTGATTTCTGAGTATTAATTTTATATCCTGCCACCTTACTGAATTCATTTATCAGGTCCAGTAGTTTTTAGACTGAGACTTTAGGGTCTTCTATATATAATATCATATCATCTGCAAATAATGACAGTTTTACTTCTTCCTTTCAAATTTGGATGCCTTTTATTTCTTTTTCTTGTCTGATTGCTATGTCTAAGACTTCCAGAACTATGTTGAATAAGAGTGCTAAAAGGGGGCACCCCTGCCTGGTTCCTAATCTTAAGAGGATTGCTTTTAATTTTTGCCCATTTAGTATGATGTTTGCTGTAGGTTTGTCATAGATTGCCTTTATCATGTTAAGGTATGTTCCTAGTATTCTCACTTTACTGAGAATTATGATCATGAGTGGGTGCTAAATTTTATCAAATGCTTTTTCTTCATCTATTGAAATAATCATGTGATTCTTGTCCTTCCTTTTGTTTATGTGATGAATCACATTGATTGATTTGCGAATATTGAACCAGCCTTGCCTCTCCAGAATAAATCCCACTTGATCATGATGTATGATTTTTTTTCATATACTGCTGGATCCAGATGGCTAATATTTTGTTGACAATTTTAGCATCTAAATTCATCGGGGATATTAGCTTATAATTTTCTTTCTTTGTTTTTTCTTTGCCAGGTTATGGGATCAGAATTATGCTCACCTCATAAAAGGAGTTTGGAAGTCTTCCTTCCTCTTGAATTTTTTGAAATAGCTTGAGGAGTATAGAAGTTAGTTCTTTGAATTTTTGGTAGAATTCACTTTTGAAGCCATCAGGTCCACGACTTTTCTTTTTTGGGAGTTTTTTGATAACTGTTTCAATTTCATTTGTTGTAATTGGTCTGTTTAGGTGTTCTGATTCTTCCAGATTGATTTTTGGAAGATTATATGATTCAAGAAATTTGTCCATTTCCCATAGGTTGTCTAATTTTTTGGCATAGAGTTCTTCATAGTATTTTCTTACAATACCTTGTATTTCTGTTTTGTCAGTTGTTATTTTTCTACTCTCATTTCTAATTTTATTTATTTGAGTCCTCTCTCTTTTTTTTCTTGGTGAGTTTAGTTAAAGGTTCATCAATCTTGTTTACCTTTTCAAAGAACCAGCTCCTGGTTTCATTGATCCTCTGTATTGTTTCTTTAGCCTCTCTGTCATTTATTTCTGCTCTGATCTTTATTATTTCCTTCCTTCTACTAGTCCTGGGCTTTATTTGCTGTTGTTTTTCTAGTTCTTTTAGATGCAGGGTCAGGTTGCTTATTTGAGTTTTTTCTAGCTTCTTATGGTATGCCTGTAGTGCTATGAACTTCCCTCTCAGTACTGCTTTTGCTGTGTCCCATAAATTTTGAGTTGATGCACTCTCATTATCATTCATTTCTTCTTTTATTTCTTCTTTGATCTCATTGATAATCCATTTATTATTTAATAACATGCTATTTAGTTTCCAAGTGTTTGAGTTTCTCAGTTTTTCTTTTGTGGTTAATTTCTAGTTTCATGGCATTGTGATCAGAGAAAATGCTTGATAAGATTTCAATCTTCTGAAATTTGTTGAGACCACTTTTGTGTCCTAACATGTGTTCTATCCTAGAGAATGTACCATGAGCACTTGAAAAGAATGTATATTCTACCTCTTTAGGGTAAAAAGTTCTGAAGATATCTATTAAATCAAGTTGATCTAGTGTATCCTTTAATTCTGCTGTTTCTTTATTAATTTTCTTTCTTGAGGATCTATGCAGTGATGATAGTGATGTATTGAAATCCCCTACTATTATAGTATTGCTGTTAATCTCGCCCTTTATATTCATCAAAGTCTGCTTTACGTATGTCAGGGCTCCTATGTTTGGTGTGTAGATATTTATAATGGTTATATCTTCCTGTTGAATTGTTCCCTTTATCGTCATGTAGTGTCCTTCTTTATCTCTTACTAAAGCTTTTGTTTTAAAAGTTATTTTGTCAGATATAAGTATTGCTACCCCAGCTTTTTTTTTTCATTTTCATTTGCATGAAATATTTTTTTCAATCCTTTTACCTTCAGTTTATGTGCATCTTTTGTTTTAAGGTGTGTCTCTTGTAGACAGCATATGTATGGGTCCTGTATCTTTATCCACGCAGCTACCCTATGTCTTTTGATTGGATCATTTAATCCATTTACATTTAAGGTTATTATTGATATGTAGTTGTTTATTGCCATTTTATTCTTTAAAGCTGTATTCTTCTTTTGCTATATTTTTTTCCCCCCTTTGAACTGTTCACAACCGGCACCTTAGCATCTCTTGCAGAATTGGTTTGATTTTAATGAATTCCTTGAGGCTTTTTTCGTCTGGAAAGCTCTTTATTTCTCCCTCAATTTTAAGTGTTAGCCTTGCTGGATAGAGTAGTCTTGGTTGTAGGTTCTTGTTCTTCATTACTTGGGATATATCTTGCCATTCCCTTCTGGCCTCAAGTGTTTCTGTTGAGAAATTGAATGTCATTCTTATGGGGGTTCCTTTGTAGGTGATAGTCTTTTTTCTGTAGCAGCTTTTAAAATTTTCTCTTTATCCTTTAGCTTTGGTACTTTAACTATGATGTGTCTTGGTGTAGTTTTCTTTGGGTTTCTCTTTAATGGAGTTCTGTGTGCTTCTTGAACGTATGAAATGTTTTCCAGCCTTAATTTAGGGAAGTTTTCTGCTATGATTTGATTGAACAAAGTTTCTATTTCTTGTTCTTTCTCTTCATCAATGGGAACCCCTATGATGCAGATGTTATTTCTCTTCATATTGTCACAGAGCTCTGTTAGAGTTTCCTCACATATTTTGAATCTCTTTTCTTTTTTCTCCTCTGCTTCTGTGCTGTTATTCCTTTTGTCCTCCTACTCGCTGATTCAATCCTCAGCTTTATCCATTCTGTTTTTAATTCCTTCTATTGTGGTATTCATTTCTGATATTGTATTTGTCATTTCTGTCTGATTCTTTTTTATTATTTTAATTATCTTTTTTATACTTGTTATCTCTTTATTTAGGTGTTCGTAATGACTATCCATTGTTGCTCTAAACTCTTTGTACATCCTTACTATCATTATTTTAAACTCTGCATCTGGTAATTTGGTTATATCTGGTTCATTTAGGTCTTTCTCTGGGGATTTCTCTTCATTCATTTGGGTTGTATTTGTCTGTCTGCCCATTTTTTCTGTGTATAAGAAGGATGTGGCCACTGTAGTTCAATGGGTGTTGCTTCTGTGTTCCCTAGGTGTGGTCTGTTTGCAGGCTCGCCACCCCCTCTGCCACTGCCTAGGGCAGTTGGGTATGGGCATTGCCGGCACTGGCCCACTATGGCTGTTGCTGTGATTTCCGCCTCTCCTCCGTGGGAAGGGCAGTGTTCTGGTGCCTGACTCCACAAGCCTCAGCCTGTCTGGGCCTTCACCTCACCCCCACAGGTGGTGTTGCACACCGCACTCAAGCCACAAGCCTCAGCACCAAGGGTAAGGGTGAGCACCTTTGCTCAGCTGCGGACCCCGCCTTTTCCCGGGCTTCCGCCCAGCCCCTGTGGTTAGAGCCTGCTTGCTGTGGTTTCTCAGGGGCTGCTGGCATGAACTCAGCTGTGAGCCTCTGCCTGTCCAGGGCTTTAGCCCTGCCCCCACAGTCAGGGCCAGCTAGCACAGGATTGCAAACCATGGTTTCTTGGGCTGGGCGGGGCTGCTGGCCTGTGCTCAGCTGCAAACCTCTGCCTGTCCCGGGCTTTAGCCCCACCCCCTTGGTCAGGGCTGGCTGGCACAAGGTCATAAACCTTGGAGGCCAGGTGATCCTGCTCAGCAGGAGATCTCTGCCCATTCCTGACGTCCAGTTTTCCCCCTGCAGGTGGGGCTTCTAGCGGGCCTGTAACTGCTGGACCACTTTCCGCATCCACTCCACCCCTGTTGTGCTAGACTGAGTTCATGCCGGCTGGGCCTTTGCCTCTGCCGACAGAACCGTGTTTCCGCGTCCTGCCACCACCATCCCTCCAGCAAGCCCTCAGCAGTGTGGGTAGGGGCACTGCAGCTCAGACCCTAACACTTCATACTGTAGTCCTGGAAGATCCCTCTGTCTTAGCAGCTCTGCTCTAAGTGCCGTGGGAGAGCTTGTTTGGCTGGTGTCCTGCCTCCCTTTGCCGGTCTTGCTAGTTCCAGGGGAAATATTCATTTTCGATTAGGGAAGTGATTCAGCCCAGGGGTTAGGGTGGCTGTCCCTCAGAGTGTTTCTCCCTGTGCCTTCCAGTCCACACTCTCTTCTTGCTGCTCTGCTCCTCTCCTCTGTCCCTGTTTCCCGGAGCCCAGGGTGAGTGGTTGTGAGAGAGGTTTTCTGCGCTGTCCCTTTAAGAAGAATCCTAGGTCTGAGAAAACTGTCTCTCACAAATAGTATCCTCACTTGTTTCACAGCTCAATACTGTCCAAATACCTCTTCTAGGCTCTGGGGCTGCAGGCTAGGGCTTTGTTCCTGGGACCCAGGTTCCTTCCTCTCTGCTAAACTCTCTTCCTGGCACGTGAGTCTCTCCGGGCTGCCGTTCGCTCCGGGGAGCTGGGCAGCCCTCTCTGCGTTTTCGCTTTTTCTACCAGTCTCAATGTGGCTTCTTCAGTGTTCCTTAGTTGAAGAGTCCACTTAGTTTAGTTCAAAGTTGGTTTATCCAGATGATGGTCCTTAAAATTAAGTTATAATCTACTTTGGTTCTGGGAGTTGGAAGTTGGTACGTCCGCCTACTCCATCATCATCTTGCTGTCTCCCCTCCTTGCCTTTTCTAAGGCCAGGAGCCGCCATTGTGGCCATTCACATGCAGGTTCCCATTGGATTTGGACAGTCGGTGAAGAAATGGCGGAGTCAGAGGATGGTAGGCTATTTTGTTTATTGGTGTCTTACCAAGACAGGCAAGCTACAAGAGAAGACAAGGGGAAAGCAGAAAACCAGCTTTTCCCATGGAGGGCAAGGGATCAGGGAGGCTCCTTCAATGGTGATAGCAGGAACCAAGAGAGCAAACTCAGGGTCTGCCCCACTTTATAGTATAAAATCCAAACCCTTAATCCAATCTACAAACAAGATAGTCTCTGATACAAAGTCACTCATCTGTGGCACAATGGGATTCCTCATGAGAGTGCACCATCCTACATCAAAAATGGAGGGAATGGTGTAAGTTGATGGTCTAGTTTCATTTTTTGGACCTTGATAACATTATACGGAGTGAATTAAGTAAAACAGAAAAGAACTGAGAACAGCATGATTTCATACATAGGTGGAACATAAAAGTGAGACTATGAGACATGGACAAGAGTGTGGTGGTTACGGGATGGGGGAAGGGAGGGGAGGGTGGGAGAGGGGGGAGGGGAGGGGCAGAGAAAACCAGATAGAAGGTGACAGAGGACAATTTAACTTTGGGTGATTGGTATGTAACATAATTGAATGATAAGATAACCTGGAGATGTTTTCTTTGAACATATGTACCCTGATTTATTGGTGTCACCCCATTAAAATTAATAAAAAGAAAACAAACTGAAAAAAAAAAGAAAACAAAAGAAAATACAGAGGGTCAAGATGGCGATGGAGTAGGCAGACGTACCAACTTCCGACTCCCAGAACCAAAGTGGATTATAACTCAATTTTAAGAACCATCATCTGGATAAACCAACTTGGAGCAAAACTAAGTGGACTCTTCAACCAAGGAACACTGCAGAAGCCACACCGAGACTGGTAGGAATAGCGAAAACGCGAAGAGGGCTGCCCAGCTCCCCGGAGCAAATGGCAGCCCGGAGAGATCCGCGTGGCGGGAGGAGAGTTTGGCGGAGAGGGAGGGACCTGGGTCCCAGGAACCAAGCCCCAGACTGCAGTCCCAGACCCTAGAAGAGTCGATTGGACAGTATCGAGCTGTGAAGTAAATGAGGATACTATTTGGGAAAAAGAGAGAGTCTTCTCAGACCCAAAAATCTTTTTAAAGGGACAGCTCAGAAAGCCTCTCTCACAACCACGCACCCGGGGCTCCGGGGAACTGGGACAGAGGAGAGGAACAGAGCAGTGGGAACAAAGAGTGGTCTGAAGGCACGAGGACACTCTGAGGGACAGCCACCCCGACCCATGGGCTAAGTCACTTCCCTAATCGAAAACGAATATTTCCCCTGGAGCTAGCAATACCAGCAAAGGGAGACAGGACACTAGCCAAACAAGCTCTCCCGCGGCAATTAGAGCAGACCTGCCTAGAGGGAGGGAGCTCCCAAGCCTATAGTGTGGAGACTTAGGGCACTTCTAGCCCCCTGAGGTTGCTGAAGCCTATGGTCGGGACAGGATGCCGAAACGCAGTCCTGTCGGTGTGGGCGGAACAGTGAGAGCTCGGGCTAGCCTAGCACAGGCGGAGGTGATGCGCGAAAGCTGTCCGGCAGCTGCGGGCCGCCTGTGACCCCACTTGTGGGGAAAAATACGGGCAGAGATCAGCCCTGAGACCCTGCGCTAGCCGGCCCTGACCACGGGCACCGGGCTAAGACCAGGGACGGGTGAGGGGCCGAGGCTCACGCTGCCAACCCCGCCCAGAAGGAGAAACCTCGGCGTGCCATCTGTGGGCGCGAGCGGGCTCCTAAGTCGGGGGCGAGGGAGACACTGAGACCAGGGGAAGTTCCCTGCGGAGATCACGCTGCTCTCCCTGCCCGGCCGGAGAAACCGCGGAGTACCGCCCTACGTGCGCGAGCTTTCTCCGAGCGTGGGGGCGGGGTAGGAGCCGGAACGACCGGAAGCTAGCCGCGGTGCGCACGCCAGCAAACACGCCCGGCCCAATAATCCCCGGTTTTCGGTTTCAGTCCCTGAGCAGGAGGGCCCTGGCCTCGAGGGCGGGGCTAAATTCTGGACGGGCAAAGGCTCACAGCTGAGAGCACGTCAAAAGCCCCGCCCAACCCACAAAACGGTGGCGAGCAGGCTCGGACTGAGGGGGCTGGGCATAAGCCTTCCGGGAAAAGTCCAGGTCCCCAGCTGAGCAAAGGTGCTCACCTCTGCCCTGCGCGCTAACGCTAGTGGCTTGAGTGACAGCCCCTCCCGCAAAGGAGAGGCAGAAACCACAGCAATAGCTGCAGTGAGCCGGCGCTGGCAACGCCCACACCCAACCGCCCTAGGCAGCGACAGAGGGGGTGGCAAGCCTGCAGACAGACCACACCTAGAGAACACAAAGGCAACACATACTGGACTCCAGTGGCCACAACGTGCTTACACTCAGATAAAATGGGCAGGCAGAGGAATGCAAACCAAATCAACCAAGAGAAATCCCCAGAGAAGGTCCTGAATGAACCAGATTTAACCAAACTACCAGAAGCAGACTTTAGAATAATGATAGTTAGGATGTTCAAAGAAATTAGAGCAACAATGGATAGTCACTATGAGCACCTAAATAAAGAGATAACAAGTATAAAAAATGAAATTGAAATAATAAAAAAGAACCAGACAGAAATGACAAATACTGTATCAGAACTGAAGACCACAATGGAAGGAATTAAAAGCAGGATAGATGACGCTGAGGATCGAATCAGTGAGTTAGAGGACACAATAAACATAGTTACAGAAGCAGAGAAAAAAAAGGAAAAGAGATTCAAAAAATGTGAGGAAACTCTAAGGGAGCTCTGTGACAACCTGAAGAGAAACAACATTCGCATCATAGGGGTACCTGAAGAAGAGGAAAGAGGACAGGAAATGGAAACTTTGTTCAATCAAATCATAGCCAAAAACTTCCCTAAATTAAGGCTGGGAAACACTCTACATGTCCAAGAGGCGCACAGAACCCCATTAAAGAGAAACCCAAAAAGATCTACACCAAGACACATCATAGTTAAAATACCAAAGCTAATAGATAAAGAAAAAATCTTAAAAGCTGCTAGAGAAAAAAAGACTCTCACCTACAAAGGAGCCCCCATTAGGATGACATAGGACTTCTCAACAGAAACACTTCAGGCCAGAAGGGATTGGCAAGAGATAATCAAAGTAATGCAGAACAAGAACCTACAACCAAGACTACTTTATCCAGCAAGGCTAACGTTTAAAATTGAGGGAGAAATAAAGAGCTTTCCAGACAAAGAAAACCTCAAGGAATTCATTAAAACCAAACCAATCCTGCAAGAGATTTTAAGGGGCCTAGTGTGAACAGTTCAAAGGGAGAAAAGAATATAGCAAAAAAAAAAAGAAAAATACAGCTTTAAAGAATAAAATGTCAATAAACAACTACATATCAATAATAACCTTAAATGTAAATGGACTAAATGATCCAATCAAAAGACATAGGGTAGCAGCGTGGATAAAGAAACAGGACCCATACATATGCTGTCTGCAAGAGACACACCTTAAAACAAAAGATACTCATAGACTGAAGGTAAAAGGATGGAAAAAAATATTTCATGCAAATGGAAATGAAAAAAAAGCCGGGGTTGCAGTACTTATATCTGACAAAATGGACTTTAAAACAAAGACTGTAGTAAGAGATAAAGAAGGACACTACATAATGATAAAGGGAACAATTCAACAGGAAGATATAACTATTTTAAATATCTACGCACCAAACATAGGAGCCCCAACATTCATAAAGCAGACTTTGGTGGACATTAAGGGCGAGATTAACAGTAATACTATCATAGTAGGGGATTTCAATACCCCACTAACAACACTGGATAGATCCACAAGAAAGAAAATCAATAAAGAAACAGCAGATTTAAAGGATACACTAGATCAACTTGATTTAATAGATATATTGAGAACTTTTCACCCTAAAGCAGTAGAATATACATTCTTCTCAAGCGCTCATGGTACGTTTTCTAGGATAGACCACATGTTAGGACACAAAAAAGGCCTCAACACATTTAAGAAGATTGAAATTATATCAAGCATTTTCTCTGATCACAATGCCATGAAACTAGAAATCAACCACAAAAGAAAAACTGAAAAATACTCAAACACTTGGAAACTAAATAGCATGTTATTAAATAATGAATGGATTAACATTGAGATCAAAGAAGAAATAAAAAAGTTTCTAGAAACAAATGATAACGAGCATACGTCAACTCAAAATCTATGGGACACAGCAAAAGCAGTTCTGAGAGGGAAGTTTATTGCACTACAGGCATATCATAAGAAGCTAGAAAAAGAACATATAAGCAACTTAACCCTGCAGCTAAAAGAACTTGAAAAACAACAACAAATAAAATCCAGGACAAGTAGAAGGAAGGAAATAATAAAGATCAGAGCAGAAATAAATGACATAGAGGCTAAGGAAACAATTCAGAGGATCAATGAAACCAGAAGCTGGTTCTTCGAAAAGGTAAACAAGATTGATGAACCCTTAACTAGACTCATCAAGAAAAAAAGAGAGAGGTCTCAAATAGATAAAATTAGAAAGGACACTGGAGAAATTACAACTAATTCAACAGAGATACAAAGCATTGTAAGAAAATATTATGAAGAACTGTATGCCAAAAAATTTGACAATCTAGATGAAATGGACAAATTTCTTGAATCATATAAACTTCCAAAAATCAATCTGGAAGAATCAGAGCACCTGAACAGACCAATTACAACAGAGGAGATTGAAACAGTTATCAAAAAACTCCCAAAAAAGAAAAGTCCTGGGCCTGATGGCTTCACAAGTGAATTCTATCAAAAATTCAAAGAAGAATTAACTCCTATCCTCCTCAAGCTATTTCAAAAAATTCAAGAGGAAGGCATACTTCCAAACTCCTTTTATGAGGCGAGCATAATTCTGATCCCCAAACTGGGCAAAGACAACACAAAGAAAGAAAATTATAGGCCTATATCCCTGATGAATTTAGACGCTAAAATTCTCAACAAAATATTAGCCAACCGGATTCAGCAATATATGAAAAAAATCATACACCATGATCAAGTGGGATTTATTCTGGAGAGGCAAGGCTGGTACAATATTCGCAAATCAATCAATGTGATTCATCACATAAACAAAAGGAAGGACAAAAATCACATGATAATTTCAATAGATGCAGAAAAGGCATTTGATAAAATCCAGCACCCATTCATGCTTAAAACTCTCAATAAAGTGGGAATACAAGGAACATTCCTTAACATGATAAAGACCATCTACGACAAACCCACAGCAAACATCATACTTAATGGACAAAAATTAAAAGCAATCCCCTTAAGATCAGGAACCAGGCAGGGTTGCCCACTTTTACCACTTTTATTCAACATAGTTCTGGAAGTCCTAGCTACAGCAATCAGACAAAAAGAAGAAATAAAAGGCATCCAAATTGGAAAAGAAGAAGTAAAACTGTCACTATTTGCAGATGATATGATATTGTACATAGAAAACCCTAAAATCTCAGTTAAAAAACTACTGGACCTTATAAATGAATTCAGCAAGGTGGCAGGATATAAAATTAATACCCAGAAATCAGAGGCATTTCTATATACAAACAATGAACTGTCAGCAAAAGAAATTAAGGAATCAATCCCCTTCACTATTGCAGCCAAAAAAATAAAATACCTAGGAGTAAATTTAACCAAGGAGGTTAAGGACTTGTACTCGGAAAATTATAAAACATTGATAAAAGAAATCAAGGAAGATACAAACAAGTGGAAGCATATACCGTGCTCATGGCTAGGAAGAATAAACATCATTAAAATGTCTATATTACCCAAAGCAATTTATAAATTCAATGCAATACCAATTAAAATACCAATGACATACTTCAAAGATATAGAAAACATACTCCAAAAATTTATATGGAACCAAAAAAGAGCACGAATAGCCTCAGCAATCTTAAAAAGAAAAAATAAAGCGGGAGGCATCACTCTTCTGGATATCAAGGTTTACTACAAGGCCATTATACTCAAGACTGCCTGGTACTGGCATAAGAACAGGCACAGTGATCAATGGAACAGAACAGAAAACCCAGAAATAAACCCACAGCTTTATGGACAACTGATATTTGATAAAGGAGGAAAGAACATACAATGGAGTAAAGACAGCCTCTTTAACAAATGGTGCTGGGAAAATTGGACATCTACCTGCAAAAAAATGAAACTAGACCATCAACTTACTCCATGCACAAAAACAAATTCAAAATGGATAAAGGACTTAAACATAAGCCGTGAAACTATAAGCATCGTAGAAGAAAACATAGGTAGCAAGCTCTCCGACATCTGTAGCAGCAATTTATTTGCCGATTTATCTCCACGAGCAAATGAAATAAAAGGCAAGATAAACAAATGGGACTACATCAAACTAAAAAGCTTTTGCACAGCTAAAGACAATAAGAACAGAATAAAAAGACAAACTACACAATGGGAGAACATATTCGACAGCACGTCTGATAAGGGGTTAATAACCAAAATTTATAAAGAACTTATAAAACTCAACACCAGGAAGACAAACAACCCAATCAAAAAATGGGCAAAAGAAATGAATAGAAATTTTACCAAAGAAGACATACAGATGGCCAAAAGACATATGAAAAAATGCTCAACATCACTAATTATTAGAGAAATGCAAATTAAAACCACAATGAGATATCACCTCACACCAGTCAGAATGGCGCTCATCAGCAAAACAACACAGAACAAGTGCTGGCGAGGATGTGGAGAAAAGGGAACCCTTCTGCACTGCTGGTGGGAATGCAGACTGGTGCAGTCACTGTGGAAAACAGTTTGGAGATTTCTCAAAAAATTAAAAGTTGACCCAGCTATCCCACTTTTAGGAATATACCCTAAGAACACCATAACACTGTTCGAAAAGAAGAAATGCGCCCCCATGTTTGTGGCAGCATTGTTCACAATAGCGAAGAGCTGGAAACAGCCCAAGTGTCCGTCAGAAGACGAGTGGATTAAAAAGCTTTGGTATATATATACTATGGAACAATATTCAGCCATAAGAAATGATGACATCGGAT
The DNA here is from genome assembly GCA_037038555.1 of Rhynchonycteris naso. Taxonomy (NCBI): domain Eukaryota; kingdom Metazoa; phylum Chordata; class Mammalia; order Chiroptera; family Emballonuridae; genus Rhynchonycteris; species Rhynchonycteris naso. The sequence goes on along the minus strand of CM072999.1, from coordinate 164,297,992 downwards.
CATTTATAACAAAATGGATGTACCTTGATAACATTATACGGAGTGAAATAAGTAAATCAGAAAAAAAGAAAAACTGAGAACAGCATGATTTCAAACATAGGTGGGACATTAAAATGAGAATACGAGACACGTACAAGAGTGTGGTGGTTACGGGATGGGGGGAGGGTGGGATAGGGAGATGGGGAGGGACACAGGGAAAACCAGATAGAAGGTGACAGAGGACAATTTGACTTTGGGTAATGGGTATGCAGCACAATTGAATAGCAGATAATCTGGAGATGTTTTCATTGTACATATGTACCCTGATTTATTGGTGTCACCCCATTAAAGTTAATAAAAAAAAAATACAGAGGAAAAGGCTTAGTTTTAAAACTATGTCCTGGGCTATAAAGACCCAGCCTGCTTACAGCCTGCCTCCCACACCCAATACAAACAATAAGTGAGCAAACATATATATCATATTCACAAACTTATTTGACCAACATATTTCATCACTTTCATGAGTTTAGAGGTAGGACTACCATTTCATTTGGGGAGTTGGTGAGAGATTAGCTATCAACTAAGACAGGTCCCAGTTCAAGAGGCACTGAGGAGGCGGGCAGGCTGTGAGAAAAGGGATTCAACAACAGGGGAACCTATGAGAGACTGTTCCAGGGCTTGAGAATTTTGGAATCAAAAACTCAATTACTGAGAAACAAGGTGCCCGAAGGACTAGATGTTAGGCTGCATTAATGCTAAATTTTGGGACTGCTGTAAATAAAAATGTCTCTAGTCCCATGGGAAAAGGTAGGGTTGTCCCCATAGTTCAGGGCACATTTGAGCCTGCAAATTTTGGGCAAGTGAGCTCAGTGATATAGCATGCAAGAGGAGGGGATGAGGGAATCGGGAGAGATAACCAGAAGGAGGAATTTATGGTTGGGGAAAGGATATGAGGCACTGCCAGGCTCAGGAGTCTGAAGTCAGCACTTGCAAAACTCAGAGGGGAGTTTCAGGACCATTGCCCTTTGTATTTCTAACAATAGTACCACAGCCTTTTTGATTTATCATGTGATCATTCTAAAGTTGCAGAGAGGAGAAACTAGAGGTTTTTTGTAAAAATTCCTAAGGGGAATCAAGAAAGACATAGTATTGGTCTGGGGACTATTCACTAAAGTACTCCTACAAGCAAAAAACAAAAGAAACACAGCTGGAATCATTTTATGAATTGCAGGCAAATTGTAAGGTTGAATTCAGTTGAGATAATTGGTTTTTAAGTATGTCCTTTCTCTTCCTCCTATTTGATATTATTAACATGAAGTCTTTTTAAATGTCAATAATTTAAATGTAATTTAATTTCTTTAATGAAATTGTTTAATAATTTGAGAATAAGATAGCTTTGAGCAAGAGCAGGGGAGGAGGTGGCAGCTCGGGGTGCACTCAGCCCTTGGAGGGGATGGAAGGTGCCTTCTAGCTCTCCAGGGTGACTGACTGATACCAGTGGAGTCCCTTTGAAAGGCCTACTGTTTCATGTTGCCCCAGCTGGATGCAAGAGAACTGCATACTAAATGCCATTCAGGAATTGTAGAGTGTATTAGAACAGGTAGCGATGCAATGGTATTGGATACAGTTCCCTTGACCACAAAATTCTAGTATTTAAGTAAAGTTGGAATCTGGAAAACAGATTGGACTACCACAGCCCCATAGCCTGGTATGTAAAGACACCCACAATTTACTTTTTGGAAAACGTTAAATCATATTCAATCAACTCTGAATCATACCCAATTTTTTTTTTTTAACGCAGGTTTGAATTTCTCTATCATGTAATTTATGAAGTTAAATGTTTGGAACCTAGATCCAAGTAGAGGACTTTATATATTTATCCCTATTTAATGTTGCTTGTGATTTTGAGATAAGCCAAGTTTCTAGGTTGTTCAGATGTTTTTGAATACTAATTCAAACATCCTGTATATTATCTGTTTCTCCCAGCTTTGTGTCATTTGCAAATATAACAATTATTCCATTGACACCTTCATCCAAATAATTGATTGGAAATGAGGAGAGGACAAGGGTGAGGACAAAGCTCTCCAAGCCCTAAAGAACTTTCTACAGGTTGAAATGGGTTAATTAATGGGAAAATGGAAGAGAAATAACTTTTATGGAATCTCTATTTTGTACCTGATACTCTGAATGATTCTTTGCATATATTATCATGTTTAATCTTTAAGCATGATAACATAATTTGCAAGTGCTGAACTTCATTTTTGATTCTACATCTGTTGAATTCCATGCTCTTACTAGTAAACAATAGTGCCTCTAATTAATTGAAATTTTTTACTTGGTTGTTCAACTTTCTACCAGACTACCAAACTGAATTTTCCTCGAGCCCATGTTTCTGAATCTTGTCCATAAGGAAACCAAGACAGGCCCCCACTAAGTATGTGGCTGAAATTCAAATACACGATTTCTTTCAGTGTTATTGAGACTAAAATTGTTGGGTTTGGTGGTAAAAAGGATGGAAGGGGACAGACTGAAGGGATAGAGTTTGAATTTTGCATTTCATGGTCCTAGTTGGTTCTTTCTTTTATAAGAAATATAATATGACACCTAAATATTAGAATAAATAGAAAGGTGGTTTTTCATATGTTCTATCATTTTTTCTACAGTTGCATTATATTTTTTTGAGTTTGGAAATTTGAATTGCCTATATAATGAGGAATTCTGTGACTTCAAGGATTTTCCCCTCAACACTCCCCAATTGTGATAACAGGAATAATAATAGTAACATTTAAATGCTTACTTTATATCAGACATTGTGATAAGTGCTTTATGTGTATTAAGTATCATCTCACTTATTTTATACAACTGTCTGTAATGCTTCCTATTATAAATATCTCTATTTTATAGATTAGGAGACAGACTGAGGTTAAGTAACGTGTCCAAAAGCTGTGGTTGGAACACAGGAAGATGGTCTTCTCCATTGCCGGTGGCTCTAGTCATTGTTGGGAGAGAAGTTTGTCTTGTGAGCGGAAAAACTGACTGTCTTCTTCTGAATTACCTTTTCAGGAAGTTTAATGAATAGCCTTAGAAGATACAGTGTCTCCCTGCAAAATAAAGGGCAGGTATGTTTACTGGTCAATATAGTAAAGATAATGTCTCTCTGGAGCAAAGGTTAAGCAGGCTCACTGGTCACTGTAAAAGATTCAGGTTTGCTAAGCTCAGGATTCCTTTCCTGTAATGTAACCCAATATGCGTGCAGACATCACTGGGCCCTCATGGGATCACTTTGTGGGAATCAGGGCTAGGGTAACTGGTACAAATGCTGACCCTCTGGCTACTGCTATTGCCCTGAGTAATAAAATCTTTTGTCTCTAACCCAAGGTTCTCATGTCTTTAGTTTTGTTCGGTTTTAATGTTTATCTTATTGATTTTAGAAGAAGGGAGAGAGTGAGAGACAGGAACATTGATCTATTCCTATATGCCCTGTCCAGGCAGGGATTAAACTGACAACCACTGCACTTCTGGTCAATGCTCTAACCAACCGCGCTATCCCACTAGGGAGGTTCTCATGTCTTTTTCCATGAAACTGTAGCAGGCTAACTTGTTAGCTTGTAAGTAGGGTAAAACTCAGACCTTCATAGTTCTTGACTGCCTCTATGTGGAGAGTATATGATTCTTTCAACTAGTAGTCCAGCAATGCTGTAGAAAAAAAAAACCATGATGTGACAATCTAACAGAGATCTAGCTACCTTATGGTGGTCCAAATATCTTTGATGATGTACTTTTGAGTGGTAGACCCCCGGTGGCAGCCTGTGCTCTCCTTCTCTTAGATAAATAAATTTTATAAATGAGAATCTGACTATCCTTACATAGTGTAGAAGCATAGTTCTGGTTCAAAACATTTTGAAGCAGAACTGCCTACTTAAGTTTGCAAAATAGAAGGGTATTTTGCTGGGTTGCCTTGGTTGGTAACCTTAAAGGATGTGGACTCATTTTGATGGATAAAATAAACACAGAAAAATCACTCAAACTGGGTTTACTGTTATTTTAAATCTTGACATGCATCTATCAACAGCAGAACCTAGCTAATGTCAAAAGGTATAGGATTTCAGGAAAAGAGCCATTCTTGAATAAATAACATTTTGAGAAAAATCTTTAAAATTTATTGGAGAAATGATGCTTAGTTTGTTAAGAAATAAAAAGGATCATTAGAGTGTACAAAGGATTATAATTTGGTTTAAATAAAATGATCCTAGGCTGACCTGTGGTGGCTCAGTGGATAAAGCATCAACCTGGAATGCTGAGGTCGCAGGTTCAAAACCCCAGGCTTGTTGGTCAAGACATACAGGAAGCAACTATTATGAGTTGATGCTTCTCGCTCCCCATCTCTCTCTCTCTCCTCTGTCTAAAATCAATCAATAAAACAAACAAATAAAATGATTCTGCATACAGTGTATTTTCAGTTTGGAGTAGCCAATTTGGGTTTTCAGTACATTTTAGGAATGTTTTCCTAAGTTGTATGCAAGAAATATATACACTCGAAAGATTGAACCCAAAGGTTTTATGTAAACTATTCAAAATTTTATGTACGTATCTAGTCTCTCCCTAAATTTTCTGCTTAGCAGCTCAGGCACAGAGCATACTCAGGACACCTTGTGGAAAAAAAAGCCAAAATAAGCAGGCTTCCAGGCAGGGTTTGGTTAATGGCACATTAGAGCACAGATTTTAAATATGGGTGCATGGATTTCCTTTTTTTAGAAATTTCAATTGATTTAATAGTAACAGATGAAGAGAACTAGTTGGAAAGTGGTTTCAGATAGAGACAACTATGGCTGTGGCTGGGCCAGTCCCAACTTCTTCACAGTGGACTTCCCATAGCTAGTAGTTCTCAAACTTAAGTGAGCATCAGAATCCCATGGGGGCTTGCTGTTTCAGCCCGACACCAACCCCTAGAGCAGTGGTTCTTTTTATTTATTTATCTATTTATCTATTTATTTATTTATTTATTTTACAGGGACAGAGAGAGAGTCAGAGAGAGGGATAGATAAGGACAGATAGACAGGAACAGAGAGAGGTGGGAAGCATCAATCATTAGTTTTTCGTTGCCGTTGCGACACCATAGTTGTTCATTGATTGCTCTCTCACATGTGCCTTGACCAGGGCCTTTAGCAGACTCAGCAACCCCTTGCTGGAGCCAGCGACCTAGGGTCCAAGCTGACGAGCTTTTGCTCAAGCCAGATGGGCCTGCGCTCAAGCTGGTGACCTCAGGGTCTTGAACCTGTGTCTTCCGCATCCCAGTCCGACGCTCTATCCACTGCACCACCGCCTGGTCAAGCTAGAGCAGTGGTTCTTAACCTGGGTTCTATCGAACCCCAGGGGTTCGATGAGTCTGTCTCAGGGGTTCGGAGAAGCCTCTGCCGCGGTGGCCAGAATAAAGTAATACCGTAACTTGTTGTGAGTTCATGTACTTTGTTGGTTTTGTTCTTTGAGCAAGGTGATGTTCATGCACGGCTCATTTTGTGCACCAGTAAAAAAACATATACCTATGTCTTGAATTTGGAAAAAGAAATCATATTTTATTTATCACTAAAGAAGGTTTCAGTGAATGCGCATATGAAACTGGTGGGTTTGGTACCTCAAAAAAGGTTAAGAACCACTGCCCTAGAGTGTCTGGTTCATTTGGTTTAGGGTAAGCCTGAGAATTTTCATTTTGAATGAGTTCCCAAACACTGCTGATTCTGCTGGTCTAAGGAGCACATTTTGACAACCACTTCCTTAAACCATTTCTGCGAGGCTAAGTGCCTCTGGCCTAAAATGAGGAGCTCTTTAGAAAAATAAATACGTAGGCGATTTTTTCATATTTGCCTTAGGAAAGTTAGGAACTTTTATTTCCCAAGGGACCTTTCTTCCACTCCATGCTGATTTTTGTTTTCCATTGTATTTTTATTTTGCATAAATCACAGTAAAATTCTGCCTTAACATATATTGAACTCAGTTTTGGCCCCTCAATTTCTTTTTCCTATTTTTCCTTCACAATCTTTCTTCCTTCACACGTGAAGCAACACCCACAAAGTTTTAGGTAGTTTATGGACAAAATAGATGTGTATTATGCAGACCTCTTCTAAACTGCATACAAGGGATTACTTAAAATCATCTGGAGAGGGACATTACCAGTTTCCTTTTGCTCTAAGTCTTTATCTGTTGAATTTCTGAGTATGTCAGCAAATTGTATACCTTTTTTTTTTTTTTTTTACAGGAACAGAGAGAGAGAGTCAGAGAGAGGGATAGATAGGGATAGACAGACAGGAACTGAGAGAGATGAGAAGCGTCAATCATTAGTTTTTCATTGCCATTGCGACACCTTAGTTGTTCATTGATTGCTTTCTCACATGCGCCTTGACCACGGGCCTTCAGCAGACCGAGCAACCCCTTGCTGGAGCCAGCGACCTTGGGTCCAAGCTAGTTAGCTTTTTCTCAAGCCAGATGGGCCCGCGCTCAAGCTGGCGAGCTCGGGGTCTCGAACCTGGGTCTTCCGCATCCCAGCCCGACGCTCTTTCCACTGCGTCACCGCCTGGTCAGGCAAATTGTATACCTTTTAAGGCCTTGACACCTTGTGGATTTGCACTTTTAGTGAACACCTGATTTTAAATAGAATAACTAACTGTCTTTTACTTGACTGTGGTACATTTTTCTCATGCTATACTTTTGTCAGTTTACTCATACCAATTAATTGTATTTGTCACACTTGAAATTTGTCAAATGAAGTTCAGTATATTATTAATCTAAACAGATTAGTGACCATAGCTGTATAGACTGTGATGATAAATAAGGTTTGTTTTGTGGCTGATTGATAGGCACATAGGCTGCCCAGTCATGTAGGTTGAGTTGAATTTTGACTACCTGAACTCAGTGGGGAAGAATTCCACTTCCATTTCTGACCATGCTGTCCCTCATAGAAGAACGTGGTTGCATGGAAGTCCTGCACTGGCAGATTCTGGCTTATTGTTTCTTTTTTCTTTAATTTTATTTTTCAATTACAATTTACCTTTAGTATCATTTTGTATTAGTTTCAGTTGTACAGAATAGTGATTAGATAATCAATCATATTGACCTGTTGTTTTAATATCATGTGCATATAGGATAGATCAAGCAATTTCATATGGAAATGTCAAAAAGTATTAAAACATTGCTAAAGGAATTAGAGAAATTTCTATTTTTTTCCTGAGCCTCAGTTTTCTTAATTATAAAATAGGGATAGTAATACTTATTTAGTAGATGACATTGTTAAGCCAGGAAAGATCTTCCAAAAAAAAATATGGCAGAATAATGAAAAGAGAAGAATGGGAAAAACTGTGGATAGATGACAGCGTGGTGAGGGGGCAGGAGAGTCAGCAGGGGTCCAAGCTCTACCTTTTCACTTACTAACCCCATTTGCTGAACCTTGCTGAGTTGTAATTTGCTAATCTATAAAATCATAATATAATATCTACTTCTTGGGGTTTTGATAATTGACACATAATGTGCATAACTCATAACAGGCACTAAAAAAAGGAGGCCATTATCAGTGAATTGCTGGTATTTACTATGGAAAGCATGAAAGGAAAATATTTGAAGATATATGAGAGGATAAATACTTTATGTGTAATTAGTGAATTAGGGTCAAAGGATAAAAAGCATGCAAGGGAAAATTACACTGAATAAGAGGAAGAACCTTCTAAGAAGCAAACCTAGGTAACCAGTGGAGTAGGTTTCTGTGTCAACAGTGAGTTACCTAAGCAAAAAAATATTCAGAGGGCTGCTGGATGGTTTTGGCCAGATTTTGTGAAAGGATTCCCACTTTCAATGGGAGGTTGGCGTCTATGATATTGAAAATGCCTCCAATTCAATTATACTGTGAATTCACCCTAGTGACTTGTTGAAAATCACCCTCTCTGCTCTTATTTTACATGATCCCGGTGACAACTCTTATATTCCAAAGGATTTATATTTTCATAAGGACTCATGGGACTTATGAAATAATCATAAAGAAAATTCAATGCCTATGTTTAAAACCAACAAACAAAATGAAACAACATATATCTATATTTTTTCTTTGTTTTAAACAGTAATAGGTGCTTTGCTTGCTCAAGGGCTCCCGTGCCGCATATACCCATTTAAGCAGTCTAAGGTTGACACTACTAACAAGAAGACATTCCGAAAAAGCACATCAGGACATGGCCATTGAGTCAGCAGCCCCAGGAAGAAGCACATTACTGTGGCTGTATGTTTCTGGTACAGTGATCAGCAGTGAAATGATTAACAGTGTTGGCATTTAAGTGATCATAATTAGGTTTCAAAGTTAACAGCCCATTGAGATAAATAGTGGAAGTTCACACCTCTCTCAGTGCTATTGTTTATCAGAATGTCAAGTTGCAGATTCAGGAAGACAACATTAATGTGGCTTTAGACACTAATTGCCCAAAGCCAAGTTGTATCCACCTGGGAGGGTCCTTTGGGTATTTGTTCAACTAAAATGTCAGGGAATATGCAGTTATGGGGTTGTGCATTGCCTACCAGCATACAACAATGAACTGATATTTTGATGCTTTGAAGGCAAATGATACTGGAGTATGTTATAATGTTCGAGAGGAATCTCCTGGTTTAATAGTCTATTTGCCTCAGTTTCTCCTCTTAAACAGCTCTAAAACTGCTCATGGACACAATGGTTTTTGAGAGAAATAAGAAATTGAATGATTTAAACAAAAACTCTTTTGCTCATATGAATTAGATTTCATAACTCATGTTATTGTTCTAAAGGAGTTAATGTGCACATTCCGTCAATAGAACATTGAGAGCATAATTAAATTAATTTTCATAGAATTCTGAGTTATTTGTTCTCAAGTAAGTTTATACGCATGATTGCCTGCTGCCTGATGCTCATGGGGCAAAGACTGTATGGTTTCAGTTTGCAAAGTATTGATTTCTTTTTCCAAAAGACATTCAATAATTAAAAGCAGCATAAGTGGGGAAAAATACCCCTAAGATGTAAAAGAAATATGCTGCAACATTATAGTAGTGGTTGTCTTTTCATGAAATAAAGTTTCCTACAAGAATAAAATCATTAGTAGTTCATTATTATTGTCAACATAAAATAATTATTGGACACCGTTAAAAAATTATATTGTTAAAGAAACTTAAGGAGAACTGAACTTTAGACTTTCCAATTTCTTACTATTTCACCTTAAAACAGAGTTTTTCTTTCTTCCTTCTTATTTCTTATCTATCTATCTATCTATCTATCTATCTATCTATCTATCTATCTATCTATCTATCTATCATCTACCTACCTACCTATCATCTATCTATTTATTATTCTCTACTGACAGGTTAGAAAATGTCATTCCCTTTAACTCTGAGTGCTACCAGAGGGCTTAACAATGACCAAGGAGAGGATGAGGGCCCAAGGCATGCAAAATCACAAGACAAGGAAAAGACATGTGGAAAAGAAGTGCAGGAGCAAGAAGATGGGAAGGGCAGAAAAACAGGTAAACTGGAGAATAGGGAGGGATCATCACTCACCTCAGGTTCTGGGACCATTGTTTTCTTCTATCTCAGTTAGAAACAGACCTCTAGCTTCTGCTTCTTTGAGGTAGTTCTGCATTGGGAAGCTTTTCATGAAAAGAATTATACTATAAAGAAATGGCTTTTGCAAATGGTTGAGGTTCTGAAGTCAGTGGAGGGTAATTACACAAACATTTGAGCCAGGGTGGACTGCAGGGCAGACCCAGTTAGTCAGTGGTGTCCATCAACTAGTGGTTGGAGAAGAATCGTATTTGATTGCTCTATAAATAGTAGACTATGATCTCCCTCAGGCCAGATCTTGTGCCTTTTTAATTTTAACATTCTTAATCTAAGCTTGATGTCTGATTCATAGACTTTTTTAAAGGTAAATGTATATTTTACGGCAGACACTTAAATTTTTGTTAATATTCATCTTTTGTTAGGAAATATTAAAAGCCACTGAGTAATTATTATGCTTATAATTTTCCTATCACACTTAAAAAATAATTTATGTATTTTGAAATGTTTCCATTATACTTTTAGACCCAATTGAACGCTACTAAATTTCTTGCAATTTGAATGCATGTCAGCATCAAGGACAGGAAGAAGACGCACCCATAATATTAACCATGATGTGATGGTCAATTTTATGTGTCAACTTGGCTTGGGTACAGGCAGCTATTCAGTCAAGCAGTAATCCTGTGTTGCTGTAAAGGTATTTTTTAGATGTGACTGAAATGTATAGTCAGTTATTTCAAGAAAGAAAGACTGTTTTACATTACCTGGGTGGGTTCGAGCCATTCATTCTCCCTGAGGAAGAGGCAATCCCCTAGGTACATAACACTGAGTGCTCGCTGAAAGTCTGGCCAGCCTTTCCTAATGACCTGCTCCACAGATTTCCAGCTTGCCTAGTCAACCTCCACAGTGCATTAAGTCAATTTCTTGCAATAAATCTCTCTCTTTTTTTAAATAACAGCTTTATTGAGATATAATTCTCATATCATATAATTAACCCATTAAAAATGCACAGTTCAATGGTTTTTTATTATTATATTATTAATTTTTAAAAATTGTGGTAAAATACATGTAACATAAAATTAGCTGTTTTAACCATTTTCAATGTACAGTTCAGTGGTATTTATTACCTTCACAACATTGGGCAACTGTCACCACTATTTCCAGACTTTTCCATTACCCTAAGCAGAATCTCTAATCATTAAGCAATAACTCTCTATTCTCCCCTTCTCCCCAGTTCCCAGTAAGTTCTAACCTGCTGGCTGTTTCTATGAATTTTTCTATTTGAGATACTTTATATAATAAAATCATAAAATATTTGTTCTTTTGTTTCTGGCTTTGAAATTTAGCATAAATTTTCAAAGTTTATTTATGTAGCATAATCCAGTATGTCATTTCTTTTTAAGGCTGAATATTATTTCATTGTGTGTGTGTATATGTGTGTGCCTGTGTGTGTGTGTGTGTGTGTGTGTGTGTGTGTGTGTTACATTTTCCCCCATTCATTAGCTGATGAACATGGGGTATTTCTGTTTTTGAGCTATTGTGAATAATGCTACAATGAACATTGGCATACAAACATCTGTTTGAGTTCCTGTTTTCAATTCTTTTGAGGATATACCTAGAAATGAAATTGCTGGGTCATTTGGTTTTTTTAGATATAATAGGATTAATACAATTGAAGCTCTTACCTTCCTATTCTTCACTCTCTCATCTGCCTGGGGTAAGAAACATTCTACAGATGGAGTATAGCTTTCTGATCCATGTTTACACATTGCAATGTATGTAAATGAGTATAAATTGCAGAGTGTTATATTTTGAGTTTTAGCAATTTACATAAATGGCACAATACTTTATTTTTTGTAGCTAACTTTTTTCTACTATTATGTATTAGATATTCATATAAATTTATACATGTAAATCTAGTTTATTTAAACTTATAAATAGCATTCCATTGTCAAAATACACCAGTATTTTTCATACATTTCCTTATTGATTCTAATTTTTATTTTATTTATTTATCTAATTTAATTTATTGTGTTTGCATAGATTCTAGTGTTGACCCGAAAGCATCACCCCCTCTCCCATATTCCCCTCAACATCTACCTTGCCCCCTTCCCAATATCTCTCTACCCCCTTCCCTTCAGGTTTCTCCCATCCTATCATCTCATTTCCCTCTGTCCTCTTTTCCTCTGGTCCTTTTGATCCCTTCCCTGTCTCAGTTCTGTTCCTCAATTCACATTGTTTCTTGGATGCCTCAAATGAGTGAGGTCATGATATTTTTCCTTCTCTGCCTGGCTTATTTCACTTAACATAATGGTTTCCAGGTCCATCCATGTTGTTGCAAAACGTAATATTTACTTCTTTTTCATGGCCCCATAGTATTCCATTGTATATATGTACCACTGCTTTTTAATCCACTCGTCCACTGACGGACACTTGGGCTGTTTCCAGATCTTCGCTATTGTGAACAATGCTGCCATAAACATGGGACTGCATTTCTTTTTTTGAGGGAGTGATACGGTGTTCTTGGGATATATTCCTAAAAGTGGGATGGCCGGGTCAAAAGGCAGTTCCATTTTTAATTTTTTGAGGAATCTCCATACTGTTTTCCACAGTGGCTACACCAGTCTGCATTCCCATTAGCAGTGCAGGAGGGTTCCCTTTTCTCCACATCCTTGCCAGCACCTATCATGTGTTGTTTTGTTAATGAGCGCTATTCTGACTGGTGTTAGATGGTATCTCATTGTTGATTTTATTTGCATTTCTCTAATGATTAGTGGTGTTGAACACTTTTTCATCTGTCTATTGGCCATCTGTATGTCCTCTTTGGAGAAGTGTCTATTCATTTCTTTTGCCTATTTTTTATTTGGATTATCTTTCTGGTGTTGAGTTTTACAAGTTCTTTATAAATTTTGGTTATTAACCCCTTATCAGACGTATTGTTGAATATGTTCTCCCACTGTGTGGTTTGTCTTTTTATTATGTTCATATTGTCTTTAGCTGTACAAAAGCTTTTTAGTATGATATAGTCCCATTTGTTCATCTTATCTTTTATTTCACTTGCCCATGGAGATAAATCAGCAAATATATTGTTGTGAGAGATGTCGGTGAGCTTACTTCCTATTATTTCTTCTAAGATGTTTACGGTTTCACGACTTACATTTAAGTCTTTTATCCATTTTGAGTTTATTTTTGTGAATGGTGTAAGTTGATTGTTTAGTTTCATTTTTTTGCAGGTAGATGTCCAATTTTCCCAACACCATTTGTTAAAGATACTGTCTTTACTGCATTGTATGCTCTTACCTCCTTTGTCAAATATCAATTGTTTATAAAGTTGTGGGTTTATTTCTGGGTTCTCTGTTCTGTTCCATTGATCTATATGCCTATTCTTATGCCAGTACCAAACTGTTTTGAGTACAATGGCCTTGTAGTATAACTTGATATCAGGAAGAGTGATACCTCCCTCTTTATTCTTCCTTTTCAAGATTGCTGAGGCTATTTATGTCCTTTTTTGGCTCCATATAAATTTTTGAAATATGTGTTCTATATCTTTGAAGTATGTCATTGGTATTTTAATTGGTATTGCGTTGAATTTATAAGTTGCTTTGGGTAATATAGATATTTTAATGATGTTTATTCTTCCTATTCATGAACATGGTATATATTTCCATTTGTTTGTATCCTTCTTGATTTCATTTATTAATGTTTTATAATTTTCCAGATATAAGTCTTTAATCTCCTTGGTTAAATTTACTCCTCGGTACTTTATTTTTTTTGTTGCAATAGTGAAGGGGATTGTTTCCTTAATTTCTCTTTCTGACAGTTCATTGTTGGTATATAAAAATGGTTCTGACTTCTGTGTATTAAATTCATATCCTGACACTTTGCTGAATTCATTTATCAGGTCCAGTAGTTTTTTGACTGAGATTTTAGGGTTTTCTACATGCAGCATCTTATCATCTGCAAATAATGATAGTTTTGCTTCTTCTTTTCCAATTTGGATGCCTCTTATTTCTTCCTCTTGTCTAATTGTTTTGGCTAGGACTTCCAGAACTATGTTGAATAAGAGTGGTGAAAGGGGCACCCCTGCCTTGTTCCTGATTTTAAGGGGATTACTTTTAATTTTTTCTCATTGATTATGATGTTGACTGTGGGTTTGTCATAGATGGCCTTTATCATGTTAAGGAATGTTCCCTGTATTCCCACTTTACTGAGAGTTTTGATCATAAATGGGTGCTGAATTTTATCAAATGCTTTTTCTGCATCTATTGAAATTATCATGTGATTTTTTCCCCCTTCTTTTGTTTATGTGATGAATCATGATTGATTTACGTATATTGTACCATCCTTGCCTTCCCAGAGTAAATCCCACTTGATGATGATGTATGATTTTTTTCATGTATTGCTGGATCAGTTTGATAATATTTTGTTCAGGATTTTAGCATCTAAATTTATCAGGGATATTGGCATATAATTATCTTCTTTGTGTTGTCTTTGCCTGGTTTTGGAGTCAGAATTATGCTTGCTTCATAAAAGGAGCTTGGAAGTCTTCCTTCCTCTTGAATTTTTTGAAATAGCTTGAGAAGTATAGGAGTTAGTTCTTTAAATATTTGGTAGAATTCACCTGTGAATCCTTCTGGCCCAGGTCTTTTGTTTGTTGGAAGTTTTTTGATAACTGTTTTTGTCTCATTTGTTGTAATTGGTCCGTTTAGATTTTCTCATTCTTCCAGATTGATTTTTTGAAAGATTATGTGTTTCAAGGAATTTGTCCACTTCACCTATGTTGTTTAATCTTTTTGGCATACAGTTCTTCATAGTATTTTCTTACAATATTTTGTATTTCTATTGTGTCAGTTGTTATTTCTCCACTCTCATTTCTAATTTTTGAAAAGAATGTATATTCTGCTGCTTTAGGGTGAAAGATTCTAAAGATATCTATTAAATCAAATTGATCTAGTGTGTCCTTTAAGTCTGCTGTTTCTTTGTTAATTTTCTTTCTTGAGGATCTATATAGTGATGTTAGAGGGGTATTGAAATCTCCTACTATTATAGTATTGCTATTGATCTCGCCCTTTATATCCATCAAAGTCTGCTTTATATATTTAGGTGCTCCTATATGAGATGTGTTTATATTTATGATGGTTATATCTTTCTGTTGGATTGCTCCCTTTATCATTATGTAGTGACCTTCTTTATTCTTTACTATTGTCTTTGTTTTAAAGTCCATTTTGTCAGATATAAGTATTGCTACCCTGGCTTTTTTTGATTTCCATTTGCTTGAAATATATTTTTCCATCCTTTTACCTTCAGTCTATGTGCATCTTGTTTTAAGGTGTGTCTCTTGTAGACAGCATATGTATGGGTCCTGTTTCTTTATTCACGCAGCTACCCTATGCCTATGTCTTTTGATTGGATCATTTAATCCATTTACATTTAAGGTTATTTTTGTTATGTAGTTGTTTATTTTCATTTTATTCTTTAAAGCTATATTGCTCTTTTACTATATTCTTTTCTCTTTTTGTTCTGTTTACAACAGGCTCCTTAACATGTCTTGCAGCATTGGTTTGGTTGTAATGAGTTCCTTGAGTTTTTTTTTTGTATGGGAAGCTTTTTATTTCTCTTTCAATTTTAAACAATAGCCTTGCTTGAAAAGAAAGTCTTGGTTGTAGGCTGTTGTTCTGCATTACTTTGTATATTTCTTGCCATTTTCTTCTCGCTTCAAGTGTTTCTGTTGAGAAGTCGGATGTTATCCTTATGGGGGCTCCTTTGTGGGTGACAGTCTTTTTTTTCTCTAGCAGCTTTTAATATTTTCTCTTTATCTCTTAGTTTTGGTATTTTAATTATGATGTGTCTTGGAGTAGATTTATTTGGGTTTCTCTTTAATGGTGTTCTTCGTGCTTCTTGAACTAGTGTGACTTTCTTCTGCATCAATTTAGGGAAAATTTTAGCTATGATTTCATTGAACAAGATCTCTATCCCTTGTTCTTTCTCTACTTCTTCAGAAACCCCTATAATGCGGATGTTGTTTCTCTTTAGGCTGGCATAGCGTTCCCTTAGAGTTTCCTCAGAGTTTTTCAGCCTCTTTTTTTTTTTTTTTTGCTGCTCCACTTTTGTGTTTTTAAAATCACTGATTTGATCCTCTGCTTCATCCAGCCTGCTTTTAATTGCTTCTAGTGTAGTTTTCATTTCTGATATTGTATTTGTCATTTCTGACAAGTTCTTTATTATTTCAATGTCCTATCTGATGCTTATTATTTCTTTATTTATGTGTTCATTGTGTCCACTCATTGTTGTTCTAAGATCTCTCAGCATTCTAATAATCATTATTTGAAACTCTGCATCCAGTAGTTTGGTTATTTTCATCTTACTCAGTTCATTTTCTGGAGGTTTCTCTTGTTGGCTCACTTGGATTGCACTTCTCTGTCTTCCCATTTTGTCTGTGCATACCCTCCTCATTTGGGTGTGTTGTTTGTGTAGCTGGCTAAGTCGAGGGTTGGTGTTTTCTGCATCCAATTTTCAGTTGTTATTTCTAGGTCTTCTTGGGTTGGCATCAGCTATTGTTTGTTTTGATTCTAATTTTTCAATGATTCAAATAGGGCTAAATACATCTGTTTGCATATTTTTTTCTTTAAAAGTTCAAAAATTTAGTAAATAATTAAATGGAATTTTTCTCTTTTGTCTGTGTTTAATCTGATGTTTATGCTATTTATTGAGTTTTCAATTTCAAAAGTACTTTATATTTGGCACCTTCACCCAAGTTTAACTGTTTTATGTTTGTTCATTTGTTTATTTTAAATATTTTCCTACCATATAATTATATTTCTTCCAGTCAACATGAAGATAGTGGTGTGAAAAGAAGGAAAGATATTTAAGAAAAGAAAATTTTTATTCATTTTAATGAGGTGACATTGATAAATCAGGGTACATATGGTCAGAGAAAACATCTCCAGGTTATTTTGACATTTGATTATGTTGCATACCCATCACCCAAAGTCAAATTGTCTTCCGTCACCTTCTATCTAATTTTATTTGTTCCCCCCTGCCCCCCTGAGTAACCAGCACACTCTTGTCCATGTGTATGAGTCTCATTTTTGTGTCCCATCTATGTATGGAATTATAAAGTTCTTAGTTTTTTTCTGATTTACTTATTTCAGTCATATAATGTTATCAAGGTACATCCATGTTGTTGTAAATGATCTGATGTCATCATTTCTTATGGCTGAGTAGTATTCCATAGTATATATGTGCCAAAGTTTTTTAATCCACTCGTACACTGACAGACAATTGGGCTGTTTCTAGATCTTCGCTATTGTGAACAATGCTGCCATATACATGGGGACACATTTTTTCTTTACAAACAGTACTATGGTATTCTTAGAGTATAATCCTAAAAGTGGGATGGCTGGATCAAAAGGCAGTTTGATTTTTAATTTTTTGAGGAATCTCCATATCATTTTTCACAGGGGCTGCACCAGACTGCATTCCCACCAGAAGTGCAGGAGGGTTCCCTTTTCTCCACATCCTCACCAGCACTTAATCTGTGTTGTTTTGTTGATGAGCGCCATTCTGACTGGTGTGAGGTGATATCTCATTGTGGTTTTTATTTGAATTTTTCTAATGATTAGTGATGTTAAACATTTTTTCATATGCCTATTGGCCATTTGTTTGTCTTCTTTGGAGAAATTTCTATTCATTTCTTTTGTCCATTTTTTGATTGAATTGTTTGTCTTCCTGGTGTTGAGTTTTACAAGTTCTTTATAAATTTTGGTTATTAACCCCTTATCAGACGTATTTTCAAATATGTTTTCCTATTTGTAGTTTGCCTTTTTATTCTGTTCTTGTCTTTAGCTGTGCAAAAGCTTTTTAGTTTGATATAGTCCCATTTGTTTATCCTGTTTTTTATTTCACTTGCCTGTGGAGATAAATCCGCAAATATATTGCTGTGAAAGATATTGAAGAGCTTAATGCTTATGTTTTCTTCTAAGATGCTTATGGTTTCACGGCTTACATTTAAGTCTTTTATCCATTCTGAGTTTGTTTTTGTGAATGGTGTAAATTGATGGTCTAGTTTCATTTTTTTGCAAGTAGATATCCAATTTTTCCTACACCATTTGTTAAAGAGGTTGTCTTTACTCCATTGTATGCTCTTACCTCCTTTGTCAAATATCAGTTGTCCATTAAGGTGTAAGTTTATTTTTGGGTCCTCTGTTCTGTTCCATTGATCTATATGCCTATTCTTATGTCAGTACAAGGCTGTCTTGAGTACAATGACCTTGTAATATAACTTGATAACAAGAAGAGTGTTTTCTCCCACTTTATTCTTCCTTATCAAGATTGCTGAGGCTATTTGTGTCCTTTTTTGGCTCCATATAAATTTTTGAAATATATATTCTATATCTTTGAAGTATGTCATTGGTATTTTAATTGGTATTGCACTGAATTTATAAATTGCTTTGGGTAATATAGACATTTTAATGATGTTTATTCTTTCTAACCATGAGCACAGTATATGCTTTTACTTGTTTGTATCTTCCTTGATTTCTTTTATCAATGTTTTATAATTTTCCGTGTACAAATTTTTAACCTCTTGGTTAAATTTACTCCTAGGTAATTAATTTATTTATTTATTTTTTGCAATAGTGAAGGGGATTGTTTCCTTAATTTCTCTTTCTGAAAATTCATTGTTGGTGTATAAAAATGATTCCTGACTATTAATTTTATATCAGTGCAGGTAAACATTCGTATTTAATAAGTTACGTATGCCAAGGTAGGGGATTATGGAGAGGCTGGGCAGCTGTGCAAAGGGTATATTCCTGGTGGGATTCAGAGCACACCAGATTAGACAAGGGCTCATAGGAAGCAGTCCTGTTTGAGAGTTAAGGGAAGCTCTGGGTCAGATGGACTCTACCTCGAATCCTGTCTCTGGTACTTCCTGTGTAATACAGCAACAATTCTAAGTCTATTTTTTTTATCTGTAAAAAAAAAAAAAGATGCAACAGTCTTCTATGCCTGCCACAAAAAAATTCCACAGACTAGGTGGCTAAACAAGAGAAATGTATTTTCTCACAGTTCTAGAGGCTGGAAGTCCAAGATCAGAGTGTTGGCAGGGTCCATTTCCTCTTATACCTCTCTCTTTTGCTTGCAGAGTTCACCTTCTTGCTGTGTCCTCACATGGTCATCCCTCTGTCAGTGTTGTCTGTGTTCTGATCACCTCTTCTTATAAAGACTTCAGAAATATTGAACTGGAGCTGTGCTAATGACCCCAGTTTAATCCAATTACCTCTTTATAGGACCTATCTCTCAAAATAGTCTCCTTCTGAAGTATTAAGGTTAGAACTTTAACATACAAATTTTGAGGGTGACACAATTCAGCTCACAACAAAGAGGATAACATTAAAACCCATTGCATATCATTTTGGGACGAAGAATTGAGAATATACATAGACTATATATAGTATCTGAGACCTAGTCACTACTAAATAACCTTGATGAAGAGGAAATCTGCAGATCTATATAGGGCAGTGATGGGCAATCTTTTGAGCTTGGTGTGTCAAAATTCACCAAAAAAACGAGCATAACTTGGGTTGTGTGTCACTTTGAGGAAAACGGCCTAACCAGAAGTCCCAGAACTAGATGCTCTGTGCCGAAGTTCTGTTGTTTTGTCCTACAGACCTCCGGCACAGAGTGTCTACACTACAGCAAATGTTTTATCCTCAGATACTGCACCTGTCCGGGCAGGAGCTGAGGATGAAAGGTCCTTCTCGGCATGCGGCCCCATACTTCTCTGGTATGTGGCCGCGTGTCATTGAAAATGGCTATGCATGTCAGTGCAGACATGCGTGTCATAGGTTTGCCATCATGAATATAGGAGTACTTGCCTTGCTCTTAAAGGTAGTAGAGAAGAAAACCCAAGGCTCACGTTCTGAGTTATTCCTTCTGGAGCACATGCCCTGATCAACCCCCTTGCCTATAGATGGGTCTCCTCTTTGCTCTAGTCTTGTCTAGTAACTTCCATTACATCAGTCTTTTCATGATTATTTTCCCCCTTTATAGTGGTCAGGTGTCTGAAATCATGTCTATCTTGTCTGTATCATCAGCACAGAAGCAGGACAAATGATACAAACATATTTATTAAACAAATATCTGATGGTCAACATTTTCCTGCGATAACACAGTGACTCATATCCCCCCCCCCCCCCACACACACACATTTACAGCAAAGGAGAACAGAAAATAAAATTTAAGAAGACTGAAAACATTGCTTTGATTTCTGGGCAATTTGAGTTGGCTTTTTATCAATGAACTTGTTTGAGCTTCTTTCTTTGAATAAAGAAAAACCCAGTAAGCTTGCATAGCACGCAATCCACAGTTATGCTTTCTCAACATTTAGCTAGTTTTTTTCTCCTTCTTTCTTCCCACTGCCCAGGAGCTAATGCTGAATTTTAATTTTGTGATTTTATATCTAAATTTTAGCGGTAGCCTTTACACAGTTATGGATATATAGACTGCCCCTCACCCACAAGAAAAGAGAAACATTAAAACTCAAAACAAGCTTTATGTAAATTTGCCTTCTCAACTTTATGCACCTGAGTTAAATGAGGCTCATAAGAACGGTTTCAATTCAGTTAATGTTTTCCTCCTGACACAGAATTTTAATTTGGAATTGTATTTCTGAAAAGATAGTACAATTTAGGAGGCTGAAAATTTAGAAGCCATTTAAAATGATGCCTTCTCTATTAAAGGTAGTGGGAGGGCTTCTCTGGAGGTATTAAGTAGGCCAAAAGTTCACCAAGGTCAGGGAGCAACAAATGTCCTTGACATTTGAAAAGGTCTGTTTAGAAATCTGAAAAATACGTAGAGCCCCCCCCCCATTGTTGTTTTTAATGCTTTTAATTGGCGACAGAATGCTAATTAGTCAGATTAACTAAGTGGCTGAATCATGCAGTAAGTAACCCTTCTCACAAAGGAAGTGTCCACTTTGAGATGCTAAATGAGGCCACAAAGGCAGCCAATCATTCCATCCTTGAAAGATAAGGGAGCACATATGAAGTTGTTAATGTTGCAAATAAATTAAGTTTTTTGTGTGTGGTGTGTGTACCTATGTCTATCTACATATATGTTGATATGTGTATGTACTTTGAGGGCCCAGCTGTCATATCTAGGGTTTGACAATAAATAATTCTTGCAATAAACTTAGGTTTTTGAGATACTTAATCAAGTCAATTTATTCTTGTTTTTTAAAAGATTTTACTTATTCAGTTTAGAAAGGAGAGAGAGAGAGAGAGGAGGGAAAAGCTGGAAGCATTAACTTCCATATGTGCCTTGACCAGGCAAGCCCCGGGTTTCAAACTGGTGACCTCAGCATTCCAGGTTGACAGTCAACCACTGTGCCACCACAGGTCAGGATAGATCAATTTATTCTTTAAGGAAAACCCATTAACAATTTTTACTTAAAATAAAAATTCTAAAACTTAAGACCAAAACAATTTTTTTCTAAAAATTGTGGTTTTGAATTATCAGCAGAGGGGCCTGAATGGTGGAGGCAGGGTCTGAGGCAGGACTGGGTCTTAGTTATAGAAATTTCAGGGGTCTGTCCCACTTCCTTGAGACGGATGTCTGAGCAAGGACATCAGTCAGGGGAACCAAATTTCCAAACTTCTTATTTTACAGCCTTCCTCCTACTGCCCTTTCCTCATGGTTTTAGTGGTTACCCAAATAAAATGTCTTTACCTAGAATTCCTTCGAGGAGTGGGGGTGGACAGCCCTGTAGGGATCTTTGTTCTTCACAGTGGAGACTATGTTTCTGTTTCTTCCACTCCCAGCACAGTGGGATGGTTAACATGGTAACCAAAGCAGGGTTACTGATGCCTACTGACTAGAAAAAAAATACAGGAGAATTTGCAGAAGTGTAGCTCTGGTATGAAATTCTAGTCATCAAGAGTTGTCTGCTCTCTCAGCACACTGACAAGCAATACTGAAAAACAAACGAATGGCTTTTGCTTAAGATAATCTAGGCTAGCTTGACCAGTGGGTGGTGCAGTGGATAGAGTGTTGAACTGGGATTCAGGGGACTCAGGTTCGAAACCCTAAGGTCTCAGGCCTGAGAGTGGGCTCACCAGCTTGAGTGGGTCACTGGCTTGAGGGTGGGATCATAGACATGACCCAATGGTTGCTGGCTTGAAGCCCAAGGTCTCTGGCTTGAGCCCAAGGTTGCTGGCTTGAGCAAGGGGTCACTTGCTCTGCTGTAGCCCTTGGGTCAAGGCATATATGAGAAAGCAATCGAACAACTAAGGAGCTGTAAGGAAGAATTGAAGCTTCTCATCTCTCCCCTTTCCTGTCTGTCTGTCCCTATCTGTCCCTCTCTCCGTCTCTGTCACAAAAAGAAAGATGATCTACGCTAAGGGAATGATTAAAAAATACTTTTTTTCTTTCACCTTACTTTTAACATTGTTTTAGGAAAGGGACTTCTTACATTTTATCAAAAGCAAATAAGACAGAAAACAACCATGGAGCTGGGATGTACTAATCTGCATAAGATGGTGGTTGGGAAAGTAACCAGGAGACAGCCTGTGGTTGGTCAGTGTCACCACATTGACCTCTCAATATGACTTTGAGTGGCCTCAGTGTCTTCAGGTTTCCTCCAACAGGAAGAAGAATATCAGGAAAGCAGTTTTGTGCACCCTACACTGGTGCGATTGAGGATGAAAACAAAACACATTTGGCCTACTGTATGTACTACATACTTTCTTGTGCCACGTTAAGCCATTAGTATTCTATTTAGAGTTAACTGGTCTTCACAGTCAATCATGTTTTGAGTAAAGAAATGATAGATATCCTCAAGTTTTAGAAGGATCATTTTGACAGCCAGCAGAGCGAAGAGGCTGAAGCAGGGAGCACAGAGGGAGAGAGACCAACCGGGAGAGGATTAAAGTCTGGGACTCTGACTGGGGTGCCTCCTGCTATTTAAAGGGTGATGGTGATGGCCTTCTGCCTCAACACAGATGTCACTTAGGAGTTTTTCAGAAAGGCACATCTATTGGCCCTGCCCTGACAGGGGTGTTTAATCTCTGGGGATGGGTCTAAAAAACTCTTTCCATGTTCTCCAGCAGATTCTTAGGATCATTCACATTTAAGGACACTGCTATGGAAGGAACCCTGAGGACTGCTGCATTCTTCTTTGCCACTTGAACGCATACCTGGATTCCTCCCTCCACTCCAGCACTGGAGGCTGTACTCTGCAGGGTTAACTTTCCACCCTAGTGCAACCAGGGAATGCTTTTCAGCGATCACAGTTCTACTTGGAAAATCACAACTTCCTGGGAATAAATCAGGCCACCTGGGAATAGTTTAGTCTCTTTACTTGAGAGGAGTGCTTCATCAGCTTTGACTCATCAGAGGATCTGGTCTGCATAGTAATAATAATCATCTTGATGACAACCAGCATTTGTTTAAGAGGGAATGGATGATGGCAGGGTAGGGAGGTCTTAAGTGTCGAGCAGCAATAAATCCTCTCTCTTTGTCTTTGTGGGCTAGGATACTACCAATCATTCTCCTTCCTTCCTCTCTGGGCTCTGCTAGGCAGAAAAAGAGCAGCCAGCAGTCTAGTGGGGCTGATTCAGGGATACCACAAAGACCTCCGGGAAGGCCCGGATTCCTTCCTGTCTTTCAGTGTTCCCTTATACTGGTCACTAAAATTCTATTATTTTCTTCTATTATTCATACCTTAGTTACTTAAGATATTAATTTTCTCCAAGAAGGTTGTAATTTAAAAGGAAACTTTAGTGCATTTGAGGACCCCGAATATGTATATCTTTATCTTATAATATACATATACTATGCTATCAATACTATATACATTATACCAATGCAAAAATAACAATAAAATATAAATGTATATAAATTATACATTTCTGCCAATTCCCAATGGATTGGGTGGCAAAGTCTGCTTTATAGATTCCTGCTCTAGAACTGAAGTTCTAAATCTGAGAAAATCCATTGATGGGCTCCAAATGGTCAGTCAACTCCCTGAAATGTATGCATTTCTCTGGAGAGAAGGTATGCCTTCTCCTTAGAGGAGTTTTTAAACTCATACAATATTATATAATCATAGGTAAGAGAAATAAGGATCTCCAAATAAGACTGTGCATGGGATAGGGGGAAAAGACATGAATAAAAGAAATGAAGTTATTTAATGAGCAGCTAATATGAATTAGATATTGTCTCCGTGACTCTGAGTTAATAGCTCACTTGATTTTCATGAGTCTTATTGAAGTAGACATTGTTATATCCATTTTATAAATAGGGCAATTAGGTGACTGTCTGAAGTTTACTCACAGGAATGGATGGATTTGGGATTCAAGGAGGGAGAGCAGAGGGCACTTGAATTTAAAAGGCTTCAAACAGGGAGACTGGGGACATTGAAGAGACACTTCCCAAAAAGATGGAGTACTCCTCTTACCCATGGCTAAGCCCTCTAGTTATGCTTTGATTCTTCCTCCTCGGCCTCTTCTGGGACCATCTCTAGCAAGTCTTCCATCTCTCTCTTATATCGGGTCACTCCTGCTGCACCTGTGATCAGCAACCAAAAGGGTCATCAGAGAGCATGTGATGTGTAAATAAAACCAAACCAAATGCTCTCCAGGTAATTCCAGTCTCTCTTTCATTCTCCCCTCCCTGGTTGGAAACTAGTTTCTATCCTCTGTATTTCTTCTTGAACCTTTTGCCTATGGATATATTCAGCATTCCTTATTATAAGAAAACATTACTTTGAAACTCACATGCTTTTTCTTCTCTTTAGGGGGAAATGTTGGTAACCTCCAACAGCTGAAGGTTAGTTGGTAAGGGTGATAGATCTTTTAGATTGGGATAACCTTGATACTAGATTTTAATGACAGCAAGGCTCAGATAAAATTCTGCCACACATACAGATATATATATATGACAGAAAACACAAAAGAAGTCATATAACCTGTTCTGTAAGCTTGACAAAGTCCTGGCTCTAGGTCCCTTGTACTGCTGCAACAGCACCTTGCATGGACGGTTCACTACAGGCCACGAGGCAGTGATTTCGCAGCAGGATTCAGCTACCATTCCAGCCAGATTCAGACAAGGAGAATCCTTTGAGTTAGCAGCTGGACCCAGGACAATTTCCGAATCAAGCCTCAGGCTCCACTCCTAATTGCATTGGCTCTGGGGCTCGCTGGATTCTTACACCCCATTCACACATGAGTGGAAATGCCTGCACACTATTTCAGTCAATACACACATCTTGATCACCGCTCATTTCTCCAATGAAAAATCATTTCTGACATCGCTTACTCGAACAAAGAAAGTCTCTGGAGTTGATCGGCTATAAAGGTAGCTGAAGTGTTTCAAGAGGCTCATGTGGCGGGAAGTTTCCATTAGAGTCTTTCAATTTTTAACCACCCTGGAATGAGCGTTCTCAGGACACTGATCTCCCTCCCTCTAGCTAGATGAAAATTACCTAACAAACACTGCCTATGAGGGGAGTATTTTCAAGGAAATCATAGTTTGCATGCCTGGGAAATACAAAGAAATAGGATACTATAATTTTTATAATATAAGAAAATGCTGTATTTTTAGGCCAGAAATGTCTGGTTAAGGTTGGTAAGTTCATATGCTTCGACCTAAAAACATAGTCCTTGAGTGTCTCAGGATATATCACAGTCTGTTCTTTTGTCCTGTCCTTGCTGGTCCCCTCAAATGGCTCTCTGGCATCTACCATACTCATTGACTTCTCATCTCTGCCTGATGTGGCTTTGTAGCAACCTTTTCCTGTGCACTGCTACTCATCCTGTTGATCCTATCTGAGCTATCACCTTATACGGGAACTCTGCGCTCCCCAGAAACATGAGTGCCCTCCCAGGACACCTGAAAACATCCTGGGCTGACTGCCTTCTAAGCACTGGATTGTAAACCCATTGTTAACTCCTTCGTTTTGGCCCCTCCATAGCCGCAAGCTCCCTGAGAATTGGGGCTAGACTTTCCTAAGTGCCAGGACACAGCAGAAGCAAGCAAACAGTGAGTGCCTTGTGTTGTACAACATATATCCTTGAGAAGTATTCTCAGGAGGGAAAATAAGCTTATCCTATGAGAGAATAATGTCCCCAGTGAACAAGACAAAGCACGCTACAATTAGGTGCTAAATGTTGAGATGTGGTCTGTAAGTGCTATAAGCCACAGGGGTAGAACAATGAAGGGGAGGCTCATAGCCAATTAAGAATATTTTGGAGAAGGGGATATGTGCCCTTGTCTCAAGTCTCTGGGTCATAAGAGAATGTGGAGGAGAACCCAGGCCACTGGGATTCACCCTGATGACTACAATGGATCAGTGTCTGACAGACAGTGGGACTCCGATTAGCCTCATAGAGAGCTTTGGGCATCACTAGATCCATGAAAGGGTGACACACACAGGTATGGGGAAACAATAACAATAGCAGTTACACCAATTAAAATAAAAATGATATCATCTGGAATCACTCAACCAATTAGCATACAATTTAGTGTAATAAGAAATCAGAGAGAGGGAGCCTGACCAGGTGGTGGCACAGTGGATAGAGCGTCGGACTGGGATGTGGAAGGAACCCAGTTCGAGACCCTGAGCTCGCCAGCTTGAACGTGAGCCCATCTGGCTTGAGCGTGGGCCCATCTGGCTTGAGCAAAAGCCCACCAGCTTGGACCCAAGGTCGCCGGCCCCAGCAAGGGGTTGCTTGGTCCGCTGGAGGCCTGCAGTCAAGGCACATGTGAGAAAGCAATCAATGAACAACTAAGGTGTCGCAATGGCAATGAAAAACTAATGATTGATGCTTCTCACCTCTCTCTGTTCCTGTCTGTCTGTCCCTCTCTCTGTTCCTGTTAAAAAACTTGTTAAAAAAAAGAAAGAAATCAGAAAAAAGAAAGAAATCAGAGAGAGGGAGAAAGAGAGAATGAGAACAAGAACATTGCCTACCAAGAACATGAGCGGAATCAGAGGACCGAAACTGCTGGATTTCAACATTGAGCCGATCTCTCTCATTTGCCTGCAAGAATTGCATCCAACTCAGAGGATAATTGTGTCTCTGCTAGTTTGGAGTCCAGCATATTATCTACTGAGGATTTTGATGTCTTACTTAAGCCTGTGCCAGTCTGATTTTAGGAAGAGTGTACATTATTTACATGAAAACAAATATGAGCATTAGGAGACATTTTTCCCCTGCGTGCAATCCCTACTAAAGAATTTACATTCTTCTAATTTGCTGCTTTACTGCACCACTTCGTATTCGCCTGAGATGAGCACAATGTCCTCGGTTAGGAAGGTGCTGAGGAAATTTACCCTTTTAGCACTAAATCACTTGCTCTCCTCCTTGAAGCCACCAAGCTCTTACTCCCTTGAAATTTCCTTTCCCAAGCATCTGTTTGGTTTTGCAGGTATCAGCTGATCCCCAAATCACAATGCAAGCTTGGGAAGATGTTTGATTTTACCATTTAATCTGACTGTACTGCTGTAGTATTTCTACTCCGATTCAAAATGGCCTTTTCCTTAACAAATGCAGAGGCATGTGTTTTATTTACGTTGCAATTGATGAATTCTTCTTAAAAATGGCAATTCTGAATGTTTTTTAGCAACACGCAAACATGAATACCATATGGTGAGCTGCTTCCTGTGGAGTTAGGATAAACATCATGAATAGCATTAATGTAAACCACATGTATTAGTGGTACCCACCCGACCAGCTCAATAGATTTGCAGCCTGAAACCGAACCAGAAAAATGTCTTACAAAACCAAACATTGAACTTCTGCAGTGTCAGAAGGCTTTGCTGTGTTTTCCTCTAGGAAAAGGAAGACAAATTTAGAATCTTGCTTAAATAGGAATACAAATGCCTACACTTCTGCCTGTTGCATTTGGAGTTTTAGAATGAAGAATGCTCCAAGAGGCCAACTTTGAAGGCAGATTTTGATGTGATTGTGGACTTCTGTCACTCCCAAATTCCATTAAAATTGAAAGAAAGACAGGAAACCATTGAGGCATTGCAGGCCTTGCATTTGCAGCTGTGCCCTGGCTCAGGAAGAGTTTTTGTGCTTCTTGAGAACAAATCTCAGACAAGGCTGATAGAATAGGCATTAGGACAGGGCAGGCAAAGGGCGATGGAGAGCCAGCTGGAGTCACATGAGTGGAGACCCATCTTTGTAGCTGCATTTCATTTTCCAATATCAGCAGGGAGCTAACTTCTCTGCTATGTCGTTTTTGCTCAGCATTTTATTAATATGATGTGGCTTGGCTGGATTATTATAATTATAATCTATGGAAACTTGATCCAGTACTGCAACCTAGATTTTTAAAAAATTTGAAGTCTTTTCCAAAGGGTTTATTCTTTCATTGTGTCTGTCTCCTGCTGCCCTAAATCCTCCACAGATGTAGGGACATGAGGATAGGGTATTCTTTGCTCTCTCCATTGGCTATGCCCCTTTGCCTTCCTATTTATTGAGTCTCTACTACGTGCCAGATATTGTGCTAGCAGCTTTCTTTTTATTATTTATTTATATATTCATTTTTAGAAAGAGAGAGTGAGAATGGGAGAGGAGCAGGAAGCATCAATTCCCATATGTGCCTTGACCAGGCAAGCCCGGGGATTCAAACAGGTGAGTTCAGTGTTCCAGGTTGACGCTTTATCCACTGCGCCACCACAGGTCAGGCCACTAGCAGCTTCCCATTGTCTGCAGACACGAGCATTAGCACTGCTCCTCTTTCGGATTTTACCTCCTCTATTTAATCGTAAGTGTTGATGGTGAGGAGGAGGATGTCCCATCCTTTTTCTGTTTTTACCACCTAGTCTCACTTTTCTTTCTCTACTCCTAAACCTTCTGATGTCTTGGTGACATTAAAATTCACATCAGTGAGATTGACCATGATTTGCTATTTGTTGATTCACAGTTAAGAGTAAACTGGGATTCATTGTACTGTTTTTCTATAAGCTTGAAAATATTTAAACAAAAAATTAAAACAACCCATGTCAATGACTGCCTATCATGTTCTGGTCTTACAGTCCCTGTATATGGTCTTCAGCTTCATTTCATCTACCATGGGCAAGGCCGCATGTTGGACTTCAATATCACAGACTATTTCTCCTCCAAGATCTCTGACCATGAAATTTCCTTATCTGGACTCACTTTCCACCTTACCCACTCCTCCTCCTCCCCACTGTATTCATTACTGACCAACATCCAGATCTCAAATCTTTCTACCATTCAGTTTTCAAAGTCCATTTGTTTTCATTTTGGCTTTAATTAAGCTCCTGCCTGGTCTAGGTCCCTTAGATTGGGCAATGACACAATTCTTATATCTGCACCCTTAATTTGCTACTTATTTGTCATTATGTGGTACCTATTCTTCCAATATTTATCCATGGAAAACCCATTACACAATTTTGCTCCTGCTTACTTGCATAGCAAATATACCCTGAGGCCACGCCACCTGTGTATATAGTCCACATATCAGAAAGTAACAAATATTATTCCTTCAGGAAATATCTTATGAGCTTTAACAATTCCTTAATTTTAATCCACATTTTAGCTATCTAGAGCAACACTGGTGCATTAGAACTTTCTATGATGATTGAAATGTTCTATGAATCTCTTCTTTTCAAAATAGTAGCCACAAGTCACAGATGCTATTGAGCAATAGAAATATGACAGTAAGATTGGGAAATTGAAATTTAATTTTATTAAATATCTATTGATTTATATTTAAACAGACACACATAGCTGGTGGCTACCATGCTGGACAGAATAGCTCTGGTGCTCTGGGGCACTGTCTTAATTTCAACATCATTGCTGCTTCCTGGAGAGTCTTTCTGCTAAGATAGTATGTTCTCTGCTCACTGCAAGGACAACCCTTCTGCATTGTGGGTATTTTCTCTCTGTGTGAGGCCTTTGCTGTTGTCTCTGGAATAGATTGACTTGACGCTGGGGGCAAAGATTGAAAACTCTGGGTTGTTTGCCCATGCTTAACCCTCTCCTGCTAGGCCAACTTTCATGCTTTATTTCAGCATTAACCATCTGGGATTCATCATCTTTTTCCAGATCCCCTGCAATAACATTTGGCCAGTTTCCTTCTTGCTATTTTTGCTTCCCTTAAATCCATTGTTCACCTAGTACATAATATGAGTGCATTAAAATGAAATTCAGAATTATGCTTCTCCTCTTTTTTCATTTTAGGGATGTTACATTCTTTTAGCCTAGAATGTTCCTCTTCTGCTTTTTTGCATAGTTTGCTTCTCCTCCTTCAAATGTCATGTTAGACATCACCTTCTCAGGGAGGTCTTCTCTGATTAATCTAAAGAACATCTTCATTTTACTGTCTGTCTCAGGCCCCATTTTTGTCCTTTAATTTATTTGTGTAATTGTCCCCTTCTGCAGAATATATAATCCTTGAAAGCAGGGATCCCAGAGTTGGTTCTGTCTCTCTAGACTTAGCATGTGATAGAAACTAAGTAGAGAATTGTCAGATGAATCGTAGAATCATTTCCATTTTTTCCCTAAGAGAGCATGATAGGCTAGCTTCTTCCATCTCAGAGTCTGGTCTGTGGACCAACAGCATTGCCTCACCTGGAGTCTTATTAGAAATGCAGAATTTCAGGCCATATCCCAGGCCCCTTGCGTTAGAGTATGAGCTGGAGCAGCACTGCTCTGGTAAATGAGAAGGAGATGGCGCTTCCTGTCACTACCTTCCACGCTCCACCACAGGCCTCAGACCCACCTTGGCCCCAGTGGCAGATCTCTCTCTCTACCCAGGAGGATAAAACATACAAAGTCTACTGACCATTTCTGAAAATGGAGCTTGCATTCAGCATGTCCTAGTGAGCTCATCAGCTACCTGGGCTCATCTGAGGCTGACTGAAGAGAGATACTGAGAGAATTGGAGGTTGAAGTCCTGAATTGTTGTTCACTGGCTGTATAAGATCGGATATATTACATAACAATTCTGTATCTGCTTAACACCTGTATTAAAACAGAGCCAGGTGTCATATCCAGACAATGAAATATTATACAGCACTAAAAGAAATGAGCTATCAATCCTGTAAAAGAAAGGAGGAATCTTATATGCACATTACTAAGTGACAGAAGCCAATTGTAAAGGTTACATAATGTGGAATTCCAGCTATAACATTTTGGAAAAGGCAAAACTGTGGAGAAAGTAAAAATATTCTTGGTTGCCACTTTGGGGGGAGGGAGGGATGAATAGGTAGAGCAGAGAAAAAAATTGAGGACACTTAAAATACTTTGGATGATAGTATGCTGGATGCATGTCATTTGTCTAAATCCATAAACTATATACTCTATATACCAAGGGGGAACCTTAATGCAAACTATGGACTTTGGATGATTATAATGTAACAGTACAGGTTCATCAATTGTAACAAACACAACTCTGGTGGGGGATGTTGCTAATGGGAAGTCTGTGTGTATAGAGTAGGAGGAAGAATATATATGGAAAATTTCTGTATTTTCCCCTGAATTTTGCTGTAAACTTAAAACTTCTCTAAAAACAGCCTTAATAATAATAATAATAATAACAATAATAAAAGCATAGCCAACATTTATAGAGTTCTTACAATGAGCCAGGCACTGCACTAAGTGCCTTACTTAAATTCATACTTTACACTCACAATACCCTGTTAGATATTTTTTCATGATCATTATATTGTAGATAGAGATTTAGGGCTTAGAGACATGGGGTCTGATGCAAAGTCACATAATTGACAAATGGCTAAGCTGGAGTTCAAACCTAGGGCTGTCTGTCTCCAGATTCTGATCCCTAGTGCTATGCAGTTCTTTGATGATAGCACTTGGGGTTCTTGTGACAGCCAGATGAAATAATACAATGTTGATAAATGGTTAAGTCCTTTATAAATGCTAGTTAACATTATTTAGAGCAGAGACAAATGGCTGGGTCCCTTGATATATGATCATTTTGTACATGTGGTCTCAGACAGGCAGTAGCTCAGCTGGCTACACAATATCTGCTCATGTCCACAGACCTCAGCTTTCCCTTGGGGAGATGCAAAATGGTGACTGCAAGGATGCTTGCCTCTCTCTGGGCTGGAACAATAATGTAGATGAGAAGCAAAGGGAGCATTGCTCTCCTCCACGTGCTGAACACAAGCCCAAGACTTGGACCTATGCAAGATTCTGGCTGCTCTGTGGATCAGCAACAGCTAAATGCCCAGAAACCTGCAACCAAGATCTCAAAATGTTCACCATGCATCTTATTCTACACACTCCCATCATCACTACGAGCAGCACAGAACAGGAAATTCACCCCCTTTTCCATCTGGGGAAACAGACTTATGAAGAGATAAAATCATTTGCCTAAGGTCATAGACTTCATCACTGTTAAGAGCAAAGACCAGGAACTTAAATATTTCTTTGCTCTGAAATTAGAGTTTTATCTAGGAGATTCTTCTGCCTAAAAAGCTGGTGTTTCAGTTCTTTTATACTGAACTCCATTTCAGCATCTCTTCTGATGTATGGCCCCAATTCTGCTTCACTGGGTCTTGTTCAAAATTCATTTCTTTGCTGAACTATCCTCTAATCTCCTATGACCACAGGCTCTCCTTAGACCAGAGCTCCCAGACGTGGTTTTTGAAAAATAACATCATAATCCTAAAAAGAAATGAAAAAAATTGAAAGCAATCTTTGTGATGCACTATTTTTATTTGGTTGTTTGTGCTGTTTAGATGAAAAGGCTACTGGATAGGGTATCTCTCCCATGTTTTATTCCATGCCTAATAAGTTCTCAGAATATAGTAACTGTTTCATGACCAAAGAAAAATTCCAAAGCACATAACCTCCTGGGGAGGTTGTAAAATTATTCATGGCTGACACTGATAAGAGGATCAGAGTTTTCACCCTACAAGGAGAAGACATGATACTCAGAGAGGCCAGGACTTATTCTTGGGAAACCAGATGTATAGAGTATATCAATAAAACCTATTTCTGGAATGAATGTTAATAAGTCATGTACAAATGTACATAATAACAATGTGCTATTTATGCCACTCTATGATAAAACTAATAGTTGGAGTTGGTTATTTATCATACAATGCACTAATTTTAATATAGTTCTTATAAGAGAAACTTTAAAATAATATATTGCTGATTGAATGAGATAATGCATGTATATAAGAGCATATGCATATTAATAGTATATATTAAATTATTATTTAATGATGGAATAATTTCAGATGTTTGTACAAGTTAATGAGATCTTTAGAATTATTAAAAAGTAAATAATAGAAAAAAAAAGTAAATAATAGTGTAAAGGTGTTGGACAAATAAAATTTGAAATTGAACCATCCATACCATGTGACAATTACGTGGGATGTTGGAGAAAAGATGATCAGGAATAAGAGAGAGGAGATAGTACTTTAGTAATGAATATTGAAGTGGACAGCAACCATTCTTTAATATTTTTAATTTATCTGTTGTAATGTCCTAGTATCAAGTTTCATTGCAAATGAAATGATTTACTATTGTGTCTATGAATAACTAAAGGCTTAGAACTTACATATACTGTAACAGTCCCACAAGAACTACAGAAGAAGGTGAATAAAAGAAACTTTGGGTAGAAGTTAGTGAAGGAGAGGGGACCTAGAACCACTTGAAAGCAGAGGTTGTGAAAGGCTCACGTCCAGGTCATTGGTCAAAGCTGTTATGAGAAGAGTGGGAGCAGAGTGACCTGGAGTTGGTTGTGTTCTCAATTAAAAGGTAGGAGTATGAGATCTCAGTCTTGTGGGAGAGACTGTTAAATTAATAAACGCGAAGTGCTAGGTGCCATGATGTCAAAGATGATGACGACAATGACATTTATTATCCTTTACCAGGTGTGAAGTATATAGTATTTTTCCATGCATTTACATGTATCGAAATATTTTATGTTTTTGTGAACACTCTGGAAGAGAGGAGCATCTACAGGATGCTATGAAGTCACTTAAGAAGACTATCTACCCTGTCTAGGAGGATTGTTTTTTGACTTCCAGGAGAAAGTGAATGTCTTGAGAGTGGAGGTGAAGTAGAAGTATAAAAGGGTTCAGGATTGAGAGAGGAGAGCATTCAGGTTGCACATCAGAATGGTAAGAAGATGCAGCTGATTCCCTCTCCTGCAGACGTTAGTCCTACACCTCAGGGTTATGCTTGAAGCAGTGCCCACATGAGAGTCATCCTATTTATACTCAGAAAAGTTGAGCTCTTCCACAACCTGTTTTTACTATTTGTGGTCTACCCTGTTCTTGTTCACCAATATATTTGATCCCTTCTCCATTTACATGGAAGATGAAATTCTTGATCCCCAGAATCATAGCCATGGAATTTGCTTTGGCCAATGACATGTGAGCAGAAGTGTGTTGTGCAGAGCACATAAGTGCTGATGTGCTGTTCTCCATACTCCTCTTTTTTCTACCAAACCAGATGGTACAGCTGAAAAGGGTGGAGCCTCTGTTAAGCTGAATCAGTAAATTGCTTCAGAGAGTCCTCACTCAGTGTCTGAAAGAAACTCCTGTGGGTGACCTTGACCTATAGCAGATTTTGAGTGAGAAATAAATTTCTGTTCTGTTTAGTCACTAAAATTTGGGGAATGGTATTTATAGCCGCAATACAACATTGTTTGTTTGCCTTTATTTAGTTAAAAACCTTTTTCATTTTTAGATTTGTATTTTATTTTTGTATCTTTTGAGTCATTTTTACTATAAAGTCTTGTCTATGGGCTCTTAATGACATCTACCTTTCTGCTGCAATGAAATACTTTTTGAAAATAGCATCCTATTGTGTACAACTCTTGTGGTGAATTTCAGGTGAGAGTTTGAGTTAAAAATGTAAGAAATCCTTCTATTGAAATCTTATATAAATAATATTCTGCAAGACATCCTTAATATTATATTATCTTCATTGTTTGTTTTTTCCTTTTTACTGGCATAATATATTCTTCAGTTTTCTTATAGTTACCTATTAAAGTGAACTTAATTTTCAGGTAAGGTGACATTCTTGTATTTATTAGAAATAAATTCCTTGAATATTATAGGTGTGGGTTAAATCCCTGGATCCTTCTGCAATTATTTTTCTCTTTAAAGGGAATGTTTCCACTACATTGCTAGACCTCACAGTTTGCATTAATTAAAATATGCATTAATACACTTCACTGAAGCTTGAATTTCAATGTTAGATACTCTTGGAAGGTGTAAGAAGGTTGTACCCAAACTTGCAAATTTAGGCCAGTTTATTTCTTAGAATCTGCTGTAATTTTTGTTTCTCCAAATGATTCAGAGGCAAAGTAAAAACAGATTAATAAAGATTCAGGTTCAAGTACATCATCAGTAGACAAGATGTCTAAGCTGAGAGGCTGACCTGGAACAAGGGCAAATATTTTGATTGAAATTTTGTCTATTATAAAATTTACAAATGATACAAGGAACAGACTTTTTTTCTGGGATGTTTTTATCCTTTACCACATTTTCTGCAGTGGTAACATCCTACAAAGCTATAGTAAAATATAGCAACTAGGAGACTGACAATGATACAGACATTTCATCACCACAAGGATCCCTCATGTTGCCTACTCTCTCGCTTCCACTTGCCCCTTGACCCCTGACAACCACTAATTAATCATTCCTTAATTTTGTCACTTAAGGATCTTATATGAATGGATTCATACAATATGCTAGCTTTTGGGATTAGCTTTTTCTTCCACTCAGTCTAATCTTGAGATTCATCCAGGTTGTCACATGTATCAGTAGTTTATTTCTTTCTATTGCTTAGTAGTCCATGGTATGGATTTACCACAGTTTGTTTGACATTCACCTATTGAGGGACATTTTAGTTGTTTCCCTTATTGGGTTACTAGGAATGAAGTTGTTGTAAACATCACGTACAACTGTTTGTATAAGTATAAATTTTCATTTCTCTGAGATAAATGTCAAGAAATGTACTTGTGCCTGACCTGTGGTGGCGCAGTGGATAAAGCGTCAACCTGGGAACACTGAGGTCGCCAGTTCAAAACGCTGCACTGGTCTGGTCAAGGCACATACGGGAGTTGATGCTTCCAGCTCCTCCCCCCTTTCTCTCTCTCTCTCTCTCTCTCTCTCTCTCTCTCTCTCTCTCTCTCTCTCTGTGTCTCCTTTCTAAAATGAATAAAAAAAAAAAAAAAGGAAATGTACTTGTTGGATTGGATTTTTGTTGCCTATTCAATTTTTTAGAAACTGCTGAACTGTTTTCAAGAGTGGCTGCACCATTTTCTATTCCCAAGGGCGATGTCTGATTAGTCCACACTTTTGCTAGCATTTGGTGATGCTGCTGTTTCATTTAATTTTATTTTTGTAATTCTTATCGGTGTGTATTACTATCATTGTGGTTTTAATTTGCATTTCTTTGATGGGTAATGATGTTGAGGATCTTTTTATGAGCTTATTTGCCATCTCTATATTTACTTGTGTCCTTTGCCCATTTTTAACTGGATTGCTTGTGTTTTTACTGTTGAGTTTTGAGAGTTCTTTACCTATTCTAGATATTTATCCATTGTCAGATTTGTGATTTGTAAATATTTTCTTCCAAACTATGGCTTGTCTTGTCATTCCCTTACTTAGGGTCTTTGCCAAAGCAGACTCAGTGACTCACTTGTGCAGCTCAGGGATTAGCAAAGAAAATGGAAGAATGGGACTAATAGAATTTATTTCCAAGTTTGTTTTTGATGCAATGTGCCCTTGCATCACACAAAACCTTTACACAGAGACCTCATGCTCTTGAGGGGAGGGAGTTGCAGCTGATAAATCCCTTACGTGTGGGTGCTGGGGACAGTCCTTTCTGTGTCTCTGCCCTTCTTACCAGTCTCTATGTGGCTTCTTCTGTAAATCCTTGGTTATGACACTTTAGTTCAGCTAACTTTCAGTAGGTTTTTCTGGTTGATTGCCTCCACCTACCCGGCAGCCATCTTGGAGTCCTCTGCATGCTGCTTCTGAATATGGCCTCAGAGGAGGCAGGACATCTCCTGCAGGGTTGTATGAGCTTGTGACGACCTGGCTTTCAGGGGAGGAGTGCATGGGAGACATCTGGCTGTTATCACTCATGCTGTTTTGTGGGTGCTTGGGATGGAGGTCCAGAGCCCAGAACTGCACTTGTAGAAAGTGAGGACTCTGTTGGTCTTTAGGGGCCTAGATGTCACAGCCTTGACTTCCTGCTTAGGTGGTGAACATGAGAGAGAGAAACCTGTCCCCTGGAGGGATATTGATGGTTCTCAAGTGTCCAAACATCATAGAATTATGAGCAGAAAATATTGGCTTCTTTGGAAGTTCCTTTCAGTTCATTGAGGGAGGCTCCTCTGAGGGGATCACACGGTCTCCTTGCTCAATGTCAAAGCCAGATGGTAAAGGCATATGATGCCTGTGAAACAGCCTGTGACCAGGGCAACAGCAGAGTGGACCCAGCCAGAACCCAGGTGGGATCATCACAGAGGATGAGCAAAACCTCCGGGATCCACCACTGGGCAAGAGACGGCAGTGGGAAGAGACACAAAACTTACAAATTAAATGCCTATCTAGAGCCAGTTGTGAGCCAAATGGACCTGAGAATAGGGTAGAAACTGAAAGAACTTCCCCTTAGTTTCTCACTCCTCTAAATGTCTAGGATGCACTGAGATAACTTCAGTCAGGAGCTTGTGATGTCTTCTTGGACATGTCCAGAGAAAGGTATGGGGTGGGGGGTGGCACTCGGGCACAGGATGTGTGTATTTTTTGTGTGGGATAGCAAGTCCAAAACTATGTTAAATAAAAAAGGGCAAGGCCTCAACGAACAACTGGTCAACCTCTTCTTGACTTACTAGCACCTGTGACCTCCTTTGGGGGCACTGAAAATGTTTGGCAGCAGATGGGCCACTATGTGGGGTTGTTCAGGACTGAAGGCCCCAGCTGCTAGAGCTTACACTGCCTAGACACAAGTTCTGCAGGCTGGCACCCTCCGGGGGGCAGGAGGCCTGAGCCTGCTCACAGCCGAGTGCTTGAGCCATCCTGATCCTGCCTGGATGTGGCCTGTCTTCTCTGGCGACCTCCCTGCTCTCTGTGAGGCCTGGAGTCAGTTGTACTTTCTCCATGGCCGCCCTGACCTCCATTGTCACCAGCCAGGTGCAAAAGCTTTTGTGGAAAGTAGTGGAGTCCTGACCCGCTTGGGAGTTGCACCTGCGACAGCCCTTCCTAGCAGGCAGGTTCTTTCTTGACCTCTTTTTAGAAACTCGGTAAAACAACATTTAGACCTTGGACCATCCTTAGGTTAATCAGTGGGCAGCGGCTTGGGCAGGACTCAAACCCAGCCTGTGTGATCACAGAGCTCCTGCTCTAGACAGCAGTGTTTCCTTAATGAAATCCATCTTATAACTGTGTGAGGATTTTCTTTTAGTGGAGGGAGCTATAGTACCTTATTGAACAATTTTAGTTTATTTTTCATGTTGCTTTACTGAGCCTAATCAAATGTATTTGCTTTGCAAAGCTGCAGTGGATTAATCCTGAATAAGTAATTTGGAAATGTTTTTATTCATTTCTATGGAAACCATCTGTTTGGATTTTCATATATCAAGATCATAGAGATTTGTCCCAGTCCAATTACAATCTTAGTTACAGCAGTGTCGGCTTACATATTAAGGGCATAGTTTTGCTCTGATGGCCCTTCAGAAATCTGTAATTGGTGTGGAACACTGACACTAGCAGAATGTGTCTTAGAGATCCTGTGACTTAGGCTTCTGCAGATTAGTGGAATCTTTTTTTGATGGAACAAGCCCTTTGGATTTAACACTATCTGCTTCTCCCATTAACTACTCACTTCTCACACAATCTGTTTGGTTTGCCTTTGCTGACATTTTAAAGAGTCACACCTGAATCTGAGAGTCTAATTGGTATTGGAGATAATATATACTAGATATATTCTTTAACTTTTTACCCCCAAACTGAGCTTTTTCTGCGTGTATCCATTTTGGGATGAATAAGAATTTATAGAATTTATATATTTCCTTCCTACTGAACACACCTTTATCTTTTTATTCTCAGAATATGTCATCCTGCTTACATTACATTACACCTGCATTTTACCCCAGGGTTAGGGCTTTTGGGCCACAGTGTCTTTTTTCCTAAACACTATTAGGAGGGTTTGTATGTTTGTGTAGGGGTATATGTTAGGGGACACGCAGTGCAGACTTCCTAGAGACTATAAAATATGTTTAAAGAAACAATACTGTAGGGATGGCTGAAAGATCACAGAATCATGTTAAAAATTTAAGCAACAGATATAAATTCTAAGAGAGTTTATAATAAATATACAAGGTTATCTCATTTATTTATCTATCACTTTTTTTCTCTTTCCTTTTTCTTTCATGTTAAATAACTTTTTGTAAACAATCATTTCTTAAAACATTGAGTAGTTACAACTGAATTATAATATGCAAAATAGCATCTAATATACCAACTTATTACCAACCTCGAGTTGCTAGGCTTTTAATAGAGAAAGAAGTCATGTCCATTCTGAACAACCTTGTTTATTTTGTCTTTATACTATATCTATTGGTATTATAGTTACATTAGTTTTTTTTCTGGTATATTCTTATATTTAAATTTTGGTTTCTATTAACATTATATCAGTTTTCTCACACTAGTTTGACAATTTATTCTTTACTTATCATATTTAGTCTATTTAACTTTAATAAAATTACTGACATTTGGTTTCATATCTCCCATCTTATTATTTGTTATTTTTTTGGTCTGTTTTGTATTATTTTTTCTCCTTTCTTGCTTTTTCTTGAAATAATTAAATGTTTTTATTATTCTATTTTTTTTAATATTTTTTATTATTCATTGGATGATTGACCCAGAGCTCACAATATGCCTCATTGGTTTATTACAAATTATTATTTTTATTTCTTTTTAACTGATAGAAACTTAGAACACTTATACTTTATTTGCCACTCCCTCTTGTCTTTTGACTTATTCTTGCTATACAATTCAGTTATAATTATACAAGGATTCACAATTACTTTTGTATGGTCAATATTCATTTATAATTACCTAAATATTTCTCTTTACCTGCTTCTTAATTCTCCTCTGTTTTTTCCATATTTCCATCTGTGATTATTTTCTTTTGCCTGAAAATCTCGCTTTGGTATTTGTTTTAGCATAAACCTACTGTTAATGAACTTCCTTGGTGTTTGTTTGCCTAAAATGGTCTTTTGTTCATTTTCAGATTTTTTTTTTTTTTTTTTACAGGGACAGAGAGAAAATCTCAGAGAGGGACAGACAGACAGGAACGGAGAGAGATGAGAAGCATCAATCATTAGTTTTTCGTTGCCATTGCGACACCATAGTTGTTCATTGATTGCTTTCTCATAAGTGCTTTGACCGTGGAGATTCAGCAGACCGAGCCACCCCTCGCTGGAGCCAGCGACCTTGGGTCCAAGCTGGCGAGCTTTTGCTCAAGCCAGTTGGGCCCGCGCTCAAGCTGGTGACCTTGGGGTCTCGAAACTGGGTCTTTCGCATCCCAGTCCAATGCTCTATCCACTGCGCCACCGCCTGGTCAGGCACATTTTCAGATTTTATAGAATATTTTCACCAGATATAAAACCCTGAGTTGGCTTTTATTTTTTTCAGCACTTTAATAATGTTATAATAATGTCTTTTGGCTTTCATAATTTCTGTTGAAAACTAAGTCCAAAGTTTCATTGTTGTTCCTTTAAAAATATATGACTTTTTATTCTTTGCTTTTGATGTGCATGAATTTTTCTATAATGTGTAGTTTTATCTTTATTCAGCTTACAATTGTTAAGTTTCTTGAATTTGTGGGTTGATATCCTTTAACGGTTTTGGAAAATAACTGGTCAATAGTATTTAGAATATGGCTTTACCATTATGTCTCTTTCTTTCTCGAATTATAGTAGACATTTGGAGCATGTCTCAAATGCTTTTTTCTTTTTCTTTCTTTCTTTCTTTTTTGTGTGACAGAGACAGAGAGACTAAAAGAGGGACAGATAGGGACAGACAGACAGGAAGGGGGAGTGATAAGAAACATCAATTCTTCATTGCAGCTCCTTAGTTGTTCATTAATTGCTCTCTCCTATGTGCCTGAACCAGGGGCGGGTTGGGGAACTACAGCAGAATGAGTGACCCCTTGCTCAAGCCAGTGACTTTTGGCTTCATGTCAGTGACCATGGGTCATGTCTATGATCCCACGCTCAAGCCAGCGACCCCACACTCAAGCTGGTGAACCCACGCTAAACTGGATGAGCTTTCACTCAAAACAGCGACCTCGGGGTTTTGAAACTGGGTCCTCTGTGTCCTAGTCCAATGCTTTATTCACTGTGCCATCACCTGGTCAGGCTCAGATGCTTCTTTCACTATTGCTTATACTTTTCTATTTTTATTTCTATCTGTGCTTCATTTTAGGTATTTTCTATTAACTTCTTTTCTTGTTTACCAATCCTATGTTTGACTGTGTCTAACTTACTGTTAACTCTATTCACTGAGTTCTTCATTTCACATATTATTTCCTTTTTAAATTTAAAATAACCATTTAATCTTTTTAAAAAATACGATTATAAGATACTTTTTTAAAGATTTTTTATTTATTGATTTTTAGAAAAGGGGTGGGAAGAGAGAGAGACTGAGAAAGGAGGGAGAAGCAGGAAGCATCAACTTATAGTAGTTGCTTCCTATATGTGCCTTGACCAGGCAAGCCCAGGATTTTGAACCAATGACCTCAGCATTCCAGATTGATGTATTATTCACTGCACCACCACAGGCCAGGCAACCATTTCATCTTTAAAAAATCTAATTCTTTGGTGAAATTCTCTATCTTTTCATTTATTTGTCTACCTTTCTTTCCATTTAACATATCAATCATGGTTATTTGTGTGCTCCCTCATAACTTTGGATCAGCAGTGGGTCTATTTCTATTCTTTTCATGTCTAGAAATATCTGACTGAATGTATATATAAAAGAATTGTAGTGGCTTCATATAATTTTATCTTCTTTTTTAAAATTTTATCTTCTATCAGAGAAGGTTTCTGCCTTTGTTATACAGATAAAGCATAGATATGATTATCTCAATTCAGTCAGGGATTGAGCTTGGCTGGAACTAATTTTAGTATTTCTCACTCTCCCTTTGGTCTGTCCTTATTCTAGGGCAGGCTATCTTAGGCTTTTGCCTAAGAGTCTAGTCTTTGTCTCCTCAACCTTGTAGTCTGGAGAAGATTCAGCTCTTCTTCTATGGTTTTCAGCTTAACTCTTTATCCTCCTAACTCATACAAGTTTAAAATTTGCAAATGTCTTACAGGTATGAGCAGTCATGTATTTGAAGTAGATCTTTTAACTTGGCAAACCTTTAATTCCTAAGCACTGTGAAATTGCAGAAACTTTTTCTTGCATTCTAGAATTTTTTTGACCCATTTCTTCATCTCCCTGTATAACAGCAGAACTCCAAAGATCTCCCTCCAGGAAAACTGGCTGTTTGTTTAGGGCTTCTCAGGTTTTAATTTTGTCACTTCAGTTCTGTGTGACAGAGAAGAGTGGGCTGGTTTCTCCTTCCCACAACATAGGCCCTCTGTGTGGACCAAGGTTGAACAACTTGCGGCCAAAACTTAAAAACGTCACCGGGGAAGAAAATAACTCGTCATCATCAGCTCACCTCAGAACACTGTTCCCCTTACTAGAACTTTATTTAGTTCATCTCATCCTGATTACTTTAATAGCTCTATAAAATCTATAAAACTATTTTTTTAATTCATTTTAGAGAGGAGACACAGAGAGAGAGAGAGAAAGAGAGAAAGGGGGGAGGAGCTGGAAGCATCAACTCCCATATGTGCCTTGACCAGACCAGTGCAGGGTTTTGAACTGGCGACCTCAGTGTTCCCAGGTCGACGCTTTATCCACTGCGCCACCACAGGTCAGGCCTATAAAACTATTTTTAAAAAAATCGTCTTTTGTTAGTCATCATAGATAAAATCTTGTCTTTAAGTAGATTTACTTCATTTTGGTTAAACATAAAAAGTCCTTGCCCTTACACATTTTCATATCCTTCATCTAGTATATCACCATTTAATACACTAATCTGAAGATGATTATAATATCTTATCTAGCAAATAACCATATGAAACTGGCTTGTTGTTATTTATTGTATTTTTAAGGATTACCTTACAAACATTAACCTAAGTATTTTTTTTTTTTAATTTTTTACCTATTCTTTAGGATTGGCTTTATATATTCTCTCTGCCTTTGCCTTCTTTGGTTTCCTAAGGTGGACATAAATTCTTATTTTCTGGAACTTTCACATCACCTTATCTATATGTCCTTATTGCACTTGTACTTTGCACTATTACTTACATATATTTATATTCTTGACAAGGCATATCACATAGCTTTTCCAAGAGTGGAAGGAATAATGGAACAAAAGACTGAAAGTATAATACTGAAAATATTCTCTGGAGATACCAAGGAATTTATTACATCCTCATCAGTTGTAAAGAGATTACTCCTCCCAATATTTGTAAATGCTTTCTGAGCTGGAGGCCAGGATTGCACCATTACCATCCCATTTATGTACTGGGGCAAAGATTTTCATAATAGCAGGGTTTTTATACAACTGAACAAGGGTTTTTGCATTAAAATTCTCATTTTCACAGTCATTAAATAAGAAAAACATGGTTAATTTAACAAAAACAACTAACTTGCACACACTTACAAATAGGGTTTGATGTAGCAGCAGCAGTCAGACTTGTCTTTGAGAAAAATCGATGTACAACTTACATTTGCAAGATTATGAGCATAAAATTTCTGAGTCAGAAATGACAGTGCTACTCTAGGGATTCCAATATCTCTAAAATCCTATATTCATTTATTGAATACCACAATATGGGCAAAGTAATGTGGGGAAACACATTTCAGGCATTGCCCGTTCTGTAGCAAAGAGAATTAGTTAAAACAAGGTATAAATTTACTGTAAAATCCTGTCAATATATAATAATGAAACATGATAGGTTTTGTATGAACAGTGTAGATAGTAAATATTCTAAGAATTTAGAGGAGATAATGACCACCCTAAGGATGGGCTAACCAGAGATTCAGATTACATTATATTTTTGCATCAGACATGTAGTCTCCAGGGCCTTTTTGCTTTAAAGTTCTTTCTCTTCCTTCTTTCTTTCCTGCAAGTTGGATTAACATTAGTCAATCATGCTGGCAAAGAAATGAATAAATTTAATATGGCATTTCAGCCCAGCTGGTTTTAATTGTCTGCATTACTTTTAAGACAAACTTGTAAAACAAGTAAAGAACTTCCTGCCAAACTGTATGAATGCCATGTGGCCTGAAGTGGAGTCTTGGTGGTCTGAGTCTGTTCACAAGGCAAGTACAATTCACCGCAACTCTTCTGTGAGAGCCTGAAGGTTGGAGGAGTTGCAGCATCTCTCATCAGAAATGTTAAATGAGGAAGATGACTGGTGATGAATCCAATAAGCAATATTTTAGGAGAGTCAGAAGTTTTATGTATTTCAAAGTGTTTGTTATGACAAAACAATACTAGTTAATTGGGCAAAACATGAACTGTGGAGTGAAATCGGGGTGGGGGGATCAGGAAGAACACAGACGAATGCCATTTGAGGACTGTATGTGACACCAGTACATATGCTAAAATTTGCATGTTTCATATTCATTAAACACTCTCTGAAGATATTAAAGGTTAGTATAAAAACCATCTAGTCACATAGAAACATGCTCGTGAAATGCTAAAAAGTTAAGATGTCAAGATATAAACTTAGTTGTACAGAATGCAAAAAGTGCAAATGAAAGGACTGGTTAGAGTCCACACCCCCAAGGAGAAAGTTATTGTGCTGTATGGTAGAGTCAAGGTCATTTTCTTTTTTCCCCTGTTCTTCCCAAAATGTTTTTAATTTGATTGCATTATATGTTAAATATAATATTTCTATTCAACAAATATTTCATGGTTTTATGGTTTATTTTAGACATAGTGCATATTATCTCCACTCTCCAAGAACCCTGAATCTAGTGAGAGGGTAAGACATAAACTCTTATAAACAGCATTGAATAGATCAAGTCAGAGAGCCCTACTAAGTCAGATGAAAAATATCACATAAGACTATTGTTATCATGAGCCTTAATGAAGGCAGGGGAGTTTGAACAGGGACCTTGAAGGACAGAATTTTAATGGGCAGGGTAGAGCATGAAGTGGCATTCTCCATGGAGAAAATGCACAAGAAAAGGGCAAAG
This sequence comes from Rhynchonycteris naso, assembly GCA_037038555.1. NCBI lineage: Eukaryota > Metazoa > Chordata > Mammalia > Chiroptera > Emballonuridae > Rhynchonycteris > Rhynchonycteris naso. The sequence goes on along the minus strand of CM072999.1, from coordinate 164,253,162 downwards.
ATGAAAACGTGTTGCTGTGTTAGTGGAAAAGCAAGGATTCACGCTGCTCAACAGAATAAAGAAAACTATGACTTGAAAGTGAGGCTGAAGCCAGATGTTAAGGTATCTCTCATGCCAGGCTAAAATTTGAACTCAGTCATTGCATCCTAATAGTGGATATGTGGATTTTTCTTCGGTGTTTATGAAGTACAGAGTGTTTTTGCATTCTTTACCTATGGTTTTTACAATAGTTTTTTTGAAAAAAAAATTATTACTCCATATACAGATAACAAAAGTAAAGTTGGAGAAACTAAATGACCCCCCCAAGGTCACAGAGCAAGCCCTTGCTAGTTCTGACCACTCCTGTGCTTCCCAGTACTTCATCCTCACCGACAATGGAGCACTAACCACAATGCGTCATCATTCAGTGTTCACTTTTTCCTCCAGCACATTCGTTTCATATGTGGAAAAAGCAAGTATTCCGCCAGAAATTCCTATATGACTTCAAGTAATTGATTTAAAAAATTTCTTTGTGGGCCCTGGTCGGTTGGCTCAGTGGTAGAGCATTGGCCTGGCGTGTGGATGTCTCGAGTTTGATTCCTGGTCAGAGCATACAGGAGTAGCGACCATCTGCTTTTCCACCCCTCCCTCTTCCCCTTCTTTATATCTCTCTCTTCCCCTTCTGCAGCCATGGCTCGACTGATTTGAGCATGTTGGCCAGGGCACTGAGGATAGCTTGGTGGAGTCTCTACCTCAGGTGCTAAAAATAACTTGGTTGCAAAAATGGCTCCAGAGGGGCAAAGCATCAGCCCCAGATGAGGTTTGCCAGGTGGATTCCAGTTAAGGCACATGCAGCAGTCTGTCTCTCTATCTCCCCTCCTGTCACTTGGAAAGGAAAAATTATTTTCTTTGTGGGCAGGAAAATATGGTAATTTGAGGATAACCTTAGATCAGTGGTTCTTAACCTTTTTGAGGTACTGAACCCACCAGTTTCATATGCGCATTCACCGAACCCTTCTTTAGTAATAAATAAAATGATTTTTTTTTCCAAATTCAAGACGTAGGTATATGTTTTTTTACTGGTGCATAAAATGAGCCGTGCATGAACATCACCTTGCTCAAAGAACAAAACGAACAAAGTACATGAACTCACAACAAATTACGGTATTACTTTATTCTGGCCTCCGCGGCAGAGGCTTTTCCGAACCCCTGAGACCGACTCATTGAACCCCTAGGGTTCGATAGAACCCAGGTTAAGAACCACTGCCTTAGATAAAGGTTTTGGTGTGAATCCTCGCTCTGCTACTTATCAGCTGCTTAACTTTATCAAATACTTTAAATACTTTACCTTTTCTGAGCTTGTGTCTTTACCTTTAATACATGAATTATATTTACCTTATAGAGCTGTTCAAAAGAGTAAATGAGAAAACATATAAAATGCCCAACATAGTGTCTGACTTATAGTAAGCCTTCAGTTAGTGGCAATGTTATATACTATTGTTGATATAACTTTGAATTAATGACTAAACACTGTTCTTTTTATTCCTTTTTCTTAAGTTAGTTCAATCAGTTCCCAAATGTCCCAGATTTGAGCAACTTAATTGGAAGCCAGAAACCTGCTCTCTCTCTAAATGTAGGATGATCATGTCCTGAAGCAAAATGTTTACCTGTCCGCCTGCCTACCCCAAAATGTCATTCTGTTTTACATAGGGGATTTGGAAGGTCACAGAGGAGTAGTCAACTTCAGATGTAAAAATTGAAAGGGGAGGTTATGATCAAAGGTCACTTTATCCAAAGTGATCTAATTCTTCAGAGCCTGAGAAGTACACAGTCCTACATGTCAACTCACTCCAAAACCATCTTGTTTTTAGTGTCATCAGTGAGTTAAAAACACTAAAGTACTGTTACTCTTGCTAACGTGAATAATTGAGATTTGCTGAATTCTTAATATATGCTAGACAATAGCCTAGAATAGAATAAAATAGAATAAAACACATAGTTTTCATTTGTACATTTTTTTTCTTATTCCTAAACCATTGTGCTGCAATCTTGAAGTTTTCATACACATCTCTAAAACTGAACCTTCTGTTACTGCATCAAGCCTGTAGAGTCAGCAAATGTTAAATATGCCCATTAAGAAAGCCCATCCAATATTGGTTCATACTTATTGCACTAGTCAGAGCACCACTATTAGCTATCGCTACACAAAGCAAACATATTATTTGATATTTTCTTAGAGTGGTCTTTTTGCTTCTCATCAAAGTTCAATATCGTTGGTGCTTCCAGGGAGTCAGGCTTGGTCAGTTATGATTTTCTTGCTACCCTATCTGCGGAAAATCAGTCTATCAAGATACCTACCAACGTGTACGAATTGGTTTTGTTATGCTTTACTGATCTTATTTTGGCCCATTTACTCATTTATTTAAAAAATATTTTGACCTAGAGAACCTTGTTTGATGAAGACTTTGGCATTTATGGGCCACCTTTTGGGATATGTTCAATAAATACTAGACACTTATAATGTTGATAATTATGACAATTTGTTAAGTGATGTAAGTGTCAAGCGGTTGGGAAAATATAAATTTGGATTTCATAGGAGAGAACTAATGCAGGTAATAATTTTAAGTCTGCCTGCACAATTAATTAATTAAACACCCAGGTCACTATGCTCAATTTCCCAGTTTTAGCCAGTCTAATTATGGACTTAAAGTAGCTGGTTGCTTGGGACTAAGAAAAAGACAATTATATTCACTTAATTGCTCTTGGTATGTTGTCAGCACTAGAGCTTTTGGGGATTTGGGGCAGTTGGAAGAAGCCCTGCAACAAGTAGCCATCAGATATGGACAAGATGGTAACAGAGGCCGCTGTAGAGAGAGGCTTTTTCTAGTATGCTACACTAGTGCGGTTAGGTGAGGATCCAGGGGAAGAGGACAGAAACCTGCTTTCATGGAATACCAGGGAGGGTCAAATAGTCCTTAAATTGTGAGTTTAATCCCCAGTAATGGTATATTGTCTGGGAAGCATTAAAGTAAATTCTTCCAGCTTACAAGGTTCAGGAAATAGCTTCCAACCCTCCATAACTCTTTACCTGGAATGCTGTCACATGTGCTAGCTTCAGCTACATGCCTCAGTTTCCCCTACTCTCTCCCACAGCCTCTTTCCTTGTCCTGAATTACCTCTTTTATTGATTTTAAAAATTAAATACTATGTATTTATATGATTTAATTAAATGCATGGTTCACTTATTCTTTAGAAAGTGTATAAATATTATTTAATACAGATGGTGCTTCTAATGATTTTTATAAATATTTAGCTATTAGATCTTGGATAAAGTATGCCTTATTATAACACTCTTATAGTAGAAACGCCAGATTCAACTCACAACATTTTTCCTGAAGCAGTCCATAATTTTTAGCATTGTCCATACTGTATGCATTTCTATATTGTCAGGAAGCTAAACAAACTTGTAATGTATACTGCAGAATAAAACATTTAAGCATTTATATATTACAAACATTTAAGCAATTCAATACAGTGATTTATACAGAGGCTTTATAAGTAGGAACATGAGAGACAGTTGAATTAGTACATAAAGTTTTTATTTAAACTTTTCTCCTCCCAAGCAAGCTTCATTTACACATTCTAATACTGTACAAAATTTACATCCTCTGTGACTTATTCACTTTTCACTTTCTAATAGTTTGCGTCTTTCTGAAATACAGAAAGCTTTACTTATAGTTCTCATAAATGCTTTTATTTATTTTGGCTAGAAATAAAAAATAAATGAAGAACAAGTCTAAGGAAAGCAAATATCCTTGTATAAACTGTGACATTCAGACTGAATGGTGACAGCCGACGGTAAAGGTTCTGAAGTAGACCTTGTGCTCTTCATGACGTCAGCTGGGACTTTCCTGAAAAGTACTGTGACTTTTCTTTCTTTCTACTTATTCATATGCTTTCAAGGAAAAAGAAATGGAAGTTAATTGCACTGGATATATACTTATATATATATATTTTACAACGGATCCTTTGGATCTGAACATACAAATAAATACAAAAAGAACGAAAATTGCACTTTACTATAGAAACGGGATTGGATTCCAGTACACCTGTTCATCTTGACATGTTCTGCAGTGAAAGCTTATCACCAGGTAGTTTTAATCTGTTGCTTTCCAATGGTGTTGTTTTGAATGACTCATCTGTTGAGGAATTCAACAATATCTCTGGGTGATTAAAAAAGTATTTTAAACTTTTATTTACTCCTAATGGATATTGTTCCAGATCCAAAGAGCTTGGTTGGAAATCAAATTCATATTCCTGCCAGTTTTGTTCTCTTGACTGGCCACACTGAGACAAGCTCATGCTCTCCTGACCTTCTGTTCTTAAATTGTTCAGGCTTCTAAGGACAACTAGCAATTGCTCACTTAACTGAGCTCAGGCGTCTCTGGTGATAACAAACACATATGATGGGTTGAGGAATGAATAATCAGGATAAGTCATGTGCTTTTCTAGAACCAAATCTAAAGCCATTTCTAGAGCCACGGTGAGGAAGGGGTGAGAGTATTTTTTTGGAGCTATAATTTGCTCCTGTGGCTCTTTTAAGTTGTGTGTATTAGGAACGGAGAAAAAACTGGAACTGTACTTAAAAGAAATTATTCTTTCTTTTTGTCCCCAAATTCCTGAAAGCAATCTCCCAGTTTACATTGTGGGTTAAGTTTGGGTCAGATATGTTATTCAACAGAAAACACAATATTGCATGACTGCCTGCCAGTCCTACCATTTGAAACAAATAACAGGCGTGTTCACTACTTATTTCTATACTGCAAAAATGAGAAATCCTCCATGAACTGCATACTGACATAGTGTATTTTGTTTTACTCTTTCAGATAAAATCAAGGACATGGAGATGATGACTGTGGCTAACATAGAGTCTATAGGGCAGAACACAATTGCTATGAGAGCCAGTATCTTTGTTCTCTCTGATCCCATAAGTCTGTTAGGGAAAGAAGGTTTATGAAATAAAGTTATATAGAAACAAAAATGTTTCTCTTTAATCTTATGTAACGTTCTATAACTGTGCTGCCTATGGAGTTTGTGAAGTAGCCAAAGGTTAGGAATATAGAATCAAGTGGCAATTTCTGTAATACAGGGTAAGTATTTTAGTAGGTCCAATTTTGAATCATTCATGAACACAATATCCCCAAAACTTCAACATAGTTCACATGCAGGTAGACTACAATGCACAATACTGATCTTAGGTCTCTCTGGGGGCACTCTTTCCTATTTTATCTTTCTCCTTTTGAAAGTTAAGATCCACAGGAGGAGTTTTTGTAAAGCTGGGACAAGTTAAAGCCAGTCTGAAATGGAAGTCTGTTGTGATCCGACATACAGACACAGTATCTGTTCAAGAACAGGTCTTTTTCTTTGTAGTTACTTGTAAATCACCAGCAATCAACAATAAATTTCGGCAGCTGTACCATTCGAATGTATTGTTCCTCATTATAACAGTGACGTCACCTGTCATCGTCTCCTAAAATGGAATACTGTTCATTCTAGGGTTTCCTGGTGTTATTTATTATAAGGTACACAGGCGGGCAAGATCACCGTGGCACAGGCTGGGCCTGCCAGTGGTTCTGCTACGTCTCCTTCCAGTTCTGTCCAGGTGCCTTTCTCTGGGCAATAGCATATTGTGGATGACTTGTAGGCCCCCTGCAATGGCAGAACAGAGACCATTTAGGGAAGTGCAATGGCCACCTGATTTATCACATTTGCCTGGCAAAGAAAATATTGATTCTCTGCTCTTGTTTAAAAATTCAAAATGAAAGCCATGGATTTTAAACTGTTTTAATCCAAGGGAAAATTAGAGATTGACAAGATTTGAAAATTTGTTTTTATGTGTGTGTGACTAAGAAGAAAAGTTAAGTGCCTAGAACATGCCAGATGATCAACAAATCCTGTCAAATCATTGACCAAAAAGTAGAAATTATCCTGCTGCTTTAAGTTTTTAAAAATTCACCTTAAATAGTCAAACAATTGAAGTAGATTGGATTTTAGATCGTTGCCTCATGTTTCCATTTTTATTTTACAGCTGTAGAGAGAATTAGAACTGGGATTCAAAACCAGTTTAAAGTAAACTAGAAATTAAAGCTTGCTGATTTCTTTGCACACTGATTTACTTTCAAGAGGCCACATGAGAAGCAAACAAACAACTAATCCTGTTTCCTTTGTCAATCTCTGGGGCAAGTTCTTGTATAACATTTCCCCTCGCAAATCAAAGTAGTTTTCTTTTTATCACAGCTGACAAACATAATTACCCACCAACCTAGCAGTCACTTTTCTGAAAGTGTACTCCTGGAGTCTGGTGCCAAACATGTATACTCTCATGGCTAGCAATTCGTACCAGCAAACAGGCATGTGTATGAATATCTAGTTATATATGTCAATACATATTTGCCTTCATATCACTAATAACCTTTAAAGCTCCCCCCGAAACTTTATATAACAACCTTGTTTGAAGCAGAAGAAATAAAAATCATATTATTAAAACCCCAAATTAATCTTATAAAACCAACACATATAAATAGGAAAAAGATAAAAGTTATCATTGAAAAAGTGAGTATGTAGCCCACCAGACTCTATGTGTCACCTGATGTGATACAATTTGAACTACAGAGTCACCTCCTCAATTGTTTTTGCCAAAAATAAGTAACAAAGTTTTTATAAAAGAGAAAAGCTGAACTTAATTAAGCCCTTGTCTCTCTTCCAGTCTATAGGAAATATGAAGACAGGACAATTAAAACGATACCACAAGGAGTCATTAGCTAATTGCAGAGTGCTGGATATATGATAACTGACCCTGCTTTTTCAACAAGTCAATGGCATGGAACAAGAAGTAGGACAGGGGTAACATTCCAGTTTGTCAGAGATGTGTAAGAGATAATAACTAATACAAGTGAGACTTATTTTAACATATCAGTTTGAAAAATACATTTTTTTCAAGTAACTAGGAGAAGTTTAAATATGGATTGGATATAAAGAAATAATTGTTCATATTGTTGGGTTTGATAATGACAGTGTGTTTACATAATGAACAATTTTTCAAAAAGATAAATACTAACACATTTAAGGTAAAATAATATGATGTTTAGAATTTGCTTCAAATTGTTTCAGTAAAAATTTTTTTTGAGAAAGAATAAATGAAGTACGTATGGCAAACATTGATGGTTATTGAAGTTGGATGATGTATAAGTGAGGGCCTTCTGTACTCTCAGTTTTGGTGTATATTTGGAAATTTTAATAGTAAAGAGGTAAGGAAAGTGAAGAATAATGGCTAATTACATATCTTCAATTCAATCTGTGGATATTGAATAATCAATTTCCATTTTCATGCCTTACTTACTGGTCAGAAACTTTTTAGACTCTCCGATTCAAACGATTTCAATGAAATATGTGCAAAACCACCTTAGTTGGACTTTCAGTTGGAAAGCCAGAATTGTAAAAGTGTGGGGAAGGGAGAGACCCAGAGACCTAACACATTTTATGACAGTTGATCAGAGAGCAAGTCAGCTCTACAGCAGCCACACTGATTTATTACTTAAAGTACTTTACTTTAAGTAAAGTTTGAATATGAGCATGATACTCTTTGAAGGGACATGCATGGGTGATAACACATTTTGAGGGAAACAAAAAATAAGCGCAAATGTAAAGGAGGAGAAGTTCAATGTGGGTGCATACCATACTCCAGCTATAACCCCCCACGAGGTAAATGCTGTCATCAAGCACGGCACAGCCAGGACCACTCCGACCCTCCAAAATGGGAGTTTGGAGAATATTCCACTGATCGCCTTTTGGGTCGTAGCATTCCACGAGCATTACATCAAGGTGGGAGAAACCTAAGTAGCACAGCAATAGAATTACAAAAGAATAAACCCTTATGGTCCCCATTTACTACTAGGGCTTTTTAAAAAAAAATGTCTAGAGGCAAGAATCAGATAATTTGTGTCTTGAAGGCACAAGTATATGAATTTACTGGTGAAATGAAGAGATAAGTCAGAAAGACCTAAAACAAACAAACAAACAAACAAAAAACTCTGGGTATTTCAGGTTAACTAACAAAATGACTAGCTAGATGTCATTGTTTGATGAAGAGCTTATTAAAAGTGGTGCATTAAAACCATTTTTGGAGGTTTAAAATAATTACAGTTAAAGGATTTTATAGAGTACTTTTAATTAGTTAAAGAACTAGTCACTTTCACATGGCCTATTTCTTACTCAGTTCAATTTCAAGGATTGTGGAAGGTCAGAGCTACAGGAGATTTTAAAGACCAATTAGACCAGGTTTTCATTTTTTTCATTTTTTTTTTTTTTGTCATTTTAGAGAGAGGAGACAGAGAGAGAGAGAAAGGGGGAGGAGCAGAAAGCATCAACTCCCATATGTGCAAGCCGGGGTTTTGAACTGGCAACCTCAGCATTCCAGGTCAATGCTTTACCCATTGCGCCACCACAGTTCAGGCATTAGGTTCTTCATTTTTAGATGAGGAAATTGAGGCTTAAAGCAGTTAATAACATTCTCAATATTGTACATCTCTCTGCTTTCCTATCAAATTCAGTGTTATATAAATGCACATAAAGTTACATAACGCACATCTATTACAAAAGTTGCAGTCATATACAAATATGGAGAAAGAAAGGAACCAAGACATGGCTCCTAATAATAATATACTTTAAATAAGTTTATTATTTTCATTTAAAAAGCAAATAGAAAAAAATTGACAATCATAAATGGTTCTTAAAAGAGATAATTCTTTTTAAAGTTTTTTTACTTATTAATTTTAGTGAAGAAAGAGAAAGAGAGAGACAAGAACATCTATCTGTTCCTATATGTGCCCTGACTGTGGATGGAACTGACAGCCTCTGTGCTTCGAGATGATGCTCTAACCAACCGTGCTATCTGGCCAGAGCAAAAAGAGATAATGTGCAGTTATGACTAAAGTTTTTATGTTTACTACCAAAAACATTTTTCTGAACAGAATCTATTATTATAAATAACTTTGTTGATAAGCAATAATTTATTCTACTGATAAGGAATAATTTATTTTACTAAATTCATTGTTACAACAAATTGTGCTTTTTTAGTTATTAATGTTTTTATTTTAAAACTTTTATGTAGATATCATTATTCATTTCCTTCATGTGTGTGGTACTTAAAATTAATCCTATCTGCAGAGGAGCTCATTTACACAAACTAAATTTTATCTGGTCAACATGATTTTTTACTTGTTTAATTATAATTATCTAATGAGAAACCCCTCTTGGTCAGAAACATGAGATGCAAAGTTATTGTGAGTTAATAAAAAAAGACCTTTCAGATGATTTCCTCCAATTGCATACAAACGATCATTCATTACAGCCAAAGTGTGGATGGCACGTTTTGTGTTCATATCTTGTTTCCGAGCCCAGACATCCATGACGGGGTCATAGCAATATAGCCATGGGACATATTCTCCATTGTGTACACCCCCTGTGAATTAAACATATACATACTAATCAAGAAACTGCCTTTGAACTGAACTTTGTAACAGAAAGTGGAGGAATGACTTGCCTGAAATATATATTTTCCCATTGTGCACTGCTCCCGCATGAGCTGCCAGAGGCTGAGGCAGAGAGGACACGTAACGCCATTCGTTTGTTTCTAGGTTATAGCATTCCACGCTGGACAAATAGCCGGTTTCATTCCTTCCACCAATAACGTATAAGTGTTTGTCCAACCGACATGCGTAGAAACTGGCTCTTCTACAGCAAAAACAACAACCCACCGTAAGTCAGAAAAGAAGCTCAGTCAGTTAAGGAAAGGAGATGTATTAAGCTTCAGAAAAGGTTGCAAACCGTTGGAAATCACACATCTAGCTACCTTCTAAATCTGAGACCTTGTAAAGTAACCATGAGCATTGCCTAGTTTGGTTAGCATTTCTAATATTAAAGTAACAATAGAGAGAAATTCACCAACTCTTTGTTTTAGCTCTTTTTATCTTGCTTCTGATACACTAGTAAAGTGTTCACTAATGTTTGGGATATTTGGTACCCTGTGAGGATATCACAGCTCAGTAAGACAAAGTGAAAAACGAGGTAGATAATGTAACAATAATAAATTATCTTGACATTCACTTTCTTTATGGTCCTTCAAGGGTCATTGTTCCCAATTTATAAGAGAACTACATCATCAAAATTTTTCTTCAATTATCATTTTTCTCCCCACCCCAACCACCTAGTACTACAGAAAATAGAGAAACTTTGGTGAACTGAATATAGTGTTAAAATTTTGCTGTTATATAACCCATTATAGGAATTTTATCTATGAAATGTTTCTTGTTGATTCTTAAAAAGCAACAGGGTATTATAAAGTCTCTATTCAAGACAGAATCTTTATTAAATTATTTAACTATGCAACCAAAAGCAAAATATGTAAGCTGTGTTGAAAGGATTGGAGACAAGAAGACTGATTCTGAGGTAGACCCTAATCTAGGAGTGAAATATTGCTAAGGACCTAAATTAGAGTTTTAGTAGAAGATATGGAAAAGGGTGATAAAAAAGATATTTTAAAGGAAGACATAAGACTTGGTAACTAATAAGATGTGAGAGCTGAGGGAGAATAAAGGTTTGAAGAGGACTCAAACATTTGGAGTTAGGAAGACGAGGTTAAAATCTTAAACAAATACTAGACCATTTGCATCTTCTTTCTCTGTGAAACAGCTAGAATTATATATTCATAAGGATAACATGTGGTCCAATACTGACAAAGTACAATTGTTAAGTGCTAAGCCTCTTAGCAAATATAATTTATGTTTGATAAATTATGGTCTTCATAAAAATTGATGTTAAGATTCTTGGGCAATGTCAACAGCAAGATGAGAAGTCCCAGAAGTTTTTATCAGTTAAAACTATATGGTTGGGAGATTTTCTAAATTATGTTTACAAAGTACCCAAGCCTCTGGGAAGCAGTATGATTAAGTAGCATCTTGATTAACAGTTTGGTCTCTGGAATAAGATTGCTTGGCTCTACCATTTATGGGATGTGTGGGCTTTGACTCATTACTTAACTCCTCTCAGCCTTAGATTGTTCATCTATAACATAAGGTTGATGGTGGTAACTTCTTTCAGGGTTATTTGCAAATACACATGTAAAATGCTTGTTATAGTGTCCAGCATTTTGTTCATGCTCAGGACCCAACAGTTAATATTACCTGAACAACTTTTTAAAAATTGGACATCAAGATGTTTGCATGTAAGTCATAAAGAAAACAGTGTGGAGGTTCCTCAAATAAATTAAAAATGAAACTACCTTATGACCCAGTGGTTCCACTTCTGGGTATATAACTGAAGAAACCCAAAACACTAATCCAAGAGAATATATGCACTCCTATATTTATTGCAGCATTATTTATAATAGCCAAGATATGGAAGTAACTCAAGTGCCTATCAGTAGATGAGTAGAAAAAAGCTGTGATTGATATATATATAAAACAACATGGATGGACCTCAAAGGTATTATGTTAAGTAAAATAAACCAAAGACAAATACCATATGAATTCACTTATACATGGAATCTGAAGAACAAAATAAATGAACACAGAAAATAAAAACAAACTTATACAGAGGATCGATGATGGATGCCAAAGGGGAGGGGAAATAAGGAGGTGGGTGAAAAATATGAAAGGCTTAAGAAGTGCTAATTGGTAGTTACTGAATAGTCATGGATATGAACAATAAGGTACAAAAAATATAGTCAACAATATTCTAATAATTGTATGGTACCAGGCAGTTAATTGAAATATTAGGAAGAACACTTTTGTAAAGGATGTGATTATCTAAACACTATGTGTAGATCTTAAACCAATACAAATAATGTTGAATGTAATTGAAAATTGAAATAAAAATATTTGTGTATAAATATTTCTTAATAATATAGGGTTGGGCAAAAGTAGATTTATAGTATTGTTTGAGTATCCACTTTTGTCAGCCATTGGTTAAATTATCAGTCATCATTACCTAAAAGATAAACCATAAGTAAGGATAAGAAATAATAACAATAATATAAAACAAACATTACTAACAAATAATACAAAAATTAATAAATAAATAATAATACAAGAATAAACTATTTTGCATTCTCACAGTGGTAAAGCTACTTTTGCTCAACCCTGTAGTATAGGTGACAACTAAATTTTTTAATATTTGTGTAGATGACTTACTACCATACAGGTATGGTATATATATATACCATATATATATATACCATATATATATATATACCATATATAAGATATATATACATATATCTTATATATGGTGATATACCCAGTTTTATTTTCTTTTATTTTCAACTATATTGAGGTATAATTGACAAAACTGTAATATATTTAAAGTGTAAAATGAGATGATTTAATATATGCATATATTGTAAAAGGATCCCCAACATGAAGTAAATTAACACATCCATCTCCTAACATAGTTACTTCCCCATTTTTTTTATGAGAACACTTAAAATCAACTCTTGTGACAACATGGATGGACATAGAAACTATTATGTTAAGTGAAATAAGCCAGGCAGAAAAAGAAAAATATCATATGACCTCACTCACTTGAGGAATCCAAGGAACAATGTGAACTGAGGAACGGAATTGAGACAGAGGAGGGATCAAAGGGACCAGAGGAAAAGAGGACAGAGGAAAGGGGGATGATAGGATGAGATAAACCTGAAGGGGAGGGGAGAGGGTGTTATGGGAAGAGGGGCAAAGGAGACGTTGAGAGGAATACAGTGGAGGGGGATGTATTCAGGGCAACACTAGAATCTGTGTAAACACAATAAATTAAAATCAATAAAAAAATTTAACTCTCTTAGCAAATTTTAAGCATACAATACAGTATTAACTATAGTCACCATACATTAGATCCTCAGAACTTATTCATCTTACAACTAAAATTTTGTACTCTTTGACCAACTACTCCCCCTTTCTCTCACTCCTAGCCCCTGGCAACCACTGTTCTATTATCTATTTCCTTAAGTTTAACAATTTTTTAGATTCCACATGTAAATGACATTGGATAGTGTTTGTCTTTCTCCATCTGGCTTATTTCATTTAGCATAATTATTTTCAGTTTCAAATGGAAGGATTTCCTTCAACTGTGTGGCTGAATAATATTCTATTGTAAACAGACACCATGCTTTCTTTACCCATTTACCTCTTGACAGACAAGGTTGTTTTTACATTTTGGCTATAGTGAATAATACTACAACAAACAGGGAAGTAGAGATATTTCTTCAAGATACTGATTTTGTTTCCTTTGGACATATATGCTGAAGTGGGATTGTGGGATCATATAGTCCTGAAATTGTTAGTATTATCAATAATTTTAGAGTATTATTTTGGCTATGTTTGTTTTTCTTTATTTTTGTGATGGTTTTGAAAAATATATCTGCTGTGGAAAATTTAGGATGATGAACAACAGAGATGGAAAAGGAGGAAGGAAAAAAGTAGGAAGGAGAATAAAATACTCAGAAGAGACAGATTTCATAAAGTAAGATTTGTTAACTTGGACTCATGTCTTCTGAAGAGTTCATAAAACCCTTTTAAAATTGTAATAAAGTGTGTGTGTGTTTCATACATGTATATTTTGGAGAAAGATTTTGGAGGAAGATTTAATAAAATTTTCAAAGGAACACAAATCCAAAATAAATTGGATTTCCTGATATAGAGGAGTAAACACTCATTGAAATATAAAATTAAAATGAAAAACAATTGCAAAATTAAGTGCATAAAGATGAACCCCTGGCCCCTTTTATTTCTCTAGCTGGATTTCAATTGTTCTTTTATGAAATATGGTAAGTCAACATGATTTTCCTAGTGATTTTACCTTCTCAGTTAAAATGTTTCATTGAAAAGACTGACACATGTCTACAAAAATCTGTACATTGATATTTCTTTGCACCATTGACACAGAATAGATCAGTATCCCTCTCCCATTTAATTTTATGACCGGTCTGGAAGTTTCTGAAATAATTACTTTACTAATTTCACTGATGTGCCATTTTAAAATAATTTGGATTGTGTGGGTTTTAAGGTGGTAAGCTCTTTTCCACGTACTATATATTGGTCTAAGAGAAAATGCCCATCAGTCATGACAAGTATGAAAACCCTCTATTTAAATTTTGACAGTGGAGAATAAGAAAATGAGCTCTCTTTGGAAATGTGCACTCCTTTTGTCTAGCCTGAGTTTCAGTTTTCTCACTTTTCCTTCCTCCTCACTGTGACACTGAGAGAGCTCACTTTCTTTTCAACTGAGGCATTCTCAATTTGATGCTCCATGTGTACTCCTAGCTTTATCCACACAGTGTCACTGTTAGGATCTGAATGAAATACACACACACACACACACACACACACACACACACACACACACACACACACACTGTAGGTTTTAGTTCCTGAAGAAAAGTGCATTTTTATGTAGAAATTCCAGTAGCGAAGATTCCAAGTCTCTGACTTAATCCCTCACATGCCCCATGTGAGAATGCATGAAATGCATTATAGAAACACTGGTTAATGGTCTGCCAATAACTAAGAACCTTTTTCCAGGCTCCGATTTTACCATGCCTTGTCTACTGCTCTGCCTCTCCACGTGAAGAACATATCTGGTTTGGGCTATTTAGGCTATTTTTGGAAAAGTAAGTTTATTTTTAGGTGATCAAACATACTTTAAATTGTTCATCTCTTCCTTCTACAACATCCCCCTTACCTCTCCCCCACAGACACTTTCAGTCTATTGAGATAAGTTTAAAAGGACTAGATAACTTCTGCAAACATGCATTGAGTACAGGTCTTTACAAGTCCTTCCTTCCCCATGGTGTATTCAGTTTATAACCTACATTGTGAGACTGAGTTATTACAATCTTATCTCAGCTTGAATTTCTGAATTTCATCATCCGCTTAAAAACAATAGATTTTTCAAACAGAATATTATCTCTCATTGTTTCCTGTAAGGCTTCTAGATTTTCCTTATTCTGTGAAATGTGCTTTGTGGCTGTTCTACACACTGTATTTTCTCTTTCCTTTCTTTTTTTCCTTTAGACTAGCTAGAGATTAAGATCTCCAGAGAATGATAGCTAAAATGTCTATTTTTGTTAAAAATTTTAAAGTCATGAAAGCATATCCATTGATTCAAGTTTTTACTTTTGCCTTCTTCTTCTTTTTGAAGAATAAGACCCTAAGTCTGGGACCAAAACAACTCAGCTGTATGACATTTAAATGTATCTTTTTGCTTAATCATTTTCATCAGTAAATTCAAAGGTAGCAGGCATGCAATTCATGAGTAGACTTAAGGTGGAGGAAGTCTAGAGGCCATGTGTCCATTTTCTGGCTGACCTGAAACAGTGTTCTGCACTTTATTATACTCTTGGATTCTCTAATTAGATAAGATATCCTAGTCCCGCCAACTTTTTAAGAATGGGTTACCCCAGAGTGTTTTATGACTTGTTTCTATTATTCTCAATCAGATTGGTAATGTGTCAGCAGTTTGGTAGTAGCTAACTAAAAGGAGTTGAGGTGGGGAACTCCTCGTGAGTTTGATTCATGATCAATATACAATGCAAAAATAACTCAATTAAATGTTTAAGAAATATTTTTTCTTATCTGAAGCCTGTCCCATATAATTTAGTTTTCTTTTCTTCTTTGTTTAATCACCAATTAGACCACGCTGGTAACTGATCATACTTGCTATTTTGAATGGAAGCTTAACAATGACAGAAAAATTTCATTTTAAGTTATGGATTGCTGCCTGGGTCAACCAACCCATAGGAGATATGGAGCTAGAAGATTGACTGGGCATCTGCGAAATCTGCCTTTTCCCATTCTACTGTTAGGAGCTCTTTATTTGGTCTATCGAGTTGATTGTTCTAAATCTAAAAAAAAAAAAACCTTCTCTTGCTCGGGACCTGACATGATATACCATAATGACTTAGAAAGAAGCGTTCAACAGTCCATCCTGTCAACGGTGGCTGCCGGGCGCCGACCGACCATGGCAGGTCTTTTTATCAGGTCAATGAGCTGCTAAAAATTGTCTAAGTAGGACCCTGCCATGATAGGCCAGAGTGCCTCAGAGGAAGTCATTACAGAATATCAAATAAACAAGACACACTTTTAAAAAATTACTAATTAGGTTTTGCAGCAATACTTCTCATCCTCAGGGGCTCTACAGTGAGATAATTGACCGCGACGTGAGTTATGCCTCCCAAACCCAAGGCGTGAAGGTTAATTATCGTGGTGTACAGCCCCCAGCAAAGAGACCATGGTGATGAGATGCTGACATTTCAGATATGTTATTGACGTTTATTTTTAAAATATTGTTTAAGGAAAACTTTTTTTGAATGGTTTTGATTACAGGGTAAAGTGATGCAGCCACAACAACAACAAGCAGGAAATAACTCCCAAAAGAGGGAAACAATGAGAAAGGCATCAGGAGGCTTTTATGAAATGTGGACAAACAGGAAGATGGAGACAATAATGGTCAGGATACTAACTGACTTAGAATAATTTCTTGATATACCTTTGAACTAGACATTCTTAATGATGACTGTTGTCTTTTAAATATATTGTGCCCCATTGTTTTTAGTACATAGCTTTTAGTCCCCTGAAGTAAAGTTTTAATATATTTATATGGAATAGAATGTAAGTTTCTTTATAGCATAGATTCATAGTCTTCCCATTTTTGAATGAATGGGATGGTCTGAAAATTCCTTTTTAACTTGGAATTTATATTAAGGATCTCATCTGATCACAGAGCAATCAGATTGAATGCTTTTAAAAAAAGGAAATATTAAGGTGAAAGGTCATGAAAGACATAAGAAGTTATTTCTTACATAATTCAATCAAGAAAATAGGTTGTAAATTATTGTTATTATATTGAAGAATTTGCTCAAGAAGATGTTGAGATATTATTTGAAAAAAAGCAGTGTTCAGAATTGAGCACGTGCATTTGCATAGGCACATTGAGACATGGCCTTATGCCTAAGTAACAGTCAGGAGAGGCAAATAGGTATAAATGTAGTTGTCATCTTGTCCTATGGTGCTAAGAAAATTGGGTGAGATAAACACTGTACATAAAAAATGAGAAGACACCTTGCAAAACTGTTTTTTTTTTCAGCTAACAAATGACCTGTTCTTGAATGTATGATGGAAAGATATTTGAGGAGGCAAATGTAAAGGATTTGAGTCAGTGAGACTTGAAAACTTTAATATTGAAATTTATGCATCAAAATGCACAATACTGTGAGAAGGTGTTTTACATTTCAATTATAGGATTTAAATACTGCATACATAACCAAGGAGGGTGGGATGGCCAGTAAGATTGTAGCTCTGTTTGTCAAAAAACTCAATGCACTGTCATAAGTGAGAAAAGTCATACAAATTTTTTCTTCCTACATTAGGATAAATAATTGACTTACTTGATTATTTTTCCCCATTGAGTTAATTAGGCAGTTAGTTAATCTACATTGGTTGGGCCAAATTTTTTATTTTGCCTCATCTGTCTCCCATTGGTTCCATTTGGCAGACCTTATCATTCAGCATCCATGCTTCCTGTAAAGCAGCCATTAATGTTTCCGATATAAGAAATACTTACCTTTCTTGCATGGGTGGAAGTTGTATCCAGCTATTAAATCGGGGATCATATCGGCTGACAAAATTTGTACTGTGTTTTCCTGTAAAAATATATTTTGAGACACTTAAGACCTAGACTCCTTTGTTTTTTTCCACGTATAATAGTATTTTGTAAGATGCCTCTGTTCTCATATTTAACAAATTGATGTATTAGGTAGAGGAACTATCTAACATGGTATGAGAAGTGATAAAGTCAGTAGAAGAATAAATGAGCCACCTCCAATGTTTTTCCTTTTTATTTCACTTCTCCTCTGTATTTTTTAAAAAATGAGTTAGAATTAAAAGAAATCAACCATAATAATAATAACAACAAGTATGTTTATCAAACCAGTTTTATCCCAAAGTCAGGGTAAAAATTACTGGGTTTTGGTGTTTTTATGCCTTAAAAACATGAAGTTATTGCTTATAAATAATCAGTTCCAGAGATTATCCTGGGTGATATATCTGTTTAGAGCTTTTATTTTTTTAAAACGATCCAATAATTTTTTCAGCAGTACCATCCATCCTTTCCATGAAAATAATAGCAATCGCTTCAATAAGAGTTTTTAAAATATCAGCTTTAATCTCTGCATATTGTATAAATTGTGTGTGTGTGTGTATTTTAGGGAAGTACAGTTGCTGTGACTTATTGCAGGGACAGTGCTGAATGAGAAACATGGGTCCTTGGAGCTGGTTAACCCTTCTGTTGAACCTAATAAGCACAGTATTGCCTCTGAGGTATTAAAATTATTCTTATTTTAGATACAGTTTGACACCAAGAAATGGAAGCAAAAGACTATATTCCATATTCTGTGTAGCACCTGAGACAAAAATCGTCTAAAGCAGAGGTTTTCACCCATTGGTCTACAATGTTCATACAACATCAGGGTGAATTCTTTTGCAGAAATTTCTGGTGAACTGAAGCTGGAAAACCACTGATCCAAAGCACCTAAGGTCTTAACTCTAAAAATCTGCTTTATATTCATATATATGTAACTAACCATTGAAATATAGGTACCAAACTTGACCACAGGAATAAAGAGATAGGGGTGAATGTGTGTGTGCATGTCTGCAGGCATGCATGTGTGTTTTCACATAGGAGTGTATGCAAAACACAATTATTAATTGCATAATGATATACTGAGCACTTATTACATGTCTTGTGTGTTGTAGATTCTGAGAATATATTGGCGCAAAAAGAAAGACCAAGTTCTTCTATTTGTAAACAAATATAATATATTATCAAGCAGATGAAGGCTATAAGGAAAAATAAAGCAGGGCTTGGTAGAGGAGAGGCCAAGTTAAGTAGAATGACCACATATACCTTTTGTAAGCTGTGCAAATATCTGCAGAATTAACTCAGGCAATGGGGCAGGCGAGTATGAAGACCTTGGGCTGCTCATGAATTCAAAACCAGCAAGAATACTGGAGTGACTTGGACAGAAGTCAGAGAGGTGTCAAGGTCCAGAACAGTGTGCCTTATGGACTAGGGTAGGATTGCGCTTTTTGTTACAAGACCAACAGGAAGGCACTGGAAGATTCTGAGCAAGCATGGACTATGGTCTAATGAATCTTCTACAAGGTTTACTCTGGCAGCTGTGTGAAGAACAGACTATAGAGGGGCCACTCTCGAAGCAGTGAAGCTATCAGGAGGTCTCTGAATAAAGGTGCTGGCTGTGAGAGGTGGTCAGGTTTGGGATCTAGTGTATGAAAACATTTTCTGATTATTAGTATGAGAGAAAAGTGATATAATTAAAGAAGGTTACCAGGTGTCTAGCCTGAGTGACTGGATGGAAGGTCATGTGACTTGCTGAGGCAGGGAAGACCAGGCAGGGGTAGTGTAGGTTGGGGAGAGAGGTCATGTTTCTTTCTTTTTTTTGTGGTAGAGACAGAGAGAAGGACACATAGGGACAGACAGACGAGAAGCGAGAGAGATGAGAATCATTAATTCTTTGTTGCAAAACCTTAGTTGTTCATTGATGGCTTTCTCATATGTGCCTTGACCGGGGGGCTACAGCAGACTGAGTGGCCCCTTGCTGAAGCCAGTGACCTTGGGCTCAAGCCAGTGACCTTGGGCTTCAAGCCAGCAACCTTTGGGCTTAAACTAGCAATCATGGGTTCATGTCTATGATCCCAAGCTCAAGACAACGACCCCATGCTCAAGCTGGTGAGCTTGTACTCAAACCAGATGAGTCTGCATTCAAGCTGGTGACCTCGAAGTTTTGAACCTGGGTCCTCTGCATCCTAGTCTAATGTTCTACCCACTGTGCCACTGCCTGGTCAGGTGAGTTTTATTTTGGTCTTAACCTTAAGAGCCATGTAGGATCTCAAAGTGGAAGTGTCTACCTGGCTGCTCCTGGTTTAATGAGGCTGTAGGTGCAAATTTGGGGGTTATTATTCCAGTATATTAGTTAAGGTCATGGAACAGAACAAAACCCCTTTGGGGAGTGGATATGGAATGGAAGGTAATATAAATCCTGGGAGTTAGCCCTGGGATAGAAGAAAAAATAGCATAGGGAAAAATTGTCAAAGATGGGAGGAAATTTGTGGTTTTTGAAAGCTGTGTCAAACATTGTTTTAAGATGAGGAGTTAGCATCTGAGAACTGACCATCAGATTTGGCAACATTGAGATTGGTGGTGGCCTTGCCAGTGGTGCTTCAGTGAAAGGGTGGGAATGAAAGCCTGAGTGGGGGCTCCTCCAGGGTGACTCAAATGTAAGAAAGCAGAGAAAAAAAGATAGGGAATGCTTGTTAGAATTTCTGCTGTAAACAGAAGAGGATACAGCACTCAGAGAAGCTCCTACTTGGTTGTTTAATTGTGCCTTTAAGTTCAGGAGTGCTGCACAGGTGCTTGAGCATGCAAGAGAGAAGGAAGTATCGGCCTTAGATTGGAGCAGAAAATAATAGGAGAAAAGATAGGTTATATGGGTAGCTATGGATATAAGGAAATAGATTTGGTATTAGCAAGATAAAGATTTCTATCTTTTGATTGCTTCTATTGTAATTGAACTAAGAAGATAGGCTATTCACTGAGAGTGAGAAGGGAGGTTTTGCAGAAAAGAATTTGAGAGAGAAGGTGTGGAATAGTCAACCTGGAAGGTGAGAGAGGACACCGGCCAGGAAAATAAAGTAGAGTTGGCTAGTTATCAGCATGGTTCTTTAGTAGCCAGAGTTGCTGTGTGGCTTTCTAGATCTACATTATGTTACTCATGGGTGGGGGAGAGGTGGAACTGAATGTATTTAACCAGGATTGAGGCTTTACTAGGTAATGGAAGGAGGAGGACATGAGAGTTGCAGGTGTGTACACTAGTGTGATTGATCATAGGGAAGGGTAATAGAAAATAAACTCAGTAAGGAAGAAAATAAGAAGACAAGGGAATGATGGTCAGGGAAAGAGTAGTGGGGTCAAGTGAAGAAGTTGCATTATCAGGAAAACAGTAGATAGCTGCCACAAAAAGGGGCAGCAAAGTGGTGTAATCTGAAGACATCCTTTAAAATAGTGGGTTTTAAGGATGTCAGACTGTCAATGAAGAGAAAAAAAAGCTGCCTACTTCCAATAATATAAAGAATGAGAAAGTTGGAAAACCTAGTTCCCACTAGAGAGAATGGCTGGGAAAATAGCCAGGTTTTGATTAGAAAAGAAACTGAAGGAACCATTCAGAGGAGAGTTTAAGGTCTATTAGAATTATTTTGATGTGAGATCTTGAGTTTCGAGGATCACATGAGAAAGTTTGGATGATTCTGTGTGGTAATAACCTATGTTTCATTTGAAAATGTACAGAAAGGGATGAGTGTTCCAGGAGTGAGAATAATCCAAAAGATTTGGAGTCTACAAAAGGGAGCTCCAACGCAAGGAATAATTGTGTCTACAGTCAGTTTAAAGGGAGTCCATGTAGAATTTTCAATCATTTCCTTGTAGAAAAAAATATTCTTTTATTAATATATTTTTATTTATTCATTGTAGAGAAGAGAGAGAGAGAGAGAGATGGGGGGGGGAGGAGCAGGAAGCATCAACTCCCATATGTGCTTTGACCAGGCAAGCCCAGGGTTTTGAACCGACGACCTCAGCATTCCAGGTCAATGCTTTATCCACTGTGCCACCACCGGTCAGGCAGAAAATATTCTTGATAGTTAAGTTTCAAGGTTAATTCCAAAATGCATCTGAAGACTAATGTTATTAACAGGAATATACTACATATCCACCATGTATAACAATGATTCTCTATGAAATTTATTTTAGAATTTCCATTGGAAGAAGATATCTGCCTCCTTTCTGAAACAGGGCAGAGAGTGCCTTCACATGCTGAGCAGTGGTGGTAGAAACTGGAATGTCTGACTCTGGTTGTAATTACAGCAGCTGTCACTCAGAGAGAAGGCTAAGCTGGGGCTGGTGTGATATGCCATGAGATAAAGAAAGTTTCCAGAAGCAAGGTCAGTGGTGCTAAAAGGGGCAAGAACAGACTAGAGAGATATAAAGAAGGAGGACATCCTGGAGTTAGCAAAGGATGTACCAAGGGCATAATGGACCTCAAAAAGAATGAGTGTGGTGGAGTGAGGGAGCTGAGATCAAATTAAGTTATTCACTCCTTCCTTGTGGCTTTTAATGAGACCCTATTAGCAGTTGAAGAGTGTTGGCCATATCCATTGGCATTTTTGGATTACTCTTCACTCTTAGTTTTTACTATCTTTTCCAATTTTTTTTCTAACTCTTCTTCCTTTTCTTCTCCATCTGTGATGACATCTGCCACCAGACATCATTGTTGACTTTATTTAGGTGAGAAGTAAAATGGAACATGGGGTGACAATTTTCAGCCAGTGGTGGAGTGGAAGATAATGAGATGGAGAGGAAGTCCCCCATGAGCAGTGTTTTGGGAGTCAGTCATCAGTAAGATAAATGTAATTTGGTTCTCTGTAAGTTGGGGCACTAACAGAATATGTGCATATATATTAGAATATTAGAATGCATTTCTATTACTAATAACAGGAAGGATATTAATAGGAGTTAATATCTATGGCTAAGTAGAAAAAAATATTCTGCTTATATTTCCAGTACTAACATGTTAGATAAGTTCCAATTTTGGTCTTATAATCAAGACAATCAATAAGTAAAATATATTTGTGTTTTATGAGCAGATACTGAAATTTATAATTTGTATTTCATTAAAAGACATGCATTTCAGGCACCATTTTTATAAGAACTAAAGTTCAACTTTAAAAGATTCTATCTTTGGAAATAACATATATATAATATTTCAACCCATGGATTTTTAATTTTTCTTCCCTGCCAGAAATGAAATTAAAGCATACTATATATTATCACGAAATTATCATCCTTTATAAATTTTAGTATCAGATGCTTACTTTTTGATTGCATGAGGCATTATAATATGAAAGTGCCATATTTTTGAGATGATTGAGTTCCTTTATGGTTTTCTAAATGGGAATGATGAAGAGTTCTTTCTGAGCAAGTGAGAGCCACTTGCCATTGTGATACAAACTGATTTAATTTCACAGGATCAATGGAAAAACATGGCTGTTGTTTCATATCTATCCAAATACATATGTTTGTCTGAAAAGGCAGTAGAGTGTAGTGGTTTGAAGACTAAACCCCAGAGTCAGATAGACCTACATTGAATCAGCTCAACTTCTTGCAAGCTGTATGTCCTAGCAAGTTATTTAAGCTCCTCAGGCTTAGTCTCCTCATAGCAGACCTGGAGTGATCATAGGATGGTTATTAGAATTTTGTGAAATGATGAGCAGATGAAACAATGGCAGAAAATCAGTACTCAATAACTATTACTACTAATGCTAAAAAGCTCAGGTGTGGTTTACCAGATGGATGCTAATATGAAATGACATGGGAAATACCAAAGGCATTGTGGAGAATGTGTGTTTTGATTCCTAGATCAGATCCCATTACTAGACTGGTGTACCTACTTTCTCCCTGCTGTGAGTGGTGGGTGCTCATGGTCACAGCTGCTCCCACCCTGGAGAACTGTCCTCAGAAGCACAGGTCATCTTGCAGCTAGTCCTCATCCCCCACCTGAGAGAAAGTGTTGGCCAATGACTGACTGATTGCCATGAGGGTACAAAAGACAGGGCTGCTTGCCTCACAGTCTAACAATCCTCCTCTGTTTAGGAGAGCTGATCAGTGGTTCATCGGCATTTTCCCAGATCTATGCGATATGACTTCACATGCCAACAAGTCGGGCACAGAATGACTCAGCATTGCAGGTGGAACTCCTAATGTGTTAAAAAGGGTCTCACAGAAAGAGCAAGTGAGCTGCAAGGCCCCTACTGACACTAAAAATAAACTTAAAATACAGTAATTAAGGTTTTACTAAAATTCAATTTTGAGCCTCTTGGTGGTTAAAGCAAAAGAGAAGGTACACATTAAATCACATGAGTAGCATTAGTCATCATTTTCAAAAGTGACTCAGTACTTTGGCCTGACAAGAATGTGTCATGTGGGTCTTCACATGGACCATGTTGTGGTGACAGGCATCCCAACAGGAAATGCAATGCTATGCTTTCCATAGTCTTTTCTCACAGCGATTCACTGAGGGCTTTAAAGCAAATTGCTGTTCTTCTCAGGGGTAGGGGGAGGCAAATCAGTAAGGTCTAATGGCACAGTTTAATGGGAGTCTGAATTAGTTCAAAGACAAAATCTTGATTCTCTAGAGTAGAGAAGAGAATGTGTTCGTTAAACTCTTCCCTAATCCCCCCACCCAATTCTCTGGGCCATGTGTTTGATAGAAAGAAGTTGAGCAGAAAGCAGTTACAGGTCATTTTGGGGGTTCAGAGCCTAGGGAGCAGGTTTTCAGTGTTGTTGATTAAGGTCTGCCTGGTAGAACTGGGGGGTTCATACAGTTCTGTGGACACTGAGTTGTGGCACTGAGACTGGTATTTTGACGGAGACTTACTCCGCCTGGGATGACAGGGATGCTGAGAGCACGGTCATCAGAAATTAGACTTTCTGGCCTTTTTTATTTATTTTTTTGGTCATGGGTTAATTTTAATTTGGCCTTTGAAAAGTAAGTTCTGCAGATTCTTTGCTAGATAAACTTGATGACAGTGTACTGCCTGTCCACTTACAAATGCTCTATTCAGTTGAAACCACTTTGGAGGAAGAACGGGTTAAACAATGAATGGGGAGTTTGCAAGGAATTGCATGTAAGTGTGCCAGGGGTTTTTGACAATATCAAACCCGTCATTTCAAAGCTAAGCGAGAGGAGAGATATTACATATCATTTTTTGCTCCTGTTCCAATTCTGGTCTTCACAAAGCCCAGGAACTGTCTCCTTCTCAAGAATTAAAGATATGGCCCAACAAAGCAGCACGTCTTGAAAAAGAATGTCCCCCTACTTCAAAGAACTTGTTCTTGGAGGGCAGCCTGGCTTGTTCGCCTTTAAGATTTTCTAGAGTGAACAGATGTAACAATTTTCTATAATTTGCCTTGGTGCAGATGCTGAAAGAGAGCATTCACAATAAAATATATGCAGTATATGTAATTTCATCTGGATGTTCTGGGGGTTTAAAGTAAAACTGTGTACCTGCAAGCTGTTTTATGGTGTCTCAGTCATAATTATCTCTGTTACACAGAAGGGTACAACTGCAACTCCTCCACGTGCAAGCTTTCCAAAAATACCTCGATAATTTTGCATGTTCTGCAAGGCACAGTGTGCACTCCCCGTGTTTGGCTTGGGAAATGTGCTCAAGTGTTTCATTTCTCTTTGTGATACATTTATGACGTGATCACATCCACAGGGATGGTGGATTATCTGTGGAAGAAGCTCTTGCAAAAGGGGACAACTTGAATGGTCTCAAGCAATAAAAGCAGTGAAAGAACCTCAGTGCGACTGTTGATCATGCTTAACTATTGAAATGACATTGTTTTACCAGTAAAATGAGAGAGAAGTAGGGGAGAAGGTGTTGAGAATTCTTAATAGCGGCAGCTTGCCACCTGCCTCTAGGGAGTCCACGCTGCGCGGGTGGCATTTCTCAAGGGATGGCTAAGGAAAGGGGCTGGGGCATCAGTGCGAAGCTAAATCCCCAGACAGTCAGTGAGTGAGTGCTCTGCTGCGCTGTCCTCTGCTAGCTCAGGGATTGACCCTCCTTCCAACAGTCAGCCCCATTCACTGACTACTTCACTTGTCCCTGCTGCAGATACGTACTTTGCACGGTAATTACAGAACGGCCTGTTACTTGTGCCTTTCATTGCACACATACTTGCTGAGCAGCTACTATTACGTTGTTCAATAGTTACCATTAGGGTTCCACTGGTCCTCTCCGCCCAACACAAACAAGAAATTCTCTACTTCCACAACGCAGTGGTGAGCACTGTTGTACGGCATAACTGGAATTAAGAAGAAAAAACCAGATGTATGAAATCTTCCATCTTGGAACTTGCCCATTGGTTCACTAGCTATTTGCTTTCACCGAAGTGTATAAAATGTGAGATGAAGTCAGTAAGAAGAGAAGAGACAGCAGAGTAGTGCACCAACCAACCCACAGTGGCTCAATGGTGTGTTCCCAGCCGCTGCAAACCCAACCCCTTCTGATTAATTTTACATAATGTTATTCCACAAATTAGTCAAGTACAACCTGTCATGCTCCTTTCAAGTCTTAAGTTCTCCTCACCTGCCTGATAAAGGGGATCTCATTCTAAAACAATGACTGAAACTCCCAAATGGTCAGGGCTGGGGTTGCTTCTTGGAAGAAGTAACCCTGCGTACACTTGGAGCCATTAAGGGGCTCTGCCCCAACTTGGTTTGCTGGCACTCTTTCCACAGACAGGCTCAGTGAGCTTGGTAGCTTTTCATTCCACAGCAACGAGCAAGCTGAATTTCCATACAGTTTTAAGTTTTTAAATTAAGGTCCTGCTGATTTAATGCCTTCTCCAAATGTATACGCTTAATTTCCTGTACAATGTCATTAGCAGAACAATCACACATTTTCTATCTATCTGCTTAGGAGCTCTTCTGTAACAAAGATAAAAACTGTCAGGAACATCACAAATATTCATTCTCATTTCACTTTTCTCCCTGCCCCTATGTGGTAACTGAGAGGAGGGGGTTTTATTCAGAGAGCCATGAAAGCCAAGTTTCTCTAATTTGTTCTCATTTACATTTTCATTTGGGAGACACACACAACCAGAATAGGACCTCCCCCTATCACCCCCTGTGCAGACAGTGTTAATCTCTGCTGTTTTAATATCATATGGTAAATGTAAATGTACCCAGCATCAGTTACAACACATGCAGTGGTTTGGACACAGTGACACCAGAAGTAAAAATGATGTCCTTGTTCAGCTCATCATATGAGCACCTTAAATCTAGGTGAGGAAAAATGGGGAGGTGATGTGCATGTTCAGGCAGGGAACTTATTGCTTGACACGGATCAACAGAGCACTTAAGAAACCAGTGCAGTGGGAAATCAATATGAGTCAAGGCCAGCTCTTACTGTGTGCTTTTTTTCCAATGAGGAGAGCGAGAGGGAAAAAGAGAGAGTGCCCCTATCTATATACTCGACTCATATTGAATGATACATAGCTTTCGCTTCATTTTGTTATTTTTTATTTTATTTTTCCCAGAATGTGCTTTTGCAGGTGAAGATATGTAAATAAAAATAATAAGAAATAAAGCTTTGAAATCTACAACACAGCTTCTGCAACAGCAAATGAGATCATCGAAGCTTTTTAACTAAGAGATTTTAGGAGTTTTGATTATTTTCTCTTTTTTAAAAATTTACGATGACTATTAATTGTTTTTGAACTAATATTCACAGTGGAGAAGGTATTGGTGTGTGAACCCCTGATTTAGGGGATAATGCAGAAGAAATTGGGTGTGTCATGGGTTTGTGAGGCCCATTAATTAGGTCAATTGACTTCATGAGTCATCTTGGGAATGTCCTTTTCTTCTTCCACCCTCAGTTACTTCTTTGGGAAATGCTTTTAACCATATAGATTCTGCAGGCTTCATTTCTTAGAAGCCATTTGGGGCAAAGCATATGTTGGGTTGACTGGGCAACTAAGATTAGATGTGTTTTGGACATCATTTTTTTTTAATTAACTCATTATTGTTTGGATTATGAGGATGGTTCCAAAATACCAGAAACCAAACTAGGTTACCGTATGTTTTGTATATCCTGAACAGCCTGGTACTACTCAGTTCATCATAATGTCATCTGGTCAGTGTAAATTTACAGTGTTGATTGTCATCTGCATGCATCTATGCACATGAGAAATGACTGTAAAACTAGAGGCCACGAACTATAACCAACTTACTTTATGACAGCCACCCTTCCAATATTTATTTTAAGTATTTGGTCCATTCAATGTCCAAATCTTATAAGGAATAAAAACTTGTATTATCTTCTTTTATAACTGGAAGTTCAGCTTTATAATACAGCACTATCTCTGAAAATATAACAACACTTGTATTTTGTTCCTGCCATTCATTTGCTCGCATTCAGGCAAGCAGAAATTAAGTGAAGAAAATAATAGATGATTTATTCTTAAGCCTCTTTTTCATTTGATTACCCCTATTGTTATGCTTTATGCAAACAAATGAAACTATTGCACTAAGCTAACTATTGAAACCTTCAAAATAAGAGAGACAGTCTTTGATGGTCTACTATAAAGCCTACTTGAAGCTACTCTTATTTATCCACACATATTTATTCTTGTTTCTAAACCTTGTATGCTATATTTCTTGGCAGAGTATTTCAGTCCTCTCATTCCTGAATTATTGTCTTTTCTGAATTATTACCATGAATCAAGAGGCTCTTTGAAATTTATTCTGAATGTAAAATGCTCCGAATTTATTAGAAGAAAATCTATAGTAAATCAATGTTTGAGTTTTGCAAAAGACCTACTTTCCTTGATTTCTGATTAAACCTGAAGGAGAGTAAAATAAATAGGACAGTGAGCAAGGGCAAACATCTGTTTAAAATGGCATCTGTTACTGTAATTATTGATTACCTTTTAGATAACAATGAATACGTGCCTGATGACCATTTCTAAATTTCTCTAGAGGTGGACATTAACCTCATCCTCACAAACAAGTATTGGAGGAGAAGTTTGTACTCCGTGTTCATATGCAGCCCAGTGTGAGTTTTTAGCGTGTCAGTCAGTGAGTTAGAGGGAAAGGGTAAAGAGAACCTAATCAGGATGAAATGAGATTAAAGGCTGTCTAATTTTACAGCAACTGTGATCCATCAGCCACTGTGAAAGTGACAGTGGAAATGAATGATGGAGACAGACAGGTGGGGCTGTACATTTCACTGATTTATCCTCAAATGCACTGGGCCTTATTTTATTGAGTGAACATGACCGCATTTATCATGACTGTCATCTAAACCCACTTCCCTCCATTTAAAAAGGTCACTTTTCTCAGAGGGAGCGGTAGAGAGGCACTTTCAAATCAGATTTAAAATCTAATAACACGTGTTTATAAGGCCCTTTGTGAGAATTCTCAACTTTTATTAAACAAACCACAAGTGCTAGAAGGAAAGAGGAAAAATAAGAAAACTTTGGTCATCTTTGGGAATATAAACTCATTTAATTTCAATATTTGAAGAATTTGCACCATCATTTGCCTTTCCCACTCCAAGCAAGTAATATTCTATTCTAGCCTGGGAACTTAAATGAAACATTTATGTTTAAATTTTTTAATTAAGAAAGTAGGAAGCAGGCAATACTATAAAGTAAACTTGGAGAGGATATTAAGCCCCAGTATTTACTCTGCAGAATGATTAATCATCACACACTCAATAGATGTTAGCACTTGTTACAATTGAATTGCTGCCACAATTCACTCATATACCTGCTAATTGTTTTCTCATAACTCTAAGGCCATAAAAATCTGAGTTACACAGACTTTTACTCCTCCTTGTGCTAGTGCAATAAAATATCTTGGAATATTATACATAAAATTAATCTTTGTGGATATGAAAATGGTCAAACCCTTAGAGTATTTTGTGTTACTTTTCACAATAGTATCCACCACTTACCAAATAGTTACTATCTGCCAGGCTCTGTGCCTGTGTTATATTTATATGATAAAGTATATAATTATATTTCTATATAGTACCTATATTATATCTCTGAACATATAATAACATTTATGTTTTGTTTTTGCTATTCATTTGCTCCCATTCAAACAGAAATTAAGTGAAGGAACTAATAGATGAAATTATAACACATAATAAAATATAATCATGATAAAATATACCTATATTTTATTTACCTGTATCTTTCATTTAATACAACTAACTATTGTACAAGGGAGGCATAACTCATTCATTTTTATTTCTTTATGGAATACTGAGGTTTTAAGAGGTGAAGTCCCTTGTTGAAGGTCATACTCAGCTAATGAATGGCAGAGGGAATCCAAACACAGAGATATCTGGATCCCAACCCACGCTCTTATCCATTTCACTCTACTGATTTTCAATAGGTATGTTCATCCAACCAGCAAGTAATTACTGAGTACCTGTGTCTTCAGTGATGGTACTTCTGAACTTTCTGTATAGTATATTTTTGTATTGAATCATATTTTAAATTTTATTATTTTCATATTTAAAGGAATCCTAATTAAAGCAAGTGGTCACTCCTTTAAAGTTTTTTTTTCTATAAATCCAATATTTAAATAGTGGATTTTCTTAAAGTGGAATACATTTGTTTGCTGGAGCCAGAAAAACACTAAGCAAATAACCAGTTAAGTATGGGTAGTGTCTATTGGTAGAAGTTTATTTTCTTCTTTAAACAATGAGGATATATTTTAACCTTGCAAACATCTTGGGCATAGAGGGTTTTTTCCTGGCATATAAAATGTGCGCTGGGTTTGCTGTATTTATGAAAGGTTAACTCTGCTAGAGATCAACCCTACTATTTTCTCCCATATTTTATATCTGAGGAATGTATATCACTGCCATAAAAAAGCTAGAGTTATCCTTCACAAACACAAAATTATTATGAACATCCAAACAAGATATTGTATAGGGCTATGCCATGTTTATATAACCACTAAATCAATGGTTTTTGATTTTTATCATTTCAATGTCTCATTTACAAGGGCCTTGATTTCCTCTTGGCCTTAAATACACAAGCTTGCAAAACTTTCAAATATGACCTATTTCTTACTTTTTGTGATAAACTAATTACTATCCATGAAGAAAAAACAATCTTATAAAACATTTGAATATATAGGATCCATAAGATTTTTTTCCCATTTTTGACCTACAGCTTTTCAGCACCCTACCACAGAAGTTATCACTGTTTCTGTGTTCTTGATTTTTTTCCAGAGAGATTCTACATGCAAGTCATTTTCTTTAATACAAATGGCAGCAGTGTTCTATGGGCACATTGGTTAGTACCTTGCTTCTTTTGCACTCAAGAATCCATTTATCTACTCCTTACCAATCAAATATTTTTTCAGCAGCTACTCCATGCCAGGCAATGTTCTACCTGCTGGGAGGTCATGATGCAGAGCAACAAGGAGTGTTCTAATCAGGAGAAGCACCTAATAGAACTTGTACACAAATAAATAGGCAGTTTTGTTTCAAATGATAAGTACGATGAAGAAAAGTAAAGCAGATTCAGAGGATGGGAAAGACAGTGGTGAGGGATGGCCTTTCTGAGTGGATGACTTTTGAGTTCGAAGATTGATGGAAGTGAGCCATGCTGGATGTAGATGTAAGAACAGTAAGTACAAAGGCCCTGAGGCACAGGTACAGAGAGTGTATCAAGAACAGCAAGAAGGCCAGGAACAGTAGGACTTGACATGAGGTCTAGTGGGAGTCCCAGGACAGATCAAGTGTATTGGTTCAGTCTTGGTCAAAGGACAACCCTTGGATTATTGACTACCACATTCTTTTTAACAGCCCTACAGTATTCCATCTGATGTATATCTTTTAGTGTATTCCATTTCCTTCTGATGGCCATGTATTAATTTATTTAACAAATTTACTAAACACTCATTAAATGCAGACAGTTTTCTGGTTGCTGATAATACAGCAAGAAATTATACTGATGGTGTTTTTGCTCTTATAGTGCTTACATTTCAGGGAAAGAACATGAACAAATAAGTAGAGAACACATAGAAACACATAGAATGCATAGCCAGGTGGTGACAGATGATATGAAGAGAAATAAATAGGACAATGTGTTAGAAAGGGAGTGTCTGGTTATTACTCTAGCTGGGGTGATCCGGGAAGGCCTTACTGGGGAAAGGCATTTAAGGTAAAATTTGAAGAGTGAGAAGAAACCATAGTTAAAAAATAAGGGGAAGGAGAGTCTATATCGAGACCCTAAAGTGCAAATAAACTGGATGTGCCCAAGCAGCCTAGAGAAAGAATGCTTCCTTGACTGGAACACCAAGGGCAAAGACCAAAGAAGAATGAGAGAATGTCAGGAGGAGGATCCTGGCTAGCTGGGTGTGTTTTTATAAACCAGAATAAGTCATGCAGGTTGTATTATTAGCTCGATGGAAAGATGCTGAAGGGGTTTGAAGCAGCAAAATGACATGATCTGATTTATGTTTTAAAAATGTCACTGTAGGTAGAAGAGGGAAAAGAGACATCAGGTAAGGTAGTCTAGATGAGAGGTAATGGAGGCTTGATCAGGAAGGGCACTGTGATGGAGAGAAGGGGACAGGCATTGACAGCTGCTCCTATCACAAATGGTGCTTTGCAAGTAAGTGTCTTTGTAGGTATATAACCCGCATGTGCAGGATTTTATCTGTAGGATTAATTCAGCCAAATGAAATTTCTGGGCTCAAGGATGGGTGTATTTTATATTTTGATGGATATCATCACAGAGTACCCCTTTTTACATTTGTATCTTTGCCAGTATGGTAAATAAACAATTGGGATCTAGTTAAAATTTAATAGAAGTGCATTTCTTTAATGATGATATAGGTTGAAGAGTCCACTTAGTTTAGTTCAAAGTTGGTTTATCCAGATGATGGTTCTTAAAATTGAGTTATAATCCACTTTGGTTCTGGGAGTTGGGAGTTGGTATGTCCGCCTACTCCATCGCCATCTTCAGTCCTAATGATGATATATAGGTTGAGCATTTTTTCATATATTTAAAATATAATTGCATTTTATAGATTTTTCTGCTGGATTTTGATATCATAATATATTCTACCTATAATTATTATTTCTGTCTTTAAAGTGCTTGTATATGGGGTTATCTAAACAAGCAAAATAAATAATATTTTGAAGTATGTTATCGCTAGAATACATATTTGTGATCTATTTACTCATTGGAGCAAATTCAAATAGCAATTACATGCTGTTGAAAACAAACCTAACCTGAAAGCAAGACGTCCCACTTTAATAATATTGAACGAGTATTCCTTGCCATGGGATTGTAGAGAATATTTTTAATGATTTTTTTCAATTTTATAACTGCAATTGAGAAATAGAAATGTTTAAAAATGTATTAGTTAATTTAATCATATCACCCAGTCCTTCTGCAAAGACCTAGCAATTTGGCCGATGACTCTCTGAAGATAGAGACAGACACACAGTAAATCATTTTATATGAAGCAGGACTTGACAGATATTACTGATAATCTACAGAAAAGGCTCTGTTACTTTTCTTTTTGTTTTATTTGGGTTGTACTCTCTCTGCAAACTGTGAATAAATACAAATGTGTTGTGTATTGGGGATGATTTGATCATTATGGGCAATTTGTCTGGAAAATTAAATACTGTATGAAATTCACATGGTCTGATTCCAGTGATGAGCTGGTGGAGGTTCTGAATTTACCCAGAGGTTGCCAATACCTTCTCCCTCATTCTGAACTTGTTCTGCACACAATGAACCAAGTCCCCATAGTCCCACTGGAGACAAAGTTTGTGAAGTGAGTTCAAGGTGTATAAATCTGGGAAAACGTGCATATGTGTTAGGTTTAGGAAGCTGTGCTAACACCAAGAGAGCTTGTTTCCCTGTCATCATTCAAAATTGTATCTAGGGGAGAGGTTTCCTGACAACAAGTATTGCTTTGTTACTCCCTTCTCTGTACAGGAATTGTACTGATACATGCTTTTACTGTATACCTGCCAAGTTATGATACACTATGCTGAAATTGCCTGTCATTTGTTTGTCATCCCTACAGGATCTATGAGCTCCTTGAGGCCAGACTGTGTCATCTTTATAGCTTCATGCCTAGCACTGAGAAGTACCTAAGGCTGGGACAGACTCAGGCACTGCTATAGCTTTTGTAGTGAATATAGTAATGGGGAATATTAGTGAAACAATAAACGTTAGTAGCAAAGATGACTGAGTGCTAGCTAACTAAAGGGGACTGTGGGTTTACTTCTTTGGAATTTGTATAAAAATGTGGCGAGTACCAGAAATATGGAGGGAGGAGGTGAGGGGGCAAAAGGGAAGAAAGAAAGAAAGACGTGCCTTCGATCAGGGTTCTGTGGCTTCTAGAATAGATGTCATCCTACCTGCAGTACAGATGTGTTTTAAACAAAGGAGGTTTGTAAGTTCTCCAAAGATTGTGACATATTTCATTAGAAACTATCATAGGTCTAATTGTGCCAAGATCAAAGATTTTTAATAAATCCTTGTATATTTACAGTTTTAGCTCTGAGCACTTAACTGCAGGGTGGAGGGATTGCTAACAACCAGTGGGACTTAAAATAGCACTTCTATTAGAAATTAAAGCAAAACTGACTTATTTTTAAGTAGCACGTTTTCACTAATACATTCCTAAATTATGTTATTACAACATCAACTATTTTATTTTGGATACTCCTGGCATGTTAGTTAAAAATTTAAAAAGTCTTTGGGAATGAAAGCTGCAATCTATTCCAAAATTATTTTTCCATTTTATAAAATGTTGTGTTTGCAGACACTGATGAAACATGCTAATGCTTTGATGTTACTTTGATGTTCCCTTTCCTAAGTGTCAACACAATGACTCCCCGATCATATCTCTCAGAGGAATGAGAAATTGTATTATTCATTGTTCTATACCTACAAAGGCTCATTAAAAAATAGTCAACTTTTTAAATGGATTAAAGTAGTAAAGCAACACATATAATTTAAACTTGTGAATATAAGATCCTTGGCAAAAGTCAAGGGAGCCTGTGCTATTTAAACTGTGGGTGAGATAGCAAGAGGATAGCAAAAAATTATTGTGAAATAGCTTCGGTTCTCTTAGAGCAGTGGTTCTTAACCTGGGTTCTATCGAACCCTAGGGGTTCGATGAGTCGGTCTCAGGGGTTCAGAGAAACCTCTGCCACGAAGGCCAAAATAAAGTAATACTGTAATCTGTTGTGAGTTCATGCACTTTGTTGGTTTTGTTCTTTGAGCAAGGTGATGTTCATGCACGGCTCATTTTGTGCACCAGTAAAAAAACATATACCTATGTCTTAAATTCGAAAAAAAATTATATTTCATTTATCACTAAAGAAGGGTTCAGTAAATGCGCATATGAAACTGGTGGGTTCGGTACCTCAAAAAAGATTAAGAACCACTGTCTTAGAGGATGGGTCCGTTGTTGTTCCAAGTTATTGAGGGGAAGAGGAGGCAAATGGATGCAGTCTATATAATGATAATTTATTTGGAATGTTTTCTGATGTAGATCACACATACTTGATATGGGAAAGTGAACTCTAGTTCACTTTATAACCTATGAGATATCAAAAGGTATGTTTAAGAGACATTTGTCTATCAACTCATTCATTCATTCATTTCATTCAAAAATATGCATTTGAGGAACTATTAGTTATTGTGCTAAACTCTGAGCATATAAAGATTAATTTGACACTATTCTTGTATTCCAAAGCTCACAGTGCAGAAAGAAAGAGAGCACGTAAACAGATAAATAGGCTACACAATGCTTTAGGAGACAAGCAACAGAAGCACCAGACAGGAAATGACTAAAACTTCAGAGAGAAAGAGAAGCTTAAGCTAAATCATAAGATTAAAAAGGGTTTTCCAGGTTGTCACAGTAACAAAAGTCACTATAAGTAAAAATAATATAGATTTAAAAAATATTAATTGACCTCTTACTATGTTTCAGAGCTTGGACTAGGTCTCAGTGATATTATGTTTATTTTAATGAGACTATTTTCTAAAAATTATTAAAATTAGATCAATTTCCAAATGTTTTCAATATGATTCATTTGATTACAATATCAACTATTTTGTTGAAGCCAAAGAAAATGTGTTTGAGTAACGTGAGAGCAAATAAAAGGGAGGGGCTCTTTCCTACATTGTCCTTTTAGGCAGCTAATCCTGTCCCCAACTCAAATTCCCTCTGGAGCACTCCCTCCTTAGATAATCCAGAGGTAATGGCTTCTGCTCTTTTGGAGCCACCTGATTGTTCCAGAAGCAGTTGTTCAGTGTGCTATTGTGTTATTACACTTATTTGACTTCCAAGGATGTTTCAGTGTGAGAGTCAGAAAGATTTCTGCCGTCGTCATTTCATGGTGTGTGTATGTGTATGTTCGCATGTACCTGTGTGTGTGTTACATCCGGGAAGTACTAGTCGGGGTGGGTCATCAAGACTATAATAGTCAATAGCTTTAAGACACATGGGAAATTCAAGCACAGCCTATCATTTAAGGAGATGAGTCCAAGGTGGGTGGTCTTGGCCAGGAAGAGGCACCTAGAACTGCCTCTTGAGAAAGTTCTGACATATGTTGCTGGGAAAAAGTGGAGAACTGGGAAGAAGTGGAAAACTAGAGATGTGCAGATCTGAAGACAGAAACATGTAGAGCAATAACGTGAATACTGAAGTTTCCTTTTCTCCTTTTTTGGAACCATGATTTACTGGCAAAACGAGACAGAGATAGTCACTGAATATTACGTTATATTTACTTATAAATATATTTCTGAATGCACATAAGTATCTGGCATTTCTCCTTTCTTAGAACTTAAGTGAGACCCTAAGACCAAAGTTAATCTAGATATATGCCAGGCCAACTTGCTTAAGATTGCACCTAACTGGTTCTGACTGATTGTATGTATATATGTATACACACACACACACACACACACACACACACACACACACACACACACAGCCTATATATACAATGATATGGAAAGCTATTTGTGAGTAGGGTTTTTTTTTTAAGGGAGCATTTGTGGGAGACTGTGGGACCCCTGGGCATTTTTAATTCAAAGAAGGAGAAGCAAACCTTCCTCCCTCCCTCCACCTCAAAGACAAAGCAGAGACAGGTGGAATAGAGACGTGGGCCAGATGTTTCCATGCCTCCTGGGGCTTGGCAGGCATGGGTGACATCTGAAGCAGGAGGCTGGCAAGAGCTGTCTGTGGTGGATGTGAGGGGAGAGCTGGGGCAGAAGAAGGGGCCCATACTTGTGGATTTGGAGGGGCACTGTTACCATGTACCTTCCTGGGGGCTGAGCTGGTGCTCAGGAAGCTTGCTGGATTAGAACTGTCACAAAAATAATCCTTCATTCAAGATGATTAATTGCCAGGACAAGTTGACCCTAACAGAAATTCTGTTGTCAATAGCCCTGTGGCGCGGTGGGAAGGCTATAGAAAAAGGTTCACAATGGAACCTATAAAGACAGCTATTCAAAATACAATGTCAGCTTTATAGCATTTGCCTCCTGAAAGGCAAAACCAAGCGAGTAAGAGCTTGTTTCCCTTTGTCTTCCTCTCCTCCAGCAATATCCCTGGCAGAGCCAGACTACTCAGGATGGCCGGTTTCCTGCAGGGCAGGTCAGCTCTGTTCACCATCATGTCAATATCAGTGGACAGGAAGAGGTTGACATAGCCGGCCTGGGACTGCTGTCCTTAGAAAGGCCCGCTTGCAAGGCTGTCCTTGGGCTGATGTCTAGGAACTTAAATTTCAAGAGTTTTCCCACTACCTTAAGAGAGAGTAGCTGTCTGTGACCAAATTAAACAGTGTGATTTGTGCTATATAGCTGCTTTTCTTATCGGAGTATGGAATTTTGGCATGTGCTGGGCAGAAGATGTCTACCTGACTGGCCCTCAGTAGAAACCTTGGGCACTCAGTCTTTAATACTTCCCTAATAGAATATATTTTGCAGGTGTTGTCACAATTCACATTAGAGGGAATAAGGGCATCCCATGTGACTTCACTGGAAGAAGACTTTGTACTTGGTTTCCTTCGGACTTTGCCCCATGCACCTTTTTCCTTTGCCGATTTTGATTTATTTGTTTTTCTTCTAATACATCATAGTTGTGAGAACCCCTAAAGATTTTATTTAAGACATGGGGTTGCTTTAAGAACCTTGTGAGGTTTAGCCCACAAGGAGAGAGGAGACATCCAACAGAGAGGTTCTGAAAAATCAGTGGTTGGGAAAAATCAACTTGTTTTCCAATGGCTCCATCTGGGAAGCCCATTCAGTAAATGGTTATGGATGTATGTGTTTATGACAAGAGTGCTTCTGGATTCCAAAGGAATACTTTTAGCTGAGAAAGCATGGCTCCAGATTTCTTCTGGTTTGAATGTGCTAATCTGAGAATCCACTTGTGGCTAACACTGTCCCATCACAGGCACTAGAAAATTTATCAGAGAACTTGACACAGTGGTTCTTAACCTTTTTTGAGGTACCGAACCCACCAGTTTCATATGCACATTCACTGAACCCTTCTATAATGATAAAGAAATGTTTTTTTTTCAAATTCAAGACATAGGTATATGTTTTTTTACTAGTGCACAAAATGAGCCATGCATGAACATCACCTTGCTCAAAGAACAAAACCAACAAAGTGCATGAACTCACAACAGATTATGATATTACTTTATTCTGGCCTCTGCGGCAGAGGCTTCTCCGAACCCCTGAGACCAATTCATCAAACCCCTAGGGTTCGATAGAACCCAGGTTAAGAACCATTGACTTGACACTATAGCCCTTTTTATTTTCTCAGAAAATGCGCAGTCAAGCTGAAAGTAATACAGACACCTATGAGACCATTTGGAAGGAGTCACACAGTGGTATAGGAACTCTGTGTCAATGACATCTAGAGGAGGAAGTCACTGGGGCTTTGCTCATTCAGGTAGCGATGTGCCATCTTCAATCTCTCCCTAGCCATTACATCCGTCTGCTGCCTTCACAGGGTGCTTTGTCCCGTCTTTACAAAACACCAGAAGGTGCACACTACTTTCATGTGGCAGCTCCTTCTAGCTATCTTTAGAGCACCTCGTTTCCTGGGTCACAAAGCTGGGCCCATAGTCACAGTGCTGGACTTAGAGAGGGACTGGTCTAGAGATGGTCCCATGACCCAGCCAGGCCCTTCAAAGGGGTTTTCTGCTGGAGTAACAAGAAACCTTGCCCTTTTGAGTGCAGATCCTGGAGCTTCTTGGCCATGAGAAGCAGGTTTGAGAGAGAAGGAGCTCATGTAGTGAGCAGAATGAGACCTACAAGAATGAACTCAGACAGGATTTTGAAATTTGGTTTCTCAGTCATCCTTAAGGTTCATGCTGCCTTGCCTTGTGGTTATGTGGCATCATAAATTCCCTTTCTGTCCCAGACTTGTACAATAGCCACCTCACAGTCTTTTTGCTTTTATTTTTGTTGTTTTTTTAGTTTATTTTCACTCAGAATCATCCTTCAAAAATCCAAGTCAGATGATGACATTCACTT
This sequence comes from Rhynchonycteris naso, assembly GCA_037038555.1. NCBI lineage: Eukaryota > Metazoa > Chordata > Mammalia > Chiroptera > Emballonuridae > Rhynchonycteris > Rhynchonycteris naso. Next base: position 164,213,883 of record CM072999.1, on the reverse strand, counting down.
CTGTCTTTTCCTTACTTCTTGGGACCTTCAGGATACACTTTAGAGTTTTTGGAATGGTCTACAAGGAACCATGTGGCTTGGCTGCTGGCCATTTTTGCAACCTCCTTCCCTACCACTGTCCCCTCGCCAACGATACTCCAGTGACACTGGCTTCCTTCCTTGTCATCTCCCCAACATTAGAATCGCATTTCTACTTCACATGTGGGTCGTTCTCCACCTCATTTGTTCTCCCTTTATGTATTCTTATGGCTTTCTCCCTTACTTTATTCAGGTGTCTCCTAGAAAGAGAGATCTTCTCTGACAATCCCACGTGAAAATGCCACCCCTGTCTTTCACCACTTCTGTACCTTGATAGCACTCAATAATGCCTATCATTTTATAGGTTTTAAAAATTTTGTTTGTAAATTATTTCTATATTAACATATGGGTTATATAGGCATGGAATATACTAATATATTAGCTGTGTAGCTGCATGATTGTCCTTCTCAACACTGAACCCCAAGTGCCTGGATAAATGTCTTGCACACAGTGACACCTGATAAATATTTGTTAAATCAAGGGCAAAATAGTTTGTTATATTGAGGTGGATTTCTGTAACTTTCAACCAATACTTTGAAATTTCAGATAGAGAAAGTAAAGCAATTTGATTAAGGTGAAACAGTAATCCAGAACCATGTGGCTTTAGTTACTTGGTTCAATATTGAAGACTTATGTGCAATTTGCCTTTTAAATGGAAGATAGTATAGTGTCATACGAGCCTAGATTTTATATCATTTAACTATGAGTTTAAGAGTCTCGAGATCCTTCATCAGTAAGATGTAGAATATGATATCTACCTTACAGGGTTATTGTGAGAATTTAATTAAAATGCATAATTTATGTAGAACATCAGGATTAGTACAGACAAACTATAAAAATTAGTTATTTTACCATTTCCTTTCTTTATTTCTTCCACCAAATATTTTTACATTATTCAATTTTATAAAGGACAAAACATCTCCCAATAAGCCAATCTCCTTCACTTGCACTATTAAGTAATTAATCAAAGCACAAAATTGGTAAAGCATGGATTTGATATAGAACTAACTTAAAATGCAGTTTTGACTTATTGGGGTAGTAACTTATGATTCCCAAAGATGGCCACATCTGGATATGTGGATAGAATGAAGTGACACAGGTCCCCATATTTTCAAGAGTTATGTTGGTGATGCTTAAGTTGGTTTAAACCCACATCCTAACAACACACATTGCATGAGAAAGATAAGAGCTTTTATTTCATTTTTATTTAATATATATTAGACATCTACTATGTGCTGTGTATGAAACAGAGAAGAATACAAACATAGTATCAGACTATGGGGCTCAAAACCAATAGAGGAAAATTTACATGCACAGAAAAATAAAATGTAAAGCAGACAGTAGGTTATGATATGATAGAATTCCAAGGTGCAGAGAAAGATGAAGCAAATGAAGAGTAATTTTTTTTTAGCTGTCCTGGAAAATAATACCTACAGGTAGATTTGTGTTGGGTCTTTGAAGGGAGGGTGGAAAATGGACCGATGGAGAGAGGCTTGGGGAATTCTAGTCAATGTCAGCTGTGTGTACAAAAGCATGGTGACTGGGGAACTGTTAGCAGCTTTGTGGGGCTGGAGTGTAAAGTAAGGTTTGAGGAGCAATGAGATGTAAAGTTGGAAAAGTAGTGAGAGACAAGGTCATGGAGGTCTCTGGATACCAAAGAGTCTATTACTCTCTGTAGAGAGGCCGTGAGTAGAGTAAAGCATGAGTGGTAAACAGGGAATAGATCCTGTCCTTTGATCTTGCTGACATTCTTTCATCACCTGGGTATGTTCTGCTAAAATTAAAAGTCATGAAATATATAACACCTTCAAGTGTCAACCCAGAAAAAGTAAAATATAACCACATGTAAAGGCTAAGAGGCACACACAGAGAGAGAAAGAATAAAGGAGAGGGAAACATCAAAAACAAAAAACAGATAAAGAACATTAACTAAAAATGACAATCGTTATGTGTGTTATTTGTGGAGAGGGAGTAGGCAAGAACATTTTAATATAATATAGGGGAAGAAGAGTGGGAATAAATGTCATCCTCATAAGTAAGAAACTAGATATTATTGTAAACAAGACTCATTCAAACAGCATTTTCAACTCAAACTTGGATTCTCCTTCCCTTCATGTTGACAAAATGGGGAATAACATTACATCTATCCCACATACTGATGACCACTTTATATGTTGTCACCCAATAAAGTGACATAATTTCAATCATTATTTAGCTCTTATTCTTCAATAAATTAGCTAATGAGTTATCCTTTTTCCTCAGGAGAAGTATCTGAGCATTATAGGCTAGTAACAAGGTCTAAATCTATTAATACCTTCTTTCACTTTCACCCCATGCCCATGTTCTTACTACCCTCGTGATTCAGCTTAGATTTTAATGCTCATCTTTGCAATAATTTCCCAGCACACACTTTCAATTCTCCTGCTTCTTTCTCTGTTCTCCAACTTGCACAGCAAAACCAAATATTGGTGAATCCGGCCCCAGGTAATCACCAACACAAGTGAATGTGGCTGTACCATTGTGTAAATGACCTCATTTAAAATTCATGTTATTGTTGCCTGAAATTTCTACTGTGTTTCACCACACCATTCATTATCCCATTTTTCTAGATCAAGGGTTAACAAACTATGGCCTATGGGCCAAATCTGGCCCACCACCTGATTTTGTAAACAAGTTTCATTGAAACCACAGTCATATCTATCAGTTTACATATCATCTGGGTGGCTGCTTTCTTGCTACAATGGCAGAGTGGAATAGTTGTGAGAGACCTAATAGCACACAAAGCATAGAATATTTACCATCATGCCCTTGACAGAAACTTTTCTTTTTTTCTTTAATTAACTATAATGGGGTGACATTAATCAAACAGGGTACATAGGTTCAGAGAAAACATCTCCAGGTTATTTTGACATTTGATTATGTTGCATACCCATCACCCAACAAAAAGTTTTCTAACTTGTCCTTAATGATTATTTTACATTTTCTTTCTTCTCAATTCTCTAACATCAGCCTTCTGATTTACTTTTAGCTTATAACCTTGTTTTCTATTTCACTAAGAAAATAGAAACATTTAGAAAAGAACTCCCACAGGCTCCCCAGATAAATGTACATACCAAATTGTCTATCAGCATGCCTATACATACTCTGCCTTTTTGTTTCCTTTTTGTTTTTTAATCAAGGATGGATAGACTGCCCATGCTTATTTCTAAAGTCAAGACCTCCATTTCTGTAGTAGGTCCCATTCCCTCTGAACTGCTCAGGGATATCTTTCCCAGAAATTTTATCACACCTTGCATCATTAGTCCCCCCGCCCATATCTGATCTTTCCTATCAGCAGAGAAACATGCTGTTACCACCTTAAATTTTTTTTCTTGGATCAATATCCTCTTCTTCTTGCCTATTCCATTTCTCCATTTCTTTTTACATAAATAATCCTTGAAAAGGTTGTCTTTACTCAAAGTTTCCATTTCCCCTTTCCATTTTTACTCAAACCCTTCCTAATTATATTTTGCCCTCACCATTCCACTGAGACAGCTGCTGTCGACGTCCATGTTGCTAAATGAAATGTCTCTTCTTAGTGCTTATCTTGGGTAACCTATCATTTGACACAGTATCATTTGACATAGTCGATGGCTCTCTTCTTCAACAATCCCTAATCGTCAAACAAAACTTGGTTCCAATTAATTGCTATGGTAAACATTACTGAAATTAATACCTTTAAACATATGAATGATTATCTTCTTATAAAAAAATTCTAGAAGTGGGACTGCTGAAATCAGGACCATAATATTTTTTTAAAATATATATATATCTTTTATGTAATTTACATATAAATGTATTATATAAATACATTTTTCCAGATTCCAAGATGACAGTGATATACTAATATTTATTGGTGAAAATTATATAAATAAACTACTGATAATTTAGTAATTCTTTGACTAATACATCTGAATTGTAGTTATGAGTCCAGTGTATATAAAGACATCATATATTCAATTTGTAGAGGATGTGCCTGTGACTGTGGATTCAAGAACGCTTAGCAATACCTCCATGGCTCTCCAGGAATTCACAGACTGGCAACCACAGCTTTGGTTGATGACGATTTAGAGAAGCAATTCACTTAGCATAGGATTACACATTGAACCTATTTCCTTTTTCATCGTAGTTGCTCACTTCCCAATATAACAAAGTGTTACAGTAGTAATATTAATTCTGATACTAAACAGGTCAGTAAAAAGTTCTCACTAAAGCTAAGTAATTATCCATACGCAGGCAGAATAAAGTAGGGTTTTAACTATGGGCTATTTAAATTAACTTCCTAGATTGAATCTTTTTATGCGCTGTGAGGGCTTCCCTCTGGAATTCATGGCAACCACTTCAGCGTTCTTCAGGCACTTGGAGAAATGCTGAAGGAAGAACTAAGTCTGTTAATTGCCCCGGCTGCAGATGCCCATTGTGGTGTCCAGTTCCAACCCGTCTTTCTCGGACAGCTGCAATTTTGAACTGAGCCACTAGATGGTGTACGCTGTTCTTTGCTTGCCCCCCAGAAAAAAAAAGCATCAAGAACTAGGCTTATATATCGGGCCTTTAGTAAGGCTAACGAAAACGAAGAGAAAAACTGCAACAGTAAGACAAAATTAGGGAGATCTCTTTAAAATTCTAGTGTTCATTTTTTTTTTCTTTTATTTGTCAGGGGAGGGGGCGAAGCAGATCATGCTGAGTTGGAAAATAACATCAGTATTAGTTTCTTTACTCCATCCCTCCTAAGTAATTCCAAACATTTGAGCTGGACCAAAATCTATCTCTGATTCTCTAGCTATTCATGATAACCTACTTTTGAACTTTATACTTCAACAATGAAGGCAATACTAATCGTTTATTTCCTCTTTTAGAAACGCAGATGGACAAATACTTAGCAGTGGTATCTTATGCTAATATTGTTAAAGACAGATTTTTAAAACGGGTCAGATTTTCTAATAACTTGAAGATCTTATGTCAGAAATATGAACTCGAATCAACTGCTCCTCTTTCTATAAGCAATTTTGCTCCATGCATCAATACAAACTTGTATTCATATATATCAGCTATACACAGTTGGGAACATGGTTTGGTTTCTTTTGCTTTTCAGGAAGTAATTCTATACAACAATTATTCCAAACATTTTTAAATAGAAAATGCTTTAAGTTCAGAAGCAAACACTTTGAAAAAGTTGAAAAAATGAAGTTCTTTTCCTTCCTTAATGTTCTTTCTTAGGTTTTTACAAATACGTAGGCATTTAACTAGGGATGAAGTTTTATTTAGTAGCTTCAACACATCTTTTTATTTTATTCACTTTTAAAACAGTAAGTTGCTTTTATTTAAGAAGTGAACATCTTAGTGAAGTTGAGAGAATAAAAAGAATCCTCTTACTTACCTTAAAGTACTCTCCCAGATTTTTACAATTAACACATACATTTAAACTATGGATGATCTTCCTTTTTTTTTTATTAAGTCACTTTAACATTATGTTTTACTCTTTCTAGTCATATTAACTTAGGTCCTATATAAATTATACTTCCTCATCTCAAGTAGCAGTTTAACTTTTTGAATTCTTATTTTTGAATATGCTTTTCTTTAAAATTTTTTTTTACTTATTGATTTTTAGAGAGAGAGGTAGGGAGAGAGAGAGAGAGAGAGAGAGAGGAACATCAAGGTATTTCTGTATGTGCCTCAACTGGGGATCAAACCGGCAACCTCTGTTCTTAGGGACAAAGCTCTATCCAAGTGAGTTATCTAGCCAGAGCTAACTTGTATGATCATCCTTTGTGAAGAAAGTGGTGTTCAAATTAAATTAGGATTTTTGATCTGACAAGAGCTGCCCAAAGTTCATATCCATTATTCAAGGTGAGATGAAAAAAAAAATCTATAGCTGGATATCCAGTTAGGAAATCTAAAAATTCAGTGAAATTAATAAAAGGCCTTAATGGTATTTTTAAAAATGGACATTAATTTTATGTTTTCATTTTTTTAAAATAATATTTATCTGGAATTTAGAAGTAATTTTAATAAAATACTTTTTATTAACTGATAAACAAGATTTCTTGGACTATAATAATATATGATGACTATATTTTAAAAGTATAGTCAACTCATGATTACTCAATGACCAATGGTCTGTATATTATTCCGGTATTATTATTTCTTTTGTTACCTACTGTCAGTCTGTGTTTTGGTTATGTAATTCCTCAGAAAGTTGATATGGTCAAATGGCAGTGGCAAATGCAAATACATTTATCTTATATCAGCTCTAAAAAAAACTTTGTTTTTTGTTTTGTGTGTAGTGAGAAAATGGAGTGATAAGGTTAAAATTTTATAAATTGTAATGTTTTTAGTATTCTTGGAGTCTAACAATCAGTTTGACCCCTTTGCTTCCTATAATTAATATTTAGAAATTGGCTGTTTCTATCATATTATATCTAGTTGATATTTTAAATTTCTTTTCAAAATTATATACACACAACACAGCGTTACAGAGAGCAGAAAAGCAAATCCTGGAAGGAAAGGGGGAGGGCGTTGGGGGAAGATGAGCAAGGGAGGGTGTTGAGGGTAACAGAGGGGTCGGGAGTTATGTTCATGGGGACACTAGAATCTATGTAAACACAATAAATTAAAAGCAATTTTAAAATAATCAAATATTACCTTCATAGATATAAATCTTTTACATTATGACCCCTGAAAGCTTTAGGTTTAAATTGATCATTGTTTACATATTCTTATTTGTTCTGATAGTCTCATCTGCCAGTCTAAGTTATGCCTATAAGAATCAATACAAATTGAAATTGAAATGTCCTCTCTTTCAAAATTGATCTGCCCAGTGATGAACAAGGTGTTGAACCAATACTCCAAAATCTTTTGTGCAACATGTATATGTGGGTCGCAGTAGACAAAATGAATGCACTGAATATTTTTGTTCTATTTGGCCCACTTTTAGTACATGAAAAAGTGCTATTAGTTCCTGTCATTGTAGTATATGCAGTCTTAAAGAAAGAATGATTTGTTATAACTGCAGTTTGATGACAGATTTAAGTAAATAACTTGAACTGGAAAGAAAATATGTAAGTGAAAATGACAAGGGGAAGAAATTCCTCACAGTTGCCTTCAATTTAGGCCATATAATTCACTTTTCTTCATGGGAGCCAGATGATGAATTGCAGTATTAGTCTATGATTCAGATAAAACATTTCAGACAAAACAAAGGGCTACTACAAGATGCCCAGCTGTTCTTTATCTGCTCCTGAAAATGGTATTCATTCATTCCTTCATCCATGTAGTCAACAAATATTTACTTATTGAACCCTACTCTATGCAAGGCATTGGACATATATAATCTTACTGTCTGAGATTGGAGTCATTAGTTCTCCTTCACTCCATCTCTTCTCCTTTATAGAGATCTCAATGATGTTATTTGCTTACATGCCGACTTCAGAATTTGTATTTCTAGCCTTTTCTCTTCTGTCATTTGGACCAGTATTTTCCAATTCTTTCTAGATAACATCCCTTAAATATTTCCCAGTTTTTCATTTTCTTTATTTAACTGATGTATTCACTGAATATTTACTGAACACACACAATGTGCCCGGCACAAAGCTGGATGTGATGCATACAGACACAACAACTCAACATGTTTAAGACTAAGCTGATTTCATCCTCTTCTAAACTTGTATCTTCTTGGTTTCCTCTTTTAAGCAAAAACATCAGCTGAAATTGGCCATCAAGCTAGATTGCTTCTTATCGCTGCCTGCCCAGAATTTCCAAATAATGTTTAATTCTATTTATGAAATGAGTTTTAATTTTGCCATTCTTTTACTTATTTTTTCATAGCCATGGCTGTCAATCAGCCTTTATTTTCCTCTGCCTGGGTTATGTAATAAATGATTACCCTATCTCCAATCTCCCCCTTTCCAATTCACCCTAAATTAACTTAAAACCACAGATTTCATTATGCTATTTCCCTGCTCAAAGATTTTGGTGTCTCCCCACTGACTGTAGAATCAGACTGAAATGCTTTTCACCTGACCCTTTACCCCGATCTCAACCCACCTTTCAGCAGTTCTCAACTCTTTGCAGTTTTCTAAATTTAAAATGCAATGTCACAGTCTGCTCTTGTTCACATTGTTTTGTCACTGCCTGGTATAATCAGAACTCATCACATTTGTATGTCACTTCCAGGTTACATGGAACTTTTCCATGTACCTTTTGTGAGGTAGGCAGGGCTTATTCCCTAGAACTTAAAATAAAAAGAACGAAGGCTCTGAATTTGTAAATGATTTACTGAGGGTCCTATGATTAACAGGAGAACCCAGATACTAAACCTCATGGATGGTAGCACCAAAACATAAATTAGACAAAGGGTTAGCATTTTTACTGAATAAAATGAATTTCGAAGATAAGTTTGTGTCAGTATTCAGAGTCAAATATTTTATCTAAGAGCTTCTTTTACACAAAAAGGCAAATAATTTCAATATTTTATAGTCATTAGGATAAGCTCCATACTATTTTTAACCTTAGTGTATCTTTTCAATGATGTAGATATACTCACAGTATTGGAATTTTAGCTTTCATGGACATTTTAAAAAACTAGAACCTGCTGGTGTCATCAAAATTATTAAAACACTATTTCAACATATATTTAGCTAGTACCCATTTAATACAACTACAGTATTAGGTACTTGATAAAAGCCCATGGGAAAGAATATATTTTTAAAGCTTGCTCACAATTTTTGAACTTGAACTCTAAATAAGATATGTATATACCCCACAAGTCCATTATTCAATGATCAAGATAAGTTGGATATTTTCCTCATCATTAACAACTTTGGGGGCCTACTATATAACATTTTATATGTATATATCAAACAATTTGATGTAACACTCACCTAAACTGATCACTGTATAAATGAAATGTGAAGATAAACTGATTTTGATGTGTTTGTGTATTGATTGACAATGTTGTTTAAGCTGCTATTGTTGTTTCGTCACTACCCATTCATTTCTTCAATAATTATTACATGTGTTTGACACAGTGGCTATATAGATAAATAAGACACAATATTCTTGCTTTCATTATAGGAAGGCAGACACTTAAACAACTACAATACAAAACATACACTTTCCAAGGTAAGTATGGGATGGGCACTATGACAACACAGAGAAGACAGCAGCACTTGTTAGATGTGGGTCAGGAATTACCCGGGCACTTGGTCAGAGGAGGTCCATGGCCAGGTGGGGGTAATGGCATATGCTTCCTTAGTGCCTTCTACCTACTTTTATCTTGGCCTATCACGTTATACAGAACTGATTTATTTCTGTTTCCTGTGAACTTGTATCAACCTTAATAATAAGGGCCATGTCTTCCTTGTATCTCAATTTCCTAACACAAAGCTTGAAATTGAGCAAGTGTTACACAATGGAGTGTGGAATTAGGCAGAACTGAAGAGCATTTCATGCAGAAGAAAGGACATGAGGAATGGCCTAGGTGTCAGAGGACTACATTTTAGAGATCTGTGTGCAATTTGAAAAAGCTGGGAGAAAAGGTGTGCAATGGAGGAAGCAGAAGAAAGCGAACCTGGGAGGCAAGCTTTAGCAGCCATGTGGAGCAGTCAGCTTTCATCTTCTGTGTGGGGGGATTCATTGAAGATTTTATGCTAGGGATTGGCAGTGTGAATGGAGATGAAGATATGATTGAAATGGATAGAGAAGACAATAATGACAGCATTGTTGACAGGATGAAGAAGGGGTTAGAGAACAGGAGCCAATCTGGGAGGACACCTAGGTCTTTGGTTCACTGCAACAGAGAACAAAGACAATGGGCTTGACGGCAAGGCAACAAATTTAAGGCCAAGGCGAGATGTTAAGGAGGCAACTGGAAATACAGAAGTAGTTGGTTTCAAGAGAGAGGCCAGAGAGGAAAACACTGATTAGTGGTCCATCATCACCTGCTGTGGATGCCACAGCACAGGAAGGGTGTTCAGGATGAGAAAAGGGCAGTGGATAACCTGTGAAATACTAGTACTCAAGGAGGCATCCCAGAAGGGACCATAGAAAGTATGATTTTGCAAAACTACATTTATGTAGTAAGAAGATGGCTTACCCAGATAAATACAACTTTAACTTAGATGAAGATTACATCAGAAGTACTACAGGTACAGCATGAAGGCTCTCTGGGTTAAGAAACCATTGCCAAATAAAACTCTCTCTGTTCTATAGGATTCTACCCTCAGCCCCAACACGCTCCTTCATATATGTTAAGAATTGTCAATACTCTCTTCTTCCTCAAGTTCTTCCTCTTCCCCTGCCTTGGAAGCACCTGCATTTTAAGATTCTTCTCTTCACATTGCTCTTATCAAATGAAATTATGAGAAAATGGTGAGAGATGGCACAGTAGACAAATCAAAAGTGCAGTTAAGAACAAAGCATGTTCTCCAAAGAGAAGGCTCTTTACACGTGGGCCAGGAGCATGCTAGTTAGTGCTCTGAGGTTGGAAATCGTTAAGCCACGCTAACAATTCTACCCCCAATTCCAGGCCTCTGGACATTTAGATAACATTAGTAGTCACGGGACAACAAAAGCGGTCAAGCGCACATTTCATATCCTGCTGAGAAGAAACCCGGGCGTTTCTCAGCAGCTTACAGAGTGACGCACACCTTGGGCGGCTTTGGAGAGGCAGAGGGGCTAGCAGGTGTCTGCCAGCCTGCTTCCCCGGTGCCACGCATCACAAGAATGTGCAGAGATGAGACGTAAGCTCCTTCTAATGGAAGCCATTTTTAAGGGCTCAAAAAAAGGAAAAGAATGACTTTTTAAAAATATTTTTTATTTACTCATTTTAGAGAGGAGAGAGAGAGAGAGAGAGAGAGAGAGAGAGAGAGAGAAGGGGGGAGGAGCAGGAAGCACCAACTCCCATATGTGCCTTGACCAGGCAAGCCCAGGGTTTTGAATTGGCAATCTTGGCGTTCTATACTGACGCTTTATCCACTGCTCTACCACAGGCCAGGCCAAGAATGATTTTCAAACTAGATTTTTATTGAAGTTATTAATACTCATTAAAAATGATTTGTTATTGACATCTCTGTTCATGAAGAATTTGTTCAGGCTTGATTCCCATGAAAGTTACATTTTTACTTGCATTCTGTTCACTCAAGGGAAGTGTTCCTCTACCCCAACATTGACACATTCCTTTTAAATGGCTAATGAATCAAACTTCTTTTTCACAGGACTGGCCTTCCTCGGTTACCAATTTGAAAATCTCTGTGTGGTGAAAAAATGTTAGAACACTGAATTTGCCCATGCAAATTCAGTGTTCTAACTCACTACTTTGGGAAGCCTTCTCTAATCTCAAGCCAGTGAACTCGCTTGCCTGACTCACCCATGTGACCCTGCAAAAAAACAACAACAACAAAAAAACACAAAAAAAACACAATCGTGTGTCTTTCCCATAGGACCCTCATGGCAATGGTTATTCCTTCAGTGTTTTGTGCCAATCAGGAGACCTCAGCCCAATGGCACCATCCTTCAGATATGTAGTGCCTTCTTTTTATCAGAAATAGAGCCTCAAGTCTAATGTGGTATGAACAACGATGAGAAAGAGACCCGAAAGGAGATGCAGAGGGCAGTACAGAGCAGAGCTGCACTCTGTTAATAAGGAATTCGCAGATCCCAGCAGGGGTCTACACTATTTAAGACTGTGATATCAATTCTTTTTTTTATTTTTTTGACAGAGACAGAGAGAGAGTCAGAGAGAGGGATAGAGAGAGACAGACAGACGGAAATGGAGAGAGATGAGAAGCATCAGTCATTAGTTTTTCATTGCATCATCTTAATTGTTCATTGATTGCTTTCTCATATGTGCCTTGACAGCAGGCCTTCGGCAGACTGAATAACCCCTAGCTCAAGTCAGCGACCTTGGGTCCAAGCTGGTGAGCTTTTGCTCGAAGCAGATGAGCCCGTGCTCAAGCTGGCGACCTTGGGGTCTCGAACGTGGGTCTTCTGCATCCCAGTCCGATGCTCTATCCACTGCGCCACTGCCTGGTCAGGCTGCAATATCAATTCTAACCACAAACCCCACTTGTGCTTTCTGACAAAGGTGAGTCAAATCACTAATTTTTACCTTGTAACATTAATGTGTGTAAAGCACAATGCTGTACCATGGAGACTGTCTTCAACTGGCAAAGTGAATCATGGAGAAATAAAGTAACCCATGTTTTAAAAGTCAAACAGCCTGAGCTATGGTGGTGCAGTGGATAAAGCGTCAGTTTGCCAATTCAAAACCCTGGGCTTGCCTGGTCAAGGCTCATATGGGAGTTGATGCTTCCTGTTCATCCCTCCTTCCCCCTCTTTTCCTCTCTTCTCTAAAATGGATAAATAAAATCTTTAAAAAATATTTAAACAAACATTCATGGTCATCTTACTGTGGGCAAATGGTCTAGGATAATACTGAATATAGATAGGCCTGACTTTTAACTGGTAGACATACTTGATGGTATTGTATCTCTGTCCCCTTTTTATGTGCCTTCACTCCAATTTGCTTATTTGGTAGTAGGCCAGTTAGATCCAATAGAACATATAAGATAGCTCAGGTATAAAGGAGCTTGGGTAAGCCAAAACAGATACTTGAGTTCCAAAGAATAAAAAAGTATCTGTATTTTGACAATTTTAATAATAGATTTTGGTCTCTAATAAAAGTCAGCTTCATGAATGGTGAATGCTGGACATCTTCTGATTGCCCCTACAGACCCTCTCCCTACTCCCAGTGACCCAGCCTGGTTTCTCTGGGTACCAGTGGTACTAATCTCAACATACAGGGATCCCTTTCTTTTAGCTTTTGGTTGAATCTGGTTTCAGAAGGAAAGAAAGGTCAAGGTATTTCCTCCCCTGGCTTTCTTCTTGTGGGTCAGTTTGGGCTGCTTTCTTGTTTGAAGGAAGATCCTAGTCAATGGTTCTCTCAATATAGCCTTCTCTGTCTCTGGTTCCATACTTCTCCCTCCCCTCGCTTTTCAGGCCTTGGGGTGGTAACAGTGTCCACTGTTATTAGCCCAGGAGAACCAGGATACATTAATCTTTGAGGTGTTCCAGCCCTTGCCCACATCTCTGTAAGTAGCTTTCTTACTAAGCAGTGTCATCTGTTTCCTGTTGAAACCCTGTATTGCTCACCCATTATGCTTCAACTTTCACATGGCACCTTGTGAATTTTCACCTCTGTATTGTATGAAAACAAAAAGCTAATTGTTTTTTGTTCAAAATGGCTCGAGTGAATTGAAAATTTCTGATACATACTTTTCTAAATAATCCAGTTGGAAAAAAATGCCATATAGAAAGAGATCAAATAATGTCAGTTACAGGTCAAAGAACTCCTAATAAGGTTCCATAGATTACGGCATAATAGAAAGAACACAGAGTTAAATTAGGTCAGAAGCCATGGGTGTGAGTCACAAATTCATCAATTATTGCATGACCTTGACAAGTCACTTAACCGCTCTGAACTTTAGTTTCCTCATATGTCAAAGTGGTAATAATGCCTGACCTGTTTATCTCACACGGTTATTATGGGGACCCAAAGAATGATAGATTTGAAAGTTACAAGGAGTAGATAAGGATATTATCCAGTGTGGTTATGAGGATAAAATTTATCCAATAAATAAACATGTAAAGTTCCATTATCCTGGAGAGCCCTCTATACATGCCCACTGTTTATCCTAGGAATCAGAATGACAAGTTAAAATCAGTGCAATGTCAGGTTTAAGAGGTAGGCTCTCAAGCCAGCTGCTTGGGTTTGTAATCTTGCTCCACCACAAACCAGCTTAGACATACTCCTTGACCTTGGTTTCTTCAACAACAAAATGGGGATAATAATGGTCTGAACCTTACAATGACACTTTGTGTAGTCAATGAGATAAATTATGTAAGGCTTGTAGCAGGTGTCTGGCACATACAAGCTCTCCATCTGTGTTAGCCTCAAGTCTTGAGGTGAAGAGAGGGCACCTCACCAAAGGCAGTGCCATGCAGTAAGCATTTAGCTTTAGGAGTCAGAGGTTCATGCCTTGGAATATTAACTCACATATGGACTAACTGTAAGTTTTCCTAAGTCTTAGTTTTTAAAATCCTCATCAAAGTAGTTACATGTGCATTAAAATGGGATGTGGGATATTGTGAGCACTATATAAGAAGATGTATGCAACATGTTAAAAACAAAGCTGGTCACATTATAAGTGCTCGTGTAAGGTGTCACTACAATTTTGTGTAGCTAACTAACATCAAAACTCTCCTTTTCTTGTCTTTTTATCCCTTCTTTTGCATGTGTAGTCTGCAAACAGGCTGTTTTTTGTTACAGATATTTGCAAGTTCAGAGACAGAAAATTAAGATAAGCAGAAAAATCTAATGACACACATTTAAGGGCTGTAACTATCTTTGAAAGGCTGACATTGTCTCTGCACAAGCAGTATTTAACCTCCTGCAGGACCCCATGGCTAATGAGCCAATGTTTAGCTACTTCTGGTACTTGCCTGTTGGCCTTGGCAAGCGTGTAAGCTACTCTCCTGATTTGACATTTGTACGGTGTCTGTGGGCTATGTCCTGTGAGTCAGGCAGGCAAGTGAAGTTAGTCAACAAGGTAAATATAATGTCTGCCCATGTTGCTAGCAGAGGAACTGTTTCGTTTATGGTCAGAACAGAACCTGTGTGATGTTAAAGAGAACAGGTCACAAACACCCCTGAGATTCGGTATGACTAGTAATTTAAAAGTATAATCTCTGGAGCGAGACTACCTGAGTCTGACTCTTGGCTTTGCTTCTGCCTCATGGGTGTTGGACAAGTTATTTTACCTCTTTATGCCTTGGTTCTTCTTCTATAGAATGGGAGTCATGGTAGGACTTGCCTCAGATGATTGTTGTAAGGATTACATAAACTAACATCTGTACAGGGCTTAGTCAGTGTAATAATTGTTTGTTGTGAGTACCAAAATAAGTATTGTTTTGCTACCAAATGGTGCAATTGTAAATAAAAGAGAGATACCCTTAGATTAGAGCAAGGGTTGGCAAACTCCAGCCTGCAGGTCAAATCCAGCCTTCCTCCTCTTTATATAAAGAAAGGTCCTAAAAGTTTTTCTTTTTAATAAATAAAACCATTCTTATTCATTTACATTGTCTATGACTGCTTTCATACTGCAATGGTAGAGTAGTTGTGATGGAGACCTTATGGCTGCAAAGTCCAAAATATTTACTGTCTGACCCTCATAGATAAGCTCACCGACTCCTGGAATGACAACTACTACTAACACATTTTTCCCAAAAGTCTTTTTTATGCTGTTTACTTATTTATTCTGGGAAATATGTTTGTATTCATGTGTTTGCACTCTGTCAAGTGACATATGATACACTGCAAACAAGTGAAACTCAGAAGACCTAGGAGAACTGCTTTGTGCTTGCCATGCCCCCATCAGTTCTGCTTAAGGAAGCAACGTGCATGAGGATCATGTTACTGACCTACTTTTGGGAAAAGAAATGTTCTATTTTTTTTTCAGTAGCACTAATGAATTTGCACTGTTTCATCCCCTCTTCCAGTGGGCTTTCATTATCAACAGTCACATATTCTTATATGGACCTGTTTTGGGTGCAGCTCGAGTGTGGCTTGGAATAAGAATGCTCTGTATATGAAGCTAGCTGAGCTGTAAAAGGAACTGAACTCTCATCCATGACTTTCTTCACACCATGATAGAATCAGGCATTGACTATCATACTTGCAAATGACTAAATCTATTTGCTTAAAGAAACAAAAGCTGAATCTTAAAGAGATATGTATTTTATGTTTGTGTTCTCTTATTTCTTAAACATTCTTCAAAGGTCAAGGAAGGTTATTCCATCTTGTGAAAGTGCCTGGTAGCTCCACATTTCGGGTTTAACCTTGAACCCATGTCTACTCAAGCTTTGAATTTGAGGCTGAAACTGGGGTATAGCATAAAAAAAGGAAACCCCAATGCTGAGATTAGCAAATGAACTGGACATTAGAGATACATATAAGTTACAAGAACCGTTCTGGATTGTTTTTTGAATTGGAACTAGAAACCTATTCACATGTATTTGTGACAAACACAATATAGGATATCAAACTTGAAAATTTAATAATAAGATTGAAAACAAATAACCATTGACTGCTCCTTAATTCCTCCACACTTAAGTCTTCTTTTATCTTTTTACAGGGACAGAGAGAGAGTAAGAGAGAGGGATAGATAGGGACAGACAGACAGGAATGGAGAGAGGTGAGAAGCATCAATCATTAGTTTTTCGTTGCCGTCGCAACACCTTAGTTGTTCATTGATTGCTTTCGCACATGTGCCTTGACCGCGGGCCTTCAGCAGACCAAGCAACCCCTTGCTGGAGCCAGTGACCTTGAGTCCAAGCTGGTGAGCTTTTGCTCCAGCCAGATGGGCCCGTGTTCAAGCTGGCGAGCTCGGGGTCTCGAACCTGGGTCTTCTGCATCCCAGTCCGACGTTCTATCCACTGCACCACTGCCTGGTCAGGCCACACTTAAGTCTTTTGACTATCACTCAGGTGCAAAAAATGACTTGGGTTTCTTTCTTTCTTTTTTTTAATTAATTAATTTTTTTGGTCCTTTTGAAAAATATTTTATTAATTTTAATGAGGTGACATTGGTCAATCAGGGTACATAGGTTTAGAGAAAACATCTCCAGGTTATTCTGACATTTGGTTATGTTGCACACCCATCTGGGTTTCTGACAAGAATAAAGAAGAAAAAAAGAAGCTTTATTACTTTTTTAAAAATTGAAAGCTCTAGCCTGACCAGGCAGTGGCAGATGGATAGAGCGTTGGACTGGGACGCGGAGGACCCAGGTTTGAGACCCCAAGGTCTCCAGCTTGAGCGCGGACTCATCTGGCTTGAGCAAAAAGCTCACCAGCTTGGACCCAAGGTTGCTGGCTTGAGCAAGGGGTTACTTGGTCTGCTGAAGGCCCATGGTCAAGGCACATATGAGAAAGCAATCAATAAACAACTAAGGTGCCGCAACAAAAAACTAATAATTGATGCTTCTTATTGTCTTCATTCTGGTCTGTCTGTCCCTATCTATCCCTCTCTATGACTCTCTCTGTCCCTGTAAAAACAAAAAATTGAAAGCTCTAATATGGAATAAATAATTTAATCCTAAGAAATGTTTATGCACACATAAGAGCAGCTACTGATATTTGATAAAGTTAATAATTATGGTAATAAACAACTTCAAATAAATTTACGAATGAACAGGAAACAAAGGTGTGAAGTTTACCCAGATACCACAGATGAAGAGTACCCTGGCATCATTGGTCCAAGATAAAACAGATGAACAAAGAGATCAGAAACACACAGCTTTTCCCTCTTTAAAAAAAAATCATGTCTTGGCACACGCATCTTACAATTATGGTTTTTGCAAGTGAGGAAGTACACACAGAAAGCAGTGGCAGGATTTGCAAGTCCCCTAGAAGAAAGATTGCTTCATTCTAAAATAATTTTCACCTAGAAATAACCCAGTACAAACCTCTTTCTTTAATCTTCAATTAATAACACAAGGCATAATGGAAGGTTCAACAAATAACCATGCATAGTAGAATATTAATATATTCCATTTGTGTAGAGAATATCCCATTTTATTCTGCATAAAAAGCTAAAGTAGCCTGTCTAGTCTTGCTTTACCTTGAACTCTGTTTACAATGTTGTCTGTGTTATTACAACAGTAATGAGAAACAGAGAAGATGGCAGGCTCTGGGGCTTCATTTGGGTGCACATGTTGGCTTTGTCATTTACCGTCTGTGTGACCTTGAACAAATTACTTACTGTCCCTGTGCCTCCATTTCTTCACATGAACTAGAAATAACCATAGTTTCTAATATCATAGATTGTTGTCATAAGAATTATGGTAAATAAATAGATGCAGGTGAAGTGCCTAGAAGGTGTGCCTCACACACAGCTTCCAACAGTTGTTTGTTTTATGTTTCTTCTGTGTGTGTGTGTGTGTGTGTGTGTGTGCATGTGTGTGTGATTTGTTAGGCATAGTGAGTTAAACTGTTTCCCCAAAAAAACATATGTTTAAATCCTAAGCCCTAAGGTCCCATGAACATGAATTTATTTGTAAATAGAGTCTTTGCAGATGTAATCAAGTTAAGGTGAGGTCGTATTGGATTAGGGTGGGCTCTAGGACAATGACAGATGTCTTTCTAAGAGAAATGAGAGGAAGATTTAGAAACAGAGACACAGAGGATTGACACAGGGAAGGAGGCCATGTGAAGACAAGGCGGAGATTAGAGTGAGAAAGCTACAAACCAAGGAATACCAAGGATTGCCAGGAGCCAAGAGAAGTTAGGAAGAGGAAAGGAAGCATTCTCCCTTAGGGTATTGGGAGGGATCATGGGCCTGCTGACACTTTGATTTTGAATGTCAAGCCTCCAGAACTATGAGAGAATAAATAATTTTGTTGTTTAAACCACCAAGTTTTTGTTACTTTGTTACAGCCACCAAAGGAAATGAATAATATACTAGGTAAGCTAATGAAAAAATGAGGGTTTGTGGAAGGAGAGAATGAGAAAGCAAAAGATAAAACCTTCGTACCTAAAAGAGAGCTTCTGTGTGGTTCATTGGGTGTTCTTTAAATTTAGTTACTTCATGGAGTCTTCTCTAGTCTTCCCTACTTATGGGGGATGAGGTTCAGGTGAGCAGAGTTGGGGTGGTAAACAACTCTCTTTAAGTGACTATGAACGTATCACACAACTTACTGCAAAGTAGAGTTGTGCTGTTAAATCAGAGGCCAGTAGTCACTGGGGGTGGGGGTGTATTTAAATGTGAATTTATTAAAATGAAATAAAATTAGAATTCAGTTTCTCTTTTACTAGCCACATTTGAATTACCCAACAGCTATGTGTGGTTACCATATTGGATTGTGCAGATATAGAACATTTCCATCATCGCATGAAGTTCTATTGGACAGTCCTAGATGATACTTTTATTGTAATAGGATTTATTTAGAAAGCAAGTAAAACAAGCAGAGAAGTTGTGTAGAAAAAAGATAGGTCTCATACTCATGGGCAAGCAACATCATCATTATCTAAAGAAAAAGAAAAAGTGAATATAGTAGAACTGATACTTGGACAGCTGCTCACAGGCAGGTCTCACTTGTTGAATGATCTATTGTTTTCTTCAGAAAGTAATCTACATCACTGCTTTCCTGTAATTTGGACAAAGGACTTTGTATTAAATTCTTATAAACTGGAAATTAGAACAGCTGAAAATGAACCTATATCCAATGCCAGGCACAACTGTGAAGTATGGCTGGCTTTACCTTGATCTGGTTGAGATACACCCCATATTGAATTGGTTAATATTTTGGTCCCTTAATGCTGTGAAGGAGGTAAATGCTACAAAGCAACAAATGAGATCAAGAAACCAGTGAGCCACAATCTCTCCTCCTCTTCAGATCTAATCATACAGATGAATAAATTGCTATAAAAATACCAAAAAATAAAACTAAAAACAATGACTGAATCATTTTTTTAAATCTCATGTACTGTGTGTTCAGGTAGCAAGAAATTTAATTCCAGTCGGACCAGTCTCCTGTGATTTTTTTCCCTTTTCAGCTAAGATATTTTAATGCTCAGAGGCATTATAATAGAAAAGCATGTATTTTTGCCTGGTTTATACCCATCATCCTTACCATTACAACAAGACAAAAGCATTAAAGTAAAATTAATCATGTCAAAAGACTTTAGCAAAAACAAGTGAGACCATGCATAAAGCATCGCTTTGTCTAGTGTGAAGTCACGCTCTGATTAAAAACATATAATGAAAGTGAAAGTGATACATCATTGCCTTAGCAGTAGGGTTTTCTGAAAGTGCTTTGTGTTCTCAACATAAAAATGTGGAAGATTTCAGTTTTTGAAACTCACAATGATTACTGTTCTAGCTAAATAACTGGAATTCAATCTTATATATTTTTAAAAACAAAATTAAGACTTATTGGCCAAAAAAAAAGCATGTCAGTAGGATTAATAATTAGCACACACTGTAAGAGGTAGTTTGCCTTGCCAGCCAGACAGAGAGGTAAGAAAGCATCTGCTCAGCTCTCCCTTTTACACAACCATCTTCAATATCAGCTAGATGTGGCCAGGTTCCTCTATGAAGCACCACTATTTGCTCCATCGATAGCAATATAATTAATAAATATAAAGGTGTAGTCATATAGTGATCATTCCTTAGTAATGATCTCATTTTGTGTATAATACACTAAACCAAATTCTTAACTGTCCAGATAGTCATGAATAAGAGATGTGGTACCCAACCCCACAGCGTCACGCCATGGATCTCAACAGAAAGTCTGCTCATCTACACTTTGCTTTAATCACTCCTTTATTCTGATAGAGATATTTGCATGTAACAGTCACCTCAATTATATTGCCACTTGTTTATTGTAATTTTGAAAGTCACTTTAGTTCTTTTTTTTAATGAGGTGGCTCTAAATGACAAAACCCATTCTGTTCTATGGAAGTTATGTTTATTTATATAATTGACATCTATATACACATTTTTACAATTATATTATAGATGTATAATAGTTTAGGCATAATAAACAGTAAAAATAGTAAAATTATATAAATATAAACATATTTATACCCTTTGAGGAAATTCAAAATTTGAAAAATTCTGTCCCAAATGCATTATTACAATATTTGAAATGCACTTTAAACTTTGCCTTTAATGTAGAAGAATCTAATCTCTGAATAGAGATTAGTCCTGACAGTAGAGTCACACTGAAGAGATAGAAAAATGCAAGCAACTTTTCTTCTGCCTAATGACTGCTCATTGGAGGAGTGAGATTATTTTATATGTGACAAGAAGAGTGAACCAAATATTTATTGAACATAATGGTGTACTATTGTTAGGATTAAGGCTATTAAACAAATATTTTGATTATCTTCTTTCTGAGAATATGGGAAAATGGCACTTCTCTAAACACAATGAGGTTAGATGTGGCCAAGTGATTTTTTTTTTAAGTGAGAGGAGGGAAGATAAAGAGACAGACTCCTGCATGTGCCTTGACCTGGATCCACCTGGAAACCCTGTCTGGGGCCAATGCTTGACTCAACTGAGCTATCCTCAGCCCTTGGGGCTGATGCTCAGACAAACTAAGCTATCTTCAGTGCCTGAGGCTGATGCTTGGACCAACCAAGCTATCCTCAGTGCCAGGTCTGATGGCCGGACCAACCAAGCCATTGGTTGTGGGTTGGGAAGAGAGAGAGAATGGGGAGACAGAGGAGGATAGAAGCAGATGTGTGTCCTAACCAGGGGTTGAATCTGGATGTCTGCATGCTGGGCTGATGCTCTATCCACTGAGCCAATTGACTAGGGGCTAATTGATGTGTTTTTGACAATGAAATATGTTAGTTCGGGGTAGAAGCTCAATGAGTGAATGTGGGATTGCTCTTTCCCTGGCCATGGAAATAATGACATGCCAGATCCTGGAGTTTCCATGAACCTGAGTCAGGTAATGAGAGGATATGAGACAGAGACCCCCAGCTAACACAGCACAGACATGTGACATTAAAAAAAATAAAACATTACTTGTATAAGCCATTATGCTTTGGCCATGCTGTTAGGACCACCTAACCTAGCCTAGCCATTTTGGACTGATATAGGCATGGGTTTCCAAGAGCGTCCAGTAGCTTATGACAAGAAAATTGATTTTGTGAGGGGGAAGATGAAACTATACATTATGGCATGAAAAACCACTTGGTAAACTGTGGTTTGCTCCTACTTGGATGGCTAATCAGTTATTTAATGAACTTCTACCTCCAGGGGAAAAAGTTGGAAAACAGAACCTCTTGATAGTGTGTATTGTTTGCTGTTGGCTGCACTTGGCAAGATTTAAAAAATAAAGATGATAGCGCGCGCGCACACACACACACACACACACACATGCTCATTTATAAGGAAGGTTGAAAAGAAAAAGAGTCCAAAAATCTAACAATGTGTAGCGTTGGCAGAAGCAATGCTTTTCAGTCTCATCAGGCAAAAGATTTTTGTTTTATATATCATACACAAAATGAGAAAAAGTTTGATAAAAGAGGTTAATTAGAACTCGGCTTACTAACTATTAAAAAGTTAAAGATATTCCTTTCAGAGTAATTTTACTGAATTAGAGTGTCTTAGAAGAGAGTTTTAATGAAGGTTGATATACTGAGTAAATTATTTTAACTCAGGGAAAAGAAGAAAAAGAAAGCTGTCCCATTAAAGCCTGGTAGCTATATGTATATATAGAGTATGGAGGGGAGGGGAGAAAACTGGAAATAAGAAAGCAAAGGAAAAAACAATCTAAGAAGTATATTAGAAAAGAAATGTGGACATAAACAGTGGCCATAGAGTGGATGAAAACATGAGAAGACAGCTAAGTTTTCAAGAGGAATTGCCAGAAGACCCACCAGCCTGGACTATAAGAGAGGTTGTTACAATTAAAAACTTAACATAGCCATTGTCCCTTAAATATCTACAGACATGAAATGTACTTAGAAAACTCTTCCAGTCCCAGGAAGAACATATTCTCAGGTTCATTGCAGATATGGCCAAGGAAAGTAATGGATGAAGAAGAACCCCCTGTAAGGTGGAGTCAGGGCTATAGAAAACCAAGGACAATGAGCAGAGGGTCCTGATCAAGGTACACACCTTGGATAGGCACTCTTCAAAATGTCTATTTGGTTAGATTGCTAAATTGCTATGCTCTTTCCACATTAAAGTGTTTACTGTGCTGATCCTGTCCTTAATCCATCACTGTGCATTATGTGTGAGGGGACAGGACAATTTGTGTTTCAGTTTGTTTCTAGATCAAATGAACCTGATACTGGGATAATGGTCCATCACCCAGATATTGACACTGAACGATATTATTTGAGATACTCTCCCCTTCAGAGGAGGAGATGTGGCATGGAGAGCACATGGAATGTCTTATGCTCAGTGTAAGATGTTGCAAAACAGTCTTCCTCTACTGTGTTAGAAATACACATTAAACCTGACCAGGCAGTGGTACAGTGGATAGAGTATTGAAATGAAATGCTGAAGACCCAGGTTCAGAAACCCCAAGGTTGCTGGCTTGAGCATAGGCACATCTGGTTTTAGTGCAGGCTCACCAGCTTAAGCATGAGGTTGCCTGCTTAAGAGTAAAATCATAACATGACCCCATTGTCACTGGCTTGAGCCCAAAGGTTGCTGGCTTGAAGCCAAGGTTTCTGGCTTGAGCAAGGAGTCACTCGCTCTTCTGTAGCTCCCCCAAGTCAAGGTGCATATGAGAAAGCAATCAATTAACAAGTAAAGGCACTGCAATGAAGAATTGATACTTCTCATCTCTCTCCCTTCCTGTCTGGTTATCCCTATCTGTCCCTCTTGCTGTCTTTCTCTGTCTTTGCCTCACAAAAGAAAGAAAGAAAGAAAGAAAGAAAGAAAGAAAGAAAGAAAGAAAGAAAGAAAGAGAGAGAGAGAGGGAGGGAGGGAGGGAGGGAGGGAGGGAGGGAGGGAGAAAGGAAGGAAGGAAGGAAGGAAGGAAGGAAAGAAGGAAGGAAGACATCTTAAGATGAAGCCCTTTCTCCATTTCTGTCTGTCTGTCCCTATATGTCCCTCTCTCTGACACACACACACACACACACACACACGAGAAAGATGAAGTCCCATCTTCCTGGATTTCTGAATGACTCTGACAAACAGATGCCCCCTGACAACCTGTGCTAGACATGAAGCATGAGTGAGAAATTAATTTTTTGTTGGTTTAAATCCCTGAGATTTGGGAGTTGTTGTTAACATAGCATAACCTAGCCCTGTGATGGCGAACCTATGACATGCATGTCAGCACTGACACGCATAGCCATTTTCAATGACACGCGACTGAATGCGGCCACATATCAGAGAAGTATGAGACCACATGCCGAGAAGGACATTTCATCCTCGGCTCCTGCATAGCCAGGTGCAGTAGACGAGGAGAAAACATTTGCTGTAGTGTAGACACTCTGTGCCGGAGGTCTGTAGGCCAAAACAACAGAACTCCAGCACAGAGTGTCTAGTGCTGGGACTTCTGGTTAGGCCATTTTTCTCAAAGTGAAACATCACCTGAGTTATGCTTGGTTTTTTGGTGAATTTTGACACATGAAGCTCAAAAGATTGCCCATCACTGACCTAGCTCATCCTCATTGATGCATATAAACTTCATGCCAAAAATAGTTAAAAATTTCATTCTCAATCAAAGGTATGTCTTCTTTCTCAAACCCTTGGGCAGAAAATAAGATGTAATTTTTTGGTTTGCTCTGTTTGGTTATAAAAGAATGCAAAATAGACTAAAATTATAGTGAGAAACAAGTTTCTCCCACATACTAGCCTAGAGTTTTATTTGTATTATTTTATTTAAATCTTACAATAACTTTCTGTGGACTTATTCTCACTTTGCAGATGAGAAGGATCAGAGAGAAAGCAGCTTGCACAAAGTCTCACAGTCAACAAATGTCTGGGGTGCATTTTAATTTAGAGTTATCTGTCTTGAAATATGTTGCTCTGTGTTATGTAAGTATATGTATGTGTGTGGATATATATGTTATTTCATTTTTGATACAGCTTTAAAGATAGAGTTAAAATGTCAAAAAAGCTTGCATTGAATTATGGCTTGTCAATAATCTTATATGCAAATTTTATCACTTATATATCAAGTGATATATCACCAAGATTATATTCTTGACCACTGTGGGTAGGATATTCACTCAGTTAATCTATACTAGTTCTGTTCTATGAATGTGGTACTGTGCTAAGTATACTAGACCCATTTATATTTTCATGGGTGAAATGGGTCAGTGCAGCTAAAATCCCATTCATCTGCTTGGACTTTTGGCCAATGGCACTTGGTGAGACAGGTTGGTGTGGTGTGTCCTGCTTGATGGAAATACAGAGACTAGTGTTCTGTTCCTCACTCTGCCACTAAATCATTGTGTGCCTATACATGTGATACCACCTTGCTTTCAATTACTTAAATGACAAAATTGTGAACCTTTCTTAGAAATGCCTACATGGTCTAGTTTCTGCTAAAGTCTTTAGCCATGTGTCCTATCTCACTGCCCCTCACTCTGGGTTCAGTTATGTGCCTTCTTCCTGCAGGGTTTCTTAGCACTTACTATTAGCTAACCTGGAGCAATCCTCTCTTATAGCTTCACCTGGGCACCTGGCTAAATTGTCCTCAATCTTAAATGCCACTTCATTGGTGATAGTCTCCATGACTCGAAAGTAGGTCATTTTTCTTTATTACCAGATTTTATATAGTTTATACCATTTCTTCAGAGCACTATCAAATTTTTGTTATTATTATATAATATATTGCTGTCTGGGATTATTTATTAGTGCTGGTTTCCCTACTAAACTCTCAGCTGAATGAAGGTACAATGATATTTGTTTTGGCTCGGCATTGCATCCTCTGTAGTTAAAACAGTGCCTACTATTTAGAAGATATTAATTATATTTGTGGAATGACTGAAATGAATGTGTAAAGTGAGAGGGTTGGGCAAAGAGATCATTTAATCTTTCAGGATTTACATTCAGTGGTTTGCCAGACATAGTTTGCAATTTGCCTAGGAATGACACGAAGAATTTGAAGCAGCCCATGTGACTCTCACCTCCCTCATGCCAGACTCAGTAGCAAATACCACAGCTTGTGTGTAAAGGAGGCATCAAAATTACTTGTACATGTGCTGTTCTCTGAAGAAAAAACAATTGCTATATTCAAGGGAGATGTAAATTGGAAATAAAGTCAACCGGTTTTTCTAAGCATCAACTTATTTAAAATACAGTATTTGGAGTGACCACCACACATATTTTTTAAAAAATCTATGAAAAATCCACTAATGCACTGGTGCATGAATACACAGTAGCAAATAATTCAAGATATATAGCAATGTGTAGTCATGTATCTCAAATTAGAATTGAGCTCATTGAAGGTAAAATTAGATGCTAACATATTTAAAAAGTCCAAACACAATTATCTCTCCTTCTTTTTGGCCAAAGTCATGGAAACAATTACTACATGAACTAAAAGAAAAAGCTCCAAGCTAAAAGAGAACAACTACCATGCTATTGTAAAAAAAAAAAAAAAAATCTTTGGATCACTGTGTTTTCACTAACATTGAAAACAAAAATTAGAGGGGTAGTCTCTACTCTCAATTCTTATTTCTTGAACCTATCTTAACAAGTCCTTGAAATAGTTCTGGTTAACTCTCCAGCCCCATCACATACTTGCCCAACTTCTGATTCTCCTATAGATATATAATTTCACTTCCGTTTCTAGAAGGCACCAATTCTTTTATGCCTTTTGGCATGTTCAATGCCAGACTCTGTTACAAATACTTACTCATCCACCTCTATGCCTAGATAATTCCTACCCATTATTTTTTCCAGTTTTATAGAGTTACTTTTAGGAAAGCTTCCTTGACCTCCCATATGTAGGTTAGGGACCCCTTTATGTATGCCTATAGTATGAGTTTCCCCTACTTATCCCTTTGCACACTGTATTGCAATTAATTCCTTAGGTTCTTTTTTTTTTTTTTTCATTTTTCTTAAGTGAGAAACGGGGAGGCAGAGAGACAGACTCCCGCAGGCACCAAGACTGGGATCTACCTGATGAGACCCCTAACCAGGTGATGCTCTGACCATCTGCCTAAGGTGAGTCCATGGAGTCATCCTCAGTGCCTGGGGCCAACTTGTTTCAACGGAGCCATGGCTACAGGAGAGGAAGAGAGAGATAGAGAAAAAGAGGAGAGAGGGGTGAAGAAGAAGAAGGTTGCTTCTTCTGGGTGCCCTGATCAGGAATCAAATCTGGGACATCCATACATCAGGCTGATGCTCTACCACTGAGCCAATTGGCCAGGGCCCCTTAGGTTCTTAAGAAGGTTGATGATTTTATGCATGTTGTATCATCCAGCACAGAGAAGGTATTCAATAATTGCTTGTAACATGAAGGAATGAGATATGTAAATAAGTATAAATTCTGCCTATGTATTTTCAGAGTCATTAGGGAAGTACCTCATTGTTTTCTGAGGTTCTCCTGCAATGAGAAATGCACTATTATGGACTGTACCTACCTATCAAAAAATTAAGTGAAATAAATTTTGGGTTTTGGTTCTTGGTAATAAAGATAATTTGAACAAAGAAAACCCAAAGGTATCAAACCCTCAGCTGAACTTAGTTTTTATTTCCTTCTAAATAAATAATTATAAGAAACAATTATTAGCTTTTGATTAACTTGACTTTTCCCCAATACATCCTAAAAGAGCAGAAACAAATGGAAATCAAGAAGCACAAGGGACAAGGAAGCAAGTCCAATTGAATGTATCAGTATGCAGGTTTATTGTTCCCTAAATGAACAGCTATTAAACCATTCTCTATTACTCAGCTTTAGAATATGATCAAACTTATTTTCTTTTTGTGGCAGACAGAGAGAGAGGGACAGATAGACAGGAAGAGAGAGAGATGAGAAGCATCAGTCTTTGTCGTGACACCTTAGTTGTTCATTGATTCCTTTCTCATATGTGCCTTGACTGGAGGGCTGCAGCAGAGCAAGTGACCCCTTGCTCAAGCCAGCGACCATGGTGTCATGTCTATGATCCCACACTTAAGCCAGTGATCTCACGCTCAAGCTGGTGAGCATGCTCAAGTCGGATGAGCCCGCACTCAAGCCAGCAACCTCGAGTTTTTGAACCTCTGCATCTCAGTCCGACACTCTATCCACTGCACCACCACATAATCAGGCTCAAACCTATTTTTTTTTTACAGGACAGAGAGAGAGTCAGTAGAGGGATAGATAGGGACAGGCAGACAGGAATAAAGATAGATGAAAAGCATTAATCATCAGGTTATTTTTGTTGCGACGCCTTAGTTGTTCATTGATTGCTTTCTCACATGTGCCTTGACTGCGAGCCTTCAGCAGACCGAGTAACCCCTTGCTCAAGCCAGCGACCTTGGGTTTAAGCTAACGAGCTTTTGCTCAAGCCAGCTGGGCCCGCACTCAAGCTGGTACCTCAGGGCCTCAAACCTGGGCCCTCCACATCCCAGTCGGACACTCTATCCACTGCACCAACACCTGGTCAGGCTCAAACCTATTTTTATCTTTGGGAACTGAAGTTAAGTATATTATATAAGATTTGTTTTCTCTGTATCATTTCTTCAAAAGTTATGAAAAAGATATTTCTTAAAAAGTATGAAGAGTACACCAACCTCTGATCTTTGTGACTCTCCCCGCAAAATCAATGATATCCGGCTCCAGGACCTTTCCTAATGGATGTGACCAACTTAAATATGGACCAGAGGAGTCAACACAGGAAACCTCTGCACAATGGTTTTCTTTATTTTTTACAACTTGGAAATACAAGTTCTGAAATTCTGGCACTACCAAGTAGAAGACAGAATTGTAAATCAAAGGAAAGGAAGAGGAAAAACAAAACATTTCCCCAGTCACTAACAAAGGGTACTTAATAACGGCCAAAAGGTGGGGACAAAGTTTTCTAACTTAGCTCTTCTAATTTTCATTCTAACGTTATTAATGGAAAGTCATCATTGGCACCTTGGAAGGATAAATCTATATTTTTAAATTCTTTTTCCTGTTATTGCTCACAGAAAGCAATAAGAAACACCTTGTAAGTAGAATCTCTTATCTGAAATGTAGAACAAAGGAAGTTGGGTCCTGGGAAACATTTTTACCCACCAGTAAAGAACTTGGTCAATGGGGAATGCAAATAGAAATAACAGCTCTTTGGTCCTCCCTTGAGGAGGAATGCAAGCTGTTTCCCACTCTTGGACTTTATAAAAACATTGATATGTAAAAAATATGTTACACAAAGTATGCCAATAGCCAGGGAAATTTTGTTTGATATTTGCACGAAGAATTAGGGCCTATAATGTGCAGGAGGCACTGTTTTTTGCATTGGCTATTTTAGTATTCATGTCTCCTGTACTGCTTTCTAATAAGTTAAGAATGAAACGGGAGACTGCATGCAGGAGTGAGAAATGCAAGAGAAGCAGTACTGTAAAATAAAAACGAATGAAAGTGCATTTCAACTTCCCTTTTATTACCAACAGTCAAGAGAACAACAATGCCAATTTTATTGTTATTACTTAACACTTCACACTTACGAAGGGACTTTACAGTCATTTTTACAGGCTATTTTTCAATACTTTTTCTGAAAGAGATTGGGGAGCTCTGTCACTATTCTTAAGATTAATTTTATAATGTTATATTAAATAATTTTTCCAAAGAGGAGGACAAAAAAAGCAGTCTGTGCCAGCATATTACCAAAACAGTCTTTTCTGGGTGAATAATGGTTCCCTATGCTGTTTGGGTAGATCAGACCACTGGGAGGCTGACTTTTAAAATTTGTTTTCTTTATGTTAGGCAAACATAGTTTGTTTTTTTTTTTACTTCCATTCACCTACACTCCATTCAATTTATTATTATTTGCTTATTATTATTATTATTATTATTATTATTATCATGTTTTAAGAATATAAATAATATAACAGGAGAAGAGCTAAAAAAATTATGACTGACCTTTCTTTTAATTTTACACAGTGTGTGAATAGCATGGCTTCCTCAAGGGGGTATTTGTGCTCCTGCTGGGTTGTTCACAGGCTGTGAAATGTTGGCTCAGGCCAAATGGGCAAAGGTTTCTAAGATTCAGAGGCTCTAGCTAACCTCAAGTTTTTGGTTTTCGCTTGAGGTTTGTTAGTTTGTATGGAGATGGTCGTTCAGTAAATCAGCTCACCCCAAACCCGGAACTGTCTCCTGGCTTAGCTGCCATTCTCAGTTCCCTGCCAATTCGTTCAGCCACTGTTCTGGGTCAAAAGAACGGCTAAAGGAAGCCCTGCAATTCCTAATGTTTCCTTGGATTTGGGGAGAATTTGGATATCTTTTCACTCCAATGAGAAACATTTCTTCATTTATGATTAAATGGTCCAAATAGTGTGGAAATCTTACATTATTTAGTCAATGTAGTCAAATAAGATGCTTTAATTAAAAATTTCAAACCCAGAGAAAAAGTCATCTAGAAAACTGTCTATGTGTCTCCAAGAAACCTAAAAATGTGCCTTCTCTTGGGGCTCTGTCATCACAGCCCAGCAGGTAATAAACTTCATTTTATAAAGTACAAGTTCCAGTGAGATAAAGAGTATGAGTAGAGTTGATGTTTATTTCAAAGTTATGGTTATGCCTGAGTATAGAAAAAAGTTCAATATCATTGAATAGATTCACATTATAAGAACCTTTCTATATATTAATGCTTTATTTCCTTCCATTTCAAATGTGGTAAATGGAGTCAACAGATACTCATTTATCTTTGCTTTTTAGTAGATTATTACATCTGACATATACAAACTATGGAAAACAGGTTCCTTACACTGGAGCTGTGGGTCCAGGTGTTGTGTCTGTTAAGTGTAATTTTTCTCCCCTCTCTATGAAAAGCTTCAGTTGACTGATGCCTCCAGGCACGAAAGTGTGTGTAGTCTTTGTGCTAATATTGGTAGTGGTGTTAACATAACAGCAACAGTAGCTGCAATTTGTTGACTTCATGCCATGTGCTAGATTATTTATAAACATAATTTTATTTTTAAAATACTCAAATTATGATAATTTATTTATTTACAGGGACAAAGAGAGAGTCAGAGAGGGATAGATAGGGACAGACAGACAGGAATGGAGAGAGGTGAGAAGCATCAATCATTAGTTTTTCATTGCCGTTGTGACACCATAGTTGTTCATTGATTGCTTTCTCACATGAGCCTTGACCGCAGGCCTTCAGCAGACCGAGCAACCCCTTGCTGGAGCCAGCAACCTTGGGTCCAAGCTGGTGAGCTTTTGCTCAAGCCAGATGGGCCCATGCTCAAGCTGGTGAGCTCGGGGTCTTGAACCTGGGTCTTCCGCATCCCAGTACGACACTCTATTCACTGCGCCACTGCCTGGTCAGGCTCAAATTATGATAATTAAATGAAATACCCATGACTCAGGACATGTATATAACTTGCTCAAGGTCATAGACATGTGTTAGAACTTACATGTGATTGATTCAAGGTCATGCTTTCTTACTATGTCTCTCAAAGTTGTATCAGGCAGTGTGAAAAATTGAATAGGGTGGCCATATGTTCCAGTCTATACCTATTATCCCAGCATAATTAATAGACCCCCATTTTATGCTGTAAAGTGTTCCAATTTGGACAATAAGGTGGACAATCATCCCATATCTCAGAATGTGGTTCAAATGACTTTTCTTAGGTATTATTCATACTGCTTTAAATAATCCTTTTGCCTTTAATGAAGGGCTTCGAACAAATAGCCCAATGGCCCTGGCCTGGCATATTTGGGGAAAACAGATGGATTTGTAACTGAATATCCCTTATTGCTTAGGTCTCATATTTCCCTGTCCATTACCCTGTTTCTCTGTCATTTCTCTTTCAGAATCATTTGTTTTTCCTCTCTCCTCCTCCTAGTATTTTTGTCTCATTGTATATAGGCTTTCTGATAAATGTTAGAAAAATGAATTATTTAGTTTTACTTAGCTTTAGTTTCTGATGAATCTATACAATATAGCTTGGTTGTGCATTCAGATATTTAAATCACTCTTTGTGTCAAAAAAAGATCAAAAATTATTTCAGGGCATCTCTAACTTATTTTTCCTTCTTCCTTCTCCTTAATCTGGCTGCTACTCTTCCCTCACTTCTTTACTACAGCCATAGTGTATAGGTGTCCAGGGAGCCTTCCCGTTTCAGTTCCTGGACAATGCTACTGCAGGTTTCGCTGGGGTAAGCCAGCTCTGAAACGCATTATTTCAAGCACCACATCACATGCCTTTGCTTCTCTTCTGCTGTTGTGGGCAAACTGTTGTTCTGTTCCCATTATTTTAAAGGGCTTTCAGTGAAAGAAAAAGAAATTATTTCTTTTAAAATTGACAACATATATAACTGCTTAAAAGACACACGCACTAAGAAAGGCTAACATTCACTTTTGTTGGTTTAAAATGTGTAGCTTTGATTTATATATCAAAATTGCTCATTATTATTTTATCTATACAGCTCTGGGCAATTTTGACAGTTAAAATTTAGTTTTATTGACCAGTGTGGCCATTGTACCCACGAGGGGACTGGTGCACACAGCCTGCTGCACTCAGGAAACGATGACTTTTGAGTCCATGACTGAGTCAGATTGGGAATCATAACCAATATAACAATAAGTTCCAACTTTCAGTGCCTTAGGCAAGAGGTTTGCTGTAAAACACAACCACCCTGTAAGGAGGGTAGGAGGAGGCTCTTGGGTGGAAGTTAGCAAGTACCATTTAATGCAGCTGGGATAGGCCTTGACAATCTCTGCCCATCCAAACAGTGGAGCAATAGAGGGGGTGCTTCCCTAAAAACCAAGTTGCACAAATTAAAGATTAATGAGCAAAATGCCTGAAAAAGCAAAGGGAAGGTTAGTTACTGAGACAATGAACTGAACAACCAATCTGATGTGAGAGAATTTACTAGTGCTGTTAGCCAACCTTTCACTTCTCAACGAAAATAAATAACTGAAGAATTTCTTTTGGAAGATCCGGGTCACCCTTCCCCTGTCTCAGCACACACAGAAACACAGACATGTGCTGCAGTTTAAGGCCAGTTTGAATTCAGGTGTATTTGACTACCAACTTGATCACCTTTGTCGTGTTTATTTAGTCTTTTCCTCTAAATCCCCCGTGCTACATAAACAGGCCTCCAAAGGGTAACAAATCAATGAAATGTCTAATTTGATTAGCCATGTTTTTGAATTCCTCAAGACTTCTGCGATGTGCAATAACAGGTGGGTAAATAACTTAAAAAGGACACTCACTTGTGAGGATTTTCCATGTCTTCTTTTCATCGTCGTAGTACTGAACCAAGTTGCTGGGAAGGCGGTCCGGCCCAGGAGGCAGGCCTCCAACCAGTAACAGCATTTTCTTGTTAGAGCGAATTCTTCACCCAAAACAAAAGAGGAGATGAATAACCACATTATTGTAGAGTCTTTTTTAGTGGCAACGAAATCATAACCATCAAAAGAATGTTCCTTGCTTGCAGATTTCTATTTCATTTTTTCCTGTTTCTTCTCCCATTCATGTCTCAACAATTTTTTTGAACCAAGCAGAAAAATGATCGGAAGAGTGGCATATCCCCATACTCATGGAATAATAAGCTCCCTTTATGCAATTTGTTAGAGGTTCATTCTAGAACGACCTTTTTCTTATATTATCCCTTTAAATCATCACTCTTTACAGCTGAATACACATGAAATGCTCTGGAGTTGTACTGAGGTTAAGCATTAAAGTTGCATGTCAAAAATCGTATTAGTCAAAATCATTATTATAAGCCATTCTCCACTCAAAGAACCTTGAAAAAATTAAGGTTATGCAGAGAGTTTGTGAGCCAACTCTTTAATCACCCAGGGAACTTCAAATACAAGTTTGGTACAATTAGTAACACAGGGTTAACTGGGGTGTGTTGACCAGTATAATCAGGACTTTTTGTTTAACTTCACCGACTTCTGCCTGCATTCCTTTCCCCGATCCCTCTCCCTTCTCCTCCCCCGCCTGCCAGCCACCCCATCCCTGGGCACCACTGGCGACACAGCAGCACCAATTGGTAAAAATGAGACTGGGAGGATGTTTTGAGCCTCCCCAGAGTGGAGCCCTGCCAGTGCCTGCCACTGATCCAGCGGCATGAACCTGCTCAGCTGTGCAAAGTCACTCTAATTCCCTCCCTCTGTTTTTCTACCTTCTCCCCCAGGGGGCAGCCACTGAAAGGAGTGACTACCCACCCATCAAGAGCTGGCAATTCGCTGCTATTAACCGTGACTGTGATTCCCAGTCTGCCTGGCAGTTCCTGGGAACAGGCCTGCAACGTCTCATATGCAGTAAAAGCTATAAGATGCACCCTGGCCGGCAGACTCGACCTGATGGATGTACAATCTCAGGAACAGTAATGGGTTGAGCACACTTGCGATTGGAGCAGGGAGGGGAGGCCTAGACCCCTACAAGGGGCCTGCTGATTTAACTGTCACTTTACATATAATTGAACTTTTCATTTACCTGAAAGGCTGAAGGTGGTGGTGAAAGAAACAGAACAACGGGATTGAAGGGAAAAGTCAATAAATACAAGAGTTCCTTTTAAATATGATCACAACCCACAGGGTGGCTCTGAATCTATTATTACACATTCAGCCCATGGTTCAGATGCAAGGATGCTTGGAGAAGTATGCCCTTGTGGAGAAGCACTGTTTGTTGGTTAAGAACCTAACATTCGGCAAGTTAACTTAATACAGTTAATGGCGTTTCCATGTGAAGGAAGGGAACAAGAGAATTCCTTTAATGAAGCACTGGTGCCATTGAATGCATTGTGCATGCCTCAGTAGGAAAAACACCTTCTGAAGAGACTCCAATTAGGAACTCATGGATATGAGGAGCCACTTATAGAAGAACACCTAATGTAGTATCAACTTGCAAGATTAATTTTGCCACAAACAACAGCTCAAACTTCTTCAAATTGAAAAGTGCTTTGGATTTGTGCCCTTACAGATCAATAGTTGGAAGATGAAAACAGAATTCAATATAAAGAGCTCCATATTTTGTGGATTTTGGTGATTGGGATGGTTTGTTGAGAAGAGTTAAGTAAACTCAGTGCAGTAATTACCTTTCTTCTACTTTGAATACATACATGCATAACTGGTGTATCATATAATCTCCTAAATGCATGGTTATAGAACTAATATAAGACTTCTTTTTCACACTATAGTTTTAGCCCAAATAATCAACTACTCTGATATAAGAGAAGTCAAAATGAGAAGAAATATTTTCTTTAGGTTGCTGTCAGTTACCATTTGTAGACAGACCTATTCAACTGGAAGTCACAATTGTGTGGCTGTTGTGACATAACACATTTATGTGTTCCCATACTGCAGGTGGGGCAGATTAACCAATGTCTGTCAGAGAAAAGGACTCAATGAAGTGGTGGGTCACCAAAGCAATGTAATTAAATCTTTAATATTTAAATAAATAAACTGCTTTTAAAATGTGTTTTATGAGTGACAAAGGGAGATAATTATATGGCTCAAATATGTTTGTGAAGTTGTTTTATTAATAAGGTCAGCTTTTCTATATCCATCCCATTGGTGGTTTTTAACATTAGCTTAGATAGACCATTTCTGCAGATGATGAGAGAATCTAGAGTCTCTATCTTCTCTGCCCAAAGAGCCAGTCATTACCATCTGTCCTCTGAGAACTGGACTGAAATTACTAATATATAAGCCACCAAACAGCTGGCAAATGGTAACAACTACCCTGCCAATTATGACATGACTCAAAGGGTTAGGTACCGTAGCAACAGTGAGAAAAACTACACAAACTAAGATAAATCTTCAAACCATCCAGGCCTCTTCAGGGATTGTAGTGAGGAATTAATTACATGGAAGTAAGAAAAATCCTACCTACCCTCATTGGTTGTGTGTTGCCCATGAAGGATCAATGCTTTAAGTTTATTATCTATGGCCTTCTTAGTGAAGAAAAACATTCTAAATCTCTTGCATTTTTTGTTATCATTCATTCCATTTCTTATGGCATCTTACTTAGAGTATTTTGTTGCTAATGCTTGTTACAAAATTTTTCAACCCAGATTTTATTTAACTCTAAATAAAGTTTAAAACTCTGCCTGGTGAAGGTGAATCACACAGAAACCAAACATAGGATAAAACATGTGTGAGAAAAATAAGATAAAACATATTGAGAAAAATAGGATAAAACATATGTGCAGAAAAAAGAACACAAAATAATGAAACATATTTGAGTGTTTTTCTTACCATTTTTCTCCATTGACTCTCAAAACATCCTTATGTGGTGGGCATAATAACTCCATTTCACAGAGAGGTGAGAAAGTTCCCATTGTGAAAGTGTTAGACACAGTATTCAGACACAGAATTTCAACTTTACCAGGCCAATGTCCTTTTATTTTTCAATTCAAATTTATTCTTTAGTGTTCATTTTACTATAACTTCTAATTTAGACCTATATGACCTGGATTCTAGTGTTAATTTTGCTGTTTATCAGAGTGACTCTGTATAAATTACATGTTTTCTTAGTGACTATGTTTTCTTAGCTATAAGCACACTTATCTGACCTGCCTCTTCAAAGGATTGTCATGAGGATTACATAAAATATCAAAGTGAAAAGTGCTATATAAACTCTAAAGTAAATTATTATTTATCAGTCTTTAGATATTGACAATATAATATGGGCTTTATTTCAACATGTCAAACCTTATTAAATAGTTAAAAAAGAAAAGTAATATATTTCATTGAGACTTTTATTGTGTGTGTGTGTATATGCTAATTAGAACTGCACTACACAGTTATTTTATAATTATGTTCTTAGAAAATTATTGCTTTAATTATATTAGCTATCTTTTGAGCCTTGTTATAAGAAAGTATACATTTGAACACCACATCAAATTATGAACCTTTCTGAATCCAAATAAAGGGACCTAATAAAGATTATTCCACATTTCTTAAGAACAAAACAAATGAGAAGAATCATCACATATTTTACTTTGATATAAATGCAATGTCAACTATTAAATTACTCCTTGAAAGTAATACACGTGAATAATTCTTGTAGAAAAATTTCCATTCTTTTTACAGTGTGCAATTATAACAGTGACAATGACAATAATGACAGATAATAATGATGTGTATTGATATTGAAAACTCTGATTATCATGCTATTTGTTTGATGTATGTGAACTTCAATTTGAAGATGTGGTGAAAAAAGATACTTTGTGAACCAGAAAAGTAGAATTAGGAGAATCTGAATTAACTTGCTACAGTGGGTTTCATCTATTTTTTTGTAAATAATTCCAGTAGTGTCTTCAAGTTTAATTCCAGATCAGGCTAAAAGTAAAAACATAGCAGTATTGCAATAAAGTTTCTTCATATGGCAACATGGTATACTTTTTAGGAGCTCTTTACATAGGGAAACAATTTAGCCAAAATTAGAATGTTCTCTTCAAATATGTTAAAGTTTTAAAAATACTTTTTTCCTTGTTATCTGATCACCACCTTGACTAAAGTAATATACATATTTAAAAATACATATTTAAAAGATAAGATAGTAGATAAATTTAAACAAAAAGCTGAGTATGTTGTGATTAATAATAATATTTGATGCCTTTGACTTGAGTTCCTAGATACTTGCATAGAAATATATAAAGTAAAAAAGGAGGTGGAATCTGAAGAGTCCGTTGTTTCAGCTCAGTAACTGCCCCACATTTACCATGTGTCACATTTGTGCGTGCATGTGAGCATATGTATGCGTGTGTGCTCGTGCGCATATGTACTTTGGTTCCTGGGATGAATGATTGAAGGATGACCTAAAATCTACTGGTGTAAACATATTTTTCATCATACTGGTTTTCTAAGTACAGTAAAGTCTCATTTATTTTTATTTCAGTGATTTGGAACCTTAATAATTAGGAAACAGGCCAGATAAAGTTTTTCTTTCCATGATATATAAAAAAGTCTTCATCATCTACCAGATTGAAAGGGAGGTTTTAACCTATTTAAGAAATCATGTGGTCTGCTGGCACTTTAGAACTATCAATGTACATGTAGATTAAATTCATTTTACCAATTATAAATAATTCTCACTTAATAATTAAAGAAAATATTCTACACTGTTCTAAGAATCATTGAATCAGAGAGTTAGAAGAGAAGTTGGAAGTAATCTAGTCCAGTAATTCTCAAGTCTGGTAAATCACCAGGATCACTGTGGGGATTATGGAATTTAGATTTTTAATATAAATTCTCAGGTCCTCATTACCAGAGATTATGTATCAATGGGATGGAACCTTAAAAATCAACAGTTGAACAATCTTCCAGTTGATTCTAACACAGTCAGACTTGAGACCACTGACTTTGTCTGGTTTTCTAAATAATGTAGAAGTCCTTTTAATAGTTTTTAATAAGTAATTATTATTATCAGTTAAAATGTATAATGAAATGGACCTTAGTTTTTACAAATCCACTCACTCTATTGTTGAAATTTGTAGGACAGTTGTGTTACATATATATTTTTTCTCCTTATACTCAGCTGAAAATCTACCTAAGACTTCTAGAGAAAAAGGGCAAGTTCTCATATCTGTGTCATGGCAGTTCTTTAAATATTGAAAGATAGTTGCCCTATATCTTCTCTTTCCCACATTGAAAATCCCCACTTCTTTCCAAAAAACCTTCCATTTTCCTTACTATATTGTTCACCTCCTTTGAGCATCTGTGCACTACCATTGTCTCTTCTAAAAATGTGAAGGTCAGAATTGCACACAGTAGAACAATGTGACATGTAGTATGACATACACTACTTTTTAAGGCTTTCTACAATCAAGAGAGACTTTTAGAAGTCACAACACAGTTCTGGTTTCCTGTCAGCATCCAGCTCACTATAAATAGAAATTAAAAAAAAATAAACAAACAAAAACACAAGTGTTTCAAGTTAGGGTTTCCCTATCCTGTATTTCTTCTAGTTAAACATTTTATTTTATTCTATTGATTTATTTTGTGAGAGAGAGAGGGACAGATAGAGATAGGCAGACAGGAAGGGAGAGAGATGAGAAGCATCAATTGTTTGTTATGGCTACTTAGTTGTTCATTGATTGCTTTTTCATATGTGCCTTGACTGGGGAGGGGTGGATTGTAGAAGAGAAAGTGACCTCATGCTCAAGCCAGTGACCTTGGGCTTCAAGTAAGCGACCTTTGGGCTCAAGCCATTGACCCCTCACTCAAGCTGGATGAGCCTGCGTTCAAGCCAGCAACATCAGGGTTTTGAACCTGGGTCCTCCACGTCCCAGTCCGATGCTCTACCCACTGCGCTACCACCTGATCAGGCTAGTTAAACATTTTAGACAGCAAATGCATGACAGTTTTAAATGTTTTTTTATATATTCTACTAATTTAATACTTTATTTTAATTCACTTATTCTTTAGCAATTATGAATTGAGTTCCTACTCTGTTCCAGGTACTGCTCTAAGCACCAGAGGTATTTAGTGGGAACAAGAGGAATAAATTTCATATTCCTCATGGAACTTACTCCTAGCCTAGTGGGGAAATCTGTTGAAAACATCATGATTCTGTTTTCCCCTTCTTTTCCAAGCGAGAGGGGGAGAAATAGAGAGACAGGTTCTTGCATGCACCCCAAGTGGGATCCAGTTGGCAACCATATCTGGGTCAATGTTCTGCCCATCTTGGGCTATGCCTGCAACTGAGTAGCTATTTTTAGTGCCTGAGGCAGAGGTTTCCCAGATCCATCCTCAATGCCCAGGGCCAACATGCCCCAACCAATCAAGCCATGGCTCGTGAGGGGAAGAGAGAGAAAGAGAGAAAGAGAAGGGGGAAAAGTGGGGGGTGGGGTGGGAAAACTGTGTGCCCTGACTGGGAATCAAACCCAGAACATCCACATGCCAGGCTGATTCTCTACCACTGAGCCAACTGGCCAGGCCAACATCATAATTCTTGAAGCAAGACAACTTGGTTTTTTAAGGGTGTAAGCCTTGTAAATAACTTGAGACACCTGGCTTCAGCTTTTCTGAACTGAGTGAGTGACTTTCGGATAACCTCTTTGCTCTCTTTAATCTTATTTGTATAATAGGGATAAGGGATAACAATGAACTCGAGGCACAGACCTTTTTAATTTTCAGTATTAAAAGAAAAAATACATATATAAGCCATTTATAACAGTGCTAAATAAATACAGTCATCCTCTTCATCTTTCTTGCCATTGTAATCAGTATTAGCCATTCTTTTTTATAATTTGCAGGTTTTACAAGCAAGTGGCCTGTGTCCCCACTCATTTTACTTCTTAAAAATAAGAGTTGCATTTCCATTGTTCAGATATTTTAATTATCCTAACTCTTTCTCTCTGAAATGTACTGAACGATGAGATTTTTATTCTATAAGTCCCCATACCTGGTCTTTAGGAGTATGGCCTTATTTTTAAACATAAAGATTAGATGACAAAATCTAAGCAATGTTAAAGTAGAAAAGTAAATTGGAGTGGATCACTAGGGAAGAATTTTTTTTCATTTTCTGTTGCATGAGGTTTCAGAACTTTTTCTATATATTTCTGCATCACTGATTCCAAATCTGAAATCCGTTCTTTGGTGCATGCTCTAGTTTTTATACAAATTTATTTTGTTTTTTTGTTACAGTTAATGGCATGCATTGGTTTTTAAATTGGAGTTAAAGGGCAACAACTCTTGGATTGAACATAACCAAATGGCAATTAATGTTTTACAAATATCACTTTTACATAATTGTAGTTGTTTTTAAATGTAAAAAGTTATTATCTGATAAAAACACCCTCTTATTTTGTTTTAATATTGAATCATGGCTTCTTCGAGTAGGTGTAAATGTAAGAATAGTCCTGACACCTTCTGTTATATATGTGGCTGTTACACATTTCAACGTCAAAGGTGCAATATTTCATCATTTGTGACACGTGCATATATTGCCTATTTTCAAGTTCCCCATGGCAATCAAGACAAAAATTGGGCTCCTCATATTGTGTGTCATAATTGTGAGGAAATGCTTTGTTACTGGACAAAAGGAAAATGCAAAGGAATTCATTTGGTATTCCCATGGTTTGGCGTGAACCTAAGGACCACAGCAGTGACTGTTATTTCTGTCTGATCCATACAAAGGGCATTGGCAAGAAAAAAAAAAGGCATATGATCGCATATCCTAATATTCCTTCAGCAATACGACCTATCCCACATATTGAGATACTTCCAGTTCCAGTTTTTAATGGTTTTATTTCTTCTAAGAACAAAGAAAGTGAACATGGTGATCAAGTGTATTTTGATAAGATGCATGAGAAAATGGTTGTAGAATCTGAAGGGTCTTCTTCTGATGCCAAGCAGTCATTAAGTCCTCAGCAGTTTAGCCAACCTGAATTGGATGACTTAGTAAGAGATTTGGGCCTATCAAAGAAAGCAGCTGAGTTATTAGCCTTCAGGCTTCAAGAAAATAATGTACTTCACCAGTTAGCTAAAGTATCCCATTTCAGGAATCGTGAACAAATTTTTGTGGACTTTTCTAAAGACAAACACTTTGTTTAATGTTATGATATCAATAGTCTTTTCAGCCAGCTAGGTGTTACCACTTACAGTCCAACAGAATGGCAGCTATTTCTTGACAACTATAAATGATGGCAGACTACTGCTGGAGCATCAAACGAGATTTTCCTCAACAAGTACACAAACGCAAGAGCTATAAACGCAAACTTTTTGCCTGAATAGAATTTAAATAAGTTTTGCACAAATTTTATGATTAAAATAAGTGTTTTAATATGTTCTATTTTGAAATTGTAGACAAATTCTGATGTAATCATATCTTTTAATGTATTAGTGTATTTACTGCATTATATAAATTATTATATTTTCACAAAGATGATGCCCAAGAAGACATTCTACTTCATTGTGATAAATTAAATGTTGAAAATTTTACAATAAGATGAAAACATAAAATCTTGAATTGCAAAACAACTGTAGTTTACATAGAAAAACTAATGTCAGATTTGAGATCAGCACACTCTAAATAGGTAAGAACAAGTGTATTTGTGGATGCAACAAAAATTTTGTTCCCCAGTGAATTGTTGTCCCATCCTTCAATGGCTGAGTTAATTTTAAGAGTCAGCCAGACCTGGATTAAATTCTCTTGCTATAACTTCATACATTTATATCCTTGGCCTAGAATTCAACCACTTTAAGCCTCAGTTGTTTTATCTGTAAAGTGGAATTGTTTTAAGGGTTAAATGAAGTTATTTAAGTTTAATGGGAAAATAAATGGTTGCTATTTATAAACAAAACCATCTTTTTCAACAAATAAAAGCCACATTGTGCTGCTGATGCCTCTCTGTATGATGAAGGGAGATAAAAATTGATGTTTCTAACATAATCCAGTAGGGAGAGGCTGGAGAAGATTGGGAGGAGTTATGGAGTCATGGCTTTTCAATTTCAATGGATTTCACTAAACCTATTATGGCTTAGTATTTTACACAAGCAATGAGTGAATGATAATTTCACTTTTGGTGGTAGGACAGTGATGTACATACAGTAGTGATATGGGAGGAAGGAAAAGCTAGGAAGATGCAAACCCCCAGGGATTCACAGAAAGTAGGATGGGTTTTGGATTTCCACAGGACATGTGGTTGCAGAGTTTTGTAACAATTTTATCAGATCTTTACCAGATCTGGGAAGCTACCAGCTGACATCTGGGTTGCACATGGGAAATATTTAAGTAGTTACCATAATAATCAATTGAAAAATAACTTATTATTATGTACAATTATAAACCTTATACATCACGCATTTGAAAATCAATCTTTGGAATTTTGTCATTTGTTTGTTTGTTTATGAACCTTGCAGATACCATAGGTTGTACCGTTTATAAATGACCAGAATACAGTGTGGGTCAAAAGTAAGTTTATAGCTGTGAGTACATAAAACACAGAGTTTATTCTTGTATTATAACTTGTTAATTATTGTATTATTTTCTGTATGAACAACTGTAAATGTACTTTTGCCCCACCACATATAAACATACTTCACAAAAATTTAAAACCATTAGGCTTCTTACAATGGAATTGGTTCATATCTCATTCATAAATTCAACTTATTCACTCTCTTGGCTCACATCTTTCTCTGTAAAAAAAAAAATCATTGAAACTTATGATACCCAAGTCACCAAATTTCATGCTAATCTTCACTTTTTTCTCATTTTCTTGCTATATTCAATGTGTTGTCAAGTCCATGAGTTCTAAACTGTGATGTATCTTTGATCTACTGATCTGTCTCTTCATCCCAACCAAACTTACATAAACCCAAGTCAGCTGGGTTGGCTCTCCCTAAACTGTCATAGCGCGCTGTCCTTGCCATCTGGGCTCCTGCTCCTGTCTGATCTATGCTACATTCTTCATCAAATGAACTTCAGCAAAATCTGACATTAATGATCAATTAATATAAAAGAATTCCCTATTTTCTATCATCTAAAAAATGTACATTACAACTTCCCTTCTCCCTCTTCCTCTGTCTCTCTCTCACAGGTCAATGTCTTGGTTGAGATTCTTTTCAGGGTTTAAAGTTTCTGAGTTAATGTCTGTAATGCCGGTGGCGGAGGCTAGGAAGGTCCACATTGGATTCAGACAGATGGTAGAGGAATTGCGGAGCGGGAAAGCATTGGGCCATTCTGTTTACTAAAGTCTTACAAGGGCGGACAATCACACAGGCAGGGTAAACTGCCTCTCAGGCAAACAGCAAAAACGGTGGCGAGGAGGCAACCCACAATCCACAATCCTCCTGAGCACAAGCAGCATAGCTTTCTATAGGCCATACACACGCGGCACAGCCACGCACTCACGTACCATTCAGGCAAAGGGCTTGCAGCCAGAGCAAGCCTAACACAGCTGTCCCACAAGGTTTGAAAAACTTGAAAGAGGACAGATCATGGGAAAAGTAAGCAGAGGCATCCCAAATGATTGGCCAAAATGAGACTTTGAAAAGCAGCCAGACTTCCCTGAACTTCGGGTTGGCTACAGTGGTACCAAAAAGTCCCTAGAGGAGAGCTACTCCCATTTTTAAAAATTTTCCAAAGAGGTAAACCCCCTTGAGAATTTGTTCCAGCTGATCTGCTCTTGTATTTAGGTTTCTTTGTCATAGTTGTTCTTGGTAATTACCCAGCAGCTTCATGGGAAGAGCCTTTAAATAGAACTGATAATACCTCTCTGAGGTAGCTAAACACAAAGTATCATTATCCCCATTTAACAGAGGAAAGAATAGAGGAAAAAGGGCTTGGGCACCTTTCCCAGTGCTTCAAGATGGGTTTTATTTCCTCCATTTCACAGAGGAAATATCTCCAGGGTTTTTCCACATAGCCCTTCTGTGATTTTCAGGTGAGACTGGGGAATGCCTTAGCTTCCTGTTTACCTACATCATAGCCATCCCTGTTCCTCCCACCTTGCATCTGGCTGTGTTGTGAGTAGAGAATGGCCAGTCATGTGTATAATTTAGATTTTCTAAAATGGAACTATTGTAACTCTAAGATCTGTTTGATCATGTTATAAAGACAATGCACATTCACTGAGAAAAATTCTTACTATACTTTAAAGCAATATAGTAGGTGCCGAATAAATGCTTTTTGTATGAATAGTGAAATGATGAATAAAAATATGAATGGGGCCTGACCAGGCAATGGCACAGTGGATTGAGTGTTGGACTGGGATGCGGAGGACTCAGGTTCAAAACCCTGAGGTTGCCTGCTTGAGCACTGGCTCATCTGGTTTGAGCAACGCTCACCAGCTTGAGCCCAAGGTCACTGGCTTGAGCAAGGAAGGGGTCACTTGGTCTGCTGTAGCCCCCAGTCAAGGCACACATGGGTAAGTAATATGAACAACTAAGGTGCCACAACAAAGAATTGATGCTTCTCATCATCTCTCTCCCTTTCTGCCTGTCTGTCCCTATCTGTCCCTCTTTCTGTCTCTCTCTCTCTGTCTCTGACACACACACACACACACACACACACACACA
Organism: Rhynchonycteris naso; assembly: GCA_037038555.1. Taxonomy (NCBI): domain Eukaryota; kingdom Metazoa; phylum Chordata; class Mammalia; order Chiroptera; family Emballonuridae; genus Rhynchonycteris; species Rhynchonycteris naso. Next base: position 164,169,115 of record CM072999.1, on the reverse strand, counting down.
CACACACACACACACACACACACAGTAAATGGGTGAGAACAGTCAAGGTTGCTGGTAATCCCAGGAACTATCCAGGAAAATTATAGATTCTTTATCATTCTTCTTTTTCCCCCATGTTTAGGGTCTAGTCAGTGAGTATGTTGGTGGTAGTATCAGAAGGCAAAAGAGAATGAGGAAAAGTCACATTTCTGAACTACAGGGTGGAAGAGTCAGAGGGTTATATACTGGGGAATGGACAGTCTTATTGACGAACCCCCAGATCTAAACTGCTATGTTTATGCTGCCCTGCCTCCAACCTCCTTGTCTTTTATTCCTACTTGATCATGTCCAAATAATCAGTCTTGCTATTGTCATACTACCACATTTTTATAGGATATTTCTGTGTTTCTCTTTTTTCTTCAGGATCAGTGTTGTATCCTACAATGGGAGCTACCCATGATAGAAGGAAGTTTACCATATTTTGGTTATTAGGACCTTCATGATATTTGCCATCTCCACATACTACAATATTACTATTTTATTATAAGTGCTCACTTAAAGAAATGGTTAATCCCAGTCTATCCCTGCAGTTCCCAATGCCAGCTGCTGTTTAGAATCACCTGGGAGAACATTTATAAAATACATCTAGGATAAGGGCATCTCCCAGAGATTCTGATTTAATGATGTAGGGTGAGATCCATCTTGGTGTTTTTTTTTAAGTTTTCTTTATGATTCTCATTTGCAACCAGTATTGAGAATCATTGTTCTAAGCAATTACATTTTTGAATCATGGGCCTCATGGGTTAATTGTGTTTTATTTCTAATACATGTTAAAATCTAGCAATATAGTGAAATATAGTAATACCTATCCTAACCATTAAAATAAATTTAAAAAATAGTTTCTCATGTACCATCTGAAATTGTTTCCAAACCTACCAGCTGGAGGTAAAACATAGTTGAGCACTCAGTATAATAAATGAAAGAAATCAGGGCTTTAAAATCTGAACTTTGAAAACCTAGTTGATTCCACTCTGGCACTAAGATGTTTCACTAGGAGGTCAACACTTTTATGGGCTATAGCTTTGCACATTGTAATTGTAACTAACCATCTTCCCGCCCCCTCACTCATCATTACAGCTCCTGTAGCACACTAGGGTATTCCATAGTTCTTCCCTGGCATATACTAATTCCATGATATTTCCATGTCCTTTTCCTTTATCATACATTTGGAACAGTTCACCTATGCTTTTGCCACATTCTTCTGGGCACCAAACTTACAAACTGGCTAATAATGGCAGAGATAGAAGTGGGAAAATAACTTAAGGTCTTTAATAGAATCCAAGAAATGTAAGTTTCCCCAAAACTTAGAGATCATAAGTCTTAAGGCCCAGAATTGGTCTATCTTTATATTGTACATAACCCTTCACATATCATTCCTAGTCCTTTGCTTCATTGGGAACAATGGCTTCCAGCCAACTTCATACTCATTGCATTTTCCTCTTTCCCCACCTCCCAGATTAAAGCTTCCTTTAGCAACTAGAAGTAGCTGACTATCTTCTTTGCTTGATTACCTATATAATCCCTCATTCAAACACCTAGTATTTAGTGCCTTTTTTCTGAAGAGCATCTCATTAATCCTCCCCACATCCCCCTGAGGAAGTTGCATGGCAAGGATTGGCTTTTAGACTAATCCTCCTGCAAGTGGGAGGAAGGGTCTCACTGCTCACCAGCTCATAAGCTTGCTCCCCAATGGGCTGGCAGGGACCAGCAGGATTTGTGTCATAGGAGCAAGCACTTCTCCTTGTTCCAGAGAGAAGTGTTTTTGTGCCACCTGTCACAAAGGAGCTGTCCCAGCTCTGTGTGACCTCGTGACAAAGGGAGATAAAGCATCACTTTCATGTTAGTGATGAACTCATAAGTAATGCCTGCATCTAAATTTCTGAAGAGGCCCAATTATTAGAAAATGCTGCCTCCTGAGAACCAGTCTCATTAATGAGACTCCTTTCTCTCTCTGCATCCCATCTGGCCAGTTTTTCAAAGAGACGAGTGACTTCTGGACCTAAGGAAACTTTGGCACCTGCTGCACAAGAAGAAAATGTACAAAGACACAAGAATACAGAATAATGTTGAAAGTTCAAGTTAAGGATATAATACCCACCCCAATTAATTTCCTCTGAGTATCTAGGACAAAAAAAGGAATATTTTAACAAAATTATATTCCAAAGAAAGAAGTTTAGCTATTCAGGATGATAGTGAGGGGAACTGAGGCCAGACCCACCTGATGATCTAGCCCGATTTTCTCCATTACTCTAACTCCAGAAATTCTAGGGAGAGATTTCAGGGATAGGAGACTAGGAAGCTTGCTCTAAGGAACTGGAAGCTAGCCTCCTGGTAAGCAGGCAATTTCCAGTTGGAGAGTCACTAATCTGGAAGAATCAGAACACCTAAACAGACCAATTACAACAAATGAGATCGAAACAGTTATCAAAAACTCCCAAAAAAGAAAAGTCCTGGGCCTGATGGCTTCACAAGTGAATTCTACCAAAAATTAAAAGAAGAACTAACTCCTATCCTCCTCAAGCTATTTCAAAAAATTCAAGAGGAAGGAAGACGTCCAAACTCCTTTTATGAGGCAAGCATAATTCTGATCCTGAAATGGGGCAAAGACAACACAAAGAAAGAAAATTATAGGCCAATATCCCTGATGAATTTAAACGCTAAAATCCTCAATAAAATATTAGCCAACTGGATCCAGCAATATATGAAAAAAATCATACACCATGATCAAGTGAGATTTATTCTGGAGAAGCAAGGCTGGTTCAATATTCGCAAATCAATCAATGTGATTCATCACATAAACAAAAGGAAGGACAAATATTACATGATAATTTCAATAGATGCAAAAAAGGCATTTGATAAAATCCAGCACCTATTCATGCTCAAAACTCTCAGTAAAGTGGGAATACAGGGAACATTCCTTAACATGATAAAGGCCATCTACGACAAACCCACAGCAAACATCATACTAAATGGACAAAAATTAAAAGCAATCCCCTTAAGATCAGGAACCAGGCAGGGTTGCCCACTTTCACCACTCTTATTCAACATAGTTCTGGAAGTCCTAGCTACAGCAATTATACAAGAAGAAGAAATAAAAGGCATCCAAATTGGAAAAGAAGAAGTAAAACTGTCATTATTTGCAGATGATATGATATTGTATATAGAAAACCCTAAAGTCTCAGTCAAAAAACTACTGGATCTGATAAATGAATTCAGCAAGGTGGCAGGATATAAAATTAATACTCAGAAATCAGAGGTATTTCTATATACCAACAATGAACTGTCAGCAAAAGAAATTAGGGAAACAATCCCCTTCACTATTGCAACCAAAAAATTAAAGTACCTAGGAGTAAATTTAACCAAGGAGGTTAAGGACTTGTACTCGGAAAATTATAAAACATTGATAAAAGAAATCAAGGAAGATACAAACAAATGGAAGCATATACTGTGCTCATGGTTAGGAAGAACAAACATCATTAAAATGTCTATATTACCCAGTTGGAGAGTCACTGCAGAAGTGGCCATGCAGGGACACAGTGAGAAGTTAGTAACCAGATATATTACTCCAGGCTTCCCTTGGAATGTTCATGTCAAGAAATAGGTGTTCATCTTCAAAAAAAAGAATTTCAAGCCCTGGCCAGTTGGCTCAGTTGTAGAGTACTGGCCTAGTATGTGGATATCCTGGGTTTGATCCTCAGTCAGGGCACACAGAAGAAGTGCCCATATGCTTCTCCACCCTTCCCCTTTTCTCTGCTTCCTCCCTCTTTCCCTCCCACAGGCATGGCTCAATTGATTTGATTGGTCCAAGTGCATTGGCCCCAGGTGCTGAGGATGGCTCCATGGATCCTCTGGCACTAAAAATAGCTCTGTTGTAAGCTTGACCCCAGATGGGCAGAGCATCAGCCCTAGATGGGGAGGTGGGAGGATGGTTGCTGGGTGGATCCGGGTCAGGGCTCATGTGGGAGTCTATTTCCCCTTCTCTCAACTTGGAAGAGAAGGAAAAATAAAATAAAAAAGAAAGGGAATATCAGCTGATAGCTTGTATCTGGGCCGGGAATTGTTTTTAGAGGAAGATTAGGTCTATAAAACCATCCTGGGGTTAAGATATACGAAGGTTACCGTGATTTGGGGATAGATAAAGCAAGAGGGACTGAGGCAGGCCTGGGGTGTGTGTGTGCTGTAGAGACAATGAGGTGTGGCTTGTGGGATCCAGCTTAAAGACACCCTGCTGCTGCGGGTGAAATAAGAATCTCTTATCCTCCTCCTCTTTTCCTCTCCATCCCCATGGGGAGCAAGTTCTTTTTGTTCCTTGCTGCTTCACCAATCTTGGAGGACTAAGTGCTAAAGGAAACCTTAGCTCCAGGCTTCTGCAGAGTCTAGGATAACCTCCAATATCCATCACCCCCAAAAGGATATTTGTAGCAGCCTTCGAGACTCACCCAATCAGCCAGTTCATGCTGATATACCTTTTATGATCATATCTTTGACAGGCAAATACAAATTACTCTGGGCAATTCACTGCATTCTCCGAAGCTGAATTGTGGACACTAGACTTTGTGGCTTGAATTATCCTGAAAGTTCTCTAGTGCACCCAAATTTCATCATTGTGAAATAAATCCTTAGGGTCTGGTAATTCCAATAACCTTCCCTATGACTCACTTCTATTTTTCTCATGTCAGTTAGGCAGCTTTCTTCTAATTTTCCAAGAAATATTCGTCAAACTTATCTTTCAGTAAGTTACTATCAGTATTTTCTCATATTTTCTATAGCTATGTAGCAAGTTGGAAAACTAGCATTATTTGTTTAGTCCCATGATTTTTAAAGTGTGACTTTAAAACCACTGGTAGCAAAACCTCCTGGGATATGCATGTTCTTGGGTCCATATTACAGATCAATTTATTTAGAATTTCTGAGGCAGGGCTGAGAAAGATAAATTTATATATATATATATGTATATATATATATATATATATATATGTATATATATATATATATATATCAGCTCTCTCTCTATATCTATATATCTATATATCTATATATCTATATATCTATATCTATATATCTCTATATATCTCTATATATCTCTATCTCTATATATCTCTATATATCTCTATCTATATCTATCTATATCTATCTATATCTATCTATCTATCTATATCTATATCTATATCTATATCTATATATCTATATCTATATCTATATCTATATCTATATCTATATCTATATCTATATCTATATATCAGCTTTATGGTTGATTTTTAAGAGGACTTATGAGTTAGCAAGATTCTCACTTAATCTTAGCCGAAAGACCAAGAAGCAATTAGTTAAGCAAGATTTTCTGAGACTGAAGAAACAAGCCCTGCATTTTTTTCTCTTCTAGCTTTGTAATACTGGAAGAGTTATTAATATAATGCTGACTTGCATAATTGCTCAACCACCTATATAACTTTGTCTTTATAGATATACTTGAAAAAGTAGCATTTCAGCTAAGTTTCCCTAACTTATTTTTCTAATTCTTTGTGTCCTATTCTTGACCTTTGTTATGAACTGGATTGTCTCCTCCAAATTCATATGTTGAAGCCCTAACCCACAATATGTTTGGAGATAAGGCCATTAGGAGGTAATTAAGGTTAAATGCGTTTATAAGGGTGGGGTCCAAATCGTATAAGACTAGTGTCCTTATAAGAAGAGGAAGAGACAACAGATCTCTCTTTACCATCCCCAAGCCCCCACCCCCGTGCACACAGAAGAAAGGCCATGGGATGACAGAAGGAGAATGTGGGAATCTGCAAGCCATTCTGGCATCACCAGAAACCAACCCTACTGGCACTTTGATTTTGAGCTTCTCTAGCCTCTAGAACTGTGACAGAAAAAGTTTCTGTTGTTTAAGACACCCAGTCTGTGTTATTCTTTTTTAGCAGCTCAAGGAGACTAATATAGCCCTCTTTAACAAGACTATCCAGACAATAAGAATGAAGGGAAGAAAAAACCACTGAATTGAATCTCACACCCATTTTTGGGAATTGACACTTGAGAAGGAGCTTTATATGGTCCTACTTGCATGACTGCTTTGAGAAAGGGGCTTTCTTTTTTTTTCTGTGTGTGACAAAGACAGAGAGAGGGACAGACAAGGACAGACTGACAGGAAAGGAGAGAGGTTAGAAGCATCAATTCTTTGTTGCAGCTCCTTAGTCTCCTTAGTTGTCCATTGATTGCTTTCTCATATGTGCCTTGACTGGGGGTTGCAGCAGAGCAAGTGACCCCTTGCTCAAGCCAGCGACCTTGGGCTCAAGTCAGTGATCATGGGGTCATGTTTATGATCCCATGCTCAAGCCAGCGAAACAGCACTCAAGCTCTATGATCCCATGCTCAAGCCAGTGACCTGGTGCTCAAGCCGGATGAGCCCATGGTCAAGCTGGAGACCACAGGGTCCCGAACTTGGGTCCTCTGTATCCCAGTTCGTCACTCTATCCACTGCAATAGTGCTTAGTCAGGCTAGAAAGGGGCTTTCTAATTTTTGCTACACAAGAACTATACTTTATAGCAGCCTACAAGCTACCTTTTGTATGAAGAATTTGAAATGTGGGGAGGCAGGTTACTGATCTGCTCCTGTTTGGTGCTCAGCTACAGTACACATGCAATAAGTGTCAATGGATAACAACGTTCCAATAGAGAAAGGACAACCAGCAGGGCTAAATGGAGAGAAATGTTTTGCATCAGCTTTTGAGGCCGTCTTCAATTAGTGTCTATAAAGCTACAGACATAAATTTCCTTTTGCTTTCAGAGATTTTCAATGTTTTTTATGCTCTGAGTCTCTAAAGTTTCCTTGCCATAGAAGATGAGAAGCATTCTCCAGAAAGTTCTTTCTGCAGTGATGTTATTCTTCCTAGGTCAAAAAGACTATTATTTTCTGGAACTTAGGCTCTCAGTTTGACTAGACTGATGGAAGGCTTGAGGAGCTCCACTCCATACAAGGGGTGCCTTTTCCTTGGATGAGAGTTTTGCTTAGACTACTTGCTGCTGGTTCAGTTGGCTAATTCCTAACTCTAGAGAAATCTCTAACCTTGAAATTCAGTGCATTTGAGTGATGTGTAATATTTTAGTTTTGTTTGTTGGCTTTTTACTCTTTCCAAATGTTGACTATAAGAATGAGTGACAGTTGAAGTTTGTAGGTAGAGGTTCTGAAGTGACTGCCTAGAATAAGGTACCTTTTCTATATGACAAAGACTTCCAGCAAGGTAAGAAGATGTCTGTCGCCCCCATCACCACCACACACACTGGACTAATTTAGAGAGGCTATCTGCTTTCCTGGGATCTGCTGGCAGTGCATACTAAAAAGTATAAAATTATCAGATACTTTTGATAACTCTTCAACCGCTTGAATACCAAGATAAAAAAATCCATGTTAAAATTCCTTCCATTGTGCACTCAGATCTATGATATGGTGGCCTGAAGTCATCTTTGTTATATAATAGAAAAGCAAATCTTTTAACAGAAAGCAAGAATTTGATTGTTCAAAGAGATTTATAATCAAAATAGAAATTGTTCCACCCAGAGCATAAACATTGAGCTTCGAAAATGGTTTGCTGAACACTCTCCCTACCCACACACCCAAAGCAACAGTTAGTGAAGTAACAGCACCTAACCTACTGAGAGCAGCAAAAGTAATTTCTTATCAACAGCTGCAGATATCTTTTGTCCCTAAGGAGAATTGTAAGAAGCCAAACAAGGGAAAATGAAACCGGACAAGTTATTATCATGTTTAGCTTTTCCAGTCAGAAAGTGGCTTGGTGATAGGTGAAGTGAAGCCCTCTGTTGAATCTCAGCCATGACTGAACAGCCTGGACTGGGCTGTTTCCTGCTGATCCCCATAAGGAACACTGTGCACTCTCTTTCAACTGAGAGTCTGTTTTTCAGAGTTTCTTTCTTTGTTTTTTTGACATATTCTTCTTCTGCAGTGGTTCTCACGAGTTACCATTGTCTTGACAGCAAAAAAATTATTCGTTTTTCCAAAATGATTGTTGTATAAACAGAGTTTGAATTAAAAATCCCTTATGTGTCTTTAAGAAAATTTAAGCAAATAACTTGAGTAATAAACACTTTTTTCTTTGAACTAAAGATTTACTAAGTGATGTCCAGACTACCACTTAAGAGATATAATGCCTAAATCAGCATAAAGCTTCAATAATTACATAAAGAAAAAAAACAAGTGACATCAAAATCAACCACTAAACATGAAGATTTTTAATAATAGACATATGTGCCATATAAAACTATCTAGAAAATTTTCCACTATACATCTGCATGCATTTTCTGTTTATTTTTTATCAACTAGAACCCCTAATCCCTGCAGATGGTAGCCCCAACTGCGATCTAGGAACTATAGAAAGCCCTAATAAAAATGCTTGACAGATTCTCACAACTCAATAAGAAAAAGACAAGAGAAAAAACAACAACCAAAAATGGACAAATAATTTGAATAGACATTCCTTCTCCTCCCCCCCCCCAATAGAAAATACATGACTAGTAGGCATATGAAGAGATGGCTAACATCATTAGTCATTAGTGAATGAAGACCACAGTGAGATAACATTCCACACCCATTAGCATGGCTATAGTCAAAAAGACTGATAATATGTGTTGGCAAGGATATGGAGAAATCAGAACTTTTATATAATGCTGGTGAGAAGGCAAAATGGTGCAGCTACTTTGGAAAATAATCTGACAGGTCCTCAGAAGGTTAAACATTTGCTTAATGTTAATTGAATACCACATGACCCAGCAATTCCACTCCTAGCTATATGCCCAAGAGAAATGAAAATATATGTTCACATAAAAACTTGTGCATGAATGCTCATTGCAGGATTATTCATAATAAGCACAAAATGGAAACAACCCAAATGGCCATCAACTGATGACTAGATAAAATGTGATGTATCCTATTCATAGAATGAAATACTATTTAGCATAAAAAGAAATGAACTACTACTATATGCTACAACATGGATGAACTTTGAAAACATTATGTTTCATGAAAAAGGACAGTTAAAAGACCACTTATTGTAAGATTCCATTTATGTGACATGTCCAGAATAAGCAAATCTATGATTCTATGGAGGCAGAAAGTAGATTAGTTGTTGCTTAGGACTATGGGGGTTGGGGTGGGGGCCTGGAAGCTGATTGCTAACAGATATGGGGTCCTTGAGGGGTGATAAAAATGGTCTAAAATTAATTGTGGTGATGGCTGTGAATATACTAAAACCATTGGATCACACACTTTAAATGGGTGAATTGAATGGGATGTAAATTACATCTTAATAAAGTGTCTAATATGCATCCATCATATTTTTCTAACTTTTCCATTTGATGATTAAGAGGGTGGGGCAGACTGCGGGACCAATGTAAACTCCGTATTTCAGTCAAAGGTTGATAAAACAGGCACTGCCAACAGAAACATATCCTTATCAGAGTAGCACTCAGGACTCACTCAGGCTGTGAGAATTCAGCTCTAGAATGAACATGTTGCATGGAATTAAGAGTCTTAACAAGCAAACAGAAAGGCAATTAGATATAAATAGAACTATTCCTATAAAAATAAAAGCTATTAAGTTTTCACAGCCAGGCACTAAGTTATATTATACACATATTCTCCCAATATTCAGAACTGTCTTAATGAGATGGGTTTTATTCTGTACATTTGATAATTTTATATATAAGCCATCTGAAGATAGGTTAAGTAAATTACCAAATGAAAGCCAGCTTGGAAGTGGTCAGGGTGGGGTTGAACTCGCATCTCTCTGACTTTTAGATCTTAATTACTATGCAGTATAACTGTTCTAAGTATTTGCATTATAGCATAACCTTTTTATTTGTACCCTTTATTAGGACATATTTTCTCTCTCATTCATATATCATATATCTATTTTTATCTATTATCTAATCTCCTACCTTTCCTTTGTAATGCCTACCTGCCTATAAGGGCCATTTTGGAGTGAACACTTGTGAAAACCTTAAGAGAGGAAGATTACAGGAATTGTGACTGACAGTAGTGTTAGAGTTGTCATAGTAACCAATCCACCAAATTGGTCTGTGCTACGAGGCACACATTTCTGCCTCAATAATACACCAATATTGGCTGGGATTCCTCATAGTATCAATGAACCCTCGCTAATGCATATGAGGCGGAACGTGCTGAGGTCCTAGTGTGCAGTTTTAAAACATGAAAATTTTTCCTTCAAAGTTTCCCTCTGTGACTCACAGCTTATAAATTCCTTCTCCTAACACTTTCCATTTGCCCATGATGTTCTGTGGTGTGACTGGTTTTGAGGGGTGCTAAAAATCAGGGCCAGACAGTGAGTGGTCTGCTGCTTTGTTCTAAGCAGGATCTATAAATGTGACTATTTTCTTTTTTGGCAAAATATTGACCTTCCCACCCCAATAATTTTTCACTCAGAGCCAGACAGTGACATTGTTGACTGTCCTGCCCCCATCCTTATGTACAAAATAGACCTTTATCTGATAAAACTACATCCAGAAGTCACTGTACAGCAAATTTAAAGCTGGAACCCAACAATATGCATGTTGACTGTGGATACACACACACACTCACACACACTGCACATGCACACACACACACACACACACACATTCATCTACCCGCATTTTCCAACAATGCCTTTATGTTTTAAAGGACTTGTTATTCTTTGATATTGGTGCTTTCTCTCCTCCTCCTCCTCTCCATTTCACTGGCCTCATCTGTCTTCAGAGGCACCTGAAGGCACATCAGGCAGAGAAGTGAAACCGACTGTAATTCTTCAGTTCACTTCTCTGCAGCCTCCAGTGAGCCAGTCTCCATACGGTGGCCCAGCTGAGCTGGGGAAGTTCAGAGTCCCTGCGCAGGTGCAATTTACCAGCCCCTTCACAGGCGCACTGGGAGCAGAGACCCAGGCACACATATGAGAGAGGCTCTGGGACCAGCAAAAGGGAACCTCTCAGCTTGAGTTCATGAGATGAAAAAGAAGAGAGACTCTCTTCCAGGAAAGAAAGAATTGAAAGACTTTTGTAGCTAAAAAGGCCACCATTTTCCCTTTGTATACTTAAATATAAATTGCAAGGATCGATCAGAAATTCTAATTTCTCCAATTCCTTCAGATGCCCTTGTGTTTCCCTTTGGAATCCCTTTGACTTCATTCTCCTGGTGCTGAAAGTCTCTGATGAATTCTGTGAAATCATTGGTGAAATCACACATACATTCAAGAATTTTCTTGATAGGCAAAAATGCATTCTGGTGCGTTTTGCTTAATGTAGCTCTTAAAATTAATAAAAAATTATTTTTAAAGAGCATTTTCTGTTTATATAGTTTTTTCTTTATCTCAGCTGATTGTTGCCAAAACACCAGTGGGTAGAACTAAAATTATTAACCCATTTTATTGATGGGGACTCAGCTAAAGGGGAGGCAAAACATACATTTAGGTTTATGATTTCAAAGGCAGCTGTGTTTCCACCATAGTATTTCTGGTTTTCTCAATTCAGGTGAAAATATGCTGAATTTTTCACAATGGAATTCATGCACGGAGTGGGTAATCCTTTGCCAAGCCTACAACTTACTCCACAATTTGAGCAATACTTCCTGTGCCATCTCTAGCCACGTACACCTTCTTTCAGTTCCTGGAAGACAGCAAACTTTCCTGCCTAGAAGCTCATGCATGTTCTGGTCTCTTGGCTGTGTTTCTCTCAGTTGCACACTCTGTCTTCCTCCCACTCCCATTACCTGAGTATCTCATCGTTCAAGGTTCATCTTCACCTCTTCTATAGATAAAGTCTTCTTTGACCACTCTGACAAAGTTGCAACACTCCGTTGTGTGTTGCACATGGTACTCTCCTGGCACATGGTACTCTTCCAATCTATAGCATGCATTACCAGTCTGGTTAACTTGTGTAATTATTTCCTCTTTTACCTTATACGGTATAAACTACATGAAGTCAGGAATGTGTCTGTTTTATTCAACTCTGTATCTCAGAACCTAGCACAGAGTTTGGCATGTTATATATGCATAATGCAAATTTAGGTGATAATCCATAGCAGACTTTCTTGTTAGTGGTAAATTGGAATGCCTTACCACAGTTCCCACTATGGGCATGGCATGGTCATAGTCATGAGTTTAGAAAAGCTGCCCAAGGTTGTGAAGGTCCCCTTGCTTCGCAAGTCTGCTGTCAGTTCCAATTACACTGAGAATTAAGACGATTTTACAAAGAATGCAATAATATTTTCATCTCTTGATGGCTTAACAGGCTGTCCTTTGAATCCTGATACTTTTGGAAACACTGCATTTAGCATAAGAACAAAGAGCTTTTATTAAATAGCTTGATTAACTCAGATTACAAAAACATAATTATTGAATTGATACAAATTATGGGAGTGAAGTTAACACAATTGACTTTTTTTCGAAACCCATTTTCTTTTGAAAACTGACTTTTTTTCTTTTTAATGGAACTCTATGTTATTTCTGTAAATTATACAAGTTGGGTCTGTCATTATTTAAATGATTCTGAATTTGTTATTATTTGTCCAACAAATATTGAACACTTACTCTCCAAGTTCTAGAATTTCCTTGTCCATCCTTCTCCACTGCTAGTTCTTTTTCTTTCTTTTTCAGATGGCTTACCTCTTAATATTTTTTTGATTTCTCCTATAGTCTTGCATTTTCTTTACTGCTTGTTTTTCTCCTCTTTTCACTTCTATGTGATTCATTTTCTTTCCTCACATCATAAATAGTTGCTATTTTCATTTCCTTGCAATTGTAGGCTTACTCTAGTACTTTGTGCTCTGTTATAGCAAGTAGTTCTATCCCTATTTTCACTAATACTGTCAATACATAAGCACTTCTGATGTTTACAGTAAAATTAACATTTTCCCCGTATCATCTATATTACAATGGAGAGACCTTTTGCTGGTTAACTCATCCTCTTGCCCATAACTTAGTAGTGTTTATTTGCTTTTTGTTGTTGTTGGTTTTAAAGCAATCATCAGTAGTAATTCATGCATCATGAATTATCTTGGAAGTTAATAAAAAGGACATGGCAATAAATATATTTTCTGAAATTCTAAACAAATGACAGAAGACATAAGGATTTGTAGCTTAAAATTGTTAACATGGTTTTCTGAAACAAAATATAAACAGAATAAATTTCCAGTCAGAATAATCTTGTTCTATGTTATTAAATTATATAGGCATTTTGGTGATTTTGGCTGCTACCTGTTGTACTTATCACCTGTAAGGATCACTCACATGAATAGCTTTCTACCGTCCTCATAAAAACAAGGCTGATATCACTTTAGTACTACAGTGTACGAATATCTAGGGGGAAAAAACACCTATTGCTTTAAATTTAAGTGTCAAGGCTTTGTTTTGATTTGTTTTATTTTCACTGTCATTTTTTTTCACAATTAAACTGAAAGTTTTTATTTTTATTGATTTATTTAAAATATATTGACCCATTGTATTTTTTAGTAAGTCAATGTCATAAGGACAAATCTCAGCAACCTTATTGTTTAACCCCTTAATTTCAGAATTAATAACAAAGTATGGTAGACCAGTGCAAAAAATTTTGGCTTTCTCTACGCACTAAGCTAAGGCAGATCTTATGTGTTGACCTCAACTGCAGTTAAGACAAATACCAATTCATATCAAACTCATGCTTTTGAATCAGGTCAGGCAATGAGCTAATTGCTTTGATTATAAATATTCAGAGCAGCTGCTGACTAATTGTAGAGATGTATACATAGGAGAAACCTACAATGCCATGAGTGCTCCTGCTGGGCTTACCCACCTTGGCCAAGGTGGGAGTTTCCACAGGAATACTGTACTCCATCCAGTTGATTCACATGGAAGTCAGCAGTGCTGACAACATATGCCCTATAATCAAAGCAGCTAGAGATACAGGCTGGCATTTAGAAAAATAATTGTTCATGTGTTCATTCATATGCTTACATTAGTTTGCTGAATATATGCATGTCAATCTCAGAAAGCAGTGGGTTAAATGTATCTGACTACCTTAATTTCCAACTAGAAATTATTAACTCTCTTCTGAATAATGACCAATCTATGGTAGTTGGTTCTATATCCAAGCATCTATATGCTTGCTAAAATGAGCTACTCATTCACTGTTTTAATTAATCACTATATACCTCCCTGGAATCACTATTTAAATTCTTAAGTCGTATTATGGGAAGCTGAAATTCTAAATTGGTATGGCAGAATTATTTAGATTTGAATGATCTCCAAGTGGAAGGAGAAAGACCAATGGGACTCTTCCCATTAGAATAAAGACAAATTTTTGTGTTCATTTTGTTTAGTGACAGCTCTCAGGTGCCAAGAATGGGGGCTGGCAAACTCTGACTCACAGAAAAATCCCAGCCTGCCTCCTGTTTTTATGCAGCCCACACAGAGAAGTTTTTACATTCTTAAATGGTTGAAAAAAATTCAAAGGAAGAACAATATTTCATGACATATGAAACCTAAATGAAATTTTGTGTACACAAATGACGTTTTACTGTCATACAGCCATGCCCATCCATTAATGTTTTGTCCTAGGCTGTTTTTGTGGTTAAAAGAACAGAGTGAAGTAGTTCAACAGAGATTATGTGACAACCTGCCATCCCACCCTCAAACTAAAAATAATTACTATTTGGCCTTTTACAAAACAAACACACAAATAAACAAACAAAATGTTGGCACCAGCCCTAGACAAACCTATCCTTAACTTCTTTTAGAAGTCAGATGTGCTAATATATCTGACTTACAAGTTTATTTTAAAAAGGAGAGTATTAAGTCTATATATAACTCTAAGAACAATGACCACATTATACCCTAGCATAGAGCAGCTCATAGCAAGAAGCAGAAAACCATGGATGAAAACACAGACTCAAGAACCACACTGCCTGGACTCAAACTTTGGCTCCACCACTTATCAGTTGTGCAACCATTGCCAAAATTTTTAACTTCTCTGTCCATCAATCTTCCCATCTATAAAATAAGGTTAATGATGGTACCTATCATTCAAGGCTATTATGAGCATTAAAAAATTAACATATATAAAAAATTAACATATAAAATGCTTAGAACATCACTTGGTATGAAGTAGCTGTTATAAATCAAGTAACCTTAATTTTTACTGCATTTTTATGTTAAGACAATTGAGATACTTAGAAACAAGCTAAGATAATAAGTAAACTTCAACAGCCAGGATTAAAATGTGAACATATCCACTTTTATCAGTATGTCTTCTAAGCCAATACAGTGCATTAGTATCTACTCTAATTGCCTTTTGATTATAGGATATAACTATTTGTCTACCAAACAGATGGTATAATTTTGTAATCAATGGTCCTGTTTCAGATAATAAACAAATTGTATTTTGAATGGTTGAGTAAATTCTGATACAAAAGCTAACTACCTAACATCTTCTAATCTGAGGGTATCAAATTGGTATGAAAAGAGGTAACAATTTAGAAAATGAATGAATACAAGATTAGTTTGTTTTGTTAAGGTTGTTATTCAGTTCTTAGAAAGAGAGCCAATGGAAAGTATTGTCTTACATTTAGAGAAACACTTTCTAAACACCAAGGCCAGGAATCAAAACTAAGTATTATAACATCTAACAAGCTTTTTAATAATTGTAAGTCATTTTAGTAAACAGATAGTTAGTACTCCTGATGTTTAAATAGATTTTTACATTATTTTGTGTGACATCTTTAAATAGGCTATGGTTTATAGAAAGTGAAATCTTTATAAGGTAGTCTTCTAACTTCTATAAAATCTAGTGGCTTGAAAACCATACGCTAATATAGAACTCTACACAGCACTGTAACAGCTGGTGGTTAAATGTTTTTAAAAATGTAATCATTCTCATGAATGCATTTCTACTATAGGTGTTTTCTTGGAGGAGGTTAAATAGACCTCTGCCAAGTACAGTAGCAACAATAGATTGAGAAAGATATTGGTGAAGTATAATGTTGAGGTTTATTTCAAAATCTTAATTCCTTCAACTTTTAATAAGCATTTATTTATTTGTTACATTATATGAGGTGCAATAAAAATGTAAAAGAGAAGTTAATCCACTCCAATTTGATTTATTTGGGACAGTTACTAAGGTAAGCATTAAAAATACAAATCAAAAAAGGGACTTTGGGTAACTTAGACTCTAAGTCTTCTGATGTTTACTTCTATATGTCACATTCCTTTGTTAAATTTTCATGCTTTAAAAGTCTTTAATAATGACTTTACCAAAACATTTTCAATAACTTATTTTTTAAGTTTTATAAAAAAAATAATGAACCAACAAGACTTCACAATATTTTAATTTTTGTTTATTCTAGTTATGTCATCTTAAATTAGTTATGTGTATATTTGAATATAAGAAAATGTCTCTTATTTTTAAATTTCTTGTCCTCATTGCTTAGTTTTTTAAAATATAAATCTGAGCATAAATGGCATAATCAGAAAAAACAAAGCAACTAAAGCAAGAATTAAAAATTAATTTGGGTATGTATTAAGTCTTTATGCTTGGGTTGCTTTATCTTTCTAGACTTAATAAAAATTCAAAATTACTGAATAATATTTATAAACATGTTTAAAATTTGTTATTAAAGTAATATAACTATTTTCTATAGATAACATATTCTTAACAAGTAAATTCTTTTTGAAGTTATTCTATTTGCTTATATTTTGTTCTTATTTCAGTGGTCTGGTCAATTTTAATTTTCCAACCCCTTCACTGAATTTGAGGAACTCTTTTACATTTAGACTTTAAGAACTACAGGTGGATAAAAAGTAATAAATACAATGGAGGCCCTCCCATTCAATTGTCTTCAATAAATTTATGCAATTGCAAAAACAATTGCTAAAACATTTATTTCTCTGTCAAACAATATGTAAGGCTGAAAGGACATTTTTATATTATGCTGATACCATAATAAATGGACTGGTATAATGCTATTGATTGCAACTTACTGCATTTTTGTCTACATTAAAGTTTAGAACTTGATGCTCATTCTTGCATTCTTTCTGTGAATTAAAATTAGAATGCCATTAGTCCCTAAAAGTTAAAATGCTATTGTTATCCATAATGTAACAAAATCTAAAGTATGTTAATGTGAGATTAACAATAGGTTCACATGAACTATTTTCTGTATTTTACACTTTTAAAGGAAAACTCAATTTTTTCCTACGCAGAAGTATCAGATTATTGCAGCATCCATGACACTTGTAAGCATTCAGTGGTCAGACACCACTACATATCCTTCAAATGACATGGCCCAGTGAAGCTGGAAGGTGTTGTCACGGGGCCAGGCAGGCTGGTATCTCAGCCATCCACCAGGACAGAGCCAGCCAGCAGATCCTAGCTGGTATGCTGAATTCAGACTAAGGTGAAAAATGGATTTTGCATTTTGAAAGTCAACTCTTATAACATTGAACCTTAGGACATACTTATTTGGTACAAGTGCATGGAGAGCTTCAGAAATTATTTACTGGATGAAATTTATAATGCTTGTTTCCAAAAATCACTAGTAGAACTAATTGAATCTTAATTTTATTATCCTTCTGGGTTTCTAAATTTAAACTAAATAGCACATATTTTAAAAAATATGATTAAATATATGTTCAGGACTTTAACTGTGATGTCTGAATCTTGAACATGTATGATATATGCTAAATTAAGTATCTTATAGGTCACTTAAAAGTTATAACAGAATATTAATCACCAATGTCTATTGTGTAGTGACATTTGCCCATCATACTAAGCTTTCCATTTTGATCTTTGGACACATAAAAAACTCTTAAGAAATAAATGTTCATTCCACATTCTTGTTCTTACTTGGTTCTGTTCACTCTTCAAGAGCCCAGGGGGTTGGATTCTTGCTTGTGCTATATTGTCTTACTGTCAATTTCTGACACCACAATTTATTAACTCATCTCTCACAAGATTCCTAAGATCAAGGTTTCTTATGCCTCCTGTGGGCCTCACCTGAACACCATTGCTGCAATAACAGCTATAGAGAATACCTTCCATTTCCTGAAACTTTAGCCACCCAGGTCTGGTAGAAACATCATGATGGGAAAAATAAACATTTAGTTTCACAAGGCTGCACAAAGTGGACCCTATCCTTCAGCCATTCTCCTTAGTGGGAAAATGCCACGATGGATTTTTAAACCATGTACCTTCTAGTGTAACACTTCAGTAGATTAGACTGACATCTGGAATCATGGTGTTTTACCCTGAGAAACTGAAAAGATACTGCTCTTTTCTGAAAAGAGAAAGCAATCTTATTCTAGCACTGATTAAAAAGGGGTTTCACATTGGAGCCAGTGAAACATGATTGTCACATCCTAAAGTCTTTTTTATTTCTTCAAAATTTCAGCAGCATTTTAAAAAGGCATACTTTCTCTCTCCCCCTTGTCATAAAATCCTTTTTGCAATGCACACAAGGGACAGATTACAAATAGTATCAACAGCCACAACAACTCCTTAACTTCTTTGTGACTTCTGAGTAGGCACGCAGACCTAACTGGAGCTAGATGACTCCCTCCTCCCACTTTTCAACTCCTCTCCCCTTTGAGACGGGAGCCACTAGGCGTGATTCACTCTGACACTCTGAACCCTCTCGCTTTGCAAGTGAGAAGGAAAAGCTTTCCATAAGACAGAAAAGTTTGTCTCGGTCTGTGATGCCAAGATTTCCAGTAGCGACCCTAATAGACAAAGTATTTTGGAACTCGAACCTCCAAAGGGAGCAGACCCCACTCACTGAAAAACAGAAAACAATTTGAGTGCCTGAAAGAAAGAATGAAAGCAGTCCTCTCTGAGCGTGCCAGGCGCTTCTGCCGGCCCAAGGCAGGAAAAGAGAAGCGGGGCGGGAACTTCTCAAGGCAGAATCCACTTCCCTAAGCAAGTTCATTTTGATTTGGAGGGAGGACTAGATAGAGGAGGATCCAAAGCTTCACTGCCTTGACCTTTGGCCTCACCTGCCTGTTAATTTTGGTCCACAAGTTCCCCGCTTCCCGCTCGGGACATATTGAGAACGTGGGTTTCCTAGTGCTCAGTGATGCTGTTCCAGGCCAGTTCTCTGTTGACTTTTCAGGGGCTATGAAATCAACTTTCCCCACACAGTCTGAATTGTTTGTTTGCGTTTGTTTTCAGCCTGCCCCAGCCTCCGGTCCTGCCTACCCTTCTTCCTCCTCCTCCCTACCCCATCCCCTCCCTCCGGCCTCTTGGGCTCCCCCCACCCCCCACCCCAACTCTCCTCTTTGTGGTCTCCTACCTGCTGGCCAGGCTCTGCCTGCAATGCTGCCTGAAGGGCATCAAATGGTAGTTCATGGCGTCCAGCAGCAGCTTCTGGCAGACCGGGTCGGTGCGCATGAAATCTACCGACTGGACCCGCTCCACCAGCTCCGGGGCCGGGATGAGCGCGAAGCGGAGGCGCTTCATGAGGTCGGGTGCGTACTGCATGCGGGTTTCGCGGTCGTGCTCCAGCCACAGCACCGACATCTGGAAGAGCGCCAGCTCCGACTCCACCGGGGGCGGCAGCGAGTCCAGCAGGGCGCGCATCTCCTCGAAGTTGAGCAGCAGCACATCCTCCACCAGGTACTTGTTGGCCAGCTTCTTGGTCTCCTCCAGGCCGTGCAGCGCTGCGATCTTGCACACCTGCTTGTAGTTCTGCACCGAGATCTGGTCGTTGAGGAACTGCACGCAGAGCTTGGTGACCTGGGGGATGTGCAAGATCTTGCTGACCGACAGCACCTCCTCCACCGTGTCCAGGGAGAGGGTCACATTGGCCGTGTAGAGGTACTCGAGCACCAGGCGCAGCCCAATAGACGAGCAGCCCTGCAGCACCAGGTTGTTGATGGCCCGGGGACTGGTCAGCAGCTTGTCGTCGGGGGAGGAGGAAGGAGTTCCCGGCTCCTCCTGTGGCGGCTGCTGCTGCTGCTGTGGCTGCTGCTGCTGCGGCGGCTGCTGCTGGTCCTTGGGGGGCCCCAGGCCGTCCTGGCCACCGACCCCTCCCCCGAGAGGGGGGTGGCTGGAGAAGAGCGATCGGAAGTACTGCGAGCAAGAGGCCAGCACGGCCTTGTGGCAGTGGAACTGCTGGCCCTGGGCCGTCAGGGTCACGTCGCAAAACAGCTGCTTTCTCCACAGCAGATTGAGGCCGTGCAGCAGGTTGTCGCTGTGGCTGGGGTCGAAGGTGGAGGTCCTGTCCCCGGATCTGGACATGGCGACCTGACTCGGCGCACCTGGCTTTAAACCCTCCTCCAGCCTGGCAGATAGGGGTGGGGGATGGGAGGGTGAGGAGAAGGGTAGTGGAGGGGGTGGGGTGTGGCCGGGGTGGGGAAGGGTGTGGAGGGGAAGGGAGGGCGAAGAACAACAATCAGTGCTTAGCTTGGCTCCTGCCCACCGCGCCTCCGGACCCCGACCCCAAGGGGAAGGTTTGAAGGCGCTGGATCTGTGAGCGCCACCAGAAGGGCCCTGGCGGGGGTCCGGGCGCCCGTTCTGCTGGCTGATACTCTTCTCGCCACCGCCCACACACTTCGTCCCTCACTTTCTTAAAACCACCAGGGCTCGGCTCTTGGCAGCGACAGGGGTGGCAGCAGCGACGGCAAAGTGGTGGCTGAGGCCGAGATGCCTCGTGGGCTTGTGTCCATGCCGGGCCGGATGAAGGGAAAGGCCCCGAGTGGGGAGCCGGGGAATACCCAGAGAGTGCAGAGGCGACCCACAGAGAAGGTTCCAAGTCAACTTGTGCCCGCAGCTTCGCGCTTCACAGTTGGTCCAGTTTGGGGGATGGGCGGGAAGGGGGGGGCAGATCAACGTGCGAGTGGGAGATTACTAGCTCTCCAAAAGCTGGGGACCCTTTCGATTATCTGTGCCGCCCCCAGAAACTCCGGGGCTAATTGTCTGAGGGAGCAGATAAAGCCCTTTCTTCTCCCGAGAAAGTGCAGCGGAGCGCGGTGAGGACCAGCTCAGTGGACTCGGCAGAGGCGGGAGCTGTCCTTATCAATTCTAGCTCATTTCCCTCACCCGGGCCCTGCCTGCTTCCCTGCTTCGCAAACTGTTGGCTTCCCCGTCACCACTCAGTTTTACTAATTTTCCAGAGACGCCTTTAAACCTGGCAGGAGAATCCCTCCAGCCGCCCACCCCCGACCCCCTCTCCCTGCCCTCCGCATTTCAAGGCGCAGAAGTTCAGAGGTGTGTCTCCCCTTCCCTCGCGGGGCAGCACCGAGGAAGAGGAAGAGGGAGGAAGTAGGGCTACTGGGGTGGATTTAAAGTAAGAGCCGGGAAGGATTCGTGCAGACGGCCCTCCCTCCCGGCCACAAGGCGCAGTGGCTTTAACTCCAATAACTGAGAAGTTCGAGTTAGCAGGCAGGTGTTGGGGAAGGGGTGGGGGCTGTCCAATGCGTGTGTGTGTGTGTGTGTGTGTGTGTGTGTGTGTGTGCTGTTACGGGCGACACAGTTGCTTGTGGGGTCCCCTGCATCCCACCCACAACGTCGCTGCAGCCACGGCTTCTCTTTAAACCCCTCTATACAGCCCCCAGTGGCCCCCCACTTGGGCACCCCGGCTTCCCGAGCCATGGAACTACTTCTGTAAAAAGTCTGAGCCTCCCACATCTAAGCAGAGGAGGGTAGGATGCGGGAAGCTAGGCGAAATCGATACGCTAGGTCCGTAACCTGTAATTTCACCTTCTAGGGCTGAGCAGAAAGGGACCCTCTGCCCACGCCCGGCCCGCGCGCCCGCCAGCCGGGGACAGCCACCGCTGCCGCCGCCGCCGCCGCCGTCGCCGCCAGGGCCGGGCTCAGAGAGATCCCCCCGGACCTGCCTCATCCACTGCGGCTCACTCTGCCCTGCCTGGCGCCGGTCCTGGATCGCCGGCTTCCTTTTGTACCAGACTGGGTTCCTCTCTACTCACTTTACCATCCTGTTCCAGGTGGACCCTAACCTTCCTCGAGCCCTCCCCCGGCAGCAACCCCCCCCTCCGCCCCCAATACTCGCCCCCAAAGCTCTGGCTTTCCTGAAACATCTCCCAGAGTCTCTCTGTTTAAGTGGACGGGGTCATACCTCTCTCTCTCTCGCTCTCTCCGCTTCGTTGTCTCTCTCACTTTCGCCCCCCCATCTTTTCCTGTTCCCCTTCCTTCTGGTTCTCCTTTGCCTCCCCCCTTCATCTGCTTATTTCTTGCGATAGTTTTAATCTTTATGAGCGTTTGCCACACCACTGCCCCCCCCTCCTCAAGACTCCCTCCCCACCCCACCCCCCAACAGCCCAAAAGACAACAAAATACACACAAGGCAGACACAAGGCCAGAAACTTACCTGCTTTCAACCAGCTGCAAAGTCAAGGCTCACTTACGCTCCCCCCAAAAAATCAATTGTCCTTCCTTTTTAAAGGTTTGCTCTCTCCTTGGGAGGGGGAAAACACCTTCTGGTTCCCAACTCCAGGCAGTCACTCTTTACAATTTATTTTGTCGTACATCATTTGATCACCATGAATTAGCAACAGCAAGAAAATGTAGGAGAGGGAGAAAAGAGAGAAAGAGAGAGGGAGAGAGAGGGAGAGAGAGAGGGAGCAGAGCTTTCTGCAAGAGAAGAAGAAGAAAAAATGTACGTGTGACAAATTATGCTACCAAGAAACAACACATCATTATCCTTGGGCCTGGGGCTCAGTGAGTCGTAACGAGAGTAATAGGAAATCCACGGTTGGGGAGAGAAACGGTCGTGCTTGGCCAGTAGAGAGAGACCATACAGGGGGATGGATGCTGGAGAGACTCGCAAAATTATGGCTCAAGGCTATTGTAAAAATTGTCGAGCGTAAATGACTGCGATTTCAAACATCTTTGGAAGAAAGAAGGGGAAAAAGCGAGCCCCCCTCCCTCCCTCTCCCTCTCTCTTCTCTCTCTCTATAAAGAACCGTCAAGTTTTAGTGCGCATTGCTAATTAGTCAATTTCTCTCTGCCTTCACAGGCTGGCGACTTCGCTGCTGAGCTGAAACTGCTAATTTCTGTGACCAGCTTTTTTCTTAGCTGTGATCTGGATGAATGAGTAGCTGTCTCACAGAGATGACAAAAATAAACTCTAATCCCCCCCAAAATTTCCACTACATCTTTCTCATGCATAGATTTATGATCTTCAAGCGCTCTGTGCAATATGCAAACTTTTTTTGTGTGTCTGTATATATGCTGTTGTTTCCAGATTTCACTACATTGGTATGCTGCTTTTCTCTTCCACTCCTCCCCCCCACACCCCTCACACACTACGAAATGCAGAAACCATCTGACTCAAGTATACCAAAATGTCACTTTACAGTGTCTTGGTATTTGAGGTGTGAGCCTAACTTGGAAGACACTAGCCCTTACCTAAGAGGTGAGTGGCTGAGTGTACAAACCCCGGGGTGGAGGAAGCAGAACTGCTAGACAGAAGAGAGGACAGCCCTTTGCTTTACATTTGTTTTCCTGCACTATTCAAGAATTATGATCTTGTTGGAAAGCATATCTTCTCTTATCATTTTGTGTGGTCCAACAACCAACTCAGAGCTCCTCTGTCAGTTCAACAGATAAGGGTCCAGAAGTCACATGTTTTTTGGTTGGAAGATTATCATATTGTCAGATTTGTCTTTCAATTAGGACTCTTGGATTTGCAGGAGCTAGCATCAAGTGCTATAGGAAACTCAGGTGCAATTTCACAAAGGTGACCTTTCAACTTTGGAGCTCATCTGACAAATAAGGACCGCCACTTTTGAGCTCACATTTTTGACCCTGGTTAGCATGCAAAATGAACCCCAGAAGGATTCCAGAATTGTAGCTGTATTAGAGATTCATTGGCATTTTGGTAAAGGACATGCCCCCTAGTCTTAGCTCATGATGAATTGCGGCCTTACCTTTATAGCCCTGCAGTTTGGTGGTCATTGGGGGTTGGAGGTATCCAAGAAATAAATAAAGAAAAAAAAAGGCAGAAATAAGAAGGTATGCCCTTGAATAAAATGAAGATGAAAGAAAGCTGGACATGAGTTAAATAGAGTTTTGTTTGCTATTAAATATAGGAAAATAATTCATTCTAATTTATATGTGCTCTGATTAGTAAATTTATTGAGATGCATATCTGGGCACCACTGAAAGGCGATCTTTTGACCTTCCCCTTTGATTTGTGAGCAATGGAAAGACACCTGCTTAAGAGAGGGGGAAAACTGAAATTCTTTGGTTCAAAAATAGGGAATTCTCCATTTAGAATAGTAAACATTAACATCATATATGATATTCTTCTCAAATAAATGAAGAAGGATTAAACTGAAGTATTTATCTCTTACAAAGGCCCTTCTCTATGAAGGTCCTAGATTATCCGAGAGTAGGACTTCTTTATTCAGATGCTACATTGTTATATTCACATATATAATAGAAAAGCCCAAATACATGGTAAAATAATAAAACAAGGACTGTTTGTTTAGAGCAGGAGAAAGAAAAAGGTTAGCCAAATCTTTGGGCACTACTGTTTGTCTTGATTTATTTTGTTCTTTTTTGAATTTTCCTTATTTAGGTCTTGAATAAGAAAATTTTGTGTGACTATAATATAATATCTTTTGGGTGTTTTGTTTCATTAGCAATTAAAGCTATCAAGTATGTGGAATGTCACCAAGTTCTCATACATGCAAAAGACAATTTGTATTATATGCTTTGATGTTGATCTTTTATGAGCTTCCAATGAAATATTTGCAACTAAATCCAAAGGTGAATAAGAATATTGGTCACTGAAATTATTGGCATCTTTTCATTCAATAATAAAGGAATTTAGGTATGTTTTGTAGACTTCAAAATATCTCGGTTTTGAAATTTTTTGATAGGTTATATTGATCACTAATTATAACTATGAAAATCATTATTACTTCTAAACAATATAAAAGCCACAATTCAAAAATTTTGACTACCTATGATTTTAATGCTTCTGTAACAACTAGGGTGAAAGGGGAAGTGAGAGGTCTTGGGGTCTTGTAATTCCCAAATAGCCGGTAAAATGAGGTGGCTAAGTTGTTTTCCTCTGGCCTTTAGAGTTACACTATTTGAGATTGCTTAAAATTCCAAAGTAAAAAAATTTGTTATGGCTATTCAGACTACAATTTAAAAAAAGAATATTGATAAATTAGAAATCCCTTCATAATCTGTGCATTAAATAGCATGTATATAATGTAAATCTCATACTTCCAACATCTTGGATCGGCTTTGACTGAAATTATTGCAGAACTCACAAATGAGATTACACTGTTTACAATAAATCCTGTTATGAAAGATTCAATTTGCAGCAATCAGATGCTAGCTACTAAGCGATTGTAAGTATCTGAATTTTATCTTACTTCACTGTTTAACGTACAGAAATTGCATCTGTGTGTTTGATCTGTCCTGCTGAGCACTATCAGCAGCTTGCATCTCTGCCACTATTGTTTTTAAAATGGCAGGAAAGACGTGACTAGTCAAGAGCACTCAGCAGGATGGATTTCACATGGCATAAGAGAAGCTGGAATTGTCTTATAAAAAAATAAAATATGATCATGTAGTCATCTAATTCAAGCAATCTTCCTACTTAGACAGAATTATCAAAATTATATATCAGTGCATCTGCATTTAAACTATGTACAGTGGAAAGATTCAGAAACACTTGTCACTGAGCAGTCTACTTGGGGTTGCCACCAGCCCTGAGCAGTGTGGTCAGCCTTTAGGGGGCAGGGACCCAGGTGGATCATTGGCTCCAATAGCTCAGGACCGTCTCACTGGACTGGATGAACTCAAGATTATCTTTAGGACATTTCTAGAAGTATTTTGCTGTCTAACATGAAAAGGCAGCCACATTTCAATTTACTTTCCCCATTCTTGACTTTCCTGTTTAAGATTTATGAGTACAAACATCATGGCCCAGCCTCCTCTGTGTTTCTTTTCTTAAGTAATACTGCTTCCTCTGCCCCAGTCTTTAAGATTGTTACCATTGTAAAGTGAATAAAGAGAGAAATTATCCCATTTTGCTGATAAAATAAAATTGTGTAAAGAAAGATTTCATAGTTTCCTCAAAACCAGGGAGTGTCAGAACCCAGATAAAACTGATAAGTTTCTAGTGTTTTATTTTACAACTTAGGTGGACATGACCAGAGTTATCACAAAGCCATTGACATCAAGAGGCTTATTGAAATACAAAATATCTGAAATAACAATAAAAGATAAGAAATGGCCCTACTGACTAGCATTTTGTCAAAAGCCAATCATTTACTATTGTGCCAAGGTCTAACCCAATTCTGTGGCAAACATTCTGGGTTATCATACTCTGATTCTTGCTCTTCTGGGAAGTCTGTTATTAGCTGTTTTCTAACCATATTCCCACTTTCACACCATGGTGCCTATGTTTATGTCATGTTCTAATGAGAGGCCTTGGTTCTCTCCATATAGAAATCCCACCCATTTCTCAAGGTTAAACTCAGGTTTCTTTTCATTTCCATTGTGAAACTTTTCCTGGTAACCTTGGGCAGAATAACAATAGTTAATGCTTACTGAGCTCATTACTTGTGTGGTGGACACTAGTCTAAATCCTTTAAATGTTTTATTTTCGTAGTCCTTTTGCTAATCCTATGTGAAAGTATGATAGATTATCCTTCTTGGTATAAATACCCAATTTTTAGTGCGCTTTGATGCTGTTTCCCATCAAGTGAGGACTATTTTCCCACCCCCGGGATTGTGAGCTGACTTGAGACTTGCTTTGGACAATAGAATGTGCCTGTAGTGACTTTGTGTCAACTGTAAGTCTGAGCCCTAAGAAGCTTTGTATATGTCAACTCTCCAGCTGCCTTGTGAAAAAGCCCAGGTTAGCCTGGTGGCAAATGAGATTTCATATGGACCAGCCATTCCTTAGCTGACCTGGTAACTGAACTCAGTATGAATGAATGAAGCCAAGATAGGAGAACCAACATAGTCCGAATTACGAGCCCACAGAACTCAGAGCTAAATAAATTGTTTCAAGCCATTTGTTTTTGGGATGATTTGTTCCATAGTAAAATAAGTTGATAAAGAATGATATTATTATAATTTTATCAACAAGCAAAATGAAGTACAGAGAAATCAAGTACAATTTTCAGGGTCACACAGTCTTTCAAAGGTGGAGCTGAGATTTAAATTAATACATCCTGACTCCAGAGATGAACTATTCTGCTACACTGAACACAAAAGAAATGGCTGCCTCCTATGAACTCCATTCAGTCATTCATTTATCAGGCGTGCATTAAGTATTTATTATATACCAGACAAAGCACTAAACAATGTAGATACAATTATGAATAAAACTGCAACCTTGGCCTCAATGGGCTAACATTTTAATGGAAAAGACAGGAAGGTAAATTAGACTCAGGAAATGGCCAATTATAATGTGATAATTGTTCTAATAAGGTTATATATAATGAACTACTATAATGTAGGCCCTTAACTTCCTTATAGAACTTGTTATCTGTAATATTCTTTTGACACTTATTATTTATTGATTCATGTCATTGGTTGTTTATTTAGGAAAATATATTTTATAAATTCAACAAGATTATAAACTTCTGGAGCCTTTTATCTAGTAAAATCTCCCATGATGCATAGCTCTGTTATTCATAGTAATTATTCAATAAATGTGTTGATGGACTATTAAAGGTGAATTAAAAATTTTTTTAAGATTACAGAAGAAAGAACCAGGGGTTGTTTAACAATGAGAGACTGTATTGGGCATTTGGCTTAAGTTCTGTTGCTCAGTTTCTTGATTTTGCTGATCTACTACTGTTTAACCATGAATAAATATTATATTGTAAAATAACCAACTTATTGCTCACAATACATAGATTAGAGCTTATTGGGACCTTAGTGAGTGCTTCCCTCAAATCCTTTACCTATGGTAAGCATCATTCAGCAAAGTGCTCTAAGCATTTGAAGAGAGTAGTTACTTTTATGGAAATATTAGTTAAACTACTAAACAAAGAGAGCACAGTGTGGTGATTCTATGGTTTGAGAAGCAGAATTGCCTATGTTTGAATCTCAGCTCTGCCACTTTCCATCACTGTGACCTTGGGCAGATAACCTCTCTGTCTCAGTTTTCTCACCTGAAAATGAAGATAATTATAGCACCTACCTCCTAAGGTTTTATGATGCTTACATTTTTGTAAATATTTGTAAAAGTGCTCAGAACAGTGCTCGATGCGTGGTAAGTGCCATGTAAATGTTTGTTAAATAAAAATTAAATAAGCATGTTTAGCTAGAGAGATCTCTAAGCTTTCCTTCTGTTTTTCTTTTTTTCATATGTCTAGTGCTCAACAAATATTGGATGAAGGAAGGAATAAAGAAATCACTTGTCTCGGGATTGCAATGATTCAGGATGCTATTCAAGAGGCAACTGGTCATTTTAATAGAAGTACCACTATTTTTGACTTTGCTTTTCAGGTATTTTGTGTTTATTAAACTGTAGTTTTAAAAACACCATTCTTCTATCCTTGAGCACTTTGGCATTTCATGTACATTCTTGGGCAATTGATATTCTAAAAAAGTAAGGATGTTTGTTACTAACAATAGTTTCATGACTGTTTGCAGGTTATAGTCCTGACTTTGAAATGTAGCTTTTAGATCTTGGGCCTTCATGCCAATGGGAAATGAGAGTAGTTTGTGCTCAGTTTCTGTCTTTGACATTACCTTTGATTCTTATATGTAAAGCTTATTGGTCCATTTACAGAATGTGTGCTACAGATGTTTGGGGGAGGAAACTCAACTATAATGATTTGAAGGAATATGTACAGTGTTTAATTTTGAAGATAAAATTTAATGTGTGTATGTATTTGTTGTTGTCCTCCAAAGTATTCCTTAGCATGGATTGCTGTCAGCATTGCCACATTTATTTTCTTCTTAAACTATTATTAATATAACATTTTATTTAGTCTTCTAAGATACAGAGGTACTTTTTTTCAGTTTTTTTTATTTTATTTATTTTAGAGAGGAGACATAGAGTGAGAGAGAGAGAGAGAGGGAGGAGACATAGAGTGAGAGAGAGAGAGAGAGAGAGAGAGAGGAAGAGGGGAGGAGCTAGAAGCATTAACTCCCATATGTGCCTTGACCAGACCAGTGCAGGGTTTTGAACTGGCAACCTCAGTGTTCCCAGGTCGACGCTTTATCCACTGCACCACCATAGGTCAGGCCCCAGAGGTACTTTTAAGGTAAACTTTTTATTTTAGAATAGATTTAGATTTAAATACAGAGAAATTGAGAAGATAGTACAGAGAGTTTCCATATCTACCACCAGTGTTCCTTATTATTAACCTCTGACATGAGTATGTTGCATTTGTTTCAATTAATGAACAATATTGATGCATTATTATTAGTGACTAAAATCTATAGTTTATTCGAATTTCCTTAGTTTTTGACCTAATGTCATTTTTCACGATTCTTTCCAGAATACCCCATTACATTTAGTTGTCATATTTTTTAGACTCCTTTGAATATACAGTTTCTCAGACAGTCTTTGCTTTTGATGACCTTGACAGTTTTTAGGAATACTGATCAGGTAATTTGTAGAATGCCTTTCAATTGGGAGTTGTCTGACATTTTTCTCATGATTAGACTGGGGTTATGGGTTTTGGGGAGGAGGGCCAAAGAGGTAAAGTCCCATTTTAATCCAAAATATGAAGAGTTAATGCAAGCAATATGACTTATCAGTGTTGATGTTAAACTTGATCACTTAGCTGAAATAGTTGTTGTCAAGTTGCTGCACAGTAAGTGTACTCTTCTCCCTCCCCTTTCCAAATTGTACCCTGTAGAAAGATGCTATTATTACAGTCCACACTTAAGAAGTGGAGAGTTATGCTACAGCTTCCTGAGAGTGGAGTACCTACTGGAATAACTGAAACTTATTTGCAAGGCATATTTGTTTATTCTTCCACAATTATTTATTTAATCATTTATATCAGTATGAATTTAGGGGTTTTCATTTTGTACTTTGGATTATAATCCAATACCACTTTATTTTGCTGCTCAAACTATTTTATCTTTGGTCATTGAGATGTTTTGCAGTTGACTCCTATATTCCTTGACATACTCTCATCATTACTCAACTCTCATTCTTACTCCCTCCTTTCCTTCCCTTCCTCCCTCCCTCTCTCCCTCTCTTCTTTCCTGACATGACAAAATACTGCATGGTCATCTTGTGCATTATATGCCCCAGTCCTAGAATCAACAGTTTCTCTAAGGAATCTAGATTCCTTTTATTGGAGAAGAGAATTAGATATGAAAACGTGGGCATTAGGGATGCTAGTTGCTATTAGAATATTTCTTTTAGACACTCTCAGCTGACAGAGCAAGGAAATATCTGTATGTACACTAAGCCTGTACACACACAGATATACACACATAAATATAGTTACAACCAGAAACATGCACATTAATACAGGTACATGCTCCTGTGTGTAACAGTCTGTATCTACATTAAGCTAAACATGAGTCCATACCAATGTCTTAAACTCTAATCCATTACCAGCCAATTTTGTGTTAATTTAAACAGTTAACATGGGGGACAACAGGATGACAAGAAAGAACAGGCAAAACAGTATTTCTACTTTGGGGTTAATGAAACCATAGACTATAAAGAGCTCTCACAGATGTAAAGAAGTGCTCTTATGGAGGAATAAACTAGATCCTTCAGTAATGATTTTTAAATTTACTATTTAATAGGGTTGAATAAGTTTAAATGGTTTTTGAGTGGCATGTGGAAAATGAATATTTTGCAATTGAAGTCCAATATCTTTTCAGTTGGACTTTTCAAAGTCCAATAGCTTTTCAAAAGGAAACATGACAGGAGTCTGTAACCTTAGGAGAGCTCAGACACAGGACTATTGGGAGGAAACTATAAGAAAAAGCATCCCAGCCTAACCTGACCTTGCTTGTATAGGTCACTGATCCTAACGATCAATGGAAGTTCCTTTAACAGTGGTGTGTGTAGCTACAGTTTATCTAATAGTTATATATCAGGTGAGAATAGAAAACAAACAAACAAACAAAAAAACATGAGATTTGGAATAGAAAAAAGTGAATTAAATCATCATCTCCATCATTTGTTCAAGTAAATGATAACATAAATATCCTCATGTCTCTAAACCTTAGTTTCTCTTTTGCAAGATGGGATAATAATAATTTTTTAATACTTATTTTATTTATTTATTTATTTATTTATCCTACAGGGACAGAGAGAGAGTCAGAGAGAGGGATAGATAGGGACAGACAGACAGGAACAGAGAGAGGTGAGAAGCATCAATCAGTTTTTTGTTGCCGTTGCAACACCTTAGTTGTTCATTGATTGCTTTCTCACATGTGCCTTGACTGTGGGCCTTCAGCAGACTGAGCAACCCCTTGCTGGAGCCAGCGACTTTGGGTCCAAGCTGATGAGCTTTGC
The DNA here is from genome assembly GCA_037038555.1 of Rhynchonycteris naso. NCBI lineage: Eukaryota > Metazoa > Chordata > Mammalia > Chiroptera > Emballonuridae > Rhynchonycteris > Rhynchonycteris naso. The sequence continues at coordinate 164,137,608 of CM072999.1, read as the reverse complement.
TCAAGCCAGATGGGTCCGTGCTCAAGCTGGCGAGCTTGGGGTCCTAAACCTGGGTCTTCCTTATCCCAGTCTGATGCTCTATCAACTGTGCAACCGCCTGGTCAGACGGGATAATAATAATTCTTAAAACACTTATTTTTTAGGAGCAGTGTAATGATCAAGAAACATATGTAAACATAATTTATGAACTAATCAAAAATGCAAAAGGTATCTATGAAGTGGTGAGGGGGATTGTGTGGTTGCTAGTTTATTTTTTAGCTATAAATCTCTCAAATTCTGAATCTCTATTTCCTTAGAATGATGACTGAGGCATGGGTTCTGGGCTCCCAGTTCATAATGCCGAACTTGGATAAATTCTCTTAAAATAAGTAAAAGAATTGGGCTTCTCAACTTAGGAATGAGAAGCCATAGATAAATTACACCCCATTTCAGTGATAAGAGGAAGGCTGAAGCCCAAGAAATCCTCTTACTTGCATAAGTTCTGGGAAGCGAACTAGCAATGCATTAAAAATTTTAAAAATAAAACGATTTAATTGCAATCAACTAAGATTGCTTTGTTTCCACTTTGACTTTACTCAAATGTAAGACTGTGTTGAAAAGCCATGAGCATTTCTGAGATATGGCAAAAGGGAAGTTGAAATAGAGCAGGGGTGCCCACACTTTTTCAGCTTGCAAGCTACTTATAAGATGACCAAGTCAAAATGATCTACCTACAATAAAAATGCAAAACATAAATTTATTTCTTCTATATTATCATTATTTAAGTTACTATTATTACTATTTAATATTGTGTATTCTTCTTTCACCTTTCTCCTTCTCAGCTCTCTTTTCGGAGGAAAGTCAATGTCATAGTTTTTATGAACAGTCTGAAAAAGCCGCTCCACATTTTCCTTCCTTGGAATAGCAATGGCACACAGACAGATGAGGCAAATGCCCTTAAAATATGACATAGTGAAAAAAATCCCCTCCCATTCTGTATGAAAGTGGTAGGTTTTAGGCTTCTTACTAGGACCAGCTATGGCACTCATTTTTATACCCTCTGTTGTATTTAGTTTAAATAAAGTGAGAGCTAACTACACAACACTGTAACTGAACAAGTTAGCGCGGTTTAACGCGCATGCCTAGCGTGTCAAAAGTTCAGACGTCAGATTGGCTACCCTGTATGCCAATCAAAAGACGAATGTCTTTTTAATGTCATGCTATCTACCCACACTTCCTTCGCGATCGACGTATTGAGCACACCTGTAATAGAGAATTTAGTGTAGATTGGGTTAGTAGGATGTAGTAGGATGTGTCTGTGTTCATGATTACTCATGTAGAATTAAGTTGTTCCTTAATGAAGAATGACTACCAGAATATTCTGATTTCCCATTGTGCTGACTCATACAGAAGCAAGACAAGAAAGTGTTGGATTGGCTGTTGTATTGTGACACGAATGTATACAATTACATCAGGCCTTGAAGAGTATGAGGGTAGCCAAGATGGTTTCCTACAGAAGAAAACTTGAAATCTTATAGTTTGTATGTGAAAGAAACTTAAAGAGTTTTCCCCAACTACATCTTATTATTGATACATCCAAGTTGGGAAGTTGAAAGACATTTTCTAGCTGTTAACAATAAAAAACAAATTTTGATCAATCATGTTAGAAAAAGGACTAGAAAGACTAATTCATCTATTTTTTTCTCTAGAAAATGATACTACAAAATTTTTGCCATTGAGCAGTTGAAGACTATGAAGCCAAAATTTCAAGGAAAGAAAGTATATAGTGGTCTGTCTTAGGCAGTTATTTAGTTAAAATTATGTTATTTTTGTGGATATTGCAATGGTTGGTATTGCTAGCTTTCAAAATTTTTAATTTTAGTGACTAGAGAAAGTGTAACTGTCCTTGTATGTATCCCACATATACTTTTTTTTGAAAGTTCCATCAAGTCTGTGACAAGCAGTCATGAAAGTAGACGGATATTTCTGATACACAAAGATGCAGGACTGAATATAGATTTCCTTTTAGATCCTTTGTATTTTAGGAAATCTTCTCCTTTGAAATGAAGAGTTGAGATTCTTAGAGCTTCCTTCTGTTTGTACAGCCCCTTTCCCGACAGGCCTAAAAGAATCCTGTGACTCCCAAGGGCTCAACTATCTATCTGTAGCCACTTAGGCACTAACTTGTGACCACTGAGGCTCAGAGACTTGAACTTGTTTGTTCAGTTGTACTGATATATAGATGGATTCCACTACGTATTCATCACTCATTCATTAATTCCACAAAATGTTTAATTCTATGTGCCAGATGAATTCTATGCTCATATATTGCTTCTTAAAACAAATGTTTTGAGATTTTGGCAATAAAAAAACTGGCTCTGTATGAAAATCTGATCACTTAAATACAACCATCACTTATCAGTATGGTTCCGAAAATTGCACAAACCTAGAAACTCTTCTGGTATCATAACTACTAACCTAGCTTTTATTGAAACCATATAGATTTATGATAGTAATTTACCCCAAATTGCTTTGTTTCAATGGCTACACATCAGAAATGGACAGGGTATTTGTGCTAAGTGAATTTCCTAATAAAAGTTTAATTTATTAAAGTGATTTAAAAACTGACAAATTATTTTGGAAAATAATTTATTGTTGATCAAGACATAAACAACCATTAAGTGGTCAAGTTCTCTATTCCAGGGTAAACCTGGTGATTTTGTATATATGTATGTATGTATGCATGCATGTATATGTGAGCACATCTTAATTACATATTTACCTACATGTATGTTTGCATATATAGATATACACACATTATGTATCTAATCACTCTATATGTGCACTTTGTAAAACTCAACAATTACTTTACCCATCCTTAGAGGGTATAATAAATTAAAATATTGTGTTAGGAGCTATGTAATAGTACTAGTGGAGTAAAAATATTGCCTGTCTCCTATGAGCCACGTGGATTCTACTATTTAAAAATATATACACATGTTTGTTTGATGGCTTTGTGTATTTCCCAAGAGTAAGGCACCAGGTGGCAGATGCCAACATTAAACAACTAAAAACTTTTGTTCTCTCTGTAAATATTTCAAAGAAGGAAACACAAGTCCCCCAGAATTCAAATTCCTGTACAGCTTTGCTCCACAGCGTGGAGTGAATGGCAGGAAAATGCTTGAGGCAAATTGGCTTTTAGAGCCCATCTCTGGCCTCCTGGAAGCTAATGGTGGCAAATGAATCTGAGCTGCAGGTCAGTTAGGTGCAGTTGATTATTCTAACTTCTTATAACTGCATATGTATTGAAGTTAAGAGATGTATACAGATGGTGCCATTTGTTTATCACAATAACTGAGTCAGAAATTAACTGGAGTGTTTCAGTACTGTCTTCCAGCATCCCCCGTATGTCGGAGATGCTCCCCTGTTTACTCTCCTACATGCTCTATGAAGAAGATACACAGTTCCACTATGAGGGCCCAAGGGTAGCTTAAATAATTTCTGAAGTTATAGCTTACTTTAAGCTTTCATGCACTTACTCTGCTGAAGAAAATAAATTTATTACATGGAATAACACTCCTCCTGAAACATCCCTGGGTTTCCAAGACTTACAGATCTATAACAAGCAAAAGAGAGCTTATAGACACTGATCTATTAAACCATTTACCTAAAATACCTACAGTCTTTTCATATGAAACAGAAAAAAATTATTAAAGCTATGGTTTGCCAGACAATTACTTTGTCAAATCTCAAGAAATTGCATAATAAATTGTCTACATGCATCAAACACAAACACCAGAGCAGTATAACAAGCTATGTATTTCCAGTCCACTTGCTCTTTCATACAAACAGTAGCTTTTGTTTTCAAGAACAATTCTGCATCTCTTTTGAAGACTTCCATAAAATATGGCTATACATTTATCTATCAAACTAAGTAGAAATAATTGAAACACTTAATATGCACAGTAATAGGGAAATGCACGAATAACTTCATTATTAATGTCTATTGATTATTTATGTTTTCAAATAGGCAAATGTAACTGCTACTATTTTTATCAAGTAAATCTATATATGTATTTTGGTTTTACCTGTTTATTGGCAAATTTACAATCTATACTATGGGCATTTTTATTGCTTTGCACACTTATTTGATATGTGCATAAACAAGGTCAGTGTATAAACTAACTTGAGTTTACTCAATTTGATTACCATGTTACATTTCTGAGCTTATTTTCCCTTTGGAAAACTGACTGTACAAGAAAGCCCAGTAAATCTTTACTTAAAAATTCCAAACTTTAGATTGATTTCAGCAGTGAGTTTGTATTGATCTCAAAAGCTTTGCGTTCCTAACTAAAAACTAATCTTTATTTCACCTTTTAGTGACTGCAGTCATAAATATGCTCACTCCTACCCGTGTAGAGTGGATTAATGGTTATTGGAGATTGGGGCTTCCAACTGAGTCTGGGAAACCTTAACCTTTGGAGGACAACATGAAGGCATTTACCCCTTGTCAGCTATAATCCCTGGGTCCACTTTTGACATTTACCTGAGTGTTAAAGAGGAAGCAGGGCAGGAACTAGGAAATAAAGCTTCAGAGATTCAACCTGGCTATTAATCATTCACAGTTAGATTGACTGCTGTGCCTGATTCAGCTGCTTCCGGCCATCAGAGTCACGGAAAGTCATGGGTCTGTTGCTCCTCTACTCTGGAACCCAAGTTAACTCCTCCAGGAGAAGACCTTCACCATGTGCTTTCCAGGATGGGCTTACTGTATTGCTATAACTCATCTGTCACTATTATCCCCACTTTGCTGTACTGATGAAACAAATATTTGGGGGAGTGTGCCCATCCCATTTGCAAGATCTAATCACAGAGAACAAAAGAGTAAAGAAAGGAACTGCACAGAATTTGTTATCAAGAGATGATCAACAGCATTCCAGGCAGCTGCAGACCAATGGCTAACAAATGGTAATGAAGTTGAAAAGCAGTGTTTCTCAAAATGTGGGTTTTGTTACTTCCTGAATCACAAGAACTAAACTAGAGCACTACCTTAGACTCTATTGGGTACCAGCTTTTGAGCTTCAACAAGCCTTCCAAGGAGCTTATCGTCTCCAAAGTGTGAGACTCACGTTTAAAATGTTGGTGTGTTTTACCCTTTTACCACTTTATACTGATGGAAAACAAAAATTTTAAGTTCCTTGGACTTGATGGCAGTAGTTCTTATTAGCTAACCCAATATCCATGTTTTTCTTTCTCTTTAATAAAACCTTTTCACCTGAGCTCCTTGCTGCCCAGTTATCATTTCTCAGGCCTCTGACAACTGAATACAAAAGGGACTTTTGTGTGGAACATACAGAATGTTCTTCTTAAAGGGAGAAAACACACCCCTTTTCTTCCTTTAGCCCATTCTGCCCCCTGGAATGTGTCTATATTAGCTGGAACCTCAACAGCACACCGTGAACCATGAAAACAAGGCTGATACCTGGGCTGATGGGGTTAGAAAGCCTGAGGGGATCTGGGGTCCTGATGAGTTTGTGAAGCCACCACACTGGTTCTGGAATGCTTATGACAAGATCTCTTTTGTATGAGAGAATAAAGCCTGTGGTCTTGCTTAGAATTTCAGAAAGGTATGTGTGCTTTTAGCTATTGTCTACAGAAAGGTGACAAGTGTGCAATGGTTAAGTGGCCACCGGGGTTCTAGGGAGAGCGGCAGCCCCAAGGACAGATGTGCACGCAAGAATCTCGATTGTCTATTAAAGCAATTGATCACTTAGTGTTGCCCTCCATGCTCCATGAAGTTAACCTTTATCCGACTTAAGGCTAGGACTGTTACATATGGATGAAATGCAGTGTCTTAAAGACATTTGAAGCTTACTTAGTTTCCTTTTACCTTAAGGAAGAAAATATTGTATTTCTTTACTTCTGTTAAATACTTTTATTTCTTCTGTTTCCAAATCTGATACACTCAAGTCATTAGCTAAGTTGCCGTTACTGTCATGACTCTTAAAGTAATGCTCAAATGCAGCAAGCAAAGCAAAAATCTCTATTTCCTTCACTGAAGTTGGCTCAGTTATTAAAGTCATTCATTAGAGGCTTTCCCTTTTTTTTCTCTTCTCCCCCATTCTGCTATCAATGCAGTTACAACCTTTAACATGATTACCTTTATTAATATATTGATTAATGGGATGGCTGCAGATTCAAATAATTTGTTATTAGATTTTATATCCCAACATCTAGTGTGACCTCAGTATCTTCTGTTACAACAGCAGGGACTCTCAAAGTGTAGCCCCTGGAACAACAGCATCAGCATTAGCTTAGAGCTTGTTTTTTGTTGTTGTTGTTTTTGTTTCTTTTCTTTTCTTTTTTTAGTGAGATAGATAGATAGATAGAAATAGGAACAGACAGACAGGAAGGGAAAGAGATGAGAAGCATCAACTCATAGTTGTGGCACTTTAGTTGCTCATTGATTACTTTCTTATATATACCTTGACCTGAGGGTTCTAGCTGAGCCAGTGACCCCTTGCTCAGGCCAGTGACTTTTTGGTTCAGTGACCATGGGTTCATGTCTATGATCCCATGCTCAAACCGGCAACACTGTGCTTAAGGCTGGAAACCCCACACTCAAGCTGGCAACTTTGGGGTTTCAAACCTGGATCCTCAGAATCCATGTCACCACCTGGTAGGCTGAGAACTTGTTAAAGTTGCAAATTCTTGACCCCTACCTGAGATCACTGAATCAGACACTTCAGAGCTGTGTCCCAACAACTGTGATTTTATAAGCCTTTCATGGGTGAATCTAATGCCCGTTCAAGTTTGAGAACCAGTGTTTCAGAATGAGTCTAGTCATATCTTCAAATCAATCTACCAAAAATGCTTAAATGTTAATATTTCTTAATGTTTCCACAGACGTGAAATCTTAGAGAGACTCCTACATGTTGACTGTTGAACATTTAATTATATTACTTTTATCTCATAGACCTTCCGTCTAGAGATAACTAGTCCAGGCAATAAGTTGACTCAATCTGTGCAAAAATAACACTAATAATAACAGCTAACATTGTATAGTATTTTTTTCAGTCTTAAAAGTGCTGACATATTTAGAATTGCATTTGATTATGCAATGGATTTAAATGCACCATCCAAGTCAGTGCAATGTAATTGCAGGAAAACAATGATAAACACAAACTGTTGCAGGATCATGTTTTACTCTTTTCTTTGTCTTTAAATCTCTGGTTTCTGGCAGTAGAACTATATGTGATAAGATAAATATTATTGAATAAATGAACACCTAAACAAATAATATTTTATTGTGATTTGCTTATGAGTTAGGGGAGAAATCTACAGAATCTTAAGCAAAATGCATCTGAATGAAGAGAGAACTTTTTGAAAAACAATTCAGTTTCCTAACTGTGTATTTGACACTAAGACATTTGACAAGGCTAATTACTCATTGTCTTACAGACACACTGTAGAGATTGACTTATTGTCTTTATTTCAGTAGAAAATATAAGCCCAAGATAGCTTCTGGGTCACACTCACGAGGCCAATATTCTTTTGTGTTATAATTAAATAGTATTCGATGGAAGGATATATTTTTTTCAAGAACGTACATATAATATTTAGGAATTTATTGAAATGATTCTTAAAACCATTCTATTATACCTATAATATATATATAAATTGGAATAGCATGCTCTATTCATTGATAAAATATGACTTAAATAGTATTTTAAAAATCCATTAAAAATAAAAATTATCTTAGAAAATAGGGGAAAATAAAGCAAAAAACCTCTGAAAAACTTGGCACCTAGTTAAGCAGTGAGTTTATTAAGGGTATTAATCAAGCACCTTTACTAATATTTTAAGATTGCCATCCCAGCCCAGTGTTTCAGTGTTTGATAATGGTTTTTCTTAGTTCCAAGACTCAAAAAAAAAGAAAAATAACATAAATCCTAAGACTCTAAATCTTTTCACAAGCATTCCAAAACAGCAAATCGTGAACTGCAGTTTTGAAACAAACTTCTGATAAAGAAGTTGGACTATTTTCAATAAGAATAACATAAAATTAAATTTCCAGGAGTGTACTTTAGTGGAAAAGATTCAGGCTTTGAAGTTAGAAAACAGGTTCAAGTTCCAGCTCTGTAATTTACTAGCTAGAAAACCAACTTATTTATACCACTGAGCCTCAGTTTCCTCATATGTAATCTGGGAGTGATAATAACAACTGCCTCATAGAACTTTTGTTGACATCAAACAGAATTCTGTGTTTTGACCTTTCAGGCTAGAAACTGGTGAATAGAAAGTTCTTAATTATGAAATAGCCCTTGTTATTTTGAAAGAAAATGAGAAAATACATGAAATAATTTGTAAACTATAAAAGGTTGCATAAATATTGGTTGATGATCTATTAGTTTTTGCCAGAGACAAAGGAAAGCAATTATAATTGGGGGATTGCTTTTTCTAAGCGTACACTTGGAAAATTCAAACCTGTTTGATTATAACACTTTCTTCCATCAGTGCCCTAAAAAGTCACACAAAATCTGAGCAACTATCAAGGTTTTCTATCAAGCTGTATAAGAAAGTCACACAAAATTTTCTACTAATTCAAAAATAAAGCTGCTCTTGAATTCTGGTGTACTAGAAGACAAGCAATTAGACAGGCACACTCAGATAGCCTGCATGTCTTTTAGCAACATGAATATGGCACTGATTGTTTTAAAGAGAAAAAGTGACAAAGAAAGGTAGTAACAGTGTCCAAAAATGATCCTGCTTTAGGTTCTTAGATAATTTCCACATTACCATCAATCACTTACCCTAAATGAACAATAATAAAATATGATGAACCAATATCACACTGGATCCTTTAATTTATTGAACCTCGACCTTTCCTGAGCACTTAGGAAGAGCCAGGTGCTAGGAATTTGAAGATGGATAAAGACATAATACTTACTCTGGACCTATTAAGCAACTCAACTCTGCAAGACATAAGATAAAGGCAGAAAACCATAAGAACCTGAATCATTGTAGAATATGGGGCTAAAATAATATAGGGTGAGGGAGAGGAGCTAGCAAAGCACTAACACATTCATTCACCGTGAGGATTTTTCACACCAACACTTACACACCTTGTAAACACCACCACCAAGAAACCAGTCTCGGAAGGCTTAGAAGCAAAGATGTAGAACTTCTAATAGCAATGTTTCCAGCACAGGAAATTATATATAGAGAATAGTAGTACTTAAAGTATGATCCATAGATCCTTGGTGGTTCCTAAAATCCTTTCAGAGGGTCCATGAGTTCAAAACCATTTTTATAATAGGCAAAGACATTATCTGCATTTTTTACTATGTTGACATTTGTACTGATGCTGGAAAATCAATGGCGGGTAAACTGCTGTGCTTTAGTAAGAATTAAGGCAGTGGCATCAAATTGAACTAATAGTCATTGTATTCATAAATGTTATACACTTTTAGTTTTAAAAGATTGTCAGTTTCACTTAAGAACATCTTTGATGAAGCAATAAAAATATTATTTTTATTTTATCTTAACCTTGAATACTTATCTGTTCAATATTTTGTGTGACAAAATTGGAAGTTCTTCTGTATACCAAAGTATAACTGTTATCTTAAGGAAAAATACTTGACTTGAAAAATGACTGAGAGACATCTGATATTTGTTGTCAAGGATAAAATCTGAGCTTCCTAGTGAAAAGTAGAATTCTGAAAAACTTGTATTCAGCATGATAAACATGATTTTAATACTTATCTAATGAAATTGGTGGTACTATTAACAAATAATTTTAAAATAGTGTATAATAATACGTGACAAAATAGAAACCTTACATAATTCCATGAATCAATATTTTCCAAATACTAATGCTTGATATAAAAACATACATTGGTAAAAAATTCATAAAAAATGCAAGGTAGAGTGATGGATTATAGTATAACTGGGTACAGAAAGTTAATTAATAGAATCTCATATTCCATACTACAACTGATAGAAAGGAAACTTGTCAAGTTTTAATGTAATATAAAAATATATCCAAACTTATCTAAAATGCCTACAAAAATGTCCCCCTTTCTAACTACATGTCAGGGTGAGTGTGGATTTTCTTTTTACACTTTCCTAGAGCAATATATTATAAAAAATTGAATGCAGAAGCAGACAGGAGAATCCAGTTTTTAATCTACTAAATTAGACAATAAAATGACTTGCAAATATATTTCTTAAATGCCACAATTCTTGCTAATTTTTGTTTGTTTTTGATAATATAGTTACTTTTCATAAAAATAACAAAATAGTAACATGCAATGTTTGTTATTGTTAAATTAATACATACATTTTTGTAATGTCTGCCTTTTCATTTCTAGTTATTTAAGTATCAATAAGTATAATCCATGTAAGTAAAATCTCTTTTGAGTACTTAGTTTTTTTTAAGAGTGTAGAAGATTCCTGAAGCAAACAGAGTGAGAATCCCTGGTGTGGAGTATATGAAAATCACTGTTGGCAACACCTTGATTTCTTCCTCACACTCTCTTAGGAAGATCTCAACAATATTGCCAAGTGTCACACTGGGCATGAAAGCCAAAGTTAAAACTGCTGTGTTGGATGTCATAGGGGATCCTGGTAGGTGATGGTGGGGACCTGAAGTGATGCTCCCTTATAAGCAAGTCCCTCTGGGAAACTCCTCAGAACATTTATTCTCTGAGGGCCAAGATACTGCTAGCACTGGAGCATAAGGTACTTGGATTCTGTGGGAACCTAGGATTTTTAAAATGATCTCAGGAGATAAGTATAAAAAATATCTTCAGTGTTAAATATTTTTAATTTGTTATAATAAAAAAACTCATTGAATGAAATGTGAAGAATAACAACAAACTTGCAAGATGATAACATATTAAAAGAGGAATGTAAGGTTTATTAAAGAAAAAAACATTAATGAAATAGACAGCTTGGGACCTAATTCTTCAGGCTGAGAATAAAAATTTTGAGCAAAAATAAATAAAAGTAAAAAGATTTATAAATATTGAATTTATGACTGCTTTTCTAGAGTTTTGTGTTTGTGTACTAAATATGGTATCTAAAATTTACTAGCCATGGGGTAATCGACATTAAAATATTAAAAGTCATTCATGGCTGTTGGGACAATGCTTACGATATGAACAAATATATCCATTATTGAAGCTCACCTGTTATACTTTTCCTTCAACTCTGGCCACTTTATTCTTTTGTTTTTCCTCTTTCTTTGCAGCGAGGTTCTAGCTCAGTACCCTTATTGTAATTGACTCCCCCAGGCTCTGTCCATTTTTATTAAGCACCAAAATGTCACCTAGTTAGCCAAAAGATGTGCTGAACTCTGCATGGTGCATTGCACACACTCATATTTAAAGGTACATGAGTAAGGGAGGCTTTGTGAAGATCCAGGAGTAAGTCACCAGGAGTCAGAAAGCCTTAGTTCCAGTCATTCCCTGCAGATGCCAGAATCCTCATAGAACAAAAGCCCTTCAGGTTAAGACTGAAAACATTGGCGGAATCCAAACACTGGTTCGGAATATTGGTACCTTACTGTGAATAAAGAGGTCCAGGGTCTGTTCAGTCAGAATCTGGGAGGAGAAGCTGGCAGAGGCCCCTCCCATGGGAAAGGAGAACTGAAGGATGCAGGGGACAGAGACACCAACATCAACTGGAGTCTGTGAGATGTAGTTGCATGACCAAGAGGGTCGGTGCCAGCCTGACCTAAGTTTGAGTCTCTGTTCCCCCACTCACTTACCAGATGGGTGACTTGAGGACATCTATGTACTTAATCTCACAGAGCATCAACCTTCTCATGCAGTAAATCAGGACAGTTGTATCTCCCTGGCAAGGCTGAGTGAAGATTCAATGAGTGCAAGCATGTGACATGCCTGGAACACAGTAGGTGTCCAGTGAATACCTATTTTCTTTCTCCATCTTAGAAATGTTCCCACACAGTTGGACATCTGTTACCTTTTGGAAGAGCAAAGGGACCCATTTTTAGGGAACAGCTGGACATTTTCGAACTTCTTCCACACACCCTAATGAGTTCACCTGTTTTAAACCTTTTACTAATACTGAACATAGACCACTCTTGAAAGCTTTCTTTAAAAAAAATGCAAAGAATAGAATGTTCATTCTATTCTCCCAGTCTTTACGGTCAGTGTGTCTTCCAGAAATTCCAGGAAGTTAGTGGGGCCTGACCTTCCTCTTTTTCTTCTTGTCGTTTTATGAAGCACACCAGCAATCTTTAATCATGCTGTGATTTTGACTTTCTAAATGCCACCCACGTTAGCTTCTGAAGAGTTTCAAACAAAGACTGTATCCCACAAACAAAAATAGCTGATCAGTACTTTTCAAAGAGTACTCAAAAAGCATCTTATTTTTAAAAAATTACATGTGTCTGTTTTCTCATTTTATTTCCATATTCATTTCTGGAGAGAAGCACTTCCTTTTGTTACAGATTTTAATAAAAATTCAGGCCTAACTACAGAGATTGTTTAGTATTTATTCTTTATTGAGGTGATTAACATGCAAAACATTATATATTTTTTTCTTTTTTAATAAAAGTGGGTATGTAAAATGAAGAGAGTTAACTGATTAGATGCTTCCTAAGTCACCTAGTTTTCACCTGATAAAAACTTATTTGCTTAAAAGGAAGATTACTAAAAAGAAAATAGGCCCAAAGGTGTTTAGATTAGGAATATCAAATGTTCTAAATATTAACAGAGATCATACTCTTGGCCTATCTTACTTACTACATGGTGAAAATTAGCCATCCAATCTCTCTGGAAGATAAGGACAGTTAGAGTTCGAGTCTGAGAAAAGTGCAAATGGATCTGACCAAGACAAAAAACATCCAACAATCAACAGCCAAAATGTCTAGAGAAATAAATTTCATCAGGAATATGAGTAGACCTGGAAAAAGCAAAACTCACATCAGGTTGTTTCTTTGCAGTGAACATTTCTCTGTCTGACCTGCTTTGATGTGCTGATAGTTCAAAGGGAACGTCTTAGGATGAGTAACATGGTAAACTGAGCTGCAAAATAAAGGCAGCAATCATAGGGAGGTGTAGAAAGTAAAAAATGGTCAAAGTATCACTTAAATGAGCTCTTTAATTTTGAATTATTTTTGTTCCTTTGTGGCCAAAAAAAAAAAAATTAGTATCCTTTTATTTGCTGAAATGATATTTCCCAAGGGAAGCTCTCTGTTGTTGAGACTCAGGGATAGCTCATCAGTTTTGTGTTATGTACCCCTTTCTTTACTTACCACCGATCAGATGAAAATACTGGAATTACTCTTTGGAGTAAACTGAAGCATATGATATGTGATAACACAAAAACATCAGTGGCATTCGACGATGAAGACACTATCAGGTGGTCTTGGTACCTAATGTGGTCAGCCTTTTTGCATTTCCTTCTACCTTAGATTTCTGTCTTAGAGATTTACTTCTATTTCTTTTAGATCTCCAGTGCATGTAGTGGAAATCCTTCTTAAGCATTCTTCTCTATATTTTTTTCTCCCCAAAGGTTGCATGCTTCCTTCACCCCGTGAGAAAGAATTCTGGCAGATTTGAGGCAGATTTCTCCAAGTAGTGGGAACGGCTTCTGTTATTTGTTGAATTTCTTACAAGGATTCTCTTTCATTATGCCCAGTATGCAAAATACATGGCAAAAACTATCTATCACTATCTGATTGTATAATTTCACCACTTTATTTTTATTCTCTAGGTAAGTGAAAATGATGATCTGACTAAGATCATAATCATTGCTGATCAGTACATGACCTCCTACAAAGATCTCTGCAAGCACACAGACTTTTTATAAGACGCCACGGAGCAGATATCAGATAGAGCACCCTCCCCCATCACCCTCTTGCTACTAAAAAACTTAATAACTTGGTATTGTTCAGCCAATCATTCAAGCAGGTGAGTGGAATTCTACCTGTTCCTCAGGTAGAGTATCTGCTAAACTCGTGCAAAGACTGTTGGGCATTTGTAGCTCTGTCTACTGGTAAAGAGCTCATGGTTAGGTGAATGCAAACATTGTGTGAAAGCTTTGTGATTTCCTGTGTTTGTCTGAAATCATGCACAAATTAAGCCAGTGTTCAAAACAGACCTCAAAAAAGATATCCTTCTTTTTCAGTGGCATTTTTTAATGATATATATATATATATATATATATTTCTTTTTTTTATCCAAGGGAGAGAGGCTCTGGAAATAACAGAAACACAAGGCGCTGACAACTTTATGAAAGTTAACTTTCATAAATGCCAGTTTCACAAATGATCATGTAAAGGGTTTTTTAAAACATTGGTTGCAATTTCTACTAGGTGTCACAATTCAGTGAACCATTAAAAGTGAACCGGCTCACTGAACTGAACTGAACTGAACAGATGGAATTCCACCCTCGTTATGCTTGAAAGGCTCCCTGAACAATACAAACTCTTCTTTTAAGTCCCCTTCCTGCAGCCCCTTACCTTACTAATACAAGCATGTGGGGGCTTGCGGCCAGGACACGGCCCCTCCACTCTTTGTTCCTTTGTTTGGTGCCTCCATTTAGGCCAAGGCAAAGGCAGTCTGTTTTGAAATCTGCAGGACTCCTTCATCACTTTCATAGTCCTAGTGTTATTTTCCATTTGTTCCCAAATGACCGTTGGTAGGAGAATGTCCTATTCTCTTTTAATTTTGGCCTGAGTTCTACTTCACTATAATCTATCCAGATATAAAGGTACCTTGAAAGATTTTTGTTCTGTAAGTAGACCTGAACAATAAGGACTAGTGTTATTGTCTTTGCCTGTCTTTATTATTTAATTTTTTCTTTTTCTTTTTTTCCAGGAAGTGCAGATGAATGCCAGACCACAAGACAGATAATGTATATCTTTTTTGGCTTCTAAAATCCTCACTGCATAGGAAAAATAAACTGATAAAAGGGATTATAGACATACATTATTTACTTGCTTATCAAGGTGCTGATGATAGTCTTTGAGGAGCAAGAGATCAAATAGCTGTTTGTAGTGAATTCATTAACTGCTAGTTAATCAATTAATTCAATATATATTTATGAAGGTTAATTAGTGCCAGGCATTATACTGGACATTGTGTGAGATTTAAAATGAAATGAAGTTCAAGTCTCTGCTTTCAGAGTAATTTAGGAGAGACAGCTAGACATAGACAATCATGTGTTTGAAAATACACACCATTCAAACGGCTTCTTGGTTGTTTCTATCTGGCCTCTTGTGTGCCTTCCTCTTTTGACTCATAACTGGTGCTGTAATGAATTGACATGTGAAAAACACACTAATATCTTCAGTTTTGCTGTTTTGTAGGTTTGTTTATTTTCAAGGCTCCTGTTTTGGAAAGCTTCAAACTGATTTTTCTTCATGGGAAAATCAGACCATTCCTACAAAGCATGTTCTAACAGGGTTGGGGGGAAAACAGACGAGAGACAAAGCCAGAGGACCAGGACTGGGAATTTGGTTTGGAACAAAAGGTACTGGCAGGTGGACCATTGATCAATACCAGAAAGGTCAGCTGAGGGAGAGATTAGCCAATAAGAGGACCAAAAAACGGAGAGACAGGCATTAGCAATCAGATGGTGAGGTTAGGATTCCGGAACACACAAGGTCAGAGGGTGAAAAAGAAGTGTTTGGGAACATGGGGTCAATAATCCAGGTCAAAACCCCTCAACAACAAGGGATTAAGAGCCATTCAAAAGGTCTGAATAATAAGCACAAGATGCAGACAGCATGAGTTTGATGCTGAGTGACCCTGTGATTCTTCACCCTTCATAAGGCTCTGACCTCAGATCAGAGCTGGTTATAAGGAGAGGCATGTCTCTCTGAGTCCACAGCAGATAGTTTTAGATTAGGTGAAGAATAAGACAGAGAATTAAGTATTTTGTCACAGCATTAAAATACAGAATTTGAAAGTTGTTTGTGAATCTGGATCTCTAAATTTATATATTTCTTAGGAATAAGTCTGCCACTTAATTTTTAGACAGTAAAATACAGTATTAAAATTCAGTCTTTAGCACTTGCTTGTATAATTAAGTTTGAGTCCATGTTATATTACTAATGAGCTATATGAACTTGTGTAAGGTACTTGACCTCTTAAAGACATGGTTTCTCCAAGTGTAAAATAGGAATGACACTTATTTCAGAGTGCAAAATATTCAATATTTAAAAATAAGACATGCAAAATTATTAGTTGTGAACATTATTATTATCATAATCCTCATTATTACTAACTTGGATTTTTTTTATTCAGGAATTTTATCTTTTTCCCTTTCAGAATATAAATATTACATTCTACAAAGTTAACAGTTTGGTTGTTCCCATTGATATTTTTTCTTTAGTTATTTCAAAAAGTCTTTGCTTGTTTTATTTATTATACTTGATAAGTAATAATAACACAAGTTTATGTAAAAATATATTTAAAATTCCTATATTAAATGTTCTTAAGCTTTTACTCCGAGACGGCCATCTAGTAACATAAATTTATTTATTTATTTATTTATTCATTCATTCATTCATTCAGTTATTTATCTATTTATTTATTGAATTTATTTATTTATTTATGACAGAGACAGAGAGAGGGACCAATAGGGAAAGACAGACAGGGAGGGAGAGAGATGAGAAGCATCAATTCTTCATTGTGGCACCTTGACTGATTGTCAGTTGTTCATTGACTGATTTCTCATATGTTCCTTGACTGGGGGTTCGGGGGGCTATAGCAGACTGAGTGACCATTTGCTTGAGCCATTTGCTTGACCAGTGACTTTGGGCTCAAGCTGGTGAGCCTTGTTCAAACCAGATAAGCCCAAGCTGAAGCTGGTGACCTAGGGGTTTCAAACCTGAGTCCTCTGCATCCCAGTCCAACATTCTAGCTGCTATGCTGCAACCGCTTTGTCAGGCTAGTAACATGAACTTAAACACTAGGAGGTGAACCAGAAGCCTACAGATAGCAAATCTAAATTCTTCTCTATCTTGTTCTAAGTACAACTCATCATGGGGCAAACATTTTACATTGTCACTACTCTAAAAACACACAAAAATTAGCTCTTTTTCTTTAGATTTTCTATATAAAAATTAAGTTAATAAGGTTTATTGTGTGTGTGTGTTTTCAGGACTTAAACCAAATGGATACCCTACTGTGGAATAGTCAGAATGTATTTTAATTTAAATCCTATGTCAACTACTTCCCATGAGTTGCTTTGAAGAAAGAAAGACATAAGTGGAAGGCTCCTGAGGCAGTAACTAATGGATGACATTATATTTTTAAAAGTAAGTTTTAGCCTGACCTGTGGTGGCGCAGTGAATAAAGCATCGGCCTGGTAACACTGAGGTCGCCAGTTTAAAACCCTGCACTGGTCTGTTCAAGGCACATATGGGAGTTGATGCTTCTAGCTCCTCCCCCCTTTCTCTCTCTCTCTCTCTCTCTCTCTCTCTCTCTCTCACTCTGTGTCTCCTCTCAAAAATTAATTAAAAAAAAAGAAATAAAAGAAAACAAAAAAAGAAAAGAATTGTATTTTGAAAGTAAGTTTTATTCTTTCTTTATATTAGCTGTTCATAACACTTTATTTAAAGTATTAAAATAATATCAAATAAAGGGCAAGGTCCTTTAGTGTTAGGTTTTCTAGCCTAGATCTGGGACTGGATTATCATAGACTTTTGAGAAACATTTTGAATATAATTTCCTCTTTCTATCATGTCTGTTTGTATTCTCATTCACACTACTTAGTCTCTCCATTTGCCTGGCCTTCAAAAGCATTATTTGTACCATTTTGTGAACCCTAACTCATCTGTGTTACCTATATGTTGTTGTCACATGCATTGTGTGGTCAACTAAAAGCTGGGGACAAGAAGGCCATTGTCCTAAAAGTTACCATAAGTCTGTTGCTGGTTCCACAATAAGACAAATTTTATTCATCTATAGAATAGCTAAGGTTATCTCAGAGTTTTATGCCTTTACTTGGGGGACAATAGAATTGGTTGTGTGGACACTGTCTCAGAACTTGATGTGAAGTTTGCAATATTTTTACAGACATAGATATTTTTCTATACCATCAACTATGGGCAGGAGGACAAAGTAGTGAGATCAAGATCATATGTTGTCTCCCTTGTAACACTTTCTCACATACCCATTTGTTCCAGCCCTAAATAAATCTAATTGCATATTTCTCTGTAGCAGTCATTTATGAATCTTTCTCCTCCATTCATCTGTGAACTGCTTCACAGGAGGTTCTTTCTAATCTTATTCATCTTTGGAAGGCAGAGTATGTTAGTGGATAAGAATGTGAACTCCAGAGTTAGAAGGTTTGGGAAAAACTTCCGCTTCCACCATTTACTAGTTGTGTGATCTTGGAAAAGATGATTAACCACTCTAAGCCTTAGTTTTCTGTAAAATAGGTGTTTATTTCTCTACAGGAGTTGTTTTGATAATTAAGAGAAAAATCCATATTCATCAGCCGGCATTTGTTTTGTACACTTCGTGTTCAGCAGCATCCGAGTCTTAACAATGCCTCATTACAGGTTTGCTTCACTTGGCTCTGTCATCCTTAAACCGCACAGTAAGAAAAATACATATGGCTTCAAGCGGCAGCTTACATATTTCTTTTGCTGAAGGATGGGAAGGAGTAATGATAGAACCTTTCTGTGAAAGACAGTAAAAAGAAATGCAAATGGAAGCACTAACACCTGAACTCATATTTGACATTGCCAAGAATATTACCAAGATAAGCGACTGGGGAACTTCAGACTCTTAGTTCCAACTTTTGGTAGCTCAGTTGCAATATACACAAAACAAATATTCTAGCGTTAACTTGCCTTGTCAAGATACAATGAGAACAGAGCACAACACTTAGCCAATTTCATTACGTGTTCCTAGTGCTCTTGTAGCAGGGAAACTGAGATACAAGTTTGGGGACTTGATCAAGGTCACAGTCAGAGGCAGAACCAAATTAAAATTCATGTTCCCTGAGTCCTTTCCATGCCAGTGCCTCACCTACTGACCCATGGTGCTCCACCAAGAACTACTTCTGATTAAGTGAACTTTCAGGTTTCAATAACACAAAACCTTGGCAAGGACTTTAGGTAACAATCTCATGTCATATACTCCAGTTACATTTTGGCAAGAGCTGGCTATCTCATATATATGTTAACTTAATTGCCTCCAGGCTGACTTAGAAGAAACTGGTGTGTTCTCAAAGTTGAACTGATAGGACAAGAGCTTGATTAAGTCTCTATTTGAAAACTAAAAAGGGCAAATGAAAATGGGCCAGATGCCTTTCTTGTAGACTATGCAGCTCATTATCAGGGATCGTGATTTTTTTTGATCACCATTATGATCCCAGAGCCAAGCATTGTACCTATATGTGATAGATATTCTATTAATATTGAGTAAATGAATGTATGAATACAGGGAAGCTTCGATGATTCAGGTGTAGTTGAGTAGCTTCCCATAACTTGGGGCAGTATTTTTTTCATACTATAATGGGGGCTGTATTCTTTACCAAGTATTTATATTTAGTTTGTATGTGTATTTGTAATAGAAAGTTAAAATTTATTTTGAGCAAGGTTTGATGATTCAATAGATGTTGCACAACAAAGTGAAGTACTGGATTTAAATGTGCATATTTAAAGCAGATTAAAATTGGTTGCACGAATTTGGAGGAACACTCACCGTAATGGAAGACACAAAAATGCTCAGAGAAAAAACAAACAGCATTTTGAAGAGCATTTCTCAGAGAAAGCTGCACTGACAGCATCCTCTTTCCCTAAGGCTGGAGACAGACCTGCTCTCACTCAGAGTAAGGGACAACTTGGAGGATTGTTTGTAGCCCTCTTCTGGGTGTGAGCCCAAAGGGGGCTGGGTCTGATTTTAGCCCAGGAAACCAGAGAGCAGGTGACAAGTCTTGGAGAGCTGGTTTGGTTGCTAAGCAGAGGTGAGTCTCTGAGTCTCTCTGCTGCAGTCCAGAAAACAACTCCTCTTGCCTGAGGTTCAAAGAGGTAAAATCCTAGGGACTAGAAAGGGATCTGATGTAGGAATGGTCTCAAGACATTTTAAGTCTTGGGAAAGTAGCTGGTTTGGAAGAGACATTGAGATTCTAGGAGAGAAAAATCTCCATAGATTTTTCTATGGGGCCAAGGCTGGGGTTGGTGAAGGACAGGTGTGAAAGAGAGTTAAAAAAGAAGCATAAACTAGAGATATAGTTAGAGTTGACCATCAGGGGTCTTGCCAAATTTAGCTACTATTATCTGTGAGAGAAAGAGTCAGCTTAAACATCTTCTAGGACCAGAAAGCACACCCATTCATGTAAAAAACTTCCCTCCCAACATTTCTGCTTCTGGCTCCCTATGTTGTAACCTGAGAGGGGTAAGAAATCATGGCTAATGAGTAGGGTAGGATCAGAATTTGACTAATTGTCAGCAATGGGCATCTCACTATTGACTATTGAACTTAGAGTGAATCGAGAACCATCTATTGTGAAAAAGTAAAGGAAGGTGATATTTAATGGTAGGGAACAGCACCGCCCATTAAGTAGATTTTAAAGAGAGAGAGACCAAAATTCAATTACATTTTGATTATACCTGTGATTATTAGCTGACCTTGGTAAAAATAGCAGATAGATAGATTACTTTTGATTTTATTATGTATGTCCTTTTGTAAGCTTGAACAGAGCTCTCATGTTAAAAATGAACAATTCGGTAGCATTTGAAAATCACCTCTGAGTGGCACCTCTCTTCTCCCAAGATTATACTGCCTACATTTTAGGGGCCACAGATCAGATGAGGCTGTATGGTTTATTAATCCTATATCCTAGAAGCCAAATTTGTAAGAACATGTTAGTTGTGCTTGAGTCAGAAAAAAGGAGTTGAAAGATAATTAGGAATCATTTGGTCTGCATTGTCTCCACTATACACTGAAAAAAAACCCAATCCCCTGCTGATCTTATTTCATATTTCAGAGCTACTCTAACCTAGATCAGTGTTTCTCAGCTGGTAAAAGGCACTTCCTATAGAGTGGTTCATTTATATGTTTTACTCTTTCACAATTTCTTAAGGCCATTTCTGCTCTTCCATCTTTCCCATTGGACTATCAGACTTTAAGAGTTGATGTGACAATAGGTCACTACTACATCGGTGGAAGGAAGAAGAAAATGAGAAGAGAGAGCTAACATCTGGTACACTGTTGGCCATGGAAAAGAAAGGGGATAATGGAAGGGAAGTTCAAGTTAACTGAGCACCTACCCAATACCATCCACCATACAAGCACTATCCCTTGACTGATCTGACTTACCGTGAGCAGTTGTTCCATTAAAGTAGGCATTTCTGTGTCCTTTGTATAAAGGAGAATGAGAAAAGTGACTCGCTTAGTATCATAAAGTTAGGCCAAACTCCGTATTCCCTACTCTTTCTGTAATTTCATACAGCTTCCTTTGAAACTATATTTTATATACATGTTTGAAGTTTGCTTGTGACTTTCTCCTTTTTAATCTTCAGAATCTAATTCTATATCCAAGCTGATAGTGTTTTTAAATAAGGAAATTGTTTTTGATTTCCACTACCACATTTTTATGAGACTACATTGACTTCTGTTATTAGAATTGAATTTCAGGATAGCAGGTGACATATGTTCTTTCTCAGCACTGCACACCTTTCCATTATAGTGCACAACAGTTGATTCCAATCAACTTTTTTTTTTAACTCATTCCACATTTCCAATATTTTTATACTTCTATTACCATTCACAAAGATTTTCAGAAGTGTGTTCCAATCTGGTGATATTATGATAACTTTCCCCTAGGGGTTTATTAGCTTCCATGTTATAGTATTCATTTCACCTACTTTCATTTCCTTGGACTAAGTCCAGAATAGCCCCTGGTCCTGTTGATTGCTTCACAAGCTGTGTGAGGGAACATTTTTGCAATGCACTCTGAGACAAGCATCCACCTGATTCTATTCCTGTGATCTATCAGTCATTGTCAGGGGATTGAAATTGCATCACATGGACTATTTTTATTTCTTTAATGCCTCCACATTCTTCTTTTCTGTTCATTGCCTAGCTTTCTTTTTATAGGAAAACATATTTCCTCATGTTAATATATGTTTGTATGAATCAGATTTTTTTGAGAAAAGTGCACTTTTTACATGGTGTGTGTGTGTGCATGTGTGTATGTGTGCGTGTGCGCGTGCATGCACATGAATAAGTCAAATGGACAAGGACTCCCACCTTGAGACCATGATTTTGACATCTTCTGGAGGTACAGCTGCCAAACACGGGCTATTGCCTTTTAGGATAAAATAGTAACCTCTTAGGAAGGACTCTTTCTAAGAAGGCTCAAGGGAAAGTGTTAATTATAACTCATCCGGGAGATTCTTTCTTTAAGTTTTTTTAAAGTCAAGATTTTATTTTAAAGAACTTATTTATTGATTTTAGAGATAAGAGAAAGAGATAGCGAGGAAGTATAGGAAGCATCAACTCAGTAAAAGCAAGCCAGGGTTTTGAACGTGCGACCTCAGCATTCCAGGTCGACACTTTATTTACTGCACCACCACAGGTCAGGCAGCAGAGAGATTCTAAATATGGTGTTTTTCATGTGAAGGGCCCAGGAGGCTAATTACCAGGACATAAACCTGAGTCATTAGGGTGAGGGACATAGAAAAAGAAAAGTAAAAATAAAATGAGTCATTTCTCTACCTCTGAGAGAGAAGAACACAAGATATAAGCAGCATTAACATCAGTGGCCAAGACATCTACAGCTGTATGGGGAAAGAGAAGAAGCCGTATTGTCCTAGAAGTGGCAGTGCTGGAGATAGTAGTATAGGAGGCTTCAGCAGTGGTGGCATTGATAATGACACACTGTCCGTGGTGTCCTTTAGGAACCTTCAAAATTGAATGTTAGTATCAATGATGGCAGAGCTTCTGATGGGCAGCAGTGAAGCTGATGTAATGCCATGGTAAGCCTTTAGGACAGAAAGAGGATTGGGCATCCTGATGACCCAATGAGACATTGCCTGGTGATGTCCAGAATTATTTGGAAGCTTGAGGAGGGAGGTTGAAATTCATAAAAAGGAGGTGTTGATGGAGTCAGAGAAATACTGTTTGTAGCTTTTAAGACCATTTTCTTAGTCCCAGGTTAATATGGCTGGAGAAACACAGAAATAAGAAGGATGAGAATACTACATGCCGAATGCTGTTTCATTCCTTACAATGAAATAACTGCGAGGTGATACAGTTATTGCCCCCATGTTGCAGATGATGAAATTGAGGCTTTGAGAAATCAAGTAATTTTGCCAAGGTCATAGAAAGAGAAAGGGCTTAAGAAGTCTAGCCTGACTAGGCAGTGGTGGAGTGAATAAGGTGTGAACCTGGAATGCTGAGGTTGCCAGTTCGAATCCCTGGGTTTGCCTGGTCAAGGCACTTTCGAGAAACAGTGTTTCCTGCTTTTCCCACCTTTATCTCTCTCCTTTCTCTAAAATTAATAAATAAAAAAAGAGAAGTCTAGTTCCAGAGGCCATTATTTTAGCCAACTTATAATACTTTAGTCAGAAGACTTAACTATAATCTTAAATACAATTTTTTGAAGAATGATTTGTGTACTGGTAAAGTTCTGTTAAGATAAAGCTCTGAATGCATTAATTTAGGATTAGCAAGAAATATTAAACTCATTTAAAGAAGAAATATTGCTTTGAATAATTAAAATATTTTTATTGTAAATAAAACTCTTTCTCCTCTAGATTTTCCTAATTCTTTTAGTTTTCTAATTATCTTGATTTTATTGTTTGTATTTATCCTAATTTTTTTTCTATTACTGTTGCCATGGCCCTGGACCAGACCCTCATCACATCATGCCTGGACAATTAGAACATGTCCCAACACAATGTCCCCTGACTCTTGTCTCTTACTTCTCCTATTCACTTAATATATTGCATCAGACAAATGTTATTAAAACACCAACCAATTGTAACCTGTTCAAAAACATTTATTGGCTCTAAGTAGCTATAAAATATATTGTATACTCTTTAGTCTGGAGTATGAAGCTATTCATGTATACATATATTCATATAATGTCTTTGCTTATTTCCTTTAAGATGCTTCCCTTATAAACATTTTAGTCTCCCCACACTAGTGGTCCCCAAACATACCTGTGGTACTTTTCATCTACTGGAATCACAGCAAATTGCTCTA
Source organism: Rhynchonycteris naso (assembly GCA_037038555.1). Lineage (NCBI taxonomy): Eukaryota > Metazoa > Chordata > Mammalia > Chiroptera > Emballonuridae > Rhynchonycteris > Rhynchonycteris naso. Next base: position 164,113,423 of record CM072999.1, on the reverse strand, counting down.
GTGCTCAACGTTGTTCAATTCTTATACCCTCCTTAAAATCCTCTTCAAATCCTGCACCTTTCATAAAATCCCACTCAATCAGAGTCTCTAGGCACTTGATATAGCCCTGTGGAATTAGAAAAAGTCCTCTAGTTTGAGGCGAGCTACATCAGGGCAGAGGGCTTGGTTAAAGGAGCTGGGGTTAGATTTCAGCGCCCTGCCCCAAGTCCACCTGGGCTTTTCTTGCAGAACACAAATGTTCTTCCCCAAGTGGTAGCCCTGTCCATTGCCTCCTCAGCCCATGCCCACACCGCAGCCGATTCCTAAAGCAATCATCACCTCTACAATTCACTAGGCAATTAACGATGTATTGCCTGGTGACATCCCTTCAATTGTTACTTTTTAAAATTCTTGCATGGATGTTTTTATTTCCAACATCTTATAGCTTCAGAATGTTCCCTCTTGAGGCCAGGGTTAATATAGGTATTATATTTCTCTGTGGTTCTCAGAATATACAACACAGTGCTTTGCGTTGTAGGAACTCAAACAATGTTTGTTGATTTTACTGAATTGTTTTATGCAAATAAACATTGATAATTACAAATGAAGCATGCATTTGTCAGCACAAATAATCCACAATTGCTTGTCCATTGTTAGCTGGAAAAGATGTTTCTACCGACACACACACCCATTCACACACACAGTGTAATTGTAGTGCAATTATACTTTACCTTTATTTTTATTATATATCTTTTACATTTTGGTATATTACACTACCCACAGCTACAAATGGAGAGAATTATTTTTGTACTTTGATTTACATTGAATGGTATTCAGGCCTTCATTATAGTAAAGCTCTTCAACATAATTATTTTGCCAACAACTATTTATACACACAAAGTACTTCAGGGAAAACAAAGATGAAAACATTTCAGTCTCTGATGTCAATGAGATTTAATTCTGAGTAGGAGAAAACATTCATTAACAAATACAATGTTGGTAAGACAGATGTAAGTTCCATAAAAGCAGCATAGGAAATGTTAATTAGGTGTTCAGAGGAGCCAAGAAACTCTAGCATTTGCATTTGAGCTGGATTGCGGTAGGGCAGATAGGTTACATGGTCATGTTGCTGTGAAAGGAGTACTCCAGGCAGAGGCGAGGAGTGGGAAATGCTTAATTGAAGAACCATCTCTTTGAAATCACAATATTTTTCCTTTGGTGCAAAGTATCCTTGTGTACTACCTTCACAGTGCCATGTCTATATACCTCCCAATCACTACATTTCTAATTTATGATACCTGCCTGAGGTGGATTATCACAGCATTATCCATTTCTATCCTCAGCAATGAGTCCTGCAAAATTAGAGGCATTATGTGCAAGTTATATGTTTTCTATACTCATTATTCTCTAGAAAGAAAATCTCTCGATGGAAAGGGATAGCTGTAACATTGACACTTAAGCTTCCCTTAACAACTTCCTGGTAGGGTTTTCTTACTTGAATCAAATTTTTCATCACCTTCGCCAGACTGAGGTGTATTCTGCAATACTACTTTTTTTAAATTTCTTTTTATTTTATTCATTTTAGAGAGGAGACACAGAGTCAGAGAGAGAGAGAGAGAGAGAGAGAGAGAGAGAGAGAGAGAGAGAGAGAGAAGGGGGGAGGAGCTGGAAGCATCAACTCCCATATGTGCCTTGACCAGGCCAGTGCAGGGTTTTGAACTGGCGACCTCAGTGTTCCCAGGTCGACGCTTTATCCACTGCGCCACCACAGGTCAGGCAATACTACTTTTTTTAAACTAAAAGAATTCTTTGTAGTTTTCACTCACCTTAGCACAGCGAAGGGAGACTGACCTTTTCTAAAGTAATGTTATTTCAGAAGTGTGTGAGCGGTGTTTCTATCTCTGACATTATCTTGTATTAAAATAGCCCTGCTGTCAAGCACAAGTAAAATAGTTGACAGAAGTTACAAAAGTCCCTGATTAGAGGTATTAACCCTCTGACTGGAGGGTTAGGGTTAGAAGCTAAGGATGTCAATATTTGAGGTGTCATGGACTCAGGGAGAAGAAAATGTATCAAGCTTATCCCAATATCTTGTGCTACTTCCCCCCTCCAGGCATTTATCGGTTCATAGGTGGAGTAGGCTTGAGAGCTGAGAAATTGAGCAGAATTTTTGTGGTTTTACAATGCTGGGACAATGAAAATTAGAGTGCAGGGCTACGGAGGCAGCCAGAACTTGAGAAATCAAAGTTCTGAAGAGCAGTGACATTTGCTAATTTATTGCATCAACTAAGAGGTTGAAAAGCCAAGGGCAATCTTCAGCTAAAAAGGCAGGCAGCCACGTAAACTTTCAGCAGTCTCATGGTCCTGGGGAAACAAAATTACAATTCAGGGCAGGCCAAGAAAGCAGGATCTAGGAAACATTACAGTTTTCTATTGACACCCGAAGTCTATACTCTATCAGTAGAGGCGTGAAAAGAAAAGAGCTCTCACAAAATGGAAATTCAGCTTAATTTCAAATCCATCCAAACTTGGATATGTACAAACTACCTCTGTTCTTACTGCTTGCTACAGGAAAAGGAAATGATCTCTTAAAGAGGATGGGATCATTCATAGCTTCAAACTGTCGTGCGTAATATCTGGTATTCAACAATGACAATAAGTTACCAGGAAGGAAAATACCAGGAGAAAACACCAAGTCGCAAAAAATAAAAGAAAACAAAAAACAAAATAGAGATTGACAGGCGAGTCAGATAACAGGTATACAGGACATAGGCTTTAAAATACCTGTGATTATAATACTGCGCAACTGTTAACCAAAAGCTGGAATGAATATACTAATATCAGAGGAAGTGGACTTTAAGATACAAGTACTAGGGAGACTTTATGATGGTTCACCAGGAAGAAAAGAAGAAATAGGAATTCTAAGTTGGTATGCACCAGATAGCAAAGCCTCAAACTATAAAAATTTAATTTGACAGAATTAAAAGGAAAAACGGACATTTCTATAGTCATATGAATAGATTCAAACACATTTCTTTTAGTAACTAAGAGAACAAGCATGAAGAAAACTTCACAAAGCTGTAGAAAGTTTGACTCACACATCAATGCTCTTAATCTGGTTGATTTATAATGAACACTATTAAAAACAATTACAAAATGTATACTCTTATAAGTGCATATGCAACATTTAAAATATTAAACATATATTGAGCTATAAAGTCAAGTATTTTAAAGATCAAGTATTTGAATAAGTATATTTAGTTAGGTGAGTAGTATAAGCTCAATATAAAACATCAACTGTATTCCTATATACTAGAAACTAACTGTTAAAAATAATTTTAAAGAAAATATATTATTTACAGTAGCAACATCAGAGCCAAATACCTTCAACTAAATCTAAAGAAAGATGTAAGAAATCTACACTGAAAATCATAGAACATTAAAATTAAATATTCAATCAAAAAGGTAGACATATTATAGTTACAATAACTTCAATTAAAAAAGGATTAAAAGACTCAATATACCATCCATTTTCTCCAAATTGATTTGTTATTCAATGTAATCTCAGTCAATATTCCAGTAGGATTATTTTGGTGGGGGGGAGTGTGATAATCAACAAGTTGATTCTAAAATGTCTATGAAAACGTAAAAAGCAAGAATAAAAAGAAAGGAAAAGTTACGAAGGACAACACTGGAATACATATGGTACTAGATATCAATACCTTATTACCATAGCTTTGTGATGAGACGGTGTAGATCTGACATAACGACAGACTCTTAAACTGACAGAATAGGCTCCAGAAAAGACTCTACATTCTCTTGACAACATATGGGTCTCTTGGTTTGTGACCTTGGTGACACTGCGGGTTGTGGAAAGGAATGCTTTTCCTGTAATAATATCAGGCCAACTGAATATATCTCAATCCCCATAAATCAAGTGCTTCTCAATGAGAGTGGTTTTTGCTCCTTTTCCCCAAGGACATCCAGAAGTGTCTGGTGACATTATCATGACTGAGGAAGTATATATATTGGCATCTAGTGTGTACAGATTAGGGCCACTACTAAACTCCTTCAATGCACTGGATAGGTCCACACAACAAAAAACTATTTGGTACAAAATGCCAATAGTGTCAAGATTGACAAACTTGTTATAAACAAAAATTAATCTCTGGAGGATTGTAGGCTTAAATATGAAAGGTAGAATATTAAAGTTTCTTGAATGTAACAAGAAAGAAGATATTCATGATCTTGGGGATAGTAAATATTTCTTAAACAACACAAAAAGTAGTGAGCATAAAGGAAAATATTAAAAAATGAAATTATAACTTATCAAAACATACCACCAATATAGTAAAATGTTAAGCCATATATTTGCAACATAACCAACAAAGTACTTATATCCAGAAGAGAGGGGGTCCTCTGGTTACGACAGTCTCAACATAACAACATTTCGTGTTTACTACGCTCACTCTCAATAAAACTTAAAAAAATTGAGACGAGAGTGTTTCAGCTTAGTTATTTTTCATAATTTTTTATGTTACTATGGTACAGAATACAGTACTGTATATTTATGTTCTTTTCCTTTCTCTGTGGCTTAGTTGTGTTTTTACGTTCTCAATTATGATTTTACAACTGTGTTAGGATAGGTAAGTGAGTTAGGCTAGGGTGTGTTTCAACTTGTACCAAAATTCGGGTTACATCATTGTCATAGGAACTGAGCTGTGTCGTAACCCAAGGACCTTCATATATGAACAATGTCTAAGAATCAATACTAAAAAAAGACAGACTTCTCAATACAAAAAAATGGGCAAAGGAATTTAATAAGTACTTCATAATATTGAATACCCATTTTGACAATAGAGTACCTATATCAGAAAGTGCTCTGCATCATTATTCATTAAGAAAATTATAATTAAAAGTACTATGAAATAATACTACTTACTCCCTAGAAAGGTAAAAATGAAAAAAACTGAGAAACCAAATGTTGATTAAACTGGAGCAACTGAAATATTTATACATTGTTGATGAAATTTTAAATTGGGACAACTTCTTTGGAAAACCATTGTATCTACTAAAGTGGAATACAACATGCAAACCCCTGTGACAGCAATTCCATTCTAACAGAAATGCATACATATATTCAGCAAAGGATGTATGTATATACCTATGAATGTGTAAAACAACATAACTCATAACAGTTCATAACAGTTCAAAATCGGTACCAACTCAATTGTCTATCAACAATACAATGGATAAATTCTAGTATATTCACACAGTGGAATTCCTGACATCATTGAGAATGAACAAACCACAGCTCTGCAATAACACGGATAAATCTCAGAAACAACATAGAATGAAGTAAAACAGACACAAAAGGGTGCATACTGTATCAGTTCATATATATATAAATTTGAAAATTAAGTGAATTAATCTGTTGTGTTAAGGACAGGACAGTGTTCTCCTTTGGAGGAGAGGGTAGACAGGGACTGAAGGAGGTCCATGGAGGCTTCTGGGCTGTTGGTGACATTTATTTCACTGTCTGGGTGGTGTTCATTGAACTGCACACTTATGATTTGTGTACTTTTCTTATTTGTGTATTGATAAAAATGTTTATTAAAAATGAATGAGTGGTGGAGGGGAGGAAAAGTCAATACAGAAATAAACAAATTAGCATATGAACTTTTAAGATTTCTGATTCTAATTTCCTGTACATGACTCTAGAGAATCACACTGAGTTTTTGCTAAATTCTTTTATTATAACATAAGTTGGCACAGACTTTTAGGTGTTTGTTACCAGGTTTGCCTAGTTTTCTTTCTTTTCTTTTCTTTTTTTTTATTTGTTTCTTTATTAGTTTTACAAAATATAAGTATGGGCCTGAGTTAGACCAATTTTATTTCTCCTCTGCCTCCCTCAACTTTTTCCATCTGCCTTCAGAGCTAAGTTAGAGCTTTTGAACCTTAGTCTTGAGAGACCTCTCATCTTCACCAATATTTTTTCCCAAGAGAGCTGTTGGCAGAGCATGGGACACTGCTCTTGGGTATTACACACCTAAGTGACAAGGGAAAGTCACATTTCCATTTTACAGCTGTATAGCATGACATCTCTCAGCTATTGCACAGTGCCTAGCAATAGCTGACTTCCAGTATACACAGTTTTTGCTGACCAGTTGTGCTAATAATTTTTTTCATCAGTGCACATCTATGTGACCTCCACAAAGTAAATTTGCTATTAAATATGTAACCTGTTCATTGAGAATTGTATTTAATTCCCTTCTTTAACACAATGGTCACATTTTTCAAGATATGTTTAACCAGACTTTCAAGTTCAAAGGAATTTATTATTTAAGAGAATCTAATATTTTGAAATTAACAAAACTACCAACTAATCTTTACAATACACTCAAATTAAATTCTATGCATTTTTCTAAATGGTTAAACAGCAAAACTGAGAGTTAATAGGGTCTGTTTTATTTATCCATAGGAGCAAATTCAGCTTTCGAAATTATTCTACACATTAAAAAATTCTCACATTAAAACTCTACTTCCAGAATAAGCGGGACCTTTTTGAAGCACTACTATGTATCCACAAATGTGATTTTAGAAAGAAGAATGGAAAGGAGATCATGGGAGGAGTTTTTGTACCCTAAAAAAAACTTTTCAGAAACTCCTGTCTCTTGATGACATACTGCTGTTTTAAACAAGTCCTGCTGGAATTATTGCTGCTGTGGTGCAGATGGCAGAGAAGGACTGTCCCCGAGGATGAAATAATGCTCACAGCCTGCACTGCAGATGGAGCTGGGAATGCTGTGGGCAAACAGGACAGAGATGACGAGAAGCGAGGGACAGAAATAAGCAGATGACAATTCAACTTTTTAATAATTGCTATTATTTCTTGATCACTGCAAAGGAGCACTTCAGCAAGATAGTATTTAATGTGATAGCCTCAATACTCTGAATCTATGGCAAGACTTGGACACAAAGGAACTCAGACCACACTCTGAGAGTCAAGCTATAAAATATCGGTGCATGTGGAATGCGACACAGTGCAGTCACCCGGAAGCAACTGGATTTCACGTTGGAGGAGGGAGGTTCCCAAGATGCTGTTTTCCGTATTCTCTGAGTGCAAATTCCAGATTCTTCTACCCTGGCCTCCTCATTCGCTGCCATGAAGTCACTCATACTCAGCTGTTCCTACCAGGCAGTGGATCGACTAACGACAGTTAAATTTACGGGCAGCGACACCAACCTCCATCCTCAGCCCGTCCTCAGGGAAGTCCGTTGTTTTTCACTGAATCCTATTCGCACAGCTCCTGCCCCAATTTCCCACAAGATAGGATTTGTAAATTTAATGAGGTTTTATTTTAGGGTTGGGTTTAAAGGAATAGGTGTTAAATATTGAGAAGAAATGATTGCTTGTTCCTAAGCCAAGGCTCACAGGTGAGGTTCAAGTTTAGGCTCCTTGCTCGCTAGACTACTGCACCGTGGCCAGGGCAGCTCAAGTCCATCCACCTTCACTTTCAGATGTTTCCCTGGGAAATCGTCTTTGGATCCTGAGAGAAATGATTATTTTCTCCCATCCCATATAAGGCTCCCCACGTTAAGTAATGTGTCTGATCACATCCCAGGTGTACCTTCAGCATCTAGCCAAGTGTCTAAAACATAGTGGGTTCTCAATATTGTGTGAATAATAATAAAAAGTAATAGCCTGACCAGGCAGTGATGCAATGGATAGAGCGTCAGACTGTACATGGAGGACCTGGGTTTGAAGCCCTGAGGTTGCCAGGTTGAGTGTGGGCTCACCAGCTTAAGAGCAGGGTTGCTGGCTTGAGCATGGGATCAGAGACATGACCCCATGGTCGCTGCTTGAGCCCAAAGGTTGCTGGCTTAAAGCCCAAGATTGCTGGCTTGAGCAAGGGGTCACTCACTCTGCTGTAGGCCCCCTCTGCCCCCTGCATCAAGGTACATATGAGAAAGCAATCAATGAATAACTAAGGAGCCGCAATAAAAAATTTTGTTGCTTCTCATCTCTCTCCTTCCTGTCTGTCTGTCCCTATCTGTCCCTCTCTCTGTCTCTGTCACACACAAAATATAATAACAAAATAATAATAATAATGAATGGTCATTCAGCCATTGTTATTCTCTTCTGGAGACTTAACAAATACCATGACTTCATCTTGAAAAACCTGTGGGACACACAGCAGGCTCCCTGGAATTCTCTGAGAACCTCTTTTGTAACTGAAATAATTTATAGGCCAGGTGACAGCTGATCACTTTTTAGTCCTCTTTTGCATTAGGAATTTTATAACATGTGTTCCTCAAGTTCAACCTTCTTAGCAAACAAATAAATGTCTTTTGATCAAAGAAAAAGCATACCAAATTTTACGATGGTTTTGTAATTGTTCATCTCAGAATGAGAAATATGTTCAGGTTTTTTTTTTTAAGCTATGTTCGAATGTCATCTCCAGAACAGCAGTGACTGCCACACCCGTGAGTTTACTCCAAAGGTCGACTCTCAGGCCTGGCTGTGAACTACTGACACCGAATTTTCATTCCAGCCACTTCTGCAGGAGAAATATATGCATATTAAAATTGGAGAAGCACCCCAGAGGGCATGTTTCTTGCTCCTCTTGTTTAAGTTGTCTCCACTGAACCTAGTTCACAAACACTCAGGAAGAGTAATTTCCTTTTGCCTTGGGCTTTTCTTTCCAGTTTCTCTCCTATTCAGATACTACAACTGTCTTGATCTGAGAGGAGAGATCAGGGTAAATATGGTGAAACATTTGCTTCTTACCTGCCTCTCCCTTCTAGTAAACTTCTGCATAAGACACAGGGAGGAAGAATGTCTGACATCATTGTTGGCAGTGCCAGCTGATCACTCTAAAGAGTTGGGAGTTTATCATCATCAATCCAGCCTCTCTCTGTCTAAGCACCAGGTAAGTGCTATTATATTCACCTCCCCTTGAACTTTTCCAACCATTTAGAAAATTCCAGCTTTAAAATCACTTATCTAAGATAAATGTGGATTCCTGAACCAAGCAGGACAACCACAGTCCATTCAAATTATATTAAAGAAATGGCTTCATTTTTGATTGTTGAATGACTTTAAAATTAAGGCCACTTCTAATCCCAATCTAGATCCTACAGACAACATCTATTTTATTAGGATCGCCACCCTAAGCTCCATGAAATAAGTGTCAGAGATTGTGTATTCAGAATAGTTTAAATCCCAAGTCCATCTTTAAACTTGGGAGTACTACAGATGGGCTTTTTATTTGGCAAAAATCCTTGTACTTATATGACCCCTCTGTAAGAACTACATGCTTCTATATATAAAAGGAGAGATATAAAAATTTTAATATAGCTAAGTGGAACACTTCATATAATACAATTTAAATAGAAACTATGCAGTTTTACCCATAATGTTCTGAAAATATATACAATTTGAACATGCTCATGTATGTGGACAAACAAAAGGTGTATTTAAATTCAAGGTGTAATTGTGGAAAGTATATTTCTTGGATGTTATGTTTTATTTTGAAGTCAGTAATATTTTTTAAGGATCTCAAATGTTCTTCATTATAACTGCAGGATTATCAGTGTTGAGAATGCAAGGGTTGCAGGTTCTCCGTCACCTCGTTCCCTCTGCTGTTTCTGATAGTTGCTGTTCTTGAAGCTTCTCAGTGGTATTCCTCTGGCCAGAGTTTAAATGCCTCTTCTTTTTGTGCCAAAGTGGATTTCCCAGAGAACACTCTCACCTTCGGAAAACTCATGCTACTGCAATAGGTTGTGCAGAGTCCCCCAGTGGTGGCCCAGCAACTGGCCAGGTTGGGATCTAACCAACCTTGACACCCAACACTGACACTTCTAGCACCATCATTTGTTTCCTCTGCATTTTTTCTTTGCATTTTTTAGAAACTCAGGATTTGAAAGACTGGACTTAAAGATAACCACCATCCATCCACGTACTTCTTTTTCTAGATAATTCTTGGAAGATTACATTTTCAGTACGTTCTGATTTTATTTTCTCAAACATATCCATGCTGCTTCTGACAGATATCAGTCATGTCTATCTTAGGTTTGCTGCCTTTAATGGGCTTGCCTCTCTGATATTTTAAATTTTCTCCTCTCTTATTTTTCTACCAGCTCAGTTTTAGTTGATCTCTTTCTTTTCATTTTTGGTGTCTTATTGAATACCTATAGCTTTTCTTTTACATCTCTATTTTTTTTCAGGAGATATAATGCTATCTCTAAGTTTATTTGGATTGTAGTATTTTAGCTTTCCATTTTTTTGGTTTAGGTGTTGTTTGAGGTTATTATATGTGTGCCCTTTGCTCATATTTTGTTCCTCCTTTCTTGTAGTTTCTATGCATGTTTCATAGTATCTCCTGTCTGATTATCAACTTATTGTTGAATGAAGCTTAATATTTGCTACAAAATGTTTCAAAAGGGCAGACTTTGGGGATAGAATAAAAATGAGAAAACAGGGGACCAATAGGTGGAATAAGTCACAACTTTTTCCTGAGCTTTCTTATACAAAAAACTATGCCTTGAGTCAGGTAAACCTTTTCCTGATGGCATATCTTTCATCTGATTTTTAGCATCATGATGTTGTCTCATCGTGTTTCACTTCATATTATCTCATGGACAGGTGTTCACATTGTAGACAATTAAAATGATGGCTAAAAAGTTCCTTCCTTTGGCACAGTCTTACTGTTATTCTGTGACTCATCTGTGGACTATGCCCTTGTTCTCTGAGATCACATCTCTCTCTCTCAAGTCAAATACCCACTGGATCAGCATTTGGGGATATGACCATTCTCAATTAATTATTTAAATGAAACTACATGTTGACACAGTATTTGCAGGTACATTTCATATTTGGGACTGTAGGGCGATGACTATTTTCTTGTTTCAATAAAAATTTCTTTCTTTCTTTTTATTATTCCCTAGTTTTGGTAAGATGCCCTTACTCTGACCTTTTTTTGTGTATCCCAGACCATACTTTCAAAAATGAAGCTTCATTAACATTTTAGAGAAAAATCGGAGAGATCAGCTTGGAGAATATGATATACCTCCTAACCTTACATCAAACTTAGTGTTTGGTAATTGGCCTTACTTCCATCTTGTCTTCTAAACAGCATGTGCCTCACAGAAAGAAACTTGCTCTGTCACCACCACCCCTAAGAATTGCTCCAAACCTCTCCAGACCTGGTCATCCAGGCCCGGGTAACTGCTTCATATAGTTTTTCTCTGTCTCCACTTAAGAATTATCTCCCAGTGCTCATTTTACAGCAGTATACTGTACTCCCTTCAGAATAAACAACAAAAAGGATACCCATTCTTTTCCATAGCAGCTTGTTTAGACATACAATTTGTGGTTTAACCTGGCAGTCCAACAAGACAAACATGAAGTTGTGTAATGTCAATACATTTTCAAATTTTAGGACATTTGTTTGCTTTCAAATTTTCATAACACATGAAGAAGAAATGTGGCAACTAGAAGAAATGACTTTCTAACAATGGAAGGACAGAGAAAAGATAGTTAGAGGGCCACTTTTGTGAGGGTACTCCCAGCCCTGTCTTTGAGAGATAGACTTTTCGGTTGAGGAGCTATTTTGTCTCTCCATTGAACAGCCAGCTGCAACCCCATCAGAACTGAAGCTATTGAACATCACAATTCTGATTCTATCCAACCCTTTTATAATTTGACTTCCTATGCAGTTTGTCCATAAGGAGATATATATATATATATATATATATATATATATATATATATATATATATATAATTTGTTTAGCACATTGATATTAAAGTTTATCTTGGCAGTTAACCTTCTCCTTATAAATTAAAAATAAAAATTCTGACTTTGCAAGTGAGTCTGTTGTATGCTTTGCGAGCACAGTTCAGCCTCCCTGAGTTAGGTGGTCTCCAGAACACAGATGAGGTAAAATTTTGGAGTGTACAAGTCTGATGGCAGCCCCAGCACTGTGGTCAATGTAGCAAGAAAATGCCCCTGAAGCTGTCGAATCTTGAAGAAAAAACACTTTTACATGAAGGGGCTGCTTCCACTTGACCCCATAGTGTGTACCTTGTCTGCTTAGAGAAAACACCAATCTGACACCAAACAATGGTCAAATTAGACTCATTTAATGAATCTGTTCTTACAACTTAGCCTTACTTAACCCGAGAAGCTTCTAATCCTCAAATAATTTTAACCAATAGACCATCCCTTGAAGAGGTCAAAACTTTAAAACATTACATCAGAGTTCACTGAGGAGAAATAGTTTCTCATCCTAGGAAGGTAAATTAGTGTTTATATATATATAACATTAGTTTCACTTATTTAGGTGAGAGTCAAATATAAGAAACCCTAGGATATTTCATTTTATTAAAACTTATTGATTGTTTTTAGAGAGAAGAAAGGAGAGAGAGAAAAACACTGTTCTGTTCCTGTATAAACCTTCACTGGGGATTAAACCCAGAAACCTGGCATATCAGAAGAATGCTCCAACTGAGATATCCAGCGAGGGCACCCTAGGACATTTTAAGTTTAAGAAAAACTTGAAATAATTTCCTAGATTTTATAAAAATGTTTTTACCTTCCCCTAAAATAAGAAGGAAACCCATATATCTTCCATGTGCAAACTTTATGATCAGTGACTAATATGCATCATCTCATTTAATTTTTACAGCTGCCTGTTTAGTTATGATATTGTCTCATTCTACAGATGAGAAAATTGAGGCACTGAAAATGTGTTCAATGTCATACAGCTAACTCTGAAAGAGAAGCATAGTAATGTAATTTATACAGGTTTCTCTCTGAACATGGTTTTTGAGCAAAAGATGAGAAAAAGAGAGAGACAGAGACAGAGAGAGAATACCTATTTAAATATTTAATTAGTGGAGGGGAAAGATAATACAATGCATGTTATGTAATTGATATAAGTTGACTTGTATATCACAAGTCATCTTTTCCAAAATGAGACAGTTTCAGAGTACTAGTGGCTTGAGCTTTTTTTTGAAACTTGAGTTTCAGTGTTTCTGGCTTAAATCTTCTACATTGGAGAGTTAATGTTGAATCCTTCCAGCTTTGAGGGTATCAGTATTTGGGCCTGGCATGTTGGGTCATTGAGGCTGAGAATGCTGTGGAAGGGGTGATCCTGGAATAGAGCAGAGAGGTATCTGGCAGTGAGGAGACTCACATGGGGAGAGCAAAGGAAGGGAGCGGAAAAGGAAGGGCGATTGCAATTGATGGAGCCAGAGACCATTGTTGAATTTAGGGTCAGAAAAATCAGTTGTCTAGATGAAGAATTAAATAGAGCAAAGACAATTGTGGCTCCAACTCCAGGTTTCACTCATAAAACAACGTGAGGTAGTCTGCAGTTCCTGGGTGGAGGAAACCTTGTGTCTAATTGATCCTTTTGAACATTTACCTGTAATGACGGAATTAAAACATGATCTGTGCAGCGCTCCTGCTGAAATGCTTCAAGCGTGCAGTGCATGGGGGGCCAATCAGATCTTGTGCACCCTCCCACTAAGGCGACACTGAAATCTGTCATAACCACCCCTTGAATTCGATCATGGAGGAAAAAGAGCTCGTTCCATCTGTCTGTAATGATGGCCCATTTGCAGCCATGTGGATTTAAGCCCTTTAAAAATGTTTTTTCCTCCAAAACCCTTTCTTTGTGTATGCTTGTGTGAGCTTTCAGGGCAAACCTCAGATTGAAGTTTACCTGGCCAACATGAATGACCACTTAGCAACAAATACTATTTAAGCATAGTCCCCTCATGCCTGCTTGTGACCAAGCTGGTTCTTGTTCATTTTCCAGACCACCAGAATATTCACCAGGATTTTGCAGTGGCCTTTCCCACTCTGCAGTTCTTGCCTCGTATCAGCGCCTGTCAGAGACCCAGGGTTCAAACTATTGGCGGTCCAGATGACATCTGGCTTCCCGGCTCCCCCAGAATCCTGGCTGCAGTGCTTATCAGGGCATTATTCATCAAAACTGATGATGCAAGGTACAACATGCTGTCTGCAGCTCAGCGTATGAGTAGAAAGGAGTTGGCAGAAACGCCTGGTGTTCTGTGAGCAGCATGTAATCAATAGTCTGGGTGCTTGTTCACTTCGTGTTGATGACTATTCCCTCTGGTACATTTCTGTATATTTTTGGGTTCACTGTACTACCAGCTGTGCAATTTTTCTTTTTCCTCCATTCCTCATCTCAGCCATATAGACAGAGCAGAAGGAACAACCTTTTTGTGTGGTGGGTGTGTCAAATCAAATAATCTAATGACCAAAAACAGGGCAGTAGACACAGGCAAAGAGAGACAGATCTAATAATTTCCAAGTGTACTTGGTAATAAAATCAAATGTGCTTCATTTACATTCAGACTTTCTGCTACTTGACTCAAACAATACAGGTCCTCCCCTTTGCTCCATCTTGAATGACAAGTGAATCCCTGGCTTCTCCTCTGTTTTTTTTCCTTTAAATGCGTGTATGTGTGTGTGCTACTGTTTATAAGCCCTGCTGTACCCAGCTGAAGGAAACTTACTTAGCTCCCTTTGTTAATGACAAACATTCAACATTGTCACCGAATTAAAGAATGTGAGAGGTAACACCCCAACCCCCTCTCTCACTGACGATGTTATTAAGATTTGCACAAGATGTCTCCAATCAGTACTGAAATCCACCCAGTTACATCTGAGATGAAGAAATTAATTTTCACTTGCAAATTAAGCAGTGATCCATCCTGTACAGTTTTAAAAATTTGATTATGCATTATTATTAAGAGAAAAGGCATGTTTCTTATTTAAGATATAGAAAAAATAGACATTGAAATGAAAAAAGAAAAAGTTAGTTTTAAACATTAAAGTCAGTTTTAAATTTTAGTTAACTTCTTGGGCATTGCCTTGGAAGATCATTACAATTCCAATCCTGTCTGCAGGCTGGTTTGTAAGAGCTGCTGTAGAGGCCCCACTGTCTCAGACAGCAGTAAAGTCTGTCATCTGGCAGGGGACTGGAAGGCTGGGTGGTGGTGGCCAGTGTGCACCCATGTGCTGGTCCCATGTCTACAGTACAGTAGCTGTGTGCCTCGTTCTGTCAGGCCTGATGATAACCACAGGCTAAAACCATGATCACTATAAGAATTTCACTGGTCTCCTGGGTCTCCAGATACTTTCAGCATTAAAAAAAAAAAAAAAGATGCTTTATTTTTCAGATGAGTAAGTCTGGCTAGACTGATTTCGAGTCATCAGCGATAGTATTTGGATGTGATGAAAATCTCGGCTGGGAAGTCCAAATTCTGGGACTTGTTTTAACTGTAAAACATCCAGCCACTCTCCACAGTTATAACATAAAACCCCTTGAAAAGTGAACCTGTCCAGCTCCTGGGTCCTGCCCTGAAACATAGCTAAAATGGGCAAGTGCACAGACTTGCATGATGTGGTGCAGCAAAGGGCAGGGTGGAACAGAAGAGGCAATTGTTTGAGTTCCTACTGAAGCCACAGATCTCATTGTTTGGTAGTATTGTGGTTCAGTCATGGTTCAGTCTCAATTTACACAGCCTGAGTTAAAACCCTACCACTTCCTAGCTCTGGAGACACCCATAAAGTTAATTTACCTCTCAGTTATTCAGATTTATCTCACGTTAAATATAAATAATAACATTATTCAGGTCAGAGTTATTGTGAAGTATATATATATATATATATCGCATCAAAAGGATTAGCTAGCACCTAGTAAGTGATCAATGAAAGCCATTATTACCAATGGCTAGTAAACTAAAACTTCGTAGCATTACATTCAGTCAATTCTCTTCAACTACAACAGCATTAGGGAGCATCTAAAGTGTGGAAGGCACTGTCCTATGAGTTGAGAAGTAAAAATATGGTGAAAATATGGCTCTGCTATCCAGTTACTTAGAATTTATAGGGCAGAGTTCGAATGTACACAGCTAACAGCAATGAGGGTACAAAAATGCCAGGACAGAGATACAAATCATGTCTCCAAACCATGAGTGGGGGAAAGAAAGTGTCTGGTTCTTCCTTGAAGTGGGAAGGAGGATGGTAGGAAAAAGCCAGGTGGTCTTTTGAGCTAGTCCTAAAGGTACAAGACAGAAGGCAAGAAGGGTTTGAAGTGTGACAGTATAATCCAATGGAACATCATAAGCAGGGAGGTGGAATGTCACGGAGATGGTGGTGAGTGGTCTGAGGCATGTTACGCACCTATTTCCCTGGAGCCTTCATGACGGAGTGACGAGCATGAGCTTTGGAGGTGCCTTGATCTATGATTGGATCTTGGTTTAGCCTCTCTTCCTTGGCTAGTTGACGAACCTCATCATATGTGAGACATATAAACATTGTTTGTATGTACAACAGTGATGATAATAATCACACATATCTCATGGTATTATTGTGAGGATTTATAAGAATAACATATACAAACCATCTGGTTTAAAAGTGACACCAGTATTTCCTGTGAAGAGCACAGCAGGCGACATTTGGTCATCATTTCTTAGGATAGCCCAGTGGCCAGCCAGAGCTCACCTGTACTTTGGGGCTCAGGGAAAATTGACTCAAGCCCCAAATCCACTTTTTATGCATTGCTCAATCACTCCTGGGGTCCCCGAGCCTCCTCTAACTCTCCTACATGCTCTTGCTTCTCTTCCATGGCTACCTTTGCCCTTGTGAGAACAGCTGGGGGAAGACTGGTACAGGCAGAGGCACAGTAAATGCAAAGAACTGAAGGTAAGAGTGGGCTTGACTTACTCAATGAAGAGCAAGGAGATCCTGAGGCCTGGGAAGTGAGTGAAAACATTGTGGTGACAGAAGATGAGGTCAGAGCAGTAGTCAGGGGAGAAATCCTGTAAAAAGCCCATGGACCATGACAAGGACTTCAGATTTTATCCTGAATGAGAAGACAAGTCTTTGAAGAGTTTTGAGAAAGGGCAGGGGATGATACATCTTATGCTTGAGAAGGAAAACCCTGGAAGCCAAAAGAAAAATAGATTGAGGAAGCAAAAGAAGCAGGGAGACCACCTTGGATTCACTGAGATAATCAGGTGCAAACCGGTGGTAGTCTGCACGAGGGTCAAAACAGTGGAAGTGGTTGGACATGCTCTATGGAGAAGTGCAATGATTCATTCACCAATTGGATACAAAGGTGAGAAAAAAAGGGATCAAGGGCAAGTTCAAAATTTTTGGCCAAAGTAACCAGAAGATAGAGTATTATTTACCAAGACTGAAAAAAAAAAAAGAAACAACCATGTTTGGGGAGGGAGAATGTAGAGTTCTGTTTTGAACATTTTAAATCTGAGATGCCGCCTGACCTGCGGTGGTGCAGTGGATAAAGCGTCGACCTGGGAACACTGAGGTCGCCAGTTCAAAGCCCTGCACTGGTCTGGTCAAGGCACATATGGGAGTTGATGCTTCCAGCTCCTCCCCCCTTTCTCTTTCTCTCTCTCTCTCTCTCTCTCTCTCTCTCTCTCTCTCTCTGTCTCCTCTCTAAAATGAATAAAATAAAAAGAAATTAAATCTGAGATGCCTTTTCCTTTAATCACCCATCAGATGGAAATATAAAGTGGAGAGTTGAATACATGGTTTGGAATTCAGGGGGGAGCTTAAGGCTCACTTGGAAATTTGGAAATGTTAAATGAAAACATTGACTATATACAGTGGTGGGATTTAAATAATTTACCAACTGGTTCTCTGCCCTAATGACTGTTTTAAGTATAAAAAACGATATACCGAAAGGTAGTTTATTATTTCATGCATTTAATGCTTAAATAAGAACAATAAAAGAGGTACACAGAACTAGATTATGTTATAAGAAAGAGTTTCAAAATATTAATGAAAAATATTAAATAATACCTGACAAAAAACAATAAAACTGTTATTTAAGATAGTTCCATATTGCTTCTTGATTGACATCCTTGTGTTTTCACCTATGGACGGAATGTACATTACTACAGGGTTTAGAATACGCTGTTGTGCAGATGAATGATATAAAAAAGAGTAAGGAATATAAATGTGTGATTTCCACATTGGGCAGCTGCCCAGGCACCCACCTTAGAGAGAACCTGATTACAAGTGCCATTTTAACAACTGGTTCCCCGAACTCAACACAAAATTAGGTATTGGTTCAGCCAAACTGGTGAGAACCAGCTGAATCCCACCACTGAATATACTTTATAGCTCAAAAACAAGAAAAGAACATGGATATTACTTTCGACCAAGAGGAAAAAGTTTTGTTCTGCGTCAGTTTGCCTTAAACACCATGAAGTGCCTGAGGGTAAAGGGCCCGGAACAAGGCCAGCTCTCTACCCTGTGTGGGAGTGTGCAGCCACGGCCAGTAACAAGGGATGCCACACACAGAGACCCAGCCTGGGAAAGAAGAAAGCAGAAATCAAAACTCCAGAACACATCCGGAGTAAACGAGCCAAACTCATCTTCCTTTATTTTGTGTTTTATATCACTGAGCAACTTGATTAAAACAAATCAGCAGGACAAAAAATGAAGTTGCTTTTCTGTGGGGAGACAAAATCAATGAGAAGAATCAAGGTTGAGTAGATGTCCTATGGATACTCAGGGGAAAGAATACGTTTTCTAGAATGAGCAGGGAATTCTTCAGGATTAGTTGTTTTCTAAAACATAACTTACTTTCTTTTTTGTTTTGTTTTGTATTTTTCTAAAGTGAGAAGCTGGGAGGCAGGGGTTGGGGGAGGAGAGGTAGACAGACAGACTCCTGCATGTGCAGGACCAGGATCTACCTGGCATGCCCACCAGGGGCGATGCTCGGCCCCTTTGGGACATTGCTCCATTGCAATCGGAGCCATTCTAGTGCCTGAGGTGCAGGCCATGGAACCATCCTCAGCGCCCAGGTCAACTTTGCTCCAATGGAGCCTTGGCTGCAGGAGGGGAAGAGAGAGACAGAGAGGAAGGAGAGGGAGAGGGGGGCAGAAGCAGATGGGTACTTGTTCTGTGTGCCCTGGCTGAGAATCGAACCTGGGACTTTCACACACCAGGCCGTTGCTCTTGAGCCAACAGGCCAGGGTCAAAACACAACTTACTTTTATTTAGTGCTTTAAATGGGGATAGGGGTGTGAGACTATGTAAGGATAAATGAACCAAGAGGACTTCAGAAATATTTATGATACTTTTTTTTTTATTTGATAAGTTATGGACATTCTTTACAAAGTAATTTCCTTATGAAAGTAATTGGGTAAGTCCTTCAGAAAAAGTATGCATCCAAACTGGGTTTGCTAATGCAGATACGATGAGCTGACTGGCTGTTATGAATTTCAGCACTGCAACCACACTAAAAGAGACTCAGTGCTTACAAGTGACAGCCATGGTGGTTAATTACTAGGCACTCCCTTCAAGAAAAACCTGCTCCAGGGAGTGCACAGAGCCAATGGCCCCTGGCTGGAGGTGGCTTGGGGACCTGCCTCAGCTGCAGAGCAGATGCCAAGCACATGCAAGGCAGCCCCAGACAACAATGGACCAGAGCAGAAATACAAGGGCTCGCCATGTCTGGACTGCTCTCTGGGAGCGTGTTATGGTGGCGCTCCTTGCTAGGTCGGCTGAAGCTTTCTCAGAGCTGCACACAGGCTAAGGCTTTTTCTACTCAACTCTCCTTCCTTCCCAGGTACTTAACACAGGTTGCAGACCTACACTTGGTCTGAAAGTTTTCCCTAACTGCTCTTGTTCCTTTTCCCTTTTATCTTTCAAAAGCTTTACCCCCAATTAGTATCTCATACTTTTTGCTCAACAGATACACAGTTTCACTGTTATATTGGGAAACTCACAGAGAAGTATGGGAAAACAATAATGAAGTCAGTTGTTACTATTTTTTTAATGTATTTATATTTATTTCATTTAGACCAATATTGACTTTATAGTAAGATGCTCTGGGAAATTCCATGCCTGTAATCCTGATTTTCAGTTTTAGCCCCGGTCAGGTCACATAGATTCTTTCTGAGAGAGTACTTAAGATTTTCAATTATAATACTAATATTTTGGAAAAATTGACATTAAAACACACGCACATAATAAAAAGCTTAATTTTTCCCTAACAACTAAAAAAATCATAAAGTGTTATCAGCTATTTGCCAACCTTCCTTGCAGTTAGTTCTCCTACAAGAATGTGGTTTCTATCAATTATCGATGCTTATTCTCTGACTATAACTTATTTAGGGAGGAAAGGAGAGGATGTCAAACCTGAAAATGATGGGGATGAAATTGAGCTGGATGAAAGCCACCTTATATGAGCATGCCAGGGTTTTCGGGTGTTTTCAATGTATCTTCACCATCCCTGATCCCTTAGTGCCATGTGTAATCTCCGTTTGGGAAAGCCTGTGAGATCAATTCTCTCTTTTCTTTATTTCTGAACAGGATCCTGAATTTTGGATGATCAGCCCATGACATCAGCGTAGACAGGCCAAGAATGGAGAACACTGTGGAGGCAAAGATCTTAGTTTCTTACTCTGGTTCAGATATAACTGCATGTGTGACCTTGGCCAACTCATCCAAGCTTTTAGGTTCTCCCCTTCTACATATAAGAATGAAGGGGTTGAACCAGTTAAAGCAGTCTGATCACTTTCAACTCTTCATGTTTATAATTGTATGAAATTAGAAAGGAATGCAATGTGCCTGAAGTCATCCTCCTGCACTACCTCTCTAAAAACAGATCACTAAAACATGTTCGGTTTTTCAAAGACAGTTTTTAATTTGTTCACACCCTTTCTCCTGCTTTTATAGGACGATCTCAACAAATTTTAGATCGTCTGGAGTAATTAATTCCAGTGGTTGGAGTTAATTATGATGAGGCAATTCATAAAGTATACAGCAGAAAAAAAAGCAGCAATTGATGAGACTTCATCTGCAGTGGGATTTTTTTTCAAAGGCATTCTTCTGGCAATGCCTCTCAAAGTTAAACAGATGTGTGCTTCAATGGTGGGAAAATAGTTTATGAGGTTATCATTAGGTATGAGTATGATTTATGTGCAAATGGCCCTATGTATATTTTTACAAATAGGATATAGGCCTAATTGGTGTGTAACATGGATAAATTAATGACTATAGCACAGACCTCAAACCCATCATGCTTTTTTATATATACTACCATATATTTATAAAAAGATCCATTAGTAAAATGGCATGATATTATGAAATAATATCAATAGGAAAAATTAACAGAAACATTCTTAGGATACAAATGACAATTTGAGAAGCACTCTTAGATCTGTATTATAAAAATAAGGAACTTGCAATAATGCAATAACAGACTATATTTCTGCTTTATGATTCTGATAATAAAGCACTTAGGTTCCACTTTCATGGTTTATGCTGTTATCATAACCCCCTAATATAATTAGATGGTCTTATTATAGATAATTACTTATATTTTCTTATTGCATAGCAAAAATCCCACTGGTAAGAAGCCTCAGTAAGTTAAATTTAAGAGCTATGTTGCTGAAATAAGCCATGAGAACTCTAAAGTCAAGTTCATTAACAATAAAGGAGCCAGGATCTTTGTAAGCTGATTAATAATGATAATACCACCCTCTTGCATTTTTATACTTTGTTATAGTTTACAAATTGATTTTACTTTCATGATCTCTCTTATTTTATTCTCTTAACACACCTATACACCTGTGAGGAAGGCACTATTATTCCCACTTTGTAGATGGAGAAGTTCATGCTGAAGGGATTATGGTCGTAATAAATGGTAGAGTAGAGATTCAAACATTTATCATCTTATTCTTTATTTCCATTTTACTCACAACATTGGAAATAACAAGAAATATCTTTTAGTTAGAAAGCATTACATATGTGGTGTGCTTTGTAATATTGGGTTTAAAAACTGATCACTAAAATCTATACCCGACCCTTTCTCAGAAATGCCAGTCCTTCACCTACTGCCTTAGACCAGATGCCCAAGTTTAAATTAGGTTTTGTTGTTAACAGCCTGCCCTCCCAGAAAGCAGGGGGCTGAAATCTTTTTCTAGATCTAAAACACTTGATTCAAATATTTTTAAACTGAAATTAATGTATTGCTGATTGATTGACCATGTCATTGTCATTTATGTCACTATATTGTAATGGTTATAGAATGCAATCAATGGCTCAGAAAGTTTGCTTCTATATGGAGAGATAAACTTGCAGAAAGTATTTACTTTGAAATGATTATATCTGAAAAGGTTATTTAAAAAAAATCCTTTATAAATAAGGTAAAACTTAGCCTACTTTGTTGGATGAGAAAAAAAATGAGGAAAATTCCTCAAACTAAAATCAGTTTAACAGGTCTGACCTGTGGTGGAGCAGTTGATAAAGTGTTGACCTGGAACGCTGAGGTTGCCGGTTCAAAACCCTGGGCTTGTCTGGTGAAGGCACATATGGGAGTTGATGCTTCCTGCTCCTCTCCCCTTTCTCTCTCTCTCTTCTCTCTATAATGAATAAAAAGAAAATCTTTAAAATATTATTTTAAAAATTAGCTTAACAATGTCTTAATAATTTTCTTATTTCTTACTGATTTGAGCAGGAAAATGGTCTCACTAGTCTTTTGACACATATACTATGATAAATTTATAGAATTGTCTAAAATTGGTACAAATGTACTGTTGCTGAGAATATGAATGGAGCTTAAAACTTAAAAAAATTGTTAAAATGCTGGCCATACCTGATGAAAATAAAAATTTGAAATACTTTATTATAAATATAGGCATTAGAATTTTGCTTTTGCTTTTGAATTCTGAGGGATTTCAGATAAGAACTTGTCAGTTAAGACATTGTTATTCTAATGATGTATTTCAGTTCAAATTACACATATTTCTTTTCTTATACATTCACAACAAGCCCTCTCCAGTTCAGCCTTAAAAAAATAAATTCATGTCTTGATAACTATTGATTATATGATCCAGGCATTGGTGTAGTATCAGTACTTTTACCTTCTAAACAACCATGTACCTGAAGAATTGTTATCTCAATTTTGCATACAGGGAAAATGAGCTCAGTGGTAAATTCAGGTATACCTGCTTCTGAAGACAAGTTGGCTTCATTAACCATAAAACCTTCAGTCCAGGTTGTAGCCTACTGCTGTAGCATGCTACACAGCTATGGGCAAGGAAATGTTATGTGGTGGAAATTTTTATGTGATGGTTTTTTGGAGCACAGGAAAATCAAGAAGTATTTCTGTGTAATCCTCAGAAATAACAATTTTCCTCCTAAGAGGATATTTCTTTTATGGTTGGGGATAGGCATCAGTTTTTTCAACTGATGTGTTTTTGTGTTTGTTTATGTATTCTATATCCCTTTCCAGACTTTCCTGAGTGTCCCTTTACCTCTCAGCACGTGACCAAGTTTTCATGGGAAGAGGCATGACCTAGGTAGGACACTTGCCTATTTTATATAGAGAACTATAAAGATAACGATATCCTCCAGCAAATGAGGAAACCTGTGAGCTGTAAATGCCTGTGTCTCCAACTAATTCACAGAATTCCCTCCAAGGGAGGGACTTATTTTGCATTTGAACTCCAAAACACCTTTCGAGATTGTTAAATTTAACACCAGCCTGAAAATCCCAGTCATGCTGGAGATCAATTAACTGCTTCTAGTGCTCTACTAGTTCCTCTGGAAAATGTCTGCATTTTAGAGTAATTTGGCCATTATCACATTTGCACCAAATAAAAACACATTATTTTGGATGTAGGAAGTTCATTTATAATATTCAAATCTACTAGAAGCTGTTTTATTACTTTCTTTCTTGATCTAAAATAGTCAGATAGCAATTTTTCCCCTCTTTATCAGTTTCAAATTTTAGGCTGTCTTCCTCTGTGCGCTTGTTTTATTTGATTTTATTCTGTCCATTACGCAATTGACTTTCCACATTCCCACATAGGTACTTAGATGCTCTCATACTCCCCTCTTACATATGATATGCCAAGACAACTGTCTCATATTGCATCAAAATTTATTCCTTGCCTAGTTGGTTACCTAATTATTTGCAATTAACATTAATATTTTAAAATAATAATTTCTTATGACAATAACTGATGTTCATTGTAGAAGATCTGTATGATTAGGTAAGGGACAAAGAGAAAATATAAAACAGTGCAGTATCATCAACCAGAAATCATCACTATTGTAGTTGTATAGTTTTTCTTGATTTCCATGGATATTTTTACTAACAAATATTATAATAATGAACCATGCTGTATGAACTATTTGTAAGCTTTTCCCACAATATAACATGAATATATTTCTATTATTCTTGATATTATTTTTCAATCTCATTTATAATGGTTTTATAATCTTCCACTATATGAAGATATACAATTTGTTCTACCAATTCCCTATTGTTAAGCTTTAGGTTATTTCTATGTGTTTGGTTATTTTAAATAAGCATATGTGAAGCAACCTTGGTAAATAAACCTTTGGCACACCTACATTCATTTTCTTAGGGTGAATTTTTAGAGGAAGGATGACTGGGTTATAACTTACCATAATTTTAAGAATTCAAAATTGGATACATTGTTCCAAAGTTTCATCCAGTATAGGTGTACCCTTTTATAAATACTGGGATTATTGATGATTCTTGCATTACTGCTTTTTCATCATCCCCAAATATTATTAATTGTAAGGTCAGTTTGCTAGGTAAATTCTCAGTGATTCAATCAGCATTTATTTGACTAGCTGAAAAATTGGACATGAAACTTTTTCCTGGTCTATAGTGTGTGTGTGTGTGTGCGCGTGTGTGTGCGCGTGTGTGTGTGTGTGTGTGTGTATGTTTTATTGCTTGCTTGTGTCCTTTGCTCACTTTTTCATTGGAATATATGTCCTTTTAAAAAAATTAATTTCTAAAAAGTCTCCATATATTAAAGATACTAAACCTTAATTCCATGTGTTATAAATAGTTTTGCCAGTTTTTTTTAAAGTCTTGCAATTATTTTGTTTCAGATAGTTCAAAAAATGAGGGGAATTAATATTTTTCTTTAAAATGTTTGTTACTTTGATGTCATAGTTATTAATAGATTTCCAACTAATATACATCTTTAGCTATAGTACTGTTGCTAGTGTTTTTATGACTTCACTCTAAAATTTAGATTTATGTTATGTAAGAATATTCAGGGTCCAGCAATTTATTAGAAAGATAAGAAAGAGGCAGAGGACTCCCCTTTACCACTTTCTGTCCCCACAAGAGACTTTGAGGTTGGTAGACTGGGTCTGTGGTGGTGGGAAATGACCCTGGAGGAGGTCAGTGTTAGACTGATATTGGGGAGTCTCTTTGAGAGAAATGCCATCAGTATCAGGAGAAGTGCCAAGGAAGGAAAGAAAGGAGATGTAAGCTTGGTAAGCTTGCTTCCCCTGTTCCATTGACTGTGGTTCAATGCCCAAGTGATGTCCATTAACAGCAATACTTGTAGGGTTATTTCATATGCCCCAGATTTATGAAGTTCCACCCAAACTGAGCATGAAGACCGCACTTTTCAAAGGTACCACTTTGGAAAAATGAAAGGTTCAGAATAGTATAGAAAGAAAAGCAAGATGTGACTGCATGGTAAACTCCATCCAGGACCCTTGGTTTGCAGTATGTGTTCCCCTTAAACAGTTTCTTGGGCAAGAACCAATCTTAGTCATGACTGAATCTTCAGTGGGCACTCTGTTTATATTACAATATACAAAATATGGTGTATAAAAGGATTGTGTCGCTATACCTATCACCATGTTTTATTAATTAATCTCTGATGTCTGCTAGATCATAATAATGGAAATAATTAGATATTAAAATAGTATTTAATTAATATATTTTTAAGACAAGTATAACATTATAATGGGATTATGATAAAATTTCAGTGACTCATCCCGAACCCTTAATTTTAATGACTAAAGATGAGCATATCACTTTAAACCAAGAGAAAGAGGCCAGAGGAAAATAATAAGAATAATATCAAATAATTATTGGATATTAACTATGTACACAACACTATTTTATATGTTTTATGATTAATATTTTGATTTTCTTTACCACTATAATTTTTTTCACTATTAAAAGTACCAGTTTACAGATGTGGAAATTAGGGTATAAAGATTCGAAGGTATTATAAAATAAAAGAAGTGACTTAGAATTTATGCTTTAAATGTAGTAGGACCACCTGGACATAGAAATTGAAGTGATATAATTATATTTAATTACATTTTTCATTCAAGCACTTATTGACTATCTGTTGTGTGGCTAGAACTGTGCTTAGTAGTGAGCAGGAACCACACTTAGGTTGCTATACAGAGGTATTTATGCCATGATTCAAAGAGACCCACTCTCCTCTGCTTGATAATCAAAAGTTAAAGTAGGACAAAAGTTTATTCTAGTAATCAACAAGGAAGTTAATGTGTATAGGAGTTTAAAATCTATTTGTGGAAAGTATTTAATACACACACATACACACATACACACACACATCTTGTATCTACTTGCAAAGAACTTCAGGTATTTAGTTAAAAAAATAACAAATGTAGTCAATGGAACTATACAGGAAAATTGTAACATGATAAGTAAAATATAAGCAAATACCAAAAGGTACTATACTGAAATGAAATATTCTAGGCCATTTGGTAAGAATGAGGTCAATGTTGGCTTTGGTTTGGGAGAATGTTTGAGGGGAGGCTAGGGCCTTTGTGAGATTTTGGACATCTGAGTGGCAGGTAGCAGTTGAATGAAGCCCTCATCCGGTTTATTCTTAGGAAGTTGGAGAGAGATTATGTTCTAATTGGTCATGACTAATTATTATGTGTACAAATATCCACTCTCTTTATTTCTGCAAGGATATCTAATGTTTGATGTTACTCTTTAGTTAAGATTGAATTTTGCTGCATGTAATGGAAGGGGAGAAAACAATAAAAATGACTTAAACTAGTTACACAGTTTATTTTCCCTCATATAATGAGAAGTTCAGTGTTGGTGAGGGGTCTCCACATATCATCAGGGACCAAGACTTCTAAATTGCTGCTTTGCCATCCAAATGGAGTGGCCTTGTTTTAAATACTTGAAAAATGACAGGTGGCACTCCAATCCTTTATAAAGAGATGACTAAAGGGCAAAATAACAAAGGGAACACATCAGCTAAGACTGTCCTATTTGAAAAGGCTTATAAAGAATTCCTTAACCAGAAATTTCTGTTTATGTAGTATTGGCCAGGAGAATAACAGAAATACCTCTCAGTACAGAGGGGCTGAGGATTCAGGCTTTTAGATTGGCTTGGCACCCTCAACACAAATAAGGTTCTCTTAGTAAAGGAAGGGAGGGAGACTAGATGTTGGATTTGCAATAATAGTCTCTGCTATTAATGGGAGAAAATTTGAGAATCACAATTTCAATAACATGTGAAGATTCTAAGTAATATATTTCATAGGATATTAATTATCTACTTGCTTACTTTATAGGGTTATTGTGAGTATTAAATGAGGGAATACCCAAGAACTCTTAGCCATGATTGTCAGCAATCATGAATACATTTAATTTAAAGGAAGTAATATCTGTAATGTGCTGGACAGAGCAAATACTCAGGAAATATTACCCATGATTCTTTGCTGTTATGAAAATGTTTCATTCTCTGTGATTCTTCTGCTTTATAAATGATATAAATACATTTTTTTGCAGAGGTTTTTATTTCCTATGTATATAATTATCACAGGTTTAACTTTAAGGTAGATGGCAGTACTTTCTAATCACGTAGCATAAAACATCATTTATGAAGAATGTCTCAGGAAGCAGTAGCAGATGATAGCATTCATCTGCCTTATCAGAATACTCCATTTTATAACAGGTTGATTCATGCAGGTTTGTTGGAGTTGAGATTGCTGTAATGAACATGCAATCTGTATGAGACTATTTTAAAATATTTGGTCAATAGTAATTCTCTTACATTCTGAAAGGCATAAAAAATAATGCATATAGAAGAAGGATACTTTAAAAATAACTGCTGTAATTTAGAATTACAGAATCATTGAATTTTAGAGCTGGAAGGATTTCAGAGGGGAAACTGAGGCTGAGTGTGTAGATTGAATAAACAGATTGCAGAAGCTCACAAATAGATAATAGCATTTATATTATTTTGTCTCATGAAGTTATGTCAAGTAGAACATAAAATCCCTTGGCAAGAAATAGTGCTATCTATGCTTTCTTTTTCTAATGTAATTGTCATTAGAACAGTTTACTGTTACTTCATTATAACAATAAAACGTAGTCTTTGTTAGGTGAACTGATAAAAAGTAATGATATTATATCAATACCTAGATATAAAGATGGTTTTGTATTTGTTGTCTCATCCCTGACTTTATGAGATTATTCTACTCCTTACCTTTCAGTGAAACTGATAGTAGGGTGTTTACATTGTCTTGTTTCTTTTATTTATTTATTCATTTTAGAGTGGAGAAAGAGAGAGAGAGATAAGGAGGGAGGGAGAGAAGGGGGGGAAGAGTAGGAAGCATCAGCTCCCATATGTGCCTTGACGAGGCAAGCTCAAGGTTTCAAACTGGTGACCTCAGCATTCCAGGTTGACACTTTATTCACTGTGCCACGACAGGTCAAGCCATACTTTCTCTTGTTTCTTGGACTTATTTTCTAGAGATAAGAATCCAAGACAAAGATAAGACTAAAGAATGATTTCATTCTGACTTAATTTTAGAATCAATGGCAATTAGCTAATAATGTGTCCGTGGCAGATAATTTAACCATTCCTAACTTTGGTTTGCTATCTTCCTAGGAGAAAAAAAGTAGTGCCTACCGAATCATATGTTAAGACTTAAATGTGGTAATATTTTAAAGACATTACAGAGTACATACATAGTGTGCATTCTAAATAGTAGTATGATGAGTATAAAAACTGGCATCTGCCTGACACACAGGAGAGATTTTGTTGTGTTGAAAGTCCATAGATTTTTCACAGATGTCTTTATGTTCTGTAGTAGTGGCCATTTCATTACTGCCCAATCTTCTAAAATCACTCTTGGGTCCAAGCACAATTGATCTCTCAAATCTATTTTTATGTGGGAATTTTCAATAGATGAGTACTAACTAGCAAAACACACTCTCGTGGCATTCGTAAGAGCACAACCTACAAAAGGCCACCTTAGCCTGCAGATCACTGACAAAAACAGCTGGAGCTAACATCTGTGACTTACAAATCTTTCAAAGTCATAACAAAGCCAGCATGATTTCATAACACAGTATGAATTTCAGTGTATGTATAGAAAAGATACCTGAGAAACCTGACAATGTTGGGCATGTACGATGAAAGCCTTGCCAGGTTGATGCAATTTGCCAAATCTGTGCTTTTTAATGATCTCACCATTTTAAAATTACACATGAGAGTATGTTTGAAATGGATTGCTCCGATTTATCATCATAAAGGACACAGGATATGTCTGTTGGAAGACCCTAAATAGGACTCTCTTTCTAAAATGTACTTTGACTCTTGTCCCTTTGGCCACTTGTAATTGCTAATAATTGCTAATGAGATCTTCTGCCACTTACAAGTCACAGATCCCAAGACAGGTTTTATTCTATATAATTTTCATTAAATGTTTTGGGATCCTGGGGCAGAAAGAAATTATGTAAATACAAGTTTTTCTTACTGTTTTGTTTTTATTACTTTTCTCCTCTGGTTTTTATTGCCTCATATAATACAGGTAAATATGGCGGTCTCACGTTGAGATGGGGGTTTCTTTTCTAATGCTTCTGCTCTCATGCTTTGCAGTCAATCCATGTTAATTTAATTATCCATGATTTCTTAGGCAAAGAGAGGAATGTAGACTCCATGCTGTCTGCAACTACTTCAGTCATTCCTTTACTGCCCGTGACACCATGTGAGACCTGCAGATGCTAAACAATCTCTCCCTGCACCAGCTCAAACAAAAAATGTTAACCATATGCAACTCCAACCTGTTTATCCTTAAGCAATGCAAAGCCATGCAGTGCTACAGACGGGCAGTGGGGGAGAGCACAGAGCTGATACTTCACACAGAGCTGCTTTGTGAAAAAGCTGGGATGATGTATCACACAATTGTGTACTTGAAAACTATATAGTTTTATTAACCAATGTCACCCTAATAAATATAATGATTAAAAAGAATGGAGCAAGGAATCACAGAATTTAGGGTAGGGATAGTAGAGCTGGGCTTCTTTCTTCCAACTTGTCTTACTGATGAAGATTAGATCTCTGAAATTTGATTTATATGAGTAGAATTGATGAACTACTACTTAGATTATATTCCATGGATTTCAGATTTAGAGTGAAGTACTTTTGGGAACTATGAATTCTGCATGTTTAAATATTCTGAGATATGATTTATTAGCTACTGGTAAGAATTGAGACATTCATTAGGAAAAATAAGTTTTAATTCATTTTAGCTCATATTTAATTTGAATGATAATTTTGTGTACAGCCTTATATTCTGGTGTGGATCTTTACAAAACTCTTGTCATCTTGACAACTAAGATTTCTGAGTATTTTCTGGGAAAAGAAACCAGGAGATTATTAAATACATGAAATTTAAAAGTCATAGAAATTTAGATTAAAACAGAGAGAAAAAGATTGAACATACTATTAGATATAAAATTATAATCTGTCTCTTTTTTCTTTAAAATTGGCTTATTTATTCACTTATCATTTTTTTCTCTTTGAATTGTAAAGAATGTGCTCATACTAAATAATATTTTGGGAAAAGAAAACAATGTTCTACTAATCAAACATGCTATTTTCATTTCTCTATTAGACTATAGACCTCTTGGATATTCTCCTTAAGACTTTGTTCCTCTATGAATTTCTTATTCTTACTATAGCTATTATCTAGAAAGACCCATACAAATCTGGTAAGACAACCTTAGGGAATTCATTCTAAACACCTTAGATAATGAATCATACAAATAATAAAGACAGCAAATAAGATATCACAATTTTGGTGATAAGAAATTGTTGATTTTTTAGTTAAATCTAATGTATATTTGTGATCTATTTTCAGTCATCTTAGCTATTTTCATCCTTCTAGATTATGGCACGTGAGTGCCAAACTGAATCTTAATTGAACGAACCTATACCGCTGTCCAAAAACAACTCGGTAAGCACTGCTTATACATCTTAGAGGCTTCAACCCTGAACACAACAGGCAGAAGGTACAGTTCTTACTTAGGCAAGAGTATCTGTACAACAATATATACTCCTGGAATATCTTAATTAAATGTCTAGCTATGTACTCAGTCTACTTGATTCAGAACACAACCATCTCCACTCAGTAGTTCTATAATTTGGGCAAGTTACATAACTTCTCTGAGAATCAGATTTCTAATCTGTAAAATTGGATAATATTAAGATCTAATTCACTGGACTGGAATGAGAACTAAATGAACCAATGGATGTGAAAATGTCCAGCACAGAGTCAAGCAGGCATATTTTTATTGTTGTTATATTTAGTGTTTCACATTAAGTCATCCCATTCCAACCAATGTGCAGAGTATTTGATCACCCTAAAATTAAACTAGTAGTCAACAACATATAAAAAGGATTATAACTATGACCAAATGGGGTTTATCCCAGGAATGTAAAGTTGGCTGAAATCAATCAGTGTAACACACCATATTAATAGAATAGAGAACAAAAATTACATGATTACCTCAAGAAGTGCAAGAAAAGTGTTTCTTTCCTTTTCATGATAAAAACCCTCAACCTAGCCTGACCTGTGGTAGTGCAGTGGATAAAGTGTCGACCTGGGAACACTGAGGTCACCAGTTCAAAACCCTGCATTGGTCTGGTCAAGGCACATATGGGAGTTGATGCTTCCAGCTCCTCCTCTCTCTCTCTCTCTCTCTCTCTCTCTCACTCTGTGTCTCCTTTCTAAAATTAATAAAATAAAAATAAATTAAAAAAAGAAGGAACTATGAATAAGAAAATATCACAAAAATTTTAAAAAAAACCCTCAACCTACTGGCAATAGAAAAAAAACTTCTGTCACCCGATTAAAGGCATCTAGGAAAAACCCACAGCTAATATTATAGTTCTGATGAATTATAGTATATTTTCCCCTAAATCAAGTATAAGACAAGAGTGTCTGCTTTCAACATTTCAATTCAAAGTTGTAATAGAGGTGCTAGTCAGGGTAATGAGGCAAGAAGAAGAATTATAAGAAGAATAAAAACCCTCAATGCAGATTTTTCCTGACCAGGTAGTGGCACAGTAAATAGAGCATTGGGCTGGGCACAGAGGACCCAGGTTCAAAATCTCCAGTTTGCTAGCTTGAGCACAGTCTCACCAGCTGAAGCACAGGGTTGCTGGCCTAAGCCTGGGATCATAGAAATGACACCATAGTCGCTGGCTTGAGCCCAAAGGTTGCTGTTTTGAAGTCCAAGGTTGCTGGCTTGAGCCCAAGATTGCTGGCTTGAGCAAGGGTCACTTGCTCTGTTGTAGCCCAGCCCCTGGGTCAAGGTACATATGAGAAAGCAATCAATGAACAACTAAGGTACCACAACAAATAATTGATGGTTCTCATCTCTTTTCTTTACTGTTTGTCTGTGCCTATCTGTTCCTGTCTCTGACACTCTCCCTGACTCTGTCAAAATAAAAAATCATGCAGATTTTAAAGAAAGAAGTAAACTTATCTTTGTTCATAAATGACATGAGTTTATAGAGAAAATTCTGAGAAATTCATACCAAAATTTCCATTTACAATTGTATCATAAATAATAAAATAGTTAGAAATAGATTTAACAAAAGGAGAGCAAGATCTGTACCCTGAAACTGAATATTATTGTTGAGTAAAATAAAATCAGGCCTGAATAAATGAAAAGACATTGCATTCATAGATTGAAAAACTTACTATTATTAAGATGGTAATATTCCCCAAATTAATCTCTATATTCAACATAATATTAATCAAAATTCAGCTGTCCTTTTAGGTAGAATTTGACAAATGGACCTTAGGATACATATACAAACATAGGGACCCAATATAACCAAAACAATTTTAAAAATGAAGAACAAGAGGGACGGCAAGATGGCAATGGAGTAGGCGGACGTACCAACTTCCAACTCTCAGAACCAAAGTGGATTATAACTTAATTTTAAGAACCATTATCTAGATAAACCAATTCTGAACTAAACTAAGTGAACTCTTCCACCAAGGAACACAGAAGAAGCCACACTGAGACTGGTAGGAATAGCGAAAACGCAAAGAGGGCTGCCCAGCTCCCTGGAGCGAACAGCAGCCCAGAGAGACGCGCAGCGGGAGGAGAGTTTAGCGGAGAGGGAGGAACCTGGGTACCATGAACAAAGCCCCAGCCTGCAGCCCCAGAGCCTAGAAGAGGTGTTTGGACAGTTTTGAGCTGTGAAACAAGTGAGGATACTGTTTGTGAGAAAGAGACAGTTGTCTCAGACCCAGGATTCTTCTTAAAGGGACAGCGCAGAAAACCTCTCTCACAACCACTCACCCAGGGATCCGGGGAATGGGGACAGAGGAGACGACAAAAGCATCAGGAAGAGAGTGTGGGCTAGAAGGCAAAGGGAGAACACTCTGAGGGACAACCATCCTAATCCCTGGGCTAAGTCACTTACCTAATCAAAAATGAATATTTTTCCTGGAACTAGCAATACCAGGAAAGGGAGACAGGACACCAGCCAAACAAGCTCTCCCGTGGCACTTAGAGCAGAGTTGCTTAGACAGAGGGAGCTTCCAGGACTACAGTATGGAGTGTTAGGGTCTGAGCTGCAGTGCACCCACCCACACGGCTGAGGGCTTGCTGGAGGGATGGTGGCGGTGGGACGCTGAAACGTGGTTCTGTCGGAGGGGGGCAGAGGCCCAGCAGGTATGAGCTCAGTCTATCCCAGCAGGGGTGGAGGGGATGCATGAAAGCGGTCTGGCAGCTACAGACCTGCCTGCAGCCCAACCTGCGGGGGAAAAGCGGGAGACCAGGAACGGGCAGAGATCTGCTCTGCGACCCTGCACAAGGCGGCCCTGACTGCGGAGGTGGGGCTGGGACCAGGGACAGATGGAGGCTCATGGCTGAGGGTACACCAGCAGCCCCACCCAGCCCAAGAAACCTCGGTTTGCCATCCTGCGTGCGTGAGTTGGCTCTGACCGCGAGGGCGGGGCTGAAGCCCTGAACAAGAGGAGGCTTGCAACTGAGTGCACACCAGCAGCCCTGCCCGGCCCGAGAAACCGCGGTTGGCAATTTTGTGCAGGCAGGCCCTAGCCTCGGGGGCAGAGCTAAAGTTCTGGACAGGCGGAGGCTCACAACTGAGTGCACGTCAGCAGCCCTGTCCAACCCGAGAAACTGTGGCAAGCAGGCTGTGACCACGGGGGCTGGGCAGAAGCCAGGGAACAGGCTGGGTCCCCAGCTGAGCAAAGGTGCTCACTTCTACCCTTGGTGCTTAGGCTAGTGGCTTGAGTACAGTGTGCAACCCTACCTGTGGGGAAGAGGCGAAGGCCCAGGCAGGCTGAGGCTTGTAGAGCCAGGCACCAGAACACAGACCCTTCTATGGAGGAGAGGTGGAAATCACAGCAACAGCAGCAGTGGGCCAGTGCTGGCAATGCCCATACCCAACTGCCTTAGACAGCTGCAGAGGGGGTGGCAGGCCTGCAGACAGAACACACCTAGAGAACACAAAGGCAACACCCATTGGACTCCAGTGGCCACAACCTTCTTATACACAGACAAAATGGGCAGGCAGAGAAATACAACCCAAATGATTCAAGAGAAAGCCCCAGAGAAGGACTTGAATGAACCAGATTACCAGATGCAAAATTTAAAATAATGATAGTTAGGATGTCCAGAGAGATTAGAGCAACAATAGATAGTCATTATGAACACCTAAATAAAGAGATAACAAGTATAAAAAATGAAATTGAAATAATAAAAAAGAATCAGACAGAAATGACAAATACAGTATCAGAACTGAAGACCACAATGGAAGGAATTAAAAGTAGGATGGATGACACTGAGGACTGAATAAGTGAGTTAGAGGACACAATAAACAAAGGCACAGATGCAGAGCAGAAAAAAGAAAAGACTCAAAAATGTGAGGAAACTCTAAGGGAACTCTGTAACAACATGAAGAGAAATAACATCTACATCATAGCGGTTCCTGAAGAAGAGCAAAGAGAACAAAAAATAGGAACTTTGTTCAATCAAATCATAGCAGAAAACTTCCCTAAAATAAGGCTGGAAAACATTTCATACGTTCAAGAAGCACACAGAACTCCATTAAAGAGAAACCCAAAGAAAACTACACCAAGACACATTATAGTTAAAATACCAAAGATAAGGAATAAAGAGAAAATTTTAAAGGCTGCTAGAGAAAAAAATGGTATCACCTACAAAGGAGTCCCCATAAGGATGACATCCAACTTCTCAACAGAAACACTTGAGGCCAGAAGGGAATGGCAAGATATATTCAAAGTAATGCAGCACAAGAACCTACAACCAAGACTACTCTATCCAGCAAGGCTAACGTTTAAAATTGAAGGAGAAATAAAGAGCTTCCCAGACAAAGAAAGCCTCAAGAAATTCATTAAAACCAAACCAATTCTGTAGGAGATACTAAGGAGCCTGTTGTGAACAGTTCAAAGGGAGGAAAGAATATAGCCAAAGAAGAATACAGCTTTAAAGAATAAAATGACAATAAACAACAACACATCTATAATAACCTTAAATGTAAATGGATTAAATGATCCAATCAAAAGACATAGGGTAGCTGTGTGGATAAAGAAACAGGACCCATACATATGCTGTCTACAAGAGACACACCTTAAAACAAAAGATGCACATAAACTGAAGGTAAAATGATGGAAAAAAAATATTTCATGCAAATGGAAATGAAAAAAAAGCTGGAGTAGCAATACTTATATCTGACAAAATGGACTTTAAAACAAAGGCTGTAGTAAGAGATAAAGAAGGACACTACATACTGATAAAGGGAACAATTCAACAGGAAGATATAACTATTGTAAATATCTATGCACCAACATAGAAGCCCCAACATACATAAAGCAGACTTTGCTGAATATAAAGGGCGAGATTAACAGCAATACTATAATAGTAGGGGATTTCAATACCCCTCTAACATCACTGGATAGATCTTCAAGAAAAAAAATTAATAAAGAAACAGCAGACTTAAAGGATACACTTGATCAACTCGATTTAATAGATATCTTCAGAATTTTTCACCCTAAAGCAGTAGAATATACATTCTTCTCAAGCGCTCATGGTACGTTTTCTAGGATAGACCACATGTTAGGACACAAAAATAGTCTCAACAAATTTAAGAAGATTGAAATCATATCAAGCATTTACTCTGATCACAATGGCATGAAACTAGAAATTAACCACAAAAGAAAAACTGAAAAATACTCAAACACTTGAAAACTAAATAGCGTGTTATTAAATAATGAATGGATTATAAATGAGATCAAAAAAGAAATAAAAAAGTTTCTAGAAATGAATGAAAATGAGCATATATCAACTCAAAATTTATGGGACACAGCAAATGCAGTACTGAGAGAGAAGTTCATTGCACTACAGGCATACCAAAAGAAGCTAGAAAAAGCTCAAATAAGCAACCTGACCCTGCATCTAAAAGAACTAGAAAAACCACAGCAAATAAAGCTCAGGACCAGTAGAAGGAAGGAAATAATAAAGATCAGAGCAGAAATAAATGACATAGAGGATAAGGAAACAATACAGGGGATCAATGAAACCAGGAGCTGGTTCTTTGAAAAGGTAAACAAGATTGATGAACCTTTAACTAGACTCATCAAGAAAAAAAGAGAGAGGACTCAAATAAATAAAATTAGAAATGAGAGTGGAGAAATAACAACTGACACAACAGAAACACAAAGTATTATAAGAATACTATGAAGAACTCTAAGCCAAAAAATTAGACAACCTAGGTGAAATGGAAAAATTTCTTGAATTATATAATCTTCCAAAAATCAATCTGGAAGAATCAGAACACCTAAACAAACCAATTACAACAAAAGAGATCGAAACAGTTACCAATATACTCCCAAAAAAGAAAAGTCCTGGGCCTGATGGCTTCACAAGTGAATTCTACCAAAAATTCAAAGAAGAACTAACTCCTATCCTCCTCAAGCTATTTCAAAAAATTCAAGAGGAAGGAAGACTTCCAAAACCGTTTTATGAGGCGAGCATAATTCTGATCCCAAAACCGGTAAAAGACAACACAAAGAAAGAAAATTATAGACCAATATCCCTGATGAATTTAGATGCTAAAATTGTCAACAAAATATTAGCCAACCGGATCCAGCAATATATGAAAAAAATCATACACCATGATCAAGTGGGATTTATTCTGGAGAGGCAAGGCTGGTTCAATATTCGCAAATCAATCAATGTGATTCATCACATAAACAAAAGAAAGGACAAAAATCACATGATAATTTCAATAGATGCAAAAATGGCATTTGATAAAATCCAGCACCTATTCATGCTCAAAACTCTCAGTAAGTTGGAATACCGGGAACATTCCTTAACAGGATAAAGGCCATCTACGACAAACCCACAGCAAACATCATACTAAATGGACAAAAATTAAAAGCAATCCCCTTAAGTTCAGGAACCAGGCAGGGGTGCCCCCTTTCACCACTCTTATTGGAAAAGAAGATGTAAAACTGTCATTATTTGCAGATGATATGATATTGTATATAGAAAACCCTAAAGTCTCAGTCAAAAAACTACTGGACCTGATAAATGAATTTAGCAAGGTGGCAGGATATAAAATTAATACTCAGAAATCAGAGGCATTTTTTTATACCAACAACGAACTGTCAGCAAAAGAAATTAAGGAAACAATCCCCTTCACTATTGCAGCCAAAAAAATAAAGTACCTAGGAGTAAATTTAACCAAGGAGGTGAAGGACTTGTACTCAGAAAATTATAAAACATTGATAAAAGAAATCAAGGAAGATACAAACGAGTGGAAGCATATACTGTGCTCATGGTTAGGAAGAATAAAAATCATTATAATGTCTATATCACCCAAAGCAATTTATAAATTCAATGCAATACTAATTAAAATACCAATGACATACTTCAAAGTTATAGAACACATATTTCAAAAATTTATATGGAACCAAAAAAGAACACAAATAGCCTCAGCAATCTTAAAAAGAAAAAATAAAGCAGGAGGTATCACTCTTCCGGATATCAAGGTTTACTACAAGGCTGTTGTACTCAAGACAACCTGGTACTGGCATAAGAACAGGCACATAGATCAATGGAATAGACAGAGAACCCAGAAATAAAACCACAGCTTTATGGACAACTGATATTCGACAAAGAAGGAAAGAACATACAATGGAGTAAAGACAGCCTCTTTAACAAATGGTGTTGCGTAAATTGGACATCTACCTGCAAAAAAACAAAACTAGACCATCAACGTACACCATTCACAAAAACAAACTCAAAATGGATATAAGACTTAAAAGTAAGCCATGAAATCATAAGCATCTTAGAAGAAATCATAGGCAGCAAGCTCTCCGACATCTGTAGCAGCAATATATTTGCCGATTTATCTCCACGGGCAAATGAAATAAAAGGCAAGATAAACAAATGGGACTATATCAAACTAAAAAGTTTTTGCACAGCTAAAGACAGTAAGAACAGAATAAAAAGACAAACCACACAATGGGAGAACATATTCGACAACACGTCGGATAAGGAGTTAATAACCAAAATTTATAAAGAACTTACAAAACTCGACACCAGGAAGACAAACAATCCAATCAAAAAATGGGCAAAAGAAATGAATAGAAATTTCTCCAAAGAGTACATACAGATGGTCAATAGGCATATGAAAAAATGCTCAACATCTCTAATCATTAGAGAAATGCAAATAAAACAACAATGAGATATCACCTCACACCAGTCAGAATGGCGCTCATCAGCAAAACAACACAGAGTAAGTGCTGGCAAGGATGTGGAGATAAGGGAACCCTCCTGCACTGCTGGAGGGAATGCAGACTGGCGCAGCCACTATGGAAAACAGTATGGAAATTCCTCAAAATATTAAAAATCAAACTGCCTTTTGACGCAGCTATCCCACTTTTAGGAATATACCCTAAGAACACCATAGCACAGTTCGAAAAGAAGTAATGTGCCCCCATGTTCTTGGCAGCATTGTTCAAAATAGTGAAGATCTGGAAAGAGCCCAAGTGTCCGTCAGAGGACGAGTGGATTAAAAAGCTTTGGTACATATATACTATGGAATACTACTCAGCCATAAGAAATGATGACATCGGAACATTTACAGCAAAATAGATGGACCTTGATAACATTATATGGAGTGAAATAAGTAAAATAGAAACTGAGAACAGCATGATTTCATACATAGGTGGAACATAAAAGTGAGACTATGAGACATGGACAAGAGTGTGGTAGTTACGGGGTGGGGGGAGGGAGCGAAGTTGGGAGAGGGGGGCGGGGAGGGGCACAAAGAAAACCAGATAGAAGGTGACAGAGGACAATTTGATTTTGGGTGATGAGTATGCAACATAATTGAATGATAAGATAACCTGGAGATGATTTCTTTGAACATATGTATCCTGATTTATTAATGTCACCCCATTAAAATTAATTAAAAAATAAAGAAGAACAAAGTTAGAGGACTCAAACTGTCTAATTTTAAAACTCTAACTACCAAGCTACAGAAGCCAAGATATTGTGCTAATAGCATAAGGTTAGACATATGGATCAATGGGAGAGAACTGAGAGCCCAGAAATAAATTCAATTTATTAAAAAAATTTTTTTATACACTTCTACAACTTGTCAACAAGCACATGGAGAAATGATCAACATTATTATTTATTAAGGAAATGGAAACAAAAACCATAATAAGATGCCATTTCACATCCACTAGGACAGCTTAAATAAAGACAATAAAAAGTGTTGGTCTGGATGTGGAAAAATAGGAGTCCTCATATACTGCTGGTACTATAGAAGTGCAGCCATTTTGGAAAACAATTTTTTATTTTCTCAGTAGTTTACCTTATGAATTGCCATTTTATCCTCAGAATATACATAAGAGAAATAAAATTTATGTCTAAAAAAATGTTTGTACACAAATGTTCATTAAAGCATTACATTGGGGAACAAAATTTTTGTTGCATCCACAAAAACACTTGTTCTTACCTAATTCAAGTGTGCTGATCTCAAATCTGACATTAGTTTTTCTCTGTAAGCTACAGTTTCTTTTCAATTCAAGATTTTAGGTTTTCATCATATTGTAAAATTTTCAACATTTAGTTTAATATAATGAAGTAGAATGTCTTTTTGGGCATCATCTTTGTGAAAATATAATCATTTATATAATGCAGTAAATACAGTAATAAACTAAAAGATATGATTGCATCAGAATTTGCCTACAATTTCAAAATAGAACATATTAAACCACTTACTTTAATCATAAAATTTGCGCAAAACTCATTTAAATTCTATTCAGACAAAAATTTGCGTTTGTAGCTCTTGCGTTTATGTACTTGTTGAGGACAATCTCGTTTGATGCTCCAGCAGTAGTCTGCTCATTACCAACAGCTCCAAGGTTTTTGGGAAACTTATCAAGGTGACTGTTCAGGAAGTGAATCTCAAAAATCATGTTACATCCAATGTCGCGGAAAGCCAACAGCATCCTTTGAACCAGAAGTTTATAGTTTTCTGCTTTTTTGTTGCCAAGGAAGTTCTTTGTAACTGCCACAGAAAAACTGCCATACTGTTTTCTCCTCTTTGTTCATCTTCCTGGAAAATTCTTAGTCACCTATGACGATTTGAATTTGAGATCCATCGAATACACCTCCTTATATCTTCTCAAAAGACAAGGCAAGAAAAGCAGAAATAATATATTGAAACATTCACTTTTTCTATTCAAAGCCTGAACAAACGGCTTCATTAAGCCAAGTTTGGTGTGAAGTGGGGGAAAATGATCCTGTCTCGATTAACTACAGGTTCATTGAAAATATTTTGCATCCCTACTTCCAGAGCTTCATGTTTCGGCGACTCCTTCTGTGTCCAGTGTTTCTCCCAAGCTCAGCTGTCCCACAAACACAGAAAGCAAGGGTACTTTGTGAGACCTCTCTGTTGTCCTAGTAGGAAATTGACCATTTTAAGATCTACACAAATGATCCAGTTATGATCCTCATACTTCAGAAAGTTGAGGTCAATTTTTATGTCATTATAATCTTCTCACAGATGAATTGAATAACCAATTGGAACCACTGTATAAACATTACCGTTGTGTAGGAGAACACATTTCAGCCTTCATTTAGAGCTGTCAAGAAATATGCGCCATTCTGTTGGACTGTAAGTGGTAACGCCTAGCTGACTGAGAAGACTACTGATATCATGACAGTAAACAAAGTGTTTGTCTTTGGAAAAAACTCCACAAAAATTTGTTCACGCTTCCTGAAATGGGATACTTTAGCTGACCAGTGAACTCCATTCTTTTCTTGGAACTTGGGGGCTAATAACTCAGCTGCTTTTTTTGGTAGGCTCAAATCTCTTACTAAGTCATTCAATTCTGGTTGACTAACCTGCTGAAGGGTTAATAACTGCTTGGCATCAGAAGAAGACCCTTTAGATTCTATAACCATTTCCTCATGCATCTTATCAAAAACACTTGATCACCATGTTCACTTTTTTTATTTTTAGAAGAAATAAAACCATTGAAAACTGGAACTGGAGTGTCTCAGAGTGTGGGATAGGTGGTATTGCTGAAGGAATATTAGGATATGCGATTATATGCTGTTTTTTCTTGCCGATACCCTTTGTGTGGATCAGACAGAAATAACAGTCACTGCTGTGGTCCTTAGGTTCACGGCAAACCCTGGGAATACCAAAAGACATTCCTTTGCATTTTCCTTTTGTCCAGTAAGAAAGCATTTCCTCACAATTATGACACACAATATGAGGAGCCAAATTCTTGTCTTGATCACCAAGGGGAACTTGAAAATAGGCAATATATGCACATGTCACAAATGATAAAATATTGCATCTTTGACATTGAAGTATGTAACAGCCACATATATAACAGAAGGTGTCAGGACTATTCTTACATTTATGCCTACTCGAAGAAGCCATGACTCAATCTTAAAACAAAATAAGAGGGTGTTTTTATCAGATAATAATTTTTACATTTAAAAACAATTACAATTATGTAAAAGGGATGTTTGTAAAACATTAATTGCCTTGTGGTTATGTTCAATCCAAGAGTCGTTGCCCTTTAACTCCAATTTAAAAACCAATGCATGCCATTAACTGTAACAAAAAGAAATTAAGATTGCATAAAAACTAGAGCATGCACCAAAGAACGAATTTCAGATTTGGAATCAGCAATGCAGAAATATATAGAAAAAGTTTTAAAACCTCATACAACAAAAAATGAAAAAAAAATTGTTCTCCAGTGTTATTGAAAATACCTAAAGATTTGAAGTACTAAAAATGTCCTTTCAAAATCCTGAATAGATAAATAGAATGTCCTATAACTGGTATAATATTATTGGTAACAAAAAGGGATACAATATTGATCCATGCTACAACACAGCAGAAATTTGAAAACAGTATACTAAGTGAAAAGAGCCAGGCACAAAAGACCAAATAAATATTGTATGATTTCATATATATGAAATGTTTAAATAGGCAAATTCATAGAGACAGAAAGAGGATTAGGGGCTGCCAGTGGCTGGGAGAAAGGAGAGAGGAGTGTGAATGCTAAGGGGTTTAAGTTTTCTTTCTGAGATTATAGAAACGCCCTAAAAGTAGAGGGTGGTAATATCTGTACCACTCTAATATACTAAAACCCCTGTACTACCAATTTAAGAGGGTGAATTTTATTTTATGTGAATTATATCTCAATAAAGCTCTTATGAAACAACAACAAAACATGGGTTTAAGTTTTCCCTTATTTTTGTCTTTGCTTTACTCTTTTATTTTTTTAAAAGTTTTGTTCAGTCTGCAGAGTCCTGGGGAAATCTCCAGTGACTATTCCTTAAGAGTAGTTTAACATCCTCCAGTGAATTTATTCCCAGGAGCCATCAGTTTAACTTGGTTTCTGAAATTTATCAAGGCAACTTGTCAAGTGTTATAGCTTATCCTGCTTAATCACAGATCTAAGGGCATGCTGAGATCTATTTATTTATTTATTTATTTATTTATTTTATCAATCTGTGGTCAGAGGGGAAAAAAATTCAGGAGGAGATTTTTCTTTTGATGGCAAGATGTTAGTATGGACACTTCCATGTCCTGAACCTCAGTAAACCTAGCCTAGCCTGATCATAGCAGGAAATAGGTACCATAGGGATCTGATACTATACAATATCATGTAATCTGGGGGTAACTAGTCCTAGGTCCATATAAGAAATTCAAAGTGGGCTCTGGCTGGTTGGCTCAGCAGTAGCACATTGCTCCAGAGTGTGGAAGTCCCGGGTTCAATTCCTCAACAGGGCACACAGGAGAAGCACCCATTTGCTTCTCCACCTTTCCCCCTCTCCTTCCTCTCTATCTCTCTCTTCCCCTCCCGCAGCCAAGGCTCCACTGGAGCAAAATTAGCCTGGGCGCTGAGGATGTCTCCATGGCCTCTGCCTCAGGTGCTACAATGGCTCCAGCCACAACAGA
This sequence comes from Rhynchonycteris naso, assembly GCA_037038555.1. Lineage (NCBI taxonomy): Eukaryota > Metazoa > Chordata > Mammalia > Chiroptera > Emballonuridae > Rhynchonycteris > Rhynchonycteris naso. The sequence continues at coordinate 164,069,779 of CM072999.1, read as the reverse complement.
GCAATGCCCCAGATGGGCATAGCATCGCCCCCTGGTGGGCATGCCATGTGGATCACGGTTGGGCGTATGCAGGAGTCTGTCTGACTGCCTTCCTGCTTCTAACTTCCAAAAAATACAAAAAAAAAAAAAAAAAAAAGAAATTCAAAGCAGTTTCCTATCCCTATCAGAATGTCTACTTAAAATATTTTAATATGATTTTTTAGAACTACTGAGATTTATATTTATGAAGCTAAAAAATTAACAAAAAGCACTATCCCATAAGAAAATAGCCTCTATTATTTTACAAGATGAAGAGGAGACTTCTTCAAATAGACAAGGTAAAATATTTCCCTGATGTCATGCATTGGCCCTAATTCAGCAGTTGACCAATCCATAGCTTACACTATAATCATTAGATTGCAGAATACTTTCATTATATTCACTACCTGTAAATAAATGTTTATGAGTAACTGCTCTGTTAGACATGATTTCATTTGAAACCAGCTCAAACAACACATTCTCAGATGTCAGTCAGAAAGTCTGAACATAATCATAAAACGTTTAAAATAAAAATTACAGAAATAGGTCAGAGAAGGTTCCGTGATCATATTATTACCTTTCTTTCTAGGTTACTTCTAAAAAAGTTAATAAATAGGTAAAACAAACTGATAAGAGCAAAGATAAAAGAAAAAAAGATAGCAGCAGATGAGAGATCACAATATATTTCAGAAAATGGTATTTTATGGGATCATGATCATAGAGGAAGCAAAAATCTAAATGTCTTGCAGTGCTGAATAGTACAAAAAAAGCAAATTAATTTGTTCCTCAGAACCTCTAAGGGACTTGGTTCTTGGAGTTCTCAGTCTAGTGCAGGGCATGGCTGAAGAAAATACTAAAAATAAGGGGTGGTTAGAAATATATATTAACAGTGTCAGGTGTCAGATCTCAGAAGTATACCCTTCCTTAACAGAATCAGCTTCTTTTACCTTCCCCTTGCCCAGGTGGAGAACTATGAGCAATTCTCTGAATAAACTGCATGGGAGAGCCTCAGATATCAGGATGTTGCTTGTCAATCAACAATCCTGTTTAATGATACAGGTATTGATCGACTTATGACCGATGCAATTTACGACCATTTGACTTTACGACCACAATCGCTAGTCACAAATGCTCCACGTCTGGAGCAGCTTTTGTATGCACCTGTATTTTGTAATTTTGTATGTTTTGCAAATATTAAACCAGTTGTACTGGTAATGCAGTGTTTTACTTAAACCTGATGAATGTAAAAATAGGAAACAATATGGTGTAGAGATGATACAAATGGCATAAAATGAACAAAGAAAATTATGATATATAACAATAATGAAAAAAGATTATGATAAAATATGACTTAAAGATTTTTATAACATCATTTCACAGTACTGAACATATAGCCTACTCAACTTATGACCAAATCGTGTTACGACCAGTCTGTCGGAACCAATCATGGTCATAAGTCGAGCACTAGCTGTATTACTACATGAGTCTTAAGTTAAATAGAAACCAAGGTAAGTGTTGCCCCATTTTTTTAAATCAAAGTCACAATGATAGAGAGACTTTAAAAATAAAATGAGAGAAAGAAATACAGATAATACTGTTCACAGAAGAAAATACTAAAAATCAATCACTACCATCACCACCAACAACCACCACCACCACCACAATCAGCACACACACAAGAAAGGAAGGAAGGAAGAAAGGAAGGAAGGAAGGAAGTCCAAAGCTCAGCAATGAATAACCTCAGACATAATAAGAAGGATAATGAAATATGGAACAATAAAAAATATGTATAAATAAATGAAGGATCAGTCCTAAAGGTTACTATCAACACAACTTTTAGAAAAAAGATGGGAGAATAAAGCAGAGTGGAGTAATTAATGAATAGAAAGACAGTTTCTCCCCCCAAAGAGCATGAGATTCAAAATTCAAAGAGCATAGCAAAACAACTGGAAATGAAATGACCATATCTGGGAAAGCACTTCAAATGGCAGGACCTCAGGAATACAAAGACCTCAAATTCTTTGCACAAATATAATTTTCAGTCCAGAATTCTCTACCTAATCAAACCATCAATCAAGAGTTTGAGCATGGAATAAAGCCATTGCTAGTGATTCTCCTGTGTCTTACTAAACTATTAATTTATTACTAGTTTTAAGCAAACTACTAGAAGGTATACTTTGGCAGAACCAAGAAGTAGATGAAGAAAAGGAAGACAAAGAGCCCAGGGACAGAAATGTACTTTATTTTTTTCAAAAATGTACATTTAATGAGGACCAGGATGAGAAATTCCAGGATGTTGTATATATCATATGCCTAACAAGCATTCAGTCTTAAAATGAATAAAAACTGAAAACCTTAGGAAGAAAATTCCAGGAAAAAAAAAAGTGGAGCAGGGTGAATGATGGATTGTTAAAGTATCAGCTATGTTTGCACATTTGGAAAAAAAAAATCTAACCAGTCATATATGTATGGTGGCTCCAAAGGAGTAGTTGGAGAGTTACCAATTTGCTTCTAAAATTTTATTCAAATAAAAGGCAAAGGCAAAAATAAATTTCAGAAAAAGGAGAACGTACAAGAAAGGAAACGTAATCACAGTAATAATTACACTCTGCGTTACATCGCAATATAAACACCAATTTTAGATTAAACTATATTTTGTTTGTTTTAAATGTATTGAATTGAGGAGAAGTGGTAGGCATCAGAAAGTCAAAAGTGATGTACAAAGACATAGTAACAAAGCAAATTATAGATGTAGAGGTAAATTCCAAGGAAAGCAGGTTAAAGAGAGGCTGTTTTTCAGGAGAACTGGGAAGGAGGGTAGCGATTATTATTTTCTTTTTCTGCTGCTTTTTTAAAAACTAAAGCTAATTTATTATTAGATTTAAATTTATAATAATATCAACACATTTTTGGACAATGCAAAAATAAAATCTCAGAAAAATCTAAAAAAGGTCAGGAAGAAAATTTTAATTTTCAAAGCTATATAGAATTATGATAAAGAAAAAATAAGACCTTAGATTAAGCTTGTTTCAAGTCAATCATGTCCTTTTAATCTGATACATGATGAATAGCCTTATCTTCTGGCTGCATCTAAGAGACTCAGGCCACCTAAGAGACAGAGAAAAAAGAATAGTAACCAAAGGATAGCCATGAGGCAGTGGTTTTTAACCTGGGTTCCATCGAACCCTAGGAGTTCAATGAGTCGGTCTCAGGGGTTCAGAGAAACCTCTGCCGTGGAGGCCAGAATAAAGTAATACTGTAATTTGTTGAGAGTTCATGCACTTTGTTGGTTTTGTTCTTTGAGCAAGGTGATGTTCATACACGGCTCATTTTGTGGCCCAGTAAAAAAACATATACCTATGTCTTGAATTTGGAAAAAAAATCATATTTTATTTATCACTAAAGAAGGGTTCGGTGAATGCGCATATGAAACTGGTGGGTTCGGTACCTCAAAAAAGGTTAAGAACCACTGCCATGAGGAAATGGCTTTTTTTCCAGCCCTACCTCTATGAGGGTATATTAAGCCAAGGTCATGTAAAAGCTTTCAAAGGCCTCTCGCCACAGGTTCTCCCTTTTATCTCACAGACTCATATTCAGCTATTTGGTTACAGTTCCTCTCCTGTGCTAATCGTATGGCCCCATGGCCTTTGCATTGGAAGCTTCCTTCTGCCTGCAACATTCTTTCCTTGGATATCTGCATGGCTGCCACCTCACCTTCTTTCCATCATTGTCCAAGGTGCCATTTTCAAGACCATTTTATTTATAATCACAACACTCCTCAGAGGCATCCCCACCTTCTCTTCCTTATTTTCTTTGTATTATTTATTATTACCACTTATTTTACTATTTTTTTTGTGTGTTACTTGTCTGTCTCCTTCAACTAGAATGTCTGCTCTATGTGAACAGGGTTTTTTTAGTATTATGTCTCTAAAACAGTGCCTGTCATATAGGCACTCCTTACAGGCTTGTTGAATAAATAATGCTAAATTTCTCTTTTTCTCATCAAAGAAAAGGCAGCCAACATCCACCAAAAATATCTGTTTGGCATCTTATTAATTTAATATTAGATTTGTAGTTGATACTCTGAAGAAATTGAAGGGAAAGGTATGGATTGTTGCCTGAGTCTGTCCTTATAAAAGCTACCATAAAATGGTTCAATTAAAAATAAAATTGACAAGTGATTAGTTTTCATAATGTTCTTTTTTAGTTTACATCAATTTTTTTCAACTTTGAGAAAGACATTAAACACTCGTTAAGGCCCTTTAGTTCAGATTTGGCAAATGCATCTAATAGTAATCATTGTACAAATATTCCTCTATTTTACCCCTCTTCTTAAAATATATTGGTGGCAATTTTTAATGCATTCTAATTCACTAAAACTAATTTTTGTAGTTTAAGAGACACATGAGCCTCACCAGGCAGTGGCCCAGTGGATAGAGCATCAGCCTGGGATGTTGACGACCTGCTTCAAAACCCTGAGGTCACCGGCTTGAGTATGGGCTCATCTGGCTTGAGTGTGGGGTCACAAGTTTGAATGTGGGATCATAGACATGACCCCATGGTCCTTATTTTGAAGCACAAGTTCACTAGCCTAAGTTCAAGGTTGCTGGCTTAGTGAGGGGTCACTGGCTTGGCTGGAGGCCCCCTACACCCCTAATCAGGGCACATATGAGAAAGCAATCAATGAGCAACTAAGATGCTGCAACTATAAGCTGATGCTTCTCATCTCCCTTCCTGTCTGTCTGTCCCTGTCTCTCTCTCCCTCTCTTTCTCTCTCTTGCTAAAAAAAAGAAAAATATACACACAAAATATTGTATAGTATCTAAGCTTTCTAATTAAAAATATCTTCATTTACATTCACTTAATGTTTGATTTTTTTTTCTTGTTATGGTCACAATCTCTGATGTATAACTTCTTCTACCATTTAACATGATGGCTTAGTAAATATTACACAAAAATTGTGATACCTTTTTAAGGAAAATTAACAAATATTAAATTGATGCTAATAGGGTTTTTCTAGTTGTCAGTGGGCATACAACTCCAAGTTTAAGAGTTCATCAACACAGCATAACAAAAAGTCTTAGAGGTGACAGCAACACTTATGTCCCATACCTGTACCTGGAAGTCCAGGGGTTGGGGTGAGCCTTCTGGGTAGGGTCAGTGCTGTCATTAGAATATAAATTCTTTCCATCTTGCTGCTCTACCATTCTCAGCATAAAATATTATAAATGTTTTTACAAATATTATAAATAAAATAATTTTCTCATTAAAATCATAGATTCTAACCTAGCACAAGTATAATAATTACCACCTCCATTCAATCAGTGTAAGAAATTTCTTTTACCCCATGTAGTTTACTTTTAATTAGAGTTCTTCCTGGAGAGGCAGCCCTTCTAGGTACCTACGGTAAGCATCCCGAAGCAGAATTCTCAAGGAGTTGGCTTAACCTAGAGGTGGAGAGCATGCAAGGTGAATTTAGTCTGCCAGTGTTCAAATGCTGGACCCACTACTCATTAACCATATTATCCTGAATAATTAACTTCTCTGGGTCTCAGGTCTCCTTCTTTGTAAAGGAAGACAAGTACCTTGTTCAAATTCATTTAAAGTGTTTAAAACTATGCCTGTCATATAATAAGTGCTCAATAATTGTGAGCTCTCATTATTTCTCAGTTATGATAGATCTCCCAAGTTCAACATCAAATCAAGAATAGGCTCTTTATTTGGGCATTATAGATAATACGTGCTCAAGCTAAAATCAAACTTCTTCAATTATCTGGTGGTTTTAGGAATTAGGCATTCCATTTGTTTAATTTATCTGGGTCATACAATGTACTTTGTGATGAGGTTGATGTTACAGTCTAAGTATTAATAAGTATCAATAGATAAATGCATACCAGTTATACCTATAAATGATATCTAATGAAACTGTCAGGTGGTCAAACACTGTTCAACCCTAGTACCAAGCTATGGTGTATAGCCCCTCAGACAGATTACTTTAGGGAGAAGTTTTATATTATTTGGTATTTCACATAATACTTGATTAAATTTCTTACATGTCTGGCCAGTTGGTGGCGCAGTGCATAGAGCGTTGGACTGGGATGCAGAAAGACCTAGGTTCGAGATCCCGAAGTTGCCAGCTCGAGTGCAGGCTCATCTGGTTTGAGCAAAAGCTCACCAGCTTGGACCCAAGGTCGCTGGCTCCAGCAAGGGGTTGCTCGGTCTGCTGAAGGCCCGCGGTCAAGGCACATGTGAGAAAGCAATCAATGAACAACTATGGTGTCGCAACGGCAATGAAAAACTAATGATTGATGCTTCTCATCTCTCTCCGTTCCTGTCTGTCTGTCCCTATCTATCCCTCTTTCTGACTCACTCTCTGTCTCTGTAAAAAAAATAATAATTTTTTTACATGTACACAAATATGTATACATATGTTTAAATATTCATGTACAAGTAGAAACAAAGAGAAAGAAAATGAGAACTAAACTGTATGACAAAGAATATTGTTATCATAGACTTAATCCGTTAAAGATCTATAGAGGCTAAAATATTTGTACAAAACTCATGAAGTGGTGGATTTTTTCAGAGGCAATCCTGACCAAAACAGCAGTTTCTTGTTCATTTAAAATTTTTTTTTTAAAGTACTCCATTCGCTGTTCTTGTCCCTTGGATACAGAAGTGAGCTAATTTTACAAATAAATATTGTTTCTATGTTTTTTAAAAGCCACAGGAAAACAAGTCAAATCCTGCGCAGTTGATGCTAGAGCAGTGGTTCTTAACCTGGGTTCTATCGAACCCTAGGGGTTCGATGAGTCGGTCTCAGGGGTTCAGAGAAGCCTCTGCTGTGGAGGTAAAGACACACTTGTGTAAAGTCGTGATGACACGCCCCGCTTGGCCATCACCAGCTACAGAGGATCACGTTACATTGCTTGGCCAACCAGTACTGCTGCGGGGAATTTAGTGCACGCAGTAGTCAACGGCTGTCGTAGTTGTACATCGTGTGGTTTCTTTCTTAATATTTTAATACATAATAAATATGTCGAGAAAAAAAAAAGTGGTCGGACGAATATGTACAACATAGATTCACATGTATCACGGAATGGGATGGGAGTCAGCATCTTATCTGTATGATATGCAATGCCAAGTTGAGCAACTCTAGTATCACACCGGCAAAACTAAATTTGGAAAAATAATCATATTTTATTTATTAGTAAAGAAGGGTTTGGTGAATGCGCATATAAAACTGGTGGGTTCGGTACCTCAAAAAAGGTTAAGAACCACTATGCTAGAGTGTTCTGAAGAACAAACCCACCTGTCTACCTCTCTGGGAGCAACTTTTTTTTTTTTTTCTGGGAGCAACTTTTCAAGCACCCTTCATTATAAAACTGAAAGATGGTGTTATTATTACATGTGATTATCAGGCAATCTGTTCCCCTTTTCTATAAGAATAAAAGAGCAGGTTATTCATCTCAGAAGTACCACTTTGGCTTTAATAAAAAGCAACATTACTTTCTTCTTAAACATTTTACTTAGGTCCTGATGTATACAACCTTAAAACCATTTACTTGCTGCAGCTGGGAAATCCCCCGAAACCTAGAGGGGTGTGAAAATGGGAAGAAGGTAGTACTTTTTTAAAGCAGGTGGTGGATTGTTTTGGCCACCTTTGTTCTGTGGTGATTGATGTACATAATACCCCTTAACCCCACCCCTTCTCTCCAGAGGAGTCCAAGAAAACAGTTTTCCATCAGTTCTCATGGGACGGCATCTACTCAGGTCTTCTTCATTCTTATAGGATGGACATTAGCAACACAGCATGTTGAAAAGAGGGTTTGCTTTCATTCTGGGGCAAAAATAAGGGGGGCCAGTTACACATGCACTGTATATGTGTACGTACATGTGCATAAAGTCATGCAACCTCTGTGTGCGTGTGCATGTGTGTTTGTGTGTATGTGAAGAAAGAATGAAGATGGAATTTGCCATGACCTTTGTTGATAAACAAAGAAGCTGTGCTCATTTGGATATTTAATCAAAATTCTGAATTTCTGGTTAAAAATTTCTCTGCCTGAATATGTCTGTTGGAAACCACTGACTGCCTTGCTGTTGCCAGGGGTCATTAAATGTACAGGGAAGGAGGCCAGGCAGAGATGCTGTTCCTTGTCTTAAATAAGCAAGGGTTAGTGCAGAACACTGGAGGATGAACAAGTTATATACAATCCCAGCGACTCCAGTGCCCCTCCTGGGGACTGCGAAATTCTATGCCACTGTGAAGCTGCTTAGAAATGAGCCGACAAAGAAGTCCATTGACTTTAACGTGAACATGCTTGAATCACACAGAAGACAAGAATAAATCACCTTACAAATGCGTCTGGTGTAATTTTCTCGTCTCCTTCCAGTTCCCCCACACCCACCCCTTTTGTTCTTTGTGGATGTTTTGTTATTGGCTGCATCTTCGAGAAGTCTCCTTTTCGGGATTTTTCGAAGGGTGACTAGCGTGTGAGCTAGGTGCTGCTGCAGTATGAATCTTTTAAAAGATACCTAAGAAATATTTAAGACCCTAGTCTAGGAGGAACGGCTCTCCCAGGCATAATTTTTGGTGCTGGTTGCAGCAGGGAGCGTATGCTGGGAGGAAAGTATTATTTTTCTAAATGGAAGGTGTCAGATGGTCACGCAATGTGACTGCATGTTCGAGATCACTGCCTCCCATCTGCAATTTGTGACGTGTGAAAGATTCTGCCCAAATGTGCTCACCAACTGGAAATCCTCGGCACTTTTTTCCCTTATCAGGAGAGACCAAGATAACCAATGGTTTACAGATCAGGGATCCTATCAAATTAATATCACTGTAGGATAAAATCTGTTTTAAATACAACTCCTAAACTCCAGCAAAGTTAACTAGTACAAACAAGTTCATTCATCTGCCGAGAAACGGCTGCTCGGGAAACAACAACAAAATGAAATCTGCTTATCACTATTCCTTCAAAAAATAGGACGGATATAAAAGATAATGTATTTTCCATACTAATTAATCCCCAACATTCCCAGGACTGAAGTAAAGCATTTTTGAATCAGGGTCTGTTTTCCCTTGTTTTCTACTCCTTCTGAGTCTCTTTCCAATTAAACACAGCAAGATTCAGAAAGGACAGATAATTCAGCCTTTGCTTAAACAGGGGTTCCGCGTTTTGAACTGAGCTCAAACCTTTGAGTTCTGTTTATTCTTGGCTAGGAGTAATTCCCAGCTTCTCAGACAAAAGGGTCGTAAAAAGGCTCATAAGGTGCTTCAGACATCAAACAGCCTATTCAAAACAATATCTTGATGAGTTAAGTGTAAATGAATCAGAAACACAATGGGCTAAAATCTCCTTGCTGTGCACAGGGGTGGACAGCTCCAGGAGAAAAAAATGCTTGGCTTTGCAAAGCACACTTTAGGTTTCATTGGCCCCAAACTTGGCAGGGGGTGTCTACCTTTGGCCTAAGATCGTGATGGCGAACCTATGACATGTGTGTCAGCACTGGCAAGCGTAGCCATTTTCGATGACACGTGGCTGCATGCGGCCGCATACCAGAGAAGTATGGCGCCGCATGCCGAGAAAGACGTTTCATCCTCGGCTCCTGCACCGCCAGGTGCAAGTAGCCGAGGATAAAACATTTGCTGTAGTGTAGACACTCTGTGCCGGAGGTCTGTAGGCCAAAACAACAGAACTCTGGCACAGAGCGTCTAGTTCTGGGACTTCCGGTTTGGCCGTTTTTCTTGAAGTGACGTATCACCCTAGTTATGCTCGTTTTTTTGGTGAATTTTGACACACCAAGCTCAAAAGATTGCCCATCACTGGCCTAAGAGGTGGTGTTTGTTTGTTTGCCTAAGTTTCACCAATAGAGTACAAAGAAGTGAAGGGCTTCCTCATGTTTTCCATCTCTCATCTGTATCAAATAAGAGAGGAGAAAAGGCTAGAAGGAAAGAAACCCTCAGGTGAGAGCAAAAGCTGTAGCTATCGCCAAATCATTTTACATTGTATATTTTGCATCACAAAGCTCTTCATCATCAGTGTCAAAATACAGAGGGATTACAAATTTAAGAACCAGTTCGCTATCACTACTTCTTGAAGCAGCACAAGGCCACCGCTGAGACTACACCGGAATCACAAAGGGCTGACATCAGTCTGGGTATCTGAGGCATTGATTGGCATCATACCCTCTCCCAAAAGAAGTGCCCTAAACAGCAATCTAGGGTCAAGGACAAACATGATCTGAATGCTCCTCACACTAACCATTGTCACCCACTGATGCTTGCCTGGCTTTCTTCAGGGGTGACTCCGGTAGATCACGTAAAATAAAACATAGATGTGGAAATAAAATACAGCAAAATGTATCTGATTGTTGAAGGAAGAAAACAAATGGCTAATAAAACATAAAATACCAGAAAATAAAGAATAACAGAGAAAACCAGGCATTTACTCAATAATAGACCTTTGCATTGATCCTTAGGATTTTTTTATTTGTAAAACTCTCTCTCTCTCTCTCAGTTCATCCAAATGCTCAGATTCAGTGCACTAATACTGAGAGCAAATCCATCCTTCTTTGTAAATGTTCCTACCTTGTCAGGATCCCCAACTGAATGCTCTTCCTCCTCTGAACTCTCCAAGTTTTGTCTGCAAACATTTTGGCAATTAACCATCATCTGGTGTTGTCTTAAACGGAAAGTCGGTAGTTGTTTTAATGAGCTTCAACATTTCGTAAGTTTTTGCCTTAATTTTCTATTTAAATTGAAGGTTTCTTGAGGAAAGAGCATGGTCTCATTTTTTATTTTGTTGTCGAAGCAGAGACAGAATGCCAACTTCTTGCCAAGCACTTTCTGACTCCCCTGCAGGTAGGTGACCCTGTGTCTTCCCTAGAGGCCATAAAATTGACTCTGAGATGCTGTCTCCTGTCCAGCCCATACAGGGTGAGTGGTAGAGCTAAGATTTGATTCCTGACTGATGACAAAGCCCTCTCTCCCTTAAATGATAACATGGTAGATGGAAACTGCATAATTTATTTCTGATTTAACTATGAAAAGAATCAGAAAGAATTCTCTTGAAGTGTGTTTGTTCTTTTGTTTCAGAGTGAGAGGAGTCCTTTAACCACCCTGCTCCCCAGAAGCCCTGTCTTTGCTTTCTCCAGGGGAAGGGTGGCATGGGTCACTGTCATACACATTCTTTTAGGAGTCTCGGCTGTGGTAGTTTGGAATTTGCTATCAGATGAGGGATGTGCCAGCCAGTCTTTTTAGTTGCTGTCAAAACAGAAACCAGTCTGCCCCTGTGCTGAATCTCACTCATTAGCAATTGTACCAAACAGGATGTGTTCTTGGAATTGTTAGTGGTTCTCAACCCTGGCTGCAAGTTAAAATCACCTTAGAGGCATTTTAGAAAAACAGAATTGCCGGACTTGAGTCCTAGGGATCTTGATTCAATTGGTCTGCAGTGCGATGCAGCATCACTATTTTATTTTTAGTTTATTAGTTGCTCTGAGGTCATGCTGGGGACCTGGTAGGTGAATTAAGAGAGCTGGAGGAGAATTTAGCGCTGATATAAGAAACCCCTGAGACAGCCGCTGACTTTTCTTACACTGAGCAGTCACTTTCCCACTCCACCCAAAAGTCATGTTATCCTTCCTGGTCTAGAGAGAACACATCTATGGAGTAAGAGCCTATAAGTTTGTTTTTCCCTGTCAACTGTGATGCCTTCAAAATCTGCTGTTGATGGGAATGCGATGTGTAGTTGGGAATATAATAAAGGCTGCAGAGAAACACATAAGATGTAAGTCTAAGCCACAAACTGAATCTGGTCTTGTATTTTCCAAAGTCCGCTGAAACGCCGGGTGCTATGATGTCTTCTCACGTATTGCCTCAGAGACATTGGACTGGCAGTGTCCCCAATTTTTTATGCCTCCTAGGCCTCAAGATACTCCAACTGACATTGCTAAACTCTCAGTAACTAAATATAGAGGATGATGAGCTGATATTTCAAACCTGCAGAAGTCACCTCTATAAACTGAATGTCCTGTTGCACAAGGCAGTCTTGTTTGTCTCACCTGATCTGTGACAGTCCCACATGATGAAGAGAAAGGCCCAGCACTGCTCCTGAGGAGCTCACCTCACTGCTGATGAGGACTACCAAGAACTTTTAGTTCACCCTCCTCCTCTCCTTTTAAGTTGTTGATAGTTGCTACGGGAGGAAAGTGTTGAGGTGAGGAGAGCAGCCAGGACAACGACAGGCTTCTCAACCACTCACTCTGTCAACTGTCTTACAATGTTCTTCTGGACACTTTTTTTTTGCCTTTTCTATTTACTTTTTTTTCTTTATATCTCCTTGGTGATGTCAGTAACTCTCTCCACAAGAGTGTTGGTGGTAGCATTTATTAGGGGTCATATAGAATCAATGCTTCCTTAAAGATCAGAAAAAGTCTGGGTCATGAAATAAATTCAGACCACACAGCAGAGACAAGAGAAGGAAATGGAGAAGTAAGAATGGGGGATAGTAGAAGAAGAATAGGTTGGCCACAATTTTCTGTGTCTCTTCGGAATCTCCAAAGGTTTGTTAGACCATAAAATACTGGTATTTCTCTGTCCCTAGGCCTTCTGTCTTCTCATGTTACATATCCTTTCTGACAGATTTCATGTACTCATTGTTTCAATTGTCTTGTTTTCTCCCTCATGATATATATATATATATATATATATATATATATATATATATATTAATTTATAATTCCTTTCCTGAGCTGCAGACCTGTACGTTTACCTGACAACTGACAGCCGCACCTGGATTTCTCATAGGCATTTCAAAATTAGTATGTCAAAATTTTACTTCATTCTTCTCCCTTTTTCCTCCAATCCTGCTTCTCTGCATATTCTGTCTCAGAAGATGGTGCCGCTCATTCCAACTGATCTGGATAAAAATCATGAGGTTGTGTTGGACTTCACTTTCTATTTCCCCATAGACACAAGCAGCCAATCTCCAAATAATAATCCCATTCCTGGCCAGCTCTCAAATCTGCCTATTTCTTCTTCCATGTCATATTTGGTTGGACATATTTTAAAATTTTAATTTCATCAAGTATATTTATTACAATGGTTGGATATTTTTAAAGACCTTGTGGTAGGCTGAAAAATACCCACCCACAAATATGCTTATGTCCTAGTCCCCAGTACCTAGGGACATGTTAGCTTATGTGGCAAAGGGACTTTGTAAATGTGATTAAGTTAAGGATTCTGAAATACAGAGATTGTCCTGGATTACCCATATAGGGCCAATTTAATCCCACATCTTTATAAGATAGGGGCAGGAGAGAGAAAAGATATGATGACAGAAGCAGAGGCAGGAGTGATGTGAGGTCATGAACCACAGGATGCGAGTGGCTTTTAGAAGCTGAAAGGCAAAGAAATGGATTCTCCTCAGGAGCCTCCAGAAGGGATGCAGCCCCGATGACCCGTTTTAGATTTTGAACTTCAGAACTGTCATATAGGAAATTTATGTTGTTTTAAATCTTTAAGTTTGTGGTAATTTGTTACAATAGCAACAACAGCAAAAACTAACACAAGCTTCAGCTATTCCTCCAGTCTATTTATACCCCCCCCCCCAGACTATTCCCCACATGGTAGCCAGAGCGGGTACAGTATTCTAAAACACAAGTTTGGTCATGGCCATTCTAAAACACCCAAATGCCCTATGCTAGAATAACTGTTTTTTATTTTTAGCTCCTCCTTATCCATATTCTGGGGCATGCCTTGTTCAAAAATGCAACAGCATAGGGTGTTTTCCCTTGACCTTAAGTATCTTTTAAGGTATAACACATCTGTTCACTTTTAGGGCTTAATATACATAAACAACAATAGCACCTGTACGAGAACAACTGCAAGCAGAGGAGCAGCGGAGTTTGTAGCATGATAACTCCCAGGGAGAGGCCATGGCAGTGTTGGGGTTTCGTACCTTGTTTGAGGTGGGATCTTTGAAGATTGCTGTCTTTTCTTCTCCTCCTTCATCTATAAAGTGGAAGAAAGGAATGAAGGGATAAGTCCACGAGACATGTAACAGGAGGTTCATCACTGTGTAGATGAGAAGTAGGTGGGAAAGATAAGTGGGTGTGTCAGGAGCCAAAGTGGACACTGTGCAGATTGCCATAGAAAATTAGAGCCTAAAATAAATAATTTCCTTGAATACTTCTCTGATAACTTATATGCAACTGATAACAGTAAGATATTGTAATAATGGGTTGTTCAGAGCTCATCCCCTTTCTTTTTAATGATGTTAAGAGAGTCTTAAGGAGAATTTTGCCTCTTGTTCACCTCCTTCCACAAAAAAATTAATCTCATAAGATCAGCACATGAAGAAGCCTTTCTTATCTGGCTCCTGCATATTGTTTTTAAGTATTCTCTATTATTAGTTCTCAAAAAATCTATCAAATGTGCAATTCTCTCTATTCTACAGTTTCAGATTGCATGTCTTGTTTTTTTAATGGCCAAGTTTGGCTTATATACTGTTTAGCAGTATATTTCCACTTCAAAAGAGAGATCTGTCATACTGTATTTTAATCATCTTTTACTTTTCTATCATTCCCACTAAGACTTTAAAGACTGTGGCTCTTCCATGAAAGTCCCAAGCATATCTCTATTACATAGAAGATGATCACTAAATATTTGTAAAATGAATGCATGAATGAAGGAATGAAGGTCAGCTAGGTATGGTGGGTAATTAGAGCAGGACTAACTTTTTAACAGAGAGATGCTATACCTTATGGTCCATAGTGACAGAATTCCCATAGTTCTTTGCTCATTTATAGAAATAGTAACCAAACATAATTGTAGTCTTTATGAATGCTCTTGTTTTTAAAATGAAATAGTCTTTATCTATTTTTTTTTCTGGTGCTCTAAACTTTAGGAGTGTTATAATATTTAGTAACTGTGGTGATTCATATTTTTGAGTGCCTAGATATACTAAATATTCCTGGTTTGATTATGCTTTATGTAGATTGAAAGCTCTGGCAAATTATATAAAAACTAATAGTAAGTTTCTGCTCCCTGGGTGTTCTTTACAAAAGAAATCTGAAAAGATAAAGAATTTGGATTAGATGTAATACTATCAAGAAAGAAAGAATATTGTGGTTGGAAGAACTCTGCCCTAGAAGCACCAAGTTCTAGAACAGATTCTACCACTATCCAGCTGTGCAATTTGAGGATAACAAATACTTCATTTCTCCTGAATTCGGTTTCCTCACTAGTAAGATTAGCTTACTTGCCCTTTTCCAATTCTAACAATTTATGATACAAATAATTACAACTCAGTATATGCAATGCTTGTCCAGTTTTAAAACGGGACAGAAAACTTCTGCAGTAAGTTGTTTTGCTCAGTGATGCCCTCTAAATACATGATCCCAGAGAGTAAAATTTAAGAACTCTACAACAATACTGAGGCTCTAACAATAGACAGATAAAATTTGAAGCGATAATCTGAATAAGTTTCCATAGATAGGAAAGGGGCATCTACTCAGAGAACAAGAGAAAGTCATTTTCTCAGAACTATTTCCAGCAAGATTAGAATACTCTGAACTCAATTTGCTATTGAGAACAGACTTTAAATCAAAACAATGGATTCCCTTGTGAATAAAGGCACAACTTTGGACCTAACGTGAACATCTCAAGGGCCACAGTCTGCTAGTTTCCCCCTGGGACCCTGACTCTCTTAAACATTATTTAATAGATACAACTTGGTAATCTTATAACAATCTTGAGCCTAAATCTGCCATGATTCTCCTGCTCTTAATTCTTTAGTATTTGGCATTGTTGTTGATCCAAAAAGAAGAGACTGTTACATCTGTAAGTCAAGGTAGCGATTGAAGGAGCCATCCAACATGCAGGGCAGATGGTGAGATGTCACAATGGAGTCAATTTAATATCCACATGCTTTAGGTCTGATGCCAGTGAATTTCTCTAAGAGCTATCAGGAAGATAAGGGTGCTTGAAAACCGCTCAGAAAGAGAGAAAATGTCAACACACATTGAAAAGAGCATTTCAAGGTCTTCAGTGGAAATTATTTTATCAGTGGGAGTGTTTTCAACTCCATCCCACAACTCCCAATCAGTGGCAATCTCAAAATCCCTCCAACTCTTTATGAGGTGAGAAAAGCCATCAAGCAGATGAAAAACAACAAGGCATCTGGAGCTGATGGAATCCCTGCTGAAATCTTCAAATCAGCTGAGGAAAATGCTCACTATGCTTCCTCGCACTCATCTTGAGGCTTAAGAATGATGAAGAAATTCCAGATGACATCAGTAATGCTGCAGTTGTGACCATTTTAAGGCAAGGACACAAAGATAATTGAAAAAAAAGAGCACACTCACTCTTTGCTCTTAGCTGAGTTCTTGCTCAGGGTGTCCATGCCACTGTTTATAAAGAAATTGACAGGCCAAAAATGTCTGTTTTTTAACTTCGTTTGGAAAGATACTTTTTTGTGTTTGTTTGTTTGCTTGCTTTGAATGTCACTGATTTCAAACAGTGCAAGCCCTTGCACCTTGCAGATGCCCACTACATCGTTATTCTATTATTTTCATATTCCTCTGACCACCCCTAGAAATCTTCTAAGTCAGTAATTGCCTTATTCATTTATTGCCATAGAGCCTGCACATAGTAGGTGCTTGATATAATTTGAATAAGTGAATGAATTACTTGGTTGTTACTAAGAGTAAAATTTGTTGCATGTATCGACTATGTAACTGATAAATGAGGGACATAAGTGAGGCCATACTGCTGCATGCTCCTCTGGCCACGATGTCAGAATGGCCGAGAGAAGATGAAGTCAGATTGCCCCGAGGCATTCACGGCCATTTTCCTTCAAACCCTACGTGAAGGAAAGGCAGATGGTAGAGAAGACCAGAAAAACTGGAGAACTTGAGGTTGGTAAAAGGCAGGAAAACAGGAATAAGGAAGTTTGAACATCAACTTCTGCTTTGGTTGCTGCTTACCTGGTTTACAATCAGAACTGAACAGTGAGCTTCCTCACAGTCATAATGAGCAGTACAAATATTCCCATCCTGCAGATGAGTGAGCTGACATGTAGAGGTTAAATAACTGGTCATTCTCAAATTCCGAGCCAAGCTCTGCTTGGCTATAAAGTTTGCATCTCTCTGCCCTACTCTGAGGCCAGAAGGCCAAACTGAACTGTCCTACAAAGGCCATATGGGGGCTGGGGTGGGGACAATGTGGGTCCTCTTTCTGCTCCACAGACACAGAGATAATGCAATGCACTATGTTAATTAACACTTAAAGCTGATACAGACGAAAATAAACAAATGCGCCCCCATTCTGGTTCCACTTCTAAGACCTCATCCGGAGACTGTAACACAGTTTGTTTTACAGCTTCCCCCAGTCACGTGAGAGGCTGAGAGGCGGCATAATGAAACCTCTCTAATCTCTATTTTTCTAAAGTCTGTGTAGATACAGATGGCTCTGTTTTGGTCTCTGGG
This sequence comes from Rhynchonycteris naso, assembly GCA_037038555.1. Lineage (NCBI taxonomy): Eukaryota > Metazoa > Chordata > Mammalia > Chiroptera > Emballonuridae > Rhynchonycteris > Rhynchonycteris naso. Next base: position 164,052,271 of record CM072999.1, on the reverse strand, counting down.
TTTTATTCTTATTTTGCCACAATTTTAACCTTTTATGTATCTCTTTCTGTGAGATATTCTCACTGTTTCCTTACTTCCTACAGGCTCTGAGAGGCCTTTCAGTTTCATTTTCCAACCACTGTATTGTATTGTTCTTCAGAATATCTGGGATTTTTTTTTTTAATTATAGAAGTTGCATTGCCATTGTTACTGGAGGATTCTGATACATCGGGATGCCATTCCCCAGTTCATGAGAAAGTTCACATTAGCTCAATTTCTTAACAGGAGAGGTTGAAGAATAAATGGATGCCTAATTTTCAAAGTATTCACAAGCAGTCGTGCCTGGAAATCTGCACACAGCAGAGGAAGAACTGAGGAGGAATCACCTCCAGTATGAGTTGTAAGCTTGTGGGAAGAGAGAATGGGAGAGAAAGGAGTCAGGAATTTAAGGGAGCTGGATCAACACAGGTTCTTAAAGAGAAGAAATTAGGACTGAATGTCACATGCAGTCAAATTCAGAAAAAATAGCAACAGACAATATACAAACATCCTGCAAAGCACAATACTCAGTCCCATCAATTCACCCTGTTCTAAGTACCAGTTTCCAGTTGCAGTAAGAGAATAGAAAAATAGAAAAATGGCCAAAGCATCCTCCATGTGTTTGTGTAAGTGAGGTAAGGCACTCAGAGGAGAGATTTAAAAGAAGATTCTGCATTGTTCTTGGAGTCACTCAAGCATAGTAAGGGTGGAATTCCATCTGTTCAGTTCAGTTGGGTTCAGTGAACTGGGTCACTTACAATGGTTCACTAATTTCTGACTATCTAAAAATTACAGTTAATGTGTTTTAAAAATCTTGAGCTGCATAACAAGAACACCGTATTACTTGTTCTTCCTTGCCCTTGGGTTGATCACTTCTGAGAATGGGTAAGCTGAACTGCCTTTCCTGTGATGGGGGAATTGGGTCATTGTATCCCACATCAGGTGCTGTCAGTCGCTTTCCATTACATATGTTAATTCCAGATACAAAATCCATTTTGTATCCCTTACCTGATCCTTTTCCTGCCTGGATTTGGAGGCTGGGGTGATGATTTCTTACTCATGTGCAATCGATTTAGGAGCATCCACAGGTAAAGGAAGGAGGAAAGCATGCAGCTAGGAAGCAGAAAAACTATTAGAGAAAAATAATTACATGAAGGAAAAATTGTAATTCATGTTTCAGCGGTATGGTAAGTTTGACAGTCTCAAAGCACGGGATGCTCCGGGAAGGTGTTCCTGGATTTTGGCTTTTCAAGGAGGTGGTTTATATAGAATTTCATATGATACAAATATTTTCCAGGCTTTTAAGGAGCTGTGTTGCTTCTGTGGGTAGACCAAAGGAAAAAAAGAGAATTGTGTTCCCCAGATTTGTAATAAGTGTGTTGGTTGCTCTCTGCATTACAAAATAAGTCTCTTATCACAAAGCAAAGATACTTTTTTATCATCAGCATTATGAAGGGGAGTAAAGATTGGAGCTCAGAAGGAAATACCTGTATAGACAAGATAAAAAAGTCAAGAATTAGAATGAGAGAAAAGGAGTGTGTTTTTTTCTACCATTGAATTTGCGTAACTTTGCTTTATTCTCCACGTCATCTTTACATATTAAAAGTACATTTTCCACCTCTTGGCTGCTAACAATGACAAATCATCAGTGACTTGACTTGAAAGCAACACCTGAAGTTTTCAAATAGGAAATGACACAAAACCAGACCAAGGGCAGCTGCAAGTCTAAAAACAACACTTTTTCCAAATACAGTTTTGAAGAAAATAAATATATTAGAAATAAATATATTGGAACTGGGACCATAGCTACTGAATGATGGTAAAGATGATCAATGAAATATTTAATACTGATTGTATGTCTATTTTCTACTCAAACATCGTTAGCTTAGAATTATTTATTTAAACTGTAATTCAGTTTTTGGAGGGCTAGATACATGTGGAACTAGAGGAAGTTATCCTCTGATTCTTATTGGCACAGGTGTCTTTCTGAATCAAGACAGGTTGAATTTCTTTTTCATCCAATAAATTCCAAAGGACATGGAATGCTGCAGATGAGGGCTCTTCTTCAGACTTGTATTTGCACAGGGCAGAGGCAGAAAGTGATTTGGGGATGTAAGTTCAGTCTTTTGGGGAAGGGACTGCCCCCACCTCTGGTCCTTCTTTCCACAGTTTTTACATCTGTCAGCTTGAGAGGGCATGCCCACATGAACCTAGCAATGGTCCATCAATCTCTGAACAAGGGTTAGACTTGACTGTCATCTCTTTTCTAGCCGATTTCCTTCCATAACCCACATTGTGGAGAACTTGGCAGAAAGGCCTTTCTACTATGACATAACTCCTTAACTATTCTCTCTGGCTCTGTCCCTGACTGGTCTAACCTGCACTTATATTATGGTGGTCCTTCTCATATATTAATATGATGAAATTTCTCTTCTGCTTAAAAGTCTCTGTATTTCCCCATTGTTCATAGGATAAAGCGCAATATCTTTAGCAGACATGGGTCTCATCATTATGATATGATTCTATGTTTCTTTCTATATTATCTCCATTTGTTGTTTTGTTTTATTTTGTTTTGTTTGAGTAAGAGAGAGAGAGAGAGAGAGAGAGAGAGAGACAGACAGACAAGAAGGGAAAGAGATGAGTAGTGTCAACTTGTTGTTGAGGCACCTTAGTTATTCATTGATTGCTTTCTCATATGTGCCTTGACCAGGGGCTCGAGCTCAGCCAGTGACCCTTTGCTCAATCCAGCAACCTTGGGCTTGAAGCCAGTGACCTTTGGGCTCAAACCAATGACCATGAGGTAATGTCTATGATCCCACACTCAAGCTGGCAACCCCACACTTAAGCTGGTGAGCCCATGCTCAAGCAGGCGACCTGGGGGTTTCAAATTATGGCCCTTAGCATCCTGGATTGATGCTCTATCCACTGCTCCACCACCTGGTCAGATCATTTGTTTAATATTTGCTCATCCTTCAAAGCTCAGCTTAAATATCTCTTGCTTTAAAGACTTCTATGATTACTGCACCCTCCTCTTCCATTCCATAGACACCTATGTTGGAGCAGCTGTCTTGGGATATTGTAAAGATGTGTTTGTCTTTCTCCTTATTTCCTCATCTGGATTGTGTAGCAATCAAAAATGAGAATGTACCCATTTCTAACACAATGTTGAATGCTCGCTGAAAAAAAGAATCTTTAACTGAAGGGGAACTTCTATTATTTTAAAAGTGATTCTCTCTGTTTTCTACTCCAGCTACCCAATTTAATACAGTTCCATTTCTTTTATTACTATTTATGTTCCTTTCTTTCATAATAAGCGTAATTGAACATGTGCTTATCTATTGCTTTTCTCTATAAAGCCAAAGATATCATCTTTTTGTTTATACTATTTCTCCCATTCTTATCTTTGTGATTATTTTGTAAATATTTTTTGAATAAAAGAATAAATTAATGAATTCTCTAGAAGAGGACAATGGGGTTACAAATACCTTATTTCCAATGGTTTAGGTAATGAAAAGACATATCTTTTTTTCTTATTTATTTTTTTCTTGGTTTTAATAATTCTTTTCTACAGGTTCCCCACTGTTTAAAAATAAAAAATCTGGCAGAACTTTTTTATTTTCTTGCAAGGCAAGAAAATAAAATGAGTGGGAAATTTACAAAGAATTCCTTTTACATGTTGACTATAGAATGCTTTTGTGAATGGCTGAATTCCCTCAGTTCATGCACCAGTGATTACTTCTTCTTCCTCTTGCTTCTTCCTTTTCCTACTCATAGGTCTGCCCAAAGCTTCTGGCTAAGCTTCTGTAAATACAAAGGGGTGTTAATATTGTAGGACATATAGAATTCAGTGCCCATTCTGCTGTAATGTGTTAGAAAAACAAGACAGGGTTTTAACCCTGATGGTAAGAGGAAATTTTAATATGTTTGGAATTAAACTCATCATGGTCAAGGCTTATTTTATGAGTTATTATTTAATGCTGCTGTGAAAATTGAAACACTAGAATAAATAGAGGGCTTGAATTTTGCCTTTCACTTTAGCTGTATATTAAAATATTTAGTTTAATTTGAGAGAGAAGAGTTAGGGTCCAACACTGAGGGAACTCCGTGTGTGTGTGTGTGTGTGTGTGCGCGCGCGTGTCTTCATATATGTCCAGAGATGCCCCTAAGTTAGATAGGTTGTCTAATCCAGAAGATAAAGCAACCCCAGGCAAGATATAGCTTTCTTAGAATTTATACAGGACAAGTTATTTAACATTGATGAGCTCAGTTTTCTTACCAAAATGTACTGTATAGTCATAGTGACTACTGCATGGGTTGTTGAGAGGATTAAGTAACATGTAAAGAACTCAGCACCAGTAATAAGTAAAATGAAGTGGATATTATTACTATTACTATTAGTCCTGTGGTCGGACTAAACCTGGGTTATCTTTTTCTCTTCTTCACATGCTGTCTAATTAAATCCTAACATTTGCAACAGAACAAATGGTTAGGGAGTATTATGCTAAGTGAAATAAATCAGAAAGAGAAAGAATTGCCGTATGATTTTACTCGCAGGTGGAATCTAAAGAACAAAATAAACAAAACAAGAAATACTTTATAAGATTGCAAATGTGGAAGAAAGATATTTAGAACAAGTGTCTGGCAAGAGAAACAAAAATAGGGAAAGGAAGAGACATGGTCCAACACAGATACATCATCTTTTAGTTCAAGGTCAATTTTGTGGGTGCATTTGGTTGCATCATTTAAAATCGAAAGTATAAATTAGTTTTAACATAAATTATTGTAGGATATTAACTTTGGGATAAAAAACCACTCATATTTATTGTTATTGCTTTTGTCAAAAGCCCTGTGAAGTTCTTAACTGAATCAGAATCTTCTATTTTTATTTCTATGAATGCTATTTGTTAACAATACCATACATTCAGAGAATGCCTTGGATGGAGGTGAACAGCTTTATCTTTATGTAGCATGTAACCACACTTACATACCAAAACCAAGCTTTTTTGTTCAAAGTCATGCAATGAGCAAGGTGACCAAAGGTGGATGGATGTGTTCTACCTGGAAGAAGAGACAAGCTAATTTCCCCATCAGTGTCTTTAAGTATCCTGAAAGTGAAGCATGATAAGGTTTGTATGTGTTTTTATTTATTTATTTTTCATTTTAGTCTTTGTCCTTGACAAAGAAAAGGGAGCTGTAGGTTTACCCTTCTCTCTGCAGCTGCAAATGTGACCTCCCTAGGAAAAGCCAAAAGGACAATTCTTTCATGGTTAGGGAGTAGGAATTTGACAGCTTCTGAAAATAAATGCCTGCATTCCATTTTCTAGCAGGCTGTGTGGTTGGTTTTCTGTCTGGGAACTGGATAAAAACGTCAGTGAATACTCCAAAGGTCAGAATTTCATAACTGCTGCCACAACTGCATTGTCACCAAGTATTAATGACTCTCTCACTTGTTTTCTTTTTTTAAAAGGCCTGGTCATGTCCGGGGGAATGCCAGGTACATTTTTTTTAATGTATGAGCACAAGTTACATATAACAACCTAACAACACAATGCTGCCTCTTTAATGCTAATCTATTCCTTGCAATCTACTAGATACATGTAGAGTCATTGGTGTGTATCAAGAAAGCAAAATCAGATTCTGAAAATATCTGAAAGGATGCACTAGAGTGTACATAATAATGTATTTTAATCTGCCAGGCCTTAAAATTAATCATGAATTCCCACAGAGATTTTAATAATTTTGAGATGATAGTTTGTGTGTGTGTGTGTGTGTATATATATATATATATATATATATATAGAGAGAGAGAGAGAGAGAGAGAGAGAAAGAGAGAGAGAGAGAGAGAGAGAGAGAGAGAAAGAGAGAGAGAAATATTCTTGAACAGAGTTTTCTAAATGCTGTATGGGGGGAAAAGTCAGTGGGGGAGGGAGAAATGGAGCAGAGTCTCACTTTTCATGTTATAGGAGATATGTTGACTAGGAGGATGTGTTTTCTGTTGCTCCTAACTGAAAAACAAGATATGTGTTTCAAAGCAAGGATTAATCACAATGTAAAAGCTGGCAAAAGTTTATTACGGGTAATAATGTGTACTTGTTAAGCAGAAGAACAGTCTGGAAGGGAAGAAGTCCACTCTGGTGAAGGGATAGTTCCCTTCACAACACTAAGGAACTTGGCGGTCAACAGTTTTCAGAATTGCATGGGATGAAAACTGTGGTCATCAAACTACACTAGTATGTGAGCAAGGGAGCATCCCCTAAAAAAGTCACTCACATACATTAGTGTCTTTGTACCATGCCAAGTTTGTTTGTTTGTTTGTTTGTTTATTTATTTATTTATTTATTTATTTGCCAAGTTATTAAGGGAGACCTCCCAATAAGCCAATAGAGTCACATGTGGGCAGGTTACACACAGAGAGGGGGAGCTTGTGGAGACTGAAGTGAGCACAAGTGTCCTGTCAAACACCCAACTGCTGATCACTGGAGGCATCTGCAAGTGGGGATCTAGTGTTGGTCACGATTCAGGCAGCTAGAGTGGTGACATGTGTCCAGTGGAGTGGAGCATGACCTGTGGCACAACCAAACTTTAATGTTGGGTGGTTGGAGCTCTTATTTCTTATAGCCCACCAAGGGTGGAGGTCTCATTCATATCAGCATCCAGATGAAGTCCATACAAGTGTCTAGACTTGTGAATTTGGGTGTTTTGGAGCCCCTCCTAAGGGCATTCCCATTATACTCATTACTTTAGTCTTGTCACAGCACTTGTCATGGCTGAGAGTGACTCCATATTGAATTGTCAAAAGTGTCCAAAAAGTCCACTCTACTCTTGCTCTATAGAACTAGACTCTCAGAAAAGGTGACCATGTTATTTATTATTCAAATTAAAACTTTGGAGAGACTTCTTTTGTTAATAAAAGTAATTAATCCCACAGGTATATATTTTTACCGTAGTTTGAGGGCCTGAGCAGTAACAGAGATGCAGGTCTCTGATTTAGCACCACCCTTGCCTTTCAGAGAGGGCTGATCACATCTGTTCCCCAAATCTCACCAAGATGTGGTGACTATAACCCCCTTATGTTCCTTGAATGTTATCCCACAAAGATTCTAGGTAAGCTTATAAATATAGAGCATTTTTTTCTGAACAAGAGACAACTAAAAGTATTATACTAGACTGATGACTGTTAGGGATTTTCAGGGTGCTAGAAAGAAGTCAGCTCCTGAGGACCTTTTGGGCTTTCTATCTTTCAACACTCCATGAAATTTAGGGAAAGTGGATTGCTCTTATGGTTGACAAATGCTTGGTAACTCTTTCAGAGATGCAGTTGTCACAACATATCTGAGACTTTTTCTTTCTGTCCATTAGAAAGCAATTTTTAAAAAAGTATGTACTTACCTGACCTGTGGTGGCGCAGTGGATAAAGCGTCGACCTGGGAACACTGAGGTCGCCAGTTCAAAACCCTGCACTGGTCTGGTCAAGGCACATATGGGAGTTGATGCTTCTAGCTCCTCCCTTTCTCTCTCTCTCTCTCTCTCTGTCTCTCTCACTTTGTGTCTCCTCTCTAAAATGAATAAAATTAAAAAAAAAAAAAGTATGTACTTATCCCCCTGTTCCCATCTGAAATACTTTCTAAAGAGTGAAGAGTAGGTAAAATGCTTAGATTGACCTCATTATTTCGGGTGGACCAACTCTTTTTTTTTGTTGTTAGTGCAGAGGTGGAATGGGCTTGGAAATTTTAGTAACAGAAACTATACATGTGAATGAAAGGCAGAAACACAAGGCTAGTAGTGTGTTGTTCCAAAAAAGAAATTTATTATAAAAGCACATGGGTATAGGAGGGCTGAAGCCAGCAAAGGGTGTCAGCCCTGAGCTGCAGGAAAGAGCATTAGATATAGGGATTGCTTAAGGCATTTGCTGACATGGGATTGGATGCACCTCAGATTAGCATATCTTGGTTTTTTGCCTTTGGTCAGACTGTCTCCCTTTCTCAACCCTCAGATCCCTCCCAATGTCCTTGTCCCAAGGACATTTCCCAGAACCTTCCCAGGGTGGAGGAAGTTGCTTAAGGGGAAGGGGTGGTTGGATAAGGGAGATGCTTAATGAAGAAGTTGCCCTAGTGGGAGACTGGGTGAGGGAAATTTGAGTTTAAAAGGATTTTGGATTTAAAAGAGCTTTGAACCCAAACCTAACAGTGAGAAGGATGTAGAGTGTAAAGCCAGTAGTCGCGGCCAGGATCACAGCCGCCTGGCCCACGCAGGTTCGCATTGGATTCAAACAGTCGGTAAAGAAACAATGGAGCCAAAAACTGGTGAGCCATCAGCTTTAATTCTAGCTTGCACCCGGCGAGCAAGCAAAAACACATACTGGGCTCCAAAACCACACATTCAGTGCTCACAAAGCTACTGACATATCCGTGTTTCCTAAAAATCAAAGGTTTCTAGCTCACCAGACTTATTCACCTCTGTTCCCCATCTCCTCCAGCACAAACTCTTAACAAACTGGCTTCTCCCTCAGCATTCAGCCATCTTGACTGCTTCTCCTGGCCTCCATGTGGCCTTAATCTGCTCTCCTCTCTTCTACCTCAGGAACCAAGCGAGAGAGATCAAGCTACTGGTCTCTCCCACTTTATACCGTAGAATCAAAACCCTTAATCCAATTATACAAACAAGGAAGTCTCTGTATAATGGGATTCCTCAGGAGAGTGCACCACCCTACATCATCCAATCAGTCAAGGGTGTGGAGAAGAGCTTACTCTTAAAACTAAGCCTTAGGCTACAACGACCCAGCCTGCCCACAGCCTGTTCCAGAACACATATTAATATCAACGAACTTTCATGTGGGCAGCCGCCATTTTTAACAAAGTGAGCATAATATATTTTATCTGCCCAACAATCCACCCTTATGCTCAATTTACTACCCACAATCTACACCACTGGCATCCCTGTACAAGGAAATTAGGCACATTACACAAATTACAACATGACAAATTATACAATTTCAAAAATTACAAAGGTACACACATTTCACCAGTCTCTAAGCACTTTGCCAAAAGTGCAAAATGTCCTCGGCCTTCTTTCTAGCCATGGGAAAAGCTTCCTGGGGCAGGAAGGCCTCTAGCAAAATCATCCCCACCCCCATCAGGGTATTTACATTGTCCAAAATTCGTAAGTCCATTCAACAAAGGAGCTTGTGCCCATCCGGTCATAGTCCAGGAAATCAGTCCACACACATAGGGCTTTAGCTTCCCCCCTCATTCCTGCCATTATGGCAAGTCTCACACTGTCCTAAAGAAAAGCATGTGGCAATGGCAGTCAGCATTTCCATCTCTGCCCTGGGGAGCATGATGGCATCCACCCTTATGTCCCAAAATCGCAGACCTACCAGCAGCTTGGCAGGCACTCCCTGCAGTTTCAGCTGGGCTCTCATCTTCTGGAGACTGCGGATTGCAACTCCAGCTGGGTTCTCCTCATCCTCTAAAGAGGAACTGGAAACATCAGCTCCCAACACCGGCCTCGAGCCCCCTGCTGCTGCTGCTTTCTGCTCCATGGGCCTTATAGCCCCTGCCTAAGCCTCAGCCTCAGCCTCAGCCTCAGCCTCAGCCTCAGCCTCAGCCGCTGCTGGCTCTCCACAACATCCAGAGCAATCTCCAACTCACGAACCTGTGATTCCTTCTCCAGTGTCTGCTCCATTTCCAGGTGAATCTCGCAAATCTGGTGGTCAGCCTCCTCCTCCAGCACTTCCTTCAGCTCCAGGGTCAGCATCTGTTTCTCCCACGTTTCCTCCACCTCCTTCTGCTGCTCGGCCTGCATGTCCTGGGCAGCCTCTTCCACAGAGCTCTCGGTTTCCTCACGCATGGCTGTAAAAGTCAGCCATCCTACAGTCCCCAAAAAACAGCTATGGGAAACCATAACAGCAGCCAGTTCTCCACTCCACCGCTCAGATGTGGTGGCGGCTCCATGCTGATCTGTATCGAATCCTGCCACAGACTACGCCAAATGTAAAGCCAGTAGTCGCGGCCAGGATCACAGCCGCCTGACCCACGCAGGTTCGCATTGGATTCAAACAGTCGGTAAAGAAACAATGGAGCCAAAAACTGGTGAGCCATCAGCTTTAATTCTAGCTTGTACCCGGCGAGCAAGCAAAAACACACACTGGGCTCCAAAACCACACATTCAGTGCTCACAAAGCTACTGACTTATCCGTGTTTCCTAAATATCAAAGGTTTCTAGCTCACCAGACTTATTTACCTCTGTTCCCCATCTCCTCCAGCACAAACTCTTAACAAACTGGCTTCTCCCTCAGCATTCAGCCATCTTGACTGCTTCTCCTGGCCTCCATGTGGCCTTAATCTGCTCTCCTCTCTTCTACCTCAGGAACCAAGCGAGAGAGATCAAGCTACTGGTCTCTCCCACTTTATACCGTAGAATCAAAACCCTTAATCCAATTATACAAACAAGGAAGTCTCTGTATAATGGGATTCCTCAGGAGAGTGCACCACCCTACATCATCCAATCAGTCAAGGGTGTGGAGAAGAGCTTACTCTTAAAACTAAGCCTTAGGCTACAACGACCCAGCCTGCCCACAGCCTGTTCCAGAACACACATTAATATCAATGAATTTCCATGTGGGTAGCGCCGTTTTTAACAAAGTGAGCATAATATATTTTATCTGCCCAACGTAGAGGTAGAAGAAAGTCCAGGGAACTGACTTGTAAAGACAGGAAAAGAGATTTTACCTAAACTATATTACCTTCATATAATGTGTAGGTTGGCAGAATCCCAAATTTCAGTAGTGAGTCGTCCTGTAAAAAACAATTTTATACTCTTTAGGTGAGTGATGAAGTAAAATTTGGAGATACTAACTCTGGTTTACCCTCCACATTTCTAACCATTTTTTCACCTTTCTGTTTCTCATTGAATCAGTCATATTTATTGCCTCAAAGGATGCTAATTGAAGGGAGTATTTTGGTCAAATAAGTTTGTGAATATGATATATATGTTTTCTCGCTTATAGTTTGCACTGGGTGTGAGGGACAGGCTGTAAGCAGGAAGGGTCTCTATAGCATAAGGCTTAGTTTTAAGATTAAGCCTTTTCCACCCTTTTAAGACTAAGATCTTTTCAAAGCTAAGCTTTTCCCCACACCCTTGACTGTTGCATGATGTGGGGTGGTGCATTCTCATGAGGAATCCCATTATGCCTCAGATAAGTGATTTTGTATCAGAGACTTCCTTGTTTGTATATTGGATTAAATGTTTGGATTTCTACACTATAAAATGGGGCATACCAGGGGCTTGCTCTCTCTTGGTTCCTGAGATTAGCATTAGAGAGGAGAGCAGAGAAAGGCCACATGGAGGAGAAGAGAAGCAGCCAAGATGGCGGAGTGCTGAAGGAGAAGCCAGTTTGTGCAGAGTTTGTGTAGAGAGAAGGAGATGGGGAACAGAGGTGAATAAGGCTGGTGAGGTACAAACTTTGATTCTAGGAAACTTGGATGAGTCAGTGACTTTGGGAGCCCTGAATGGAAGGGGAAGTGTTTTCCCACTGTGTGTATTTCTTGTCCACTGGGTGAAAGCTAGGATTAAAGCTAGTGGCCCACCAGTTCTTGGCTCCATTGTTTCATTACTGTCTGTTTGAATCAAATGCGAACCTGCATGGGCCAGGCGATTGTGATGGTGGTTGTGGCTACTGGCTTTACAGAGTACAATAGTACAATGGGACACAAAAGAACAGTGAGTAAGCAAATAAAAATCCTGGTTATTCAGACCCTTAAGGATAGAGAAAATACTTTTCAATTTGAAAAGAGATCTTCAGAGAGTTTAGCTTGTCCCCACCAAAAGCATTTAGATAAGGCCTTATGAAAAGGCCCTTGGGTGGTTGTGGGGGTGGGAGAGTATGTTGGATGGGAGAGTATGGAGGGTGGGAGTTGGGAGTTATGAGAGGGGGAAAGAAGAGAGGGGATGGATAGGAGCACAACCCAAACAGAGCCCCTTTGGAAAGTCCTTCGTGGCCCCAGGAAACAGTAGTTAAAACAAAGAAATTGCTGCCAGGCACTCTGCAGAGGGCCTAAAGCAACATTTCTCCAGCCTCCTGGGAACACTCAGGTAGGTGCAGGAGAGTGTGGAAGTGTCTGTACTTCCTGAGAGGAGTAAAGAACACAACACCAACAGTGAGAAAAATCCAAAGAGACCCAGGGTTGAGATGTGGGAATGTACTCCTGAGGAGAGTGGCCATGTACAAACCCAAAATGTCCCCATGAAACAAAATGAGAGCAAAATGACTAAACAAGGTAGAAGAGTTACTTCTCATTGAGAACTTGCAAGGAATGGAGGACATCCAAATTCTCATAAATCCTCCAGGAATGTTCACGCCACTTTAGGGAGAAAGTGAGAATTGGTAGGTCTATAAATTGACCAAGCTTCTCCTAAAGAGGCTGAGACAACGCTGAGGTGTCTGAAAATAAGTCCTGAATAGACCTGAATGGATCAAAATTAAATTTCCTTAATTAAGTGAAATGTGGGTTTTTAGTGAAGTTTTTATGTACACATTAAGGAAATTTAAAAATCCACATTTTCCACACTGGAGTATTTGCTTGGAACATATCCAACCCACTGCACTGAAATTCTCAATACTTATTATTTTGCTCATTGCTTAGTAGGCACCTTGTGAATATCTTTTCATTGTATAAGTGGAATGAAAACAACCTGATCTCTCAAAAACAAAACAACAAAACACAACATGACAAAACAAAAAAAATCCTCAGTAACAACTATGTGAATGTAATGTTGAACTTGTCTTCCAGATTTAAAAAGCATTCCTAAAAGAGGGTTTGTTAACCAATGCCAAATCTCACTGGCAACAGAAAAATAGAAAAAAGTTTCAAGTTTGGTACAAACTAAGCTTGTTTGAAAATACACTTACTGTTGTGATATGCTGACTGTAAAGCCAGTAGCCACGGCCACCATCACAGCCGCCTGGCCCTTGCAGGTTTAGGTTTGATTTGGACAGACGGTAATGAAACAATGGAGCCAAGAACTGGTGGGCCATTAGCTTTAATCCTAGCTTGCACCCAGCGCGCAAGTAATACACACAGTGGGAAAACACTTCCCTTTCCATTCAGGGCTCCCAAAGCCACTGACTCATCTGAGTTTCCTAGAATCAAAGGTTTCTAGCACAACAGCCTTATTCACCTCTGTTCCCCGTCTCCTTCTCTCTGCACAAACTGCACAAACTGGCTTCTCCTTCAGCATTCCGCAATCTTGGCTGCTTCTCCTCCCCTCCACGTGGCCTTTCTCTGCTCTCTCTCTGCATGGGCTCCTCTAACAATTTTATAGTGTAGAAATTCAAACCTTTAATCCAATATACAAACAAGGAAGTCTCTGATACAAAGCCACTTATCTGAGGCATAATGAGATTCCTCATAAGAGTGCACCACCCCCTATCATGCAACAGTCAAAAGTGTGGGGAAGAGCTTAGTCTTAAAACTAAGCCTTAGACTATAACGACCCTGCCTGCTGACAGCCTATCCCCCACATCCAATGCAAACTATAAGCGAGCAAACATATATATCATATTTACAAACTTATTTGACCAACACTGACCAAAGGCAAGTGATTGGAATTTCCAGAGACGTTTAAAAATGGGACAGACAAGAATTCACCAGAAAATCATTGATACAGTCCTGCTTTGAAATAGAGAAATGGGGATATCTTGATTTCTTTTTCTCAAGAAATGTTTTTTTATCTCTAGGATATGATATAAAATCTAATCAGAGGTCAGTATATCATCACTTTAGTAGTTATGGTTATTAATTTAATCATAATAGATATTTTAGAACTAGAATTGCAGTTTCCACTGAACATATCATTCTAATTTTTGGTCAATATTGTATGTTTGATAACAGATCTGACATAAACCCCAAATGCCACATGCTCTGTAGGGAGTCCTTTATTTCTAGTGACATATATTGGAGTTATTCTTCTTTGTTCATATGATTTACCTTCAAAAATCTATTAAATGTGCCCCCAGAGAAGTGCAGACAGCTGTTTTAATAATCATATTGGTATTTGGGTGGAATGGAGTAGGGTAGAACTGAAATAACTTGCAGGGAATATTGTCCCCGGAATCCCTGGTTTCACCAGTCTGCATATAATGTTTAATGTGCAGTGGTACAGCAAGAGTTTGCAGAATAAAGTGAGCCATTCCATTCTTGTAAATACTAATCTTTTACCCTCCTTCTGAGCTTTGAAAGCCCTTAGATGATATCAGAAGTGGTACAATATGCTGTTGGGTCAACAGATGGCAGGGTTACACTATCTCTGTCTCTCTCCCACCAAGGGCCATAGGAATTTACTGAGACCATTTGACTCACTGGTGTCCAGTATTGGCCCAAGCTGAGATGGTACTCATTTTCTGAGTTCTGTTTCTAATCTCAGGGTTTCTATGCTACCAGGAATTACTGGTAAACTGAGATAGTCCTTTGGCCTGATATTCATTGGCAGCATATCTGCTATGGTAAGCCTACAGAAGCAGTGAAGAGCTGAATTCTTTAGGTAGAGCATAAGAATATAAAGTGGTAGAGTAACAGTTCATTGTATTTAATATCTTTTGTTTATGAGATTCTTTTTAGGATAGCCATATCACCCATGATGATCTGGGTTTTATATTGTATTTTCAAGTTATATATGGCCTATATGTAATATTTTACATCTCTACCTACCTACCTACCTATCTACTTACCTACCTACCTACCTACCTGCGTTTACTTAATTCTTAACACATATCCTCTGAGGCAGATATTATGCCCATTATACAGATAAGAAAACAGATCTAGAGAGGTGAAACAATTTGCTCAACATCCCATGGATAGTAAAGAGCAGATAGTGAAGAGCAGGGCAGAGATCTGAAATCAAGTGTATTTATCCCAAAGTCTATGCTTTCTTTTCATTCATGAAGCTCTCCCAGTGGAGGAACTGCTCATTCATATTTGCTAGTTCATAGGAGAGTGGGAGAGTTTACGTGTGCCCTGACAAAACTGATAACTAACTTTGTGATGTAGCATTTGCAGTCTTGCCTGGATTATTTTTTTGAGATCTTCCAGTTCTGGTGAGCAATAGTGAGGATTGCTCCATTGAGGCACAGAATGTGTTAATTTGTGTCTATTATATAGGAAGACTGGGGCAGAGTTAGAAAAACATATTGGCCACGAGCCTCCTATTTACTACATCATCCCACATTTATACTGTTTGAAAGGTAGTTCCCTTAAATTTACCTCTGTTAACCTAGGTCATTGTGTGGGAGCAATTAATTTTCCTAGGTACGCCTCGGCATTTTTCAGCTACTTTCAAAATCCAACCTTGAAATATTGTAATTGAACCATATCACTTGTGATTCAAACATTGATATGGATTTTACACAGCTGTTTACACTAATATGTGCTAAAATGCTTAATTACCGCTGCAATCACAGCCTGGCTCAATAGTCTTTGCCAGCTCTTAAATATATAGTCATGTCTTAATCAAACACAAACATCGATGAGCATCCTAAACTCCTGCAATTTGTAAACTGGATTAAGGGCAATAAATTCGACCCTTCAAATAAAAACACAGAATTTTGCATATTCCATACTAATATGCTCATCTGTTTGTTTTGCTATTGTTTCCCAGATTTCCAACAATGCTTGTTGATAAAATGGGGTCAGAATGTGAGATGAGGTGGGTGTTTATAATGAGCTTGAGAGAAAGGCTTTGGAATGCCTTAAAAAGGTTGTATAATGTCTATGACAGCATTTTTATGTGTCATTTTATATTTATAAATTTACATTAAATTATTGGATGATGATTGTTTAGTGAATTGGGTAAGATTATTATTACTTGTTTTTTAGCAGGTAGTTGAGCACCTATGTAGGACCTATGATGAGAGCTACTTACTGCAGGATAATGTCAGAGGAGTCAGAGTACCTCGTAAATATTTATCTAGGAGCATGGAAGAAGGAGTGACTGCTTTGAAGGTTCAGGGGAGACTCATAAAGAAGGTATGTTTGCATTAAAAAATGGAGAATTTTACAGAAGGGCAAGAAGGGAAAAGATACATAGGAAATAGAAAAAAAATCAGTCATAATCAAAGAGATAAAATGAAAGAGATTATGGTAATTCTGGAAACTACAGTAGCTCAGTATGGCTGAGGTTCAGAAGAGTACTGTGTGAGAAGATTTAGGAGATGGCAGCATACGAGACATTGTTATAAGACCTATAGATGATGGCACATCTTATAATAGTAAGAAGATGTGTCAACTATAATACATCAAGAAAAGACAGTTAATTGGATTGATGCCAGTTGACCCCTGGGAGTATATCAATGGTCACCTGACCCATCTCCAAAAAAATATATGCTTCCAACATCTAACCAGCTATAGAACCAAAGCCTATGGTAGTCCTTGGACAAGCAAGGAATTATTAGGTTTATCTGTCTTTTCATTGGTTGATTTAATGATTCTGAGTCAAGGATTTTGATGCAGATAGTTTTCTGTGGGGTGATTAATGGAATCCATCTTGATAGTGCAGGAAGAAAACAGGGAAGCAGGAAAGATAATACACATGCATTATTCATTGACTCTGGCTGTGGAAAGCCAGGTCTTAATCCCTTTAGGACCCTCGAAGAAATGTGTAGAGGGTGTACCTTAGAATTGTCTCTCCAAAACATGCGACACTGGGTCAGTGGTGGGATTCAGCCAGTTTGCACCGGTTCAGCAGAACTGATATCTAATTTTTTGTTGAGTTCGGCAAACCGGTTGTTAAAATGGCACTTGTAATCAGGGTTATCTCTAAGGTGGGCACCTGGGCAGCCACCCAATGTGGAAATCACAGATTTACATTTCTTACTCTTTTTTAACATTCATCTGCACAACAGCGTATTCTAAGGACCCATAGTAATGTTCATTCGTCCATAGATAAAGAAATGGGATTCTACTCTTACACTGAAAAGTGGTTAAGGACAAATCATACAGCCAATTATACTCAGATAGAAGCAAAAATGTTGCAAGTGAGGATGCTGATCAAGAGGCAATATGGAAATATCTTACATAATAGTATTATTGTTTTTTGTCAGGTATTATTTTATATTTTTCCATTAATATTTTAAAACTCTTTCTTATAACATAATCTAGTTTGTGTACCTCTTTCATTGTTCTTATTTAATTATTAAATGCATAAAATAATAAACTAGCTTTTGGTATATATATTTTTTATACTTAAAATGGTGATTAAGGCAGAGAACTGGTTGTTAAATTATTTGAGTGCCACCTCTGCACTGGGGCATTTATCCATGATGCCTGAGTTTCATTAGCTAAGGGTTCTACCCTGTCTCAGGGATAATATTTCTTCACCCAATTCCCACACATTGTGGATGTGACTTTGTTGTGTGGATTTAGAGGAAGTCCAGTGGAAAAACAACAACACCAGAATCCTCCACCCTGCCATCCCCCATAAAACAGAGAAGTTGTTATTTGGGCTTCAGGAGAGATGGTGGCAGAGTAACTGCATGAAAGTGTCTACTGCAGCTGTTCTGAAATCAGAGGTGGGCCTTGTGGATGTGATGTGGGGTCCCAACAGTGTCTGCTTGGAGATAATGTTCACTCAGAGTGCTTTGTGGACCGTCAAATTCTAAACAAATGTTATTGGTCATTAATAGTGAGAAACATTGAAATGTTCTTGCTTATAAAAACAGTTTATCAAATACTATGGCTCATCCTAATTAATAACATCTGTGATACTATTGTGCAAGGTTATACCAGACATTTGTTTGCACAGAGCCAGAAATGGGGTGGAACATTTATGTATCCAGTGCTGCTTCCTTGCCCTGGTCTTCATCTTTCCCAGAACGGCTATCTAGCTACCAGTACAGCTAACACACATATGCGTGCACACATACGTGTGCATGTGTATACCAGTAATCTATGTACCTTCTTACTGCTCCCAGGCATCTTTCTTTCAATGAGTATGTGAAAACCCCAGATGAGAGCAGAGAAAGGGAAATGAGAATATTCAGTTCCTCTTATCACCCTTCCTTTAGGTTGGAAGGCTGGAGGTGAAGGTTGAGAGGTTAATCAAACACTCTCTTTGTAGAGTTGCTCAAGAAAATGGCCAGAAATTCTGCACACTTGCTATGTATGACTCTGCTACTGACCCATAAACATGTCCAGGCCACAATTAAGTTATGTTGCCATACTTCAGAATCTAAGTCTATCACATTCAAACCTGTATGATTATATAATCAAGAAATATTCAGTAATTGCTCATAGAGCTTTGCACAGTTTCTCTTATTCCAAAGAAGGTAGAATTATAAGAAAACTCCATGTGGCAAGGTCCATAAGGGAGAGTGACTCTTATGGAATTAATCTAACATGCACACCTCTTTAAAGAAAGGCATCACTCATCTGTGAAAGATCACTATGACCCCTACTTCACATTCCATCAAAAAACTGTTAAGTCCATCAGCCTAGTTACCCTTTAGCCTTGTATGAGCATTGACTCAGAGCTATGATAGATCAGAGTGAATACAAAATGTTTATCCTCCAGATTATCCCTCACTTAAAATAAAAATCCTGCAAGTCATGGGCAAAAAACAGAACAAAATTCTCTGCTACTTTTAAGTTAAACAAGTGTTAGAGTGGGTCCGCTGTTCTAATAAATAACTTTACAGTATAAATGGCTTAATCTAATAAAAGGTTATTTCTTATCCATGTCAGTCCATTAGATCTGGAGGATTGATCAGTTGCTAATCTATGTAGTCATTCAAAGACTCAGAATTTTCTCATTATGAGATTTACCATCATCCTGATCCTCACTTCACCTAATGGACTAAAAAGAAACAAGGCCATCAGGTGGACCTAGAAGTAACTCAGGCCACTTCCATTTATATAGCTTTAATGAGAACTTTTTTATATGGTCATACCAAACTGGAAGAGAGGCTTGCAACTGTATCCAAATTGAATACCCAGAAAAAAGAGAAAACTCATGTGTAGGTGAATCTTATAGCCTCTGCTATGGGAGGAATAAAAATGAGGGGCCTTATTAAACGAAGAACTAACAACAGGAGGTTTCATTTTCTTTATGAACCATTACATTTAGTATTCTCATCTCCAAAAACAAGAGTTTAAGTTTCATCTAGTATGTAAGATGTTTTACTCTGGGTATGTAGACAATTTTCTCTCATGGGAGGATATCTTCCATTTCTGGTATTGTCCTTTGCTGTTGTAAATGGATTAAAGTGAGGACAAGTCTATATTTTCACACAGCTGAGGCTCATGGTTGGCCTTCTAATAATCAGATCACTGCTGGACCAATCACTATCAAGGCGGTTAGATTTTCTAAGTACCCAGCAGTTTGGTGGTGTATGTCTGATCCAGAGTATGGAGAGGTCAGAGAAGACAGGTGCTCATGCATTCGGGTCATTGAACAGTATTTTCAATATATTCATGCTGGTCTCAGGGTGAATCAGCATCAGATGTACATTTCTGAGAGAAGGGAAGTAAGAAGCAGATTTTGCAGAAGCTCCCCTTGTACAATCTGTCCCTTCAACCTGCTGAAAATCACTACTTGTGACTCCTAGCTGCTCTCCCTGTGATTGCCCCTCTTTTTCCAAGTGCTATATTCACACTCTCTCCTCTTGAATGGAGAGCACTTGTACTACTTGGTAATCACTGAAGTTCAGTATAGTAGTTTGCTAGGGTTCCCATAACAAGTTACTGCTGACTGGGTAGCTTAAACACCTGAAATTTATTCTCAAGGTCTGGAGCCCAAGATCAAGCTGTCAACAGATTTGGGTTTTTTTGAGGCCTCTCTCCCTGGTTTGCAGATGGCCATCTTCTTGCTGTATCCCATCCCTGGTGTCTCTTCCTCTTCTTGTAAGAACAGTGGTCATATTAGATGAAGGTCCCACTTTTATGACCTCCTTTAACCTTAATTATCTTCTAACATCCCTATCCCAAATGCATTCACAGTGGGAGTTAACTATTCCACATATGAATTTTAGGAGGACACAATCAGTCTATAACATTCAGAATATATAAAGGTCTCAGGCTACACATAGTACCTGCTGGCTTCTTAAGAGCCTACAGTTTCAAATTTCCTTGAATCTTCTCTCTCTCTCTCTCTCTCTCTCTCTCACACACACACACACACACACACACAAACACACACACACACTGGCAACTATGCTCAGGACTCAAGTTAGAAAAGTAGGGTTGGTAAATAAAATATGAATTAATTTTGGTATATTGAGCTGTGCCTAGTCTACCTTAAAGTAACATTTCAAGTTTAGAACTGAATAATTTGGATAATCTAGGCAAGTTTCCCCCTAGTCTCCCTCCTCCATCACTAAATTCTATTCTTAATCACCTCCTTAGTTCTTTTCAATGTCTTTCTCACAAATGTGCTGTTTGCTTTGAGGCTACAAGATCTCTTGGCTTTTAGCCCCATCAAAACATATGTGTCCTCTGTCTCATTCTTTTATTTTAAATTATTTTAATTCATTGATTGATTTTTAGAGAGACAGAGAAAGGGAGAGAGGCAACCAGAGAGAGGAAGAGAGAGAAGTCTTCATTGGTTGTTCCACTTAGTTGTGGATTCATTGGTCCCTTCCCATATGTGCCCTAATCGGGGATGGAATATGCAACGCGATTTGGGAAGACACTCTAACTAACTGAACTAACCAGTCAGGGCACCTCTGTTTCATTCTTTTAGGTTCCTGCTCTGGGGAAATGGCAACTAACTAATGTGATAAACAGCTCAGATAAACGTAAAGGTGGGAGATGAGTACTTTAAAGCTAGAGCCCCTCTTATATTTGCATCAGTGATAACCCAAAGCTTCTTTACCCAGAGAGACTGGGCACTTCCCTAGTAGGAACTTCATTGTTCATGAACTTTGCATTACCTTAGGTCGGTGAGTGGCGAAGGCCCTCCTCACAGTACACTCTTTAGTCAGTTCTTACTCCCTGAGTGTAGAAAACCAGTCTTGCATTTTCCCTCCAAAGAGCTGACCCATGCAGCTATGTTCTTAGGAATAGACCATCCATTTCAAATGAGTACATTTCATTATGATCTACAGGGCATGATTTTCACAAATGCGTTTTTTTAAAAAAACCTCTGAGTTCCCCATTTTCTTAACTCTTTCCTGGTCTACCTATAAATTATGAGATTTGAAGGAGTAGGAAATGTGTCCTGTTCACCTTTATATCTTCAATACTTAATATATAATGAATGTAGTTGGTGCTCAGTAAATATTTGGTGGATACATGTATGCCCTACTATAGTGTTCATTTTCATTTTAATTGTTTTAGTTCTCATTTTCATCACCATGGTTTTAAAAATGTGCAGCCCAACAGATTTGGGGAGTAGATTTGGATTACATAAATTTATTCTAGTGCCTTATCTTTTCCCAACTCCAGGTGTCTAAATCATAAGGGTTAAACTCACACTATTTGAGTCAGCATTCCCTTTGAAAGGCATTATTATTATTTATTCTTTATCATTGCCTCAGCTTTTACAATATGCTTGGTGCTGCGAAAGACATGAAAAAGACACAGTTCTTGCCTTGGGGCTAACACTCAGATAGGCAAACAAACAAAATGTATTTAAGGAGAGGTAGATTGATCGCAGAGATGCCATTTCCCAGGTGTTTCTATTTGTGCTTTGGGTTCGTTTGTCTTTTAACCAGCTGTGGGCTAGAGAAATCGCGAAACTTTCCTCCCAAACAAGGGTACACCAGTGACAAGATTTCAGAAGAAAACATGAGGCTTGCTGTGCAGAGCACAGGGTTGAGGGTACAGACAACCTAGTCTGGGGATCTCTGTACCCTTGACTTGTTCTCTCTCCTTCTGTCTCTCCACAATTCGAGCTGCCTGTGGTTTCCTCGCTGGAAACCAAGTCATTAATTTAAAAATGGATCACCAAATTTTATGGCCCATTTTCAAGCATTAGGCCAATTCTTTCCTATCGAATACTATTTAAGAAATTGACTAGTTTTCATCACAGACTGATATATTTATTTGCATGAAATTTAGGAAAACTTTTATCCCAGAAGATGTTGCCTTTGACTTTCATTTAAAAAAAAATCTAATTTATAAACTGAAATGACTAGTTCATAATTTTTACTGTATTTTTTTGTGGGTGAACATTTAAAATATTCTCTTATGCAGTATATAGCAGGAAAAAAGTGTTTATTCTTTATAAGATTTTTAGTGTTTGTGAAAAATATTGTGGTGTGTGTGTGTGTGTGTGTGTGTGTGTGTGTGTGTGTATAGAAAGAATCTTCACCTGTGAAACCAAAATACCGTGTATGTTTGTTATCACATGAGATCAAATACCTGCTTCTGGGAGTAAGCCAGGGCAAAACTCTAAGTTTCCTATGTAAAGTACAGAGGCACACAATCTGCATGCTTGGTAAGGCCGTAGAGATGTCCAGACCCAGACTGCAGAGGGGTGGCGATTATCTTCTCTGTGCAAGGGAGTATCGGGTTCCACTTCGCAACTGGTGACCACCATCTCTAAGAGCACAGAGTGGTTTCTCACCAGGGTTTTGAGCTGTGAAAAAGATGTAAGCACTCAGAGCCATGCATATTTAGACCTTGTTTCCAACATTTCTGTTTAATTCCATTTTCTCATCACACGCAGGAGCGTGGTGTGCCCTTCCAGATGGCCCACACAAATGCTTTGCCGTACTTCACTCACTCTTTGCATGTCAAGCATCTCTGGGACTCCATACATCACCAATTAGCATCTTATATTCATTTGAAAGGAATGGTTCTGCAACATTTTCTACAGTTTTCTTTGATAAAATTTGCATGATGCGATGTTCTTCTCTTATAAAAATCAAGGGTGTGATTGTGGAATTTTCCTCCCATCCCCTCCCTCCCTTCAAACATTTTCCCCTCTGCAGCACCACATTTGATATTCACTTTAGGGGAAACATCTCTGGTTTGACCTCTCTAGAACGTGGTGAGACCATTTTAGTGTGTTTATCAAAGCATTTTGTGAGCACTTACCATGTCTCATTTCTCCAGGTGGCTGTGTCCCTGTTGGTCCACTCTCATTTCTCAGATTCTAGATCATGAGACCTCCTCATTGAAGTATAAATTTAGCACTGCCATTCCTTCAGCCTTTTTTGCAAAAGTCTTCAAACTAAACATTCCTTATTCTGAGAACTGTAATAAACATTTAATACAGTAAACTCTGTGTGCTGGCCCCAAGAGTAAGGAGTAACCCTGATGTATGAAAATCACAGTTAGCCAATACACCAAAAAGATGCTTTGCATCAGAGGGATCATTGTCACCTAGCAAATGGTGGCCATTACTTTTAAGTTTTCCAGTGTCATCAGAATTGACACTTAGGTGACCAAGTAAGTGGAACACACAGAATCTTGTTTGGTAGTCCCTTCTTGACATCTCCACTAAGACATCTCACAGCAATTTCAAACTTTACATGTTCATGCTCATTATCTCCTAGATACCATCCCTCCCTAGTCCCGCTCATCTTAGCAAATGACCTGTCCTCTACTCAGTGACTCAGTCAGAAACCTGGAGTCCTCAGGAATTCTTTCATTTCTCCTATCCTCACCATTCCTCTTCCCCCTACCTCCCAGTTCTGTCATTAAGTTTCTTTGGTCCTATCCCCATATACCTTGAATTAACTCAGTCTTTGTCACCTCCATGCCACCTCCTTCCCTACCCCAATTCACATCCTAGCTTCTGAAAAGCTGCTATAGCCTCCATGCTATAAGTCTGACTGCCCTATATTCCGTTTTCCACTCAAATTTCAGAGTTCTTATATGATAAATTGGAATAGGTCTCCCTGGTGTTTATTGGTTGTATTTTTTATTTTTAGACAGAGAGAGAGAGAGGGAGAGAGAGAGAGAGAGAGAGAGAGGGAGAGAGAGAGAGAGAGAGAGAGAGAGAAAGGGGGGAGGAGCTGGAAGTATCAACTCCCATATGTGCCTTGACCAGACCAGTGCAGGATTTTGAACTGGCGACCTCAGTGTTCCCAGGTCAACTTTTTATCCACTGCGCCACCACAGGTCAGGCAGGTCTCCCTGGTGTTTAAAAAACCTTCCCTGGTTCCCTCAGGTCTGCAAGACCCTGCATGCCCTGGCTCTTGCCCTCCAGCCTCCAGCAGCTTCCTGACATTCTAGGTGCTGCACCAAGTTATTTTGGATTCTTGAAGCTTTCTCAGTTGTCTCTCATAGGATTTTGCCCCTACTGTGCCCCCAGCCTAAAGAGCTTTTCCCACTAGCTCTTCACTTGCTTAGCTATTCTTCATTTATTCCTTGGGTCTTTTATTGAAAATTAGCTCCTTAGAAAGGCCTTCTGTGTCTACATCATGGGAAGGAATTCTCCTGTTACATTCTGGGATAGAACCTGTTTATTTTCTTTAAAATGTTAATCATAGTGTGAAATGTATATTGGTTATCTATTCACTTCTTTCTCTCCTATCTATCCTCTATTGTCTAAGATAAACACAAGTGTTCTCAAGGTCAAGTTTGGTTCTTGTTTGATTTATATCTCTGATGCTTAACACAGAGGCTCATAAAGGCTCTCAAAACATATTTGTTAATGAATGTCTCTAAAGAGTTTTGATGAGGAGAGTCAAGTGTGTGTGTGTGTGTGTGTGTGTGTGTGTGTGTATGTGTGTGTTGTAATGTTTAAGTTAAAGAAAGTATTATTGGCTAAAATTCATATGTTGAAACTGAATCCCCTATGTAATGATATTAGGAGGTGAGGCCTTTAGGAGGTGATTAAGTCCTCCCTCTCTCCTTCTGCCAGGTGAGGGCACAATGAGAAGACACCATATTAAACCACAAAGCAGGTTCTCATCAGTCTACAAATCTGTCACCACCTTGATTTTAAAAGGTCTCCTGAAATGTGAGAAATAAGGGTTGTTAATAAGCCACACGGTCTATGTTATATAAGCCTGAGTGAACTAAGGCAGGAAGGAAGCACATTCTAACCAGGAGTAGAAGAGACAGGAAGGCTTGCTTGCTATTAGCATTACAGGAAGTCAGATCAGCTGAAGGGATCCCGGCACAAAACTGATAGAGGAAGCCTGGATCAACGTAGAAATCAGGGGTCTTGGCTCATAACCCTGGCACTTTGCCAGAAACCATTCAAGTATGTCCTGATTGGCGCCCAGGAAAATAGCACAATGTACTCATTCACATAGAAAAATAAATAAATAAGAGACCACAGCTCCAGGGTAAAACAGCACAAATCTTCAAAGCAGTCACAGGAGTGGCTGACGCCACATCCTACTGTATAATAAATGAAACCATCTTCTACTTTCACGTGTAAACGTACATGTAGATGCTTTTGATCATAGTCACCATCCACAGAAGCTGCAATTTAATTTTACAAAGAGAGTACAAAATGGGCTAAAGGAACACGTTTACCAAGGCCGAATAGATAGTAGGATAAAGCAACATGGGTGCTTTATCCACAAGAACACTTTGACCAAACACTGTTCCAATTAGGAAAACAAAGCCCATTCCCCAGTGGAAAGAAATTCTCTGCCGTAGTCAAAACCCTACTCTTCCGGGGCACACCAGTAAAGTGGGCTGGTGAATAACAATAATCGTATTGCACTTGCTATATGCCAGGTGCTACTAAACGACTCACTTTAAACCTCAAAGCTGTGAGGTAGTATTGGGCAAACAAGTGTGTTACAATTGTGTTAGGTTTGCTCGCTTGCACTTTGCCTAATTGGTGCAAGAGCATGGGGCAGCACCATGTGTGTATAGTCTAAGGAAGGCTGTGGGTGCTTGCCCTCAGGGGAGCAGATTGCAAATTGCAGACTGCCAGCCTACTTGGGAGGGGCCATAGTTTGATATTGTTTGCTGGAGATGGAGATTTTCCCCTGGACTATTTGATTTGTGAGTCCAGAGAGGGAGAGAGAGAAGCAGTTTTCCCTGCCTGTTTGCCCATTCGCCCTAGTGAGACTCTAATAAACAGAATGGCCCACCATTTTTTTTGGCTCCACAGTTCCTTTACCATCTGCCCAAATCCGGTGTGAATCTGCATGGCCATGGCCACTGGTCTTACAGGTAGGTATGAATATTGCTCTATTTTCACAGAAGAAAAACTTGAAGTTATGAGTTAAGTGAATTATTTTGCTCTAGATCTCACAGCAAATGTGGGAGGTGGG
The DNA here is from genome assembly GCA_037038555.1 of Rhynchonycteris naso. Classification (NCBI taxonomy): domain Eukaryota; kingdom Metazoa; phylum Chordata; class Mammalia; order Chiroptera; family Emballonuridae; genus Rhynchonycteris; species Rhynchonycteris naso. The sequence goes on along the minus strand of CM072999.1, from coordinate 164,026,074 downwards.
ATTTAAACTCTGACCTATTTACATTTAGAGTTTGAGCTCATTACCCTCTATTGATTTGCAAAGAAACCTTATCTTTGGGTACAGGGATGCTCCTGCCAAGGAGGTGTTGTAGTGATAATGACGGTCCTGATCTTCCAGATTTTTCTTTTTAATTTCTTTTTATTTTATTCATTTTAGAGAGGAGACACAGAGTGAGAGAGAGAGAGAGAGAAAGAGAGAAAGGGGGGAGGAGCTGGAAGCATCAACTCCCATATGTGCCTTGACCAGAACAGTGCAGGGTTTTGAACTGGTGACCTCAGTGTTCCCAGGTCGATGCTTTATCCACTGCGCCACCACAAGTCAGGCTGATCTTCCAGATTTTCAGGAAAAATATACCCTCTGATCATATATCACCAAACATTTAATATATTGCGCTATCATTTTTTCTTGCCCTTTAGATTACAGCCACCTTGATCTTCTCATTCCTAGTACTTAGCACAGTTTCTGTAGCTAGGCTGAAGGCAGAGGTTTGGCACTTGTATGGAAACCCTGATCCCTGGAAGTTGCTTTATTGTTAATTATTTCAGTCTTCCATTTACATGGACTAGTTAAATAACACCAGCGATAATCACTTAAAAGTAAACCTTTTTAAAAGAACATGCACTGCAGTTCTTCAATATTAACTGTAAATAAACCTGATGGAGAATGTCACTAGTTAAAAATAGCTAACGTGCCTGACCAGGCGGTGGTGCAGTGGATAGAGCACTGGACTGGGACTCAGAGGACTTAGGTTCAAAACCCCAAGAACGACAGCTTGAGCACAGGCTCATCCGGCTTGAGCACGGGGTTGCTGGCTTGAGCTTGGGATCACAAACATGACCCCAAGGTCCCTGGCTTGAGCCCTAAGGTCACTGGCTTGAAGCTCAAGGTTGCTGGCTATAGCAAGGTGTCCTCACTCTGCTGTTGCTCCATTAAGGCACATATGAGAAAGCAACCAATGATTAACTAAGGTACAGCAATGAAGAATTGATACTTCTCATCGAAGAATGTTAATTTTAAACATAATTCAATTTTAAAGTGTTGTCAATAAACAAAGCCCCAGAAACAGAGGAAAAATAAAATAAAAAACAAAAGAGAGAGCAATGTATTCATTTTAGAACTATCACATGGGGGGAGGTGCGAATTTCAAAACAGAATATAAAGTTTTCTTAAAAAATTCATCATTCACATTATTCCCATTTTCAGGTAAAATACAAACGAGATGCAATCAGTTTTTTAAAACACTGTATTGTGTGTCTCATAGGTTAGAACTACTGAAGCAAATCAGATCTCTCATTTCAATGTGCATTTGCACATTAAAACTTTTATATTTTTGACTATGTTGAATGCCGTGACTTCTGGAGAACCATTACGGCTCACGGGATAGCTTTTTATTTGGCATTGCATCAATTTAAAGCACAGAATGTCATGATCTTAATGCAGATAGCAGATATGCACGTGTAAAGTGGTGTGGAGGGAAAGGTAAAGTGCACATGCAATAGGCAATTTTCAAATGTCATCATTTGAACCCTTAAAAAAAAGCCCAGGAACTCACACGTTGAAAAGCATACTTTATTCTCTGGTTTGTGGCAGGCACTTCATTTGCAAGCCTACTATTTTTCCTTCTGCCTCCCTCCTCCCCACCATGCTGCAGTGCATAGAGGACCACTTGTCCCTTAAATTTATATACAACATTTACATTATAAGTCATGGGCCCAAGAAGGAAACACGCTTAATTATATTAATAGAATGGACGTTAAATCTCTCTACAGGAGGCCACCAAACACCCCGAAGGGCTAATCTATGTCATGAAGAGATGCCAAATCAAAGAAGCCCTGGTGCATATTTCACCCTTAGAATTTGTTCCCAATGAAATCAACCACCAGGCCCATTGGCTCTGAGCATCCTTTGCTGCAATTGTTCTACACCTGATGTACAAATGCCCAAGCCCCCGAGATTTACAAAAATAAGGCTAACGCGTGGCTATAAGCCCCACTGAAACAAACTGAGCCAGGATAATAATTTTGTAACCTCATGTTGACATAACCCACCAGCTTGCTGAAAAGCCCCTCATGTAGAGGAAACAGAGAAACTATAATGGTTTTCAGATACAGTTGACAAGAGACCATTTAGTAAACTTTTATTTTTTTTTAACTAACAGTATGCAGGGATGCTGTGTTCTAGGCTGCTACTAATAATCTCATCAGAATGCAAAAGCAGCGACTGTGTTATAAAACCAATGATCTGTTATATTCTGCAAGAATTTACAAAAGCCTAATGTCATTTACTACACCATGAGAACCATACTTGGATATATGTATAAAAAAAAACACAACAGAATTCAAAAACTGATTACAGCTGGCGAAAAAATAAACTGTTTGCTAATGCCATGCTTTAAAGGTAAAACATGCCATAATGAAAGATGTGGAGTTCAGTGATGACTTCGAAAGGGAAGAAGTTGGTGTTTGGGAAAATGTAAATGTGATACGTCATTTAGGGCCATGTTGGAAGCAGGGCATTCATTCAAGCCCATGATTCTCTTACTGCTGAGTTGTGTTGCTGGCTCACTCTGTAGGGAACTTGAGGTCTCAAAAGAGTTTGCTTTTCTTTTTCCTTTCTCAGCAGTGTTTTTGACAAAAGCATATCTCTAGAAGTCTTAAATATAATATGTAAATTATTCACAAAGGGAAGCTCTTTTTGGGGGGGACATTTCGAATAAAATCAACTGAGAAATTCACAGCAGGAATCTGGTCAGGACTGCTCTGTAGCTGGGACTCAGACCTCCTGCTTTCTTTCTCAGCGGGTACCCTGTGATGGGTGGGAGAGTGAAGGCAGACTACCCTCAGTCTGAGTGCTTGCTGCTCTAAGATGTCCCATGGATTTAATTCTAGCAGTTTGTGACACGTAAATGTTATAAGGAAATATGTGTGGTTTAAAAATTTGTTCCTTTGATTCCCAAATCAAGTTTTTCTGCATTTTATGCAGGGATGGAAAATAATCAGTTAAAGGTTTGTGTCTACCTTTCTTTTTTCTATTGATATTACTATCTTTATCAACCACTATATCCATTTATTTATATATTCATCATCCATATGTCTCTCCATCCATCATATGGATAGAGAGAAAGAGAGAGAAATCTTGAAGTTCTCGGAATTGCTATAGTCTTTGGAAGAAATTTACTTATTCTCTCCTTTTCAAATACTTTTATCTCCAGGACGGAAGAGACAAAATGTGAAGAGCATAGGCTCCTTACTATCCAAAGGCTTTTTTTACAGTATTGCTAACCAGCTGCTAGCGTACTCCTTTTGGCAAATGTCCTTGAAGATACACTTGGTCTTGGAAACTCACAGGGAGTCATTTTGAAGTGTTGACTTAGGTGCCTGTAAGACATCTGGTAATAATGAAGATGGAGCTTTTAATGCTTTGGGATTTTATGAATGAATTATAGTACAGTCACTGATGAATCGTTAAAGTACATCTCCATAGGAGGAGGACGTCTATATTTTTTGACTGGTAGGAAGTTGCACCTATTGATAGTTGTCTAGAAAGGGAGACCTGTTGTGAATTCCCTTCAAATCAACTAATCTGAGAACCAAATGAAGAGATGTTATATTTCAGAGATTCCTGTTCACTTCAGACACATAGTGGTGTTTCATAAAAGAGGCAGGTCTGTTCACTAAGGCATCTGAATTACACAGGACAGTAATTACTGTAATTTTTGCTCCATAAAATGCACCTGATCATAAGATGCACCTAGGGTTTTAAGGAGGAAAATTAAAAAAATATATATTCTGAACCAAATGGTGTGTTCATTTAATAAAATATACCACAATAATATTTCAACAATGTAAACTCAACAGCAGTATTAACAACCATTAGCACTATTATTAACAAATGAGAGGAGACTTTAATTTTCAAATACTGTTCTAGTTGTCTGGGAACCCCAGAAACTTATCATCACTAGTGTCAGAATTTAAGAAGCTCAGTTGCTCACAATCACTGGTATCATTTTCTTTGCTATTCTCATACATGATACTATCTTCAGTGCCATCTAAGGCATTGCTAAAGCCACATTTTTTGAATGGCCATACCATGGTTTCATTCTGCACTGAGGCCATGATGTTTTCACCCATTCACAAACTTGAGTGATGATAGTGGGTTTCTTCATTTGTCTAGTTGGTATCAGATCATGATTACCAACAGCCATCCATTTGTTCCCCTCTTTACAAGGATTTGTTGATGGAAACATTGAGAGACTGCTGCAACTGGCTGGTAAGACCCCGAGGAATTATAGCTAGATGAATCTTCACTTCTTTAGTTTTTTTTTTTTTTTTTGGTTTCACTAATATGTGCTCTAAACTGGTCAAGCACTAATAGGTCAGATTTTTTCGGAAGCCCTCTAGCACCCTTGGCCCCTCCTCTATCTGCCTGCCAGCCAGTCAATGAAATGGTATTAGGCTGGCAACAAGTGATGTCAGCACTTCACACAGAGCTCCAGCAGTTGCAGACCGCTACCACTGCAGCAGGCCTCTCACGTCTGCCCTCGATGATGATGCCAGATGAATGCGCCAACACGTTGCTCACCTTCCCTCTTATGCTGCATGCAACTGTGGAAACTGGAACCAGGAGATCACTCCGCAGATGCTGGGGTTCCACAGGCAGTGGATATGATTACGCTCCTGCTGATGCTCATCCTACAGATGTTTACTGGCACAGCGCCCTACAGTAGCTAAAATAAAATGAACATTCACTCCATAAGATGCACGGGCATTTTCCCCTCCACTTTTCTGGGGAAAAAATGTGTCTTATGGGGAAAAAATACAGTAAATACGCGAACCATCCCCTTGTCCTTACTTATGCTGTTTTTATTCCTCCTGAAAAACTGGAGGAAGTCACCATCTGCCAGGTGTTCATGCACCCATTCTCAGGAACAGCCTGTGATGCTGTCCTTTCTTTGTGACACCCCTTAATTTTCATAAAGTTAATTAATTCTCCTTTATGCATCCACAGTGCTTTATACATATTTTCTTAGATCTCTTACTGTGTATATAAATGAATTTATTTATTGATTTATCTTACTGTAGTATAAGCTCTTCGACAAATACTACTTTCTCCTCATAGGACATAGCTGAAGTCCTGGCATTTAATAGGTAGCTAATAAATGTTCAGTGAATGAATAATTACAAAAGGATTTTAGTAAAATCAAACTTTTAGAAAAAAGAGTGCAGTATGTACAATTGAATACATTTAGATTTATTATCCATCACTTAAGAAGCAGATTTAGAAGATGCCAAATTACAACTCTGTGAGGTTCAGTGACCCACACTGCAGTGGAAACAGTATATAAAGTGGAGCTTCCTGGCTTCTACTTGCATGCCGCATGCTTGGGCTATGCAGAGGCAGCCTTGGACTTGCACTGAAACTGCATGATAACCGTAAAATTGATGAGTAAGGGAGTGCCATTCATGAGGTCCATTGTGATGACAGTTAGAAACACAATCGGTAGAATCTGAGCCAAAATAATTAGTATAGAATGCATCAGAATGATAGCCACCTTCTCAGGGCTGAACTTTTTGATGTGCTTAAGTAAAACTTGTCCCACTGGGGTTGAATTTTAAGGGCCCAGTGAATGAGGAGCTTCATAAAATGTATGGTTTAAGGTACCTATGAGAAAAGAAGAGCAACGAGAGGAGTAGGAAACAAACACTATTCAAGTTTTAGGTACTTTTAAAGATAAGAAGTTAAGGCAGGTAGAACAATAATAATGATAATATTGGTGGGGATGATCATAGGAGAGAAAAGAAGGGAAGGAACCAGTACATTCACATATATATTTCCATTTAAATCATTTTTGACCTAGAACTTTTATTCTAATAGTTAAGATGCAGTTAAAATATTATCCTTTGGTTTCTACAGTGCACATGTCTGGTCCCATGTGGTTGTGGGTGTTAGACTCACTAGGATGAGAATAGGGCGATGGTTTCCCTCACACTCTATTCCTCGTAGGAAAGCAGGTCTAGCTATCTTGTACTGAAAGGAAAATTTCTTACAGAATGAGTTCATTTTAGCTGTCAGCCATACAGTATGTTAGAATCTCTCCACGCATGTTGCATTGCTAGCTAGATGCCCGCCCACCTCCACTGGGGATAAGAAGTCCCAATGGGGGAAACAGGCTGCTTCCAAGTGAGTGAAGCAGCTGTTGTTTTACACGGAAATGTCAAAAGCACAAGCAAATTTCTCATTACCAATTGGTGGTGTTGTGGCCTTTGGAAATACTTTTTGTTTTTTATGTGGTTTGGGGAAAAGCAACTGGTTTAAGTAATAGATTTAAACTATGTATGGAAAGTAAACCCTTCGCTGAAATTAATTTTATTGCTAATGATAGAATTAGAATCTGAGATATGAATGGTGAGGTTAAATTAGCTGCATGTCTTTGAAATTTTAAAAACTATTTTATCTTGTAGTTACATTTTTTTTAGTAATTAAATGAAGATGAATATATTAAATGGGTATAAAAATGCATAGAATTCTGCCATGTTTCTCTTACCTAAAATATTGTCATTTCCCAAAATAAGTTTCTCATTACAAATATTTGAATTTTTCAAATCAAAGAAATATAAACTATATGCCACTGTGTTTCCATTGACTTTCCATGTGTTCATGTGTTTATTTCCCCCGTCCATCTGCAACCTCTTTTTTCCCCTACACCTCTTTCTGTCACCTAACAGCTACTGATGAAGTATTTTCTCTGGCGATAAACTGTTACATATTATAGGACACTGGGAGTAACATAACTCCTGTTTTCTGTCTTGTAGAAGCTTCAAATTATTTTGACTATTGAGTTATGTCATGAAGAAGAGTGCACCACCTCATTGCATTAGTCAGCCATCTTTAAAAAAATAAGAAAAATGAAAGAAACCTAATAAGACACAGGTAATAATAGGTCTTACCATGAACAGGGGCCAACCTTTAAACCCTTTTTTAAGACAAGCCCTGTTTTATGCACCTGGTAAGTAACAATAAAGTATATATGAGCTTGAGAGCAGGGGAACACCAAATTAACTGTGATTTAGATTATGAGAAAATAGATGGGAGTTCAATACAAAGCAATAAAAAAATAACATAACAAATGATACTTTTATGACTCAACACTATAAATATCTCTAGTATTTGCCTTGATCTGTCTGGTTATTTGACAGAAGTAACAAAGTAACTCAGCAGTTGTCATAGTCCATTTGTGCTGCTGTCACAAAACTACCATAGTCTGGGTGGCTAAAACAACAAACATTTATTTCTCACAGTTCTGGAGGGTAGGAAGTTCAAGACCAGGTACCCTCATATTAAACATCTGGTGAGGGCTCCCTTCCTAGTTTATAAATGCCTGTCTTTTCCCTGTGTCCTCACTTGGAGGAATGGGAGAGAGAGATCTCTAAGGACCTTTTTTATTTGGACACTAATCCCATGAATGAGGGCTTTGCCCTCATGACCTAATTATCTCCCAAAGGCTCCACTTCCAAATATCATCACACTGGGAGGTAGTTTTCAATATACGAATTTGGGAGGACACATTCAGTCTACATCAGTAGTTTACATGCATCTCTTTAGTAAGTTTTTAAAAACTGTTCCTGAAATTGTACCTGGAGTTGTAATATTTTTAATTGGAAGTTTCCTCAGTGACCATCTACCTCCTTTGTATTAAGGAGACAGAGGCCAAATAGATCACAGCGCTGGCTGGAAGAGAACCCCCACCCACGTCCTCTAACACTAGGTCAGAGTTCTTTTCACTGTCTCTTGCAGGGTTTTTGTGCCAGATGTTTCCCTGCCAACAGCCAAAAAAAAAAAAAAAAAAAAAAAAAAGACCAATTTTACCTTAAGTTAAGGCATAAGAATCTTATTTTAAAATTCACCCTTTTACATTTTTGACTTCCTTTCTATACCCCATCAACCTCTATCCAGCACCCTTTCCCCCCACCTTTTTTTTAAATTTACTAAGGTGACACTAGTTAAAATAATTATATAGGTTTCAGGTACCCAAGTCTACTTTCCACCTCATGTTTCTCAAATGGGATCTCTAGTACCTTCATATTAATTAGCATTGCAAAATCGCCCATATCCCCCATTTAACTATGTCCCTCAACAAAGTTTTTAACCCAAAGTAACAGTTCTGATTGCATTCTCAGCTTACCTTGGCATAAGGCAACAGCAAGGTTTAGCTTAAGGGAGGGTGAATCTTTGTTTTATTCTATCAACTACAAGTGTAAATTGCTGTTTATTTCACTTAATCTGCAACAAGCCTTGAACTCTGAGCACGTGTGCCACCAAGACCAATCACAGATAGACAGTGCATCAGATTTGCCAGAGTTCTAGGGAAATGCTGTGACCCTTTAGTCACACAAACCTGCTTTCTGGACACTGCACACACACAACAAGGAAGCTTAGCCTCACGCCTCTTCCCCTTTTGCACTCACATGACCTTGTCATGGTTCTGGTGCTCACCAGCATACAGGCCTTGCTTTCTGTCATTCCACCCAAAGGGCCACAATCAACAGAAAGATATTATCCAAGTGAAGACTTACAAAGATGCCATAGATTTCCCCATTATACAACTGTGAGTGTTTTCCTACCTTGAATATAAGGGCAGGTCTTTAATAGTTCCTTTAAGTTTATATTCTTAATTATATTAAATACTCATATATGTCTTCCCTGAGTATTCATTTAGAAAAAAGTTTTTGTAAGAGTCACATTTAATTTATCAGGATACAATAATTTGTGTTTCCCAATCATCTTGCCGACTTTGGTTCATTATACTATTGTTTCACATGAGGAAGTTCGCAGAGTTTGGATTGATTGACTCTAATTAAGTGAAACTGGTTCCAGGCTGTGCATCTATTGTCATGGTGGCTGGCCGCAAGGCCCTTCACTGTGTGGTTATGGTGATATAAGGTAATATTGACTTGAAAACTGTAGATAATATGTAACCATGGGCTTATCACTGTTTCGGAAACAGACTGAAAATAAAAAGGGTGGAAGGGGAGAAAGAGGTATTGAGATTAGTTTTTTTTTATTAATTTTTAATGTATTGTGTTTACATGGATTCCAGTGTCCCACTGAATATAACTCCTTCACCCCCTACCCCTGTGTCCCTTTTTATACCCCCTTTGTCCCCCTCCCCCTAACACCCTCCCTCCTTCCCTCAAGCTCCTTTTATGAGGCGAGCATATTCCTCACTCCAAAACCAGGTAAAGACACTACAAAGAAAGAAAACTATAGGCCAATATCCCTGAAGAACTTAAATGCTAAAATTCTCAACAAAATATTAGCAAACCAGATCCAACAATACATGAAAAAATCATACATCATGAACAAGTGGGATTTATTCTGGGGAGGCAAGGCTGGTACAATATTCACAAATCAATAAATGTGATTCATCACATAAAAAAGGATAAAATCACTGATAATATCAATAGATGCAGAAAAAGCATTTGATAAAATCCAGCACCCTTTCGTGATCAAAATTCTCAGCAAAGTGGGAATACAGGGAAAATACCTCAACATGATAAAGGCCATCTATAACAAACCCACTGCTAACATCAGATGAATTTTAAGCACAGTTGGGAGTATAAATTGGAGTTTCCAATGAGTTCACTTCTTATCCTGTCCAAAATAACCACAGATGTGTTGAACTACAAACAAATTCAAAGTTCTGCAGTGAGGAGACTAAGGATTTCATGGTTTTGAAATTAAATACAGTATGTCCATAAAGTCATGGTGCACTTTTGACTGGATACAGGAAAACAAGTGCACCATGACTTTACAGACACCTTGTATTTAAAGCACACTTGCTGACAACTAGTCCAACATCTACCGCAAAATTGGGGGAGACCTCCATTTTGGTAGATAAAGTCTACATGTAGAAAAGTAGGATTGTTTGAAGTTGAATCTCTTTTCTGTTGTTTTTTTTTTAATAGTCAATAGTGATCTTTGCCTCAGAAAGAATGTTTTCTGGACAGTACGACCAGTTGGAAAAATGATTTCATTTACAGACTATAAGCGTGAACAAAGATGCTTGCTTTTAGTGCTGGACAGAAATCAAGTTACAAATATTGTAGAGCAGAATGCCATCAGTGAGAATCATCAGTGTTCCTTCCAGCTCTCCCATGGAAGATGTTGCAGCTTCTGTTGCTTTTCTTTAAGTACCAGTTAGGGTCTCCTTACACTTGAGTGTTGTTCTCACTTTTTCAGTTTCATAGTCTTTGTTTTAAGAGTTCTGGGGGTCCTGTTTTCCATGACACCCTCATCCACTGAGCTGCCTTCCCTTACAATCTTTCATTGCTCACCAAGTTCAACAGAACAGCCTTTATGTCCTGCCAGGCAGATGAAGGGAAAGTTTAACTCTTTCCCTTCATCAGAGACTTTCCTGAGACAATCTCAGTGGAAAAAGCTCTGGAAGCATTTCCAATTTGTCCAGCGACTTCCTTCATTCACACTGTGTGGAAGTCTCTTTGGAAACTGAGGACAGGTAACTTACATCAGTGTCTCTCCATGGGATTGTCTGAGCTTCTTTTAATATTTTGAGGTCATTGTGGCCATGTGAGAAAGAACCCGCTTCCATATATTACAGTGAAAGGAGCCTGTGTTAGTCAGGGTTTTGTAGAGAAACAAAATCAATAGTGTGTGTGTGTGTAAAAATAGAAATAGAGATAGAGAAGACAGCAAAAGAGGGAGAGAGAGACGGTTAAGGAATTGGCTCAGGTGATTATGGAGCTGGCAAGTTTATAAAGGCACAGGCTTCTAAACAAGGGTTGAGGAGTCAGAGGAAAGAAAGGTGGGAAGGAGAGTGACACAACTTTGTTTCCGAAAAAAGAAAAGGCTACTGATTCCCCACAGGTTTTTTTTTTTATTCATTTTAGAGAGGAGACAAAGAGTGAGAGAGAGAGAGAGAGAGAGAGAGAGAGAGAGAGAGAAAGGGGGGAGGAGCTGGAAGCATCAACTCCCATATGTGCCTTGACCAGGCCAGTGCAGGATTTTGAACTGGCTACCTCAGTGTTCCCAGGTCGACACTTTATCCACTGCGCCACCACAGGTCAGGCTTCCCACAGGTTTTGAAGTATTTTAAAGGATCATCACACAAACATGGTACATACCACATGCACACCTGTCTTTCTTCTTGAATAGCTAAGTAATTGGGCATCTTCACACCTTTTTTTGTTAAGTGCAGGGAAGAATTGTGTAGTTCTGAAGCAGCGGGACACCAGGGGCAACTCAGTGAGAGGACAGATAGGAAGGGCCCCACTCAGACTCCTACTCGAACTTCTTGCAAGGGGTAAGCAGGTGGCTGCACCTTCTATTCCAAAGAATGTCTGTTCCCTCCTTCTTTGTAGAATTCAAAACAGCAGTCCAAAAGTTCCCTGCCTTGCTTATAATTCCCTACCTCTTTTGTACCAGTTACAACAAACTCACTTCTTATTAAACAAAATGCAGGTTTAACACCTCTTGCTGGTAAAATATTTGCCCTAACATCTTCAAAAATAAAACAACAAACATTTTAAAAGTCCCTAATAATTTCCAGCACTGAAGAGAAAGCAAAGGAATAATAGAACATAGTCTCTGTCTCTAGGAGTTTATAATTTTATAAGTAAATCTAATCAAAGCAAGTAAATAGAATACAAGAGTGGGCAAAAGTAGGCTTACAGTTGTGAGTATGTGAAACCCATATTCTTCTATTATTTTTTTATTATCATTGTATTATTTATTCAACAATGGTAAATCTACTTTTTCCAAACCCTGTATATCAAGTTATTAGCAGGGGTCTTCTGACAAGAAATTCTGTCAAAGTTCATAAATGGTGGACAAAACTATGAGATGATCTGGCTACCTTTCTATCCTGCTATATTTGAATATATATTTCAAAAATTGAGGAATATTGCTTAGATCTATTGTGTCAAGAATAATTTCTACTAATTCAACTTACTCCATTTTTTTCAACGATTGTGTTTTCCTTGAGTCTTTTTTTCAATTTACTTCATTTAGTAGTCAAATTTTCAAAACCAAATAAAAACATCCTAAAGATGGATTTTCAACAGAGGAACCTATTTGAAACTTCTACCTGTAAAAGAGAAGAATCTCTACACTTGTAAATTCTAGTTTACTGTCTCAGGAAGCATCTCATTATTTTCTGAAGGTTGTAACTATCATTACCAGATGAATCTCTAAAATCGGTTTTATCAGGCCATGTTTGGGAATTATATTGGATGAACTCTGCCTTTCTAATATTTCTGGAAACCTGAAAGTATTCTGGGTCACATGAACAAGCAAATTGACCTCAGTAGCCTAGATTTGTCTGTCCCGTTCAGGACAGAGAGAAGTTGGTGGCAGAAACAATATCAGGAAGACTCATTCTGAACTGAAAGGCAAGAAGGTTTACTGAGGAGCTTGTGTCCTCACCGTAGGAGTAATAAGGAAGGCACCAAGATCATGGCTCAATACTCCAAGGTTGAACCTGGAAAAAAAATGCTAAATGTCTAATCCAGTGGTTCTTAACCTGGGTTCTATCGAACCTTAGGGGTTCAGTGAGTCGGTTTCAAGGGTTCGGAGAAGCCTCTGCCATGGAGGCCAGAATAAAGTAATATCATAATTTGTTGTGAGTTCATATACTTTGTTGGTTCTGTTCTTTGAGCAAGGTGATGTTCATGCACTGCTCATTTTGTGCACCAGTAAAAAAACATATACCTATGTCTTGAATTTGGAAAAAAAATGTATTTTATTTATCACTAAAGAAGGGTTTGGTGAATGTGCATATGAAACTGGTGGGTTCGGTACCTCAAAAAATGGTTAAGAAACACTGGTCTAATCTAAACAAAATCAGTATGGGAGCATGAGAGTACATGGAGGGCTTCCACAGGATGGGATTAAGTGTGAAGGGAGGTCAAGGACAATAGCTCAGAATTAAGATTTCGAATGGTGACTGTATACTAAAATATCCTATCCACAGTTTATATTATAATGGGATGGGCAAAAAGACCTTAATATACTTCAATGAGAGTCTATAGCAAAGTAATATGTTCAATCTTGCTTCATGTTCTCATTATTTTTGTGACAGATATATGACAAAACAAAGAAAAAAACCTTCTAATTTTGTTTCTTTATCTGAAAGGCAAGACAACATGTTTAAGATGGCACAAAATAGATCTGTTGATTCCCACAGAAATCAGACAATGTTGGAGAGGCAGTGAGCTTAACGCTTTGCTGATCAAAGTATGGCCTACAGGCAGCATCTGAATCGCTTGGGAGCTCGTTGGAAATGCAAAAATCTCAGGCTTCAGCCAAGATCTACTACATTCCAATCTGCAACTTAACGAAGTTTCTAGGTAATTCATGTGCACAGTAAATTAAGGAACATAGACAGACATTCTTCTTCCTCTAATACTACTCCCAATCATCCAGTGTCTCATTACAAATACACCTGGGATATGATGTTCCCAATTTTAAAAATTGTGTTACTAATAAATCCTCCTTTAACTTTTAGAGATAGTATAATAACAGAAAAAATTATACTTGATCATAAATATTGAATGAATAAATGAGTAAATATTTCAGTACGAATTGAAAGAATCTTTTCATAAATCTATGAACTAGCTAGAGAATAAATCAATCTGATTTCCATAGTGAGCCTTAAAATTAAATAAAAAGACTCTTTGTTTTATATAAGTCTCTGTTCTTTTCTAGGCTAAATATGTCTAGTTCCTTTAACTATTTCTCAAAATGTCAAGTGTCCCTCATAGTACACGTGATCTAAGAATAAACCTGCCCCCAGATGTGCTCTAAACAGCACACAGTACAAAGAACACAAGTTGATGACATGTCTCTGCTTCTGCTCTGGGCTTTTCTAATTTAGTAAATTGACTGTCACATCACTAAAAATAGGAACTTTGAACTCATGGGCTCCCTTTCCATTTTTTTTCTGAGGTTATTTTGCTTACCACAAATGAAGGCCACAGAAGCTAAATATATGTCTACTTGAATGATGACTTTATAGCAATAAAATGAGCCCACAGGGGCTAATGACTCTGTAATCAGCTTTTTCAACTACTTTTTATATTGGGCATAATTTTCCCCCTCTCTGAGAAATTCTACATCATTTATCACTAGACTAACATGAGCAAAAGGGGAAAGGCATGAGCTGAGAGATTAGAGGCCACTGCCTGTCTGCTATTAAATCATAATAGCAACTTTGCCTGGAGCAAGCTATTTAATTTTGGATACTAGTATAGTAGCTGCTTATGTTATTTTTTTAGTTCAGAATTCTTATTTTGGCATTGTTTTAAAAAGTTAGGTATCAAGAAGAATTTATTTTGTTTTTAGTTTTAAAATGATCAGTCAATTGTGCACTAGCTCAGAACCATGATTTAAGTTCCTTTTATTGTTCTCTACCACCTCCTGATTGTCATCAAGGGAAAAGTATTAGATCCCCTCTGTTGACCTGCTTGAAAATTGGTCTTTGAAAAATTTGAAGACAGATACTTTTTTTGGGGGGGTGTATTATTAACATTTTGGTGTACCAGTGTTCCAGAAAATATCATTTAAGTACCACTTTCTTTTCTAACTATTAATATTTACTTTGACTCTTTTTCTACAGTTTGAAGCTCAGCCTGTTCCACTGGCAATAATTGTGTTTCCAGAGTTCCATGCTCTTGGGCTTGGTTCACATTGCACTTATGCTTAATATCCTCTGCTTATTCCTCCAGATCCGCTCTCTACCCTTCTTTTTTCTGCTCTCTGGTTTGGGAAGCTGATCTGTACACATTACAGCAGTGGGACTCCATCCTTCATGCCCTCTTCCTTCCCTTATTCTTTAGGTCTAGAAGTGGCAATAGCTCTACTTCTGTTAGCCCAGGATTTCTGCACCGTCCCTAATGGTTCCTCTGCAGCCTGCTCAAGTCTTTGTAATCAGTGCTTTGTCCTTAAACCTGCCTTGGATTATCCTCAAATGCTGGTACAACCTGTTTCTTCCTCCCTTTACGTTGGATGATTATAGCAACTATTCATCCATTTTCCTCTTGTTTTAATTTTTATTTACTTAATTACTTATTTATTTATGTAACAAATATTTATACATTATCTACTATTTACCAATCATTTTGATAAATTTCTTTAGAACTCATTCTCTATGAAAAATGTCAAAACTTTAGGTAAAGCTAACTCATAAACTCCTTACCTTAGTTACACAGTGTTGGGATAGAGACCTGTAATGAGGAGACAGGTACTACCAGTCATCTTAAGATGTTTGATACTCGGAAAGAGCCTCCTTTCATAACAAATCAGTTCTGTTTCAGATTCTCTTAGACCAAAGAACAAGTAACAAATATTATTTTTTTTAATTAAAAGACTAATACAAACAGGACATAGAAACTATACTGTTGGTGCCAATAACTATAGATAGCTACCCAGTCACCTCCAGCTTTAATTTTTTTTTATATCATTCCTAGAGCTGGTCTTTGGCTAGTAACCTGCCTCTAAGGCTACTTAATAAAGTCAACATTGGACTACAACTAACAAAAAACTTTCTTTGTACTTATAGATTTTATAGAATATATATATGGTGTAGTCACTAGCAAAAGGACAAGAGGTTTTCACTCCTTGGATCTGCCCTGAATCTGTGGTTTAAGAAGAGGAATTATTGTTATTTGGGTAAGGACTGAGTAAAATTAACTCTTAGCAGTAAAGGCCTTTCATTTAAGGCTTCCTTGGACTTTGGTTTTCACATAATAACAGGGCTTTATGGCAGGGATGGTAGAAAAATGTTTAGTTTGTATTAAAGCCATCCTTGGCTACACTAATAAAAGTCAAGGAAAGGACAAAAAATGTGAAAGTTTAATGTTCAATAGAGTTATAAGAAAATATTATTAGAACTGTGTTCTTTTCAGACCCCCATTTTAAGAAGGACAATGAAAGTTGATCGCTTTCCACAATGAGGAGCATGAATTTCAGGTTCTGGAGAGCAAATCATATGAGAAATGTATAAAAAAATTTTTTTTTAAATCCTGTTTTTAAATAGGGAGAATTAATTCTTTAGCTCCTCAAATCAAGCTCCACACAC
This sequence comes from Rhynchonycteris naso, assembly GCA_037038555.1. Classification (NCBI taxonomy): domain Eukaryota; kingdom Metazoa; phylum Chordata; class Mammalia; order Chiroptera; family Emballonuridae; genus Rhynchonycteris; species Rhynchonycteris naso. Next base: position 164,009,960 of record CM072999.1, on the reverse strand, counting down.
ACTCTGTGTGTGTGTATATGCGAATTTTCCTTTGAAATGAAGAATTACTCCCCAACTCATTTCATGAGACCAAAATCAGCACAATATGTCCTGACAAAGACATTGCAAGAAAAGAAAACAGACAAATGTTCTTCATGAGCATAGACACAAAAATTTTAAGTAACACTGAAATGGATTCAATGTTAAATTTAACTTAAAACTGTATATATAAAGAAGCATACATCATGGACAAGCAGGATTGATCTCAAGAATACAAAGTTGGTTTAACAGTTGAAGATCCAAAGAAGAATATGCTTATAATCATCTCACTAGAAAAAGCATTTGATAAAATTCAACAATTATTACTGATTTAGGAAAAACAAAGAAATTCTTAAGAAACTATGATTAAAAAGGAACTTACTGGCCTGGCCTGTGTTGGCACAGTGGATAAAGCATCGACCTGGAACACTGAGGTTGCCGGTTCAAAACCCTGCACTTGTCTGGTCAAGGCACATATAGGAGTTGATGCTTCCTCCTCTTTCCTCTCTCTCTCTCTCTCTCTCTCTCTCTCTCCTCTCTAAAATGAATAAATAAAAACAAAAATAAGGAACTTACTGACTCTGATGAAAGCACATATGGAAAGCCCAAGACTAACATCATAGTTAATGACGAAAGACTGAATGCTTTAGTCCCAAAATTAGGAACAAGAAAACATTGGGGTTATAGATATGTTCATTATGTTGGCTGTGTTTATGCTTTCATGTTATGGACATTGTCAAAAAATTCAATCACATACTTTAAACGTGTTCTTTATGTTAATTATATGTAATTACAATGGGAGGTTAAGGAGGGCAAGAGAGATGGAGAGAAAGAAAGACAGACTGTACCTCAGGTAAGTTATATGACTTAGTTAGGGGCTCATAGTAGTTTTGAGACTGAAACACAATTTCACTTCATACTTATAAAATAGGCATGGGCTGTGAGTGGCTTCCATACTTTCCTGCCTCATTCTTTCCCTTCTCTCTTTTTCACCCTCTTCTTCCTTTTTCCTTCTTTCCTTCCTTCCACTGTGAGATTAAAATTTTTATTTTATCTTAAGCCTTTAATTTCTGAAAATAATTTTCTAGGTCCCTTAAGATTGCAGGTGACACCTCAGCACCAGGAATAGCAGGAGAAATGGAAGCAAAAGAACTAGATGAGCTGTTCTACCTTAGAAATGAACAGACAATTAGGAGAGGAGAGGACAGAGATTAGACAAGAGAGTACTAGTGACAAGGAAACACGGCAACACCATTAAAGGGCTTTCAGCCCAGGGATATCTAATACTCAACTTGAATTGTGTGTGTTGGTCTTGCTGTGATATAAAGCCTCCCTGTGGAAAGGCTATTTGGGTCAATCTCAAGGCAGAGGTAAAGAGCTGCCCAGGCAGGGCACCGAAATTGTTACAAGTGTTTTCAATAAGAACCATATGGTGTATTACGTTAACAAAGAACAAAAACCACATGATTTTATCAATAGATGCAGAAAAGGCATTTGATAAAATACAACACCATTTTATGTTTAAACACACCACAAAATGGGTATAGAAAAAAATATCTCAACATAATAAAGGCCATTTATGATAAACCATCAGCTAACATCATATTAAATGGCATAAAACTGAGGACATTTTCTTTAAAATCAAGAACAAGACAAGATTGCCAACTCTCTCCACTCTTATTCAATGTAGTACTTAAAGTTCTAGCCAGAGCAATCAGACAAGAGAAAGAAATAAAAGGTATTCATATTGGGAAAGAAGAAGTAAAGGCTTCACTTTTTGCAGATGATATGATCCTATATATCAAAAACCCCAAAGACTACACAAAAAGACTATTAGAAAAAATAGACCAATACAGGAAGGTTACAGAATACAAAATTAATATACAGAAGTCTTTTGCCTTCCTATATGCCAACAATGAAACACCAGAAAACATATTCAAAAACATAATGCCTTTTATGGTTGCAAAAAAATAAAAAAACCTAGGAATAAACATAGCAAAGAATGTAAAGGACCCATATAATGAAAACTATAAAGCATTGTTAAAGGAAATCGAAAAAGATACAATGAAGTGAAAAAATATTCCTTGTTCTTGGATAGGAAGAATAAGTACAGTCAAAATGACCATATTACCCAAAGCGATATACAAATTTAATGCAATTCCCATCAAAATTCCAATGTCATATTTTAAAGAAATGGAACAAAAAAACATCAGGTCTATATGGAACTATAAAAAACCCTGAATACTCAAAGTAATCTTAAGGAAAAAGAACGAAGCTGGGGGCATTGCCATACCTGACTTCAAATTATATTATAGAGTTATGATAATCAAAAGAGCATGGTGTTTTTTTTTGTGTGTGTGTGTGTGTGTGTGTGTGTGTGTGTGTGTTGTGGCAGAGACATAGAGAGAGACAGATAGGGACAGACAGAAAGGGAGAGAGATGAGAAACATCAATTCTTCATTGCGGTTCCTTAGTTGTTCATTGATTGATTTCTCATATGTGCCTTGACCGGGGCTACAGCAGACTTAGTGACCCCTTGCTTGAGCCAGCAACCTTGGGCTCACACTGGTGAGCCTTGTTCAAATCAGATGAGCCCACGTTCAAGCTGGCGACCTCAGGGTCCTCCATATCCCAGTCCAATGTTCTATCCACTGCACCACCACCCGGTCAGGCAAAACAGCATGGTTTTGGCAGAAAAATAGACACTCAGAACAATGAAACAGAATCGAGAGCCCAGAAATAAAACCAAATATGTATGGTCAAATAATCTTTGATAAAGGAGCCAACAACACACAATAAAGAAAAGAGGCCTCTTCAATAAATTGTGCTGGGGAAAACTGGAAAGCCACATGCAAAAGAATGAAACTCGATTACAGATTGGCCCCTTGTACTAAAATTAATTCAAAATGGATCAAAGACCTAAATATAAGACCTGAAACAATAAATTACATAGAAAAAACATTAGCACTAAACTAATGGACCTTGGTTACAAAGAGCACTTTATGAATTTGATTCCAAAGGCAAGGGAAGTGAAGGCAAAGGTAAATGAATGGGACTACATCAGACTAAGAAGTTTTTGCACAGCAAGAGAAACTGACAACAAAATAAACAAACAGCCAACTAAATAGGAGATGACATTTTCAAACAACAGCACAGATAAGGGCCTAATATCCAAAATATACAAAGAACTCATAAAACTCAACAACAAATAAGTAAACAATCCAATAAAAATATGAGAAAAGGACATGAACAGACACTTCTCCCAGGAAGAAATACAAATGGCCAACAGATATATGAAAAGATGCTCATCTTCACTAACTATTAGAGAAATGCAAATCAAAACTACAATGAGATACCACCTCACACTTGTTAGATTAGCTATTATCAACAAGACAGGTAATAAGTGTTGGAGAGGCTGTGGAGAAAAAGGAACCCTCATTCACTGTTGGTGGGAATGTAAAGTAGTACAACCATTATGGAAGAAAGTATGGTGGTTCCTCAAAAAATTAAGAATAGAACTACCATATGACCCAGCAATCCCTCTACTGGGTATATACTCCCAAAACTCAAAAACAGTGGTACGTAAAGACACATGCAGCCCCATGTTCACTGCAGCATTGTTCACGGTGGCCAAGACATGGAAACAACCAAAAAGCCCTTCAATAGAGGATTGGATAAAGAAGGTGTGGTACATATATACTACAGAATACTACTCAGCCATAAGAAATGATGACATCAGATCATTTGCAACAACATGGATGAACCTTGATAACATTATACTGAGTGAAATAAGTAAATCAGAAAAAAATAAGAACTATATGATTTTATACATAGGTGGGACACAAAATTGAGACTCATGGACAAGAGTGTGGTGGGTACAAGGGGGAGAGGAAAGAAGGAGGTGGGAGGAGGGGAGGGGCATAAAGAAAACCAAATAGAAGGTGACAGAAGACAATTTGACTTTGGGTGATGGGAATACAACATAATCAGATGTCAAAATGACCTGGAGATGTTTTCTCTGAATCTATGCACCCTAATTGACTAATGTCACCCCATTAAAATTAATTGTCTAAATTAAAAAAAGAAAAGAACCATAGTTAGTGGCCTCTGGCAATTTTGGGAAAGGCATTGAATTTTCCACAGAAAATTAAATTAATATTCAGGTGATATCTGAAGGGTACTTTTTAAAAATTTTTTGATCACTATGTGCCATTAAGTATACTGAGAAATTGAACTTGCAGGACAATAAAAAAAAATCCACAATATGGTATGATAAATATCATGAAAGTGATAATAGTTGAGGGTAGAGGATGTGTTTGTCCCAGAATTTCCACATAGCCATGACCTAGTGTTAGTCATGTGGCTGCAAGGGGTGGGGCCTTGATGCTATCAATCTGTCTATCATCTATGTATCTATCTGTGATCAGTCTATCTATCTATTATCTATCATCTATCATCTTTTAAAGCACTTTGCATACAAGTTATATAAACATAATAAAATAACAAAATTAATAACAGTAAAACAAAATATCTATTACCCATATCAAACAATGTCAGACAGTGGTATTTTTGAGGGTGCTGAAGACCAGACAGCTCACACACACTTTGCCACCTCAGTGCCTGAGGTGGGTGAGACACTCTCTGGAATATTCCCTGAACTTCATCTTTAGTAAGTGATGTTGGGCAATGTGTGGGAGCTTAGGAGGAAGACAGCCCTGGGTAGGGGTTTTTGTATGGAGTCTAAAGCAAATATAAAAGTCTGTTATTGGCCCTGGCCAGTTGGCTATATGGTTGAGTGTCAGCCCAGGGTGTGGACATCCTAGGTTGGTGAAGTGACCATCTGCCTCTCCACCCCTTCCCTTTCCCCTTCTCTCCCTCTCTCTCTCTCTCTCTCTCTCTCTCTTCTGCTCCTGTAGCCATGGCTTGATTGGTTTGGGAATTTGGCCCCAGGCACTGAGGATGGCTCCATGGCCATGCCTCAGGCACTAAAACAGCTCGATTGCGGAGCAATAGAGCAACAGACCCAGATGGGCAGAACATTGCCCCGTAGGGGGTTTGCAGGGTGGATCCCTGTACTGGTGCATGTGGCACTCTTTCTTTGCCTTCCGCCTCTCATTTAAAACAAAGTCTGTTAGTGAGAGAGTTCCTGTTTGAGAGCTTCTGCTTGGAAATGTGCATTTATGCACATCATTACTAGAACCAGGTGATCAATCGTCACTTCTCCCTAGGTATTGTGGAACAGGGTAAAGCATATGGACTTCAGACATGATTCAAATTTTACCTTTGCCTATTTTTATGGCCTTGGGCCTTGGGTGAGTAATTCAAAGAAAGACAGGGGAATTCCCAGATAAGGCCGTGTTGGGCAGATAATATATATTATGCTCACTTTGTTAAAGATGGCACTGCCCAAGTGGAAGCCCGTTGCCCAGGTGATTGCTTGGAATGGGAATGATTATGTTAAAATGTGTGTGTGTGTGGGGGGGGGGCAGGCTGTAAGTAGGCAGAGTCGTTATAGCCCAAGGCTTAGTTTTTATTTATTTATTTATTATTAATTTTAATGGGGTGAAATTAATAAATCAGGGTACATATGTTCTAAGAAAACATCTCCAGGCTATCTTGTCATTCAATTATGTTGTATACCCATTACCCAAAGTCAAATTGTCCTCTGTCACCTTCTATCTGGTTTTCTTTGTGCCCCTCCCCTCCCCCTCTACCCTCCTCTCCTCCCTCCTCCCTCCCCCTGGTAACCACCACACTCTTGTTCATGTCTCTTAGTCTCTTTTTTATGTCCCACCTATGTATGGAATCATGCAGTTTCTAGTTTTTTCTGATTTACTTATTTCACTCCATATAATGTTATCTAGATCCATCCATTTTGTTGTAAATGGTCCGATGTCATCATTTCTTATGGCTGAGTAGTATTCCATGGTATATGTACAACATCTTTCTTATCCAGTCATCTATTGAAGGGCTTTTTGGTTGCTCCTATTTCTTGGCCACTGTGAACAACCCAAAGCTTAGTCTTAACTAAGCTTTTCCCACAATTTTTGATGTAGGGTGGTGCGTTATTATGAGGAATCCTCCCATTATGCCTCAGATTAGTGACTTTGTATCAGAGACTTTCTTGTTTATATATTGAATTAAAGGTTTTGAATCTACACTATAAAGTGGGGCTGACTAGGAGCTTGCTCGCTCTCGGTTCATTAGTGTTAGAGAGGAGAGCAGAGTAAGGCCATGTGGAGGAGGCCAGGAGAAGCAGCCAAGATGGTAGAGTGCTGAGGGAAAAGCCAGTTTGTGCAGAGAGAAGGAGATGGGGAACAGAGGTGAATAAGTCTGGTGAGCTAGAAATCTTTGATTCTAGGAAACTCGGATAAGTCAGTAGCTTTGTGAGCACTGAATGAGTGGGTTTTAGAGCCCAGTGTGTGTATTTACTTGCCCACTGGGTGCAAACTAGGATTAAAGATGATGGCCCACCAGTTTTTGGCTCCATTGTTTCATTACCTACTGTCCGAATCTAATGTGAACCTGCACTGGCTAGGTGGCTGTGATGGTGGCCTCGACTATCGGCTTTACAGGCTGTTATTCAAATTTTTTAAAAAGACAAAAATATTGATACATGCAGCTTAGCCCTAGGCATTTTGCAGGATAAACTAAAGATTTCAGAGATATCTAAGAAATCCATAAATTGGAAAAGACCAGCCTAACATACTCAAAGCAACTAGATAACAGTATCTCATAATAAATTACTGATATATGCTATATAGGCAAGAGATGTCCCAGAACCCTGATATAATTAGTATCCTGTTGTCTTTTTATTTGGTTTACATGCAGAATGGTACAAGCAATTCAATGCAATGTGTAAAGTACTAAGTGGTCCCCTAGTGGACAGAAAGAGTTAATACTACATACACCCTGAGTGAAACCAATAATCATTTACTTTCTCTCACTTTGTCCCCCAGGGTATCTTTATTTGAGCTGATAATAATTTCTGATTGTAAAGCAACTCATTCTTTAATTTTAGGCAACTGAAACTACCCAAATATAATTAATTATACTGACCTACCCTGCTCCATAAAGCACTCCTAAACTTACATTTTACATGGCTTACAAATTTATACAGATTTTGCAGTTATTTGTCAGGCTTCCTATATTAAGATATATATGAATATTTTGAGGGAAGTAACTGGGTGAGTGCTGTCTAGACAGAGCATGCATTCCAGTTTTCCCAGGACAGTCCTGGCTTACGCTTGTAAGTGTAATTATTAGCATCACCCTCTTTTTTATGAACATACTTGTCCATCTTGCTGATAAACAAAATGGCCCCGCTAGTTCTAGCTCTTGGTAATTTCTGCTCTTTTACCCTGTTGGACACTCTGAACATGTTAACCTAACTCAGCCGACCTGAGGTCAGTCTGGATGTGATTCCAGTCACTCCAGCAATTGCCAAGGTTTATTTGGCTAATCCGGTTGGCTAGGAAGCCATTCTCTTTTCTCTTACATAATCCTCCCCATGTACTCTTTTGTCAGTTGCAATCTCAATCGGAAAAGAGGACCACTGTTGATTGCTGGAGATTGTGTGCTACTGAGTGCCCTTGTTTGGGTTTCCTTACAATTTCTTAAAGTTATCTCTAAGCCAGGTTGAATGCTATGACATGTTGGTTGGGCACAATGTGCAGGGCTTGGGAGAATATGTCCAAAAAACAATCAGTCTATGAAATACACTGCAATGAAGGCTATGATGGTAAAATGAATGTGTTAGTAGGTAAAAGAACATGATCCAGATACCAAAATTGAACCAGAACAAAAGGAAATTGTGAGCATTTTCAAGATACAGCACAAGCTTATCTGCAATGGCTCAAATGTCACCTTTTATCATGGTCAGAACAATATAGACACCTGTAAAATGCAGCCAGGTGAGACTTTCAAACTCAAATTTATGCTTGATGTGTCAGAACTAAATTGGTACATTTATAGACTAGTTGTGTGAGGGCAACTTAGTCGAATTGTTTTGGAATCTAGCAATGGATCGTGAATGCCTCGTTAAAATGAAGTACGCTTGTCTTGCTCAGAACAGATTTCTTAGGAAGCATGCCTATCTCCTTACATGATTTGTTTCAAATAATTTAATAAATTCAGCCACTAAAATAAGATCTTAATGAGTGATTCAATTCAAAATGTCAAAATAAAATTACTGCAAATAAAGAGGCATATGCAATTACATTCATATTCAGAAACTGCTTTGTGATTTTGATGAAAATTCAGAAACAAAATATTGCTCTAAATGGCTTGAACAATGCATTTCTGTTTTTTAATTGTTCTCTTTTTCTTCTCATTATCGCTGACCTGTTTCCCTCTCTTCCATGCTGCTACTCATATCTTTGCCATAAACATTTTACCTTTGAATGAGATTATGAATTTATGACTCTAAGAGATAAATACATATACATACACTGTAATGGTATTGCACTGTATACCTTATACCTTGTAATTTTATCCTAATGAAGAATAAACCTTAAGAATATGGATCTGCTAGATAGGTACTATAACATACAATAAAATACATGGAAATTTATAATTAAAATAAGAAGATTTGGGAAATTTAAATACCAAACAGTTACTTATAAAATACCAATGAAATAATTCTGCTTTAATTGGCACAATAATGAATACAGAAAATAAAACATATTTAGTAATCCAATAAAGAAGATCTGCAAAGGCCTAGATGGGAACCATTCTGAATTGATTATGAAGGTAAAGATCAAAGGTCTTCAATGTGACTGTAAGTACTTAATTCTGCTAAAGGATTTCCAGGAGAAATTCAGAGGTTATCATTTTATTATTGTAAAATTTTGGCCCTGGCCTGTTGGCTCAGTGGTAGAACGTAGGCCCAACGTGTGGAAGTCCCGGGTTTGATTCCTGGCCAGGGTACACTTGAGAAGTGGCCATCTGCTTCTCCCCCCTCCCCCCTCTCCTTTCTCTCTTTCCCTCCCACAGCCTCCATTGGAGCAAAGTTGGCCCAGGCGCTGAGAATGGCTCCATGGCCTCCATTTTAGGCACTAGAATGGCTCTGGTTGCAGTGGAGCAATGCCCCAGATGGGCTGAGAATCGACCCCTCATGGGCATGTTGGGTGGATCCTGGTGGGGCACATGAGGGAGTCTGTCTGCCTGCCCCCCTCATTCCCTGTTTTTCACTTCTGAAAAATAAAATAATAAAAATTGACCGTGTGTGTGTGTGTGTGTGTGTGTGTGTGTGTGTGTGTGTGTGTATCTCATCCTTCTGTGTGATGAATGTTTAAGCTTTTCCCCTTTTACCAGGGATAAAGTATACCTAACACTGGGAAGACAGGGTTGAACATGAACTCAATTATAGCTGAAGGTTCAATAAAATAAAATGCTATACATTACTCTAAATAGCTATGTCTAGGATTGCAAACTTGGGATAATCAAGCCAGTCCAATGGCTGTCTCTTTATGTTGGCTACTAGAAAGCTGAGAGCCTAATTTGTAGTGATTACCTGTAAATATTTAATATGTCATGCATGCATTTTGCACTGACTTCTCACTTGGACCATTTGATTCCTTACTATATTTTCCTTCTGCCTAATCTTTAACTTATTTTATCTTACGTTTTTTCATTGTGGCATATTAATCTTTATAAATCATGTGTATGAACATAATCATACTTAAGGACCTCCATCCCAAAATATGTTCTATAAGTCCTGTCTCATAGCATGGACCTTAGTTATCTCAAGTTTAATTCCTTCCGAGTGGATATGAAACACATAGGATTATCTAACAATGTAACGTAGACCCAATGATTTCTACTGAGTGGTTAGTTTTCCTCCATATTTTACAAGTTGTTGTCTTCCTGCCAAATGTCAGATGTTTTACATAATCCACACTACCACTGTCGTGTAAAGTAGAGCAATAATAAGATACCTCTTGAAGGTTTTGTCTGGCACAGATATGTGCAGAAGCAAATTAGTAATGGAGATCATTTCAGCTGGGCAGAAACAGTAAAAGGAAAGACTGCCTGTTATATAATTGCTGAGGGACAAAGTCCTCAGCAATTGGTTAAAAAGAAATTATGGAAGCATACTCTCTGATGCTGTTGTGTATCAGAAAGGGATAGCAATAGACAAAGGGCTATAGAGACAGGAGAGAATGGCAAAGAATATGGAAGCTCAAACGGAAGAGGCTCCAGGCACATGCACACTGAGACTGTGTCCAGCGCTTCCCTTAGCATGGGAGAATTAAAGATCCAATCCACCCTCATCATCTCTCATTTGTTTCATGTCAGTCAGTCATTCTTAACTAATCCCTTCTCTTGGAATTATTAAGTCACCATCCCCAGCAAGCACTCGCTGTCAGACTCTCCAGTTCAGAGCAGGGAGGCAACTTCCTTTGATAATTATTTTTGCTACGAGCTATGTTTAAAGTTTGCTTTTCGGCTTCCTCCATAATGTCATTTGTGACAGCTTCTAGAATGTGCAATAATTCTGCTCTGTGTACCCTGCCCCAGCCTTCTTCCTCTTTTCTTTCTCCTTTCCTTTCTCTTATCTCCTGCTCTCCCACTGGGGTGATCCTGATGTACACCTCCAAATTACATCCTACAATCGGTAGTTAGCAGTGTGACTGATGTCTTATGGGTCATCCTACAATCGGTAGTCAGCAGTGTGGCTGAGGTCTTAGATGTCATCCTGCAATTGGTAGTTAGCAGTGTGGCTGATGTCTTAGGTCAGGTGTTAATGCTGTTAGAAAGCTGGTGTCTGTGGCCGAGGGTTTTGTTATGTGGTGTGCGGCTCAAAACAATCTGTTATGTACATATCTCCAGAGGCTACACCGAATTTTCTCCTGTGGTTCCACAGAAGACGCAGCAGAATCAGAAAGACTAGTACTAATCTCAAACCCTTATAGGGATCAAGAAGCTGAGTAAATGCTCCGACTGCCTTAAATTTAATTATCTTATTTCATACTGGAGAATAATTTTATTAAATATTATAGGGGGAAAAAACCCTTCTGCCCCATTTGACTTTCATCTTTAATTCATGGGGAAAAAATCTCTATTTGATATGCTCAAAGGAAATAGCCCACATGGTTTCAATGTGATATATCCATGTTTACCAGCATAAAGAAATTGCCGGGACTCAAAGTCTGCTGACACATGGGCCTGGGTATCACTTCACCCTGCAAGCTCTCATCCAGATCTTTGTTTCTCACTTTGGTTCTGTCCTGAGAGCTGAGACCAAAGTGACTTCAGTGAGCTGAAAGACAAATGTGGAGTCAGGCTATAGCTTTTCTACTATCTATTTTTCTTAATACCTGATGGGCAATCCCAAAATAACCAATATATTAAAGTCTTACATTTTTTTCATGAGGGGAAACATTGAAATGCCACTTTATGATAATTCTGCATTTTATGTCTTTTTAATGACAAAGTCATCTAGTATGTATTTTTGCCTTGGAACTACTCTAGACATATAGATTTTCATTTTAGCATGCAGTGTTATAAAAAAAATTTTTAAATCTTTATAAAGAGAAATCATTCAAGAACTAAAAGAGAATTTGATATATATTTTCTATCAAAAGTCATCTTATGAGAGATCTAATACTGCTATGATGTAAAGCCAGTATTTGAGGCCACTATCAGCCTCCTGGCCAGTGCAGGTTCGCATTAGATTCAGACAGTCGGTAATGAAGCAACAGAGGCAAGAACTGGTGAGCCATCAGCTTTAATTCTAGCGTGCACCTGGCGGGCAAGCAAAAACACACACTGGGCTCCAAAACCCACTCATTCAGTGCTCACAAAGCTACTGACTTATCCGAGTTTCCTAGAATCAAAGGATTCTAGCTCACCAGACTTATTACCTCTGTTTCCCATCTC